>JAPVLO010000005.1:5528333-6910416 GCA_027257055.1 Cephalopachus bancanus | reverse complement strand
TTTTCTAGTTTATAGTCTTTGCCTTTTATCTTTTAAAATTTTCTTTGTTCTAATTTGCTTGTTTATGGGATTCTAAAATGGAAACTTAAGTTTGTGATTTTAAATCTTTATTTTCTAGTGTTACCATTTAAAAAGTATAAAATTTCCTCTAACTACTGCTTTACTTATATCACATAAATTCTGATATGTTGTAAATTTATTATGCATTAGAAATGGTGATTTTTAGCCATCAAATCTTGAAGGTATCATATCACACCATGTTGGCAACTGTATTCATTACTTATGTGTGATACTCCTAGTATATGTTTTTGTGACATGTCTTGGTTACAGTTATCAAACTGCCAACACAGAAATTGTACCTGATCCCAAGGTCCCTCATTCCAAATTAACTAATGATAATTTTGTCTATGCTTCATAACTGAAGTTGATTCTATAAATTTATTACCAGTAGAATGTATGCAACCTCACCCAACCTCCATTAATGAATAGAATTATTATTACTCTTTTCACATGTCCTTGAGGGGTGGGAGTGGTCGAAATATGCATTTATGCTGGCTGTCAATCTTTCAAACCCCCTTTGTATTTTAAGAAATACCCCACTCCTAGAATCTCAGTGGAGTCCAGGGCCCCGGCCTTCAATATAGAAGCTAAAGGAAGATGACATTTCCTTCCCCCAACCCCTGGCGTTCAAGGTGTATGGGCAGCTGATATTGGCTCAGCAGATTGAATGTTTCTTTATATTTATAACCCAAGTCAGGATGTTGACTTGGGTTATAAATATAAAGATAAAGGGAAGTTTTAAGTTTTGTCCTGGTTGCACAGTATAATAGTGACTACATTGACATCCAGTGGCTTCTGTTATGATGCCTAGTGGCACTGGTTTCTCACAGTGGAGCTAATGGCTGCTCTGATCAGATTGGTTTTGCAGAGTGATCTCACCTGATACTCTTCTGCCTGTCTTGGCTTGGTTCCTGCCTGTTTGGGAAGCCAGATCTCAGTTTTCCTGACAACTTTGAATACTCCTACAGCCTCCCAGCAAAACCTATTTCTGCTTAAATTAGTCAGAATTGATTTTTCTTCCTTAAAACCAGGAACTTGACAGTTACAAGGCCAGTTACAAGCTGACAAAGGTCACAGGGACAGTTTGAGGCCAATAAATCGAACTGTCAGTAAGTAAAAAGCGAATATATCTCTCAGTCTTATAACTAGATAGCAATAGCACCAACATTTTAATCTACATGAAGCGGTAAGCTAGGTGAGTATATCTAATTTAAAATGGTCTAGAATTTATTCTATTCTTAGACTTAGAATGATTACATTGAAAGATTATTATAGTAAATAACAAAGAGTGTATCCTAATTCTTTAATACAAATTACAGTTTTCATTTGTAATATCACAGGTAGAAACATTTTTAAAAACATGGATCATTTTCTTTCTTTTATAGGATGGTATAATATTACATACATCCTAAAAATTCTATCAGAAAATAATATTACACATTAAGGAAATGGCAAAAATGGCTAAGCTTTTTTTTCTTTTATAATAAACTGTGTCTGTACTTGGAGTTATACAGTACAGCTGACATAGCTAAAACATTACCCTTTTCCTCCACTTACAAAAATGTAACTTGGCTGAGTGCTAACAGTAAGAGCTAATGTTTACTGTTCTGCTTATATTTCCACATAATTTGGAATTTTTTATTAGTATTAATCACCCCTTTAACTTTTTTAGGACATTAAATATTAAGCTACAACATTAGAATGGAAGGCTACATGAGCACATGCTAGAGAAACACAGGTGCTAGGAAAAGCATTTAAGCCTATATAACATTAAACACTGTGCTCATTTTTTCTGCAACACTGTAGCAAGTCTCCAAAAGTCCATCTCCCAGAAAATAAGACAATTTTAAAACTTTAAAGCAAAATTAACTGAGAGGTTCATGGGTACATACAGATGCTGTTTCACCCAGAATTGACTCAGATGTGGAATCAAGATTCTACATGTGGTTTGATGGAGGCAGGAAGGAGATGAAAACCAGTGTTTTAAGAATGCTTTTGCCGGGCTCAGTGGCTCAGCCTGTAATCCCGCGCCTTTGGGAGGCTGAGGTGAGTGGATTGCCTGAGCTCGTGCGTTCAAGACCCGCCTGGGCAACTTGGTGAGACCTCATATCTACAATAAATAAATAAAATAAAAATTAGCCGGGCGTGGTAGCGCGCTCCTGTAGTTCCAGCTACTCGGAAGGCTGAGGCAGAAGCCCAGCAGGAGCCCAGCAGGTCGAGGCTGCGGTGACCGGGAGCGGCCACTGCACTCCAGAGACTCCAACCAAAAAAAAAAAACCAAACCAACAAACAAAAAAAACCGCTCTCTTGGTGATTTCAGTGTGTGGACAAGGTTAAGAACCTGTATGCTAACCTGTAGCCTCAGAGACTCACCTGTCTGAAAATGCTTTTCTCTAAAAGAATTATGGTGCTGAAAGAATTATGGTTGCTGTTTTTTTAAAAATCATCTTCCATTTTAACTTTGTAAATAGACTTACCAGAAAAAGACTATTTAGCACTAGATTATTACCAAAACATTGACTAATTCTATATGACTACCAATCACGGAAGACTGCCTAGAAATCACGTGGAGAATGAAAACTACATTTCCTCCTCAACTTGGTGGTTGAGCAGGAAGATGAATAAAATATGTGTGTGTGCACCCATATATAAATATAGAGTGTATCCATTATTAATATTTAGTAAAATACAATAGAATAAAGAAACAAGGTAAGCAAAGTGCTATAAGAAGTGTAAAAATAATTATTCTTACTGATAGTGAATAAAACAGATAAATTATATAATCTTTACCACTTGAAAAGTGTGAACAGTATGTATACTTTTTATGTTTCACACTCAGAATTTTATCTGAAGGAAAAATCCAAATGAAAGCTAAGTACATCACATCTACGTTACCCAAGTTAGAACTCAGAATTTTGGTGCTGAGGTGAGTCACAGTGCAGGGACCAGAATCTGTCACTGCAAGTGCTGACTTCATTGCTTTGTTCCTGACTGCTCTGCAGCTATCTGCTCAATTCCCACACACATTTTACTGTTTGACCTTCAGAGAGCAGGACTAATTGCGAATTAGCTTCCATTGAAACAAAAAACTGTGTATTTTCTAGCAAGGGCTAAAATTTCCACAAAGATGTATATTGGAAAACTTTCCCTTTTAGGAATATACTGCATTAATTACTTTGGAAAGCACTTCCTATTCTCTATATTAAATCACCTCTAGTAAATTTTCACTTTTCCACTAAAATAGTTATCCAGGTAAAATTTCCAAAATATGTTCAGTCACCAGGTCCTTATGAAAAACAGAGTATGTTTATAGACATCCTTTCTAATTCTCTTTTCATCATGAATACACTTTATTCATCTTTGTATTATCAGAAAGCAAATCTAATGAAACAATGCTGATGTAAGTATTTTCCCTGGTTTTCAGAATATAGCCGTTTGGAGCAAAGGTTTACAGCGATCTCTTTCTCCCTCTATACAACGCTAGAACACCAAGCGTGCAGCCTGTTATAATCAGAGTGTTACCAGAGGAGGGGGAGGGGGAGAGAAAAGCATCCCTAATTACTGAGGCATTAGAAACCTCCCACAACCCTTCAAGTGCCTTTCCAAAGTGAAGCTGGGAGGATTTCCCAAGCCTCTGTTTCTCACGGGGAGCTTTGGCCCTTGCGAGGTAACTTTCCCTTTAATGAAGCAGGTGAAAGGCCATTTGGCACCAGACAGTTCGTTGTACTCCAGCTGCCTGTGAAGAGGCGGTTGCCAAGCAACCAAGTCCCTGGCTTTGTGCCTTCATCGGGCTGGGAAATTTGGAGGTTTTTTAGGCTGTTGTCTACTGCAGACAACTTACACTGAAATGCCTTTAGGTTTTCAGAACTTAAAAAAAAAAAAAATTCCTTACAGTAAAACTACATTCTCTTTCCCAATTTTCTCTTTTTTGGGAGCAGAGACTATTTAGAGTGTGTATGGCTGTATTTCCACAGGAAAATATCCAGACCTTGACTTCAAAATCAGAAGTAATTTACATTTTAAAAAGAGGAGCAAATGAGCATCACAGCTGCATTTCATATGTTCCTTCCTGTCAGCTTAATTTCTTTCATTTACTTTCCTCCTTTTGCGTCTTAAATTTTTAAATTTTAATTCCTTCTTTGCCTTCATTCCATCTCACTTCCATGTCTATTTCTTTTATCTCTTTCTTCTCTCTCTAGTGATATAAGTTCTGTGTCATTTATACATTTATCTTCAATTGATTACTCATCCATTGTGACGTTGAGTGAGTCAAGCTTTCCTTTACAACCCGGTTGATATTTTATTCTTTCTTCTGGACTTTTTAAAATTTTTGTTTTTACCTGTGGCTAGTTAGGGTTATGGGGAAATAAGTGACAAAGTATTATCAGTTATTTGGACTTCTTTTGTTCCTGACAGAAAAACCATTGTTCTGTGAGCCTCTTAATGTGTGCTCTCTACTTGCATGGTGACCCACTTGGTACATTTCATTAGCTTTGAAGCCACCGAGTCCTCTAAGTTGTTTTAGTCCTACAACAATGTGGAACATTCTCTTACATACTTAATATTATGAAGCTATTTCATTGAGTAGTATGCAATTTGGAAAGCCATGAAAAAAATGTGCTTTCTTTTGTTCTTTTTTTCTTGAGTCTGGCAATGATTCATAAAATAAATGAGAGCAAATTGATCTGGCTATGCCTGGTAATGATCAAAGAAAAGGGGTTGAAGTTCTGGAAAGATGTACATGTAAGAAAATAATATATGGGCACCCTCTAGTGACTTCCCACCACCCCAGAATACCCTGATATTCATCACTGCAGGGTAACAAGTAGTACTGTGGAAGGGGGCCTAAAAAGAAATCTCCAATGTCAAAAATTAGGCTAAGCATAAACTCAGCCTTTGCACAGTTAAGCATATACTCAGCCTTTGCACAGTTAAAAAGTTCCCTTCCTAGAAACTGGCAACAACACCTGCTGGCTAGGTTAAACTGTTTAACAGCTTTTTTTTTTTTCGCTTCTGTGAGCCCCGCTAGCATTGCTTGAAAAGTACCTAGGCCTCCAGGATGTTGCGGTTTGGCCCACTTGGAAAGTTCCCATGTGGTTTTGCCCCATTTAAGCAAGTCCCTACAGCAAATGGGGGCCCTTGCTGTGGGACTTACATGTCTAGCAGGCAAGTGGCTGCCAGTTGGCTCTTGGCTAATAAACCTCTCCTTTTTAATCACTTGTACTTTTGGTGTCAGTGTCTGTGAATTAAGTGCTCGGTCCCTATTTCAGTACACAGATTTATTTACTTACAGATTTGTTATACCTTCCATGTCACAATATGGGAGTGGGGCTATTCAATATCATTTATCTGAAAATTTGTGGTGGCAGGTGAGTTTATGTGTCAAACTGCCAAAAGGAATAAATGGACTTGTTTGTTACTACATTTACTGTTGTGGCTTTAAGTGAGTAGATATATAGCCAGTATATATTTCTGGAATTTATAAATAAAAATGACTCTCCCTTTATGACTCAGTATTGTGATCTTCCATTTCGCTATAAAAGCATAATAGAAGTATTATTTCCTTTCCTATATGATCAAATTAGGGTCTTGTACTGTAGTGATCAGAAAACAGGAGGCATGGATTTTAATCCGAGTTTGATCCCTAGCTAGCTTTTCACTTTAGGCAAGTCTCTTAATCTTGGCCTTAGTCCTTCTTCTGTAAAGTTGTGAGGCTGGAGTAGATATTCTCTGAGATATACTCTGCTTCTAAAATTTTATTATCGAATTTGAAAATCACTAAACCTTTGAACAAGTGTGATTTAGAAAAGGCGAGATATAGTTTTTGTTTTTTTTTAATTTCAATAGCTTTAGAGAGTACAAATAGTTTTTGGTTACATGGATGCATTGTATGGTGGTGGAGAAGTCTGGGCTTTAAGTATACCCACTTCCCCAACTTGGCATATTGTACTCGACAGGTGATTTTTCATTCTTCAGCCCCTTCTCACCCTTCCCCTTCTGAGTCTTCAGTGCCCATCATACCATTCTATATGCCTTTGCAGTTCCTTAGTGTAGCTCCCACTTATAAGTGACAACATGTGATGTATGATTTTTTCATTTCAGCTTTAGTTCACTTAGGCTGATGTTCTTCAATTCCATGTTGCCACAAAAGATTTATTTCATTATTTTTAAAGGCTAAATAGTATTTCATGGTAGATATAGACCACATTTTCATTATCCACTGATCAGTTGATGGTCATTAAGGTTGATTTCCCACCTTTGCAATAATAAATTGTGCTGCAATAAACATACAAGTGCAGGTGTCTTTTTTGTGTAATGACCTCTGTTCCTTTGGGTAGATACCTAGTAATGGGATCGTTGGATCAAATCGTAGATCTACTTTTGGGTCTTTGAGAATGCTCCACTCTGATTTCCACAGAGGTTGTACTAAGTTACATTCCCAACCAACAGAGTATAAGTGTTCCCTTTTCATTGCATCAATGCCAACATCTTTTTTTTTTTTTTTAAATAATGGCCATTCTGATTGGTATAAAGTGGTATTTCATTGTGGTTTTAACATGCATTTCTCTGATAATTAGTGATGTTGAACATTTTTTTCATATTTCTTGGCCATTTCTGTATCTTTCTTTTGAAAGATGTCTATTCATATAATTTGACCACTTTTTAATGGGATTATTTGCTTTTTTCTTGCTGGTTTGCTTGAGCTCTTTGTAGATTCTGGATATTAATCCTTTGTCAGATGTGTAGTTTGCAAATATCTTCTTCCATTCTGTAGTTTGCCCATTTACTCTGGTGGTTATTTCTTTTGCTGTGCAGAAGCTTTTTAGTTTACTTATTTTCGTGTTTGTTGCTTTTGTTTTTGGGATTTTAATAATAAATTCTTTGCCTAGGCCAATGTCCAGAAGAGTTTTTCCTGGGTTTTCTTCCAGGATTTTTATGACTTCAGATCTGAAATTTAAATCTTTAATCCATCTTGAGTTAAGTTTGTATATGGGAAGAGATAGGGATCAAGTTTTATTTTTCTATATGTAGCTATCCAGTTTATCCAGTTTTCCCAGCTCCATCTGATGAATAGAATATCCTTTCCCCGGTGTATGTTTTGGTCTGATTTGTCAAAGGCCAATTGCTGGTAGGTATTTGGGTTTATTTCTGGATTCTCTCTGGTGAAGTTTTTAAGTGGAGAAAAGTATTTAAACTTCCTTGTATTTGTTAATCGAGTTTTTTTTTCCTTAGGCATGTGAGTTCAGTTCAAAATTTATAGCTGCTTTTGGCTCTATAAAAAGCACGGTTTCTGGAGACTGTCTATACTTGAATTTAGCTTCCTCACTAGTTGTAGAATATGGGTAAGCTTTTAAAAATGTCTTTGTGCTCAGTTTACTTGTCTGTCCCTTTTCATAGGGATGTTATAAGGAGTAAGTGACATGATTCACACAAGCCCTTAACAAGCAATTAGAGTATTAACATGTTTTTGATACATGTGAGCTTTTACAATTACTCTGGTGTCACCAGCTACAGCAGACTATTATCATTCCATACTTTATTAGTGTAAAAATAACCTAGCTTAAAAGTCTTTGCCTTTGATATCTATTCTATTCATTTTTTCCAGTAGGTTTCCTAGAACACAATTCTCTTCATTTCCCTCTCCTGCTAAAAACTTTAAAAACAGACTTCAATGAATCCCATACCCAGTAGAATTGAGTATAAATTAGCTTGACATTTAAGGCTCTCATCAATATTGGTTCAATTTATCTTTCCTACTTCATTCCATTACTTCTCTCATATGTACGTGCTCTGGCTGAATGGAACTACCCACATATCTCTGTTCGCCTGAGTTAAGCTTTTAAGAGCAAAGACTGTGCTATGTCTCAGTATTAATCCAGGACCTGGCATACAGTAAACAAGCAATATTTGCAGAAATGAACTGCCTTTGTTCATACTATTTTACTACCAGAAGACTTCTCTTTTTATCCTTACCTATATAACACCTATCCTTCAAAGTCCCATACAAATTTCATGAGTTACCATGACTTCTAGGTTACCTGCTTCCTTCAAGTATTACTGTGTACCTATTTTCAAGCATTTACATTCTACTGTGGTTATAAATATTTTTGTCATGATCTTGTGCCCTAATTTTTAAATGGCAATGAGAGCAATTTTACTCAATTTTATTTCCTACAATGGCTAGCATTTTGCTTTGATTTTGTTAGTTTCCAGTGGCTAGTTGAATGAATAAATATGACCAATGGAATACTATTTATTGTCCATTGTTTTGTCATCATTTTCTTAAAACCATCCTATTTCCATAGAACAAAATCTACATTCCTTGCCAGGCTTCTCAGGCTCTCCATGTCTGGCTATATCCTTTGTGTCTAACATGATTGTAGGTAGCTGCTAGAGTCCTACTGGCTTTTCATTATTCTGTGGGCATGCCATATTCATTCTTACCACTGTTCTTCATTGATATTTCCTTTGCTTGAGGGTGATCCTGTCTTCATTTCTCCTATCCAAGCTTTCCTTTGGGTCTCATTTCAGTGACCAAATTCCTCCATGATGACTTCTATAATGTCTCTTCTCTTTCACCACTGAAAAGATAAATTTATGTACTTAATTTGGCACTTATCGTACAACTTAATCATACACACCTCTTGCTGGGAGAAAACTTAAAGGTGCTGTACTACAAGAATTCTAATATCAAAACGTGAAAGGGGCTAGTTCCATATTAATCCACTCTGTATTTTTACTCCTCTTCCTTCCTAGATTACCTTCTATATTATCGATACAGATATCATTCTTGACTACTTGTTTTTAAGATACTAAAGCAACTTGACATGCTTCAGCTAACTAATTAACTAATATTAACTAATATTATAATTAGTTTAACTAATATTATAATCCTATATGTTGTAAGGATTTAACTAATATTATAATCCTATATGTTGTAAGTGTTGATTATATTTTGAACCAACAGAAAAATATGGTTTAAATTTGTATTCTAAATTTTTATGTATTTTAGTCTTCATAATGCAATTAAATTTTGTATCTTTGGGACAGAGATAGCATCTTTCTTTGGAGTGCCCAAATTAGGAGGCATAATACTGATCACACTGTGGATATTCAGTGCTTGAGAAATATTCATTGTTAGATGAAACCTACCTGCCAAAATTGTCACTTTAAACGCATTTTATAATAAGTGACACCCTGACTTCATTTCATTTTTTTCTGGTCTATTGATTCTAAGCTACTGTCACAATTACAGTTTTTCCTGACCTATTGGCTTCTAATTTACTATTTACTTACTAGACCACTCAGAAAATAAGGCAACTAAAGCTATATTTTTGAAGAAGATTTACAGAGATACTTCTTAGGGTTAGGGTGCAATAGGATTTGCTTTCCATACTGCATTAATATTGTTTTTGCCTTATGACTGAAGATGAAAATGGGAAGTATGGTAAATATTTGCTGAGTGGCCTACGTAAGATGCACTGTGCTAGAGACTTTATAAATACCATCTACTTTTATTTTCTCAACATGCCTATGTAGTTGATGATTCTAAGCTATTTTTGTAGACATGAAAACAAAAGCTAAGAAAGTAATTTACTCAGGGCTTTATCGCTAAACTTGATCTCAAGTCTGTCTGATTCAAAGGTTGCTACCAGTGAAAGGGAATAATTCAGTGGATCTCAATCTTCAATGTGCAGGAGAATCACCAAAAAAAAAATTCTTAAGATACATATGTATTTAACAAACACAATGAAGCGTTCATTTGGAGAAAAAAAAAATTGAGATAAGGAATAGTTAAGATAATAATGGTAATTATAACAATGATAACAATAACAACTGTACATTAATAGATCAATACCACATAACCCACTGTTTATTGTATCACCTTATTATTTGTCAGATACTGTGTTGTAAAGCACTTTATAACATACTTTGTCATTTAATTTTCTTTTCTTTTCTTTTTTTTTTTTTTGAATTGGAGTCTCACTCTGTCACCCAGACTGGAGTGCAGTGGCCGCTCCTGGGCACCGCAGCCTCGACCTGCTGGGCTCCGGCACTCCTTCTGCTTCAGCCTTCCAAGTAGCCGGAATTACAGGAATGTGCTACCACGCCTGGCTAATTTTTTGATTTATTGTAGAGACGAGGTCTTGCCAAGTTGCCTAGGCGGGTCTTGAACCCGCAGGCTCAGGCAATCCACTTACTTCAGCCTCCCCAGGCGTGGGATTACAGACTGAGCCACCAAGCCCGGCTTGTCATTTAATTTTCAAAACCACCGTATGAAGGGTACAACCATCATCTACCATGAGGAGAGAACTAGGGTCAGTGAGGTCACATAGTTAGTAAGTAGTGTGAATAGTCTGACTCTGAAAGGCATACCCACAACTCTGAAAGAAGCAGCAAAATGAAAGAAAAGCTAGGGAAGTTAGAGCCTGAAGGAAGAGAGCTCATCAAGAGCCAGTGATGTCGATGCTACAAAGAGGTTAAGTAGTATAATAATGAGACATGTTCCCTGTATTTGTAAATAAGGTAGTCATTGCTGCCCTAGTAAGGTCAACTTGAGTAGGAAGATGAGGTAATCAGACAGAATTTAAAGAGTTAAAGCATGAATGTAAAATGTTAAAAAAAAATAGAGAACTTAAACTATTATTATTATTTGAAATTTTTGTTATTTTAAAGATGTGGAATACAATTCAGGATTAGGTATATAAGTGGCCATTGCACAGGTAAAGTTTGGGCCTATCTTTGGTCCCCACTCTGCTTGGTTTGAGATGAGGCACCCTTACTAATGTTATGTGCCCCACCCCTCGACATTTTCCAGCTACTGTCAATCCCTTTCGTATAGTATTATGGTAAATGGAGAACTTAAATTATTATTTTATGATTTCCCAACAAAAAGTAGGGGGAAAATGACTGCTTTAGGGGCTGATATAAGTTTGTTAAACATTTTGTTTGCTTGTTTTAAGATGAGATAGTTATGAAAATATTGAGGGGGAAGAAATGATGCAGAGAGATGTTGATAAGGATTTTGAAAAGAATAAAACTAATGAGACAAAGTTTTTGAGAAAATGGGATAAGTCTATTAGCTTTGTAGAAGAGCACTTGTTTTCTTGGAATAGGAGGAAATGAGAAAGTATGCACACAGCTGCAGATACTGGTATTTGACTAGAGATGTAGACATGGACATTTATGTGTAAGGAGATGGAAAGTTAAAGTAATTTGCATGAGATGGATTCAATTAATGGGCTGAAAATATTAATGGGAACTTCAAGCAAATTAATGAAGATTTGCGATAGCTACTAGGAAGAACAAGAGGCAGAGTTGACCAGAAATATGTAAAAGTATGGCTGTGGGATTAAAAGCCCAGATGAGGGGAAAGATTCCATCTTGTAGTAGCAACAGCACTTATGATTGTGTGGTTTGTGTTCAGTGGTATTCAGTGAGATGGAGAAGTAGACACCAGGGTTGGGTTCATGTTAGTCTAAGAGTTTTAGGGAAATGAGTGGTGAGGACAACAGTGAAGGTACTTGAGTATGCTGACAATAGTTTGGTGTAATAAAAGGGTCTTACAGACGTGGAGAAGAGTGACCAATAAATTGGGTTTGCAAGAGATGGTAGAATAGTAAGAGCTGGCAATTGTGGGTTGGAAATGGGAGAGAGAAAGACTTAACGTCTTTCAATGTATTTGGCAGCAACCTAGAAGTAATATGAGTTTTTAATGCTTCCATTACCTAAATCTATTTGTCTCTTACAGTAAAAAAAACCTGAGGTTGTAAGGCTGAGGTCTAACTTTGGCCTGTTTTCCTCCCAAGCCTTTTTTTAATGATTATCTGAACCTTTATTTCCTGAGTCTCTCTCATTGTCAATACTGTCAAAAATTACTCATTGTTAGTCAAATTAGTACACAGAAGAATTTATTCCTTTAGTTTCTGGAATAATGATTGCAATGTGTAGGCTATGCATCAGAATCACCTGGGGAGTATGTTAAAAATGTAAATTTCTGGCCTTTATAGCAAACTTACTTAATCAGAATCTCTGTGGGGGTAGATCCCAAGGAATCTGTATTTTTTAATAAGTTCCACGGGACATTCTGACTCACATAATTATTTTAGGAGATGACTCTGTTGACAATTTCAACAAGACAGAGCTTATTAGACTTTTCTCCTTTAAATTACCAATCCACACTCAGTAGGTTGGCTCCTATTGGTGTAGCAATATTCTGTGACTGGTGGGCTTTGAAATTGGAGTCGAGATACAAGAAAATAACCATTCATTCTTGGAACTGGTACATTTCCCAGATTTCTTTCTTTTACACAAGCCCCGATTACACGCTTGACATCCACTGTTAATATCTGCAAACCCCCTTTACATGCTTAGCATGAACACTGTTTACATTTGAAAAAAAAATGAAAGGAGAGATCACAGTTGAAAATATTACAGAATCAAAAAAACTTGACAGAAAAACTCCAAATGGTAGAGAAGATAACAAGTAAAAGGTATAGGAAAGGAGAGATGAGTAAGAGTTTTAATTCAAAAAGGAATGGGGATATGTTGACGGTGACTTACAGAGGTACTGTTCTAGTAGAATTAGACATCTGGTAGATGTTCACATATTGGAAATCTACTGCTACAGCTACATTTTGCCTTTTTGGTAATTCTGTGATCAATTTACAATCAATGGTTTCTCTTGCCACTGAACTCTTGTGCTGTTGAATATAGCACATTGAAAAAACTTGAGAAATCTTATTTTCGGTATCTTCGTACCTAAAGGCAAATAGAACATACATTATTTTCTTTAGTATCTGCTGACAGTTCTCAAGGAACAAAGGCACAGCGATGCCTCTAAAATCTCTCCTCAGTGACACAGAAACCAGGTTTCTTTATATTGAAGTCATGAATCATACAACAGATGAACACACTCATAGATGAAAACAATTCACATGGAAATTTTTTTATCACTTGATAATATATTATTTGGTGATATTCTCATCTATAAGCAATGAAAATATTTTAGAAGTATTTTTTGAGAAGGAAATATATCTTAGATACATTTTCTTTACATCTGCAAACTGTGCTTTTCTTACATCTTTATTAATGATTTCAGTTTAAACTAAAACAAAAGCCCTCTTTCACACACACACACACACACACACACACACACACACACACACTCACACTCTCACACTCCTCTCCCTCTCTCTGTTGTTCTCTCTTTCTCTCCTTCCCCTGAGTTCACGCTCTTTTCCTTATTTATCTGCGTGTCTCTCTAGGTTTATTGTTATATTTGGTCCTTTATGTTAGAGACCTTACTACAGAAAAAATTGCTAGAGTAAGAATGGGAAAACTCAAAACTCAAGATTATATAACCCGAATAAGTTCTGCCATATGGACCATGCCTGTCTTTGATGAAAAATAAATGATTGGCTGTCAAGATCATGCAAACCATACATCATTTGATAGAAACTCATGAATTAAGTTTCAGCATAGACCTTATAAGTTTTACCTCCCTGAAGTAAATCCTCACCCCTTTTCCCTTCTACTTCTTATACTAGTGCTCAGATTCATGAACCATGTCGAGGCTGAACTGTGTGGCAATAAGCAAACATGCCCATTCCATTACTTCTAAAAACACCATATTGAATTGTTCAAACTCCCTAATGAGAAAAAAAAATTATCTTAGGTGTGGGCCAGAAGAGTCAGCATCGGTTCCATTTATTCACTTAGTAAATTCTGCTTAATATTAACTGTTTGGAAAACAAATTTATGGCCTCTCTCTTCTACAATCGGTTTGATGCTCGCTAATGATATACATATCCTACCCTGAGCTGTCTCTCTTGGGATTGTTTATACTTTAGGAATCATGCTCAAATCTGTAACTAAACACTGACCTTGACTTTGTTTTCATTTTCAGATTCCAGCCTGTAGCCCAACTTGATGCTGTTTTAGTAGTCAGATTTCAGTCTTCTCTGATATGAGTTCTAGGGCCATCAACTAATGCCTGGCCATGCTGCTCCTTGTTTTGATTGCAGTACATCTGATACTGTGCTCACTATGTTGTCCTTTAAACACTATAATCATCCACTGTCATTCACGTGTAATTATCTTATACTTTGATGATGGGAAAATTTTCCTGAATTGCCTTTTTGATACTTCTTCTCAAATCTATTGTCTATATTATTGCCAAATTAATTGTCCTAAAAATTCACTTTCTCTATGGTACCTTCCCTAGTGGAAAACTGTAATGATTTCACAATGTTTACAAAATCAAATTGAGATTGCTTAATTTATCATTTTATGTCTTCATCCACGATATGTTCTCTACATAGTTTTCAAGGCTGATAGCTAATTGTTTCCCCCCATATACAGTAGTACCCCCTTATCCATGGTTCCACTTTCCATGGTTTCAGTTACCCTCAATCAACCACAGTCTGAAAATATTAAAGAGAAAATGCTAGAAATGAGAAATTCATAAATTTAGATTGCATGTATTTCTGAGTAGCATGAAAAAAATCTCACATTGCCCTACTCCCTCTTGCCTGGGATGTGAATCATACCTTTATCCAGAGTGCCCACTTTGTATATGCTACCCACCCATTAGTCACTTAGTAGCCATATCACTTGTCAGATCAGTATTGAAGTGCTTGTGTTCAAATAACCCTTATTTTCCCTAATAATGGCTCCAAAGTACAAGAGTAGTGATGCTGGCAATTGAGAAATGCTGAAGAGAAGCCATAAAGTGCTTCCTTTATGTAAAAAGGTAAAATTTCTTGACTTAATAAGGAAAGGGAAAACATTGTATGCCGAGGCTGGAAAGATCAACAGTACAATAAGATATTTTGAGAGAGAGGCCACATTCAAATAATACATTTACTTCAGTATATTGGTATAATTGTCCTATTTTATTATTAGTTATTGTTGTTAATCTCTTACTATGCCTAACCTATAAATTAATCATTATTAATTTATTAATTATAAATTAAACTTTATTATAGATATGTATGTTTAGGAAAGAAAAGAGTAATATAATGTTTGTTACTCTCTGCAATTTCAGGGGTCCACTGGGGGTCTTGGAATGTAAGAGGAGGGGTTAGGTTGCATTATTCTAGCTTTCTTGATATTGCTGGATTATACCTTCTAAAAAAGTTATTATATAATTTCTCCCTGAAATACTTTCCCTCTCTAATTCAGTCATGAAAATTATACTCATTTTCTGAGGTTCAGTTAAGCTTATTTCTTTCATGAGATTTTTCTAATCACACTAATAGGAAGTTAGCACCCTTCTCTGAAATCCTGCAGTATTATATTATCCTCATTTGGTGCTCATCAGATCCTGCTGCAGCTATTTCAAAACAGTAACTTATCTACATACCAGATAGAAAACCTCTAACAACAGAAACTGTTTTTTAAATTTTCCTTTGTATATCAAACAAAGATTTGAGACTAATAGAGACATGGGAAGTATTTTTAATGAATAGCAATAGCTAATACATCAAAGTAAAATATCCCTGTGAGAAATTAAATATTCAGTTTTAAGATAACAATAATCATGCTTAAAGCATGAGGATTGAAATTTATTGATCTAAAAGACCACTTCCATGGTGCCTGTTTAATCTCAGTAGGGTACATTTGACTTCCAAAACTATTTTCAGCAAGCATACAATAAATTTTAAGTAGAGTTCACAAAAAAGTAATTACTGTCTTAATTTATATAAAAAATGACACTAGAATGCCCTGGAGAATGGAACACAAAAGAAAGCAGGAGTTACAATCTTAATGTCAGACAAAACATCCTTTAAGCTATCAAAAGTTAAAAATGATATGGAAGAACACTACATAATGATAAAAGGTCAATCCATCAATAAGAAATATCCATCCTAAACATATATGCACCCAACATAGGATCACTAATTTTATAAAGAATCTTCTAGGTAAACTAAAAAAAGTTATTGACTCTAACAGTGTCGTAGCTGGGACTTAGATCTGCCACTACAACCCTAGGCAGATCACCAAGGCAAAAAATCAACAAGGAGATCCAGAACCTCACCTTGAACCTTGACCAAGTGGACTTAGTAGATGCCTGCAGAAAACTCCACTCAACAACCACAGAATATACATTCTACTCATCACCACATGGAATTTCGTCTAAGATTGACCACATACTTGGCCATAAATCAAGCATAAACAAATTTCATAAGATTGAAATACTACCATGCACATTCTCAGACCAGAGTGGAATAAAGATAAATATCACCACCAACAGAGTTTCCCCAAAACCCACAAAGACATGGATACTACACAGCATGATTAAACAATGACTGGATCAACACAGAAATCAAAACAGAAATTAAAAGATTCCTGGAAACAAATGAAAATGAAGAACCATCTAACCAAAATACCTGGGATGCTATGAAAGCAGAACTACGAGGGGAACTCATATCTCTACAAATACGTATGAAGAAAATGTAAAGATCACAAGTTAACAGCCTAACAAATCACCTAAGGTAACTGGACAGACCACCAAAACCCTAACTTCAGCAGAAGAATCCAGATCACCAAAGTAAAAGCCCGAATATGGAACATAGAAGACAAAAATATAATAGGAAATATCAACAAAACTAAAAGCTGGTTCTTTGAAAGGATAAGAAAGAATGATGGACCCCTAGCCAGATTGATCAAGAAAAGAGAGAGAGAGAGAGAGAGAGAGAGAGAGAGAAATCAGAAATGCAAAAGATCAAGTCACAACAGATCCTAAAAAAATATAAAAGATTATCAGAGATTACTATGTATCCTTGTATGGAAACAAACTAGAAAATCTAAATGAAATGGAGGACTTTCTTAACACAACCTCTCAAGATTGAAACAAGAAGACATTGAGACACTAAATAAACCAATAACAACCCAGGAAATTAACTCCATCGTAAGAAAACTACGTACCAAAGAAAGCCTGGACCAGAGAGCTTTTCCGCAGAATTCTCTAAAATGTACAAGGGGAAGCTGATACCAATCCTATTGAAAGCGTTCCAGGCAATTGAGAAAGACAAAATTTTCCCCAAATCATTTTATGAAGCTAACATCACACTGATACCCAAACCAGGTAAAGATTCAACAAAAAAAGAGAACTACAGGCCAATATTCCTAGTGAACATAGATGCAAAAATTATCAACAAGATTCTTGTAAACTGGCTCCAAAAAAATATCTCAAAAATCGTTCACATGACCAAGGAGGCTTCATCCCCAGGATGCAGGGCTGGTTCAACATCTGCAAGATCATAAATGTAATTTAAAAAAATCAAAAGATCTGAAAACAAGCACCACATGATTATATCACTAGATGTGGAGAAAGCTTTTGATGAAATCCGGCATCCCTTCTTGATAAAAACCCTTGAACACCTAGGCATAGGTGGAACATACTTCAAACTAGTAAGAGCTAGCTATGATAAACCCACAGCCAACATACTGCTAAACAGATAGAAATTGGAACCATTTCTCCTGAAAACCAGAACAAGACAAGGATGCCCACTCTCACCCCTCCTGTTCCACATAGTCTTGGAAGTCCCAACTAGAGCAATCAGACAAGAGAAGAAAACCAGACGTATCCAAATAGGAAAAAGAGGAAGTTAAGTTATCCCTCTTTGCAGATGACATGATCCTATACCTTGAAAACCCAAGAGAATCTGTCAGAAAACTCCTTGCTCTGATAAAGGACTTTGGCAAAACTTCAGGGTATAAAATAAACATGCAAAAGACAGTTGCATTCCTATACACCAACAATAAACAAGCAGAAACCCAATTAAAAAGCACAATCCCATTCACAATAGCCACAAAAAAGTGAAATACCTCAGCATCTTCCTAACCAGAGAAGTGAAAGACCTTTACAATGAAAACTACAAAACACTGCTCAAAGAAATCAAAGAAGACACAAACAAGTGGAAAGATATTCCATACTCATGGATTGGCAGAATCAACAATTGTCAAGATGTTCATCCTACCCAAGGCAATTTACAGATTTAATGCAATACTCATTAAATTATCAGCATCATTCTTCTCAGACCTGGAAACGATAATACAGAAATTCATATGGAAACATAAACAACCACGAATAGCCAAAACAATCCTCAGCAAAAGAAACAAAGCGGGAGGTATCAGACTTTAAATTTTATTATAAGGCTACAATAATAAAAACAACCTAGTATTACTACAAAAATAGGCATATAGACCAACGGAACAGGGTAGAGATTCTGGAAACAAAACCTTAATTTCCCAACCAACTCATCTTTGACAAAGCCCCCATTAACAACCACTGGAGAGAGGTGAACTTATTCAGTAAATGGTGCTGGAAAATCTGACTGACCACATGCAGAAGAGGAAAACAAGACCCCTTACTTATCACCATACACAAAAATCAACTCTAAATGGATCAAAGACTCAAACATAAAACTTTGAACTGTAAGAACATTAGAAAATGCAGGAGACATTCTTTTTTTTTTTTTTTTTTGAGTCAGAGTCTCACTCTGTCGCCCAGACTGGAGTGCAGTGGCTGCTTCCTGATCTCTTGATGGTTTGTTTGACTTTGCTGAAGCTTGTCAGTTTGATAAGACCCTACTTGTCTATCTTCTTTCTTTTTTTTTTTTTTTTGAGTTGGAGTCTCACTCTGTCACCCAGACTGGAGTGCAGTGGCCGCTCCCGGCCACCGCATCCTCGACCTGCTGGGCTCCGGCGATCTTTCCACCTCAGCCTTCCCAGTAGCCAGAATTACAGGCATGCGCTACCATGCCCGGCTGATTTTTTGATTTATTGTAGAGATGAGGTCTCACTGCTCAGGCGGGTCTCGAACCCATGGGCTCAGGCAATCCACTTACCTCAGCCTCCCGAAGGCACAGGATTACAGGCTGAGCCACCGAGCCCGGCTTGGAGACATTCTTATGGGCCATGAAACTGGCAATCAATTTCTGATCAAAACTCTAAATGTCCGTGCCATAAGAGATAAGTGATAGACAAGTGGGGCCTCTTCAAACTGAAAAGCTGCTGCAAAGCCAAGGGAACCATCAAGAGAGTGGGAAGATAGTCCACAGAATGGGGAAAAAATATTTGCCAACTGTATAGCTGACAAAGACCTAACATCCAGGATCTACAAGGAACTCAAATGGGCCAAATAGAAAAAAAAAAATGCCCTATTGCAAAGTGGACAAAATATGTTAATAGACTTCTCAAAAGAAGACATTTGAGCAGCCAACAGACACATGAAAATATACTCAGTGTCACTAACCATCAAAGAAATGCAAATTAAACCCCATTGAGATACCACCTAATTTCAGTCAGGATGGCCATCAGCATCAACTCAAAAAACAACAGATGCTGGAGAGGGGAAAGGGAACACTTCTACACTGTTGGTGGGAGTGTAAAATACTCTGTGAAAAACAGTTTGGTAATTCCTAAAAGATATAAAAATCGACCTTCCATATGACCCTACAATCCCTCTTTTGGTAATATACCTGGAGGAACTCAAATCACTCTATGAAAAAGATACCTGCATTTGCATATTTATTGCAGCACTATCCACAATAGCAAAAACATGGAACCAACTGTGCTGCCCATCGAAAGAGGACTGGATAAAAAAAAAAATGTGGTATATATAAATGATGGAATATCACACAGTCATAAAGAAGCACAAAATTATGCAACAACTTGGATGGACTTAGACTCTATAATTCTGAGTGATCTATCACTATCACAGAAACAAAGAACTATGTACCACATATTCTCACTCATAGGTGGGCCCTGGACAATTACCATAATACTGTAAAGGATTTGCAGTAGTGGGAAACACCAGGGGATGGAGGAGGGGACACACCTCCTCAATAAGTTTACCTGTTCTCAAACCAGGTGAAGTGGGGACCAAAGTGAGACCCAAACTTGACCGACACAATGACCATTTTTATACTTAACCCTGAATTGTACCCCGCATCTTTAAAATAAAAAAATAGAAAAAAAAACCTCAATAAATAAATAAATATTTACTGGGCATAGACTGTGTGGAAATCACTGAACTGGAAATTGGTGATATGATGGTAAATTTTCCCTGGCCCGTGCTGAATATGAGGGAAATTAAGGACATCAGGTACTACTGTCATATGAGGGGAAAACAATTTTTTTTTTTTTTTTTTTTTGAGTTGAAGTCTCACTCCATCTCCCAGGCTGGAGTACAGTGGCATGCTCACAGCCACCTGCTGGGCTCCAGCGTTCCTTCTGCCTCAGCATTCCAAGTGACTAGAGTTATAGGTGTGCTACCACACCCAGTTAATTTTTTCATTTTATTGTAGAGGTGAGGTCTTGCCAAGTTGTGCGGGCTGTTCTTGAACCTGTGGGCTCCGACAGTATCCTCACTTTGACCTCCCATAGTACTGGGATTATAGACTTGAGACACCGTGCCCCACCAACATTTGTGTTTTAAAAATAGAATAACATGGGCTATTTGGGGAGAATAAACGACATGTTATCCAATTCTACAAATTATTCCCCCAAAAGTAGGCATTCGTTGTGTGACATGTACTATGCTATGTGGTGAGTACAGAGCAGCTGCTTCAGGTTTTATTTCTGTTCAACAGTTCATTATCCCCTCCCCAGCAGAAAAGGCAGAGTAAATTCCTCCCAACCCCCGACTGATTTGGGGCTTGTTCTTGTGATTATTTTGACTAAAGGAATATATGAAGAAGAGACAGTGTAGTCATCCTTAAATGTAGCTCAAAAGCATCAAGACTTTCTGTTTCTTCTTGCATTATTGCCATTTGTCATAAAACCTTTTCTCATGAAGTCACTGTTTCTTCAGTTCTAGTTCGAGAATGAGAACTATGTGGAGAAGATCTGAGCCCACCAGCAGTTTGGAGCCATACTTAGCCAAGTCAGCTGAATGTTGGGGAAAGCCTCAGTTGACATAACATCTTGAACAGGAATCAGATTTGTTACTGTAAGACCCAAGGAAGTTTGGTTGTTTTTTACTGTAGCCAGAACAGAATCATACAATAGTAAATGAAATATTATATCTAGTGGAGAAGAAAGCCACTATTAAATATCAATGTTCTGTGTGTTTTTGTAGGAGGTGGAGCATTTCCAGAAGTGGAGCATTTCCAGAAGCAGGTGGACTTTCATTATATTGAGTGAAGAGGAAATCTTTCTGGGGTGGCTACGACTTAGATTAAATTAATTTGTCTTCTAGTCATTACTTAGTATATTCCACACCAACTTCCCTTAGGGAACAGATCTAGCTTTGGGAAACTACATTCCAGGAAAATAAGATGCTATATTCAAAGCCAAAAGCAATTTCTGTTTTTATTTTATGTATTTGTTCTAAGCAGTTATACATTATTTTAATGAAGGACTGAACAGACCCAGTTCTGTCTTTTTATTTAATGCCAATATTCCTATAGCTTCTGTATAACAGGTAACCTCTGCAGGTATAGTCTTACTCTGTAGTAATTGAAAGTATTTCTCTCAATTGACAGAATCAGAGACTATTTAGGTTGGTGTAGACCTCAGAGTGACTTGGCCCAACACCTTTATTTTGCAAGCAAAGCAACTGAGGTAAAGTTACTTTCCCATGTCCCCTGTTACTATTAGAGTTTGGAGGCGTTTGGGGATGGAGCTTAGGTGTGCTGATTTCTAGATCATAATGCCTGTAACATTGAAAAAATGTTTTCTCCAAATGACTGTCTTTGGATAAATCTTAAAGACAGAGTTGATTATAAATATTGTAAGTTCATATGGTGATTTAACTTAGAGGCAAGAGGTAAATTTTGAAGACTGAAAATTTTATTAACTGTGATGCAAAAAGATCATTATGCTATCTACCAATGTTTTCTACATTTCTCTAACATCCCTGACCATGTTTCTTTTATTTATGGGTTTTTCATAGGTTATAATTATATGATAATTTGTGTAGATACCCAATTAACCTCCATTTTTCCTTCTAGGCTTCAATAAGGCAGATACAATATTTTCCCAGTAACAAGCACAGTACTTGACACATGGTAAGTGCTGAATAGATTTTTGTAGAGTTAATAAAAAGATCTTTTATTCCTCCTAGACAAGAAGATTTATTATGCTTCACCATATGGTATGAAGAATTTTCCATGCTAACTGACCGGTTGTTGGCAAATTGTCAATAAAACATATCAGTCATATCATGGAATCTGAAGGAAATAAATGAATGACTTACCTTCAGCATATTTTTATGAACAGATCACATAATGAATATAACATTTAATTATAGCATTAGTGATAACAATAAAATATAAATTGACACAAAATCATTGCACTAAAATTATTTTATTTTTTAAAAAAGATGGGTTCACAGTGATTCATTTCATGAAGATCTATTCAAGTAGAATGAATAGAATTACTAATAAAAGACTTCAAAAGTGCTTGAATGACTAATGCTTAAGTTACAGTGAACTGGGAATTTAACAGTCTCTTTAATTTACTATCTTGATGTTAAAAAGAAATATCTGTTAGATTAGGATGGCCTAATTGCCTAAAACTTTTGATGTTGCATCACTGAGACATGTGAAAAATAATGTTTTGAGAAGAATAACAAAGGCCTCAAATACTTATTTTGCTTACTTGTTTTTGGCACTCCAGGGCTAAAACAATAAGAGGAAAGGAACGTCCTATATGTAGTTCAATAACTGCTTTCATAGTCCTGATATGTGAAAGTTACTAAGAACCCCTAAAGATCTTCATTCTGCTTTCTTTGATGTTTGACCTGCTGGATTTTTAAAGAGATTACCACAAACTGTTTAAGAGTGGTATGAGGCCCTCTGTGTTCCAAAATTAGGGGCAACATATAACAAAACTTGAAACAACAAGAATGCTTTATTATTAAGCAAAAATTATTCACATATACCTGTGTTGTAAAAGAACCTTAAATTGATAGGATTTCTGAGGAGGCCAGCAACAAATGTCATCCTTCTTTCTCAAATTATTGTTAAATGATTTCAGAAATAAAACAAGAGTAAATATGTGAGCCAAAATATCACCTTTCTCACAGACTGTGTGGCTTTAGACCCGTTTGCCAAATGCGTTTGCTACCTGAATCCCAGAATTAGAAGGACTTTGTCCATTTATGGAAAACACTGGATTTGAGACAGGTCTCCCCTCATCATACTCACCAGGGTTATCTACGCCACAATTTCCAGCATGAAAGGGCAAAGGAGGACTAAAAGTCTCCTCAGGAGGTTGGCATCAAGAGAAAACAGGAGGGTGGCTGATGTTTCGTTGTTCTTCCTATATTTCCAATCAAAAAAGTCACTCCATCTTCTCAGGAAGGATGTGAGTGGGGAAAAATGCCAGAAGTGCACTAACTGAACTCTGTAAACACCAGAGTAGAGAGAAGTTCCCCCCAAGCTGACAAGAATATGTTTGTGACAAATTACAAAAGTTTCTGTCCTCCCAAAAGCAGGAACAAAATTGGAACTCTTATTATCTCCTTTCAAAAAATAGAAAGCTCTCAGTTGAAGGTAAAAGACAAAAACAATTCCTGGCAAGATATTTATCTTTATATGGACAGTAAGACTAGGACTCTGTATAAAAGAACATCAAATGATTGAAAATCAATTGAAGGTCTTGTAAAAGGCAACTTAATGTACTATTTAAAAGGAGGAGTATATTTATAATATGTACATCTAAATTTTTAGAGTTGCTACTCTATCATAAAAGAAATATGTTTATTGTAAAAAAATTAGAAAGTAGAAAACAAATGACAGAAACATATCTTAGCCCTCTTTCTCAGAAGCAATTTATCTCCACATGTTCACGGTTTCTCTGCAAGTGCTTCTACATTTTCACATTGGATCAAGCCGACTGTGCTGTTTTAAAACTTAAGAAATTCACATGCATCTCAGTCTGGATATAGGATTCACTAAGAAAGTTTAAATGAAGGGTTTAAATGGAAGTATGGTTAGTCTTCAGGAACAAACAAGGAGGTCAGGGCATCAGACGTTAGCAACCACAGGAGGCTACGGGCCAGTGGGTGAAAAAAGGGTATCATGTTTTCCTGGAACTCAGTAGGAACTGGTAGGGAAAAGAAAGGGCAGCTTTGTGATAACTGCTTTTAAGGGACACAGCTTCTGCTGGAGACGCTGTTCCAAAGCAGAGATATCAAGAAAGAGATACCCAGATATCTCTCTTCCTGCCCTTTGATCTCCCGATGATGTTGATCCTCAAGGGCTAAAGCCCACTAAAAGGCCAGAGGGCTGAGAATCTGTCTGATGCAGCCTGAGATAGACTCCCAGAGGACCTTTCAGGAAGGGGACTAGAAGAACATGGATCTGGCAGGGTGGGGAGCAAAGGGAGAACAGTCACACACCAATTCTCAAAAATTAATCATCTGTAGATTTGTTAAATGACTACATAATTTTCCTATGTAATTAGATCATAATTACAACCACTGCCTTTTGACCAATTGTTTAGATTGTGTTCTACGTTCTTGCTGTTTTAAATAACATTGAGATGCATATTTTTCTTCATTTCTACAATTTTCTTTCATAAATTCTTGGAAATTGAATGCTGACATTAAAAATGTACCAATGTTAGGCCTCTTAAAAGTTTCTTACGGTGTTTTAAAACTACACATCTCATTCTTCCACCAGAGGTACAGGATGGGCTTTTTTTTTTTTTTTAACTGAACATTTTTAAGCATTGCATATTCTCATAAAATATTTCATTTTGATAAGAATGTATCCATAAAAAATCTACATATTTTTAAAAAATAAATCCTTTAAAGTGCCTCTCTCTGCTTTTGTTCAAACGCATTCCCTTGTGCTTTTCTAACTTTTTAAATTCCTTCTGCTTTGTGAGGTAGCAGTATGTTGCCACTGTTGCCGCTGCTGTGCCTGCGTTATTGATTTAATAACCCTGTCTCTCCAAATGCTAATTTGAGCTGCTTCCTTCATCATTTGACACATTACTGCATACAACGATGTATGTTTTCTGAGCTATTAGATCTATTCCATATTTCAGTCAATTTTTGTGCAACGTGGCAGAAACAGCAGCTCTGTAGTGCTAAGCCATGCTGTGAAAGAGTTTGATAATGGAAAGCAACAAAAGATAGGCTCCGTGTCCCTCACACGTATTAGGAGGATCACTACCTCCTTCTTTTGCGTTCATTAATTGCTGATCAACTTTAATGATAACAACAGTAACACACAGAAACAATAGCACCCCTTAATCTCATGCACCAGGCATTTCGAAGGAACCCTCTACTTCAACCTCATACTACAGCCAAGAGGCCTCTTTTCAAAGTCCAGAATGAATTCTGGGGGAGGCTTAAGTTTTTTCTTTCTCCAAATTTTGTTGATTCTACTTTAAAAATAATTCTTAAATTTCTCTGTTTCTTTCTACCGTTGCTGCCACTGCCCATATTCTAGCAGTCATCCCTTTTGCTAGATTTATACAGAATATTTTCAGTTCTCATCTGGGTTTATCTCTTGGTAGGCTGTTGTTTAAATTATCTAGTGAACTAAAAAAAAAAAAAAAAAAAATTCAATGACTATTTTCATTTCCAGAATCTCCATTTGGTTCTTTTTCAAATACGTGAATTTTTTTTCCCTTTCTCATAAAATCCTTATTCTTGATGGATTCTCTTGCTTCCTTGATCTTCCTGAATATTTTAAACTTACTTACTTTAAAACCTCTTTTGAACCTCTTTCATCTTGATTTCCCTAGCATGAATTATCTCATTACGGCCTTTGCTGTGCTTTTCCCTAGTGGTTTTTTTTTTTTTTTTCCTTCCAAAAAAGACCTGGACATTCTTTGGATTTTGCATCTCTGTATTGCAATTTCAATGTTACCAGGACCCTATTGGGTCACCAGTTTGAGATTATGTTTAATACTAGCTTCTTGTTCACGATTTCTGAACTTTATGTATTTTGTGAAATTGGGTATAACCTGCATGCAAGATAAAAGCTTGGATTCTGTTTTGTTGAGGATGATCCATTTTACCCATTACCCAGGCAGTGTGCCTGTCTCCATAGAAAAGGTTGGAGTTTTTGCAGTGACTGTGTGGATACTGTTTTCAAATCGTTTGGCTAAGTACCCTAGGAGAGCAATTGCTGGATTGTGTGATAAGACTGTTCACCTTTGAAAGAAACTGCCAAACTGTCTTCCAAAGTGGCTACCATCATTCATTCCCACCAGAAAAGAATGAGAGTTTCTGATACTCTACATCCTAGCCAGTAATTGATATATATATATTTATTTCCAAGCATCCTAATAGTATGTAGTAACATCTGACTTTTGTTTTAATTTGCATTTCCTTAATGACATATGAGGTTGAGAATATTTTCATATGCTTATTTTTCTATTTTTTAAATTTAATTTAATGTTAAAGATGTGGGGTACAATTCAGGATTAGGTATACAACTGGTCATCATACAGGTAAAGTTTGGGCCTCCCTTTGGTCCCCACTTTGCCTGGTTTGAGATCAGGTACCCTTATTAATGTCATGTACCCCTCCCCAACCCCAGCAGTATCCCACTACTGCCAATCCCTTTCTTACAGTATTATGGTAAACGTTCAGAGTACTTTTTATGAGTGAGCACATGTGATACTTTTTTCATTGTTTCTGTGATAGATCACTGAGTATGATAGGCCCAAAATCCATCCAAGTTGCTGCAAAGTCCATATGTTTGTCCATCTTTATGGGTGTGTAATATTCCATCATGTATATGTACCACATTTTTTAAATCCAGTCAGTTTCGATGGGGAGCACAGTTGGCTCCATGTTTTTGCTATTGTGAATAATGCTGCAATAATGTGCAGGTATCTTTTTTTGTAGAATGATTTGAGTTCCTCCGCGTATATTCCAAGAAGGGGTACTGGAGTCATATGGAGGGTCAATGTCTAGCTCTTTTGGAAATTGCCACACTTTTCTGTCGAAGATGAGTTGGTTGAGAAATTGAGGTTTTGCCTCCGGAATCTTTATCCTGTTTCATTGGTCCATATGCCTACTCTTGTAACAAGATCAGTCTGTTTTGATTATTGTAGCCTTACAGTAAAGATTAAAGTCTGGAAGTGTGATACCTCCCACTTTGTTTCTTTTGCTGAGTATTGTTTTGGCAATTCGTGGTCATTTATTTTTCCATGAATTTCTGCATTGTCATTTCCAGGTCAGAGAAGAATGATTTTGGTAATTTAATGAGTATTGTGTTGCATCTACAGATTGCCTTGTGTAGGATGACAGCTTAACAATGTTGATTCTTCCTGTCCATGAGCATGAAATATTTTTCCATTTGTTTGTGTCTTCTTGGATTTCTTGAGCAGTGTTTTGTAGTTTTCATTGTAAAGATCTTTCACTTCTCTTGTTAGGAAGATGCTGAATATTTCATTTTTGTGTGTGTGTGGCTATTGTGAATGGGATTGTGCTTTTTATTTGGTTCTTTATCTGCTTATTGTTGGTGTTTAACAATGCAACTGACTTTTGATATATTTATTTTGTACCCCGAGACTTTGCTAAATTCCTTTATCAGTGCAAGCAGGTTTTTGACAGATTCTCTTCAGTTTTCAGGTTATAGGATCATACTGGATCAGCAAAGAGGGATAACTTCACTTCCTCTTTTCCTGTTTGGATACTCCTGATTTCCTTCTCTTGTCTAATGCTCGAGCTAGGATTTCCAACACAATGTTGAACAGGAGAGGTGAGAGTGGGCAGCCTTTTCTTGTTCTTATTTTCAGGGGAAATGTTTCCAGTTTCTGTCCATTTAGCAATATGCTGGCTGTGGGTTTATCATAGACAGTACTTATTATCTTGAGGTATGTTCTATGCCTAGGTGTTTGAGAGTTTTTTTCAAGAAGGGATGCTGGATTTTATCAAAAGTTTTTCTGCATCTAATAATATAATCTTGTTTTTGCATCTGTTTTTGTATTTATTTACATTTATGGTCTTGCGGATGTTGAACCAACTCTGCATCCCGAACATGAAGCCTACTTGATCATGGTGGATGATTTTTGAGATGTGTTATTGAATCTGATTTGCTAGAATCTTCTTGAGAATTTTTGCATCTATGTTCATTAGGGATATTGGCCTGTAATTCTCTTTTTTTGTTGGATTTTTACCCAGTTTGGGTATCAGTGTGATGTTAGTTTCATACAATGATTTGGGGAGAATTCTGTCTTTCTCCATTGCCTGGAGGTAATTTCAATATAGGTAAGTATTGAAAGTATATCTCCTCATATATTTTGTAGAATTCTGCTGGAAAGTCATCTGGTCCAGGTTTTTTATTTGCAGGCAGTTTTCTTATGATGCAGTCAATTTCCTGGGTTGTTATCGGTCTATTTAGTATCTCAATGTCTTCTTTCAACATTTGGAGGTTGTGTGATGTCTGAAAGACCTCCATTTCATTTAGATTATCAAGTCTGTTTACATACGGGTGTGCATAGTAATCTCTGATCATCTTTTGTATTTCTTTGGGGTCAGTTGTGATTTAATTTTTGAATTTCTGCATTTATTTGGGCTTTTTCTCTCTTTTTCTTGGTGATTCCGCTAGGGGTCCATCAATCTTGTTTATTTTTTCAAAGAACCAGTGTTTTGTTTTATTGATTTTTTCTATGATATTTTTGTCTTCTATGTCCTATATTTGAGCTTTTATTTTGGTCATCTCAATTCTCCTAAAGCTAGGGTTCTGGTGGTCTTGTCTTTCCAGCTCCCTTAGGTGATTTGTTAGGCTGTTAACTTGTGATCGTTCTGTTTTCTTCATGTGTGTTCATAGAGATATAATTCCCCTCTTAGAACTGTTTTCATGGCACCCAGAGCTTTTGGTAGGATGTTTCTTCATTTTCTTTTGTTTCCAGGAATCTTTTAATTTCTGTTTTCATTTCTGTGTTGACTCAGTCATTGTTCAGCATCATGCTGTTTAGTGTCCATGTGTTTATGGGTTGTGGGGAAATCTTGTTGGTGTTGTATACATTTTTATTCCACTGTGGTCTGAGATGGTGCATGGCAGTATTCAAAGTTTATGAAATTTGTTTATGCTTGATTTGTGGCCAATGATGTGATTGATCTTGGAGTCTGGTCCATGTGGTGATGAGTAAAATGTACATTGTAGTTGTTTGGTGGAGTATTCTGTAGGTTATCTATTAAGTCCATTTGTTCAAGCATCAAGTTCAGATTCTGGATCTCTTTATTTTTTGCCTCAATGATCGATCTAGGGTTGTTAGTGGGGTATTTAAGTCTCTAGCTATAATAGTGTTAGAGTCAATATTCTTTTTTAGTTTACTTAGTAGTTGCTTTATAAATGCTGGTGCTCCTGTGTTGAGTGCATATATGTTTAGGATGGATATTTCTCGTTGACAGATTGAAACTTTTATCATGTAGTGTCCTTTTGTAAATTTTTACATTTTTGATAGCTTGAAGGTTGTTTTGTCTGATATTAAGATGTAACTCCTGCCTTCTTTAGTGATCCATTCACCTGGAAACTCTGACTTTGAGTCTGTGTGCATCCTTTGTGGTGAGGTGAGTTTTTTGGTGCAGCAAATTATTGGGTCATTTTAAAAATCCAGTTTGCCATTCTGTCTTTTCAATGGTGCATTTAGCCCATTCACATTCAGGCTGATTATTGAAATATGATTGTTTATCCCCATCATGAGGTTCTTATAAAGTTTTTTCTTTGTTTATTTTCTTTTAGCTTTTGGGTTGATGTACATGTGTTTTCAAGTTTGCAGTCATGATGTATTCTCTGTTGATTCTGTGTTCTGCTCTTGGAAAGTATATGGTCATTCTTTTTTTTCTTTCTTCTGTGCCTAATACCTTTTGAAGTCTCTTGTAGAGCTGGTCTGGAAGCTGCATAATCTCTTAGGAATTGGATGTCTGGAAAGGATTTTAATTTCCATCACTGATGAAGCTGAGCTTGGCTGGGTAGGAAATTCTTGGTTGAAATTGTTTATCTTTGAGGACTTTGGATATTGGATTCTAGTCCCTTCTAGCTTGTAGTGTTTCTGCCAATAATTCTGCTGCTATTCTGATTGTTTTTCCCCAGTAGGTAGTCTGACCTTTCTCTCTTGTTGTCTTTAGGTTTTTTTCTTTCATACCTACTTTATGTAGGCAAATACTATGTGTCTAAGGGTTGGTCTTCTCATCTAATGTCATGCGGGGATTCTCTGGATCTTTTGTGTTAGGATGGTCACACCTCTGGTGTGATGGGGAAAATTTTCTTGGATAACCTCCTGAAATACTTGCTCCATGGTGTTCTCCCTTTCCCTTTCTTCTTCTGGGATACCAGTCAGGTGTAGGTTCGGCCTCTTGATATAATTACACATCTCTTGGAGGTTTTGTTCTTTCCTTCTGCGTTTTCTTTCTGTTTTTCAGTGATTGGGTTAATATCACGTTTTAGTCTTCAAGTTCGGAGATTCTTTTTTCTGCTTGATTAATTCTGATTTCCATGCTTGTCATCTTGTTATTTATTTCTTGGATGAAATTTTTTATTGCCAAAGTTTCTGTTACAAGTTCTTTCAGTTTTTCATCTTGTCTTTCTTGCATCTTATTTACTCTTTACAGCCATTCCCTAATCCCTATTGTTTTCTGGGGCAGTTGTTGGTGACTTCCTTTGTTTGGGCTCTGAGGTCTACATTTCAGGCATTTTCTCTTTTTAACAGTAGGAATTAATTGCATTCTTCCATTGATTTTTTTCCTCATTTGTGACAGATTACTTTATGTTCTCTTTAGTTGTTGTCAGTGGCATGGGAGAGGTGTTCACTTCTGATGTTTACTCAGGCCTGTATTCTTCCCTGATCAGGGCTCTGAATTTGTTCTCTTTTGAAACAGGGCTATGGGTGGGAAGCTGTGCTGTCTCTTGTAGTTTTGAGAGTTGAATAAGGTGGAGGATGGGGAGCTAGGATTCAGAAACTACTTGCAAATCACAATGGTCATTGATTGTGGTATGGGTACCCTGAGACCCACTTCTCACCACCATTCTATATGATGATGCAATAGGTACGTTTGTGTACTCCCACTGATCTCTGTGGTGGTCTTTCTTGTCCTTTTCTGGCCACAACCTTTGTCCCACAGCTGAATCAGGGTAGGAGGGGGAGTGCCTGAGATTCAGCACTTGTCCTGTCCCTCTGGAGTCTGTGCTTACAGGATATTTCCCTCTGGGTCACAATCAAGCCCTGAGTAGTTAAATTGCTGGTCACTGAGAATGGGTTGGGTCTATCGCTCTGTGGTGAGAAAGCCAGAGCACGTTCCTGCCCAGTTTTTGAGATGGTGACAGGGTGCCTCTTTCATCTTCTCCAGTGGGGCTCTGCCTCTGGGATCCCTCACTGTGCTGCCTCCACAGCCTTTGCTGCCAGTCTTTAGTCAGGTGCTGTAGCGGTGAGGCAGAGCCTGTAGCCAGCAGTCTCTCTTAGCAGCTTCTTCCCAAGAAGAGCTTTGTTGATTTAGAAAAAAGCCCTGCTTATATTTCATCCATATAGCTTCTTCAGTGAAGTGTGCTTCATATCTTTTGCCTTTTTAAAAATTGGGTAACTTGTTTTCTTATTGTTGAATTTTAAAAGTCCTTTGTATATTTTGAATATAAATTCTTTACCAGACATATATTTTGCAAATGCTTTCTTGTAGTTTGTGACTTGCTTTTTCATGCAACAGTGTCTTTCACAGAACAGTTTTTAAAAATTATTTTTTGTTGTGACAAAGTACACATAACAAAATATTTACCATCTTAACCATTTCAAAATGTACAGTTCGGTGTCATTGAATACATTCACACTGTTGAACAACTCTCACCCTTTCATCTTTAGAATTCTCTTCTTCTTGCAAAACTGAAACTAATTAGACAATAACTCCCTATTCTCCCTTTCCTCCATCCTGGCAACCAACATTCTTCTTTCTTTCACTATGATTTGTGCTGCTCTAGGCACCTCATACAAGTGGAATCACACAATATTTGTCCTTTATGCATGGCTTATTTCTCTTAACATAATGTCTTCAAGGGTCATTCATGTATTCAGGTCATTCATATATCAGAATTTCCTTCGTTTTCAAGGCTGAATAACATTCATTGTTGTAAACACATTTTGTTTATTCATCAGTCAATGGACTTTTAGGCTACTACGATCCTTTGGCTATTGTGAATAATAATGCTGTGAATATGAGTACACAAACACCTCTTTGAGTTTCTACTTAAAATTATTTTGGGTAAAGATTCAGAAGTGGCATTTTTGGATAATATGGTAATGATATCTTTAAATTTTGAAGGCACTTTCATACTGTTTCTCATAGTCCCTGCATCATTTTGCATTTCTACTAACTGCACATAAAGGTTCTGATTTCTTCACATCCTCACCAACATTTGCTATCTTCTGTTGTTTGTTTTTAAATAACAGCCATCCCAATGGGTGTGAGTTGATATCTTAGTGTGATTTTAATTTGCATTTCCCTAATGATTATTGATGTTGAATATCTTTTCATGTACTTATTGGTAAATTGGTAAATATATATATCTTCTTTGGAGAAATGTCTGCTCAAGTCCTTTGCCCATATTAAAGTATAGTTTGCTTTTATTGTTGCTGAGTTGTAGAAATTCTTTATGTATTCTGGATTCTAATCCTTTACCAAATATATGATTTGAAAATATTTTCTTCCATTTTTGGATTGTCTTTTTCTATATTTTGAATGTTTGTATTCCCCTCATCCCCAAAGTTTATATATTTAGATCCAAACCCCAAGGTGATAGTATTAAAAGGCAAGGTCTTTGGGAGGAAGTGATTAGATCTTAAAGGCCCTCATAAAGGAGATTTGTGCCTTTATATAAGAGACCACAAAGAGCTAGCTGGCTTTTTCTACCAGATGATGACACAGTGACAAGGTACCATTTGAGGAAGAGGGCGTTCAACAGAACTAAACATGCTGACACTTTCATCTTGGACTTCCCAGCTTTCAGGACTATACAAAATGAGTTTTTGTTGTTTATAATCAACACGGTTTATAGTATTTTGTTATAGCAGCCTAAATGGACTAAGATACCTTTTCACTCTTATGTCTTTTGATGTACAAAGTTTTTAATTTTTATAAAGTTCAATTTATCAATTTCTATTCTTTCATGGAGCATGCTTTTAATATTCTATCTAAAACCCACCCTGAGGCTCAAGGTCATAATAGATTTTTTCCTGTTTTCTTTAGGAAGCGTTAAAATTTTGCATTTTACATTTAGATCTTTGATCTGCTTTGAGTTAATTTTTGCAAAAATTGTGTAAGTTCTATGTCTAGCTTCATTGTTTTGAATATGGATATCTAAATGCTCTAACCACTTGTTGAAAAAAAGGCTATCCTTTCTCTATTGAGTTGCTTTTTCACCTTTGCCAAAAATTAATTTACTATATTGGTATGTGGCTATTTCTGGACTCTATTTGTCCCATTGATGTATGTGTCCATTCTTTAGCTATTACCACATCTTGATTACTATAGTTTTATAGTAGATCCTGAAATCGGGAAGTGTGAGCTCTATAACATTTTTGTGCTTCTTTAGTATTCTATTAGATATTTTAGGTCTTTTGCCTTTCTATACGAATCTTTGAGCCAATCTGTTAATACCTATAAAAGAACTTGTTGAAATTTTTAGTGAGATTGCATTTAATCTATATATTAAGTTGAGAATGATTGATATCTTAATGATACTGAGTTTTCCAGTTTGTGAACACAGGCTATCTTTTTGTTTGGTCCTGATGCAAAGGTGGAAGGATACTTGTCTAGCTGTAAGGTTTTTTTTTTAAATTTTGTTTGTTTGTTTTTAGAGAGCTCAGCTCCAGTTCTCTTAGTAGGCCCAAGCTTATAGCCTAAAGTTGAATCCAATGCTGCACTGAAATCCATGTCTCTAAAGTGTGTATCGTGTCCTGCCAACTTCCTAAACCACAGCTTCCTTAAGCAGACTAGATTTATTTTATGTGATTTAAAGTTCTTTATAGACTTTCCCTGTGGGCTGTTAAAATGCTGATTCTTCTCCCTAGGATCTTTGCTCTCTTCTAGATACTTATCTTTAAATCAGAGTTTAGATACCATAATCTCAGTGAGGCTTCATCTAACTCCCTGACTAGGTTGAAGTTCTCCAGTTTAGCACTCCGTGGTACTTTTGTGTATTCTAGTGTTTATAAACTAGGCAATAGAACCAGGAGTAATTTCAAATAAATACTAAACCTTTACTTCATTTACTAAACAGCTGGAAAGACACACAAAGTCACCAATATTCCTTCTTAAATTTTTTTTTACTCCTCTGCCATCCTCTGCCAACACAAATCCCAGCTTTTTTATAGCTTATTTTCATGAAACCATGAAAAAAAAAACTTTGGGTCCCAGGAACTACTAGTCCTATAACCAATATTTTCCACTCCTAATTCTTCAATATGTAATGAATTTGCTTATCATTCCTTAATTCTTCCTCATTTCTTCCTCTGCCAATTTTCTGAATTCCCATGGAAGAGCTGAAAAAAGAAAAAAAAACAAAAAAAAAAAGACTGAGAAGACTCAGCATCCTTGAAGGGTTGGGGAGGACAGAACCTGCATAGGTGTACCCACACTGCTTTTTCAAGTCATGGCTTTGTCTACTTTTTCATTGTCTATTTCTAGTACCCCCAAAAATTATCTGCAACAAAGCAAGCACTCAATATTTGTTCAATAAATGAATAAATGACTATGTCTTTTTTTATATATAACATATAACTGCTGACATTTTCTAAAATATGTGTTTCTTGGTTAAGGCTTTTTTCTGGGTATTTTAGTTTCTTATGTATTTAAACATGCATATATTTTCTATTAAAAATTAACAAAATTTAGTTCATGATGTTTTGTAAGCTTTTTTCCCCCCTCTGTCTTTATCATATCTTGGACATCTTGCTGTGTCAATGAAAATAAATCTACACAATTATTTTAATGACTACATATATAACAATTTTCTATTCCACTTAACCAGTTCCTTACTTTTTTTGAAAGGTAGGTTATTTGTAATGTTTCACCATTATAAGCCATGCTATTTTAAAGAGCATTTTGTGTGTCTTTGTCCTTGTTTCAGAATTTCCTGAAGATAAATTTTTAGAAATTAAAATGCTGTGCTAAAGAGTATATGCAACTTAAATGATAAAGCATTTTCCATACTTTCCTCTAGAAAATGTAGCACTTTTGCTCTCTCACTGACAGCAATCTAAACTTCCTTTCTCTTGACAACTGGAATTTTCCTCCAAATTTTCATTGTTGCCAATCTGCTGGGTGAAAAAAAGTTACTTTATCTTTCATTTTGCTTGCATTTCTTTACGTGTTTGGGAAATTATAAATTCTTCATGCGCTTATTAAAAATTTGTAATTTTTATTTTCTTAATTAACTTTGATTTCTATTGTTTTTTCACTTTTTCTTACTAGTTTTTACGAATTTTAAAAAATGATGAATATTAACTTTTTCTCTTTCCTATATGCTAAATGACAGAAGCATTTTCTCAGTTTTTCATTTTGCTTTAAACCTTTTTTCCATTAGCATAGTAAGTTAGGAAACTCAAGCAGACACATGGAGAGGCCACATGTAGGTACTGTGACTGGCAGACACAGCGAAGGACCCAGCCCATAGCCTGCATCAATCACAAGTCATAAGACTAACTAGCATTCACACAATTCCAGCCCCCAGCCATTGAGTCATCCTCAGCCACTGTGTCTTTCCTGCTGAGACTTCAGAAATAATGTAATAGACGGAAGTTGTTACTACAGAACCCCATCTGAATTCCTGAAACTCAGAAGGTGTGAAGACAAAAAATGGCTGTTATTTTACATTACTAAGCTTGGGGTGGCTTGTTGCACAGCAATAGTGGATGTAACAGCAGTCCCTCATATTTTCATTCATGCCCCAATTTTGAATTTTATCATCTGCCACTATCCCATATCTAAGGAGTATATCAGTCCCAAACCATTTCATTTTCTTTCTTTATTTTTTATTTTTGTATTTTAAGGATGTGAGGCACAATTCAGGATAAAGCATACAAATGCTGATTATGCAGGGACCCTTGTTGATGAGGTGTGCCCCTCCCTCCCCTAGCAGTTTTCCTCAACTGCCAGTCTCACACCCCTCCCCTGGCATTTTCCACTACTCCCTATCCCTTTCTTACCAGTATTATGATAATTGTTCAAGGTCCGCTTATGGGTAAGAACATATGGTATGCTGTTCTTTGTTTTTGTGATAGATCCCTGAGTATGATCGACTCTAAATCCATTCGAATTGCTGCGAAGTCCATATGTTTGTTCTTCTATATGACTGCATAATATTCCATTGTGTATATGTACCACATTTTTTTTTTTTTTTGAGTTGGAGTCTCACTCTGTCACCCAGACTGGAGTGCAGTGGCCGGTCCGGCCACCGCAGCCTCGACCTGCTGGGCTCCGGCGATCCTTCCGCCTCAGCCTTCCGAGTAGCCGGAATTACAGGCATGTGCTACCACGCCCGGCTGACTTTTTGATTTATTGTAGAGATGAGGTCTCACTGCCCAGGCGGGTCTCGAACCCACGGGCTCAGGCAATCCACTCATCTCAGCCTCCCAAAGGCACGGGATTACAGGCTGAGCCACAGAGCCCAGCTCCACATTTTTTTTTATCCACTCCAGCGTCGATGGGCAGCATGGCTGCTTCCATGTTTTTGCTATTGTGAATAGAGCTGCAACGAACATACGTGTGTAGGTATCTTTTTTGTAGAATGATTTGAGTTCCTCCGGGTATATTCCCAATAGGGGAATTGCTGGGTCATATGGAAGTTCAATTTCTAGTTCTTTCAGACATCACCACACTGACTTCCAAAGAGGTTGCACTAGTTTGCATTCCCACCAGCAGTGCAGAAGTGTTCCTTTTTCTCCACATCCTTGCCAGCATCTGTCATTGTTTGTTTTATTGTTGATGGCCATTCTTACTGGGGTTAAGTAGTATCTCAGTGTGGTTTTGATTAGTATTTCTCTGATGATGAGTGAGGCTGAGCACTTTTTCATGCGTCTTTTGGCTGCCTGTATATCTTCTTTGAGAAGTGTCTATTCATGTCTTTTGCCCACTTTTTAATGGGACTGTTTGGGTTTTTTTTGGGCACATTGGAGTTGCTCGTAGATCCTAGACGTTAGGTCTTTATCAGATACACAGATATACAGTTAACAAATATTTTTTCCCATTCTGTGGGCTGACTCCCTGCTCTCTTGATGGTTTCTTTTGCTTTGCAGAAACTTGTCAGTTTGATGAGGTACCACTTGTCTACCTTATTTTTTATGATATAGGCACTTAGGGTTCTGATCAGGAACTGGTTGCCAGTTCCAATTTCCATAAGGGTGTCTCCTGAGTTTTCTAAGATTCTTATAGTTTGAGACTTTAAGTTTAGGTCTTAAAAAAATTTTTTTTTTATTTATTATAAAGATGTGGGGTACAATTCAAGGTTAGGCATACAAACATTAATCATGCTGGTAGCCTTGTTGATGAGGTGTGCCCCTCCCACCCCTGGCAGTTTCCCTCAACTGCCAGTCCCACCCCCCCTTCACCTGGCAGTTTTCCACTACTGCCAATCACTTTCTTAAAGCATTATAATTGTTCAAGGTCACCTTATGAGTGAGAACATATGGAACTCAGTTCTTTGTTTCTGTGATAAATCACTGAGTATAATCGACTCCTAATCCATTCTATTTGCTGCAAAGTTCATCTATTTGTCCTTCTTTATGGCTGCATAATATTCCATTGTGTATATGAACCACATTTTTTTTTTTAATCCAGTTCAGCTTTGATGGGCAACACGGTTGGTTCCATGCTTTTGCTATTGTGAATAGAGCTGCAACAAACATACGTGTGCAGGTATCTTTCCATTTAGAGTTAATTTTTGTGTATGGTGATAGGTAGGGGTCCTGTTTCAATCTTCTGCATGTGATCAGCCAGTTTTCCCAGCACCATTTACTGAATAGGTTCTCTCTCCAGTAGATGTTTTTTGGAGGCTTTGTCAAAGATGAGTTGGTTGAGAAATTGAGGCTTTGCTTCTGGAATCTCTATCTAGTTCCATTGGTCTATATGCCTGTTTTTATACCAATACCACGTTGTTTTGATTACTATAGCCTTATAGTAAAGTTTGAAGTCTGGAAGTGTGATACCTCCTGCTTTGTTTCTTTTGCTAAGGATTGTTTTGGCTATTCGTGGTTGTTTATGTCTTCATTTGAATTTCTGTATTGTCATTTCCAGGTCTGAGAAGAATGATGTTGGTAACTTAATGGGTATTGCGTTGAATCTGTAGATTGCCTTTGGCAGGATGGACATCTTAACCATGTTGATTCTTCCTATCCATGAGCATGGAATATTTTTCCATTTGTTTGTGTCTTCTTGGATTTCTTTGAGCAATGTTTTGTTGTTTTCATTGTAAAGGTCTTTCACTTCTCTGGTTAGGAAGATGCGAGGTATTTCATTTTTTGTGTGGCTATTGTGAATGGGATTGTGCTTTTTATTTGGATTTCTGCCTGCTTGTTGTTGGTGTATAGGAATGCAACTGTCTTTTGCATGTTTATTTTGTACCCTGAGACCTTCCCAAAGTCCTTTATCAGTACAAGGAGGTTTTTTGACAGATTCTCTTGGATTTTCAAGGAATAGAATCATATCATTAATAAAGAGGGATAACTTGACTTCCTCTTTTCCTATTTGGATACCCCTGATTTCCTTCTCTTGTCTAATTGCCCTAGTTAAGACTTCCAGCACAATGTTGAACAAGAGGGGTGAGAGTGGGCTGCCTTGTGTTGTTCCAGTTTTCAGGGGAAATATTTTCAGTATCTGTCAATTTAGCAATGGGTTAGCTGTGGGTTTATCATAGATGGCACTTACTATTTTGAGGTATGTTCCTTCTATACCTAGGTGTTTGGGGATTTTTATCAGGAAAGGATCCTGGATTTTATCAAAAGATTTTTCTGCATCTAATGATATAATGTGGTTCTTGTTTTTATATCTGCTGAAGTATTTAAGTACATTTATGGTCTTGCGAATGTTGAACCAGCCCTGCATCCTGGGGATGAAGCCTACTTGGCCATGGTGGATGATTTTTGAGATGTGCTTTTGGATCTGACTTGCTCGAATCTTGTTAAGGATTTTTGCATCTATGTTCATAAGGGATATTGGGCTGTAGTTCTCTTTTGTTGTTGGCTCTTTATCTGGTTTGGGTATCAGTGTGATGTTAGCTTTGTAAAATGATTTGGGGAGAATTCCATCTTTTTCAATTGCCTGAAATACTTTCAATAAGATTGGTATCTGCTCCTCCTTGAATGTTTTATAGAATTCTGCTGTAAAGTCATCTGATCCAGGACTTTTTTTGTAGTAATTTTCATATGACAAAGTGAATTTCCTGGGTTGTTATTGGTCTTTTAGTGTCTCAGTGTCTTCTTGTTCAATCTGGGGAGGTTTAGTGTTGTCAGAAAGTCCTCCATTTCATTTAGATTATCAAGGTTGTTTCCAAATAGGTGTACATAGTAATCCCTGATAATCTTTTGTATTTCTTCAGGGTCAGTTGTGGTTTGATCTTTTGTATTTCGGATTGTGTTTACTTTGGCCTTTTCTCTCTTTTTCTTAGTCATTCTGATTAAGGGTCCATCAATCTTGTTAATTCTTTCAAAGAACCTGTTTTTTGTTTATTGATTTTCTCTATGACATTTTTGTCTTCTATAAACTAGTCTCACCCAACTACTCTTCAAAGTACATTATAATGCACTGTGTTTGGACCTTGAACCACTGAAAAAATTAAGGAGAAATTAAGAAAAGAGTCAATTCTTTCAAACTGAGTGAATTCGATTATTTACCTGGGATTTTGGGATGGGGTTAATGAAAGCCTGAATTAATTGGTGGTAGAATAGAAAAGAAAAAAATATATGAAAGAATAATTAACTTATGAATAATGAAAGTCTTGTAACTTCCCTAGTTGCTATTTTTTTGTGTGTGTTCTAGATGTTTGAGTTTCCTTTAATTCAAAAGCATATGTATAATTAAAGTACTTACAGTCAGTTGCTCTAGTTTAGGGATCTCTCATTTTCTTGCTACAAACCACCTTTGTCTTTACTCAGAAGGTGAACTTCAGTTGTTCAGAACTGATTTTATTCATTCTTGTTCTCCTTTGGAATGCCAGCTCCAATGCTCAAATTTCAGCTTCTTTTAAAAAAATGTATGAATTTTTAAGGTGAAGTATATGATTTTATCTCTAATTATTTCATTGCACTCCACTCCTGTCTTTAAAACCAACTCTAGATTTTAATTATTTGTGTACATGTTTGTTCCCCACCGGGCTGCAGAAAAATAGAATAAGCAGGACTCATTATCACATTCGGTGGATAGTATGAGAAATGTATCCTTGTCATATGACCTATTAAGTGACACATGATTTGTCTAATTCTACCAAAAATGATTAGTCCTAGGAGACAGAGTGAGTGCATTTTGTTCTCAACTCAGATTTAATGGGAAACTAACATTTATCATGTTCTATCATGTTCCAGATACTCTCAAAACTGCCTCTGGCCTGAAACAGGGCTACTTAGCCTACTTGAAGATCCCTGCCACTCAGAAACAACAACAAAGTCCAAATGGTAAGATACTCATGGATGCTTCATGGCTGGGCAATGCTATAACTAGATTGACTGCTCCAAGGAAGGAGAATAACTTACTTTCCATTTCTAGGTATAATTGGTTATCATCCCGGTTTTTAAATATTTGCAAAATATACATCACCGTTAATTTTATAATAACTACCATATCAAATGGATAATTTTTAAAGCACTGAGATTTAGAAAATGAAAGATTCTATAGTAAAACTGGTAATTATTAAGTATCTTCTGGAGAAAAAAATGGGCAAAACACCAATTTCTAAAATTTGCTGATGACAACAACTACCATCAATCCTTCAAAGGAATGAGAGGGGGAAAAATGAGTTTTATACAAATAAATTATCATAGTTTATAAAATGAGTAAAATGAAATGAAATGCCTTAGAAAATAGGAAGCTAAATACTTGGAAGGAGACAAGAATATGCTAGCATTAAATGACAAGGAAAATCACATTTGAGGGAAATAAAAATAAGCAAGGTACATAGCAAAGGAGAAAATTAGGGGATAGTGCCTAATGTGAAATAAAAACAGAAAGAAAAATATAAGTTGGATTAAGTTTTCTGGAGTAGCAAACTATGAAGTTGTTGGGTGACAATTCCTTTCTGTTTTGCAGTGAAAATGACACAGCAGGAGGTATGACTTTTCAGTTTTCTTAGAAGTTTTGTCACTTAAAAATGGAATGTGTGAGAGAATTTATTCTATTTAAGACAAGAATGGAATTTTAAATGTGATATCATGAAGCCAGATTTGAAATATTAATAATCTGATTTACATTCTACCGCTCTGGAAAAATATGAGCAGCAGAATTTCCATGTCGCTATAGGAGTTTGAAATGAACTTAAAAAGTTACCAAGGCATGGCATATTACTACAAAATATTTGAAGACTGTAAGCATCAAGTTGGGAAGGAGAATGCTGTCTGATCTGAAAGGGACTAATGAGAAGAAACAGGAGGAAATTGAGCCAGGGTAACTTTATCCTTCTATACAAAAAATTGCTCAATGGTGGTAGGGGAATAGAACCCCAAGGAAGTGCTAAAAACTTGATGACATGAGTAATTTGAACCAGTTTGCATCTTACTGAATAAGCTCTTTAAAAATCATGCAAGCCGGGTGCAGTGGCTCACCCCTATAATCCCAGCACTTTGGGAGGCTGAGGCAAAAGGATTGCCCAAGCCCAGATGTTTGAGAACAGCCTGGACAACATAGCAAAACCTCAACTCTGTAATAAAACCTCCTCTTACAATACATCAAAAAATTAGCTGGGTGTGGTAGTGGGTGCCTGTGGTTCCAGCCACTTGGAAGGTTGAGGTGGAAGGATTGTCTGAGTCCATCAGGTTGAGGCTGTGATATCCGTGATCATGTCACTGCACTCCAGCCTGGATGACAGAATGAGACTCCGACCACCACCCCGCCCCACACTGACCAAAAAAAACACAAAAAACAAAGAAACTGCCTAGGCTTGGTGGGGCAGGAACTGTGTAGCCAGCATTATTTTTGTTTTCTCATTTGTAGCATCCATAGCAGATCAGGTTCACATATATTGTGAACTTACCATTGTGTCTGAAAAATATAAATGTATGTAGAACGTGAGAAAAAGCAGAGGAGAATCAATTACTTAAACTGTGTAGAGCTGGGAGAATCTAAAGAGACAATATGAGCTAACTTTATTTTTATTATTATTGTTTTTATTTAAGTTGAAGTCTCACTCTGTCACCCAAGCTGGAGTATAGTGGCATGAACATGGCTCACCACAGCCTCAAACTCTTGGGCTCAAATGGTCCTCCTGGGACTATAGCTGCACATCACCACACTTGGCTAATATTTTCATTTCTTTTGTAGAGACAAATTCTTGCTAGGTTGCCTAGGCTGGTCTTGAACTCCCAGGCTCAAGAAATTCTCATGCTTTGGCCTCTTGAAAGGTGTATATGCAGGGCGGGGTGAGGGACCTCTGTGCCTGGTCTTCATTTTATCAAATACAGCAAATCTCCATAGCCAGAGCTTCTTAACATAGTTTAAAACAGGAGATGAAAACCTTTTTATTTGGCACTCTGCCTAATTGTTAGTATACAAGAATGTGACTGCCTTTTGAACATTTATTTTGTATCCCAAGAATTTCCAAAGTCCTTTATCAGCAAAAGGAGGTTTTTGACAGATTCTTTTGGATTTTCAAGGTATAGGATCATATTGTCAGCAAAGAGGGATAACTTATCATCCTCCTTTTCTATTTGGGTACCCTGATTTCCTTCTCTTGTCTAATTGCTCTAGCTAGGACTTCCAACACAATGTTAAATGGGAGAGGTGAGAGTGGACAGCTTTCTCTTGTTCTGGTTTTCAGGGGACATGTTTCCAGTTTCTGTCTGTTTAGAAATATGCTGGCTGTGGGTTTGTCATAGATGGTACTTACTTTGAGGTACGTTCCTTTTATGCCTAGGTATTCAAGGGTTTTTTATCAAGAAGGGGTGCTGAATTTTATCAAAGTTTTTTCTGCATTTAATGATATAATCGTGTGGTTCTTGTTTTTACATCTGTTGATGTATTTAATTGCATTTATGGTCTTGCAAATGTTGAACCTGAGCATGAAGCCTACTTTGTCATGGTGGATGATTTTTGAAATGTGTTGTGGAATCTGATTTGCTAGAATCTTGTTGAGAATTTTTACAACTATGTTTACTAGGGATATTGGACTGTAGCTCTCTTTTTTGTTGGATCTTTACCTGGTTTGGGTATCAGTGGGATGTTAACTTCATAAAATGATTTGGGGAGAATCCTGTCTTTCTCAATTGCCTGGAGTACTTTCAATAGGATTGGAATTACCTCTTCCTTGTATGATTTGTAGAATTCCACTGGAAAGTTGTCTGATCCAGGACTTTTTTTGTAGAGAGTTTTCTTATGATGGAGTCAATTTCATGGGTTGCTATTGGTCTATTTAGTTCTATGTCTTCTTATTTCAACCTTGAGAGATTGTGTGATGTCAGAAAGTCCTCCATTTCATTTAGGCTATCATGTTTATTTCCATACAAGTGCACATATCAATCTCTGATAATCTTTTGTATTTCTTCAAGTTCAGTTGTGATTTGATCTTTTGCATTTGATTGTGTTTATTTGGGCCTTTTCTCTCTTTTCCTTGGTCATTCTGTCTAGGGGTCCACAGAATGGGAAAAAATATTTGCCAACTGTATATCTGACAAAGTCCTAACATCCAGGATCTACAAAGAACTCAAATGTGTGGAAAGGATGAAAAAAAACCCAGCCCCATAAAAAAGTGGGCAAAATACATGAATACACACTCCTCTATAAAAGATATATGGGCAGCCAACAGACACATGAAAAAGTGCTCAGCCTCACTCATCATCAGAGAAATGCAAATCAAAACCACATTGAGATACCACCTAACCCCAGTAAGAATGGCCATCATTAATAAAACAAACAGCAGATGCTGGTGAGAATGCAGAGAAAAGGGAACTCTTTACTGCTGGTGGGAATGCAAACTAGTTCAACTCCATGGAAAAGAGTGTGGCATTTTCTGAAATCGCTAGAAATTGATTCTTCATATGACCCAGCAATAACCCTTCTTGGAATATACTTGGAGGGACTCAAATCATTCTACAAAAAAGATACCTGCACATGCATGTTTACTGTAACACTATTGACAATAGCGAAAATATGGGACCAACCATGCTGCCCATCGAAACTAGACTGAATTAAAAAAAAGTGGCACATATACATAATGGAATATTATGTAGGCATTAAGAAGGACAAACATATGGACTCTGCAGCAACTTGGATGGATTTAGAGTCTATCATTCTCAGTGATCCATCACAGAAATAAAGAACAGAGCACCATATGTTCTCACTCATAAGTGGACCCTGAACATTTACCATAATACTATAAGAAAGAAATTGGCAGTAGCAGGATACTGCCAGGACTGAGGGTGGGTACACCACATCAATAAGTGTACTTGATCTCAAACCAGGCATAGTGGGGACCACAGGGAGGCCCAAACTTTTCCTGTATGATGTCCACTTTTATACTTAAGCCTGAAGTGTACCTTACATCTTTAAAATTAAAAAAAAATGCAAATCTACTGGGACCAGACTGGTAGTATAAATTAGCAAAGTATAAGGATATTTCCATACAAAACACATATAAATAATTCTCATTTTCCACAAATATATATATAATATATATCCTTTATATATATAAGGATATTTCCATACAAAACACATATAAATAATTCTCATTTTCCACAAATATATATATGTGTGTAACTATTGCTCCCTTTTTTTGACAAATAAAAATTGTATCCATTTAACAAGTACTATGTAATTTGATAATATGTGTACACTGTAAAATGATTAACACAATCAAGCTAATTAACACATCCATCACCTCACATTGTTACCATATGTGTATGTGGTGAGAACACTTAAGATTTATTCTCTTAGCAAATTTCAAGTATATGATACAGTATTATTAAGCACAGCCATAGTACTCTACATTAGATTTCCAAGAACTAATTTATGTTATAACTGAAAATTTGTACCGTTTGTTCAACACCTCCCCTTCCCCCTCCTATCCCTGACAACACCATGCTACATCTAGGAATTCAATTTAGATTCCACATGTATTGAGTTCATACAGTATTTGTCTTTTTGTGTGACTCATTTCATTTAGGTCATGTCCTCCAGGTTCATCCATGTTCTTACAAATGGCAGAATTTCCTTCTTTTTTATGGCTGTATGATATTATATTTTATACATTTACATATTGTGATATACATATACCACAGTAAAAAACTATTCGTCTATAAATAGATCATTTGTTTCCATATCTTAGCTATTTTAAATAATATTGCAATGAATGGAGTACAGCTATTTCTTCAAGATATTGATTTGTTTTTCTTTTGGTTGATTACCCAGAAGGAGGATTGCTGGTATATAGTAGTTCTAGCTTTAATTTATTTTTAGGAATCTCCATACTATTTTTCATAATGGGTGTACCAATTCACATTCCCTCCAACAATGTACTAGGGTTCCCACACCCTCACCAACACTTATCTCTTGCATTTTTTTAATAGCCCTTCTGACAGGTATGAGGTGATATCTCATTGTGGTTTTGGTTTGCATTTCCTGAAAATTAGTGATGTTGAGCACGTTTCATATACCAATTGATTATTTATATATCTTCTGAAAAAATATTTGTCAAGTCCTTTGCCCATTTTTTAATCTAGTTATTTGTTTCTGTTTTTCTTTTTAAACTTATTAAATTGTATACATTTCTTATAATTTTTTTTGGATATTAACTCCTTGTCAGATAAATGGCCTGAAATTATTTTATCTCATTTCATAAATTGCTTTTTAATTGTGTTGATTGCTTCCCTTGCTGTGTAGAAGCTTTTGAGTTTGATATAATCCCACTGGTTTATTTTCATTTTGCTTTTTTTACTTTTGTTTATTTTTTGTTGTTTGTGCTTTTAGTGTCATATTCAAAAAATCTTTACCAAGAGCAATGTCCAATAAATCTATTGTACGTTGAAAATGCATTTATTACTTCCCAAACACATTACAGTGTCAAAAAATTGTAAGTCAGGCCATGATAAGTTGCAGGAGATTCGTATTTTCTTCTAGGAGTTTTTCAGTTTTAGATCTTACGTTTAAGTTTCTAACCCATTTTTTAGTTAATTTTTGTGGAGGTGAAACATAAGGGTTCAGTTTCGTTCTTTTCTATGTGAATATCCAGTTTTCCTAACACGATTGAATATGATGTTAGCTGTATACTTGTCATAAATAGACTTAGTTGAGCTACATCCCTTATATTCCTAATTTAAGACTTTTTATCATGAAAATATGTTAAATGTGAAATTTTGTCAGGTGATTTTTCTGAATTTGTTTTGATGATCATAAGATTTTTATTTTTCATTCTGTTAATGGGGTGTAGCACATTTATTGACTTGCCTATGTTGAACCATCCATGCATTCCTGGGATAAATCTTACTTGATCATGGTGTATAATCCTTTTAATGTGCTATTAAATTCAGTTTGTTAGTAATGTTTGAGACACAGATTTTGCATCTGTGTTTATATTATTTTCTTCTTATGTCTTCCAGTTCTTCTAGTTTGGCTTTGGTATGAAAGTAATGCTGATCTCATAAAAGGAATCTGGAAATGTTCTCTTTTCTCATTTTTTGGAAAAGTTAGAGAATGACTGGTATTATTTTTTTAAATATTTCGTAGAATTCATCCATGAATCCATTTGTTCCTGAGTTTTTATTTTTTTGGAGGGTTTTGTTTAGTAATTCAAATTCCTTACTTATTATTGGTGTGTTCAGACTCTCCATTTCTTCATGACTCAGTTTTGGGGGGATTGTCTATGTTTAGGAATATATCCTTTTCTTGTAGATTATCTAATTTGTTGGCATATAACTGCTCATGGTAGTCTCTTAAGATCTTTTGTAGGCCAGAGTCAGTGGCTCAACCCATAATTCCAGAATTTGGGAGGCTGAGGAGAGCGGATTACCCAAGCCTGCAGGTTCAAGACTAGCCCAGGTAACTTGGCAAGACCTCGTCTCCACAATAAATAAAAAATTAGCTGGCATGGTAGTGAGTGCCTATAGTCCTGGCTACTTAGAAGGCTGAGGCAGAAGGATTGCAGGAGCCCAACAGATTGATGCTGGGGTGGCTGTGAGCATGCAACTGCACTCCATCCTGGGCAATGGCATGAAACTCCAACTCAAAAAAAAAAAAAAAAAAAAGGATCTTTTGTCTATCTGTGATATCAGTTGCAATATCTCCTTTTATTTATATTTTATTTATTTAAGTCTTCTCTATTTTTTTTCTTGGTTATCCTAGTAAAAGATTTTCCAATTTTGTTTATCTTTTCAAAAAAACCAACTCTTAGTTTTGTTGATTTTTTCAATTGTTTTCTTGTCTCTATTTCATTTACTTCTCTAATCTGTATCATTCTATTCCTTCTACTAATATTGGGCTTAGTTTTTTTCTAGTTACTTGAAGGATAACGTTATGTTGTTTATTTGAGATCTTTTTTTTCCTTAATATAGAGGTTTATTGATATAAACTTTCTTCTTGGAACTGCTTTCGCTGCATCCCATACCTTTTGGTATGTTTTGTTTTCATTATGATTTGTTTCAAGATATATTTTTATTTTCTTTTGATTTGTTTGACTCATCAGTTGTTCAGGAGTATAGTTTCCACATATTTGTAAATTTTCTAGTTTTTCTTCTGTTATTGATTTTTTGTTTTATATGATTGTGGTCATAAAAATACTTGATATATTTTCAAACTTCTTAAATTTGTTAAGACTTATTTTGTGGTGTAAAATATGATCTATCTTGGAGAGTGTTCCACATGCACTGAAAAAGAGTGTATGTTCTGTTGTTGTAAGATAGAAGGTTCTATATACATACAGGTTTATTTGGTTATATGTTATGCAAGTCTGCTGTTTCCTTATTGATTTTCTGTCTGGATGATATACCCATGGTTAAAAATGAGAACTTGAAGTCTTCTACTAATGTGCTATTGCTATCCATTTCTTCATTCAGTTCTGTTAATATTTGCTTTCTACATTTAGATCTTCCAATGCTTGTCTATATATATTTACAATTATTATATCTTCTTGATGAAGTTACCCATTATAATGTTCTTCTTTGTCTGTAATGGAAGATTTTGACTGAAAGTTCATTTTGTTTAATATAAGTAAAGCAACCTCTGTTTCCTTTGGCTATCATTTTTGCATTAGTCAGAGTTCTTCAGCAAAATAGAATTAATAGGATATGTAGATATATAAGAGAAGATGCATTATGAAGTTTGGCTCACATGATCATGGAGACTGGGAAGTCCTACAATATGCCGTCTTTATGCTGAAGAATCAAGAAAACTGGTGGTGTAATTCTATCTGAGTACAAAGGCCTGAGAACCAGAGGATCCAATGATACAATTCTTAGTCCAAGGCTGAAGGTCTGAGAAGAGGGAGTGGGGAGATGGAGAGAGTGTTGGCATTAAGTCCTGTCATCTGAGGGCCTGAAATATGGAGCTCTGATGTCCAAATGCAGGAAAAAACGGACATCTCAGCTTTATTTATTTATTTATTTTCATTTTTTATCCCTCACTACCACAAATAAAATCGCAGGGGTCAGCACACCCAGAGAGCAGTGGGTGAACCTCGCCCTGGGAAAACTAACTTCATGATTATGGTATCTCCTCTGCCAGGAAAGCATAACATCTCAGCTTTATAAGAGAGATAAAATTCATGTTTACCACCTTTTGCTCTATCTGAGCCTTCAATGGGTTGGATAATCTCACCCACTTTTGTGAGAGTGTAGCTTCTTTCTTTATTCAGACTATTTATTCAAATGAGAATCTCTTCAGGAAACACTCTCATAAACACACCCAGAAAAAAATGTTTTATCTGTTATCTTGGTATCCCTTAACCCACATCATGGTTTGCAATGGTTATCTTTTTTCATCCCTTACTTTCAGTCTATGTGTGTTCTTAAAACTGAAGAAAGGCTCTTGTAAGTAGCATATTGTTATATCTTTTTTTAAAAAAATCCATGTAGCTACTCTGTGTCTTCTGGTTAGATAATTTAAAGCATTCAAAGTAATTACTGATAAGATAGGGCTTACTTCTGCCCTTTTGTTCATTGTTTTCTGTTTTATGGTTCTTTTATTCTTTTCTTCCTCCTGCTGTCTTCCTTTGTGATTGTTGATTTTTTTTGTAGTGGTATAATTTGACTCTTTTCTCTCTCTTTTGTTACACCTATGTTTTAGAAACATGCTACCATCCTGATTGTCTTTTTTTATTTAAAAAAATTTTTTAATTTTACTTATTTATTTTTAATTTTTTCATTTTTTAGTTAATTTGTTATTGTAAAGATGTGGGGTACAATTCAGGGCTAGGTATGCAAACATTGATCATGCAGGTACCCTTGTTGATGAGGCATGCCCCTCCCTCCCCTAGCAGCTTTCCCCAACTGCCAGTCCCACTCCCCTTCCCCTGACAGTTTTCTGCTACTGCCAGTTGCCTTCCCACAGCCTTATAATTGTTCAAGGTCACCTTATGAGTGAAAACATATGGAACTCAGCAACCACAGAGTATACATTCTACTCATCACCACATGGCACATACTCCAAGATTGATCACATTCTTGGTCATAAATCAAGCATAAACAAATTCCATAAGGTTGAAATCTTGCCATATACATTCTCAGACCACAGTGGAATAAAAATAAACATTAAAACCAACAAAATTTCCCAAAGCCCACAAAGACATGGACACTAAACAGCATGATTCTGAACAACGACTGGGTCAACACTGAAATCAAAGAAGAAATGGAAAGATTCCTGGAAACAAATGAAAATGAAGAAACATCTTATCTTACCAAAACCTCTGGGATGCCACGAAATCAGTTTTAAGAGGGGAATTTATTTTTTATTTTTTGAGTCAGAGTCTCATTCCATCGCCCAGACTGGAGTGCAGTGGCATGCTCATGACCATCTGCTGGACTTCAGCAATCCTTCTGCCTCAGCCTTCCAAGTAGCTGGAACTACGGGTGCACATCACCACACTTGGCTAATTTTTTGATTTATTGTAGAGACAAGGTCTCACCATGTTGTCCAGGCTGGTCTCGAACCCCTGGGCTCAGGCAATTCTCTTGCCTTGGCCTCCCAAAGTGCTGGGATTACAGGCTCAAGCCACTGCACTCGGCCCTGATTGCCTTTTGCTTTCCTACGTCTTACTAACTTCATTCAATTATTCAATAAACATGTAAGGCAGAAGCAAGCTTAACATGTGTGAGTAACTGCAGAAGGCCACTGTGGCTAAAATAGAGTGAGCAAGACCAAGAGTGACAGGACATGATACACAAGAGTATGGCAGGCCCAAGATCATGTGGTAGGCATAGGGGAGAATAGGGATTTTTAAAAATTTGATTCTGAACGTAACAGATAAGGTGAGCAACTGTCTCAGTTTGCTTGGGACTTTGAATTTTCCTGTTAAATCTAGGAAAATCCTAGGCACAGTAAGACAAGTTCCCCTAGTGATGGGAAAACATCTGCTGGTTTAATCAAGGTGCATAGCATGATTTTGTTCAACTTGTATAAAGGTTACTATAGTGGAGAACGGATTAGAAAGCTGAGAAGAAAACAGGGAGACTTGTTAGGTGACTATTATGGTAGTCTAAAGGAAAAAGGAGAGTCATTCAAACTAGAGTTTTGATGATGGTCTATGGTGAACTGTAATCGGACCTAGACAAAGATCTTCAAGGGAGTATCAGTAGACTTGTTGAGAGATTATATGTCAGGAGATAGGAAAGGAGAAGAGTCAAGAAAGAGTAACTAGACAGATCATGATTCTTTTTTACTGAGCTGGGTGGGAAAAACTGAGATAAAAGCAGGCTTAAAGAAGAAATCAAGAAAAGAATTTGGATTCAAATATGTATGCTTGAAAGCCTGATCTGTATTCCAGTGGAGATGCTGCATTAGCCTGGGTTATATGAGTGCAGAGTTCAGGAGACCGTTTGTGGTTAGACAATGCTGAGAGTCATTTGTGTGTAGAGAAATATTTAAAGCCTGGAATATGAGAATGGTCAGAGAAGTAAGGAGATGTGACAAGTGAGATGCAGTGCATTAAACATGAGATATTAAGTGATAGGATGCAGATCAGATGAGAATAAGCCTCCAAAGAAGCCTAAAAAGAGCGGTGTTTGAAATTCGAGAATGCTGTGGAAGTACGGCAACAATGAAGGTCTGAGTATGCAACAGAACCTCCAACACATTTAATAATTGCACACATTCATGATAAATTTGAGATGCATGGGACTGTGTGTGATGTATAAAGGGAAGATCCGGGAGGCCTCGCACAGCAGTAAGTTCTGCAGTAGCTCACCGTAATCAGAAGTGTATGGATGTTAATAGTAGGCACTTTGAGCACCTCTTGTAAATGCAGAAGTCAAACGTGACTTGTATTCATCTTTAGTTACTGGTATATATTGAGTATTAATACAGTTTTTTACTTTCTTAAAATGCGTATAAATTTTTTTGGTACCCTCTGTATATATCTCTAGAGTGGTCAACATGGGGTGAGAGAGTAGATAAGAGAGTTATCAGAATTTGAATGTCTTTATTAAAGACTTCAGAGACAGAAGCTACAAGCAAATTAACTTTCTTTATCTCTGGTTAGGACTGGTATAAAAGATGTGAGAAGTTATTTCTGTTGATGAAAGTAATTATGTTTAAGTTTTATGGATGGGCTAGAGATATTAATCAAGCACCCCACATCTTTCCATAAACAAGATTTAAAATCAAGAAGCTTGTTTATTCCCTTTGGACTAGCATTCTGAGATCTAGATTCATTCTGGTCCCGAGGTGAACCATAAGAAGATTCACAGCTTGATTCTGATTAAAACCTGACTGGATTCAGCCACTGGAAAATGGTTACATCTGTCTCAAGTGGGTCTTCTTGCAAGGTGCTATAGATTGCTTAAAAGGACAGGGAGCTGGGACTTCACCAAACTTATGTAAATTGCCTGGGCTGTATGATTGTTCCTGTGCCACTTGCTGCAATTGGGGCAGGTGTGGCAGAGCTGAGATTGACTTCTACTTTCACTGGATTATCCAACCTGCTACTGGGTAGTGAGGTATGGCGTGTGGTCCTCTTCTGCCTTCTTGTAATTTAAGCTGCTGATATCGCTAATCATGAAACCTAATAATTGTAGAAGCCGAATTCACTCAGTTCATGCAAAGATGTAAATTGAACAAAACAGAGACATAATTTTAGGATATTTTTCAGGGAAAGATACTTTAAAGGCAAAATCATCTTGGATAAAGAGGATAATTTCATATTAATGAAAGGTGCAATTAGGAGTAGAGGTATAATAATAACCTGTTCAATAATAATACTTAAATAGTAATAGCCACAGTTTATTATATTCTAGGTGCTGGCAAATGCGCTGAGTCCTTTAGTTACACAATCCCATTTATAGCATCACACTTCTTCTGTGAAGATAGAAAATTTTGTTAAATCTGTTTTCAAGTAGAGAAAGTTGGATATTGGAAACACTGCATATCTTTTTTGGGGAAACTTGTCTACTTAAAATGGCAGAGAAAGACTCAAAATCAAAATTGTTGTCCTCTTAAATTTATGCTCTTAAGCACTATGTTGAATGAGCACTATGTATTCACTCATTTATTTTACAAAGTATTGAGGGAATGTCTACTATTAGGTCCCAGAACTTAAAATTGATAATGGAGACACAACAAATAAATATGACAGATACAATTCATATCCTCATGGAGCCTGCATTCTGACTTTAGTAATACACAAATAACTGCAGAAGTACAATCTGGTGCTAAGAAAAAGTGCTACAGGGTGAATGCAGAGAGCTCAAAGAACATATAGTGAAGAGACCCAACCCAGAGTGGCAGAGGGTAGAGGGTTGTGGAGAGTAGGTGACCTGATGTCCTCCAGGAAATATAGATGTGGCAGATCCAGAAGGTGCCCTGTCATATTATTGAGTAAAATGCTTAGCACCACTGAAACACCCTACTATTAAGCACATAAATTAGTGCTTAAATTATTCACATCCACAGAGAATTTCTCACACCACAAATAATTCACAGAATTATCTTATGTAGCACCTTCTCAAGTGTTTGTTCACAGATTATTAAAATCTTAAAGAGAGAGAACTAAAAAGCTGAAGGGTTCCATAGCACCTGGCGCATAAGCATAAACCAGAAATTTAAAGAAAACTAATCTCAACTATCATAAAAAGTATTATCACTTGTTCAGTGTTGTATTTTCATTTTAGCCAATGGCAAGTTGAGATACTGAATTCCTTGTTTCAATTCCAGATATGCTTTCCATGTGTCAAATCATTCACTACAACCCAAAGAGATATGTCTTATTACTCACTCGTTTTTATTGTCGAGACACTTGATCATAAAAGTGTAAAATAACTAGTCAAAGCTTGTATGTTTAGTAAGAGGCAAAAATGGAATTCAGACTCGAGGATTCAAACCCAAGCACTCTGACTACAGACTCTAAGATGGACTGTACAGGCTTTCATGTTGATTATTAGCATGTATACTGCCAGGGGATGGAGGGATACACCTCATCAACAAGGGTAATTGCATGATGAACATTTGTATACCTAACCCTGAATTGTACCCCACATCTTTAAAATAAAGAAAAAGAAAATAAAGTAATTTTCCTGACGATCCCAACGTATTATCTTTCAAATGTATTTAGTTATTTTCAAATGTGTGTAATAAAGCCAACTCAAAAAGAAAATATCCATGTATGTTTATATATCAATAAGTTGATATACTTATGAAATACACATATATGTATATATATATACATTTTAATTTCCAGATGTCTCATGCACAGAAAGTGGAAATTAACAGAGAAAAAAAAAACTTGAGAAAATCATGTTTTAAAAACCTTTGTTGAATGCTCTGGGAAGAGAATGCCTTATTGATAAATTTTCTTGATTTTTTCTAGCATAAATAGATCATTTGTTTGTCATATCTAACACTCCATAGTCTGTGGTGTAGGTGGAGTATACGTCCATCTTATTTCATAAAGCAAACAAACACAGCCCTGAAACTCAAGCTGGTAAAGATGGCACAAAATGGTAAGCCATGCCCATCTCACTTTTAAATATGAATCTAAAATTTCCAAAAATTGTTTTAGACGAATGTGATTTGCCCTAGATTGCAAACAGCTAAATGTTACTATCTTATCCAAAATTATATCATTTCATCAGCAAAACTGTACAACAGAAACCTGTTGTAGTGTTAGGGATATTGAGTGCAAAAGCAAAGAGCCTTGCATTTGTGGAGTTTAGCTACCAGTAAAGAGAGAGACATATAAATTTTAAAAATCCAATAGCTAATTAAATTAGGATCTATGCTAGAATTTTGATAAATTTTACAGAAGGAAATAGAAAAAAAGGGAGAAAGATAATGAAAATCGGGAGTGCTTGGTGGGGTAGGAAAGCTGGTTATAATTCCAAACAAGGTGGTCACAGTAAACCTCATTGAGAATGTGCCATTTGAGCAGATCTTGCTGAGGTGAGAGTCTGCTCTCTGCTCTGGGGGTATTCTCAGGGAGTCCATTCTAGGCAGAGGGAACAGCTAGTGTCCAGCAGGAAGTTGGTGGAGTGAGATAAAGAAAAGGTAGTAGGAGATGGGTTCTGAGAGGTGGGAGAGGCTAGAACATGTGGAAACATGGGACCTTGTAAGAATTGGAGAGCTATATTGGGTTTTGAGCAGAGAAGTCCCGCTATTTGAGATATGTTCGAAAAGGATCCCTCTGGCTATTCTACTTGGGAATATACTGTAGGGGAGCTGAGAGATCAGATAGAAACCAGGGAAGAAATGTGGGCCAGACATGAGAGTAGATATAATGAACATACGTCAGATTTGGGCTAAATTTTAATAGTAGACCCAACAAGATGTTGATGCATTGGATATGGGGGAGAGAAAAAAAGAAATGGGGTAAAGAATGTCTGTAAGGTTTTTGCCTGAGCAGCTGGAAGGGGAAACTATCTGGAGGCGTAGGCTGGAAGGCAGGGATGTTGAGGAGGGAGTTGGAAGACTAGTTTGAAAGATGTTGAATTTGAGAAGTCTCCTTCGCACTAAAGTAGGTATGTCAAATAGACAATTCGGGGTGTAGGTGAGAATTTTGGGTTAGTGATATTAATTTGGAATTCGTATCATAAGGATGGCGTTTCATGCCCTGAGAATGGAAAAGATCCCCCAGGGTAGTGACTGCAAATAGAAAGAAGCCCACCACAGACTGAGCCCAGAGACATTCTAGGATTAAGAAGTGATGGGAGTGCTGGGTGCTGTGGCTCACCCCTGTAATCCAAGCACTTTGGGAGGGGCTGAGGTGGGATGATTGCTTGAGTCCAGGAGTTCCAGCCCAGCCTGGGAAACATAGCAAGACCTGGTCTCTACCAAAAATAAAGTGATGATAAACCAGCAAGTAATTCTAAGAAGGGAGAACCAGTGAAGTGATGTTTAATAGTGTATGATATAAAACTGTAATCCCTGCCTTTATAATCTTGAAAAGTGGTGCTGTTAATTATAATAGCTGTGGAAGAGGGATGCTAATTATCATTGTGGGTACTCTTTTGTCATGACCTTTGAAAGTCATATCAGAGCATAAATACTCAGAGTTTTATGAAACTTGGGTCCACTTGTTCTTGTTTATAAAGCAGTTACCAAGTCTGTCTGAATCTTTCTCTGTAGCAGATGCCCACCCGTCCACATCTTTTTCTCTCTCATGGAACACTGTTCAGGTCATGCTTTTCTTGCCTCGTGGTGATCATGCCTACTTGTTTTGTACATTGACATTTTCCAAGCTGGTATTTCTCAGTTCTCTATTTTATAAGCTGTTACTAGATGTTAATAAGTGTTCTGTGAAAGACAAATCCCATTTTTGACACCTAGTTCTCTTACTCATCCTTCAAGGTCCAGTTCAAAAGTTACTTCCTCTGGGCATTCTTCCCTGACCTTGCTCCTTTCAAGCAGGAAGGAACCTCTTTTCCTCTGCAGTTCCATAGATCTTTATGTACACAATTTTATGGGTGCCTGTAACTGTTATCTTGTGTTAATGTTATTCTCTCTAGGTGCTTTGACGTCAGTGTCTAGATACCCCCCACAAAATAGAGTACTAATCCTGCCTCTCCATATAAATAATCTTGTATTTGAAAGCTAGAGATAAAAGTACAATAGCCCTTTAATCCTATTCTGTTGTTATTTTCCTTTTCAGAACAAAGCCAACTCTGAGAGAAGTTATAAATGCCAATTAGATCTATGTGAATGCTTTTAAAAATTATTATTAAAGACTAGTTCAGTCATTGCAAGTCTTATGCAATACTTTTATTGATTGATTCTAATTGACTTTAAAAATCTGCTATGATATATAATGAATATATGTTTTCCAATACACAAAGCTAATGATTTAGAACAGATTTTCTCTCCTTAGAAATTACCCAGTGAAACATAAAGTGAAGCTTTATGGAGATATAAAGCAATACATATAAAATATTATAAATTAGACATAACCAACCATTAGTTTTCTATTAGCAAGGGTATATGGTAGTTTCATTTGTTTTAGAAAGATGTATTATATAAGGGACTGAAATCCCAGACACAGAAGGGAATGTACATTGATTTCTTTGAAAATGATTTATGATTTAGGCTCTGGTGGGAAATCATTTTTTTCATTTTACATCTCACTTGAAAGCATTCATCTAATTTGGTCTAAAAAAAGTTATTTTTCTTCTAAAAAACGTGCTGTTAAATGAAAAGTTTTGTAAAAACTCTATATTTTCTGGTTGTTTTAGGGTTCAAAGTTTAAAAGAAATAGCTTAGACCTTAAATTCTTCTGTAATTACACTAAGAACATAGGTCAATTATAGCTTAGTGACACAGTTGAAATAGTCTATGTGCAAGAAAGATGGATTTAGGTCAAGTTGGCTGTTCTAAAGTAGTTTCTTGAAAAGTCTGGTTTAATCATATGATTTATGTGAGTAAAGATGTCACTATAAACATTTTAATTGTCTAACCACTTCTGTTGTATTAAGAATTCTCTAAACTTCTTTTCTCATGACATTTTTTGTATCACATCATAATTACTGAGAAAGCAGTGATATTTTATGGATCTGATAGTAGAAAGAAGATATTTGAAACTTACAGACTTTCTATAGCATTTTAGGAAACATATATAATTCCATTACTGTAAAAGAGAACATCAAACTTATGCAGATCAATAAGTTAAAGTAAAATATTAATGATTGAATATGAAATTTGATATGCATGTGGTATATTTAAGACATAATGACAGATCTACAACTCTGATGGTTTTTACATATTAACATTATAATTATTTCTACTTGATAGCAATTTGATTGATTGAGGGGTGAGTGATTAATGAAATATTTGCAGACAAACATTGTATAAGAGTTTGGTTTTGATAGTTTAGTCTACAAACTTTTCTCAATCATTCAAATATGTAACTGTGAACAAGTTAAGAAGTTATATCAATTGCCCATTTTGAGTTCTTTTAAAAACAGAAACAAAAATCAATCAGAGCCTTGAGTATTCTATTTGAATAATCTATTCTGTTGATAGTGATCTTAGTATCATATTAGATTACTCTAAACTAATGTTTCTAAAATGAAACTTAACTTTTCAAACACGGTAGTACCTGCTTCTCTCTATATTTTCAATACTAAAATACCAGTGTTTTCTCATTACACTTAAAGTACTAATAATCTACTCTCATTTAAATCATGTTGATCTTAGTGATTTATTTGTTTGTTGTGCTATTCTTAGCTCTATTTAGTGCTTTGTGAAAACTGGTTTGTGGGATGAGCTCTATAAACAGTATTGTTCCTCATTTCCTTTCAAGCAACTCATGAAGATAACCATTCAAGCCCCTGTACAAGGTGATAGTTTTTAATGGCCATTTCATGAAAGGAATCACAGTACTGTACGATAAAGATAAACTTTCCCAAGTATTTATAATTTACAATACAAATTTATATTCATATATGTACACTCAGAATAATGTATAGTTAGAACACTGTACTGTTTCTGACATATGAGTTTTAAGCTTAGAATTTTTTTTTCCAAATTAATTTCTTTTTTGCAGTTTCTTCCTTCCATTCCCCTTCCCTTTACTTTGGCCTAAAAACATTTAAGGAACTCTGTATTCTTGAATACTACCTCCTCCCAACACCTCTCCCTGACCCGTCAACCAAAATTTAAAACAAAAATTATAAAACAATAGTTGTATTTTGCTCTGTCTTCAGATTATAATTTATATGTGAAATTGATTTTCACTTCCAGGAACTTGAATTACAAAATGTTTGTTAGACTCTAACTATGTACTATCTGGTATTATAGACTCATTTAAATGACAGAAAGAAGCAGCAGGTCATTAGTAATTACTAGAAGATATCTGAAGGTTAAAAAATGTATATGTTTAATACCATGCAAATAAAAAATTGGGGAATTTCAAACTTTTGGTTTTATTTAATGAATAGAGAAAAATGTTTAAGAAGACAAGGGAAGAACAAGGGTACTTCTTACAAAAGAAGAAAATCTTGTCATTGACAACGACATGGATGAACTTGGAGGACATTATGCTGAGTGAAATAAGCCAGACACAGAAAGACAAATATTGCATGATCTCACTTAAGTGTGAAATCTTAAAAAGTTGAACTCATAGATAGGATTACCAGAGATTGGAGGGAGAGAGAAATGAGGAAAAGAGAGATGTTGGCCAAAAAGTTTTAGTTCAGACAGGACAATATGCTTTAGTTATCTATTGCACAGCATGGTGACCACAGTTTGATGCATTACATATTTCAAAACTGTTGAAAGAGTGACATTTAACTATTCTTACCAACAAAAAAACGAAAAGTAGGTGAGGTAAAAGTTATGTTATTTAGCTTGATTTAATTTTTATATAATGTATATTTATATCCAAACATCTTACTTTACCTTATCAATTACTACATTTATTATTTGTAAATTAAAATTTTTTAATCAAAAAAAGAAGACAAGAGAAGGAGTTACTGACTTAGGTTTTGCACATTGCTATAAAGAAAATTGTTAGCAATCTTGAGCCTGATTCTACAGAGAACAGCCAAAGAAGTAAATTAGTATGCCATATGGACTGGTTAAATGCTTAGCTTTACCATAAATGTATTTACAGGTGTAGTGAAGGAGGCATTCATCATATTGTTTGTGATTTAAAACTTTAAATTGTACGTAATTATAGTTGATGACAGTTCCAGAGTTTTTCTTTGTTTCATCAGTCATGTTAACTGATATTTCAGCTTGGATGCTAATTTCTTAGTGCTTCAAAGACAGCTTTATGAATGTCATAGGTTAAAGGGAGAAAACACAACATCATTTTGATGAATATTTTGAGCAAATGGAAAAAGAATGATTGATTTTAACCTTCTTCACTACAACAACCATGCCAGTGCAATGATCTGCAGAACAGAGAAAAGAATGTAGAGGTAGTTCCATCACAAAGGTCAGGCTCAGAGTCCACAACTTCACATCTAATATTCTAATTCTGGCTTGGCATTTATCAATGCCTTTTTTCCACAAAGGTTTGTTGGGGAATTAAATAAATATTACACAAAAAACTTCTGAAATAGTACCTGGTACCAAAGTGTGATTCCTCTAGAAACCCAGCAGAATGGCTAAATTTTTAAAATGTTAAAAAATACTCAATGTGGAAAAATAATGTGGAACATTTAGCAGCAACTGTTAAATGCACATAATGTAACCTTAATAAATAAATAAATGACATATCATTCATTAGTAATAACAGGGCATGTCTGAATTCGTATTGCAATAATTATTTCATTTTTCAGCCTTTTTGTTGATACCCAATCAGGACTGTATATCTCACTGAGGATGGGACATAACTTTCATCAAAGAAGCTGTTATTAAGCCAATATATTGACAGATGGACAGAAATTGGAAGCATTTCCCCTGAAAACCAGAATGAGACAAGGCTGCCCACTCTTACCTCTCCTGTTCAACGCAGTGTTGGAGGTCCTAGCTAGAGCAATCAGACAAGAGAAGGAAATTGGGAGTTTCCAAATAGGAAAAGAAGAAGTCAGGTATCCCTCTTTGCTGTCAATATGGTCCTTTATCTCAAAAAAACAAGAAAATCTGTCAAAAATCTCCTTGTACTGATAAACAACTTTGGCAAAGTCTCAGGGTACAAAATAAATATGCAAAAGACAGTCACATTTGTATAACCCAACAACAAACAGGCAGAAAACCAAATAAAAAGTACAATACTGTTAAAAAAAGAAAGAATGAAAGAAAGAAAGAAAGAAAGAAAGAAAGAAAGAAAGAAAGAAAGAAAGAAAGAAAGAAAGAAAGAAAGAACTTGGAATCTTTCTAACCAGATAAATGAAAGACCTTTACCAGGAAAACTATAAAATACTACTCAAAGAAGTAAAAAATGACACAAAGGAAAAATATTCCATGCTCATGGATTGGAAGAATTAACATTGTTAAAATGTCCATCCTACCCAAGGCAATCTATAGTTTTAATGCAATACCCATTGAATTACCTGCTGCGCCGGGCTCGGTGGCTCAGCCTGTAATCCCGTGCCTTGGGAGGCTGAGGTGAGTGAATTGCCTGAGCCCGCGGGTTCGAGACCCGCCAGGGCAACTTGGCGAGACCTCATCTCTACAATAAATCAAAAAATTAGCCGGGCGTGGTAGTGCGCGCCTGTAGCTCCAGCTACTCGGAAGGCTGAGGCGGAAGGATCTCCGGAGCCCAGCAGGTCGTGGCTGCGGTGGCTGGGAGCGGCCACTGCACTCCAGTCTGGGCGACAGAGTGAGACTCCAACTCAAAAAAAAAAAAAAATTACCTGCTGCATTCTTCTCAGACCTGGAAATGACAATACAGGAATTCTTATGTAAATATAAATGACCATGAATAACCAAAACAATCATTAGCAAAAGAAATAAAGCAGGAGGTGTCACACTTTCACACTTTAAACTTTCTTATAAGGTTACAATAATCAAAACAACCCAGTATTGGTACAAGAACAGACATTTAGACCAATGGAACAGGATAGAGATTTAAACCTTAATTTCCCAACCAATTCATCCTTGACAAAGTCTCCAACAACAACCACTGGGTAGAGGAGAACCTACTCAGTAAATCGTGCTGGGAAAGCAGACTGACCACATGCAGAAGATTGAAACCTTACCTATCACCATACACAAAATTCAACTCTAAATTTATCAAAGGCTTAAATGTAAAACCTCAAACTATAAGAATTTTAGAAAGTGCAGGAGACACTCTTATGGAAATTGGAATAGGCAACCAATTGCTGATCAAAACCCCAAAGGCCCATGCCATAAGAGATAAGATTGGCAAGTGGGACCTCATCAAACTGAAAAGCTTCTGCAAAGCCAAAACAAAAACAAAAACAAAAACAAAAACCATCAAGAGAGTAGCGAAGACAACCCACAGAATGGGAAAAAGGTATTTGCCAACTGCATATCTAACAAATACCTAACAACATCCAGGATCTACAAGGAATTCAAATGTGCTGAAAGGAAAAACAAACAAAAAAACCCCAAACCCAAACAGTTCCATTAAAAAGTGGGCAAAAAATATGAATAGACACTTCTCAAAAGAAGACATATGAACAGCCCCAGACACATGAAAAAAAGTTCAGCCTCACTAATCATCAGAGAAATGCAAGTCAAAACCACATTGAGATCCCACCTAGCTCTAGTAAGAATGGCCACCATTAATAAAACAAAATAACAACAGATGCTGGTGAAGATGTGGAGAAATGGGAATGCTTCTACACTGTTGGTGGGAATGCAAACTAATTCAACCTCTATGGAAAACAGTGTGGCGATTTCTAAAAGAACTAGATATTGACCTTCCATATGTTCCAGGAATTCCCTTCTGGGAATATACCCAGAGGAATTTAAATCACTCTCCAAAAATGATACCTGCACATGCACATTTATTGCAATACTATTCCCAATAGCAAAAACATGGAACCAACCGTGCTGCCCATTGAAACTGTACAGGGTTAAACAAAAATGTGGTACATATACACAATGGAATATTATGCAGCCATAAAGAAGAACAAAATTATGGACTTCACAGAAACCTGGATGGATTTAGAGTCTATAATACTCACTGATCTATCGCAGAAACAAGGAGCTGAGTACCACATGTTCTCACTCATATGAGGATCCTGAACATTTATCATAATACAGTAAGAAAGCGATTGGCAGTAGAGTGACACTGCCAGGGGAGGGGTGGGGGCACATAACATTAGTAAGGATATCTGTTCTCAAACCGTGGGAAGTGACTTTACCTGTATGATGACCACTTGTATAGCTAAATCTGAATTGTACCCCACATCTTTAAACTAAATTTTTTTTAAAAAAAGTTGTTATTACTTAAAGGAAATCTTTTCTTCTGTCTCTGAAGCACTTGTTTTCATTTTTGGCCAGAGGCTCTGTTTTCTAACCTGCATGTTGTAACTTTTTGCAAGAAATAAAGCTCTCCTTTTCTGTTTTTGTAGATGCTATGGTTCTAAGTTGACATTCTTTATACACAGGCTCTTCCCTCAACTTTCAATTTCTGTTAGATGGCTAATAGAGCAATGATGCCATTTTTTCCCCCTTTGCTGCTTCCATATAGAACATGTTCCTAAGGCCTTTGTGTTTTTCCTTCTCAGAGTTCTGTCAAGGTATTTTCTAAGCAAAGAGAGTTCTCTCTGGAAATTTGGAGCCAGCTGTTAAAATAGAAATTTATTTCTCTTCAATGCATCACAACCCACCTCCTTGTTTGATCGAAATAGAGTGACATTTTCTTTTTTTGTCATTTGCCTATGGATGATGAAAAGAATTTAATTATGTGGAATAAGCTATGATTTCAGCTGTAAGTTTAGTTTTTCTTCTCTAGATCTGACACCTGTTAAGATGACCAAATTAAGAATACGCTGACTTTATATACCTTTATGAAAGACTATAAGTTATTTTGTACTGATTAGTTAATGCTTCTGTGATAAGGTAAAAGTCACAGGGACTGAGGGAGAGAAGATCTCTGTTCCACCTGTCCCTCTCTCTTTGTGATTTTGGGAAAGTCATTTTGTCTTTTCAGTGAAGGAGTGCTCATTTGTAATGTGTATAAATTTTTCTACTCGATATATTTCTACAGTAATCATTTTGACCTTTTTGAAAGATCCTGTTTTAAAATACATAAACTCTTGCTTCCAAGCTTGTGACCTTTTTGGTTTACCTAATATAGCATATAGCTCTTTACATATTCAATAGATTCTATTTTAAAAGAACATAGAAAAAATTATAGAACACTTAGGCTGTGTGGGAGGAAAAAACCTTCTAACTGTAGGAGAATATCAGTGTCTACCACAAAGAAACTTATTGTGGAACAACTGTATTTTCTTATTTAGTTCAAAAGTTTAATTCATACAACTTAGAACACTGGAAGATACCAAAGAAAAAATTATGAAAGGAAAGTTATAGATAATCCACCATGGATAGATACCATTGAAACATTGTTATATAAATTTTAATATACTATGTTCTGTTACTGAATATTTTTATAGAGAATTTAACAGTTCTCTCCTTTGTTTATAGAGTCAATGTGACATTTAATACTTTAAAAAGTTAATGATCTGTCAGTATCCATAAATATTTTCAATGTTGAATAACATTGTTTAAGGTCTTTCATTTTAGATTTTTAGCCAAGCAGCTAATCACTTCATGGCTAAAAAAGAGGATTCTTTGTTTCTCAAGAAATGTTTTTCAATTTTTTCTATGTAACTAATGGAAGTGATGAAAATATACAAATTTCATGCCTAATAATTCTGTATGATTATAGGTGGGCAGTTATGGGTGTTGTTATAAGGTGAAGAGGATACAGCTGTGGTTGATAGCTAGAACTTTAGATGTGGAGTCAGAACACCTGAGTTCCTTGAGAATTGTATAGCACATCTCACTGGGCTATCATCAGGGAGAAATGAGATTCTTACAAAGCACACCATGCTATAGACAATGTCAGGAACCAGCTTGAGTAGATTGCTGTGATGACTTTTCCAGAAATATTTTTGTTCCACAGGTCCTGCTTGGCTCATCATGTTTCCTTTGGAGGCTCGGTGGTTCCTGTGTTTACAGCTGCATGGATAGAAGAGGAAGCAGGATCTTCCCTTCATTTGCATTATTATAAACACAAATACCAGGTACAATCACCTGACTTCCCAAATGAGTGATATATTCCATGAGTTTGGACAAGTGGGTGATGAGACTCAGTTGTTACAAAGAAGACTGGGCAAAGATTTTTTTTGGAATAATACTTCAAAAGCATAGTCAACAAAGGCAAAAGTATATGAGTGGTATCACACCAAGGCAAAAATCTTTTGCACAGCAAAGGAAACAACAAGAAAATTGAAGAAACAACCTACAGAATGATGGGACCATTTGCAAACTAAGCATCTGACAAAAAGTTTATATCCAGAATATAGAAGGAACTTAATAGTAAGAAGACAATCCAAGTAAAAAATGAACAAAAGACTTGCACAAATATTTCTCAAAAGAAGACCTACAAATAGAAAAGTATATGAAAAATAAAGTCAACATCACTAATCATCAGAGAAATGCAAATCGAAACCACAATGAAATATCACCTCATTCTGGTGAGAATGGCTATTACAAAAAAGACAAAAAATAACAAATGCTGATGAGGAGGTGAAGAAAAGGGAATTCTTACATACTGTTGGTGAAAATGAAAATTAGTAATATGAACCCACAATCCCATTACTGAGTATATACCCAAAGAAAACAAAATCATTATGTTGAAGAGACATATGCAAACATTGTAGTACTATTCAAAAAAGCAAAGGTATAGAATTAACCTAAATGTCCATCAGCAGATGAAAAGATACAGAGAATGTGATATATATACATATATGTATATATACACATGTATGTAGAATGCAATATATGTACATATATGTACATATACACACATATGTATATATATCCTATTTTCTTTATTCATTTGTATGTGTATATATACATATATGTATATAGCTATATACACACAAACAATAGAATCATATTCAGCCATAAAACAGAATGAAATTCTGTTATTTGAGGCAACATAGATGAACTCAGAACATTATGTTAGGGGAAATAAGCCAGGCACAGAAAGACAAATACCACATGTTCTCACTCATATGTGGAAAGTAAAAAAGTTGATTTCGTAGAAATAGAGTAGAACAGTGATTATGGGTGGCTGAGGAGAGTGATGGTGGGGGACCAGGACAGATTGGTCAATGGGTGCAAAGTTCCAGTTTGACAGGAAGAATGTTTTGGTCTTCTATTACATAATAGGATAATTATAGCAAATAACAAATAATGCATGTTTCAAAATAGTTAGAAGAGAAGCCATTTGTGTTTGTCACCACACACAAAAAAATGATAAATGTTGGAAGTGATAGGTATGGTAATTACCACAATTTAATTATTATACCATATATACATGCATTGAAATGTCACATTGTACCCTATAAATATGTACAATTATCATGTATCAATTATAACTAAAAAAATTAAATAAAAAAAAGAGTTAGTCATACAGGTAGACTGCTGCTGGCAGGCACTGGAGATGTGGAGGTTACCTCATTTCAGGAACTCTGAAAATTATATGGCCCTTTCAAGACTTTTCTGAGTTCTATGGCATAAAGTGAGGATGGGAAGGGAAGGGAAGTCCATTTTGACTGATTCCTGCTTCTGGACAAAGACATTTATCTTTGCCCTGAGATTGATCCAAATGTGAAAACAGCTTTTACTCTGGGATCATAACATTGTAAAGCACCATGGGTAAAAGAAAGTTACGTGAAACCACTTTTTTTACTCAAACATTACTAAAGGGTCATCTTGCTGACCTCACAATAACTTAAAATCACAAGATGTATATCCCATTGGGAGATTCTCATGCCCTACCTTGGTCACACCCTGCCTCTGCCAGTTTCCTGGCTCTTCTCTTGACCTTCCTCTCATTTTTCTTCACTCCTCTCAGTGTTGTGTAGGGTAACATTTATCTCTAGTTCCTGGCTCACACTTGCAAATCTACATCCATAAAAATGCTCAGAGTACAAATGCACAATATTCCTGCTCCTTTGGAAGACATTTGTGTTTATATATAACAGTTATTTTTCTGTTAGTCCTGTGTAGCATATTCTATCTGTAAACATTTTTATACTATTATGCATTGGCATATACAGAGCTGAGATATAAACTACTTTGGGGATCACTTCATAAACATAAGTCATTCAAACTTTCTGTGAAAATGACAATTAGACTGAGATTCTTCTGTCTCTGCCTTGAAGGGTTACTTGGAGGTTGCTTTTCTAACTCTGTTCACATTCTGCTGGGATTTCCTAGACATTTTTCTCCCCTGAGTGTCATGCCCTCACTCTGGATTTTTCTTCTTTTCAACTTGTTTGGTGACAATTGTAAATACCATGCTGTAGTTTTTCCTTTTTATAGAACTGTTATAGGTCTAATGAAATTCATTCCTTGTGTTGTTGACCTTTATTTAAATAAAGTATGTTTTAGCATTAGAACATCTAAACCATTAACATTTGCAAAACATCTGTTGTAGCATTTGTAATTAGATTTTGAGTGATTTTTAAAAATCATCATATGCGCTGATATCATAGTTGTTGCTAATCTAGATGTTGGTAACATAAGAACTCACCTATTTCTATATCTATGGCATCACTGCAAGTCACAGTGCTCTTTGGGCTGTATAAAGACAGTCTAATCTTAGCAATATCCTTAAGTATATTTAAAGAATCTTTTAAAATGTCAGCCAAAAGCTCAAAGATGTAAGGGAGTTGGAAAGGACATCGCTCCCATCCTTCCAAGAAAAAAGCTGTACAAACTGCAAATTAAGGAGTTTTCTTGAACCCACCAGGTAACTGGTTGCAGAACAAACAACCAACTCAAAAGTGGGGAAAGACAGGACCCTGGAATTTGCTTATTTGTACCATTCAAGCCAGTAAGAAAATATGGCTAATTTTTAACAAATTGCCAAATATGGGCTAGATATGTATGAAGCCTTGGAGGGCCATAGATCCAACGGGATTTGTACTCCCTTGTAGGCGTTTCTTCCATGAAAGCTACCACATGTTCCCAGGGAAGATTATGGAAAATACTGAGAACCCTCTGGTTCTGTCTAGGGAAGAAGAATAGTAGTCAATGCCAAAGCATCAACTAGATCTATATTCTCTATCTCCATTATGGAATAAAAGTCTTAGTATACACAGGGAGGGGAACCCAAAACTATTGCCCTAGATCATTGGTAGAAATATTTTGTAGCTGAGGGAAAAGAATGGAAGGACTTTACCTCTAGGAAGGGGCAAGAATGCATGCTAGACTCAGCATGACAGCTGGAAGAAGAGCAGAAACAATTGTGCAGCAACAATATGCAGTCTCAGGCTAGTGCCTGCTTAAGAACAGAGTTTAATTAGAATATTGGAGAATATATTCTTTCCAAGACCCTCCTTCTCCAGGTTAACAGGCATAGATTAAAACAAACAGTAGAATACATCTAAGACAGATTCTCTCTGGGGAGGATCACAAAAGGGAAGCTCAAAACCAAAAGGGGAGTTTGAGAAAAACCCTCAGGGGAAGTAGCCCATACCCTAAGCATAAGGTATCCAGTAGAGAAGTTTGATGCCTGTAGTGCATGTGGGTGATTATAGCAATGACAAACTTCAAATGTAACCTGTCTCCTAACTAGACCAGCAAAGTCCCTCACTAAAGACCTTCTGGAAGAAAAAGGTGTGCTCATCTCCAAGCATTAAAAAAAAATTATCTCAATATCAACATTGCTGGACATATGTGTAATTTTGACAAAAATTATGTAGCACATAGCAAGGCAAATTTAAAAAAAATTATGAAGCAATAATAGCCATCAGAATCACATTCAGATATGATACAGATATGACAATGACCAGAGAAGAAACTTAGTAGTATGCTAGAGGCTGTAATACAGTGGTACTCAACTGAAGGAAATTTTGCTGCTTAGTAGATCGTTGGCTGAGACACCTATTTGGTTGTCACAACCATGAGGGTGGTTTTTACTGGCATCTAATGGATAGTGACTAGATATGCTGCTAAATATCCTATACTATGCAAGATAGCCCCCCATAACAAATAATTTTGAGGCCCCAAAATTCCATAGCATCAAGGTTCATAAGTCCTGCTATGCTGAAAAAGATAGGCAACAGGCAAGTTAAGATGGTAATTTCATCATTAGAGACAGAAACTATAGTGAACACTAAAATGGAAATACTAGGAGTTTAAAAAGTATCAAAAATGAAGAATGCCTTTGATGGGCTCATCAACATATTTGATACACTGAGGAAAGAATTAGTAAGTCTGAAGATAGTACAACAGAAATTACCCAAGGAGTAATGCAAAGAATTAACAAATGAATAAAGCAGACAAAATAGAGCCTCCAAGAACTGTGGCAGGATGCCAAATGGTCTGATATACATGTAATCAGAATCTTAGAAGAGAAAAAGAGAGACAGAAGAAATATTTGAAAGAACGGTCAAGCACTTTAAAATTAATGATAGACATCAAATATGAGGTCTGACAAATCAGTTTGTGAATTCACCACTGTGCACTTACATTGGAAGTTCTGTACAAACAACTCAGTAAGGTTTCATAACCTTGGTATACCAGTGTCTCACAGCTGTGTTTATGCCGACGTGTGGTGGTGTCTTGCTAAGTGGCATTTATTATTGTTGTTGCATGTTTTAGTGTGATCTTGAGAGAATATTGGAGCTTGAATTAAAGCAATGAACAGACATTAAATGTCTTTTTAAACATGGCAGGAGTGGAAGTGAAATCACGGATATGTTAGTTCAAGTTTATGGGGATAATGCTATGAAGAAAACGGCAGTGTGCAAATGGATTAAATGTGTTTCTGAGAGAAGAAAAAGCGTCACTGATGAAGAGAAGTCAGAATGGCCAGTAAAAAGTGGAACTGATGAAAACATTGCAAAACTTTGTTGAATTGCATGTCAAAATGGTCAGCTGACTGTGAGAAGCATAGCAGACCAAATAAACATTGATAGAGAAACAGTTAGAAAAATCTTAACTTAAAATCCTGGCATTAGAAAGGTGTGTGCAATAATGGTCCCAAAAGAGCTCTAGCATTACAACAGTGTGCCAGCTGCCTGTGAGGGAGTTTTTAGCCAGTAAACAAATAATTGTATTGGAACATCCTCTCTACTAACCTGATCTGACCTCCAGTGACTTTTTTTGTTACCTGAAGATAAAGGAAATATTGAAAGGAAGACATTTTGATGACATTCAGGACATCTGGATAATATGACGATGGCACTGATGGCCATTTCAGAAAAAGAGTTCCAAAACTGCTTTTACAGTTGAACTAGGTGCTGGCATCAGTGCATAGCTTCTCAAGGGTCACTTTGAAGGTGACCATAGTGATATTTAGCAATGAGGTATGTAGCACTTTTACTAAAACAAGTTGGTGAACTTAATTGTCAGATCTTATGTATATATAAAAATTGAGAGAATGTCAATAGGGTATATTATAACATTAAAAATGCTGAAAAAAGATGAAGATAAATCTTGGAGACAAACTGATAAAAAATACATATTTAAAAGGAGGAAATATAAGAGTTACAATACACTGTCAGAAACTTGGATATATACATATAAATGAATAGCACAGGAAGTGGAACAAATGAAGATAAAGTTCTGTACTCTTGTTTTTAATTGCTCAAAAAAGATAGCTGTTTAAAGAAAAAAGAATACTAATTTATACTGTGTTTATAGCCCATATAAAAGTAAAACACATGACAACAATAGCACGAAGGAGGAGAGGAAAGATTTGGAAACAGGTTGTTATAAGGTTCTAATACTATATGTGGAGCAGGAATAGTACTTAAAGTTAGATTCAGATTATTTTAAGGCAACCACAAACACAATGTAAAATATGTATAAATACTACATCAACATTTTTTCCATTTTCTTTCCAATAAAGGAGAGAAAATGGAAAAAATGTTCAGTTAAGCTGAAAGAAGGTAGAAGGAGAAAATATAAAATAAACAAAAAGCAAATAGGACAAAGAAAAACAGGAAAATAAGAGATTTAAATGTAATGCAATTTGAGTTTGAATGCTCTAAACCAGGGATTGGCAAACATTTTTTTGATAAAGAGCCAGAAGGTGAATATTTTAGACTTTACTAACCATTGAATTTCTGTAACAGCTATTCAATACTGATCATGTACCATGAGAGTAGCCATGAATAATACATAAATGAATGACCATGTCCGTGTTGTAAAATAATTTTGTTTAAATTTACATAATTTCAGCCGGGCTCGGTGGCTCAACCTGTAATCCTGCGCCTTTGGGAGGCTGAGGTGAATGAATTGCCTGAGCCTGCGGGTTCGAGACCCGCCTGGGCAGCGAGACCTCATCTCTACAATAAATCAAAAAATCAGCTGGGCGTGGTGGCGCATGCCTGTAATTCCGGCTACTTGAAAAGCTGAGGCGGAAGGATCGCCGGAGCCCAGCAAGCCGAGGCTGCAGTGGCCGGGAGCGGCCACTGCACTCCAGTCTGGGAGACAGAGTGAGACTCCAACTCAAAAAAAAAAAAAAAAAATTACGTAATTTCTGAAACTATATGAAATATATTAAATACTTCCTAAATTTAAATTTTATGCAATTTTTGTATGTTATAAAATATTGTTCAATTTCTGAGGTTTTTCAATTTTTATAAATACAATACTCAGCTTGCATCCCACTCAAAAAAAAAAAATGTGTTGGTTTGAATTTGGTCCATAAACCTTATTTGCCAATTTCTTACTTAACCACGTCAACTAAAAGAAGATTGTTAGATTATATAAGAAGCTAAATGTATGCTGTTTATAAAAAAATCAACTTTCATTATAAAACAAAAACAAGTTAAAAGTATAAGGATAAAAAAATTGCCATGGAAACTCTAACAACAACAACAACAAAAAGAGTTAAAGTAGTTACATTAATTTTATATAAAGTAAACTTCAGAACAAATTATACAAAAAAGGATACTAAATAATAAGTCTTCAAATCTCCAAAAAGACTTAACAATTTTAAATATGTATGCATCTAGCAACAGAATTTCAAAATATGTGAGAAAAGAGCTGATAGATGAAAAGGGAGAAATTTTAAAAAACCACAATTATAATAGTAGACTTAAACATTTATCTATCAATAATTGATAAAGAAGTTAGGGCAAAATCAGTAAGAATGTGGAATACCTGAAAAACACTATCAACAGAGTTTACCTAATTGGCATTTCTTGAACATTCCACTCAACACCAGAAGACTACACATTGCTCCAGTGCGCATGGAACATTCACAAAGATAGACTTGGTTAGCACGTTTGCAGGATACATGATCAGTATTCAAATGCTAATTGTAGTCCTACCAACAACAACAACAACTGGAATTTGAAATTTAAGATACCACTTAAAATTACTCAAAAAATGAAATGTTTGTTAGTATAAATTAAACAAAAACGTGTAAATTTTGAATGCCAAAAACTACAAAATCCTGGTGAGAGAAATCAAAGAATGCCCAAGTGAAAAAATACATCATGTGTTCATGATTATATAAGACTCGGTGTTGTTAAGATGTCAATTATCCCTCTCCCCTCTTTAGATCTCAATAGGTAGATTCTAAAACTTATGTGAAAAGGCAAAGAAACTAGAAGAGCCAAACAAATATTGAAAAAGAAGGATCAATTAGTTATACGTACTGTCTGATTTCAAGATTTATTCCAAAATTACAGTAATAATTCAGTAAGGTGTTGGTGAAAGAAGTGATATGTTTATCAACAAAACTTAATACAGAGCATAGAAGTCGGCCCACAGAAATATAGACCACTATATTAGCCAACTGGTTGTAAGATGCAAAAGCATTTAATGAAGAAAAGACAGTTATTTTAGCTAATAGTGCTGGAACATTAAGAAAATTATAATTTATTTTATGTTTTATTATTATAAAGATGTGGGGTACAATTCAGGGTTAGGTATAAAAATGTTGATGACACAGGTACCCTGTGTTGATGAGGCATGCCACTCCCTGCCCTGGCAGTTTCCCTTAACTACCACTCCCATTTCCCTCCCCTGACAGTTTCCTACTACTGCCAATCCCTTTCTTATAGTATTATGATAATTGTTAAAGGTCTGCTTATGAGTGAGAACATATGGTACACTGTTCTTTGTTTCTGTGATAGATCACTGAGTATGATAGACTAAATCTATTCACGTTGCTGCGAAGTCCATATGTTTGTTCTTCTTTATGACTGCATAATATTCCATTGTGTATATGTACCACATTTTTTTATCCAGTCCAGCTTCGATTTTATCCAGCATGGTTGGTTCCATGTTTTTGCTATTGTGAATAGAGCTGCAACAAACATACGTGTGTAAGTATCTTTTTTGTAGAATGATTTGAGTTCCTTGGGGTATATTAGCAATAGGGGAATTGCTGGGTCATGTAAAAGGTCAATTACTAGTTCTTTCTGAAATCACCACACTGTCTTCCAAAGAGGATGCACAGTTTGCATTCCTGCCATCAGTGTAGAAGTGTTCCTTTTTCTCCACATCCTGGCCAGCATCTGCTGCTGTTTGTTTTATTAATGATGGCCATTCTTACTGGGGTTAGGTGGTATCTCAATGTGGTTTTGATTTGCATTTCTCTGATTATGAGTGAGTCTGAGTATTGATTTCATGTGTCTGTTAGCTGCCCGTATATCTTCTCTGAGAAGTGTCTATTCATGTCCTTTGTCCGCTTTTTAATGGGGCTGTTTGTTTTTATTCTTTGGCACTTTTGAGTTCCTTGTAGATCCTAGATGTTAGGCCTTTATCAGGTATACAGTTGGCAAATATTTTTTCCCATTCTGTGGCTATCTCCCTGATCTCTTGATGGTTTGTTTGACTTTGCTGAAGCTCGTCAGTTTGATAAGACCCTACTTGTCTATCTTCTTTCTTTTTTTTTTTTTTTTTTGAGTTGGAGTCTCACTCTGTCACCCAGACTGGAGTGCAGTGGCCGCTCCCGGCCACCGCAGCCTCGACCTGCTGGGTTCCGGCGATCCTTCCGCCTCAGCCTTCCAAGTAGCCGAAATTACAGGCATGCGCTACCATGCCCGGATGATTTTTTGATTTACTGTAGAGATGAGGTCTCGCTGCCCAGGTGGGTCTCGAACCCGTGGGCTCAGGCAATTCACTCACCTCAGCCTCCCAAAGGCGCTGAGCCACCGAGCCCAGCTCTATCTTATTTCTTATGGCATGGGCACTTAGGGTTCTGATCAGGAATTAGTTGTCAGTTCAATTTCCATAAGGGTGTCTCCTGCATTTTCTAAGATTCTTATAGTTTGAGGTTTTATGTTTAGGTCTTTGATCCATTTAGAGGTAATTTTTGTGTATGGCGCTAGGTAGAGGTCCCATTTCAGTCTTCTGCAATTTGATCAGCCAGTTTTCCCATCACCATTGACTGAATAGGTTCTCCTTTCCCCAGTGGTTGTTGTTGGAGGCTTTGCCAAAGATGAGTTGGTTGAGGAACTGAGGCTTTGCTTTCGGAATCTCTCACCTGTTCCTTGGTCTACATACCTAAAATTGTACCGACACCAGGCTGTTTTGATTACTATAGCCTTATAGTAAAGTTTGAAGCCTGGAAGTGTGTTACCTTCTGCTTGTTTCTTTTGCTAAGGATTTTTGTGGCTATTCGTAGTCTTTTATGTTTCCATATGAACTTCTGTATTTTCATTTCCAGGTCTGAGAAGAATGATCTTGGTAACTTAATGGGTATGGCATCGAATCTGTAGATTGCCTTTGGTAGGCTGGACATCCTAACAATGTTGATTCTTCCTATCCATGAGCATGGAATAATTTTTTCATTTGTTTGTTTCTTCTTGGATTTCTTTGAGCAGCGTTTTGTAGTTCTCATTGTAAAGGTTTTTCATGTCTCTGGTTAGAAAGATGTCAAGTATTTCATTTTGTGTGTGGCTATTGTGAATGGGATTGTGCCTTTTATTTGACTTTCTACCTGCTTGTTGTTGGTGTATAGAAATGCAACAGTCTTTTGCACATTTATTTTGTACTCTGAGACTTTGCCAAAGTCCTTTATCAGGGCAAGCGGGTTTTTGACAGATTCTCTTGGATTTCCAAGGTATAGGATCATATCATCAGCAAAGAGGGATAACTTGACTTCCTCTTTTCATATTTGGATACCCTTGATTTCCTTCTTTTGTCTAATTGCCTGTGCTAGGACTTCCAACACAATGTTGGACAAAAGAGGTGAGAGTGGGCAGCCTTGTGTTGTTCCAGTATTCAGGGGAAATTTTTCCAGTTTCTGCCCATTTAGCAATATGTTAGCTGTAGGTTTATTGTAGATGGCACTTACTGTTTTGAGGTATGTTCCTTCTCTACCTAGGTGTTTGAGGGTTTTTATCTAGAAGGGATGCTGGATTTTATCAAAAGCTTTTTCTGCATCTAATGATATAATCATGTGGTTCTTGTTTTTGCATCTGTTGGTGTATTTAATTACATTTATGGTCTTGCAAATGTTGAACCAGCACTGCATCCTGGGGATGAAGCCACTTGGTCATGGTGGATGATTTTTGAGATGTGTTTTTGGATCCGATTTGCTAGAATTTTTTTGAGAATTTTTGCATCTATGTTCATAAGGGATATTGGCCTGTAGTTTTTTTGTTGTTGTTGAATCTTTACCTGGTTTGGGTATCAGTGTGATTTAGCTTCATAAAAGGATTTGGTGAGAGGTCCATCTTTCTCAATTGCCTGGAGTACTATCAATAGGATTGGTATTGGCTCCTTGTATGTTTTGTAGAATTCTGCTGGAAAGCCATCCAGTCCCTGATTTTTTTTTTGTAGGTAGTTTCTATATGGCAGAGTTAGTTTCCTGGGTTGTTATTGGTCTATTCAATGTCTCAATGTCTTCCTGTTTCAACCTGGGGAGGTTTTTGTGATGTCAGAAAGTCCTCCATTTCATTTAGGTTATCAAGTTTGTTTCCATATAGGGGTATATGGTAATCTCTGATAATCTTTTGTATTTCTTTGGGGTCAGCATGATTTGATCTTTTGAATTTCTGATTGTGTTTATTTTGGGCTTTCTCTCTTGTTCTTGGTCATTCTGGCTAGGCCATCAATCTTGTTAATTCTTTCAATAAACCAGCTTTTTGTTTTGTTGATGTTTTCTATAATATTTTTGTCTATGCCCTGTATTGGGGCTCTTATTTTGGTGATTTGGATTCTTCTTCAAAAGTTGGGCTTTTGGTGGTCTTCTCTTTCCAGGTCCCTTAGGCGATTTGTTAGGCTCTCAACTTGTAATCTTTCTGTTTTATTGATGTGAGATTGTAGAGATATAAATTCCCCTCTTAGAACTGATTTCATGACATCCCAGAGGTTTTGGTAAGATGTTTCTTCATTTTCATTTGTTTTCAGGAATCTTTTAATTCTTGTTTAGATTTCAGTGTTGACCCTGTAGTGGTTCAGCATCATGCTATTTAGTATCCATGTCTTTGTGGACTTTGGGGAAATTTTGTTTGTGTTGATATTTGTTTCTATTCCACTGTGGTCTGAGAAGGTGCATGACAATATTTCAACCTTATGGAATTTATGTTTGATTTGTAGCTAAGGATGTGATAGATCTTGCAATACATCCATGTGGTGATGAATAGAATGTATATTCTGTGGTTGTTGGTTAGAATAATCTGTAGGTATCTATTAAATCCATTTGTCAAGTGTCAAGTTTAGATTCTTTATCTCCTTGTTGATTTTTTACCTCAGTGATCTATCTAGGGCTGTTAATGGGGTATTCAAGTCCCCTGCTATAATAGTGTTAGAGTCAGTATCTCTTTTAGTTTACTTAGTAGTTGCTTCATAAATGCTGGTGCTCCTGTGTTGGGTGTATATATGTTTAGGATGGATATTTCTTGTTGATGGATTGATCTTTTTATCATTATGTAGCATCCTGAGAAAATCATATTTAAAAAAAGAACTTCAACACATATTTCCTACCTTATACAAAAACTAACCAAAAAGAATCATAGTCCTAAGTATGAAATGTAAAACTATAAAACTTCTAGAAGAATACATAGGAGTAAGTGTATAAACTTGACTAGAATGATTTTTTAGACACAATAGCAACAATAGAACTATAACAGAACAAATTGATGTATTGTTCTTTATTAAAATTAGAATTTTGCTCTGCAAAGATGCTCTTTAGGAAATGAAAAGAAAACTCACTGGCTGAGAGGAAATATTTGCAAACCATATAACCGGTAAAGGGCTTGATTCCAGAATTTATAAAGAACTGCTAAAAATTTGTATAAAAAAGTGAAATAAAAAATAGACAAAGAATCTGAACAGACAGTTTGCCAAAGAAGATATACAAATGGCAAAGAAACATATAGGAATATGTTCAACATCATTATTTATTAGGGGAATGCAAATTAAAACTACAATATATTACTATTAGTAAAGCTAAAATAAAAAATGCGGACAGTACCAAATGCTGATGAGAGCCCCAAACAACAGCAACTCTTGTCCCTTGTCCATTGTTGACAGGAATGCACAATGGTACAAAGTTTTACTATAAGGTTAAACACACAGGTACAATAAATCCTGGGGGTCAGGCATAAGAGTATTAAAAAAGTTATGTTCACACAAAAAACTGCTTGTGAATGTTTATGATCTTTGAAAATTGGAAACAGCCCATGTATCTTTTAACAGATAAGAAGATAAAAGATAAATATATCCATACAATAAAATATTAGTCAGAAATGAAAAGGAATGAGCCATTGATTCATGTTGCAGCATAAATGAATGAATCTTAACCATGCTTTTCAAATGGAAGAAAATGTACTTAAAAGGCTATAAAATATATGATTTTATTTTTATGACATTCTGTTAAAACCATAGGGATGAAAAATAGATCAGTAATTGCCAGCAATTGGAGCTGAGAGTAAGAGTTGACCACAAAGGGACTGCATAAGATAATTTTTAGCATGATTGTTTGTATGGTATTGTGGTGATGGTTACAAGATTCTATTTATTTGTCAAAACCCATAGAACAGAACAAAAAAAAGAATCCCTTAACTGGAAATGACAATGAATAACTTTCATTATGTGAATATTTTAAAATTATCCAATATTTGAGGGATCCCAGAATGAAATGCTGACTAGAAAAAATAAATCCTAAGGATATCATATTATTATATGATATAAGCTCACTGAAGGACACGAAGAAGAAAATAGCTTGCCTAAATTGTATTTTTTGTCTAGATCCTGTAAAGCTTAAAAATAAAAATTATCCTCACAAATCTGTTCTCTAATTGATCAATTTGTTTCTCATAGGGTGTGTTTTTGCTGTTCTTAAACTACTTTATGTGTCAGCAAGGACTGAACAAATAGGTAATTATATTATGGATAATGAGACGCAGGTTTCCCATTGTCAAAGAAAGAAGTTTGATAAGCAAGGCAGGGGAGGCTTGAATAAACCCTGTGGTGCCAGATTAGATTTGGAAACATCAATATGAAATGCTGTTTCTTTTAATATACATTCAAAAAGAAATAAATGCTATGGTGACTAGTTTTAACACAAAAAATACAGGACATTCAGTTAAATGTGAATTTTGGATAAACAATAAATAATTTTTTTAGTGGAATCATGCCTCATGTGATACTTGCTATATATATATATATATATATATATATATATATATATAATATATATATATGCATTTAAAAAAGTCATTGTTTATCTGAAATTCACATTTAACTGGAAATCTTGTGTTTTAGTTAGAGGCCCTAAATGATAGATATATCCATGTATATGAGTGAATACCCATGCTTGAATGTGCTCACTCTGTTCTCTGAGAAGACCTACAAGCATGAAATCCCAGTACACAAGCACAAATGTCATTCTCCAATAAAAAGGCTGATGTAAGATTTGGGGCAGAATAATAAAGATGAGCCTGGGGTGATTTATAGTGCCAGAAACTAAGGGAGTACTTCAACCAAACTAAAACTAAAAGAAGTAATAAAGACTGGTGGGCATGTCAAAGCACACTGGAGCTATCCTGAAAGAACTCCCAGCAGCCAAAGGTAAAAATTTGAACAGCAAGATAAATAACAATAGTGTTGGATTGCAAAACCAAAGAATGAAATAAATATCTTTATGTATATACTGTCATAAATGTTTGAATGAATGAATGAATAAGTAAATAAATGGGGAGAAATGACAAACTTTTTTTGTTTTTACAGAAGAATCCTAATTAATAAATATAGAAGAAATGAAGTAGAAAATAATTATCAGTAACTACTGTAATAATTATTATAGACAAGACTGATGTTTGCTAAAATAAGTGGACAAAGTATTAAGAAGTAATAGGACATTTGCAGAGCCTCACAATATCTCCACCAAAATATTTATTCAATATGGTGGTGTTTTTATCATATGCCCACCAATTCATTGGCAGTCTTCTCTCTAGGAGGTGGGGCTTATTTTTACTTTCTTTGAGATGTCTGGTCCTAGAGATTTGCTTCTAACATATGAAGTTTAGAGAGGAAAAAGTAATTTCAACATTGGAGAAAACTGGCAAATACTATCTCAACCAAGGGATGATAGTTAACATCACCAGGAATAGGTCATTTTGATATTATGTCTGAGGAAATATTTGTAAAACAGGTATGATGTCATGAGGAAGGACTATCCCCTGTTTGATTGTCTTCCAAAAAGTCAATAACCTCAGTGTAATCATTCAAAAAAATAGGACAAAACTAAATTAAGAGATATTCTACAAAATTTCTGGCTAGTATTCTTTACAAGTGTGAAGTTCATGAAAGGTAAGACCAGAAAACGACTACAGATTGGAGAAGATCAAAGAGTTATGAGCATATGATATCCTGAATTGAACCCCAGAGCAGAAAGAAGACATTAGTGCTAAAATTGGTGATATCTGAATAAAGTTTAGAGCTTAGAATAGAGGTTGACACATGACCATGGACCAAATTTAGTTCATATCTGGTATTGTCCAGTTTTATGAGAACAGAGCTGTGACTGTGTTACATATTGCCTATGACTGCTTTCACACTACCATGTTGAAAGAGTTGAGTGATTACAACTGAGGCCATCTGGCCTGCAAAGCCTAAAATATTTAATATCTGACCCCTTTACAGTATAAGCTTGCAGACCCTTGTTACATGGGAACATCTGTGTGCTACATTTTGTCAGTTTTCTATAAGTCTAAAATAATTTCAGTATAAAAATTTTTAAAATGTCATTCGAGTTAAATCATCAATACATTTTTAGTTACCATTATTTGAGAGTTTACTATTTGTGAAACACTTTACCAAGTGTGTTTTTTTTTTGCCCTGCCCTAATTAATCCTCTCAGCAGCACTTTATAACTCATCCTATTATTAGCCTCATTTTACACCTAAGGAAACTAAATTTAGTTAAGTCAAGTGACTTGCTGAATGGCACATAGTTTATGTGGTTAAAAAAATGCAGAACCAGGCTTTAAACCAATGTCAACCCAAGACCAAAGTTCACATCATCTGCTTCTGTCACCCATAGGCCTGGGTCAGCTGCAGAGATCCAGGTTCACCTTCAGAGAAAGCTCAGAAGTCATTTGTTCATTGTGCTGAGCACCTACCAGTGCCAACTACTGTGTATGTGTAAGATCAATGTGCCCAGCACAATTTTCTGAGATCCATATGAGGATAATTACATTACTCACAGCACCTCTTGAACTTGCCCTTGGATGCTCTCAAAGCTCTGATTAGATTTACAATTATGTATATTCACTTACTTCTCCAGTTATACTGCCTCCAAGGATAAAATAAATGCCAAAGAGTAAATTTACATGGCCTTTTCCTTCCTCTTATATTTTAGTCTTTTAATGATGCTATGACAGAATACCAAGCTTGGGTAATTTGTAAAGAATAGAAATTTAGGGCTGTGAGCACTTGACCCTGCTCTCTAGCAGCATTTGGGGAGCGTCCGCATTCCTGGAGCACCTACTGCCAGAAACTTTACTTTAGAGACTTCCAGCAATATGGCGACAGGGGGCAGCCTGGTCTATAAGACCCTCCACAAAGGAAAACACAGAGGGTCTCTGGCTATCTCCCTGGGGGCTGCAGATCCCAACGTTGGCAGCCTGCTCTTCACACGGAGCTCGGCCATTGCCACTACTGGGGCATCGCAGTGGTCTGGACAGCCACTGCAGCCATAGACACAGCAGCTGCCGGTGCTGCCGCAGCCTCCGTGGTGGCCGTAGCGCATCGAGCTACCCGTGCCTGAGGCGATCCACGACTTCAGTCCTTGAAGCCCCTGCAGGCAAGATCTGCTGGGATCGCTGCCACCTCTGCTGCCACTGTGACGTCCTGCTGGCCGTGGGTCTCCTCCCATATGCCCTGAGGCAAGCTCCCATCTCCTGCCTCTGCCCAGCTCCCGTCTGGCTCCACCCCCTCTGGGGCTGCGAGATAGCACCACCTGCTGGCAATTCAAGGTAACAACATCAAAACAGGATAAACAAGCTTGAAAAACAGACACAGGCCAGATTTTAGTGGTGAGTTGAGTGGTAATCTGAACTGTCCTTCACAGCAGGCCAGAGGCAATGGACCCTAACTGTGAACAAATTTACCAGCTTGAGAAGACATCTAGAAATCAGAGCTGAAAGGACATTCGACTTAAATGAAAAATCTCAGAGTGTGCTCGATTGGTTCTGTTAGTTTAATGACTTGATTCTATTCCTACTGTTTTGTTCCTTTTTTTCTCTTTCTTTTCTTCTCTTTTCTCCTCTCTGTAAACCATATCTTTGTATAGAGGAACAGCACATCAATAAGGTGGTTGGTTTGCTTGTATGTTAGCATCATTGTATGATTTAGTTTTTTTTGTATGGGAGTTGGTTAGTCTGTAGCCGTGGTCTATTGTTTTTATCTGTTTCAGTTTAGGTCTCTCTCTCCATTTGTTAGTACACTCATCTGTTTCTCCCCTTACTCCTTCTCTCTCCACTCCCCTCTTCCCCCCACTGTCTGCTCCATTCTCTTCCCTCTGCTAACCTCATTTTATTTCAAGGAGTAAACCTACAGCCCCACTGCATGAACAGATTCCAAGGCAGTGGGAAGTGGGTTTCAGATTATCCATACACCTGTCGATGGATACCAGAACCTGCAGATAGTTTTTGAATCACAGCTCCCCCCTTAAATAAATCTCAAAACTGCCAAAAGGACCACCCCAACCTACAGTGCAACTCCAGAACTGAACAAAGTAAGAGGGCATACATAAAGAAGAACAGGAGATTGAATAAACAGAAGTAAAAGCAATCCCTCTACCCCTGAATAACAGAATTAAAGAAGATGGTGATGTGGAGGAAGGAAGAAGTAGGGAGGGAAAAAACCGCACAAATGGTTAAAAACCAAAAGAAGAATATAAGTCTCACACAGACCCCTGGGAGGTCAGACACTGAGAAAACAGACTCCAGAACACAAACAATGAAGAGCCCCCAGAATGACTGGTCACATGTAACAAACCCAGACATCAAGACATTAATAGAGAGAATTAAAAAAATTGAGGAGAGACAAGAGGAAAATAGGGAGGAGCTAATGTCAGAAATAACAGCAGTAAAGAATACGGTGATAGAAATAAATAACAAACTAATAAGCATGGAAAGCAGAATTAGCCAAGCAGAAGAAAGAATCTCAGAGCTTGAAGACCAAAACACAGAACTAACCCAAACTGTCAAAAACATAGAAAAGAAGCTTAAAAAGACAGAACAAAACCTTCAAAAGATGAATGATCACTTCAACAGACCAAACCTAAGAGTAATTGTCCTTCCTGAGGCAGAGAGAGAAACAGAGGCCACACTGGAACAAACATTTTATGAAATCATTCAAGAAAACTTCCCTCATCTCATCAGTGATGAAAAAATTCAAACACAAGAAATTCAGAGAACCCCTGCAAGACAACAAATGAGAAGACCAACTACCAGACACATAATAATTCGCCTAAACAAAATAACTATAAAAGAAAAAATCCTAAAGGCTGCAAGGGAAAAAGGACAGACTACCCACCAGGGAAGACCAATTAGAATAGCAGCAGATTTATCTACAGAAACCCTCCAGGCTAGGAGAGCTTGGAGCCCTATCTTCAAAGTTCTAAAAGATAAACAATTTCAACTGAGAATAACCTACCCAGACAAGCTAAGCTTCATCAGTGAGGGAGAACTGAAACCTTTCCCAGATATCCAATCCCTAAGAACCGGTGCTGCCACCAGACCACCTCTACAAGAAACACTTAAGAAAGTATTGAACACAGAAGAAAAGGAAAAAAGAACAACAATATTCGGCACAAGAGTACAGGCAAAAGATTAAAACACGTGATCCAACTCTAAAACCAAAAGAAAGACAACACACAAACAGGAAGAAAAACAACAACCCTGTAAGAACATTATGATAGGGATCAACTCTCACATTTCAATAATTAGTTTGAATGTGAATGGACTAAATGCACCACTGAAAAGACATAGAATGGCAAAATGGATAAAATATCACCAGGCAATAATCTATTGCCGTCAAGAGACTCACCCCACTAGAAAGGACACTCACAGACTCAAAGTAGGAGGATGGGAAACAAATTTTCAGGCGAATGGAACACAAAATAAAGGAGGAGTTGCAATCTTAATCTCAGACAAAATACCCTTTAAGCTATCAAAAATTAAAAAAGATACAGAAGGCCATTACATAATGATAAAACGTTCAATCCATCAACAAGAAATATTCATCCTAAACATATATGCACTGAACATAGGAGCACCAACTTTCATAAAGTAGCTTCTAGGTAAACTAAAAAAAGATATCAACTCCAATACCATCATAGCTGGGGACTTTAATACCCCACTCAAAACCCTAAACAGATCATCAGGACAAAAAATCAGCAATGAGATCCGAAACCTCAATGTGACTCTTGATCAAATGGACTTAATTAATACCTACAGAACCCTCCATCCAAAGACCACAGAATACACATTCTACTTATCACCACATGGAATGTACCCTAAGATCAACTTGGCCATAAATCAAGCATAAGCAAATTTAAAAGGACTGAAATTTTACCATGAACCTTCTTGGACCACAGTGGAATAAAAATAAACATTAACACCAACAAGGTACCCCAAAACCCACAAAGACATGGACACTAAACAGCATGATGCTAAACAACTCTGGGTCAATGATGAAATCAAAACAGAAATTAAAAGACACCTGGAAACAAATGAAAATGAAGAAACAACTTACCAAAATCTCTGGGACGCGATGAAAGCTGTAGTAATAGGGGAATTTATATCCCTACAAACGCACATGAAGAAAATGGAAGGATCACAAATTAACAGCCTAACAAGCCACCTAAGGAAGCTGGAAAAGCAAAACCACAAAAACTCTAATTTCAGCAGAAGAATCCAGATTACCAAAATAAAAGCCCAAATCCAGGACATAGAAGATAAAAAGATAATACAAAAAAATCAATGAAAAAAAAGTTGGTTCTTCAAAAAGGATAAACAAGATCGATGGTCCCCTAGCTAGCCTGACCAAGAAAAAGAGAGAAAAAGCCCAAATAAACACAATCAGAAACACAAAAGATGAACTCACATCTGATCCTGAAGGAAAACAAAAGATCATTAGAGACTACTATGTACAATTGTATGGAAATAAACTTGAAAATCTTAAGGAAATGGAGGACTTTCTGTCATCACACAACCTGCCTAGGTTGAAACAAGAAGAAATTGAGACCCTAAATAGACCAATAACAATCAAGCAAATTGACTACGTGATAAGAAAACTAACTACAAAAAAAAGCCCTGGACCAGATGCCTTTCCAGCAGAATTCTACAAGACATTTAAGGAGGAGCTGATACCAATCCTACTGAAGGTATTCCAGGCAATTGAGAAAGATGGACCTCTCCCCAAATCATTTTACAAAGCTAACATCACATTGATACCCAGGCCAGGTAAAGACCCAACGAAGAAAGAGAACTACAGGCCAATATCTTTGAGGAACATAGATGCTAAAATTCTCAACAAGATCCTAGCAAACTGGATTCAACAACACATCTCAAAAATCATCCATCATGACCAAGTAGGTTTCATCCCTGGGATACAAGGCTGGTTCAACATTTGTAAAACCATAAATGTAATTAAATACATCAACAGATGTCAAAACAATAACCACATGATTATATCATTAGATGCAGAAAAAGCTTTTGATAAAATCCCAGCACCCCTTCTTGATAAAAACCCTCGAACATCTAGGAATACGGGGAATATACCTCAAAATAGTAAAAGTCATCTACTAGAAACCCACAGCCAGCATACTCCTAAACAGACAAAAACTGGAACCATTTCCCCTGAAAACTGGAACCAATCAAGGATGCCCACTCTCACCCCTCCTGTTCAATATAGTATTGGAAGTCCTGGCTAGAGCAATCAGAGAAGAGAAGGCAGTCGGGGTATCCAAAGAGGAAAAGAGGAAGTCAAGTTATCTCTCTTTGCAGATGACATGATTGTGTACTTTGAAAACTCAAGAGAATCTGTCAAAAACCTCCTTACACTAGCCGGGCTTGGTGGCTCAGCCTGTAATCCCGCGCCTTTGGGAGGCTGAGGTGAGTGGATTGCCTGAGTCCGCGGGTTCGAGACCTGCCTAGGCTGCAAGACCTCATCTCTACAATAAATCAAAAAATCAGCCAGGCATGGTAGCACATGCCTGTAATTCCGGCTACTTGGAAGGCTGAGGCAGAAGGATCGCCGGAGCCCAGCAGGTCGAGGCTGCGGTGGCTGGGAGTGGCCACTGCACTCCAGTCTGGGTAACAGAGTGAGACTCCAACTCAAAAACAAACAAACAAACAAACAAAAAACCTTCTTACACTGATAAAGGACTTTGGCAAAATCGCAGGATATAAAATAAATGTGCAAAAGACAATCGCATTTCTTTACACCAATAATAAATAAACAGAAACCCAAATAAAAAACACAATTCCATTCACAATAGCCACACCAAAAATGAAATACCTTGGCATCTTCCTAACCAGAAACATGGAAGAACTTTACGATGAAAACTACAAAACACTGCTCAAAGAAGTCAAAGATGACACAAACAAGTGGAAAAATATCCTATGCTCATGGATTGGAAAAATCAACATTATGAAGATGTCCATCCTACCTAAGGCAATCTACAGATTTAACGCAATACCCATCAAATTAGCAGCGACATTCTTCTCAGACCTAGAAAAAACAACTTAGGAATTCATTTGGAAACACAAATGACCAAGAATAGCCAGAACAATACTCGGCTTAAAAAAAAAAAAAAAAAAGCAGATGAAATCACATCACCAGACTTCAAACTTTACTATAAAAATACAATAATAAAAACAGCTCGGTATTGGTACAGGAACACGCACATAGATCAATGGAATAGAATTGAGATTCCAGAAGCAAAACCTCAATTTCTCAACCAACTCATCTTTGACAAAGCCTCTACCACCTACCACTGTGGAGAGGAGAACCTATTCAGTAAATGGTGCTGGGAAAACTGGCTGACCACATGCAGAAGATCGAAACAGGACCCCTATCTATCCCCATACACAAAAATCAACTCTAAATGGATCAGAGACCTAAATGTAAAACCTCAAACCATAAGAACCTCAGAAAGTGAAGGACATACCCTCATAGAAATTGGAACTGGCATTCAATTCCTTAACAAAACCCGAAACCCACAGGCCATAAGAGAGAAGATAGACAAGTGGGAACTCATTAAACTGACAAGCTTCTGCAAAGCCAAATAAACCATCAAGATAGCAGAGAGACAGCCTACAGACTGGGAAAAAGTATTTGCCAACTCCAGGTTGACATCTTAACATCTTGGATCTACAAGGAACTCAAATGTGCTGAAAAGAAAAAAACAAACAACCCCATTAAAAAATGGGCAAAAGATATGAACAGACACTTCTCAAAGGAAGACATCCGAGCAGCCAACAGACATATGAAGAAATGTTCAACCTCACTAATCATCAGGGAAATGCAAATCAAACCACACTGAGATACCACCTAACTCCAGTCAGAATGGCAATTATCAATAACTCAAAAAATAATAGTTGCTGGAGAGGGTGTGGCAAAAAGGGAACACTTCTACACTGTTGGTGGGAGTGCAAACTAGTGCAACCTCTGTGGAAAACAGTATGGCAATTCCTCAAGCTCTAAATATTGATCTCCCATATGACCCCGCAATCCCCCTACTGGGAATATACCCTGAAGAACTCAAATCACTCTATAAAAAAGATACCTGCACACGTATGTTTATCTTAGCATTGTTCACAATAGCAAGAACCTGGAAGCAACCATGCTGTCCATCAAAAGAGGACTGGATTAAAATAATGTGGTACATAAACATGATGGAATACAATGCAGCCATAAAAAAGAACAAAATCATGAATTTCACAGCAACCTAGATGGAACTAGAGTCTATAATACTGAATGGTCTCTCACAGAAAAAAAGATCTGAGTATCACATGTTCTCACTCATGCAGTGGACCTTGAACATCCAACGTAACACTATAAGAAAATGACTGACAGTGCTGGGAAACTGTGGGGGGGAGGGGAAGGGGGATGGGATTAGTGGTAGTAAATATCTGTCTGGGGATGGGGAGACACCTCTTATCAACAAGGGTGCCTGAATGAAGCTTATTCGTATACCTAACCCTTAACTGTACCCCACAATATCATAATAAAAAATATTGATTAAAAAAAGAATAGAAGTTTATCTAGCTATTGGTTCTAGAGGCTAAGATGTTCAAGAGCATGGCAATGACATCTGATTGATGGTTATTCCGTGGCAGAAGCTGAAAGGTGAAAGTGAGAGTGTGAGACAGAGCAAGGCATGGGGACTCTTTCGCTTTATAACAACATATTTTCATTATAATGAACCAACTTCTACAGTAATGACACAAGCCCTTCATGAGGGCTCCGCGCTTATGACCCAATCATCTCTTATAAGGTCCTACCCTTCAACACCGGTGCATCAGAGATTAAATATTCAGCACATGAAGTTGGGGGACACATTCAAGCCCAGCACTTTGTTACACCATTTTCTATTCCTTAGTGTCCCTTGTTTACCACTTGTGGCATTGGCAGCAGGTGTCCTTGATTTTCTTCTACTTTGTTTTTATTAATAAACAGAAATATTCCGGACTTGTCTACAGTCATACCACCCTGAATGTACTGGATCTCTTCTTATCAAAGAAGAAACATCCTTGTCTTTATTTGAAACTTATTTATAGTTCAATTTTCTTAAAGATTCTTGAAGTGACAGGTTAGCTTTTCTTTTAGGCCAATAAAAATTATCTAAACCACCAGCCTCTTTAGTTTGTTGGTTATACGCATTCCCCATAAACGTGAGTTCACTATACTTCTTGCTTTTAATACTAAGTATTGTTAATAAGTTATAAACACGTCCTTTGAAAACTAACCTTGGAAACACAAATCTATTTGATATTTACTCAAACTGTAGAAATGTCTGGGTACTGCAGTTTCCATTAGTTAAAAGAGAAAAGGAAACAAATAATTCTCTTTGTTCTCTGTGAAACAAACAACTTTATGGTTGGGAAAGGGAGGAACTTTTCCTTTGAAGGCTTGTGATTCATTTTAGCAGAAGTTTCCTTCTGGTTGACAATATATTTTCAATGTGAAGATAAATGACTGACAAAAGATTAAGCCCCATTGAACACAGTTAAGCATTCTTGTTATCTGAGCCCTGGTTTGACATAGCAGAGAATGATTTTTATTTGAGCCACACTTAGAATTCATGACAGGTTCACTTTCAAACACCAGATCTCTGATGGCATTGCTGCCTTTACATGATGCTTAAAGTCCCTTTAAAGAGGATTCAATACCTGTCGGGGTTTGACAAGTAAAGCTTAAGTTTTAATAACTCCAAAGGTGTTGTCATAGCTGGAAAGGAACTGGTGAGAGGTTTAAAAGAGTTATTTGAAAGATGCCTTATTACTTTCATAATAGAACACATTTAAATAAAAAGCAGTCAGTTTTATTATTGTCAAGAAGCACATTTTCCAACTATACATTTCTATAGCAACATCTTTATCTATAGCAATACTTCACTATTTAATTTGAGATATAGACTACATGAGGGACGTGTTTCATTTGCTTATTCTGTAGACAAATCCTAAACAAACTTAAGAGTGATTTCCGCATACAGATAAGACTAAGAAACTTAATATGACATTTTGTTGGGTAGGGGACAAATAATTGCAGCGGCTTAACTGACGTTATGGCTAACTACTAAGGAATAATTCCACACTTAGTATTTGAACTCCTCCTTGAAGAGTTACCACATATAAATGATTTCCCCAAATTTGTTGGGCTACGTTGTTGTCAGTATCTCTCTATTACTCAATATCCTTTCTCCCCTGAAGTTTATAGTATCTTATTGGGATTTTTTTGTGTGACTTCCTAGGGGGCATACACTTTTCTATTCTCCTCTAGTTCTAGGTTACTGCTTTTGTTCTTTTTAAATACATATATTTATTTCTATTCAAATACATATATTAAATACATATATTTGCTTGTGTAGTACCTGGGTCATACCATGTTGATCTGAATGTGAAACAATACTTTTTCTTCAAGATTTTTAAACTACTCACGCAAAGACATTTGAGTAGGAAAATTTGGTCAGGGTTTGGGAAGATGAAGAGATATGACAGTAATGTAGGAGGGTTAATCCTAAGTGTTCTCACCACACACGCACACACACACATACACAAACACATAAGGTAACTAAATGAAGTGATGAGTATGTTAATTAAGTTGATTGTGGTAATTTCGCACTGTTTATGTGTATGAAGTCATCAAGTTGTGTTACCTTAAATATATGTGATTAAAATAAACACAACAAAAACAAACCACAAAAACAAATAAAAAATTATTCTTGTTTTTAAAAATGTCTTGATTATTCAACAATAAGGCTCTATTTGCCAGTTACATTACGTTTACCTTCTGTTTTCTTTCGCCATTCTTTTCCATTTTCCATAGCTTCCTTTTATCTACCCCCCCAACCCAAACCCACTTTAGCTAAACTTCAAGTCTCATCTCCTTCCTAAGCTGTTTTTAAACAAATAAAGTTCCCTTAGTAGGAAAAATATTGATGATATCTCTTAAAATACTTACTCCAGTATGCTTGTATAGCAGAACAGTCTCATTTAAACTGAGGATGACTGTCGTCAATATATCTTGCTTTATCATCACAAAACCTCTAGCAGTGTAGCTCAAATTCTAGCTCACCTCATTATTACATATGCCATTTTTTATCTGCTTTGAATAGAAAGATGACTCCTCATGTTATGACTGTGAACATTAAAGGGTAAGGGTTCAATACATGCTGCGTTTCTTTCCACCCTTCGCCTAAATATCATGGTCTCAGAAGCTAATTATTAATAAGGAAAGTCATCTCCTCTAAGCTAATATCATCTCCTGCTAGTTTCCATCATGTAGGTAACAATCTTCCTGTCTATACCTGCACAAAGCAGACAAAGGCAATTTTTCTGCATATTTTCCTATTTCCAAACTTGGTTTGATTACTGTCTCTGGCATTTGGTTTGGATTGAATACCTTACCTGTCTATATTGAATTATTCACCTGTTGTTCCTTTTTTATCATTGGGGTGATGTTGGGTTTTGTAGAAGTCTGAAGAGTCAGGCTGCATTGCTGTATGCCAGGTGGTGTCTCAGTGGCTAAATCTGGGGGATGGCGGACCCATACATTAACTGAATGCAGATTCTGGACCGCTTCAGCTACTTCTCTGCCTCACTGTATGCTGTCTTGAGTTTACTCCTTCTTTGTTCCCAGCGAACGCATCTATAGCAGGCACTCCTGGTGATAGATTTCATAGTCAGATTTATCAATTACAAATTGTCAAAGTATCTCATTTCTATTCATCCTTTTACTTTTACCTCATGGTGTCATGCAGTCTTCTAACAAAATAATATAGTACAATTATGGTATACTTGAGCATAATTTCAAGACCTACTTAGACTCTAGGAATTTGCCAGCAGGTATTTACTGTAGCATATGCTACTTAAATTGCATATATCATCAGCACGTGATATTGTTGGAGTAAAGAAAAGATGAAGTTCACAGTTACGCTCACTTTGGTGTTTACTGTCTTGTATTGGGAGGAGAAAGCATTAGTGTGTGGAAAAGATACTTACAGTTACTTGTGTTAAAATTTACAATTTTAATGAATTTACAAAGCAACTCTTTAACATAAAGGTTTCTTTTAAAACAAATGTATTTTTTTTGCTTAAATTAGAATGTTCATTTTATTTTTCTTCTATTAATGTTCAGTTAGCTTATAGATTTACCTGACAAAATTTTTTAGATTCTAGTGCAATTTAGAAGCTTAATGTACAAGTTAAAATGTACAATTTAAAAATTAATGAATACCTTTAACTATTTCACCCTGAAATCTTAAATCTAGTATTTTTAATTTCCCTGAAAGCATTAAATATAGAACAAGATGGATCTATAACTTGAATAAAAATGACTTCATAAACTCTTAAATATGTTTTATGAGGTATGCGTATATCTGTACATGTGGATTTAATAAATTGTATCTTTTTGGCTTTTAAATACTGTTTTAAACAAAAATTTTATATTATACTATACACAACTCAAATTGTCTTAAAATATTTAAAATAAAAAGTCAAGATTCAGTTTAGAAACTAGACCTACTCTGGGTATTTTACACAGAAAAAGACTGACTACAGGGTTTGAATAGGCTGACCAGGGTGCCACTAGAAAGACTGAGTTTAAAAACAAACTACAAGCTCTGTAGTCTAAGAGTCAGAAAGTTCCTGTGACCACAGGTGCCTCTGCTGCCCCAACTTGTTTCAACACCTACACCTACAAAATGGACCACTAGAAAGGATGTAAGTTTGGCTACCATTGTTCCTTTCTAACCTTACATCTCCGCAATACTCCTTGTCAGGAGATGACAGTGACAGAGGGTGTTTTCTATCTGCCTTTTACCTTTCTTCTCTATTTCACTTTCGCCTCCTGAGATCATATATAACTGGTGGCAATTATTTCATATACAGAATCCTGGCTGCAAGGGAGCCTGAGAAATGGATTTTTTTTTTAAGCCCTGTGTCTACATAGAAGGGTAGGATGCAGATTCCTGAACTGAATCAATCGTGTGCACTGAGAGGCCCATCAAATTCTTTAAAGTTGCAAATTCAGTTTTTGGGTTTGAACATTGATTCAGAATTCTGGACCACAATTCCAGGAAGGCTACTCTCAGTCATACTTATTTATTGCTTGGATTCAGATCCATTTTTGTAGTTTGATTGCATCTGCTGTATCGACAAGGGACCTCAAGCCCAGACCTCTCTGGTAGGATTTAATGTAAGTTTTATAACCCAGGCATTAAAGATCCCCAGCTCAATTTTATCATAACCTTATAGTAACTGCTTTCCCAACTTCTATCATCTGACATTACATGTTTGAACTCTCACCCTTCACATAGATTGCAATAAAATTTTTATTGCCTGATACAGAAGACATAATTTCACTAGCAGTGGAACTAAATCTCTGTTATAGTGAAGCATCTTGTAATGTGATTTTATTGAGTAGTGTTCCTTTTAGTTATGTGATAGGGATTATTTTTAGGGAAATGAGATTTAATACTTAAAAATTATTGTTTCAATTATGATAATAGACATCTGACTCATACTTGCTATGCACATGTGATCCTGGAAAGTTGAATCTGAATTGTATAGTCAATATGATAAGATACCAACTTAAGCAATAACTGCTATTTTGGCAAGTGGGGTTGATCCTTTACTAATGTAACTGATTACTTTCAGTTGTTTATTTGCTATTAATTAACGTATTTGCACCTCTAATTTGACTCTTCAGGGCAAGACCCGTGTTGTATACATAGTAGATTCATGTTTTTTAAACCTTTACAAAAAATATTATTTAAAATTTCATAATAAACTAAATGTCTCATAACTAATAATAAAATGGTTATTTTTGAAGAAAAATGTTTTTGACTTTGAAAGCTATTCTATCATTATTCTATATTTCTAAGTATAATTCTTCTCTAAAGAAGGACTTTCCTTCAATTATATGCCAAGGTAGAGTGCACACAAGAACTTTTTTTTTTTGAGTCAAGGTCTAATTGCCACCCAGATTGGAGTGCAGTGGCACAATCATGGCTCACCACAGCCTCTAGCTCTTAGACTCAAGCAATCCTTCCTCCTCATCTTCCTAGTAGCTGACATTGCAAGCATGTGCCACCATGTTTGACTAAATTTTTTTATTTTTATAGAGATGGGGGTCTCACTATGTTGCCCAGACTGATCTCAAATTCCTGGGCTCAAGCAATCCTCCCACCTTGGCCTCTCAAAATGCTGGGATAATAGACATGAGTCATCATGTCCAGCCGGAATACTTTCTTTAAAGCAGTTATTGACTTTTAAATGTTGAACCAGCCTTGAATACTTGTAATATATTTCAGTTAGTTGAAGTGTATGCATATTTTTTGCACTTTTGGATTCTATTTTCCAATATTTTATTGTGAATTATAATAACAAACACATGATCTAGTCTATATAACATGAGATATATAGTCTATATAACTTGGCAATATCTGGACCAAAGAAACTTTTAAAAATGCTTATTTTTTGACAAAGAGCAAATGCTTGCTGGGACAATTAAAACTTGAGAATTATAGAAAATGTGATTTTACTTTATATCACTGCTGGCAAAACCTGTAGATTTGATTTCATCTTCCTTCAATTTAATGAGGTTGGTATAACTTTTTTGCCATATCTCAGTTTATAAAGATGACCAAACAATATCTAAAAGAACTAGAAATTGACCTTCTATACAATCCAGCAATCTCGCTCCTGGGAATATACCTGGAGGAACACAAATCGTTTTACAAAAAAGACACCTATAAACATATGTTAATTGCCACTTAATAGGAAAAATATGGAACCAACTCTACTGCCCATTGAAAGTAGACTGGATGAAGAAAATGTGGTACATATACATGATGGAATATTATGCAGTCATAAAGAAGGACAAAATCATGGACTTCTCAGCAAGTTAGATGGACTTGGAGACAATCATTCTTAGTGATCTACCACAGAAACAAAGAACTGACTACCCACATCACTCATAAGTGGGACCTGAACATTAATCACAATAGTACAAGGGAGGGATCAGAACTCATTGGATACTGCCATGGTAGGGAGTAAGGAAGGGGCAGATAACAACACAAAGGGTACCTGATCCTAAACCAGGGAAAGTGAGGACCGTTGGAGGCTCAAACTTCACCTGCACATGCATTACTTACGTACCTAATCCTGACTTTTACCCCGCATCTTTATAATAAAATAAAGTAAAAAAAGAAAGCTGACCACAGTTGAGGAAGAATTCAAGCAAATTGCTTAACTCTGTTTTGAGCTCAGTTTTTAATGCCTTAATGTCCATGCTTTTTCCTACCAAAACAAGTAACCTGGCTAAGAGTAGGGGAGATAGAAGGTTGATACATTAAAAGTCACAAGGCAAGTCAGTAGTAAAGTTTCAAAATAAAATATGTATTTTTTGATATCTGTACTAAAACCATAAGGTATCTGATCAAGATAATATGTGGTCTTGATAATAGGCTTTACCCAACATATAATAAGCTCAAGATAATATAAGGTCTAAGGTATCTAATCAAGATAATATATGTATTTGTATATACACATGCAAAGTAAAAAATGAACTTTCTAAGCCATATTTTCGTGAGCCTGAATTCCATTTTTTTAGATTATACATTTAGAGTGGAAGAAAATGGAGACTGGCACATGCTTATCTACTGTAAGAAACTGATAGAGTCTATGCAACTCCTCTATATTCACTGTTTCTTTTAAAACTATAAAGAAGTGTTTTGTTTCTCTGAACCTCAAAATAATTTTATCTGACACAGTGTTCTCTTATTTAGCAGTGTCTTTTGAGGAAATTATCAATGTAGCATTATCAATCACTTAGCAGCTGGTATAAGAAAGAGCTTTTAGAAGGTTTGGGTTGATGTACAATTCAGGAATAATCATTTGCCCACTGTTCTGCATGGGATGTGCTTCATTCAATGAACCAGAGATGCATTTTCATTTATTTGCCCTTATAATTTCTGAAATTGAAATACTTGGTGTGTGCTTTTAATAGACTTTAACATATTTATAATTTAGTGCTATGATAACAATATGTGGCATTTTCTAAGGAAAGAGGACAAGGAATATAAAGAAAAAAAACTTTCAGTTTTCTTGAGGTGGTTCATGTTTTTACCAATTAATAATAAAAAATAGCAGTGAAATATTCAACTGAGTTTTACAAAAGGAACTGGGGGTTTTATATATTTCCTATAAACTAAAACGTTTAAGAATATAAAATGTTGACTACTAAGACTGAATTTGTGAGCATGAGATTGGCATAGTTAAATTTTATTTTACTATCGTTAGGTACAATATTTCATTGTGTTATTAAAGCTTACTAGCTGATTAACTAAAGGGCATAACAACACTTAAGACTGTGTAAAAATTGACTTTTTTATTACAAACTGTTATATGCTCATTTTAGAAACTTTTATATAATAAAGGTAAGTGTGGGTAAAAATTAAGTTACATAAGAATCCACCATCTATAAATAATTTTTTAGCATTTTTCATATAATCGTTTACATTATGTGTTTTGTTATGCATACCTGTAAATACGTATGGATAGCAAATGCATCATCATAAAATGATTAACGACATACTGTGAATGTTTTATAATAAAGTGTGAACTGTGTATTAAACATTGAAAATGAAAAAAATTTTACAGAGTAAAACTCAAAGTGATAACCAAGGATTTGGCGAGATGGGCTGGTGACTGAATGCTAGGAAGGATGCAGAGAACATGAAGACGAGAGGGGAAGACAGAAAGATGCTCAACAGAAAGAATATTTAAAACATGGATGGAGGGAATCAGAAGAGCAAAGCCTTGCACATCTGTCTCAGAGCTCTGTCCCCTCATCGGCCACTACAGATTCTGCCTCATGTCTCAGTGACAGAAGAATAGCAAGCAAAACTGGGAGGATGATTTACACACAAAATCTTTGTGAGACTTGGGTGGTCAAGAAAGCTCATTGTGGATCACCCTGAGAATATTTATGTGTATGTAGCAGGTGGACAATGAATCAAATTTAATTTGTAATTATTATTTCGCAATTTGATATATGGAGGTTGATATTGGCAAAGAAAGAATTGGGCAGCATAGCATAAGTTAGAAGCTTGGATTTTTTTTTTTGAGAGGCAGAGGATAGAAAACAAACTTTCCTGAGATTCAGAGTTATTGAAACTCATTGAATGGACAAAGGCAGACTTGACCAAGGTTTGAAAATAGCGAAGACCAAAGAAGCCCTTGATATTCCTATTACTAGGTGTTAGAAAACAGGTGGAGCCAATGGATTGGTCTCTGCACATAGCCTGTGGTCCTGGAGAAAGTATGCAGGTGACAGCAAAGTTAATTCTTATCCAACTCTCTTACACCAGAGAAAAATAACACATTAGTGAATTTAAAGTGTTATACCTGTGCAAACTCAAAACAGTACTTTGGCTAAGCATGGTTATGCAGAGAAAGGCAGCCATGCAAGGGAACCATCCTTCTTTGAAGCGTGAAGAATGACAGCATCCAAGACAAGTAGCTGCTGGCCCAAAACTGGGACAAAGAGTCTTAAGGGCTTACGCATAGTTACATTGCTTTGGATGGAGCTGGAGAGTGTGCCAACCTTGATGGTAAGCCGAAGGTTGTTTGCATGTCCTGGATATTACACAGGTGTCTAGTTGCCCACAGAGGCTAGGTTAGAGCAAACTAAACCTGTGATGTTTGGTTGGAGTATATCTCAGCTTTAAGGGGCTAAAATGTTAGCCTGTAAAGCAGGACCAAGTAGGTCTGACTAACCGGAAATGGAAATGCATTTTGGGGATTCTGAGGATTATTATGGGAATGGGGCAACTTTGTGGAAATAGCATTAAAGAGCATTAGAAGTGATGGAATATTAGCTGAATTCCATACTAAGAAGGGAGAGCCTTTATGTATGGAGAAGGGAGAAATTCTCTCTATTCCAACCAAGCAACCACAACACGGGTCTTTATGTGGTATAGCATGACAAGGCCATCAACAGGGAGTGTGTTCATGTCTTATTGCTGCTGTAACAAATTATCACAAATTTATCACCTCAAAACAAATGTGTTGTTTTCAGTTCTGAAGGAAAGATTTCGAAAGTGTGTCAGTAAGGCCACCTTCCACCAAGGATCCTTTTTTAAAAAAAAAAATTTTTATTGAGATACCGCCTAACCCCAGTAAGAATGGCCATCATTAATAAAACAAACAACAGATGCTGGCGGGGATGTGGAGGAAAAGGAATGCTTCTACACTGCTGGTGGGAATGCAAACTAGTGTAAGATAGTGTGGAGATTTCTGAAAGAATTAGAAATTGAACTTCCATGCGACCCAGCAATTCCCCTATTGGGAATATACCCGGAGGAACTCATATCATTCTACCTGCACATGCATGTTTGTCGCAGCTCTATTCACAATAGCAAATACATGGAATCATCCTTGCTGCCATTGAATCTGTATTGGATAAAAAAAAATTGGCATATATGCACAATGGAATATTATGCAGCCATTGAGAAGGACAAACATATGGACTTGGCAGCCACTTGGATGGATTTAGAGTTGATCATACTCAGTGATCTATCACAGAAACAAAGAACAGAGTACCATATGTTCTCACTTATAAGCGTACCTTGAACAATTATCATAATATTATAAGAGAGGGTTTGGCAATAGTGGGAGACTGCCAGGGGAGTGGGGGTGGGATTGGCAGTTAAGGGAAAGTGCTAGGGAGGGAAGGCCACACCTCATCAACAAGGGTACCTGCATAACCAACATTTATATACCTAACTCTGAATTGTACCCTGTGTTGCCTGGGCTGTATTGCAGTGACACACTCACAGCCACCCCAGCATTGACCTGTTGGGCTCCAGTGATCCTTCCGCCTCAGCCTTCTGCAAATCCTTTTCTTATAGTAGTATGATAATTGTTCAAGGTCCACTTATGAGTGAAAGCTTGTTTCTGTGATAGATAATTCAGTATTGTAGACTCTAAGTCGATCCAAGTTGCTGCAAAGTTCATAACTTTGTCCTTCTTTATGACTGCATAATATTTCATTTTGTATATGTACCACATTTTTTATCCAATCCTCTTTGGATTGGCAGCACAGTTGTTCCATGTTTTTGCTATTGTGAATAATACTGCAATAAACATGCATGTGCAAATATCTTTCTCATAGAGTGATTTAAATTCTTCTGGGCATATTTCCGGTAGGGAATTGTGGTATCATATGGAAGGTTGATATTTAGATCTTCTAGAAATTGCTAAACTGTTTTCCACAGAGGTTGTATTAGTTTATACTCCCATCAAGAGTGTAGAAGTATTCCTTTTTCCCCACATTTTCTCCAGCATCTGTTATTTTTTGAGTTATTGATGATGACCGTCCTGACTGGAGTTAGGTGGTATCTCAGTGTGGTTTTAATTTGCATTTCTTTGATGACTAATGAGGCTGAACATTTTTTGAATGCTTGTATGTCTACTAATGAGGCTGAGTATCTGTTGAATGCTTGTATGTCTTCTTTTGAGAAGTATCTATTCATATCTTTTGCCCACTTTGTAATGAGGCTGTTTGTTTTTTTCTTTTCTGCACGTTTGAGTTCCTTGTAGATCCTAGGTGTTAGGCCTTTGTCAGATATACAGTTGGCAAATATTTTTTCCTAGTCCGTGGGCTGTCTCCTTGCTCTCTTGATGGTTTCTTTGGCATTGCAGAAGCTCAGTTTGATAAGGTCCCACTTGTCTATCTTATCTCTTATGGCATGGGCACTTGGGGTTTTGATCAGGAATTGGCTGCCAGTTGCAATTTCCATAAGGGTGTCGCCTGCATTTTCTAAGGTTCTTATAGTTTGAAGTTTTACGTTTATGTCTTTGATCCATTTAGAGTTGATTTTTGTGAATGGTGATAGGTAGGTGTCTTGTTTTAATCTTCTGTATGTGGTCAGTCAGTTTTCCCAGCACCATTTACTGAATAGTGGTTGGTGGAGGCTTTGTCGAAGATGAGTTGGTTGAGAAATTAAGGTTTTGGTTCTAGAATGTTTATCTTGTTCCATTGCTCTATATGTCTGTTCTTGAACCAATACCAGGCTGTTTTGATTATTATAGCTTTATAAATGAAATTTAAAGTCCAGGAGTGTGATAGTTCCTGCCTCTTTTTTTTTTTTTTTTTTTTTTGACTGAGGATTGTTTTGGCTATTCATGGTCGTTTATGTTTCCATACAAATTCCTGTATTGTTGTTTCCAGGTCTGAGAAAAATGTTGCTGCTGGTAATTTAATGGGCATTGTGTTAAATCTGTAGATTGCCTTGGGTAGGATAGACATCTTAACAATGTTGATTCTTCCAATCCATGAGCATGGAATATCTTTTCATTTGTTTGTGTCTTTTTGGATTGCTTTGAGTAGTGTTTTGTAGTTATTGTTGTAAAGGTCTTTCGTGTCTCTGGTTAGGAAGATACCAAGATATTTCTTTTTTGTGTGTGGCTATTGTGAATGGGATAGTGCTTTTAATTTGGGTTTCTGCTTGTTTATTGTTAGTGTATAGAAATGTGACTGTCTTTTGTGCATTTATTTTGGCCCTGAGACTTTGCTGAAGTCCTTTATCAGTGCAAGGTTTCTGACACAGTCTCTTGGGTTTTCGAGTTATAGAATCATGTCGTCTGCAAAGAGGGATAACTTGATTTCCTCTTTTTCTATTTGGATACCCCTGATCTCCTTCTCTTGTCTGATTGCTCTAGCTAGGACTTCCAAAACTATGTTGAAAAGGAGGGGCGAGAGTGGGTATTCATGTCTTTTTCCGGTTTTCAGAAGACATGACTCCAATTTCTGTCTGTTTAGCAGTATGCTGGCTGTGAATAACTCATAGATGGCTCTTACTATTTTGAGGTATGTTCCATCTATGCTTAGATGTTCGAGGGTTTTTATCAAGAAGTGGTGCTGGATTTTATCCAAAACTTTATCCAGGTCTAATAATATAATCATGTAGTTTTTGTTTCTACATCTGTTGATGTATTTAATTATGTTTATGATCTTGCAAATGTTAAATCAGCCTGCTTCTAGAGAATGATGCCTACTTGGTCATGGTGAATGATTTTTGAGATTTGTTGTTGGATCTGGTTTGCCGTGATGGTGCATGATAGTATTTCAGTCTTATAGGATTTGTTTATACTTGATTTATGCTGAGGATATGGTTGATCTTAGAGCACATTCCATGTGTGATGAGTAGAATGTATATTCCATGGTTGCTGCGTGGAGTGTTCTATAGATATCAAGCTGATTTGGTCAAGTGTCATGTTGAGGTTCTGGATATCCTTGTTGACTTTTTGTCTTGATGATCTGTCTAAGGTTGTGAGTGGGATATTTAAGTCCCCAGCTATGAGAGTGTTATAGTCAATATCTTTTTAAACTTTATCTAGAAGATGCTTTATGAAAGTTGGTTCTCCTATGTTGGTTGCACATATGTTTAGGATGGATATTTCTTGTTGGTGGATTGAATCTTTTATCATTATGTAGTGACCTTCTGCATCTTTTAAAATTTTTGATAGCTTAAAGGTATTTTGTCTGATATTAAGATTGCAATGCCTGCTTTCTTTTGTGTTCCATCACCTGAACTTTTATTTCCCATCCTCTTACTTTGGTTCTGTCAGTGTTGTTTCTGGTGAGATGAGTCTCCTGGAGACAATATATAGTTGCCTCATGGTACTTTATCCAATTTGCCATTCTATGTCTTTTCAGTGGTGTATTTAGTCCACTCACAATCAGGTTAATTATTGAGATGTGAGGATTTATTCTTGTCGTTAGGTTTTCATAGAGTTTACTATTGCTGCTGTTTGTTTATTTGTATTTTTGTCTTTCTTTAATTTTTTTGGTTGATTCATGTGTGTTTTCAACCTTTTTTTTTTTTTTTTTTGAGTTGGAGTCTCACTCTGTCACCCAGACTGGAGTGCAGTGGCCGCTCCCGGCCACCGCAGCCTCGACCCGCTGGGCTCCGGCGATCCTTCCGCCTCAGCCTTCCTAGTAGCCGGAATTACAGGTGCGCGCTACCACGCCCGGCTGATTTTTTTATTTATTGTAGAGATGAGGTCTCGCTGCCCAGGCGGGTCTCGAACCCGCGGGCTCAGGCAATCCACTCACCTCAGCCTCCCAAAGGCGCGGGATTACAGGCTGAGCCACTGAGCCCGGCTGTTTTCAACCTTTTTCCTGCATTCTTGTCATTCTATTTATCCTTTCTTCTGTGTTTAATACTTTAATTGTTTCTTGTGGAGCTGATCTGGAGGCAGTGTAAACTCTTAGAGATTCAACGGGAAGGGTTTTAATTCTCCATCACTGATTAAGTTTAGTTTAGCTGGGTAGGTAATTCTTGGTTAAAATTGTTTATCATTGAGGACTTTGAAGATTGGGCTCCAAGCTCTCCTAGCCTGAAATGTTTCTGTAGATAAGTCTGCTGCCTTTCTAATTGGTCTTCCCTGGTAGGTAGTCTGACCTTTCTCTCTTGCTACCTTCAGGATTTTTTCTTTTATACCACCTCTGTGTAGGTGAATTACTATATGTCTAAGAGTTGGTCTTCTCATTTGTTGTCTTTTAGGGGTTCTCTGAACTTATTGTGTTTATATGGTTGGTTCTCTGTTGAGATGAGGGAAGTTTTCTTGGATGATTGCATGGAATATTTGTTCCAGGGTGGTCTCTGTCTCTCTATCTGCCTCAGGGATTCCAATTAATCTTAGATTCAGCCTCTTGAAATAATTGCTCATCTCTTGGAGATTTTGTTCTGAGTTTTTAAACTTCTTTTCTATGTTTTTAACATTTTGGACTAGTTCCATATTTTGGTCCTCAAGCTCTGAGGTTCTTTCTTCTGCTTGGTTGATTCTGCTTCTCATGCTAACTAGTTTGTTATTTATCTCATTCACTGCATTCTGTATTGCTGTTATCTCAGTTGTCAACTCCTTCATTCTTTCCTCTTGTCTCTCCTGATTTCTATTTATTCTCTCTATTAATATCTTGACATCTGGGTTTGTGGTTTTGGATCAGTCATTCTGGGGGCTCTTTGTTGCTTGCATTACGAAGTGTGTTTTCAGTGGTTGACCTCCTAGAGGTCAGGGTGAGACCCATATTATTCCTTTGGTTTTTCTTCATTTGTGTATATTTTCCTCACTCCTCTTTTTTTTTTTTTTAACTTCTTCTTTAATTTTGTTGTTCAGGGATGGGGGTAGCTTTTACTTCTGTTTGCTCAATCTCCTATTCTTCTTTATGTAGATCCTCTGGCTTTGTTCAATTCTGAAGCTGGACTAGGGGTGGGTTCTGTACTTTTTCCAGTTTTGGGATTTAATTGAGGGGGAGCTGTTATTCAGAAACTATCTGTAGATCCCCATATTCACTGGCAGGTGAGTGGGCCCCCTGGATCCCACTTCCCACTGCTTTACAATCTGCTCATGCAGTGGGGGTATATGCTTGCACCCTGAAAGCAAAATGAGGTAAGAAAAAGGAAAAGAATGGAAAAAGAAAGGAGGAAGATGAGAGGAAGGTAGGAAGAGAGAGAGAGAAAGAAGAGGAAAAACAGACATACTAACTGACAAAGGAACAGAGGCACAAGAAAGATAGAAAATATTAAAAAAAAACCAGACAATCATGCAAACACACAAACTGACAAAAACTCTCTTATCGATGTGCTTTCCCTCAAAAATACCCATACACAAACAGAAAGTCTAAAGAAAGTATTATAATAACAGAAATAAAGCAAGTACGAAAATGTATTCAAAAACAGAAAGAGGAGAAAAAAACTAAAATAAACAACAAACAAACAATAAAACAATCAATTAAACAACAACAAAAAATAAGACTCACTTTGAGGCAGTTCCTGTAACTTCAACTTCCTTTCTGCTCTGGTCTCCAGCCCCTCCCTTCTACTCTCAGCGCAGGCTGATAGGATTGCTCTCAGTGTGGGTCAGATGCTGCATGGACTACTGAGGGAGGAGGGTGGATCACATCTGGATTCAAGTCTCCCACTCAGATCTGATGTGTCTGTGCCTGTTACAGCATGGCGGAGTCTCTCCAAGTCTGTCTTTCCAAGTTTGATGAGGAGATTACTCCTAGATCCCAAGTTGGAAGCTGGGCAGAGCTGGGTAGAGCAGTGCAGGTCTCTGCCTGGTCCCAGGACAGAGGAAATGGTGCCAGTTGGTGTTTCCTTACTGGTGGCAGGGATCTTTTTCAGCTTTCCATGACCAACTGTCTCCAAGATCCTAGGGCTTCTGCCACTCTGCTGTCATGGGTGATGGTGTGGGCCAGGCACCAGGTGGTGAGTATCAGCTGTTTTCCGTGGTTTTCTGCTTCCTCTTCTCAGGAGAGCCCTGAGAGCAGCAGATGATCCTGCACTCCAAGGGCTCCAATCTCAAGGCGGTAGGGGTTCCAGTCACCTCTAGGGAAGAGCTCCAGGTGCATAAACCTGAGTCTCCCCTCAGACAGACTTTCACTCACTTGCCGGCATGCACCCACTCATGCAGAGGGTCTTTATGGATACTGACTTTTGCAGAGACTCTCACAATCTGACCTGTTCCATCACTATCTTGCCAGAAATCTCCAAAATCATTATCTAATAAGCATATATGCACATAATCTCTTTATTGAATTCCTAGACATGGAATTATTGTGTTAAATGGTATGGACTTGTAATATGCATTTGATTTATATTACCACTGTGTTTTTCAGAAATGCTGAAAAAGTAAAAATACCAGCTATTGTCTCAATTAGAACATCATAAGAATTAACTGAAGAGTTATCAATCATATGTTTTCAATATGAAATGCTTGATCATGCTCACAACTAATATAAATTCTACTCTTGAGCCTCCATTACACAGCAATGTTAAGTAAGCATTGTGGTTCATTTTATCGTAGTAAACTTGGTCAATAATTTTAAAGTCAGAGTCAGAGTCTTAATCAAATGTCATGAAGTAGGTCACAAAGATTTATGGGCTTCAGCTGCTCATACCCTTCCCCAACTGACTTGTGGTGCTGGTGCTACCCCATAGCTGATTCTGACACATGGCCCACTTGAGGACTTAGCAGCGCACTTGCTCCTGACAGTCATGGGGAATTCTAGAGAAGCAGTCCATGAAGTGTGACCTAAAAGTCCCACTGATGCAGGTTCTATTCTCTACCAAGCTGTTTCTTGAAGGTGGCAAGCCAGCCCATCCTTTCCCTGCTGCTTCTCTCTACCTTCCATGACTGGCTCCCATTTCCAGGAGAAAACACACTCCATTCTTGCACTTTTGTAGAGATCTTTAAACATTTTCTCCCACTCTTTCAATTGTAGCATTATAAGTGTCTTGTGTTTTACATGTGTATGTGTGTTACATGCATACTGGTACTTTTGCACAACTCTATCAAGCACGAGTCCCCATGAGAGATTCAGGTGAAAACTACTTACAGCTGCCTCATATCTCAAATTGCAAGGGTAATTATTCTAATGGATGGGGATGATCAGGATTGAGCAAGTTACTTCCCCTATAAATGGATCTCACTTTCCTAAGAGAATTGCCCCTTTTCCCCTTTTTTATATATGGACTCAAGTCTGGAAATTGGTGAGGACAAAATCAGCCCTTTGGGTTTCTTCACTGTTTTATTCTTACATCTATCTGCAAGATATTGTGTAGTTTAGCTATCTGTAATTTGAGGAGTATCTTCTGTAAATAAAGATGGTAATGGTTGCAAGGGAAGAAAAGATGTCCTAGAACTCGTAGTTGCCTTCCTAAAGTTACTATAATAAAATAACTTCATGTGTCACACCATTAGAGTTCTAACAATTATAGTGTGGCACTGACAAAATAATTAAAATGCAGAAAAATGGGATGGAATATACATTGATATATCTCTGAATTAAGTATAGTCTAATGGAAGAATTATAAACCAATGGTGGGAGGATGAATTTATTTAATAAATGAGATGGAGGGAAAAGTTATTTCCAGATAGAATAAACAATTAAATGAGAAAAAGTACTAAAAATAAAAAATTTTGAGCATAGATTTTAAAAAATAAACTAATATTTAGCTATGAAAGTGAACTATCTTTATTTTCAGAGGCTCAGATGAATGAACCTCAGAAAATTTACCACTCAAAAATCATTTTTTAAATTACTCTTGGAGAAAGAACTCCAGGAGAGAGAGAGAGAGAGAGAGAGAGAGAGAGAGAGAGAGAGAGAGAGAGAGAGAGAAATATAAGAGGAAGTAGCACTCCAGAGTTATAGCTTAGCAAGTACTATCATTGTTTCATAAGCAAAAACAATAAGCAAACTGGCACAAGCAAACAAATAAACTCCATAACAATCCAGAATTAAAATTCCAGGTGACTCTAACATGATGAGGATATGAGGAATGTTGGAGACCAGTTGTGGCTCAGAATAACTGTCTGGTTCAAGAAAAACTCACAGATAGTAACAAATTTAAGAAATTGACAGTTAAAAATAAATTCAAATTTGGATCTTAATTAGATATGATTACACAGAAACAAAACCAGTATGTTTGCTGTTTTATGTAGAATTTAAGGTGCCATGAATTGTAAAATGCATCATCATTTCATTTCCACTAGGAAAGAGAACTGCCAATCAATCATTTATTCATATTCAAAGAGCTCTTTTAGACATCATCATTCTTATGAAAATATAGAAAGCATTAAAATAAAGCCAACCAGTTAAGATATTCCTAAAACTTTATAAGAGTCTAGTTCTTCTAAGTTACTTAACTTTGTGCCATTGATGTTTGTGTTTTCCTGAACAAAATAATCCTGTCATCCATCACATATGTAATATTTTAAAAATAATTTACTACTATGTCTTGCAGGTAGAGCAGGACTGCTTTAGACTTCTGCTTAGGAGCGTTGCTACATTTTTCTAGTTTACCACCTCTGCCAACCCCTGTCCCCATAGCATTTGATTTCTAAAGGTTAAAAAATATTCTCCTTTCCACTATTTTCTTTAGGATTTTCTTCCAAACTGCTGACACCAATTTGTATGTTCTGATGCTGAAACTTTTGATATTTCTGCATGATCAGGAAATGGCAACTGTGTCATGACTACCACCTGGTCAACAATTATTATAGAATGCTTTAGATTTCAAACCATTCTGATTTTCAAGATATTAATTATAAAGACATACATTTTAGAATCCATAAAATATAAGTTTCGATCAGATAAAAACTTGTAAACTTCCCAGTAAGTCGGAAAGACAAAAAAAAATTAATGAAATATGGTACTATAGAACACTAAGCATTACACACAAGAAAATCCCATTAGAAGAGCAATTTCAATAAATGTGAGTTAAAAATCTAAAGCTAGAGACACACAGATCGAATTGAACATAAGATTTAGTAGTACGTTGTTTTATTAGTCAAGATCCCATCAAGAAAAAACTCTAGGTATTTAGAGGAGATTTCATACAAGTAATTGTTCACACAGATATTGAATAGGCAAAATGCAGAAGATGATCAGCAGAAACAAGAATGATGGGGTGGTACCCAAAGAACAGAACCTTGAAGAAAATTTTGGGTTGGAGCCCAGGGGTTTCCACCACTGATGAACTGATAGAAAAGCTGTCACATTCTGTTCAGGATACACCGAAGAAGAGCTGCCCCTAGGGCCAGGGCCACCCACAATCTACAATATAACTGCTACCAATGCTGTTCTCTGTGGTTGTGCTGTAGTTACCTGTTTTTCTGACCCTGCCCCTGAAGACCGTCACAAACCAGAAGCGGATGAGAAGTGTTTCTGCTCTCTTCCACCTTACAAATTCCTACTGGGACTCCCATTAGCAGAACCTGACAGAAAGCCAGATGGCAAGATATCATGGGAAATGTCATTTTCAGGCTTCCGCCCCCCTCAACACATTGCAGAATTCAGAAATGTGGGACTGGGGGCTAAAAAAAAGAAAAGAAAAAAAAACAGGAAAATTACTGACATAGTTGTCTATAAGACGTGTGTAAAACAAAAGGCTATGAAAGTGTTTATCTATCCATTCAACAAATATTTGTGGAATGCCTTCTAGGGTGTCTGCTCCTCTTCCAGGTATGGTGATACAGCAGGGAGCAAAACAGGTGAGCCATCTATGCAGTGTATTTTTGACCTTTTTACTCAGGGAAGATAGACAACAAACAAAATTAGTACATTCTATCACATATTGAAACCTGAGAAATGCTTTGGTGAAAAGTAAAGCAGGGAGGAGGGGTAAGGAAGGCAGGGGATTGTAATTAGGTAAGACAGAGGCCTGGAGGCTATCTGGGTGAACACACATTGGAAGATTTTAGTCAGTCCAGAGAGAGAGGCCAAAATGTGTCAGAAGATGGCAAAACAGACATGATGAGGCAATACCATTTGGTGTTGCTAAAAGGTGTCTTTTATTAGCTATATAACACGTATACTCTAAAGAACATTCATAACACAGTCCCAGGCTAGAGACAGATCAATTTCAAGAAGACATTAATTTCATATTCTTAGCCTGTCCGTTTTTTTGAACCTTCTGAGGACTTCCTAATCATTATAAATAAGTTAGAATCTACTATAGAGGATTTGTCCTCAAGGACCCCCAAATGGAAATATATCTGGCTACTTATGCTTAGTGTGGAAACCACAAGAAACCTTCCATGAGAGCTGAAAGGTTAAATTTGTCCCCAGAGTCAGTCTGCTTCTGAATCTTTGTAGTCATGGAGAGAAGACCTCATAACACTTGACTGCCTTTGCTCACTGAAACAAAGAGAGGGCATTAAAGCAGTTTCCCCATAAAAACCAAAACACAACACAACAAAACAAAAATACTCTCAGATTTGGGAATGTAATAATATAATTCCTACTTGGCAAAAAATGTATGGTTGGCTGTAAAACAAAAGGAATCTGAATTCAAGCTATTGTCTCTTAATCCTTTAATTAGACTAAGTCCTTCAGAAGAAGCCCCATTCACTGTTGCTGAAGGAAACCAAGAGTAAATACAGACTGAGCTATCAACTCACAAACGCACACGAACACCATCTGCATTATTCATATGAATATGAATAAGCAACCATGGTGAGAAAACAATCAGAGACCTGAAAAGGTGACATTTAAACAAAGATATGAAAGAGGAAAAGTAAGTCTGAGTGAAATCTGAAACATTTATTTTAAAAATACACCAGCGGGCTCGGTGGCTCAGCCTGTAATCCCGCGCTTTGGGAGGCTGAGGTGAGTGGATTGCCTGAGACTGCGGGTTTGAGACCCGCCTGGGCAACTTGGAGAGACCTCATCTCTACAATAAATCAAAAATTAGCTGGGCGTGGTAGCGTGCGCCTGTAGTTCCAGCTACTTGGAAGGCTGAGGCGGAAGGATTGCCAGAGGCCAGCAGATGGAGGTTGTGGTGGCCAGGAGTGGCCACTGCAATCCAATCTGGGCGACAGAGTGAGACTCCAACACACACACACACACACACAAATACACCAAGTAGAAATGAGGTAAAAGTGTAATAGGAATAAATAAAGATGTTATTTATTGATAAAAGAATCATTATATCAAGTAAGTATAACAATCATGCACATAATTTGTAGAATATTAGGACAGCCCAAAAGCATATAATGCAACAATTCTCAGGATATGAAAAATAGGCATGTCAAAAAATATTGTTGAAATTGATAGGTCTAGAAGACAAAACTTCATATATAATAGATTTAGGCAACACAATTCTTTAAAATTGCTGCATGCAGAATTGATTGAGGCTTCTGTCATAGTCTTGTACGTGGAATCTTCCATGAAACAATTAGCCTCAATCAATTCTAAATGATCAATATTACATTAAGACTATATTCTTTGACCACAATTTTACGACATGAAAAATCCAAAATAAAGAAATAAATTTCTTATATTTGGAAACTCAAATAAATATTGCTTTTATTAGAGAGGAATTTATGGGATATTATGAAATACTGAAGGAAATAAAAGTGCTACACATCATTATTTATAAGAGTCAACTGAAATAGAATTTAGAAATTGACGCCTTTGATTGCATTCAACCAAATACACAGAATATTTAGAAAGAAAACATACCCGCGGGCTCAGGCAATCCACTCACCTCAGCCTCCCAAAGGTGCGGGATTAAGACCTCATCTCTACAATAAATCAAAAATGAGTGGGGTGTGATAGCGCGTGCCTGTAGTTCCAGCTACTTGGAAGGCTGAGGTGGAAGGATCACCGGAGCCCAGCAGGTCGAGGCTGCGGTGGCCAGAGTGGCCACTGCACTCCAGTCTGGGTGACAGAGTGAGACTCCAACTCAAAAGAAAAGAAAAGAAAAGAAAAGATTACCTGGACTCAAAATATCGAATAAATGTAGCAGAGTAAACACAAAAAATAGAAATAACAAACAAAATAATAAAAATCATGGAAAAGGGGAATGAAAATAAGAAAGGAGGTTAACAAAATACAATTCTTAAAAAATGAGAAAATAAATCTTTGGTAAGGTTAATCTAAGAGAGAGAGAGAGAGAGAGAGAGAGAGAGAGAGAGAGAGAGAGAGAGAGAGAAGATACTAATAAAATATATAACCAAAGAAAGGAAATAACCATCCTGACAGCTATTAAAATAACAAAGGACATCACTAACAGGCACAAATCAATTAGCAAACATATGCATCAAGCTGTTGCTTTTTATTTATTTTGTACTTTTAGAGTTTCAGCAGTTACTCTTAGCAGAACAATAGGCTCTGTACCTTCAGGGCAGGAAATGCTAAGAGGTTGTCAAACCACTTTTTCTCCTGCTGTTTAACTTGTTTTCAGGTCTAAAATACAGGGGAAGGTAAGAGTGATGTGAAAATAGAAGTTTAGAGAGAAAGGATTTCTTTATATTGAGAATTGTTGTAGTGATGTTATGTTTTATGCCACTCCCAAAAAAGTGATGAATTCTTCCGAGACCTCCTGGAAGGTTTAATCTGTCTCTTGGAACCTGGGGAATATAGGACCAGTAATTCACTTTGTCCCAGACAGATTTGTTGCAAAGCCAAGAGCTAATGTTTTATAACAGTCTTTATTTGTAAACTTTGAGGGGGCCCTAGGGTGACTATGTGTTTCCTATAGGATGCCTCATATTAAAAGTATAGTCTGAAGTGGTGAGATGGCCCTACAGTTTAGGAAAGACTCACAACTGGCTAGCCAGAGACAGAATGTTCCATATTAAGGAACTGTAGGTAGTGAATTCTCAGAAGCGAGTCCTTAGAAATGTATTCTGAATGAACCATGTAAGTGTTCCAGAAAATAGTCAACAACAGTCATTGCCACACCCAAAGGCCATCAATAAGAGATTACAATGGTACCGGTTAAGGAAGATCTTTTTGCTTTTACCTTTCTCCTTTTTCCTTCTTTCTTCTCTTCATCTCTGGAAGAGTCAGAGTCAGCATAGTAATTCTAGGAGGATAAGGTAAAAGAAAAGGGATCTGAATAAGAGAGGAAATAAGACCTAAGCTGGGCAAGGTAGCAAGTTTCAAAGGAAATGAGGTTAAATTTGACTTGACTTTAACTGTGAATAGGTCAATGTGACAAGAAAAAAAAAAAAGAAGCACAAGACATCATTCAGAACAGTGACAAAATATTCTGGAGATTGAAAAAAGACATTTGACAAGAAAAGATAAAATTTCTTTTCCCCCAACTTATTCAATAAACTGAATACACCTAGATGAAATTTATACATTTATTAAAATAAAACTCCAAAATTGAGACCATAAGAAATAGACTATTTCAATATTCTAATAATCATTAATTAAATGAAAATAGTAATACAAATCTTCCCACTATGCATGATTGTAAAAGTTCAAGGTCTAGATATCTTTATGGGTGAATTCTACTAAAATTTCAAAGAATAGATAATTTCATCTAAAATAAATTATTATAAAATTCATTTAATGAGACTAATGTAAATTTAATTTTATAACAGGATTGTTAAAAATATAAAACTAGAGACTAATCTATATAGATAAAATTCTGAATAAAATATTAATTATTTTAATGTAGCACTATTTTAAAAATAATTTATCATGATCAAGTCACTGAGTAAGCACTAGGAATTCAATCGTAGTTTTTGCTCATATACATAGATTAAAGGTAAAATTACACATGATCACTTTAGGTTTATCAAGTTTGTTTATTTAGTAAAATTAGAAAGTCTATTAATAATAAAAATTCCCTGAAAATTAGTGATATTAGAAATGTTTTCGACTCACCAAGTTCTATTTATAACATTTCACACTCAATAGAAAAAGAACTGCTTCATTCAGGAAAATGGCAGCCGAGCCAGTTGACTATGCAAGTCCTAGTGTGAATGAGTGAGTGTATGGAAAATTTTGTGAATGTGCTGTTGAGTGAGTGGGCATGTGAAAGGCTGAATGAGTGAGGGCTAGCGAGCTATTGGCCAGTGCTCTCCTTGTGCAGTGGCTGATGCTGTAGCTGCTCAGCTTGGACCCTAGAAATTCCCTGGACATAGAAACCAAGCATCATTTTTTAAAAAATTAACAGAACCCTTCCTGGGAAGTAAACGCTGGGAAAGACTGACTAAGTGGAGGATTGTGAGCAAGGGGCCGCCAGGGCCCTCCTGGTGAAGCAGCTGGTGTTGCAGCTTCTCTGCTTGGTCCCTGGTGCTTCCCAGGTTGCAGAAGTGAATGCCATTTTTTTTTAGACAGACAAAAGTTTTCCTGTGAAGAAGTGGCAAGGAAAGACTACTGGTTCCAGATTCTGCATCACCACTGCAACAGAAGAGACTGCCAGCTCCAGGCTTTGCCTCATCACTGCAGTGCCTGGCTGGACACTGGCAGCAAGGGCTGTGGAGGGAGCCCAGAGGCAGAGTCCCACTGGAGAAGACAAAAGAGACACCCCGCCAACATCTTGAAAACAGGAAAGGAAAGTGCTCTGACTTGCTCACCACAGAGCTGCAGACTGGCAGGCCAGCTACTCAGGGGTTGATCATGACCCAGAAGGAATATCCTGAGAGCACAAACTTTGGAGGAACCTGACAAGTGCTGAGTCTCAGGTGCCCCACCCCCCTACACTGATCCAGCTATGGGGCAAAGGCTAGAAAAGGAAGAGGAAGAACTCCAAAGACATCAGTGGTGAATCCAGGACTGACCCAACCCTCATCCTCCTTAGCAATCCTCTGAATGTTAGACCCCACAGCTGGGGCATGATTGAGAGGGACAAACCCAGGTGAGGCCTGGACATCAGTCCCAGTAGGACAACTCCATTCCAGGAGTAGTGAGTACATACCTGGGGAAGAGACAATCCTGCACCTCCCACTGGAAGGGATCTCCCTGACCACACAAGAGTGGGAGGGGAGGACTGCAGCCCCACCCACTCCCACTGCCCCTCCTCCTTCCCTGCTCTGGACACTGGGGAGAGAGTGAAAGAGGTGGAAGCTCTGCAGGAGAGAGTAGAGCAGACGAGAGGAACAATTACAGAGCCTGCCACAAGAAGACAATGTTTTTTTCTTTTTTAAAATTCTTAATGTTTAAAATTAAAAAAAATTTTTTTTGCCTGTTTGTTTGTTAGTTCATCTATTTTAAAAATAGTTTCCTTTGTGCATGAATACATATGTGAGGATTTGATCTGCATTCTCCCCCTTTTTTTCTTTTCTTTTTCTTTCTTTGTTTTTGTTTTTGTTGTTGTTATCTGTTTGTGTGTGAAGGTGAATGATTGAGTGTTCATCTATTGGTTTTTTTGTTGTTGTTGGTTTGTTTTGGCTCTTTTCTTCTTCTTTTTATTTATTTTTATTTTTGCTTTAGTTTAAGGTGTGTGTCAATATATGTGTGAGAGTTGAATCTGAATTCCTTTTTTCCCGAGTCTTTCTCTTTTTCTTCTCCATTCATTTTGTGGTAGGGGTGTGTGAGTGTGTGTGTGTGTTTAGTTTTCCTGTTTTTTGTTGTTTGCTTTGCTTCACTTCGTTATTCCACTTTGTTTTGGGGTGTGTGTGTGTTTCTGTGTGTGTGTGTGTGTGTGTGTTTGAGTGTTCCATTGTTTATTGCTTTGGTTTCTGCATTGTTTTCTCTGTTGTTTCCTTTTTTTTCTCCTTGTCCATCTTATTTCATTCTATTTTTCTCTGTGTTCCTCCTTGCTGTCACTGTATCTGGAACTCAGGGGGTACACACACGTACCCATTGCATCATCATATAGAGTGGTGGTGAGGAGTGGGTCTCGGGGAACACATACCAAAATCAGTGAATATTGTAATTTGTAAATAGTTTGTGAATCCTAGCTACCCATCTCTGACCTTATACAAGTTTCAAAATTACAAGAGACAGCAAAACTTCCCACATACAGTTCTATTTCAAAATAGAACAAATCCAGAGTCCAGGTCAGGAAAGAGTAGAGGACTGAGTCAACATCAGAAGGGAAAACCTCTCCCAATGACACTGAATAATGAAACTAAGGAGAAAAGCAAGAGATCTGACCCAAATGAGGAAAAGCAAAAATAAGACCACAGGTAATTTCAAGTATAACAAAGAGAAAACTCCCGAAAAATTAGACCTTGGAGCCCAAACAATGCAAGTCACCAATGACTGGCCACAGAATAAAACAGGGATTAGAGAATGGATGGAAAGAGTGAATAAGACTCAAGAAAGACAAGATGCAACACTTGTAACAGAGATTTTGACAATAAAAAATTTCATCCAGGACATAAATAACAAGATAACAGTCATGGAAAGCATAATTAATCTAGCCAAAGAAAGAATCTCAGAAGTTGAAGACAAAAACATGGAATTAACCCCATCTGTAAAAAAAAATGGAAAGAAAACTCAGAAAGAAAGAACAAAGCATACAAGAGATGTGTGATTTTATCAAGAGGCCCAACCTATGCCTGATTGGTATTCCAGAAGAAGGAAGGGAAATGAAGAACACCTTGGAGCAAGTATTCCAGGAAGTAATCCAAGAAAGCTTTCCCCATCTCACCAGAGATGTGACCAGCCAAAAACAAGAGATACAGAGAACCCTCACAAAACATCAAATGAGAAGACCAAACCCTAAACATGTAGTAATTTGCCTACACAAAGTAGGCACACAAGAAAAAAATCTAAAGGCATCAAGAGAGAAAGGTCAGACTACCTACTGGGGAAAACCAATCAGAATAGCAGCAGACCTATCAGCAGAAACACTACAAGCAAGAAGGGACTAGAGTCCAGTATTCAAAATCCTCAGAGTTAAACAATTTCAACCAAGAATTTCCTACTCAACCAAGCTCAGCTTCATCAATGATGGAGAATTAGAATCCTTCCCAGACATCCAATCCCTACAAGATTATGCAGTTTCCAGACCAGTCTATAGGAGACCCTTAAAAAGGCATTAAGCACAGAAGAAAGAAAAAAAGAATGACGCACACTTCCCAAGAGAACAGCAGAGCAGAGAAACAACAGAGAATACAGTGCATCAAAAAACTTGAAAACATATACCTTCATCAATCACAAGCCAAAAAAAACCCAACCAAACAAACAAACAAACAAAAAAAAACAAGCAAAGAAAAAACTTTGTAAGAACTTCATGACAGGGTAAAAAAATCACATTTCAATAATCAACCTGAATGTGAATGGACTAAATGCACCACTGAAAAGAAACAGAATGGCAAACTGCATAAGAAACCATGAACCAATTGTTTGCTGCATCCAGGAAACTCATCTCACCACAAGGGATGCATACAGACTCAAATTTAAAGAATGGAAAATGGTTTCCAGGCAAATGGATCACAAAAGAGGCAGGAGTCCTTAATATCAGAAAAAACAACCTTTAAGCTATCAAAAATTTAAAAAGATACAAAGGACACTACATAATGATAAAAGGATAAATACCTCAAGAAGAAATATCCATCCTAAACATATATGCACCCAACACAGAACCAGCATTTATAAAGCAACTAATAAGTACACTAAAAAAAGATACTGACTGTAACACTATTATAGCAAGGGACTTGAATATTCCACTAACAGCCCTAGATAGATCATCGAAGCAAAAAATCAACAAGGATATCCAGAACCTAAACTTGACACTCTTCTAGATGGACTTAATAGATACCTACAGATTATTCCACTCAACAACCACAGAATATACATTCTACTCATAACCACATGTAATGTACTCCAAGATCGATCACATACTTGGTCATAAATCAAGCATAAGCAAATTCCATAAGGTTGAAATATTGCCATGCACCTTCTTAGACCCAAGTGGAATAAAAATGAAAATCAACACCCATAAATTTTCCCCAAAGCCCACAAAGACACAAAGACATGGAAACTGAACAGCATGATGCTGAGCAACTACTGGGTCAACACTGAAATCAAAGTAGAAATCAAAAGATTCCTGGATAAAAAGGAAAATGAAGAGGCATCTTACCAAAACCTTTAGGATGCTATGAAAACAATTCTAAGAGGGGAATTTATATTTCTACAAGCACAAATCAAGAAAAGGGAAGATCAGAAGTGGAGTGACTAACAAATCACCTAGGGGAGCTGGAAGGAGAAGACAATCAAAACCCCAACTTTAGGAGAAGAATCCAAATCATCAAAATATAAGCCCAAATATGGGACATAAAAGACAAAAAATATTATAGAAGACATCAACAAAACAAAAAACTGGCTCTTAGAAAGAATTAACAAGATTAATGGACCCCTAGGCAGAATGACCAAGAAAAAAAGAGAAAAAGCCTGAATAAACACAATCAGAAATACAAATGATCAAGTCACAACTGATGCTGAAGAAATACAAAAGATTATCAGAGATTACTATGTGCACCTATATGAAAACAAACTTCATAACCTAAATGAAATAGAGGACTTTTGACATCACACCACCTGCTATGTTGAAACAAGAAAACATTGAGACACTAAATAGACTGGTTACAATCCAGGAATTGACTCTGTCATAAGAAAATTACCTACACAAAAAAGCCTTGGACCAGATGGCATTCGAGCAGAATTCTTCAAAATGTACAAGGAGGAGCTGATACCAATCCTATTGACACTGGGCAGTTGAGAAAGATGGAATTCTCCCCCAAATCATCTTATGAAGCTAACATCACACTGACACCTAAACCAGGTAAAGAGCCAAGAGAAAAAAGGGAACTACAGGCCAATATCCCTTATGATCATAGATTCAAAAATCCTCAACAAGATTCTAGCAATTTGGATCCAAAAAACACATCTCAAAAATCATCCACCATGACCAAGTAGGCTTCATCCCCAGGATGCAGGGCTGGTTCAATATCCACAAGACCATAAATGTAATTAAATACTTCAACAGATGCAAAAACAAGCACCACATGATTATATCACTAGATGCAGAAAAAAGCATATGCTAAAATTGAGCATCGCTTCTTGATAAAAAACCTCAAATACTTAGGCATAGAAGAAACACAACTCAAAATAAGTGCCATCTATGATAAACCCGCAGCTAACATATTGCTAAATGGACAGAAACTGGAAACATTTCTCCTGAAAACTGGAACAACACAAGGCTGTCCACTCTCACCCCTCTTGTTCAATATTGTTCTGGAAGTCCTCACTCAGGCAATTAGACAAGTGAAGGAAATCAGGGGTATCCAAATAGAAAAAGAGGAAGTCAAGTTATCCCTCTTTGCTGATGATATGATCCTATACCTCAAAAATCCAAAAGAATTTGTCAAAAATCTGCTTGCACTGATAAAGGACTTTGGCAAAATCTTGGGGTATAAAATAAACGTGCAAAATAATACATTTGCATTCTTATACACCAACAACAAGCAGGCAGAGAACCAAATAAAAAGCAGAATCCCATTCACAATAGCCACAAAAAAATGAAATACCTCAGCATATTACTAACCAGAGAACCAAAAAACCTTTACAATGAGAATTACAAAACACTGTTCAAATAAATCCAAGAAGACACAAACAAGTGGAAAAATATCCCATGCTCATGGATAGGAAGAATCAATATTGGTAAGATGTCCATCCTATCAAAGGCAATCTACAGATTCAACACAATACCCATTAAGTTATCAACATCATTCTTCTCAGACATGGAAACGACAGTACAGAATTTATATGGAAACATAACCATGAATAGCCAAAACAATCCTTGGCAAAAGAAACGAAGCAGAAAGTATCATACTTCCGGACTTCAAACTTTTCTATAAGGCTACAGTAATAAAAATAGCCTGATATTGGTACAAGAACAGGCACATAAACCAATGGAACAGGATAGAGATTCCGGAAGCAGTCTCAATTTCTCAGCCAACTCATTTTTGACAAAACCTCCAACAACAATCACTGGGGAGAGAAGAACCCATTCGGTAAATGGTGCTGGGAAAACTGACTGATCACTTGTGGAAGATTGAAACAAGACCCCTACCTATCACCATACACAAAAATTAACTCTAAGTGAATCAAAGACCTAAATGTAAAACCTCAAAGTAAAAGCATCTTAGAAAACGTTGGAGACAGCCTTATGGAAATTGGAACTGGCAACAAATTTCTGATCAAAACCGTAAGTGCCCCTACCATAAGAAATAAGATGGACAAGTGTGACCTCATCAAACTGACGAGCTTCTGCAAAGCAAAAGAAACCATGAAGAGATCAGGCAGACAGCCCACAGAATGGGAAAAAATATTTGCCAACTGTATATCCAACAAAGGCCTGACATCTAGGATCTACAAGGAACTCAAAAGGAAAAAAACCCAACAGCTCCATTACAAAGTGGGCCAAAGACATGAACAGACACTTCTGAAAAGAAGATATATGGGCAGCCAACAGGCACATGAAAAAGTGCTCAGCCTCACTAATCATCAGAGAAATGAAAACAACATTGAGATACCATCTAACCCCAGTAAGAATGGCCATCATTAATAAAACAAACAACAGATGCTGGCCAGGATGTGGAGAAAAAGGAACGCTTCTACACTGTTGGCCATAATGCAAACAAGTGAACCTCTTTGGAAGACGGTGTGGTGATTTCTGAAAGAACTGGAAATTGACCTTCCATACCACCCAGCAATTCCCCTATTGGAAATATACCCAGAGGAACTCAAATCATTCTACAAAAAAGATATCTGCACACATATGTTAGTTGCAGCTCTATTTACAATAGCAAAAACATGGAACCAACATGCAGCCCACTGAAGCTGGACTAGATAAAAAAAGTTGTGATACATATACACAATGGAATATTATGCATCCATAAAGAAGGACAGACATATGGACTTTGCAGCAACTTGGATGGATTTAGAGTCTATCATACTCAGTGATCTATCACAGAACCAAAGAACTGAGTACCACATGTTCTCACTTATAAGTGGACCTTGAACAATTATAATACTAAAAGAAAGGGATTGGCAGTAGTGGGAAACTGCCAGAGGAGGGGGGGCGGGATTGGCAGTAGTGAGAAACTGCTAGGGGAAGGGGGGACACACTTAATCAACAATGGTATCTGCATAATTAACATTTGTATACCTAACCCTGAAGTGTACCTCACATCTTTAATTTAAAAAAATAGAAAATTTGGACATATTCTTTTTAAGATTATTAACAAACTAGGGTGAAAACAAATGATCTTTTCAGCGAAATTTTAAAAATAGACTATATAATTGACTATATTTACAAATTATGTTTCTGTAAATTAAAATTTTATGTACACAAAAGAACCCATATAATTTTCAAGTGTACAGAAGTTGGTTCCCACAGGAGATGCAGAAATAGAAGTGGGAATACATAAAATAAGAGCAGTGCCTTACAGGGAGATGTCATATTTGAACCTGAAACATAAGATAACTAGCTTGTGAATCTGAGATTTTAAAAAAATACAGTGAAGAAGTCAACCGGGAAAATAGATGTGAGGAGCTAAAATCTTTTCTTTGGTATTATTAATTTTGGTAAAGTATACAGTAATAGACATCTGTTTCATAATTGCACTGTACATATCATCCTGGAAAGTTGAATCTGAATTGTATAGTTATTATGATAAGATACTGATTTAAGCAATAATTGCTCTTTTGGCAACTGGGGTCGACCCTTTACTAATATTACTGATCACTTTCAGTTGTTATTGGCAATTAGTTAATGCGTTTTTGCGTCTATTGACTCTTCACAAAACCCTCATCCTTTGTCCTTACAGCATCCAGCAGAAGTGCTGTGTGATATCTTTGATTGCATTTAATCAAATTCCACTTTAAAATGTGCGCTTCAGTAATGTCAAGTATATACATATTGCTGGGGAACAAATCTCCAGAACTTTTTGATTTTCCAAAGTTGAAATCTATACCTATTGATCAATTTTAAATTTCTACCTCCTCACAGCCCCTGGAAACTATTATTCTGCCTTCTTTTTCCATGAGTTTGACTCGTCTGGATACTTCATGTAAGTGGAATCATACAGGACTCGAATTTTTGTGACTGGGTTTTTCCACTTAGCATTGTGTTCTTAAGATTTATTCATGTTGTAGCATGTGTAAGAATGTCCTTCATTTTTTTTTTTTTTTTTTTGAGTTGGAGTCTCACTCTGTCGCCCAGACTGGAGTGCAGTGGCCGCTCCCGGCCACTGCAGCCTCGACCTGCTGGGCTCCGGCGATCCTTCCACCTCAGCCTTCCGAGTAGCTGGAATTACAAGCGTGCGCTACCACGCCCGGCTGATTTTTTGATTTATTGTAGAGATGAGGTCTCGCTGCCCAGGCGGGTCTTGAACCCGCGGGTTCTGGCAATCCACTCACCTCAGCCTCCCAAAGGCGCAGGATTACAGGCTGAGCCACCGAGCCCGGCTTGTCCTTCATTTTAAGGTCTGAATAATATTCCATTGTATGTGTATACCATATTTTGTGTATCCATCTCTCCTTTGATGGACATTTGAGTTGCTTCTACCTCTTGGATAAGGTGAATAATGCTATTTCCATGGATGTGCAAATACCTCTTCAAGACCCTGCTTTCAATTCTTTTGGAATATACTTGGAAGTGAAATTTTCGGATCATATGAAAATTTTATTTTTAATTTTTGAGGGACCGCTTATTCTGCTTTCCATAGCAGCTATACAATTTTACTTTCCCACCAACAGTATACAAGGGCTCCAATTTCTCTATATTCTCCCTAACACTTGTTATTTTTTGTGTTTTTGATAGTAGTAATCCTTATGGATTTGAGTTGATAATTCATTGCGGTTTTGATTCACATTTCCCTAAAGATTAGTGACATTGAACATTCTCGCCTATACTTGCTGCCCATAATACATTTTTCATTTTCAAAATTATAAACAAAACAAAAAGTTGGTTCTGTGAAAGGATAAATAAGGTTGATGGACCCCTTTCCAGATTGAACACTAGTATGCAAATAAATTAAAAAACCTAAAGGAAATGAAGAACTTTCTGACATCACACAACCTCCCAAGGTTGACAAGAAGAAACTGAAACTCTGAACTGACCAATAACAATCCAGAAAGTCAACTCCATTTTTAAATTTTTTTTGTGTGTAGAGATAAAGTCTCGCTATGCTGCTTAGGCTAGTCTCAAACTCTTAAGCTCAGTACTCCTCTTACCTCAGCCTCCCAAAGTGCTAAGATTACAGATGTAAGCTACCATGCCCAGCCTGAGTATATAACTGAATAACTGATTTAAATGTCTTTTGATTATATTGCAGCTGATATTTTGTGACGTCATTCAGGTATTATATACAGAATGACATAAAAAAGTCTTCAGTGTGGCATTATCTCCAAGTATCCATCAACAGTTGAGGACATTTTGAACAATTCATATAATGGAATATTTTACAGTGTATAGCATAAACTAGAGTTGGAAAATGAAAACAGAGGCCAAAGCTTGAATATAAAGCACAGCGTCTAAACATAAATGGATGAAGTTCCAGGAAAGAAAAATGCATTAGGTCTTTACAGCTGAAAAACCTCAAATTGTGTGCCATAATAGGAAAGTACAGTTTCAGAGAGCAGCTGATCAGCTGGTGAGAACTATGATGGTTGGAAGTTTGTGGCACATCTCACTTCTGAACTTGCTTCAGGATTTTAGCATCCAGTTATATTTGTTGTGCAGGAGAGTTTCTTGGTTTGGAATTATAATACTCAGATATGTTTTAGTACAGTTGGTATGCCCTGCTGCCAGAAGATTAGACAGCCTGGTCAAGCCAAGTATCAACATGGACAGATCAAAGAGATAATGTTAAATGCCAAGAGCATATTGCAGAAGCATGGAACTGTATGAATCACTTATGTAAGTTATATAAATTTTCACACACTTGCAAAAAATGGTGTATATTTTGTTATTTTGAGCTTATGTATATATTTGAGTTGGAGTGTCACTCTGTCACCCAGGCTTGGCTTGAGTGCAGTGGCACGATCACTGCTTACCACAGCTTTGATCTCCTGAACTCAGGGGATCCTTCCAGCTCAGTTTCCTGGGTAGTTGAGGTCACAGGTGTGTGCCACCAAGTCTGACTAATTTTTTAAAAAATTTGTTGTAGAGGTGTGGTCTCACTATGTTGCCCAGGCTGACCTTGAATTCTTGGGCTTAAGCAATCCTCTCACTTCAGCCTCCTGAAGTAATGAGATTTCAGGTGTGAGCCACCCAGTTTTATTTTGAGCATATTTTAACAGAATATGCTTGTGATAATTATTAGGTACTTGTAGATTGTGTTTACTTAATCTTCCTAGAACTGAAATCAGCAAACAAAATGCTAAGCACATTTGGTTAACTGGGTTTATTTACCATTCCATCACAACTAAAATAAATGAGTAGCTGCTTTTTCTGTGAGGAGTTCAGAGCTAGAACCACCAGGTATAGCTCCTTGGATGATGTGTAGTCAGGGATTTGAAATTTCAGTCTAGCAAAGTACTATCCTTATATGCTCTACTGGTACCTTTTGAATTGAAAATGTAGACATGGTAGTCCTGGCCCCCTTTCCATGTTTCCACATTCTGTTTTTCAGTGCTGAATAATAGAGACACAAAGCTTTATGTTAGAGTCAGACAGACTTCACTGGAGGAGTCATTGTCTTTCAGGGAATCCTGGTGAAGCTCTGGGCATCAATATTTCCTTTTCATCCAGTGGCAATAATCCCAGGACAAGGGGAATCACTCAAATATTTATAGGAACTACCTGTCCATGCCAATGCTTAGGCTGACATCAGATTTAAAGAAAGCCGTGAGCCCTGTCATCAAAACAGGTACTTTCATATGTTTCAAAGGAAACACTCTCGTATATCTTTAAAAGAAAATTTAAAAAAAAAGAAAATCAAATCTTCATACTTCATACTGAAGGTGTTGGTGTTGATGGGATGAAATGCTGAAATTTATTTTTAGATTTGAAAATGTTTCCAATTCGGAAAAAAAAAAAGAACACTGGCCTTGACCAAGCTTCACATTAAATCTGTATCCTTGACTGTTTTCACTAATGAGTCTTTTCCAACTGGCAAGCCATTGGAACCAGGTCCTCAGATCTGCATTGCTGTGGCTGTCTGGGCCTCACCGGGTGGCCAGATCATACACACGATCATTTGCCTTGTCTTGCTGTAACCCAAACCTATTAACCTTCGGTATAGCAATTGGACTGCAGATTGCCTTTTGAAAGAATCTGATGTTTGTCATCTAATAATGTAGGCTCCATTTTCTCATGGTATTTATTTTGTCTTTAGATTTAATCAGGATTGTCACAGGTTTTTATTTTTACAGCTAGACATCATGTGTTCTGTGACAAGCTCTTTAATGGCCCATTTCAGCTCAGGCGACCTGCTTTCTGTTTCTTTTTCGTTCTTCTAACTTTTAATAACTCAACTCATTTCCTGTCTTCAGCTGCATTCGCAGTGCTGTTTAGAACAGAATTGAACACACTTTCACGCTCTTTGCCAGTAGGCTTTTAAATTGAGCATTTTGAAATTTGCTTTTGTGTTAGAATTTTACTAGAATGTAACAATGATTTTTTCATCCTTACTGTATTTTTTTATATTGGCAGATAAATAAAGCAATAGCAGTACAGAATATTTATTAGTGATATAACTATTTATTACCAGTAAACAAACACCTGTTAAAAGCCACAAATTACCCCAAATATATGTTAATTTACTTAATAGATGGGCTAGTCCATAGATATAGTAAATAAATACTAGTTCTTTGATTGGCTGATTATATCATATTTGTTTGCACATATGTTTGTCCAAAAAATTTTCAGGTCGATTCAAACAAACAATCAATTAGGTAAGTGGGCAAAATTATCAACTAGCATGATTGCATATTTGGACTCACTATATAGCCAAGTTTGTGCTATTAAAACAGCAGGCTTATTTATCTTATAGCCATGTCCCCCACCAATCTAATAGCTCTACATTTAATTCTGTCATGGCTGAATGTCCTTGGAGCTATTCTGAACAATGAAAAACTGATTATTATACTTAATTCTAAATCTTGTTATTTCACCACCTCACACTTCATATTCTTTCTTATTGCCGTTATTTCTGTATCTGTTTTATGGAGTTTAACATTTCCTCTTCTGGATCTCATCAATCTGCAGAGGACTTAGAAACTTTTGTCTTCATTTGTAATGACCTATGTCCTTAAGACTTATTTGCAGATTAAAACCTTTTTTTAAAAAAATCGTGGTCACATTTTCATACTTCTAACACCTTGATTTCTATATTTAGCATTATTTTCTTCTCCCTATCATTCCATTAACTGAATTAATTAACTCAATTGCAATATTTACTTCTTCTATGTGTCCAATATTATGTTATACAAGTGAAAAATACAATTCTTATCCTTGACTTAGTACTTCGGTGAGAGAGAGAGATGGGGTGGTGGAGACAACACAGATAATTCCAACACAGAGTAGTTCATGAAATATCAGAGCAGAAATCAGGAGGGCAGACAGTAGCCAAGGCAGTGAAGAAGGTCTGGTGACCTACTCTCTTCATCTATAATGACTTCACCACTTAGAAATTATATAGCCTTGGGAGGAATTCCTTTTTTTTCCTGCCTCAGTTTCCTTATATTTTAAGTTGGTATACCAATAAGATTTCTTGTGTAGGGTTATTGTAAGAAGGAAATTATACATACCTAATACTTAAGCTAATACACATAGTATGTAGTCAATACATGTTGTCCTTATTAAATTTGATTATTATTACAACTTGCCCCAACTTTAGAAGAAAAGAGATTTGACATAACTGGCAGACTGTCTTTTGGGTGAAAGAGAACAAGACTGAACTATGAGATTTAGTTTGGGCTCAGAGTCTGCCGTTAGAAAACTATAGTCTTTCCATCTTTCAAAACTCAATATTTTTTATGTAACATGAACAGATTTTAATAGTTTTTTTTCCCTCTCATCAAACCTGGGAGTAACCCAGACCTTTAAAGACATGTTCTCAGAGATCTCAGTATTTACCATTATTTTTGCTATAATGCTACTAATGTTATTTACATAAGTATAATCATAACATATAAAACAAACATAAATCTTGAATACTCATAAAACTATAAAATGAAAGCCAAAACAAAAATCCCTGTTTTGGCCTTGATTGACTTTAATTTTCCATGTGGATCATTTCTTTTTTTTTTTTATTATAAAGATGTGGGGTACAATTCAGTTTAGGTATACAAACGTTGATTATGTAGGCACCCTTGTTGATAAGGTGTGCCCCTCCCTCCCTTAGCAGTTTCCCTCAACTGCCAATCCCATTCCTCCTCCCTTGAAAGTTTCCCACTACTGCCGATTCCTTTCTTATAGTATCATAATCGTTCAAGATCCGTTTATAAGTGGGAACATATGGTACTCTGTTCTTTGTTTCTGTGATAGTTCACTGAGTATCCAAGTTGCTGTGAAGTTCATATGTTTGTCCTTCTTTATGGTTGCATAATATTCTGTTGTGTATATGTACCACATTTTTTTATCCAGTCCAGCTTCGATGGGCAACATGGTTGGTTCTGTGTTTTTGCTATTGTGAACAGAGCTGCAACAAACAGGTATCTTTTTTGTAGAATGATTTAGGTTCCTCCAGGTATATCCAATAGGGGAATTGCTGGGTCATATGGAAGGTCAATTTCTATTTCTTTCAGAAATTGCCACACTTTCTTCCAAAGAGATTGCACTAGTTTGCATTCTGACCATCAGTGTAGAAGCATTCTTTTTTCTCTGCTTCCTCACCAGCATCTGTTGTTGTTTGTGTTATTAATGATGACTTTTCTTACTAGAGTTAGTTAGCATCTCAATGTTGTTTTGATTTGCATTTCTCTGATGATGAGTGAGGCTGAGCACTTTTTCATGTGTCTGTTGGTTCCTCATATACCTTCTTTGGAGAAGTGTCTATTCATGTCTTTTACCCCTTTTTAATGGGGCTGTTTGTTTTTTTCCTTTTAGTGCGTTTGAGTTCCTTGTAGATCCTACATGTTAGGCCTTTGTCCAATATCATGTGGATCATTTTATAAATCTATCTACTCAGTAGCATTTCCTGATGTTGATCGTACATGCTTCAAAGAATCTTCACCTCCCACTCTCATGAACCCTTCCCTGGGATGTTTGTGGCAGGGTTCCTCCAATGTCATCCTAGCAATACTAACTTCTGAATACCCACTGGGTCCCTGGGAAATTTCACCACCTCTACTCTGTCAAATCCTAGATTTTTTTCAGGGTGCTCCCAATTAAGCTGTCTAACCTACTCAGCCATCAAGGGAATGCCAACTTATCTATAACCCTTGGATTCATCTGACCCATTCCAAGCACCTGTCTCCATTCCTCCCCAAACCTTAGAGAAATCTCCAGTGGTCTGCTTTAAGTTGCAAATATGATATAGGATATGACTATTTGTCGTTCACCTAGCATCTAACTGGGAAATGAGACCAATTTTGCATACTGTGTTCATCCTCTTTTTACTTAGACCACAATAATGTGATAGACCGGAGGAGAAACACCAAGGTATTCTTTACTTCTACACATTTCCTTCAGTCTTATTTTCTTCTCAATAAATTCTCAGACGTGTGATGGGTGATTCACTAAAGGGAAATTTTGATACCTCAGATTTATTTAATTTCATATTATAATAAGTGGTATAATTTTGCATAAATGAAATTGCTGTAACCAACATAAATATGGGACTGATGATTCAAACAGGAGTTCTTTTGGCATGTACCTTTTGTGTATTGCATAGCAACTCAATTCTTCCATTTCTCTTCTTTGTCCAAACTGCTAGCAATCCTGATATTTATGGCCATTAAATAAACTTACATGATTCCCTTTATACTGGCTCAAAATATTAAAATAATAGTTTTGACCTTTACATTATTGAATTATGCAAGATAATCTTAAATGATTTGAGATTTATCCGGTTGCATGGACATTGTAAAGAGCACATTCAGATGGTTAAGCATACTTTGTTTTCTAAATGATCATTAGATTACAGACCTAAAATAAGCAGATGAACCCTAATTTGTAAAACATTGATATGGACCAAGTAATTCTATGTTCTTTTCCAAATATACAATCACTGTGATGATCCTAACAGCATAAAGCATCTTGCAATTAATCTTTTATATGTCTGAGGATAATCTGGTGTTGTCAAAAAAAATGAACCTTTAAAAATTAACTAATCTATATATTTCCTATAGGAAATTATTATTTCCCAACTTTTTTTTTAATGGTATAGAAAACTCACTGGTGGATATGCATGAGATTTTTTTTTTTGGCCTATAGATGATCTATGTAGGAGATACACAAGCCATCAAACTCATACTCATGTTAGGATTAGAAGGTGAGCGTAGTTATCACTATGTATCTTGTCCTAATGTCCAAATGTTTTTAAAAATGGCCTGGAAATGCTTTTTATATTATTAAGTCCTTAGGGTACCTGTCTAATGTACTGGAAGCTGCATGTCCTTCCAGCTCCTAGTTTTGGAGAGAAGTATGTGGAAGACAGGAAAAGGAAAGGAATGTTAAAAATGACATTCATGTCCCCTGGCAATTGCTGCTTTATCAAACATTGCTCTGAAATGCTCTGGCACCAGATGAAGATTTTCCTGAGTGTATCAAGGTTCCCTGGGACCATATTTTCCATTTCACTGTATTCTTCACAGTTTCACACATTGATGCATAGGTAGAAGTCTAGTAGACTCGTGATGTTCAGATAAATGCTGACTAGGCTCAGCAAGTTACTGACAGGATTAGAAAGAAATTCTCTGTGAAATTCTGGTTCAAATTTTGGGAAGAGTATAATGAGTAAAGAACAAAAAGAGTACTGAATAGTCTCAACTGAATTTATTGTTCGTTTTTCTGAGCCTCACATGGAAAAGTTTGTCCAGAAGAGATAATTTTAAATTGTATTCCATTCAATAGAAAATCACAGGTTTCCCTCTTGCATAACTCAGGGTATAGGATCCTCTGATTTAAATCTCTTGGGCTCTTCTCCAAGGTGTCCTCATTTTTTATTTGCAGTCTGCAATTTGATTTTGATAGTCTATGGCTTGTAACTGTGCTGTGCAGCATGCAATAACATTGTGTACCTCTTATCCTCTAGGGTACAAATAGAGAAAATGATTGCTTCCCAGCATGTTGATCTAAAAATCTGCAAATATTTTAATAATAATACCAGCACCAAAGTTTCCAGAAAATGCCTTGTATTGTTGCTATTGTGTATTCCTGTCTCTCCTGGCTAAACATTTAGTAATAGGCTGTATTCAAAATAAAGCATAAGTCTTATTTTTATTTTCATCTGCCTATTACTACCTAAAATTAAATTGCATTTGTAGTACTTTCAGTGAGAAACTTGTTTTAAACAGTTGTTTATTAAGGTTAGCATTTGCAAATTCCCCATCATTTACATTTGCACTAAAAAGTGATAAAGAAGAAATGTTTGGATACATCTGGCAATAAAAACTTTACAAAATAGCTGGGCTAGTAAAATTTATTATCTTTCAAAATGATGTATATGTTAGTTATATAAAAGCTAGGACTTTGATTTTAAAATCCTTATTTTGATCAATAACTAGGCAGTTGAGGAATTAACTGATTCATGGAAGCAGGCATCCTTATTTTGTAGCTTAAATCAGGAGGTATAATTCAACAACCATAAGGCAAATTTTTGGGTGATCTGAGTTCACTTATTTTACATATAAAATTAATACTTGCTACTATTTTTAATTTTCTAACATAAGCTGTAAAGATATATATCATATACCATGTCTAGTGCACAATAAACCAAAAAGAAAACTGTGTTTGATTAGAATTATGTAAGTGAAATATCTTTCAGTCAATATCTAAAAATAACTTAGTCACAAAGTCACTAATCAAAATCAAAGGAGAAAACATTCTTGGCACCCCATTCTCATTTTTTTCTTGGTAATTGGTTTTCTTTCCTCATACCTTTAGAATTGGAGGAGACCTAACAGTGGTTGAAAAGAGGCACATAGAAGAAATGAAAACTTGACAGGCCCATAGGATTAACTTCCAACTCTTTTTCCAGATTTTTTAATGACAGACGTGCTCACAATGCCCCCAACTCTAGGAAATCATATCCACTGGCAGCCATTTTAGTGTGATTTGTATTTGCTGCAGCTCATCATGTATACCTGACTTGTTTTTCTCCTTTGCATTTTCCTTTTTATGTCAGTCTGAAATATTAGTGTTGGGTGGCAAATGTTAAAATCACAATAGTTTTTTCCTAGATTAGACTTTAAAAAGCTAAATAAACTTTAAAAATGAGAACTGGAAAAGTTCAGAGACTTATTGCAGTGGAACAGGAATGTCTTTGCACAAGTAACATGGACAATTCCCTTGACTTTAATAAAAAAAAAAACACAAACAATTATTCCTGAAGAGTTACAGTCAACTCTTCATCTATTACCCCAGAGGATATACCACAATTCTCTCAAGCTTTATGATTAGAATCCCTGCAACATTTTATTTATCAAATTAAATCATTTATTATTGTTTTATTGTTACTGTAGGGGTGGAAAGGTGTGATAACTTTCCTCACCCATCGTAAGTGTCAAGGCTGGCACTCCTATGACAAAAGACAGGTTAACAAGAAAAACAGCATACCAAGTTTATTTCATCAACGTTTTATGGCATCCTTCAGAAATGAGACCCAAAGACCCAGGGAAACTGTCTATTTTATGCCTGGGTTTGATAAAGAATGGACAGACTGGTAGAAATGTGATTGGACAAAAACTTATGATCTAACGTTAAAAGACTGAGGAGGAAAACCCAGCAAGACTTGTCTGTTCAGATTCTTCTTAGCTTCTCTGTGTATCATCTCCTCCTCCTGGGTATGGGGCAAGAACCCTATGGAGTAAGGGTCTTCAAGGGCGAAGGGAGAGAGGATACTTTTAGGTTTTATGGTTTGCTCTAGGGGAAAGGGCTTCTTGTGACTGTGACCTGATTTGAGGAAGAGGAATTCTGGTTTCTGTGACTTGCTTTAGGGGAAGAGGAGTAGGGGAGTGGCAGCCAGGAGAAAGTCAGAAAGACCCTACTTCTGAGGCCTTCCAATTTCTTTCAGTTCAAAGTACTCAGCATGCCAGTGTGTCATATTTGGGCGCAGTGTGTTCTAAGCCCCAACATGACTATAACACCTGATTGTAAAAGTAATATGAAATATAAAGAAAAACAGGAAAAGCAAAGAATTCCATCTGAAAATGGGACAGTGTAAATATTTTCAGTCTAGGTTTTGTGAGATATTTCTTTGAAGACATACACTTAACGCCTATTTTAATTTCTCTGATATCTGAATTTATTCTCTGGTTGCACAACTTATCACCAAAAAGCACACTATGGAAACATTCATCTCAAACATGATATTTAATAGCTTCCACAATGTGCCCTATCAGACTCCTACTTTTCGACCTTTAGACTATTTTATGTCTTTTTTAAAAATGACAAATTATATTGCAAGAAATGTTTTAACTGCAATATGTGGATGTCTCAAATTATTACTTTAAGTCAAACTTTTAAAAATTAAGTTAAATAACACACATTTTGATGCATACTGCAAAATTGTTAAACTAGCTGGATGTAACAAGTTATGATCTCAACAACAGAGTGTAGTATTTGTTTCTCAGCATTGTTGTCATGATATTCACTTTTCAGTAGGATTTTAAAATTATCTTTGCCAATATCACAGATAAAAATTTAATCTTGCTCCTGGTGCAGCGGCTGGTGCCACAGCTGCTGGGCTTGGACCCTGGCAACTCCTGGGATGCAGAAGATCAGCACCATTTTCTTTCTTTTTTCTTTTTGAACAACATACCCTCCCTGGGAAGAAAATGCTGGGAGAAACTGTCTAAGTAGGGGCTCGTGAGCAAGTGGCCAGGCCCCTGGTGCAACAGCTGGTGTTGCAGTTTCTCTGCTTCATCCCTGGCTCTTCCCAGGTTGCAGAAGCTGAGTGCCATTATTTTTTTTTAAATGGACGAAAGTTTTCGGGCAAAACAATGGCAGAGAGAAACCATCGCCCCAGCCTTACCTCACCATTGCAGCAGGAGAGAGGCTGCTGGCTCCTGGCTTTGCCTCACCACTTCAATGCCTGCAGGACACGGGCAGCAGGGGCTGCAGAAAGAGTCCAGAGGCAAAGTCCCATGGAAGAGGACAAGAGAGGCAACCCACCACCATCTTGAAGGCAGGCAGGAAAGTGCTCCGACGAAGCAACAGATCTGATCTCTGTGAATGGCGGATCAACTACTCAGGGATTGATCATGACCCGGAGGGAACATCCTGAAAGCACAAACTTCCGAGGGATCTGAGGAGAGTTGAGTTCCAGGCGCCCCACTCCCTACCCTGATCCAGCCATGTGACAAAGGGTGTGGCCAGAAAAGGACAAGGAAGAACTTCAAGGAGATCAGTGGTGAGTCTGGGGCTGACCCAAACCCCCTCCTCCCCAGCAATTCTCTGAATGTCAGACCCACACAGCTGGGCCACGACTGAGAGGGACAAACCCAGGTGGAGTCTGGATGTCAGTTGTAATAGAAGAATTCCATTCCAGGATAGGCCTGACTGGAACAATCCCCCTCTTCCCCCCCCCCCGTGAATACACACCTGGGGAAGAGACAATCCCACACCTCCCCACTGGAGGAGATCTCCCTGATCATACTAGAGTGTGAGGAGAGGACTGCAGCCACATCCAACTCCACTGTCCCCCCCTTCCCTGCTTCATTTTCTGAGGAGAGAGTGAAAGAGGTGGCTCTGCAGGAAAGACCTCATATTAGAGGAACAATTACAGAGCCTGCCATAGAGGGCAGGGTTTTTTTGTTTTTTTTTTTTCAATTTTTTTTTTCAATTTTTTCGATTGTTTGTTTGTTAGTTCAGCTATTTTAAAAATATTTTCCCTTTGTACATTAATGTGAGGGTTTGATTTGCATCCCCCCAAAACGTTTTTCTTTTCTTTTTCTGTTTCTTTCTTCTTTTATTTGTCGTTTTCTGTTTATGTGTGTATGTGAATGATTGAGTATTCATCTTTCAATTTTGTTGTTGTTGGTTTGTTTTTGCACTTCTGTTCCTCTGGGGCTATTTTATTTTATTTTTTATAGTTTAAAGTGTGTGTCAATATATGTGTGAGGATTTGACCTGAATTTCTTTTTTTCCCTCCGGTCTTTCTGTTTTTCTTCTCTATTCATTTTGTGCTAGGCAAGTGTGTGTGTGTGTTTAGTTTTTTTGGGTTTTTGTTGTTGTTTTTTACTTTGTTTCACTTTGTTGATATTCCAGTTTGTTTTGGGGGGTGTGTGTGTGTCTGTGTATGTGTGTGTTCAATTGTATTTGCATTGGTTTCTGCTTTGCATTGTCATATAGAGTGTTGGTGGGGAGTGGGTCTCAGGGAACACATACCACAATAAGAGAACATTGTAATTTGCAAGTGATTTCTGAATCCTAGCGCACCATCCCCTACTTTATTTGAATTACAGAAACTTCAAGAGAGAGCAACACTTTCCATTCACCATTCTAATTCAAAATAGAACAAATCCAGAGCCCAGATCAGGGAAGAATAGAGGATGAAGCAAACATCAGAAGGGAAAACCTCTCCCACTGACACTGAATAACAGAACTAAAGAGTAAAGCAAGAGATCTGTCACAAATGAGAAAAAAACCAAAAGAAGACCTAAGGCAATTCCAAGTGTACCAAAGACAAAACTCCTGAAAAATCAGACCTTGGTGCCAAACAATGGAAGTCACTAAAAAATGGCCCAGAGTATGCCAGGGATTAGGAAATAGATGGAAAGAGTGAATAAGACTCAAGAAAGACAAGATACAACACTGAAAAAACTTGTAACAGAGATTTTGGAAATAAAAAATTTCATCTAGGAAATAAATAACAAGATGACAACCAAGGAATACAGAATTAATCTAACTGAAGAAAAAATTTCAGAACTTGAAGACCAGAACATGGAATTAACCAGATCTGTAAAAAACATAGAAAGAAGACTCAGAAAAAAAGAATAAAGACTACAAGAGATGTGCTATTATATCAAGAGACCAAACCTATGCTTGATTGATATCCCAGAAGAGGAAAAGGAAATGGAGAACAACTTGGAGCAAGCATTCCAGGAGGTAATCCAAGAAAACTTTCTCCATCTCACCAGAGATGTGACCAGTCAAGCAAAAGAGATACAGATAACCCCCACAACACATCAAATGAGAAGACCAACCCCTAGACACATAGTAATTCACCTACACAAAGTAAACACAAAAGAAAAATTCCTAAAGGCAGCAAGAGAGAAAGGTCAGACTACATACTTGGGAAAACCAATCAGAATAGCAAAAGACCTATCAACCAAAACACTACAATCAAGAAGGGATTGGAGCCCTATATTCAAAGTCCTCAAAGATAAAAAAATTTGATCCAGAATTTCCTATCCAGCCAAGTTCAGCTTCATCAGTGATGGAGAATTAAAATCCTTCCCAAACAACGAATCCCTAAGTGAGTATGCACCTTGCAGACCAGATCTACAGGAGACACTTAAAAAGGTATTAAGCACAGAAGAAAGAAAGAAAAAAAAAATGACCTCACACTTACCAGAAGAACAGCAGAGCACAGAATCAACAGAGTATACAGTGCAAAAGAAACAGGAAAACACACACATACATTAACTCCAAAGCCAAAAGAAAACAAGCAAAGAAAAAATTTAAGAACCTCATGACAGTGATAAACAATCACATTTTAATAATCAACCTGAATGTGAATGGACTAAATGCACCACTGAAAAGACACAGAATGACAAACACAACAAGAAATCATGTCCCAGTTTTTTGCTGTATTCAGGAAACTCATCTCACTAGAAGAGATGCACATGGACTCAAAGGTAGAGAATGGGAAATGAGTTTCCTGGCAAATGGATCAAAAAGAAGGCAGGAGTTATGATCTTAATATCAGAAAAAACAGGCTATCAAGAATTTAAGCTATCAAGAATTTGAAAAGGTACAAAAGGACACTACATAATGAGAAAAGTTTCAATCCATCAACAAGAAATATCCATCCAAAACATATATGCACCCAACACAGAAGCACACACATTTATAAAGTAACTACTAAGTAAACTAAAAAGAGATATTGACTGTAACACTATTGTAGTAGGGGACTTGAATACCCTACTAACAGCCCTAGATATATCATCAAGGCAAAAAATCAACAAGGAGATCCAGAACCTAAACTTGACACTTGACAAAAGGGACTTAATAGATACCTACAGATTATGCCACCCAACAACCACAGAGTATACATTCTACTCATCTCCTCATGGAATGTACTCCAAGATTGATCACATCCTTGGCCATAAATCAAGCATAAACAAGTTCCATAAAGTTGAAATCTTGCCATGCACATTCTCAAACCACAGTGGAATAAAAATAAATATCAACACCAACAACATTTCCCCAAAGCTCACAAAGACATGGACACTAAACAGCATGATGCTGAACAATGGCTGGGTCAACACTGTACCCAAAGCAGTTAAAAAATTCCTGGAAACAAATGAAAATGAAGAAACATCTTACCAAAACCTCTGGGATGCCATGAAAACAGTTCTAAGAGGTGAATTTATATCTCCACAAGCACACATCAAGAAAAATGGAAAGATCAGAAGTGGAGAGTCTAACAAATCACCTAAAGGAGCTGGAAAGAGAAGACCACTCAAAACCCAAATTTAGCAGAACAATCTAAATCACCAAAATAAGAGTCCAAATACAGGACATAGAAGACAAAAATGTCATAGAAAACATTAACAAAACAAAAAGCTGGCTCATTAAAAGAATTAACAAGATTGATGGACCCCTAGCCAGAATGACCAAGAAAAAGAGAGAAAAAGCCCAAATAAACACAATCTGAAATACAAAAGGTCAAATCACAACTCACCCCAAAGAAATACTAAAAATTATCAGAGATTACTACGTACATCTATATGGAAACAAACTTGATAACCTAAATGAAATGGAGGACTTTCTGACATCACACAACCTCCCCTGCTGAAACCAGAAGACACTGACACACTAAATAGAGCAATAACAACCCAAGAAATTGACTCTGTCATACAAAAACTTCCTACAAAAAAAAAAAAAAAAAAAGCCCTGGACTGAATAGCTTTCGAGCAGAATTCTACAAAAATTACTAGGAGGAACTGATACCAATCCTATTAAAAGTATTCCAGGCAATTGAGAAAGACAGAATTCTCCCCAAATCATTTACGAAGCTAACATCACACTGATACCAAAACCGGGTAAAGATTCAAGTACAAGGAAAAGCTGATACTAATTCTATTGGAATTGTTTCAGGCAATTGAGAAAGATGGAATTCTCCCCAAATAATTTTATGAAGCTAACATCACACTGATGCAACAAAAAAAGAGAACTATAGAACAATATTCCTTATAAAAATGGATGCAAAAATCCTCAGTAAGATTCTAGCCAATTGGATCCAAAAACACATCTCAAAAATCATTCACTATGACCAAGTAGGCTTCATCCCCATGCAGGACTGGTTCAACATTAGCAAGACCATAAATGTAACTAAATACATCAACAGATATAAAAACAAGAGCCACATGATTATACCATTAGATGCAGAAAAAGCTTTTGATAAAATCCAGCATCCCTTCTTGATAAAAAACCTCGAATATCTAGGTATAGAAAGAACATACCTCAAAATAGTAAGTGCCATCTATGATAAACCCACAGCTAACATATTGCTAAATGGACAGAAACTGGAAACTTTTCTCCTGAAAACTGGATCAAGACAAGGCTGCCCACTCTCATCCCTCTTATTCAACATTGTGTTGGAAGTCCTAGCTAGGGCAATTAGGCAAGGGAAGGAAATCAGGGGTATCCAAATATGAAAAGAGGAAGTCAAGTTATCCCTCTTTGCTGATGATATGATCCTATACCTTGAAACCCCAAAAGAAACTGTGAAAAACCTGCTTGCACTGATAAGGACTTTGGGAAAGTCTCAGGGTACAAATAAATGTGCATAGACAGTTTCATTTCTATACACCAACAACATGCAGGCAGAGACCCAAATTAAAAGCACAATTCCATTCACAATAGCCACACACAAAAAAGAAATACCTCGGCATCTTCCTACCAGATAAGTGAAAGATCTTTACAATAGGAACTACAAAACACTTCTCAAAGAAATCCAAGAAGTCACAAACAAATGGAAAAAAAATTCCATGCTCATGGATAGGAAGCATCAGCATTGTTAAGATGCCCATACTACCAAAGGCAATCTACAGATTCAACTCAATACCCATTAAGTTACCAACATCATTCTTCTCAAACATGGAAATGACAGTACAGAAATTCATATGGAAATGACCACGAATAGCCAAAACAATTCTTAGCAAAAGAAACAAAACAGGAGGTATCACACTTCCAGACTTCAAACTTTACTATAAGGCTACAGTAATAAAAAGCCTGGTATTGGTACAAGAATAGACACATAGTCCAATGGAACAGGATAGAGATTCCAGAAGCAAAGTCTCCATTTCCTAAGCAACTCATCTTTGACAAAATCTCCAAAAACAATCACTGAGGAGAGAAGAACCCATTCAGTAAATGGTGCTGGGAAAACTGGCTGATCACTTGCAGAAGATTGAAACAGGACCGCTATCTATCACCGTACACAAAAATTAACTCTAAATGTATCAAAAACCTAACCATAAGACCTCAAACTGTAAGAATCTTAGAAAACACAGGAGACTCCCTTATGGAAATTGGAACTGGCAACCAATGTCTATTCAGAACCCTAAATGCCCATACCTTAAGAAATAAGAGACAAGAGGGACCTCGTCAAACTGATGAGCTTCTGCAAAGCCAAAGAAACCATGAAGAGATCAGGGAGACAGCCCTCAGAATGGGAAAATATATTTGCCAACTGTATATCTACAAATGCCTAACATCTAGGATCTACAAGGAACTCAAATGCGCCGAAAGGAAAAAAACAAACAGCCCCATTATAAAATGTGCAAAAGGCATGAATAGGCACTTCTCAAAAGAAGATATATGGGCAGCTAACAGACAAATGCAAAAGTGCTCAGTCTCACTCATCATCAGAGAAATAAAAATCAAAACCACATTGAGATACCAACTAACCCCAGTAAGAATGGCCATCGTTAATAAAACAAACAATAACAGATGCTGGCAAAGATGTGGAGAAAAAGAATGCTTCCATACTGCTGGTGGGAATGCAAACCAGTGTAACCTCTTTGGATGACAGTGTGGGGATTTCTGAAAGAACTAGAAATTGACCTTCCATATGACCCAGCAATTACTCTATTGGGAATATACCCAGAAGAACTCAAATAAGTTTACAAAAAAGGTACCTGCACACGTATGTTTATTGCATCTCTATTCACAATAGCAAAAACATGGCACCAACCATGTTGCCCATCGAAGCTGGACTGGATAAGATATTGTGGTGCATATACACAATGAAATATTATCCAACCATAAAGAAGGACAAACATGGACTTCGTAGCAACTTGGATGGATTTAGAGTCGATCATACTTAGTGATCTATCATGGAAACAAAGAACAGAGTACCATATGTTCTCTCTCATAAGCAGATTTTGAACAATTATAATTCTATAAGAAAGGGATTGGCAGTAGTGGGAGGCTGTCAGGGGAGGGATGGTGGAATTGGTAGTTGAGGGAAACTGAGGGGAGGGAGGACCATACCTCATCAACAAGGGTAACTTCATAATTAACGTATACCTAACCTTGAATTGTACCCCATATCTTTATAATTTAAAAAAGGAAATAAGATTTAATCTTAATAAATTCTTAATTTTAATATAGTTAAAAATTTGTAAGGTTGAATATACTTCTGTTCATTATATACTTACATTTCTTCTTTTAGTCCCTTTTGGTAGTGCCTTGTCATGTTATTTACCAACTGTTTTCATGTTGATTTGTAAAATATTTTTTATGTATTCACTATATTTGTCTCATATATCCACTAAATATTATTTCCAGTTTGTACTTTGGAGTTTAACTGCAGAAATAATGTTTTTAAGATAATTTTACTTTTTTATAATCAGACTATCAGTTTTTATCTTTTTTTATTACTTTATATTGAACTTTTTAATATCAAGGCTATCCATCCTTAGAGTGGGAATTGGAAATCATTCACGTTTTTTTATTCTCTGCAATATTTCACATAGTGAATAAATGATCTCTTCAAAAGAAATTGAAAATATTGGCCAATTGTAATTTTTTTATGACAACTTTTATAGAATTCAGCTTCTGACACCTTTTTCAAAATTCCCTAATATTATTGTTAGGATCAGAATTTACCTATTTTGAGTCAATTTTCTTTTGCAGGATATCATCTATTTTATTGGAATTTTGTAATTTATTAACATTAAATTATGACTATTACTTTATTTTTATTTGATAATCTCCTTCCTCATTTCTCAATTTGAGGTTTTATATCTTCTCTCTTTTTTCTTAACTATAGTAGCAAATGAAATGGTTTCTTTAGTTTATGAAATTCTTCAAGTTTTTTTTGTTTTATTATCAAATGTGTATTTATTCATCTCTTACATTCTTTGATGGGCAAAGACACCTTGGATAACAGTATTTCAGATATCAGGAAGGGAATTTTTTTTTGTCCATTATCGAATTTTATGTTTCATCATCAATATATAGAATCATATAGATGCTGAATAGATACTTTTTGAATGGGGCATCAGAAAGTGGAGGCCAGGTTGAGGCACTGAGGGAAATAATTAGAGCGAATATAAAAAGCATAAATCTAAGGAAAATGAACAAAGAAAAGTGAGAAAATATGATATTCATAAGAATGCCTTCTCTGCCTTGAATCTTAAATTATACCACTTTTTGCCTGTGGATTACAGATATTCATTCAAATTCTTGTCTAAGGCTTAATTGCTGGAAGCGAAGGGTCATATACTAGTCATCTGTGCCAGAAGAAGTCTTGTTTGCATGGTGATTATTTGTTTGGGAGCAAGATATCCTCTTTCCCTGTATGCATCATATACAAAGGAGGACTCCAAAAAACCTGAACTTTATGAAAAAAGTGTGTTTATTCTTACATACTCAAACTTCAGTCACCTTCAAAGTACTCTCCGTTTGATGCAATACACTTATCAAGATGCTTTTTCCATGGCACAAGACAGTTTTTGAATTCATCAATTTTGATCCCTGTTAGTGTTTCTGCCATTTTTTGTTTCACCTCTTTCACATTGGCAAAATATTGCCTTTTGAGGACATTTTAAATCTGGGGAAAAAAAATTGCTTGGAGTGAGAGTGGATGAATAGGGAGAATGGGGCATGGAGGTCATGTCATTTTTGGTCAAATTCTGCTGAACACTCAGTGCAGTGAAGGCAGGTGAGCTTGTAAATCACCCAATATGAAATGGACAAGTGCCTTGAAAGAATCCCCCCCCAAATTCACTGACTCCTCTCATGGCCTCTCACAACAATGATAGCTGGTACACTGATGCCAATGGGTTCCTAGAACACTTACCTAGCAGAGGTAGCCTGTATTACAAAGGATTCACCCTCCAAAAGATAGTTCCGGTTTTGTTTTTGTTTTTTGTTTGTTTGTTTGTTTTGAGTTGGAGTCTCAGTCTGTCGCCCAGACTGGAGTGCAGTGACCGCTCCCGGCCACCGCAGCCTCGACCCACTGGGCTCCGGTGATCCTTCCACCTCAGCCTTCCAAGAAGCCGGAGCTACAGGCATGTGCTACCACGCCCGGCTAATTTTTTTGATTTATTGTAGAGATGAGGTCTCGCCAAGTTGCCCAGGTGGGTTTCGAACCTGCGGTCTCAGGCAATCCACTTACCTCAGCCTCCCAAAGCATGGGATTATAGGCTGAGCCACCGATCCCGGCTGATAATTCTGTTTTATTGAGGGGGTCCCCTCTCATATGTTACTCTATTATGCACTCTGAGCATCTGATTTGAAGGTATTTGGGGTTGCTTCATATAATTCTGTCACTTTGTGGAACAAAAACAGCAAGATCTTTGGGGGTAATTATCAGATAGTTAAATACAGTCAGCTTGAGATATTCTCAGAGAGGCTGAAGTTTGAAGTAATTCTGTGAAGGAAAATTCTTACATCTTTTAAGGTATTTCTTACATTTACTCTCAAGAGATTAATCTCATTTCATATTCTTCCTTGAGCCACGTAAATTTCCTCTGTACATCACAGGACATTTACCAGAAGCATTCATGACTATGGCTGCCTCTTTTCCCTTGGCCATATGTTTTCTTATCTTGCAAGTTATTAGCTCTATCTTGTGAATCAGGAAGAACACAGAAGTACATTCAATTAATTTCTTAGCTCAAGAAGGTGTCAATCTGCAATTTCTTGCATCCATTACATATGTTGGCAGTACATTTTCTGAAGGTTACCTGCTATTTCTGAGAGAGCACAGATTTAACCAGAGTGCTTGGACAGGTTTTCTTGATGACATGGTTGATTTCCAAGGGGATGTTATTTCAAACAAGAATATGATTTTGAGAAATGGGCGAATAGGTATGGTGGAGTAGATTTACTTTACAAACTCTTTCAAATTCCATTTTATTAAAGATGAAGTTTCAAAGCAAATTTTACTTATCTTCACGTGGTCACAGGACTCTTCCAATGTGTAAACAATCTTAATGATTATTTTCCTAAATCATGATTAATTCAACATGTGTTGTTGATTACATGCTATGTGCCGACTACTGCACTAGTTGCTGAAGTTCCAAAATAAAGAGCATGTTCTTTGCCTCAGAGGCGATGACAGTACCGTAGAAAAGCTGATATTAAATCAGTAAGGTACATGTTACGTGCTGCAATGAGACTGAACTAAGATCACTGAGAAGAGAACTAATAGGATATATCTTATGTGCCATGTTCTTTTATTGTGAAGGAAGATAAGAATAAGCAATTGCTAGGATTGGTGAGAATCCACTGGAAACAGAATAATAACTTAGTAATCAATTCACAAAATGATTTTGCATATTCACAATGCATTATTTGCCTTCAGCCAATCTCCGGTCATTTATATTTAGCAAAATAAAATCCACCCATATTATTTGACTGTTTTAATATTAACTTTTTATTTTTGATAGTTAATCAACATCTGTGTTTCAGATATATTACTCTTGATTCTCAGGGAAAGGTATTTCATTTTCATGAAGAGTAAAAGTCTAAAATTAGAAATAAAGAGACTGATTGAAAACCCCACAATAGAGCTTGCAGTCTTATTTCTGGCGTTTTTATAGGGAGGGAAGTTTCAACTGAGTGGATAATCTAAAATTACTAGGAATGTGTGAGGAAAGAGTTAACACATCAGACCCAGTTGTACAGGCTTTGCATGTCTCCTAGGGAAACTAGACCATATTTACACTTGGTCAACCACTGGTATTGTGACAATGTGACCAATCTTGTTGTTAACAATTGATGTCTTTGCTATGTACATTGAGAACAATGAACTGTGACATACCAGGGTGTACAAATTGCTTTGCATAAACATCAACAGTGATGCTATGCATCTGATTTCAATGTTGTGGCCCTGTCATGTTTCAGTTGCCATGCTAGTTGCATAGTAGAATGTGCCTATGTGACAACCTCTTCATAAAAACCTTGGATCCTGTGACTCACATGGGATTTTTCTGGGTAGAGACATTCTACACATGTCTATGTGGCTTGAAAGAAAGAACTTTCTTGTTGGCCCTGGATGGTGAGGATCTCGGAAGCCTGTCCTTGACCTCTCTGGACTCTGCTCATTGCTTTTTTTTTTTTCCTGCTGCTTTTACTGTATATTATTTGTTGTAATGAGCCTTAGCCAAGAGTATAATCTGCAGTTGAGTTCTGTGAGTCCAGGAAAGTCACCTACCTTGAGGATAGAGTTGGACTCCTAAAACAGATATATTACAAAATTTTATATAATTTAAATCTATTTTATAACCTTTACTGTAACTTATTATAGAGTTCAGTTTAGGCATTTTGTTAGGCAATGAAGAAAAATAAAAATATAAATTCCTTACCCTCTATCTTTTGCTTGTTGCAAATCTCGTTGAAGTGTAACATACATAGAGAAAAGTTTACAAATTATAAGCATACACTCAACAAATTTACACAAAATGGACACACCTGTGAACCAGCCCCTATATCAAGATACCAAATATAACTAGAATCCCAGAAGCTACTTTGAACCCCCTTCTAGTCATTACCTTCTCAAGGTTAACCACATAACATCATAGATTAGTTTTGCCTGTTCGTAAATGTTTTAGAAATAGATTTCTATAGGTACTCTTTTGCGTGTGCCTTTCTTTGATCAGCACTATGTTTGTAAAATGTATCCATGTTGCTGTGTGTAGAGGCAGTTGGTTAGTTTTCATTGCTTTGTAGTAGTGCACTGTGTCTATCCATTTTATTGTAGATGAACATTTGGGGTTCCCCCTCCCTTTAGCCAATTGCAAATAGTACAGCTGTGAACATTCTTATATATGTTATTTGGTAAACATTTCTGTCGAATATGCAGATGGCATTAAAATGCTAACTCATAAGGATAACAAAATAAGCTTTAGAAGATGCTGATAAGAAGTTTTCCCCAGTGATTTTATCAATTTACATTTTCATCAATAGTATGAGAGTTCTAGTTACTCCCCACATCTTGACCACACTTCATAGTTTTCTATTTCTTTTTAGTCATTTTGGTAAGTGTGCAGAGAAACACATATTATGAAGAATTGAAAAGTTAATTGTGGTGTGCATAATTTTACCAGTCAAAAGTTATATGAGTGCCCAAATGCAGCTTTTCTTATTTTCTTTGGCTGGACATCTTACTTTTTCAAGCACCCACTCCTGCGGAGAAAACGAACTTAAACTTGCTCTTTCACATTAATTCAGCCTCTATCGTTTAAACAGTCCTTTTCAAATCAAGGTTGAAATTCTTTTCAGAAATTTTTGCCCACTCAGTTTGTCCCATCTCACCAGAATGGTGTCAGTGCAGAAAAATGTATCCTTATGATAACAGGGAATAATACCCATCTTCGCCTTCTTATCCTCTGGCCTGATCCCTGATATTCCCTGTTTATCTCTGGTTAAGGTATCCTTGACCTTGATTTGTCCTTGAGCATCCACTGTGTTTGTGGTTTCATTTAAGGATGAGACGTCTCAGGTTGAATTAACTTGTAGTCTGTTCTTTCTTCATGAGCCAAAATGTGGGATTTTCTTCCGTTTTTTCCCTCCCTCCCTTCCATGTTCTATCATAATTCCATCTGGAATATATGTGAAATCATTTTCAAAAAATGTTCAAATTGTTGTTAATATTTACTAAGTGTTTTACCCAATTTTCTCTGACTCAATAATTCCACTTTGAGGACTATCCATAAGAGTAAAAGAATAAGATGTTCAATAAGGATGTATGCTATGGTGAAAAGCTGAAACAACATACTAGTTAAACAATGTGAATGGTGCATGCATTATTGAACATCTTTATAAGCAATAATATGTAGCAAGTAAAAATTATTTCTCCCAAGGATATTAAGAACTTGGTAAATGTTCATTTAAAAAAATTAGGCTAAAAAATGGAACAAAACTATGCATAAATTATTAATACATTTATCATATACGCATAAGCACAATAAATGATTTCTTTAATGCTTCTTCAAAATCTTTGTGTGTCTTTTTCAGACATAGGCTTGTTTGAATTTCCAAATACCTATTATTTTACTTTACTATGCATTATTTTTTTCTTTGTGTTTCATGGCTACTCTATCTTTTCCATTGACTATTATATGATTTATTAAAACTCAAGATGTTGCTAGAATACAAGGTAAATGATTGCTTTTGATCTTGCCCCTATTCATGAGCAGTGATTAAATCTTTTCCTTAGGTTGACAAAGAACAGATTGATTCAGTGCAATCTTTCCAGTTATATTTCACAGTCTGGTAAGTACTTGCAGGTATACGTCTGTTCTACTGCAGGTCATCTTCCTCCTTTCTGTGCCTACAGGTTATCTGCTTCTGTCAGCAGTCACTAGTACTTAAAAAACTGCACTATTCAATGTGTGGTTACAAAGGTCTTACTATGTCCTGTTTTCTGATATATATGGGACGTGGGCCTTTGAGATAGAAGAGAGATTTAAGAGGATATCAGAAATATATTGCTACAACTTTTAGGCATTCTTTTTCAAAGAAGTAGAACTAGGGACAGGTACAAAGCTCCCTTGTGGTCTGGCTTGTTTCTTTTCTTGAAAACACATTTCCAACTTAAAGAGGAGATGGAAAAACATCATTTGGCCTATTAAGGAAGACCTCAGAGATGTGAGAGAATGGTGGGAGTCTGGTCAAGATTGTGACCCCCAAATATTATACCAAGTGTGTTCAGGAGACTATTGTTATGTGCTAGAACGGGAGTGGAAGTGGGTGAGAGGGCATTTGTAAATAAGTGATGAGATAGAAATTTGGAAAAGTAACTTGGGTCCAGATTCTGGAAGATGTTAAGTGTTTTTGTTTTGTTTTGTTTTTCTTCTTAATTGAAGTTAACATTGTATTTTATCATTACTATGACTAAAGAGGTTGAGTTTTATAAGAGATGGTCAGCATCTTTTCACTGTATTTCAGACTGTTTTCACAAATACTGCATAAGTTGGAATCTGTTGACGTGTCAGTATATATGCAGCTTTGGTCACTTTTCATCACCTCCCCCCAGTCAATTAGCTGAACCCCCCAACATATCTCACATAAAAACATAGAATACTACCTTGGAATTCTAACAGATCTCTCTCTGTCTCTGCCTTTTTACAAAAGTAGTAATTGTTTTGAAAGATAAACTAGATCATACAATTTCTCTGCTCAAACAATTAGCATCTCACTTGGGAGAAAATCCAAAATCCCTTTTTGACTTTTTTTTTTTTTTGAGTTGGAGTCTCACTCTGTCACATAGGCTGGAATGCAGTGGCACGCTCATGACCACCACAGCCTCTACCTGCTGGGTTTAGGTGATCCTTCCACTCCGGCCTTCCAAATAGCTGGAAATACAGGTGCGCACCACCAGGCCCAGCTAATTTTTTGATACATTGTAGAGATGAGGTCTCACCATGTTGCTCAGGCTGGTCTCGAACCTGTGGGCTCAGGCAATCTTCTCGCCTCTGCCTCTCAAAGTGCTGGGATGGCAGGCATGAGCCGCCACTCCTAACTCCTTTTTTGACTTTTAAATTCTTTCCTGATGCTCCATCTCTGACTACTCTTCTGGGTCTTTTTCCTTATTTACTATCTTTCTTATTTGGTTATACCTAAACTGACCACTTTGTTTTTTTTTTTCACTCATGCTAACCACATCATCATGTCAGTGAATTTGCACTTTATTTACCAAAACAAAACAAAAAAAACACCCTTTCCCCCCACATATCAGCATGGCAGGGTCCCTCATTTCTTTCAATGCTGTTTTAATATTTCCTCACCCAATAAAGTCTTCCTTGGCCCTCATTTAATCCAATCATGTCCCTTGCATTCCTTATTTCTTTTGCCCAGTTTTCCCTTCCTCCCCAGACCTTATTACCACCTGACACACTGTGTATTTACTTGCCTATTGTCTGTCTTTCCCCACTAGACTGCAGACTCTATGAGGATAAGGACTTTGGTTTTGTTTGGTCACTTTTGTATCCCCAGGGCCTGAAAGAGACCTTATCATGAGGTAGATGCTCACTATATCTGTAGAATAAATGACATGGGGTGATAAGTACAGGGAACATATTTAGAGAGTACAACAGTTCTGTCTCAAAGATGCAATCAAGGATGAGTTTTCTTGGGACGGGACATCTGAGCAGAGATCTTGGAAGGAGCAAGCCCTGTGAACATCTAGGGGTAGTGTCATAGGCAGAGAACTAGCAAGAGAATTTGTTCTGAGAAAGAATCATGCTTGGAGGCCAGTGACTTCTCTTGGTGAAGAAGATGAATACTAGCAAATCTTCATTCTAATTAATTATATATATATATAATTATTAATATATATATATAATTTATATAATATATATAATATATATATATTTATTTATTTATTTATGCCAATACAGATTTCTAAATGAGAAGCTGAAAATGAATGACTTTTGGGCTAAATCTACCCAAAGATATTTTTCATCTGGTACATATTATATTTTTTAAAGGATCTAATTATTTGCCAGCGTTTAAATTTGGGAGACTTCATTTCTGGTTCCAGATTATTTGGTTTCTCTCAGACAATCAGAAGATTTGAGAAGCTTGCACCAGCAGTCAGTTGGAGCCGAACAGTGGGATCTCTGTAAATGGGGCTCAGACTATTTAGTTTCATTTCTCATCTTGCTCTGTAGTCCTCAGCTCCTGGCTGCATTCACTGATGTTATCTGCCCCAGCTGAAAAGTATCGGTTGTAGCCATGGTCCTAGGTGCACTTTCTAAAAAGGTAATCCTTCTATATGAATATTCTTTCAAAAATCACCTGTGAAAATTCACTTGAAAAGGGCATGTGCAATTTTGTAAGTAAAGACAAATGACAATCTCGAGATTCTGCAATTCGTTAGAGGTTCCCAATCAAACCAATATTTTAAAAAGATTGTTTTATAAATTGTTCTTTGCCCACAAACTTCTTAACTGAGAGCCAGAAATGCATAATTTACTGAAAATAATTTGACTTTTAACTGTCAAAATTTTAAGTTATGGCACTGTTAATATTTTATTAGTTATATTTTATCAAAGGCAGACACAGCCTGTCATGCTGTAACTTAATTTTTCTTTTACAGAGATCACAGGGAGACGTTGTTGAGAAATTTCCCCTTGTCTAGCATCGAGGGAAAGGTTCTTAGAAGGGACACTCATTGACTTCTAATTATCCAACATGTAAGGTGCCAATTTCCTCAGGCTTTCCAACAATTTGATTGAATTTAAGCTTGTCTGTCTTTGGCCTTTTCAAAGGGTATTTGGCCACAGGGACACAGAGCAAGCTGCATAGGAATCTGCCCTATATATTGATCTCTGTGAAATTAATCTAATTGGATATCACTGTGATGTTCTAAGGTGCCTGGATATCTTTGACTAAAATTTAAAGACTAAAATGTTAGACGTAAATTGTTTTATTTATGCTGTTCACATAGGTGATCAATATGATATGACTGAATGAATGAGTAATTAGGCTTTCAGTTTTCAATAAGTGCTTTTTAAAAGCAAAAGAACTCCTAGCTACCTGAACCTAAGTTAGTAGAAACACCTGTGCAAATTCTGGAGTCTGTACTTCAGCAGAGTGTGAAGCTTTATTATAGGCACAGTTAGGCTAATTACATAATCAGGTTTTCTAGAGGTGACAGATTTATCTGTAGCATTCATGTAAGAACTCTTCACAATATCGCACTTTCTATTTTGTATATATCAATTTACTAGGGCATGCATGCAAGTTCTCAATACATTTTAGAAATATTTTCTAAATAATATAATAAAGGCATAATAGAAATAGCAAATGAAATATAGCTTCTCTTAGATCTACAGAGAAAGCCCACTGTGGGCCTCAAATAAATCACCTAATAATATTTGACATGTTGGCCAGAAAAAAAAAAATGAAACTATCAAGGAGAAACTATCTGAAATTTGAATTACATCTAATATAATTAAGACTAAATCTTATTCTGTTTATTTAGCCCTAATATGTTAGCTAATCATAGTATAAAACCATCATGAGGGCAGGAGATTGAAAAATTAAGTTTTGGAAAGAAGATGATCTTTTTTTAGTACTATTTAAGATTATATAATAATCCATTTCTTTACAAAACTTAACGAAATAAAATAGATGCTCAAGTGACAATTTTGAGGTGTTTTAATAGCAAAAGATGAAATGCAATGTACAGTTAGGGAGACATTTGTTCTTGTACTGGTAAAAAGTAGTGGAAATATTACATGGGAATTAATAAGAAAACAAACCAAAAACATTTCTTGACAGAAATGCTACTGGAAGATGCATAGGAAACACTGCTAAAGAAACAACAAACATGGTTGGTGCGGTGACTCAGCCTGTAATCCCAGCACTTTGGGAGGCCAAGGTGAGAGGATTGCCTGAGCCTAGTGATTCGGGACCAGCCTGAGCAACTTGATGAGACCTCATCTCTACAATAGATCACAAAATCTAGTTGGGTGTGGTGGTGTGCGCCTGTAGTTCCACTTTCTTGGAAGGCTGAGGTGGAAGGATCACCTAAGCTCTGCAGGCCGAGGCTGTGGTGGCCATGAGCATGTCACTGCACTCCAGCTTGGGCAACAAAGAATGAGACTCCAACTCCAATTCCAAAAAAAAAAAGAAAGAGACAATGAACATGTGTTAAAATATATTTCATTTATTTGGAAAGGCTTGTTATATACCTGGATGAATGTACATCTTTTCCTAACATTCAATCTATGGTACGTGCTAGATTATATGGATTTCTTGTTTGTTTGTTTATGAGCAACCAAAAGTAAGATGTCCCATAGAAGGTATATTCACAATATGAATGATGTCATTAAATAAAACTTGTTATAGTGACTAAATATATATATGAAACCAATGATAAAGTGCTGATTTGCTTTGAACTATAAATAAAAATGTCCCTGGTTATGGTAATAGAAATATCTTCATAACTGAAATTCATTCATTGTATTATTTGTAGAAATTATTTGAAAATGAGATCACATCATTTTCAGATATTATGAATATAGTTAATTTTGTAAAAACATGACTCTTAAATATCATAACTCTTTGCGTTTTATTTTTAACACAATACAATTGACCATGAAAGTCTTTTTTAAGCACAGCAATTGCTGGTTGTCTTATGGCAAGCTCTTAAAGGAGTTGACAACTTAAAAACAGAGATACAATTTTTCTTTCAAAAGAGACAAGTGTTCTAAATTTGCTGACCTTTCCGAGAATGAGGAGGTATACTACCTGGAAAAAATATAGATATTCTGATATTCTATCTCTTCAAGTTAAAGGTGACATTTTAACAAATAGTGAGAAAATGAATATTTGTTCAAAGAACCTTATATTATGACAAGATAATTTTGAAATAGATTCTTGAAAATATTCCCACTGATATGTAGTTTCATTGAAACAAACAATTTTAAGAGCTTCACCTGTAAACTTTAAAGTCTGCATATCTGAAAACAGAATTTTCTAACCTCCTTTAAAATCGCCCATATGAAGAGCTTTTGAAGGTTTTAAATCTATGTTTTAAATAAAAAATATGTTTGTTGTTTTGTAAGATTTGCCATCAGGAAAGGGAAAAACTTACTAGCTCAATTTTATAATTATTTATGCTGATGGATGGAATTGAAAAGATGTATAATGATTTAGTAGCAGCAGCTGTGAACGAATTTTTCTATTTGAATCTGCATATTTTATAGGGTATCCTTTTTAGATATATATGCCACTTAAGGATGAAAATAAAGTGAATACATAAACCAGACATTGAAATTAGTGTATCACAGTGATGCGGATTTTTCAGGTCAGCCAGGGTCTTCAAGAGTGTCAGCTCAATGGATCAGCCAGCCAAGCCCCAGAGAAGGTTGTGGAGGGGCTGGTAAGCCTAGCCCCGCAAGTGTCAGCTCTAATGGGCTGGCAAGCCAAGCCCTGAGTGCTGGGATTGGGGGGGCGGACTGGCAAGCCTAGCTCCGAGGGTGTTGGCTCTAACAGGCTGGCAAGCCAAGCCCTGAGAGTGTTGCTGGTTTGGTGGGCTGGCAGGCCCCTTGGGTTCCTCAGTTTCAGACTCTCGCCTTCCTCCGCAGCTCTCCTGGTTCAGCTGACTTTGTCAGCTGTCAAGCCAGCCTCTGGGGTGCATGACTTTTCAACTCTGATGATCTTCTGCAGCCCTTCAGCATCAAGGTTCTTGTCTCATGCCCAGGAAGAATGAGGGACACGGACAGCCGGAAGGTGAGAAAGCAGGATTTATTGAGGACAGACAAAGTTCCAGTGGGAGGGAGCCCAAAGGGGTTGGACCTGGGGTTTATATAACCCTAAGTCCAAGCTGATTGGCTAGCACTAGCTGTGAGCTGTAGCTGTTCTGATTGGCCAGTATTAAGGTAGGGACCTAATGGTGAGCTGATTGGTTGCTTTTCAATCCCAGCAGTGAGAACCTTAGTTCTAGCTTGAGAGGCTTACCGGGAGTTTTTAATGCTGAGCCTGAGAGGCAGGCCGGGAGTTCACTATATTGTTACCAGAGGACCCGACTGTCTGTCTGCCTAACATTTTTCTAGCTATCTCCTGTCTCAACAGCATGTGATGCAAATATTAATAAAATGAATCCTAAATATTATACACTTGGGGTATGTATTCACATTTTTCTTTTTTCCATTTGAGTTCAGAATGAAAATATCCAGATACCACTGATCTGAGCATGCCTCCTGCCTCAAGTTTCCAACTTGAGCTGCCATGTTGAATAAGCCTTGGTCTCAGTGTGAAGGCCTCATCATCAGGAGCATCCACAATTGCTTAGTTCAAGACGCAATGTGAAATATTTCCAGGTAGTATGGATTCTCTATTTTTTCCTTTAGTCTAAAAGAATTATTCTTCATTTTATTTATTAAAAAAAATTTTTTTTTTTGAGTTGGAATCTCACACTGTTTCCCAGACTGGAGTGCAGTGGCATGCTCCCGGCCACCACAGCCTCGACCTGCTGGGCTCCGGCGATCCTTCCGCCTCAGCCTTCCAAGTAGCTGGAACTACAGGCGCGCGCTACCACGCCCGGCTAATTTTTTTGATTTATTGTAGAGATGAGGTCTTGCCAAGTTGCCCAGGCAGGTCTTGAACCCGCGGGCTCAGGCAATTCACTCACTTTGGCCTCCCAGAGTGCGGGATTACAGGCTGAGCCACCCAGCCCGACCTATTCTTTTTTTTTTTTTTTTTAATGGAAGTGTCACATACTCATATTTGACTGTTTTCTCCTTCTTCAAGTGCATGGATGTGATTGCCACTGTGGCCACTGCCCACACCCTTCTCTCTTCATTGTATTTTTTTCTATTTCCCTCTATCATCAAACATTAGTAGTTCTTTCCTGTTTTGAAAACAAAACAAAAAAACCAAACCAAACCTATACTCTGGTTTTTGCCTAATTTGTTTTTCCTTATTGCCAAAGCGTCAAAAAATAAGGAGTCTATTTTCTGTTTCAATTTCATCATCCTTCACCCACTTTATCGTACTCCAGAAAATGTGCCCTCCATTGTTTACATTCGTCACTATTTAGTCACGGACCATCTGGATCAAAGAAGAGCATTTTCTTCATCTAAGGACCTTTTTTTTTTTTTGAGTTGGAGTCTCACTCTGTCGCCCAGACTGGAGTGCAGTGGCCGCTCCCGGCCACCGCAGCCTCTCCTGCTGGGCTCCGGCGATCCTTCCGCCTCAGCCTTCCGAGTAGCTGGAATTACAGGCATGCGCTACCACGCCCGGCTGATTTTTTGATTTATTGTAGAGATGAGGTCTTGCTGCCCAGGCGGGTCTCGAACCTGAGGGCTCAGGCAATCCACTCACCTCAGCCTCCCAAAGGCGCGGGATTACAGCCTGAGCCACTGAGCCCAGCTATGCCTCAGCCTTTCAAGGACCTTTATTATATTTACCCCCAAGAATTTTTTCCATCATTGATTTAGCCATGAAACTCAGGAAACTAAATCTATACCCCCAGATTATTCAAATGAAAACACTTAAATGAAAGGATTACAGAGGCACAGGCAGAGTGAAGGGCTCAAAAACAGGGATGGTGTGGTGCTCAGAAAATAATGAAACAGAGGCCAGGCACAGTGGTGCATGCCTGAAATCCTAGCATTTTGGGAAACTGAGGTGGGAGGATTGCTTGAACCCAGGAGTTCAAGACCAGCCTGGGCAACATAGCGAGATCTCGTCTGTATAAAAAAATAAAAATAAATTATCTGGGTGTGGTGGCACATGCCTTTCATCCCAGCTACTCAGGAAATTGAGGCAGAAGGGTTGCTTGAGCAAGAAGATTAAGACTGAGGTGAGCTGGGATTGTGCCCCTGCACTCCAGCCTGGGTGAGAGAGTGAGAACGCAAAAAAACAAACAAAAAAAGATATTGGGAAATTATCTCCACGTCCAGGGCTAAAGGAAAACAGAGACTTAAACTTATAAGAGTCTAGTGAGGCCTGAAACTCTGTAGTTGGTAATTGCCAGGTAAGAGCTGAAATTATGGAGAGGCAGTTACTGTCAGTAACTAGACTTGAAGCGAGGAGGAAGCAGGGGAGAAATACCCTGACTGCTTTCTCCTCCGGCCACCTCCTCTAATTCCCTGACTGCCTCCTGTGAGCCAAATTCACAACCTGAAGCCAGCTAGCTGGGAGTAGGGCTGGATAAGCAGTCTACAGACACCAGGGGAAGTGGGCAGAGAAGGCAAAGACAAGCAGCTGTATATCATCTCTGTGTCAACGACCACAAATATCATTTTCCATTTGGACCTCTCACATAAACCTAAATTTCTACGTCAACTACTGGTTTCCACATGACTTTCTATCCCTTCAAACACAATATATCTATAAACAAATACCATCTTCCTTTTCCAAACGATTCAAGCTCAAGACTCTCAACTAGCCTTTCCTGTCATTTCATGGCATGCTGGCTTCAGGGTTTTCTGTGACCTGTGTCCTAGTTCCACTAATGTAATTCTGGGATTGTATTCCACTTCGACTTGAATCCTGGGACTCAGTCTCTACTTTGAATCATGCTGGGGAATTGGTTGAAGCATTTGTTTCCAGGGCCTATCACATCTTGCTCTTCCTATTATCCTACATCCTTGGGGATTGAAGTTCCGTCCCAGTGGTGGAATGTGGCTGCTTGGGGATGATCTCCTGAGCAGAAGTGGTTCTTAGGGTCTACTTAGGACTCAGAAGGCCCCCTATTCTTGGAGGCCCACCCATTGTGCTCTTCCTATCTTTTAGGGCACCTTCCGGGTGGGACTTTCCCCATTTTAATTCCGGGTTTGGCGCCCTCTTGTGGTTATTTTTAGTCCGTAGTATTGTGCTTTTTGGACTAGATTTTCTTTCTAAACTTCTTTCTATTCAAATCTATACTCCCTAGTGGCTTATCCCTGTAGGAACATCTAGTTCTAAGTGATGGTCCTTCCCAATTGCAGGAGTTAACTATGTTGTCCCAAGTTATGGAATTACTGTGATGTATTCTATGAGAGATGGTAATGTAACTCCTTTTGGCAAAGTCAGAATTTTTTTTTTTTTTAAGCAGGATTTATTGAGAGGACAGAAAAGCTCCCACAGTGGGAGGGGTCCCCAGGGGGTTGCCCAAAAATTTTTAACATTTATTTTTCTGATCTGAAAAACATCACAATCATAAAAATATCCAAAAATAAAAAAATAATTGAAAGCAAATAAAATTCACCTATATTACTAATTCTATCATCTAAAAATAAAAACGAATAATATTTAGGGTATTTCTAACTACTTCTAATATATGTGCATGTATATATAGGGAAAGTATTATAATAAATGCATCATTCAGCATATACCTATAGGTAATGTTTATATAATGTTTCATGTAGCTTTAGAAAATAAAATATGTATATATGCAATGTATTCATGAATAAATATATAGATAAAAATATATATGGAAATTTATGTATAGAAATGTAGTGCATAGTTATATCCCATCTTTTTAACTTAATATGCTTTCATGAGCAAATAACTTAGTCCTTAAATCATTTTGGAAAGCATGGTTTTACTGGCTACATAATATTGTGTGTAAGGATGCTCCTTAATGTATTTTATCACTCATCTTGTTGAATGCTTATATTGCTTCCAGCTTTTCAGGTAGTATGTATCTTTGTAGAACATCAGATTTTTCTTTCCTTTAGGACAAAGTCTTCAAAGTGGAATTGCTGAGTCAAAGGGAACTAAATTTATCAAACAGCTCTTGAGATACACCATGACATTGCTGTCTAGACAAAAGGAACCAATATGTGCCTCTACCAGAAATGTTTGTGCGCACATGAATCAATGTCTGTCTCTTGCTATGCCCTTTTTTTGCAATGAACCTGTTTATATTTTAAAAAATGCTCAATTTGTGAGGTCAAAATTTCCCTATTTAAATGATGTTTATTTTGACTCATCATGATAGGGAAGATTTTGAACAAATGACACTCATTGTCTCACAGTAAACACAAAATAAGGGGCACCTTAGCTTTTTCTTTCATCCTAACTTTTCATGTCTATTTTCCATTGAATATGTTTTATCATTTGACTTGGCTAATGATAAGTCAGGATAAGAAGTCAGGAAGACTTCTACTGACCTATGGAAAAGACAGTCAATAAAAATACCTAGGAACCTCTTTATAGATGTGTGGGCAGTAGCACTCAGAAATTAGTGGTGTGTTCTGATGTTAGAGGTCACAATCGGAGGCCATATCTGACAAAAATGCAGCTCACAGAATGTGACACTAACAAAACACTCTGCTAACTTCCTTTTTTTGGCAATAAAACATGTAGAGGAACAGAAGAGAGAGTTTTAATTTCTTGGTGTAGCCTTTTAAAAACTGTATTGATCCTCTCTTTCTGCTCCCACCACTGTTGGATAAATGTGATCCTTGTTGATTGAAATGTAAAGGAAACACACCTAGTAACGTTCTTAATTTGGGGAAGTGAAGTGTGAAATTCTTCAAAGTGTGGTGCCAAAAGTATATAAATGCTGTCCTCTTTGGGGAATTAACTCAGTAAACTTATTTCTAATGTTGCCCATAAAAAAAGAAAGTCACTCTTTGGTTTGTTCTATGAGGCTTTACTTCCATTTATCAGCTATTCCTACTTAAAGATATACATGTATGGATTGTTGTTTCACTAAATTAAAGACAATGAATCCTTCATGTGAGAGTTTATAGTATAAGCTATATCGTCTCCATGACAAATAAAAGGTAAGACAAAGCAGTAAATATTTATCTTAGTCAAAATAAAAGCTCAAAAATACTCTTCTCATGTTGTTAATTTCCATTTTTCCCTGTCATTAGCGTTGCACTACTTCTTGTCAATTTCACACTGGGAAATAGTGCAAAACAAATGGAGAAGAGTTTTTGGCATCTCCTCTCTCTTAAAAAAATTTAAAAAACAAAAGAAAGAAAGAAGAAAAAGAAATGTCAACCGAAAACAGCACTTAAATCAAGCTTATAGTCACACATTTTGATATTAAAATATGTTTTCCCAGTTGGAGACTTAAAACATGGATCTAATCAGCAGCTTCTTTTCTCATCAGTTTCAATTTTGTTTTAGAAGCATTTGCTACTTTTCAAAGCTGAGCTGATAATTTTCCTTATTCATGTTTTAAGTCTAAGAAGTGTGGTACCTTGAACAGAAATATTTTAGAAATAATCTATACATGATACTTAAATCCTTTCCATCAGCCTTTTGTACCACGTGTAGTAAAATTCTGTCCATTTTGAATTCATAATTAGAGAAGGGAGCAGATGGCTAGGACTTATTGTGAAATTATGTACCTATTAAATAGTAGCTTATGCATTCCTGGTGACTATTCTCTGTAGTAAAGAGAGCCAAATATTTAAAATAATTTTAAAATGAAATAAAATACATTTTCTCTTGTAGGTTAATGGGCCGTATACATCAGAATAACTTCACAGTTAAGTTTCAAATGGCTGTATGCTAACTGTATGGAATCTGTGTACCAGATCCGTTTCATAGATATTATGATATAGACACTTTTGGAACAAGGGTTCTCATAACATAACCAGCAGTTTTATCCCTTTCTACTGTATTTTCAAACTCTTCTTTGATGGAGATTATTTTCAAAGGCATTTGACCCATAGCAAAGCTGTCTCACAGTTTCTTTTTAAAAAGATACATTTGAACATATGGACTGGGGATACAGACAGATGCTCTAACTCATCACATTTTGATTTTGTTCTAATTCTGTTCTGATTCTACCCGGAAGAAGTTTTGAAAGTATGCACATGCCAGAGATGTGCCTATATATTCTAGTGTTAGCCACACATTCCCAACCACAGCACCAGAGGCAGGTCAGTGATTCATTTACTCATTCTACACGCGCGCGCACACACACACACACACACACACACACACACACACACACACACACACACACACCCCTATGTGAACACCTCTGGTTATTGGGCAATTTCTACTTTCTTTTTATGTACATTTTTGATTACCTCCTGCTAGCTGTGGCAGAAAAAGCATTCTAATCTTATGAGAAATAAGTTATAAGAATAGTCAAGTGCAATGCTTTTGAAGACAACATCACTATACCTCTAACATTCAACTGTCCATTGGCAGAACTGTTAAGTTAAAAGCATGGCAGCAGCACTACAGAGGCCACACCCCTGGATGAAAGTTTTGGGGGTGACTTTATTCTTTCTAAGCACTCAGACATATTTTTGTTGGTATTAGCTCTATTTTTTCTCTGTTAGAAATACTCTGTTAGAGAAACTGTAGAGCCTTACTTGTTGACTAAGGCAGGGATTAAAATCATAAATCCATTTTTTTCATTCCTGCTTGGTGTTTTCATGTTTGTTAATATGTAATTGTTAGAGTTTTTGGCTATAAGAAACAGGTGTTTGTATTATCTAACAATGGTTACATAGAAATTCTGGAAATCTCTACTTTGGCATTTAGTAAAGTGAATATACAGATGCATAATCTTATGTCAAAAATAATGTTAATAAAAAGAGGTTGCTTAAAGTGCTGATGAGCATAACTAATGTGTTCTAGACTAAGAAGGGACACATTGAAAATATTTTTTAAAAATATGCTACATATATTGTTTTGAGAGAAAAAATACAAAGAAGAGAATGCTGTTATGTTTGCAGTAAAGCCTGCCTGGGCCTCACTGGTTGTCTTAGTTTTAATAAATCTTACATTTTTTTAGGAGAAGCTCCTTATTGGATGAGCTCTGAGAGCAGATATAACTGGAGGGCCTCCAAACTAGTCTTAGTCCAGACTTCATCAGCCTGCCTTATTCTAGACCTTTTTCATTGTCTTTGAGGATTCCAGTGTTTAAATAACAGCAAGAAGTCTGGGAGATATGGGTACTAGCAGAATTAGGACCCTGTAATATATTTCTTTCAGGTTTAGAATCTGAAATTTGGCCTAGAGCATTCCTCCTACAGTATTAGATATCTGAGGTGGCTAAACTATTCACTTAGAACTTAGATGGATCCTGGAGGGCATTTTAGATCAAGACTCTTTCTTTCCAGATCTGGGGATCCCCTTCTTAATAAAGTATGTAACATAGGAGATTTTAGTAGAAACTACACTTCCTTTCACTGCATCTATCAACTAGTTACTGTTCTTATGTGAAATGTGCCTCTCTGAAAGATATATCTTTTGTGTTGGATTCACAAGATTTAGTCCATGAGTCAAAAGAATCTTTGAAAGGCATGAAGAAGACCAACAGCAGTGATTGGTGTCCAGGTGGACTTATGAATCAGCAAAAATAGTCAGTAGTGATTGACATTGTGTTGGCTTTGTAAAGGCAAAGATTCTTAGTTAATTATTGCTGTATGTCAGGGAGTTTTATATGTATATTTGTACATACATATATATGTGTATATATATATGCATATATATACACATATATATACAAAATATATAATATGGACTTACATTCTAATCATCCTCCACACTCATTCATTGTTATCAGAATATTGTATGCCTTACCCTCCCTGAGGTTTTGTGACTTTTGCTTTGATTTTCACACACACACACACACACACACACACACACACACACACACACACGAGAACTCCAAAAAGTTCATGGAAAAATGGAATTAAAAAATAAAGATAAAAGATAAATAAATCTTGTTTTTCAACATAAGCTCCATCGAGGTCAAAACATTTTAAAGTGATGATATCAGTCATTTAGTCCATCCCTAAAAAACTGCAGATCCTTCGAATTTAACCAGTCTTTATTACATTATTAATTGAAAAAAATGGGTGCCCTTTACAGATTTCCTAACCTTAGATTAGGAAACAAAGAAACAAACAAAAAGTCATAAGGAGCCAAATTAGGACTATAAAGTGAATGCCTAATAATTTTCATGGAAACACTCAAAATTGTTTTTGCTCGATGAGAGGAATGAGCAGGAGTATGGTTGTAGTGGAGAGAGACTATGGTAAAGATTTCCTGGGAATTTTTCTGCTAAACGTTGACTTCTTTTTGGTTTGGGTTTTTTTTTTTTTTTTTTTTTTTTTTGGAGGAGGGAGGATTTATTTGACTTGGAGTTTCACTCCATCACTCAGGCTGGAGTGCAGTGGCACACTCATGACCACCCCAGCATCTACCTGCTGGGCTCTGGTAATCTTTCCACCTCAGCCTTCCACGTAACTGGAACTACAGGCGCACGCTACCATGCCTGGCTAATTTTGTATTTATTGTAGAGACAAGGTCTCGCCATGTTGCTGGGGCTGGTCTCAAATCCGTGGACTCAGGTAATCCACTCACCTTGGCCTCCCAAAATTCTGGGATTATAGGCTGAGCCACCAAGCCCTGTGGCTTACTTTCTTAAAACACTCTCACAATACACAGACGTTATTGTTCTTTGGCTCTCTGAAACATCAACAAGCAAAATCCCCTAAGCAGTCCAAAAAACTACTGCCATGACAATTGCTCTTGGCTGATCCACTTTTGATATACTGGACCCCTTCCACCTCTTGGTAGCCTTTGCTTTGATTGTGCTTTGTCTTTGAGATCATATTGGTAAAGCCATGTTCCATCTTCTGTTACTACTCTTCGAAGAAATGCTCAGAATCTTGATCCCACTTATTTAAAATTTCTGCTCTAACACCGAAAACTTTGCTCTTGTCTACAGTTGACCCAGGTGCAAGTTTTCGTATCCATTGATTGGAAATTTTACTCAACATTTTTTTCTCAGTTAGAATTGTAAGCTAAACCCGTTGTGATGTCTACGGTTAGCTTCTGTTTCTGCTGTTAATTGTTGATCCCCTTCAATTAGGGCATGAACAAGATTAATGTTTTCCTTGCAAATTGATGTTGATGGCTTGCTGTTGCAGGCTTCAATGCCGCCTCGTCCCTTGTTAAAATGAGTTATGCATTTATAAATTGTTGATTTCTTAAGAGCACTGTCCCCATAATCTTTTCATAGCACATCGATGATTTCACTATTCTTCCACCCAAGCTTCACTGTAAATTAGTGTACCTTCATTATAAATGAGTGATGGTAGCTCAACTGATGTCTCCTTAGTGCCTCATACTAGATCTTGTTCAGACATGTTATAATAAGTTAGTACCAGTTGTTTTGATACAATGAAAAAAATCCATGTATAGTTTTTTCATAATTTGCATTTTTCATGGGGCATTTTAAGACCCTCTAAAGTATTCTCTTCAATCACTCAGAAACTGATGCTATTTTTTCACTCAACTACAGCTGTATACAGTCAATTAATCAATATACATCTAGTTTGTATGTTCTCTTTTTAATTATTTTGAAATTGTTCTGGGAATTCATGCAAACTTTAATCTAAGATGAGAATTGTATACTAAAAAAATATATGAAGTGTGTTTTCTGTGGAAGTTTTCTTTCCCAATGTCTAAGAGAATAAATTCTTCTGGAGTATTGTTGAATACTGGAAGAAGGACATTTGATACCAGTCTTATGAGAAGTCATGTAGAATTTAGACATACATTTAAATCACTTCCCAAAAGAAGCAATTCAGAACGTTTAGTTTAAAAAAAAAAAAGAACTTCAGTGATTGATTTCTAAATCCTAGGAATATATGCATCATCATTTGTCAGCTACAGCCTCAATTTGAGCATTCATCATACAACACTTATTTCTGATAAATCTGTGATTAGTGAATGAGACTAGAGACTACTCCACTCCTGATTTTATGTAGGTGAAGGTAAGGTGTTATCCAATTTTATTGTGTTAGATGATATGAATTTCTGGGAAATGGTCATATAAAACAATAATAGTCTCCATCAGACACGAACCTTTTTTTTTTTTTTGAGTGGGAGTCTCACTCCATCGTCCAGGCCGGAGTACAGGGGCACGCTCACCGCCACCGCAGCCTCGACCTGCTGGGCTCAGATGATTCTTCTTCCTCAGCCTTCGAAGTAGCCGGAACTACAAGCACCGGACTAATTTTTTTTTTTTTTAATTTATTGTAGAGATGAAGTCTCACCAAGTTGCCTGGGCTGATCTCAAACCCGCGAGTTCAGACAATCCACTCTCCTAGGCCTCCCAAAGTGCTGGGATCGCAGGTTGAGTCACTGAGCCCAGACGATACAAACTATTCAAATGAACTGTCTACCAAAACTTGGCTTTCCTTCTGGGGATTCCTGACTCTCTTGTTTTCCAAGAATTCAGTAGAATTTGCATTTCCGGGTTACCTCCTGGTGCTGGACACTATTTTTGCAAATAACCTCCAGAAGGATATCTTAGACATTCTCTCTGAAAGTCCAGATCCAAAAATGTGAGTTCCAGAGCCTGTCTTCTCTGTTTTAGTTTCAGTTTCATAACCTATCTCTTTTTTGGATCAGTTTTTATTCAAGTATTAAATCAAGTTACATGGCACTGCTAAACATTATTTTTAAACAGATGAAATCAAGAGGGTATTTGTAATATAAATGCAAGACTTTAAAACTAATATAAATGAGAATTCATAGCCCTGCTACCCAAATATAACAACAAAACAATCTATTTTCCTGAGATCACCTGTGCTCCTCTCTGAGCCCCCCCCACCCTATTTCATTCACCGTCAGATATAACCACCATAATGAATTTTTGATTTATTATTCTCTTGTTTTTTTGATATAGCTTCAGAGTATTCCAAGCAGCATATTGTTTAATTGGCAAGTCATTGAAATATATATAATTGAATTAAAGCATATTACTGTATGTATTATTGTATATATTTTTTTGCCACTCAAAATTTTTTTCCTAAGTTCATGTTGTTGTATTTAGTTCCAATTCATCTATTTTCTCTGCTGTATCAGATTCTACTTGGAACCATTTATTTGCTAATTCAACTGTTGACAGATGCTTGGCATTTGACAAAGTAATTTTGCTGTGTCCACTTGTATGCTTAGGACACTTTTAAATTTTCATTTATTTCATATCTCTAATCACTAAGTCATTAAGTTGTGAGCATTTTTTAAATTTTTATTTAGTTGCCTTCTGTAACATCATACCTTCCCTGATTGCCTTCTTTCCTGAACATTTTTCCATTCCAGACATACACTTTATCTCACCTCACTATATATTGCTGGGAGCAATGATTTATGAGAAGATTGAAGTTAAAGCAAAGATTGCTACTCAGGAATGCGTTCGGACAATCAGGTTGATAATAACTTTTAAAAGAGTAAAATTTCATCTTTATCAAATGTTCTGCTTTTTCAGTTTTATCACATAGTATTTTTGAATAAATAAAATGCCTTGGTAATAAACCATTTCGACTCACTTAGACTGATGTCCTTTCCATATATAAACACACAAAGCTTAGAAGTTACTCTATAATTTACTATATAATTTTCTGTGTGTTGATTTCTTTGGCTGGAAGTATACCTGAATTTTGTTCTTTGTATCACTCTTATTTAATGGGGGAAAGAATTGCTATTGCCAACAAAAGAGAAGGACAATCAACAGCCTTTTCTTTCTCTATTTTCAACGATTTTCTGAGAAGTGAGTTAATTCCCTTGAGATGATAATACTTTATAAAATGTGTAAGAGCTTATTGTGGTTCAGAAAAATGTAGTGCTGTCTCAGCAAGAAAGTGAAGAGAATTTAAATGGGAGATTAGAAAGGAAGCTGATATTTTAGCCAAAAACCAGAAGTAATTAACTTCAGAGGAGAGATAGCATGACTCTTATCGTAAGGCCTTATTGGGAATTTATTATTTTGACTTATTGGTTGATGTAGTGTTTGCATATGTCAGAAATAGGTACAACAAAGCTTAAAATGAAAATTTCTTACACTTGCATTTATTAATTATTTTAATTAATACTTATATGCTACTTATGTTTTAAAAGCACAAGTAAAAGCTTCTGTGAGGGAGTGAAAGGCTACCAAACTCTGTCCTATGAATCTGTACTACATGACTTCACTTCTGCAGATTTTTACATTTCATCATAAGAAAATGAACAAAGCAAAATTCTGATGATTTTCTGGAGAAACACCAGCCTGCCTTCTCTATCCACTTCTGATATCTTCCTATTACTTTGTTACCTCTGTTAAATGTTAACACTTTATAATTTAAAAAAAGAAGATTTTTTTCCCTATCCTTATTTCTGATATATTGGCAAATTTCTCTTTCTGTGTAAATAAACTTAAAGTGTGGTGGAAAGCATGGAATTGAAAATACAGCTGATGTCTCACTTTCCCATACATGAAGGTCTTAAAATTAGTGAATATTCAAATGAAAGTACATTCCATGTCAGTGTGCTAAGTGTGTTCAGAAGTAGACAATGGCGCTTAGTCACAGTCTTAGGAGGGAGTTGAGGCCGAAACAGAAAGGAGACATTTATCATGGGTGAAAATGCCTTGGGCTGGACAAACGGCCTAAATGAGGGTATAGGAGTCAGTGTGTTGTAAACCAGATTAATAAGACTTATAATACGTAAGTGCAAGATAATTCATGGAATGCTCTGGACTTATAGCCATGTCTCTCTACCATCTAGGTTACATTCGCCCTGAAGTAATAATAACTTTTATTTCCTCATCTGAAAAATGCTGAAAACTATACCTAACCTATATGAGTCACAGAATTATTATAATAATTTGATAGAAAATGTATATGAAAGATGTGTGAACTTTTAAATGTTATACTCATTTAAAAAATAATAATATTCTTTGTGTTCACTTGGTCTTTACAGTGGTATAAAGTATAGTCCAGATGTTTTCTAGATGAAAATGAAGCTCAGGAGGTCTGCACCATGTCAAATATCACATGTAGTAATACTATTAATATGTTTGGGGTTTCATTCTAGAAAACTCCTCATGGCTTCTGTTTTAAAGATGTTTAAGAATAGAGCAGATTTTTTGTTCTGTTTTGTTTTTCTTTAGAGGGAGCTTTGTTGGTGATTATGTATTAGGTTAAACTCTATTTTGGCTGCTAGTGACAGAAACCCAAAAGTTGGGAGAAAAAAATTAAAAAAAGTATTGTATAAATGTTTATACAATTGTAGTAGTCAGTTTCAAAGATGGTTTTAGTGACCCCCATCTCCTAATAGTCAAGCCTTGGCATAGTCCCTTCTCACACTGAGTCAGTGTTGGTCTGTGTGACAATAAGATTACAGCAGAAGTGATGGCATGTTCTGAGGCTAAATCATAAAGTATGTTGTAGTTTCTACCTAGCTCTCTTTTGAATTTCTCTGTCTAGGGTGAGTGAGCTATCTGCAGTATCTTGAAGACATTTCAACCACCCTACAGAGAAATCTATGTGATAAGGAACTGAAAACTCCTGATAAAAGTCAGAGAAGATCTGAGACCTCTGACCAAGAGCCACGAGTGAGCCATCATGGAAAAAAATCCTTCATCCCCCAGTAAGCCTTCAGATGATGGTCTCTCCAGCCAATATCTCTTCAACTTTATTAAAAAATCTCAAGTCAGAGGCACCCATCTGATCCACTCCTACATTCCTGACTCTCAAAAATTATGCGAGATAATACATGTTTGTTGTTTTAAGCAGAATTGTTGAACTAGTTTGTTATAGAAAAATAATACCTAATACTAGTTTGTTATAGAAAAATAATACCTAATACAACAACTGAGGGATCTCATGATAGAACTTGGTAAGGTACATACAAATGCGGATATTCAAAGCTGTGGTCAGAGATTTTACTTAATCACCCGACTCTATGTTTTTCCATATCTCTTTTATTTTCACACTCTTTCTATGTAGAAGAAATGATGACTACCAAGAGATTTTGTCTGTGAAAATTACAGTTTTTAATTTTAGAAGAAAAATAAGATGTTCTTACCACATTGTTAAACAGACTCTCACACAAATCTTTGAGAAATGCAATTTGGATTATATACCACCTATTAGACAAGTCACTTTGGGCAGAAATTCATTTTAAGCTAGTCTCTCTGACCTTTATTTTACCATGGGTACCATGATTGGCCAGGCCTACGTCATGGGTCAGATCTACTACCACTGAGAAAAAAAGGTACGTTATGGAAAGGTATGTCATGAAAATCATCCTGAACAAGAGCAGATCTGTTTGGGCAACCCCTTTGGGTTCCCTCCCACTGTGGGAGCATTTCTGTCCTCCCAATAAATCCTCCTTTCTCAAAAACAAAACAAAACAACAACAAAAAAAGTGGGACTGTTCGCCAAGGAATGGGACACTGGGTAGTCAAACAACATATATTCATCATAGGATTGATGTCACCTCATAAGAAAGAAGTAGTAGTTATTATATGGTCCTTTATGCTTAGGATAAGGAAAACCAGGTGGGACATCTATGTGTCAGAGTGCAGAGGTAGTATTATTTTCTCTAAAGGTTGACCTAGCATATGCTGCTTAAAACACACACACACACACACACACACACACACACACACACACACACACACACACACACGCACACACACAGAGAATTTTTATTTTGATTAAAATATCTGAAATGCTTTCTTTTAGAGTGTTAAAATTAGTTTGAAAATCAAAATTTTTCAGGTTGGTGACAAGTGAATCAATTCTATGTTGGGAATACAAAAGTGGAGTACATTATTTGGATATAAAAGGGCCCAAGGGGCTCCTTAAGCCTTGTGTATTCGGGGTGATGTCAGGTCTCTATGTCCTGCTCTGTCCTGCCACAAAATTGTTTGAATTGCTGTTACACAGTTGCTTAAGTAAATCAGTCCCTCAAAGAGGGGGCTATAATTAGAACTGGTTACCCAAGATCCTCAGAAATAATTCTACCATGCTTGACAGCCTAGTTTTTCAGTCCCCACCAGAAGTTCAATCCTCCTGGGAGGATTTCTGTATGTAAAACTTGGTAATTCCTTGATGTCAAGGCTCCACATCAATCTACTAGCCAGACCTATTGGCTCTACCTTTAAAATACTATGTATTCCAAATCCAGCCACTTCTCACCACTGCTACTCAACACTCTAGTCTAAGCCCCGTTATCTCTATCCTGGACTAGGGTGATGGTTATCTAGCTGCTTGTTCTCTTATCTTCCTAAAATCAGCTCTCCATTTCACAGGTGGACTGAAGTGAACCTGTAAGCATGTAAATCGAATCAAGCTGTTTTCCTTACCCAAACCCTCCATTTATGTCATAACCAGAGCAAAACTCAAAGTTATCACCATGCCCTACAAAGTTCTGCGTGATCTCTTCATGTGTGTGTCTCTAACCCTACCTTCTAGCACTCTCCACCTCCTTACTCTGTTCTAGCTGCAGTGGCCCTTTTGGTATTTCAAAATACTCACTATATGCAAAATCTTCACCTCAGGTCCTTTGCAACTTCTGTTTCCCCCGTTTGAACCACTCTTTTCCCATAGCTGCACATGTCTCAATACCTTACTTTATTCAGGTCTCGGCTCAAATACCACCCCAGATAGAATTTGCTTGACCATCCTAATTAAAATAGCTCCCATGTTCATCGTTATTATCCAGGTGATTTGGTAGTTTAATAAATAAAAGAATTAAAGAGCAGTGATCATCTATTTTGATATATAACAAACTAGCTTGAATGGCTAGAGTAGAAAGTGTATAGAGTAGAAATCTATGTTAAAATGTTCTATAAATTAAACACAATAGGCTTGAAATAGACCATAGAGAGTGTCTGGGAGGGAAGGGAAGGTTAGAGAATGCATTTGAAGAGGTAGTGAATATCTGCAACATGAAATCTTTCCTTGACCGAGTGCAGTAGTCCTCTGTTATCCATAGTTCCACTTTCCACAGTTTCAATTATCCACAGTCAACTGCAATCCAAAAATAGGTGAGTACAGCACAATAAGATATTTTGAGAGGGAGAAACCATGTTCATTTGACTTTTATTATGTTTATTGTTATAATTGTCCTACTTTATTATTAGTTATTGTTAATCATCTCTTACTGTGTCTTATTTGTAAATTAGATTTTATCAAAGGAGTGCATGTGTAGGAAAAATATAATACATATAGAGTCAAGTACTATGTGGTTTTAGGTGTCCACAGGGGGTCTTGCAACAAACCCCCCATGGATAAGAGGGACTACTGTATGGGATTTCATTAGAGCTTAAGCAACTGTGTTGATATTGTGTAAATAGATTAGATAAATGTATATTCAACAGGATGAGCCGGCAGAGTCCCTAAGAATATAAACCAGAAGAATTTGTACACAATATTTTTCCTCCTCAGTGCAAACGTATAAAAATATTACAGAATAAAAATAAATAAATAATATTACAGAATAAAGGAATATTAAGGAATAAAAGGAACAATGACTTTGCCAAATTTTGCCTAGAACAATGTAGTAATATAAAATTTCTCTTTCCGTAAGAAAAAAAGATTATTGCCGGACTCGGTGGCTCAGCCTGTAATCCCGCGCCTTGGGAAGCTGAGGTGAGTGAATTGCCTGAGCCTGAGGGTTCGAGACCCGCCTGGGCAACTTGGTGAGACCTCATCTTTACAATAAATCAAAAAATTAGCTGGGCGTGGTAGCGCGTGCCTGTAGTGCCAGCTACTTGGAAGGCTGAGGGGGAAAGATCGCCGGAGCCCAGCAGGTCGAGGCGGCGGTGGCCGGGAGCGGCCACTGCACTCCAGTCTGGGTGACAGAGTGAGACTCTGACTCAAAAAAAAAAAAAAGAAAGAAAGAAAGAAAGAAAGAAAGAAAGAAAGAAAGAAAGAAAGAAAGAAAGATTATTATATGGTGGTAGAGGGAATTTCTGGTCACATAGGGAGACTTTTCTGGTGATTTCTGTCATAATAATATAAATAACCATTGCCCTATTATTGGAAAGTTTGCTTATTGTCTATTTTTGACTGGTAAAATAACTCTACAATTACTATCATCTTGCCAGTACTTTTTTTGACACTTAAGTGGTTGATAATTCGGTATAAGAGACTCCTAAAGTGAAATTATTGAATCAAAAGTACACAAATTGCCTTACAAGGATTATACCAATGTCAACCAGTATCAAAAATTTGAGACAGTGCTTATGTCCCTTCTTTTGACAAAACTGAATGTTATTACTTACTTTTTCTCCCAAACCAATGTGTGAAAAATAGTATCTCATTCTTGCTTTAATTTGTAATAATTTCCCTGATTACTTTTAAAAATGACAATTCATATACCTTCCACTTGTATTCTTTATCCTGTGACTTGCCTGCTCATATGTTTTCCTGGGTTTGTTTGGGATTTATAAGGGTCTTTATAAATTATGGACTTTGTCCATCACACACTTTTCCCCATATAGTTCTTATCTTTTAGCTTTCTTCTACTGTAATCTATCATCCTAGTTTTAAATACTTAAACCATCATCTAGTGCTTCACATTTTGGTAACACAACCGTGAACTCAATTACTTAAACCAAAAACCTGGGTGCCTTTTTTTTTTTGGAGTCGAGGTCTCACTCTGTCACCCAGCACAGTGGCATAATCGTGGCCACCACAGTCTACACTTGCTGGGCTCAGGTAATCCTTCCGCCTCAGTCTTCCAAGTAGCTGGAACTACAGGCATGCTCCCATCACACCAGGCTAATTTTTTGATTGTAGAGACCAGGTCTCACCAAATTGCCTGGGCTGGCCTTGAAGCCCTGGGCTCAGGCAATTCTCTTGCTTCTACCTCCCAAAGTGTTAGGATTATAGGCATGAGCCACTGCACCCTGTCATGGATGCCATTTTGGACTCTTCTTTTAATATCCCATCTTGCATAAGCAACTCCTGTGAATTTTAACTTTCCTATATTTTCCCAAATTAATTATTTCTCCCACTGTCTCTTCTACTGTGCCTTCTTGAGCCATCATTATCTTCTGCCTAGACGACTGCACTGGCCCTCAGACTGGCATCTCTGCTTTCACACCTACACTCATGCTGGGCTTACAGGCGTGGGCTACTGTGTCCAGCCATGGACATTCGTAAAAAATATCTTTCTTATTTTGCCTGCTATTGAACTCATTTATATGAAAACATACTGTGATGTTCTTCCAAATTGGTGTGTATAGCTATAATTTATTCATTAAACTGCTATTCCATGCCTCGGTCAGAGCCATGTTTATTTTTGTTACCTTTTTATTAAAAAGTAATAAATGAAATATTATAAAAATTACATTTTATATGTATTATACATCCATTTTAAAGACAACAATAAATTAAAGTATACATTTAGATACCCACCAACTCATTTGAGAAATAAAATATTTGTTGCTCAAATATTTGAAGGCTCTCTGTGTCACCTTTTCCACTGCAAAGACAACTGCTACTCAATGTTTTATGTTAGAAATTCTTCCGCTTTTCTTAAAAGTTTTCCATGTATATGTGCTTTCTTTTTAAGAGACAGGATCTCGCTCTGTTGCCCAGGCTGGAGTGCAATGACAAGATCATGGCTCACTGCATGAGCCACTGCATCCAGCTAGATACTGTCCTAAATTTTTTGTAGACAGGATCTCATTATGATGCCTGGGCAGGTCTTGAACCCTTGAGCTTAAGTGATCCTTTCATCTCAATCTCCCAAAGTGCTAGAATTACAGGCATGAGCCACTGCATTCAGCTGATGGGCATTCTTAAACAATATCTTTCCTATTTTTCCTGATATTGAACTTCTATATTTGAAAACACACTGAGTTTGTTCCATATTGATATTTACAGCTATAATGTATTCATTGTATTCATTAAACTGCGACTTATTATTCCATTGTAAGATTATGCCATAGTCTGTTTATGCATTCCATGTTGATGAACATTTTAGTTCTGTTTATTTACTTATTTATTTTTTCATTCGGAATAATACATCTGTGTATATTCTTACACATACTTCTTGATGTACATGGCTAAGAGTTTCTCTAAGTTAGATTCTTAAGGGTACACAGGTTTAGTTATCAGGTATATTCAACTTACACCATGTGTTGAGTATGCCATCCTTTCCCCACTACCTTTCAATGTCATCTGCATCATTAGTAAATATATATGTGTATACATGGTCTGGCAATTAGGTTCGCGAGCTCACCCTAGAAAAAGCGGTACGTACTCATTGCTGAATATCACTATGGCCACCTTTGACGTACTCCCCTTGGGAAGTTATGCACTGATGCCAGTGCCTAGTCCATCTGTCAAAGTAATTTTGGAACTCTTTTTCTTGAATGGCTATCAGAGCTGTTGTCATATTACCTTTGATGTCCTGAATGTCATCAAAATGTCTTCCTTTCAATATTTCCTTTATCTTCGGGTAGAGAAAAAAAGTAATTGGGGGCCAGATCAGGTGAATAGGAGACGTGTTCCAATACAGTTATTTGTACAGTGCTGCCAATGTAAGCGCATTGTGGCAAGCTGGAGAACGTAATTGTCAGACCTCATATCTGTCTCTGGGTTATTTATTCTGCTCTTTTGTTTCATTGTATTTTTCTGTGCCACTAACAATGCATCCTAGTTATTAAAGCTTTGTAATAAGTTTTGAAAAGTTGTATATATCATAGGGTAGATTTCCTCTTTTGATGTTTCTTTCAAGGGTTTTGGCTATTCTTGGCCCTTACTGCTGCATAAATTTTAGAATCAGCTTGTCATGTAACATAAAAAACCTGTCCTTTTTTTTTAAATGGCATTGAATGTTTTCTTATTATCCATGAATAATATCTTTTCCTCCTTAGTTCTTTTTAATTTTAATTTAATTTTGTTTTATTTTGAGTTGAAGTCTCGCTCTGTCACACAGGTTGGAGTGCAGTGTCACAATTATAGCTCACTAAAACCTCAACTTCCTGGGCTTAGGCAATTCTTTCACTTCAGCCTCCAAAGTAGCTGAGACTGCAGGTGCATGCCACAGCACCTGGATAATTTTTTGATTTTGTTTTTGTAGAGACAAGATCTCGCTATGTTGTCTATGCTGGTCTTGAACTCCTGGACTTAAGCAGTCCTCTCGCCTTGGTTAGGATTACAGGCTTCAGCCATTGCACATAGTTGTTTTTATTGCAATAAACTTTATAAGACCTTACATATATTTGGGTAGTTATATTGCTAGTAAATTGCATCTTCTGATTCTTTCATGGTTAACAAAACCCAGATACATTTTGTGTATGATCTTAGATTTAGTAAACTTTGTGTGCAATAATGTCATCTGGCAAAACTAATGACAGATTTTTTTCTTTCTAGTCCTGTCTTATTTCAATAGGTGCACTAGTTAGCATCTTTAGTACAATATTAAAAAAAGTTTTAATGGTGGGAGTTCTAATTTTAAGAGGAATGATTTTGAATTTTTTTGATTTTTAATTTTGAAATATGGAAGATACACTGCTCTTTTATAGTTATGTATTATTATGATTATTATTTTTGAGTTGGAGTCTCACTCTGTCACCCAGACTGGAGTGCAGTGGCTGCTCCCAGCCACTGCAGCATCGACCTGCTGGGCTCTGGCGATCCTTCCGCCTCAGCCTTCCAAGTAGCTGGAACTACAGGCGCGCGCTACCACGCCTGGCTAATTTTTGACATTGTAGAGATGAGGTCTCGCCAAGTTGCCCAGGCGGGTCTCAAACCCGCGGGCTCAGTCAATCCACTCACCTCAGCCTCCCAAAGCGATGGGATTAAAAACTGAGCCACCAAGCCCGGCTTTTATAGTTATTATTTATCAGAATAAGAAAGTTCCTTATACTCCTATTTGCTGAGATTGGATTTCTTCTTAAATTATAAATATTTTTGATTTTTAATGGTTTTTCTACACTCATACAGATGATGATCATATATTTTTCCTCTTTAATCTGCTGATACAGGGTCCAGCAATCAGGTTTGTAAACCATCCTAGAAAAAGTGCTACATACCTCATTGCTGAATATCACTATGGTCACCTTTGAAGTACTCCCCTTTGGAAGCTATGCACCGATGCTGATGCCTAGGCCACCTATCAATGCAATTTTGAAATTCTTTTTCTCGAATGGTTATCAGAGCCATCATTAAATAATGATATTGTGATCTGACAATTAAGTTCGTGAACTTGCCACTGCGTACTTATGTTGGCAGCAGTGTACAAATAACTATTGGAACACCCACCCTACTCACCTGAATCAGCCCCCAATGACTTATTTCTTGACCTGAAGATAAAAGAAATATTAAAAGGAAGACATTTAATGATATTCAGGGCATCAGGTGTATGATGGGAGACCTGATGGCCTTTCCAGAAAAAGAGTTCCAAAATTGTTTTGACGGATGGACTAGGCGCTGGCATTGGTGCATAGCTTTCCAAGAGGAGTACTTTGAAGGTGACCATGGTGATATTCAGCAGTGAGGTATGTAGCACTTTTTCTAGGATGAGCTCATGAACTTAATTGTTGGATCTTGTACAGTGAAATGAATTATTTGGCTTCCAATTGTTGATTATTTTGGAATGAAATAAAGTAGTTGATTTTTTAGTAAATATATTTTGGAGTTAAGATTTCTTTTTCATTTTCACATCTACCGTCATGAGAGATATTGACCTATAGTAGTTTCTTCTCATATTATTGTTATGGTATTTTGGAATTCAGTTCTTACCAACTTTTCAAAATGAGTCCAGGAGTATTCCATCTTCTATTTTCATAAGATTTTGTACAAATTAAAACACTTTAAAATTGGTAGAATTTGATTATAAAATTTTTTTAGCCTGACTTTTTTTATTTTTATTTTTTTATTTTAAACGTGTGGGCTCCAATTCAGGATTAGGTATAAAAGTGGTCATCGTACAGGTAAAGTTTGGACCTCCATTCAGTCTCCACTCTGCCTGACCTGAGATCAGGTACCCTTATTCATGTTGTGTTGCCCCTGCTCCCCCAGCAGCACCTGCTACTGCCAGTCCCCTTCTTATAGTATTATGGTAAATGTTCAGGGTCCACTTATGAGTGAGAACACATGGTAGTCTGTTCTTTGTTTCTGTGATAGATCACTTAGTAAGCTGGACTCTAAATTCATCCAGGTTGCTGTGAAGTCCATATGTTTGTCCTTCTTTATGGCGGTGTAATATTCCATCATGTATATGTACCACATTAAAAAAAATCCATTACAGTTTCAATGGGCAGCATGATTGATTCCATATTTTTGCTATCGTGATTTTTGCTATCGTGATTCATGATGCAATAAAACATATGTGTGCAGGTATTTTTTTGCAGAATGATTTGAGTTCTTCTGGGTATACTCAAAGTCTAGTTCTTTTAGTAATCACCACATTGTTTTCCAAAGAGATTGCACTAGTTTGCTTTCCTACCATCAGTGTAGAGGTGTAACTTTTTCTCTGCATCTTCACCAGCGTCTGTTGTTGTTTGTTTTATTAATGATGACCATTCTTACTAGGGTTAGATGGTATCTCAATGTCGTTTTGATTTGTATTTCTCTGATGATTAGTGAGGCTGAGCACTTTTTCATGTGTCTTCTTTAGAGAAGTGTCTATTCATGTCTTTTGCCTACTTTTTAACGGGGCTTTTTTTTTCCTTTTGACACGTTTGAGTTCCTTGTAGAACCTGAGTGTTAGGCTTTTGCCATATATACAGTTGGCCAAAAACTTTTCCTATTCTGTGGGCTGTCTCCGTGATCTCTTGATGGTTTCTTTGGCTTTGCAGAAGCTTTTCAGTTTGATGAGGTCCCACTTGTCTATCTTATCTCTTATAGCATGGGCACTTGGGACTTTGGTCAGGAATTGGTTGCCATTCCAATGTCCATAAAGGTGTCTCCTGTATTTTCTAAAGTTCTTATAGTTTGAGGTTTTAAGTTTAGGTCTTTGATCCATTTAGAGTTGAATTTTGTGTATGGTGATAGGTAGGGGCCCTGTTCCAATCTTCTGCATGTGGTCAGCCAGTTTTTCCAGCACCATTTACTGATTAAGTTCTCCTCTCCCCAGTGGTTGTTGGTGGAGGCTTTGTCAAAGATGGGTTGGTCAGAAAATTGAGGTTTTGCGAATCTCTATTCTGTTCCATTGGTCCATATGTCTATTCTTGTACCAATACCAGGCTGTTTTGATTATTGCAGCTTTATAGTAAAGTTTAAAGACTGCAAATGTGATACCTCCTGCTTTGTTTCTTTTGCTGAGGATTGTTTTGGCTATTTGTGGTCATTTATGTTTCCATATGAATTTCTGTATTGTTATTTCCAGGTCTGAGAAGAATGATGTTGGTAATTTAATGGGTATTGCATTGAATCTGTAGATTCACTTCGGTAAAATGGACATCTTAACAGTGTTGATTCTTTCTATCCATGAGCATGGAATATTTTTCCATTTGTTTGTGTCTTCTTGGATTTCTTTGCCTAATGTTTTTCAGTTTTCATTGTAAAAGTCTTTCACTTCTCTGGTTAGGAAGATGCTGAGGTATTTAACCTTTTTTGTGTGGCTATTGTGAATGGAATTGTGCTTTTTATTTTATTTTATTATCTGCCTGCTTGTTGTTGGTATATAAGAATGCAGCTGTCTTTTGCACATTTATTTTGTACCAAGAGACTTTGCCAAAGTCCTTTATCAGTGCAAGCAGGTTTTTGACATATTTTCTTGGATTTTCAAGGTATAGGATCATATCATCAGCAAAGAGGAATAACTTGACTTCCTCTTTTCCTATTTGAATACCCCTAATTTCCTTCTCTTGTCTAATTGCTCTAGCTGGAACTTCCAACACAATGTTGAACAAGACGGGTGAGAGTGGGAAGTCTTGTCTTGGTCTAGTTTTTAGGGGAACTGTTTCCAGTTTCTGTCCAGAAAGCTATATGTTAGCTGTGGGTTTATCATAAATGGCACTTAATATTTTGAGATATGTTCCTTCTATACCTAGGTGTTTGAGGGTTTTTATCAAGAAGGTATGCTAGATTTTATCAAAAGCCTTTTCTGCATCTAATGATATAATCACGTGATTCTTTTTTTTTTTTTTTTTACACATCTGTTGATGTATTTAATTATATTTGTGGTCTTATGCATGTTGAACCTGCCCTGCATCCTGGGAGAGAAACCTACTTGGTATGGTGGATGCTTTTTGAGATATGTTTTTGGGTCTGATTTGCTAGAATCTTGTTGAGGATTTTTGCATCTATGTTCATAAAGGATATTGGTCTGTAGTTCTCTTTTTTTTTGTTGGATCCTTACCCGATTTCAGTATCAGTGTGATGGTAACTTCATAAAATGATTTGGGGAGAATTCTGTCTTTCTCAATTGCCTGGAATACTATTTTTTAAAACATTTTATATATTTATTTTCTTTATCTCAATGGTATTAAAATTTTTATAATGTAGTAAATACTCATATAGCTTTGTTATCAAATTTCCCATTTTGCTATGCCCATCTTTTTTTTTTTTTAATGTCTGACATCTTTTCTTGACTTTTTTTCTTTCTTAAGTAGATGCCTTAGAAATCATTTTTGTGAATCAGATGTAGTAAGTGCTCTGCTTTGCAGGGTCTAAAAACATTTACATTTATATTTAAATCTTGCTGTTAAAATATTGGCAGTGCAGAATTCTAGTCTAACCATTCACTTTTCTCATGTCTGAAAATAGCATTCTTTTACTTTTTATTATAGGTATTATGAAATTTGTCAGTCTATTATATTAGCTTTTTATTAACCCTGAATATATAATGTATTTTAAAAGATGATAGCTGCTTTAATACCTTCTTCTTTTCTTTTGTGTTCTGAATGTTCATGATGACATTGCTTGGTATAGACTTATTTTTAATTTTTCTCACTTAGGTTTCATTTTAGTGTTTGAATTTGCAAACTGCATTCTTTCTTCAGTTCTGGGTACTTCTCAATCACTATCTTTTACTATTCTTTCTGTGTGACACTCCAATTAGTCATATATTAGACCTTCTCACTCTTTTTCCATAATTTCTATCTTATCAGCCTTTGTGCTACCTGCTTTATGATTTTGTTAGATGTGTTTTTCAATTTACTTCCAGTGCTTTCTAGTCTGTTGTTAACTAATGACATTGTTTTTGTTTGTGTATTTGTGTTGAACTGTTTTATAATGCTGGTTTTAAACTCATCTGTCAATTTTGATACCCTTTTTCTTTCACCATGTTTTTATCTCTCCTTTATTTGTTTGTACATATTAATAATATTTATTTTGTGTTTAGTACTGGATAATTCTAGTATCTTCTTTCTATTTGGAGCAGATTCTCTTGTCTGTTTGTTGTTGTTGTCATTGATGATCACACTATTGGTTTGTCTTCTTACATTTCAGTACATTTTTATTGTGAGATCACATTTCTTTAAACTGTGGAAATTGAGTTCTGAATTCTATATATCTTTATTCATTTGCTTCTTGTTGTTGCATGAAACTTCTAGAAACATGGATGATACATTTTTAGCTTGTGCTTTTTTGAGGACCATATGGCTAGTATGAAATCAGAGTCAACCCTATGTAAATGTGAGCTTGTAATCTCAATGAGTAATTTTTTTTTATTTGTTGCTACAACACTCAAAGTTAAGTTCAAGTCTTGGTCTTGCCTCCATAGCCTCCTCCTTTGAGAGTTAGTTTTCTGACTCACCCGTTGAGTGAGCTACATTCCTGGGCCACTAATGTTATCAGTAATCTCCGATCAGACTTCCCAGTTTCTGTCTTGTGCTCAGTGCACTCTGCTTATTAAAACCCAGCTCTCATCTGCCAGACATGAAAAGACAATTTCAGGGCAAGTACAATTGCAAAGCTCAAGGTACAGATTTTTATTGTGTCTGACTTTTGTAGCTTTCCTTTATTTTGTATGTATCTTTCTTTTTGAAATGCTGTACCTGAATGTACTTCTGTTTATATCTTTTCTGCAATTGTGTTACAAATGGAAGACAAGGATAATCCTTTAAAACAAACTCATTAGATCCATGTCTCTCCCCTGCCGAAAACACTTCATTGTGACCCATCATACTTGGAATAAGAGCCAAAACCCTCTCAGTGCTGTACAACTTCACACAGATGGGCCTCTGGTTACTTCTCCTTCTCTCCAGCCTTTCAGGTTTCTTTGATTTCTTTTTAATGTACTAAAGTTACATGGGCCTTCTGACATTTTAATCTGCTTTTTTCTTGAATTTGAATACTTTCACCCAAACCATTACTTGCTTCCTTAATTCATTCAATCAAGATTTAGTGTGTTAATGTCACCTCACATAGGTTTTCTGTATCTGTTTAATGTAATATAGCATCTTCTACCACTGTCCTCTTAGCCTGCTTACTTTATTTTTCTTCATTGTATTCATCATCAACACACACACACAAAACAAATTTTCTTTGTCATACTAGAATGTAAGAATGTGAGGTATGTGGAGGCAATATGAATCCCTAGGACTAATTACTGGTGCAAAGTAGTCATTTAAAAATATTTGTTGAATTATTGAGTGAATGCCTTCAATTCTGTTAGTTTTATCTTTTGTGCATAGTGTCACATGTCAAGTTTACTTAAATAGTCTGCTGTACTTTCTCCTTATTTATTATATAATTGGATTTAGTTACCATTTATTGAGTTCTTGCTATAAGTTAAATATGTACACTTATTATCTCATTATTCTGAATACCAACTCTGAGTTGTGGCTTATCATCCTTTTTTCATGGATGGGAAATCTAAAGCTCAGGGGATTTAATAAAGTCCCCAAGGTCATGCACAGCCAGTATGAGTTAAAATAAAGATTGCTACCAGTCCAAATTACACTTGTCCGACATCATAGCTGTACTCTTTACCAAATCAGTATAGTTTATTTATCCTCCCGGTTGATCACTATTGTGATCTGTGAATTTTCATAGAAAAACTTGTGAAATCCAAATAAAGCCTGGGCTTCGGTTAATTTTAAAAAATGAACTACTGATATAAGCAACAAATGAATGCATCTCAAAAAATATGCTAAGTGAAAAAAGTCAGACAATGAGTACATATCAAATGATTCCATTTCTATGAAATACTGAAGCAGGAAAAACGATTCTACAATTACTATTCTACATGACTATTCTACAGTGACAAGGTGGTCACTGTAGAAAGTTGAGTGGGCATTGACTAGAAAAGAGCCTGAGCAAACATACCAGTGAGTGGGAAATGCTCTATACCTTCTTAGATGGCTATACAACTGTCTGCACTTCCAAAACTTATAGACTATTAAATTAAACTAAGTATAAGTTATGGCACATAAATTATACCTCCATGAAACTGATTCAAAAAATACTTAAACCAAATATTCTTGAGTTATTGAAGCCAATATTTTATATCTTGTAAATATCATACCTTTCAGAGCAGCAAAATGGGAGTCAGGAGTCCTGACTTTATCACAGAGTAATAGTTTGTGTTGCTTTGGATTCAATTTTATCATCTATAAAGCAAATAGATGGTCCCACAATTTCCAAGGTTACTATCAGTTCCCAAGTATTTAGATACAGCTTTGCTAGAGATTATTTTGTATTGTGTTCCAAGTACTTCTGGAGAATTGTTGGGTTTCTAATTTCTGGTCTACAAGTAATCAAACAATATCAGTCAACAGTCCAGAGAGAAGAAAAGAAGTATGAATATGTGGGAGTGCCTCAAATCTAAAGAGTGGTCTAGAATGACTAGAGTTTCATGTTTTGCATTTTTTGGTGTTAATATTTACAATTTAGGGTGGGCTAACTTTATGAGGGGTGACTCCCCAAAAACAGAATTAGTTTTTGGAGGGCAGGCCCCTTGTAGTTTAGGATTCTCCCACCAGGTAACCATTCTAGGAATCTATTGATATCAGCATTTCAGCTAGGGTTGTTGTGAGATGCTGGATTCAGCTTCAGTGAATAAGTTTTTGGAGATCCCATGCATTTGCCCATTTCCTGACTGGTGATATATGAGCGCACCTGCTCATATTGTGCTGAATATTCAGCAGTTTTTGACCAAAAAACGGCATAACACCATGCCTTACCCTCCTTGTTCACCTGATCTCACCCGGAGTGACTTTTTTTTGTTGTTTGTTTCCCTGGATGAAAAAAGTTTTCTCAAAGGGAAACATTTTGCCAGTGTGGAAGAAGTGGAACAAAAAAATGACAGGAACACTAAAAGGCATCAAAACTGATGAGTTCAAAAACTTTTCTGAGCAGTGAAAAAAGCATCTTGATAGGTGTATTGCAGCAAATGGAGAGCTCTTTGAAGGTGACTGAAGTTCGTACATGTAAGAATAGATACACAATTTTTTATAAACAAATTTTTGGGTTCCCTTTGGTATTACGAAGGTATTATGTGAAAACAACAAAGAATTCGGCTGCCCTTAAGATAACTATATTATGATTTTCATTGTGGGATACGGCTTCAAAATGTATATATATGAGACAAATGGTGACAAACAACAAATGTGTGGCTGTATGGAGTTAGATTCTCAAGATAAGAAGAGTCTGCTTGTAAATAAATGTAGTCTTAGTACACTTTCCCATATTGGGAGAATGAGAGTAAGGTATCCTTCGTGACCTTCAGGAATTTTCCATATAGTGAATAGAGGAGAAAGGACACATTTCTAATATGTCACTCAGGAATAAGCGTAATATTTGAGGTAGAAAAAGGTTTCATGGGCATGTCGGGAGGAAAATATATATAATTCCGAGTAGGACATCTGGCAAGCTTCCTAATATTTATTATTTGCACTGGACCTTGAGGAATTTGGAAGCCTTTCAGAAATAACTATAAGAAAGAAGGTCATTTCAGCAAAAGTACTACTGTGAGAGGGAGAAGTTAGTAGAAGAGTCTGCAGAGCGGTCCAAGTAATGATTTTGAGGCAGCATAGGCCAGGATCCCAACACTCGTGTGCTGTGCTTTAAAAAACGTAGTGGGGCCGGGCTCGGTGGCTCAGCCTGTAATCCCGTGCCTTTGGGAGGCTGAGGTGAGTGAATTGCCTGAGCCCGCGGGTTTGAGACCCGCCTGGGCAGCGAGACCTCATGTCTACAATAAATCAAAAAATCAGCTGGGCGTGGTAGCGCATGCCTGTAATTCCAGCTACTTGGAAGGCTGAGGCGGAAGGATCGCTGGAGCCCAGCAGGTTGAGGCTGCGGTGGCCGGGAGCAGCCACTGCACTCCAGTCTGGGCGACAGAGTGAGACTCCAACTCAAAAAAAAAAAATTAAAAAATTAAAAAATAAATAAATACATAGTGGGAAACAGCCGGGGGGGGGCACACCGCACCAACTAGGGTACCTGCATAATGAACATTTGTATACCTAACCCTGAATTGTACTCCACATCTTTAAAATTAAAAAAAAATTAAATAATAAAAGAAAAGATGTTTTGCACAAACAAGCACAGGATTCTGACATGGAGTTTTTGTACAAGTTTAGAATTACAGGTCTTGCATAACCACCTTGAGTTTTGAAATATACTGAAAATCTTCATAAAAGTGAACCACATTTCCTAGAACAAACTTGTTTCTACTGCAAAGAAAAATGAATTTCTTTCAGCAGCTGCACAGTTGCACTATCTCACTCAGAAACATTTGCAGCTCTCTTCATTCTTATTGACATAGTTTGTATCTATGTGGGTTTCTAGTCCTTAGCAATTTGGGAGAACCCTAACAAACCCATCAGCATTCCCTGGGACTGAGGTGCTTAGAATGAATCTTTTCAGAGGTGTCTGTTGAGTTGGACTTTGGCACGAAAAAAGAGGAGGCAAGGACTGATAAGTTTGTTGTGATTCGCATTCGAGCGTTATTTCATGTTGGTGTTAATTTTGAAACAGTGATTTGTAATTTTGATAGATCCTCAGCCTTTGGCTCCTGTCATTTCAAGAGATTTTTCAATGGAGTCCTGCCACAAAGCAGTTTTTAATCTGCTTTGAAAAGTTCTAGCTGATGGTCACCTGTGTGTGTTTTTCTAAAGTAAGCTGCCTAGTAGGCAAGACCAAGGCTGTGTAGTGTGGTGACAATGCTTTCAGATAGCGCAGCCCTGAATTAAACTCTCAGCCCTTCTGTTTCCCAGCTCTGGGACTGAGTAGTCATCATAATTTCTGTTTCTGCATGAGTAAGATGAGGTTATTGATTCATTTTTCTACACACAGTTGTGGGGGTTAATTATGCAGGTTAATGTTAGTAGCCTGAGAGTTTCTGCTTCACAGCTGAGCTCCATTTCCTGCCATGCTTGGCTTCTATACCTGCCCACGTACGTGCATTCGCTCTACCTCGTCTTGTCCCAGCCTAGCCTTGGTCACTGGGCCTATGTGTACACTTTGAAAATGCTTTTTATCCTGCTGCCCAAAGGATGTTGCAGATACCCAGCTTCCTGGAAGATACCTACTCTTTCTTTCATAGCACTTGGCACATCAGGCAATTTCTATGTATTTGTGTGATTATAGGTTTGTAAACTTTGCGAGGGGCAAGAATCAGGTCTGTTTTCCTCTTCACCGTGTCACCAGTTTCTACTTCTTGCCTGACACTTGGGAGTTTCTGAAAATACTCATTGAATTTGTAACTAAATGAAGTGGAAAAACAAAACTCTTGAATCCTAATATAAGACACTTCAAAACTCTCGTGGACAGAGTTGTCAGTATTGCTTAATAAAATGCTGTCTTTGGGTCAGATAAAGCTGTGTTCTGCTTTGTCAGAGAGTTGACCAAATATTTCTAGACAACCTCACTGAAACTCAGTTTCTACATCAAACTGGGGCTAAAATATTTAGCATAGTGTGTGCTCTTTTGAGTCTTAAGTAGGAGAAATAAAAGGCAGTCATCATCATAGTGATAGTAACAATAATACCACATTTCAAATAAATGATGTTTAGATTAAGTAGAAAATATTGTATTATAAACTTAAGTGAAATCTGCTAATAATCACTCAAATCTAATAGAGGGCAGTGGCAGCATTGTTTTTCCAGAAGGAATGACAGCAGCATTTCTATCTGAATAATTCAAGAGATTACTGCCCAGGAGTCTGCTTTGAACAAGTTACCAGCAGAACCAACAATAAAAACTCTTCAGTAGTTGACAGAGTATGATGTCTTAAGCATTTTGGAGTAAAGGGTATTTAAAGAAAAAAACTCAGTTATTAGTTTATGGCAAAAGACACGAGGATTCATTTTACCAAAGGCATCTCTGAGGAGTAGAAAGGCAGATTGCAAGTGCATCTGAGAGCTGAAGACAGACCTGTTCCTTCTCCAGATGACCCCGCTTTATGCAGGCTTCTCTTGCATAGAAAGGATTAATCTACTAGATGCTTTTGTCTCTATCTTGGAGTTTCTTGCATAAAAAGGAGCCATTTGAACAGTCTTCTACTTCTGCTGACTTCCATCATCATCTCTGTCAGGTGGACTGCTGTGGCTGACAAAGACTCCCTTTGAAGCAGCTTATAAATAAGTCCGTGAGAATGTGTAATAACAGAAAGGCTTGTGGGCTGAGCAAGACGTTACTGGGACAAGGCGTAATTTAAAAGCTACGTGGGAAATCTTTGGTCATGTTGTGATTTTGCTACCCATGCAAGAGGGGGAACATGAGTTAGTTGCTAACTCCCTAATGAAGAGAAAACACTCATTGTGGAAAAGCTGCAGACCAGAGAGCACTTTAATACTACTTGGTATGCAGTGTGCTTTACGGTCTTCCAGTGGCAGGAGCTGCTTTAGAATTTATTATATACATTAATTTGATTGCACAGTGATATATTTGTTAGACAAATTACCACAGGTCTAATTAAAGGCGGTCTTAAAGCCATCTGATTACTGATTTACATTACGTTTATTTGATTCTAATGTATTTGTGGAGATAAATTAGATGTAATTTCCAGGTAATAAAACTTAAGTGGTGTAAAATCTCAAGGTTACTAGATCAAAAATGAATGGAGAAGCTTAACCACATCACTGAATAATGTGAGTTACTGAATGAGGTAGTGTGTATCAGTATTATCATATGTGAAGTGTTGGGGACTGTTTCTTTTTTCCTTTTATTTTTTTAATCTTTTTTTTTTTTTGATTTAGGGTCTCACACTATCACCCGGACTGGAGTGCAATGGCATAATCACAGCTCACTGCAGCCTTGACCTGGACTCAAGCGATCCTTCTGCGTCTGCCTCTTAAGTAACTAGGACTATAAGCATTTGCCACCACTTTCGGCAATTTTTTTTTTTTTTAATTTGTAGATAAGAAGACCTAGGCTGTCTCACACTCCTGGACTCAAGCAGTCCTCTCACCTTGGCCTCCCTACGTGCTGGAATTATAGACATGAGCCACTGCACCCCTCATCTTTTATTCTTTTATTCTAGATTGACACGTAATAATTGTACACATTTATGGGATTTATTGTATTTTTTCAAAAAGCTAGAAAAGAGGATTTGAACATCTGTAACACAATAAAAGACTGCTTTAAACTTAGTTTTTGTAGATTTGTGGGGTCCCCACGTATCCTCTAGTTAGACAACTCAGTTTCTTCATCTGAAGATGAGTTGTTTGCATTAATTCTCCATAGTTGCTTTTAAGAAAACTAATAAGATAGGGAGACACCCTGAATTTCCAGAGATATGCAGTGAATTAGATGATGAAAGCTACTTCTTCTGTTGATGTTGTGTACCACAGTCAAAGGAATAATCCATGACATCAGAATGTGGGTGTGTCTGTGTTGATTATCCTATCACTTGCATATTGAAGACAGTCCATAAGCACGTAAAGTATAGTTTTTCATAATATCCATGAACATCTGGCCAAAATACATATTTATTAATTCTAAGCAAATGATTCAACTTAGGATGAAAATAACCTACTATTTATATATCTGAAAATGCACATTTATTTCCAGTTATTCCAAATTTAGTAATCTTTGAATTCTGATGTTAAATATTATTTTATTGAAGTCAGAATGATGGCTTTGAGGGGGGAAGATGGATAGCTGTCAGTGTGTGATATTTTTCCTTAATTCTGGCTCATATAAAGCTTACTGTTTCACTCTTTTTAATGCTGTGACATTGACAGATTTAAACTAGTTTACTGGAACATGGGCACATTTTTAGATTCCTGAACCACTAGTCCATGGCCAGGATGGACTGCAATGGAATTGTAAAGGGGCCTGGATTAAAAGAAGGTATGTGGTGATTGTTGAGAGCTTAGAAGCCACAGACCATCTTAGATACTTCATTGTTAGGAAAGGGAATGTGTGGGATGTTCCCCGTTCACTCTCTCAATCTCTCTCTCTCTGTCTGTCTCTCTCTGTGTGTGTTTCTAAACTAAGGCCTTTGTAGAGGACATTTTCCTCATCTTATTTTACCTATGATGCTGGGAACCCTAGGTGTGTGGGAATCTCCATGCTAACTGATTTTGCCATTTGATAGTTGAGCAAAAAGGAACTTACCTTGTATTTTATTAAAGATTTTTTAAAAATTTCTCTTTCCAATCAGAACCTCCAGGCTAATTATATGCATGAAAGAAGATTCTCCCTCTGTTGGTGGTTAAATAAACCTTCGTTTTTGTTTCTAGTAAATTATGTTTCTTCAGCATCCCTTTAATTCATTCTAACCACTCACCTTCATAACATATTTTTTTCTTCTCAATAAATGACACTTCTATTTTTTTTATATATCAAGCTTCTTTAAAAAGATTTATTTCCACCTATGCTCCCATTTTTATTATCATTCTCTGTTTTATTTCAATCATTGGGTTTGTTCTTTTTTCTAGGATGGGACCTGGCTGTGACACATATTAGCAAGTTCAGTAAATGTAGTTAAAGGTGTGAAACTGAGATTAGCTCTTCCACAAGTGTCTAAGATCCTATTTTATTTATTACATTTTCTAAAGTTAGATTAAAATGTTTTCCTTTTGAAAATGTTATCAATAGACTCAACCAAGGTTGATAGTTATACAGTTATCAATTTGAGAACTCAATCCTAAGACCTTAAATGTTTAGATACATATGTTAAGATATGTTATGCTGTCTCTGGAAGGAATAAGAGAGATGTACAAATTGTATTTCTGTTCTTTCCATAATTATGAATTTCTTAATTATGAGTTAAGATACCAAAACAATAATTTCTAAAATCTTTTCTAGCTCTAAAAGAAAAAATAGTTGAATTAATGCTTATCTTATTTTTCAGTTTCTACTGAAGATATTTTTGTGATGAAGAATTAAATAATTATTTTTTAATGAAATATAAGTGTAATTTTACTCTTACTTCTGTATATAATACGATGTAATACCTAATGCTAATTAATAATCAAAGCATGTGAGATGTGTGAAGATAAATGAAATCATTGTGCTGATCAAAATGGCAACTTTTTGAAAATAATTATTTAAGGTGTTATTTTTTCATCGCAATTACAGTCGCATGGGAGATTTGGCTGAAACTTGGTTTGAAGGACAAGAAGAATAATGGTGGTCAATATTTAATACATGAGATATTTTAATTTGCCACTGGCTACTCATGCATTTAATTGATTTTCTAACTAATGAAGAGGATGAAATCTATTTTGAAATATCTTTTGTGCTTTGGTTTACAAATAACATTTTAGTCTTGATCACTGCATATATGTTTGTAGCATGCTTTATTCTGGGTTTTTGCTTATTTGACAGCATAATATAGAAGGCGGGTTGACACATCACTAGGAATTAAGATTCTGCCAACCATGTGCTATGTAACCTTGAGAAAGTCATTAGACTTTTCTGAGCTCCAGTTATTTATAAAATGAAAGAATTAGATGGCTGTAATTTCTGCACTAGGCACGTAGTGGGTTTATTTCTGTTTAATGTTACCATTTGATATTTTATATTATGTATTCACTTTTGTCTCTACATGAATGTTTGTTCCATGATAACTTATTTTTATTTTTGTTTTTTTGAGTTGGGGGTCTCATTCTGTCACCTAGACTGGAATACAGTGGCACACTCAGGGCTCACCGCAGACTAGACCTCCTGGTCTCAGGTGATCCTTCCTCCTCAGCCTCCCAAGTAGCTGGAAGTCCAGGCATATACCACTAACTTGGATAATTTTGTGATGTTTTGTAGATATGGAGTTTTGCTATGTTGCTGAGGTTAGTCTTGAGCTCCTGGGCTCAAGAAACCCTCCCCAAAGTGCTGGGATTGCAGGAGTGAGCCACCACATGTGGTTGTTCCATGATAACTTTTGAAGAAGATGACTTAGTAGACATCAAAGTATTCCTTAAGAATGCCAAGAAGCCGGGCTCGGTGGCTCAGCCTGTAATCCCGTGCCTTTGGGAGGCTGAGATGAGTGGATTGCCTGAGCCCACGGGTTCGAGACCCGCCTGGACAGGGAGACCTCATCTCTACAATAAATCAAAAAATCAGCCGGGTGTGGTAGCGCATGCCTGTAATTCCGGCTACTTGGAAGGCTGAGGTGGAAGGATCGCCGGAGCCCAGCAGGTCGAGGCTGCAGTGGCCGGGAGCGGCCACTGCACTCCAGTCTGGGTGACAGAGTGAGACTCCAACTCAAAAAAAAAGGAATACCAAGAAATTCTCTAAATTCCATTGACTGAATAAGAAAATGTTTACCTGTGATAGTTGCATTCTGTTTTGTGCTCTAAAAATAATAAAGTTTGTGAGAAAGCTAACAAAAGCAATAAAAATATTTGCACAAATATTCACAGAAATTTCTATTCTGCACCTTGGTCCTTCTTGGAGATGTAGGTCTTTGAATTTATTTGCTTCAAATAGAAACTTGTTTGACTTAAAGTAAATATCAGTCTCAGGATGGAGCTTTTTTTGCTTCTTTCTCTCTAATTCTCTCTCTAATTCCCTCTCTCTCTCTCTCCTCCCTCCCCTCTATCCTCTCCCCTTTTCCTTCTCCTCTCTCTTTTAATGGAAATATCTCCCAAGTTTCTTCATCTGCACTCACTGCAGCTTTATCAAACAGCTTAATATTGGGGAAACCTTGGTGATTTGGGAACTACAAAATATCCACTACCTCTGCACATTGCTAAAATTTTCTCTTTAACTGTATAAAGACTATTTCTACATCCTTCGAAACACATTGCTATGCTAGGCAAAGTCACTTAGAAACCAACTCCATTTGCCCACTTTTATACCAGCATCTCATCACCTATAACCTCATCATCTAAAACCTAGTTTATTTTATAGAAACACAGTTTAAATCACTCCATCTATTCTATTAGCTTCTTTATCTCCACATGCTATGCTATAATGCACTGTGGCTTCATGGTTCCTTTTGCAGACTTTGTACAAGTTTCTTAAGTCTCTCCATTTGTAAATTCAGAAAAGTTTTAGATCTTGCCTAATAAGATTTCTAAAAGAACTAAATTAGTACATGTATTTATAAAATTTCATATAATAAAATATTTATCATCATCATCATTAACTTCTATAGTGAAAAAATAGATTCCTAGGTAAACAAACCCATTAGAGCGAGCTAGCTATTTTAAACACTATCATGTTGCCTATGGAAACATTATGGAAAACACTGTATCATGAATTTACACTTTGGTTACCAATGTTGTTAACTTGCCTTTATCAGAAATATAATATTTAACCCCAATTCATTTTTTTCAGTATTTAGAAGAAGTTAACTTTTGAGGGGAATGTGTTGACTCTAAACTAATATTAACATTAGTGCTTATTTATTAATGCCCGACACAAAGTTATCATTCAAAAATTATTAAAATGAGCTAAAAACTAGTTTGAAAATACAAATACTTAGAAAATATTTATCAATTCCAATTTAGAGTCAAGAATATAATCTATTTTAGGGCTTCACACCATTGTAAGGCTGTAGTCCCTACTTCAAATTAGGAGAGGAAAAAAAAAGAATATCAGTGAATTAGAGCAAATTACTAATCATTAATAGAAAAAGACTTCAAATAATTAGAACCTACTTTGTAAGAAAACACTTAGATCACTATTAAAACAAATGTAGCAGCAACATTAATTTTTTTTAAATCACCAATATTGTCCCCACCATAACAAAACTATTTTTATTTTGAGCTATTGCATCCAGACTTTGTTGTCTCACTCATTCATAAATATAAACTTAAAATAGCTATAATTATAGCATATGTATAATATTGACATCTGTGTTTTTACTTGTTTAATCATTTAAATTTTTGACTTACAGGGAGCTTTATAACCTATCAGCAACATGATTGATAAAACCTCTCCTACGGTTTTGTATTTGGGTTGCTTGCACTGTTTTCCTTTCTAAATAATGAAGCAAGCATCTCAACCCAGTTAAAAATCATTTTCTTAACATATGATAAAAGCAAGTTTATTGAAGAAAGAACATTAAATTATTTATGACAGTATATATGCGACACATATAAAAATTATTGTAAATTGCCATAATATAATAAGTCCTAAAATAACTTTGTTGAGTTCTTGGACATTATGATTTTTAAGTAAAATGACATATGGCATGTCCTAAAATAACATCTTTTTGTTCAATGTTCTTTCTTACAACATTGATGAGAAAAAATTAGTTTTGTTATGCATCATTTTGCATAAAGTTACAATTTTCAAGAACCTATCAATAACAAATATTATCGTATGGTAAAAAGTTTACAATTTCACCAGCATTTTGTAAATATACCAATTTCACCACAACTTTGTTAGCACTGATGTTGTTTATTTTAGAAATTAGAGGCAATAAAAAATTTCATGCAGGAAGTAAATAACAAGATGATAAGCATTGAAAGCAGAATTAATATAGCTGAAGAAATAATCTCAGAACTTAAAGACCAGAACATGAAATTAACTAGATTTGTAAAAAACATAGAAAGAAGACTCATTAAGAGTCATCAAGAGTGCGATTATATCAAGAGGCCGACCCTATGCCTGATTGGTATCCAGAAGAAGAAAGGGAAATGGAGAACAACTTGGAGTAAGTATTCCAGGAGGTAATCCAAGAAAACTTTTCACATCTCACCAGAGATGTGACCAGCCAAGCAAAAGAGATACAGAGAACCCGCACAAAACATCAAATGAGAAGACCAACCCCTAGACACATAATAATTTGCCTGCACAAAGAAGACACAAAAGAAAAAAATCCTAAAGGCAACAAGAGAGAAAGGTCAGACTACCTATTGGGGAAAACCAATCAGAATAGCAGCAGACCTACTGGCAGAAACACTACAAGCAAGAAGGGACTGGAGCCCTATATTTGTGAAGTCCTCAAAGATAAAGAATTTCAACCAAGAATTTCCTATCCAGCCAAGCTCAGCTTCATCAGTGATGCAGAATTGAAATTCTTCCAAGACATCCAATCCCTAACAGATTATGCAACTTCCAGACCAACTCTACAGGAGACATTTAAAAAGGTATTAAGCACAGAAGAAAAAAAAAAAGAATGATCATACACTTCCCAACAGGACATCAGAGCACAGAATCAACAGAGAATACAGTGCAACAAGAAACTTGAAAACACACACATACATCAACTCAAAGCCAAAAGAAAACAAGCAACAAAGAAAAAATGTTATAAGAACCTCATAATAGTGATAAACAATCACATTTCAAATAATCAGTCTGAATGTGAATGGACTAAATGCACCATCGAAAAGACACAGAATGGCAAACTGGATATGAAACCATGACCCAATTATTTGCTGAATCTGGGAGACTCATCACACTACAAGGGACACACACAGACTCAAAATTGAAGGATGGAAAACAAGTTTCCAGGCAAATGAATCACAAAAGAAGGCAGGAGTTGTGATCTTAATATCAGACAAAACAACCTTTAAGCTATCAAAAATTTAAAAAGATGCAAAAGGACACTACATAATGATAAAAGTTTCAACCCATCAACAAGAAATATCTATCCTAAACTTATGCACCTAACACAGGGACACCTGTGCATTAATAAACCAACTACTAAGAAAGCTCAAAAAGGAGATATTGACTCTAACACTATTATAGCAGGGAACTTAAATACCTCACTAACAGCCCTAGATAGAACATCGAGGCAAAAAGTCAACAAGGAGATCCAGAACCTAAACTTGACACTCGATCAAATGGACTTAATAGATAGCTACAGATTAGTCCATCCAACAACCACAGAATATACATTCCACATATCACCACATGAAAGTACTCTAAGATCAATCACATTCTTGGCCTTAAATCAAGCATAAATAAATTCCATGAGGTTGAAATCTTGCCATGCACATTCTCAGACCACAGTGGAATAAAAATAAATATCAACACCAACAGCATTTCCCCAATGCCCACAAAGACATGGACACTAAACAGCATGATGCTTAACAATTACTGGGTCAACACTGAAAGTAGAAATTAAAAGATTCCTGGAAACAAATGAAAATGAAGAAACATCTTACCAAAACCTCTGGGATGCCATGAAAACAGTTCTAAGAGAGGAATTTATATCTCTATGAGCACACATCAAGAAAACAGAAAGATCACAAGATGAGAGCCTAACATCACCTAAGGGATCTGGAAGGAGACTGCCAAATCTCAACTTTTGAAGAGGAATCCAAATCACAAAAATAAAAGCCCAAATACAGAACATAGAAGACAAAACGTCATAGAAAACATCAACAAAACAAAAAGCTGGTTCACTGAAAGAATTAATAAGATTGATGAATCTCTAGCCAGAATGACCAAGAAAAAGAGAGAAAAAGCCAAAATAAACACAATCAGAAATACAAAAGATCAAATCACACTAACCCTGAAGAAATACAAAAGATTAACAGAGATTACTATGTGCATCTATATGGAAACAAACTTGATAACCTAAACGAAGTGGAGGACTTTCTGATATCACACAACCTCCACAGGTTGAAATAAAAAGACACTGAGACACTAAATAGACTAATAACAACCCAGGAAATTGACTCTCTCATATAAAAACTACTACTACTACAAGAAAAAGCACCCTGGACTGGATGGCTTTCCAGCAGAATACTACAAAATGTACAAGGAGGAGCTGATACCAATCCTGTTGAAATTATTCTAGGCAATTGAGAAAGATGTAATTCTCCCCAAATCATTTTACGAAGCTAATATCACACTGATACCCAAACCAGGTAAAGAGCTAACAAAAAAAGAGACCTACAGACCAATATCCCTTATGAACATAGATGCAAAAATCCTCAACAAGACTCTAGCAAATCAGGTCCAAAAACACATCTCAAAAATCATCCACCATGAGCAAGTGGGCCTCATCCACAGGATGCAGGGCTGGTTCAACATTCGCAAGACCATAAATGTAATTAAATACATCAACAGATGTAAAAACAGAACCACATGATCATCTCATGAGATGCAGACAAAGCTTTTGATAAAATCCAGCATCCTTCTTGATAAAAACCCTCAAACTCCTAGGTATAGAAGAAACATACTTCAAAATAGTAAGGGCCATCTACGATAAACCCACAGCTAACATATTGCTAAATGAACAGAAACTGGAAACATTTCCCATGAAAACTGAACCAAGGCAAGGCTGCCCACTCTCACCCCTCTTGTTCAACAGTATGTTGGAAGTCCTAGCTAGGGCAATTAGACAAGAGAAGGAAATCAAGGGTATCCAAATAGGAAAATAGGAATTCAAAATATCCCTCTTTGCTGATCATATGTTCGTATACCTCGAAAATCCAAGAAAATCTGTCAAAAACCTGCTTGCACTGATAAAGGGCTTTGGCAGAGTCTCAGGTACAAACTAAACATGCAAAAGAAAGTTGCATTCTTATACACCAATAACAAGCAGGCAGAGACCCAAATTAAAAGCACAACCCCATTCACAACAGCCACAAAAAAAAAAAAAAAAAAGAAAAAGAAAAAAGAAATACCTGGATATCTTCGTAACCAGATAAGTGATAGACCTTTACAACTAGAACTATAAAACACTGCTCAAGGAAATCAAAGAAGACACAAACAAATGGAAAAATATTCCATGCTCATGGATAGGAAGAATCAACATTGTTAAGATTTCCATCCTACCAAAGGCAATCTACAGATTCAACACAATACCCATTCAGTTACCAACATCATTCTTCTGAGACCTGGAAATGACAATACAGAAATTCATATGGAAAAATAAATGACCACGGCTAGCCAAAACAATCCTCAGCAAAAGAATCAAAGCAGGAGGTATCAAACTTCCAGACTTCAAACTTTACTATTAGACTACAGTAATCAAAACAGTCAGGTACTGGTACAAGAACAGGCTGTAGACCAGTGGAATAGGATAGAGATTTCAGAAGCAAAACCTCAATCCCTCAACCAACTCATCTTTGACAAAACCTCCAACAACAACCACTGGGGATAGGAGAACCTATTCAGTAAATGGTGCTGGGAAAACTGGCTGACCACATGAAGAAGATTGAAACAGGACCCCTGCCACTACCATACACAAAAATTAACTCTAAATGATCAAAGACCTAAACGTAAAACCTCAAACTATAAGAATCTTAGAAAATGCAGGAGACTTTTATGGAAATTGGTACTGGCAATCAATTCCTATTCAGAACCCTAAAGGCCAACACCTTAGGAAACAGGATAGATAAGTCGGACCTCATCAAACTAGAGCAAAAGAGAGCAGGGAGACAGCTTACACAATAGGAAAAAAAATATTTGCCAACTGTATATCTGACAAAGGCCTAACACCTAGGATCTACAAGGAATTCAAATGTGCTGAAAGGAAAAAAACAAACAGCCCCATTAAAAAGTGGGGTGGCTCAGCCTGTAATCCCGCGCCTTTGGGAGGCTGAGGTGAGTGGATTGCCTGAGTCCGAGGGTTTGAGACCCGCCTGGGCAGCGAGACCTCATCTCTACAATAAATCAAAAATCATCAGGGCGTGGTAGCGCATGCCTGTAATTCCGGCTACTTGGAAGGCTGAGGCGGAAGGATCGCCGGAGCCCGGCAGGTCGAGGATGCGGTGGCCGGGAGCGGCCACTGCTCTCCAGTCTGGGTGACAGAGTGAGACTCCAACTCAGAAAAAGAAAAAAAGTGGGCAAAAGACATGAATAGACATTTCTTAAAGAAGATATATGGGCAGCCAACAGACATATGAAAAAGTGCTCAGTCTCACTCATCAACAGAGAAATGCAAATCAAACACATTGAGATACCAACTAATCCCAGTATGAATGGCCATCATTAATAAAACGACAACAGATGCTGGCAGGACGTAGAGAAAAAGGAACACTTCTGCACTGCTGGTGGGAAGGCAAACTAGTACAACCTCTTTGGAAGACAGTGTGGTGGTTTCTGAAAGAACTAGAAATTGACCTTCCACATGACCCAGCAATTCCCCTATTGGGAATGTACCCAGAGGCACTCAAATCATTTTACAAAAAAAGATACCTGTGCATGTATGTTTGTTGCAGCACTATTCACAATAGCAAAAACATGGAACCAACCATGTTGCCCATCGAAGCTGGAGTGGATTAAAAAAAATGTGGTACATATACACAATGGAATATTATGCAGCCATATAGAAGGACAAACATATGGACTTTGCAGCAACTTGGATGGATTTAGAGTTGATCATACTCAGTGATCTATCATGGAAACAAAGAACAGAGTACCATCTGTTCTCATTCATAAGTGGAACTTGAACAACTATCATAATACTATAAGAAAGTGATTGCAGTAGTGGGAAACTGTCAGAGGAGAGGTGCTGGGATTGGCAGTTGAGGGAAAATGCTAGGGGAGGGAGGGGCATACCTCATCAACATGGGCACCTGCATAATCAACGTTTGTATACCTAACCCTAATATATACCCCACATCATTATAATAATAATAAAAAAACGAAATTAGTGAGAGGTTAAGTAATATTTTAATACTGTTGTTTATTTACATTTGCATTATTAAATGTTGGGCATATTCCAATGGAAATTGTCCATTGTCTATTTATTAGGGATATCATCTTAGATTTTTTTAAACAGATTATTGATGTGTAATAGACATATTTTCAGTGTACCATTTCAAAATTTAGACAGGCATATATACTTGTGAAACCAACACTCTAGTCAAGATGATGGATATGTCCTCTTGAATTTCTGAAAGAGTTTGTGCACAGTTTGCCAGTAAGCACCTAGGTCTGAAATTTTCTTTTTGGGATGGTTTGTAACTATAAATTCAATTTTTGAAAATAGATATTGAATTATTCAGATTTGTTTTTCCTCTTTGAATTAGCTTTGGTAGTTTTTGCCTCAAGAATGTATTGGAATAGAATTGTTCATAATATTCCCTCATTAGCCTTTTAGTAACTCTAGGATTTGTAGTCCTGTAACTTCTCTTATTTCTGATGCTGGTAATTTTTAAATTTATTTATTTTCCAGAGATTTATCAGTTTTAGCTATCACGTCTAAAAATAAGTTTTCCATTTAACTGATTTTGTCTATACACTTTTTTATTTTTTGTTTCTTTGATATCTGTTAAATAATCCTGAGTTTTGGTTTGGGCACAGTTAAATTACTTGGACATGGTTCAATTAAGACTTGCTTTTAAGTTTTCTCAGGCAGAATCAGAGCAGCCTGTCCTCTGCAACTGTTTCCTCCTACTGAGGCAATACATTCTGAGCAACTATCAAGGTCTTTATTTTCTCACAGGTAGGAACACAAACTAGTCCCAGCCTTGCATTACTTCCAACAATTGTACCCAATAATCCTTTCAGGTTTTTTTTTTCTTTTTTTTCCCCTGACCTCAAAAAATTTCCTCACATACGTGTTTTGATCAGTACTCATCTGAACACTCAGTTGAATACATGTGACTCTCTGAAGATCTTCAGAACTAACACCCCACCACCCCCGTCCCCAACCTCTCTCTTTCTCCCTTTCTCTTTCTCTCCTACTATTTAGTACAGTGTTTTGTAAATATGACTGGCTGCCTTTGCCTCTCCAGACTATCAGCTTCTGTTTCTTCAACTCAGGAATCTTTTGTATCTGTTCTTGTTGACTTTTCAGAAGCAGCTTTGCTTGCTTTTCATCCGTGAGTAGTGTCTTCCTTTGTCTAGTTATTTTTGTGTAATAGACATTGTATCAGAAAGATAATTTATAGAAATAGTTGGTAGCTCAGGGTGATTTGTCTTCCTTTAAAGAACATTTTTATTGCTTCTGCTAGGTATCTGAAGTCACTATTAGGCTGCATAACTTGTCACTGTGCTTTGGGTATAAAATTTTCTGGTGTGCTCAGGTGATCTGCCTGCAGTCTTTGCAAGGGCAGCTCCTCCTTTCCATCTGAGTACTGCCATGTGGCTCTTTGGATCCCAACTCAAAGCAGACAGTGACATTTGGTAGGATTATACTGTTCATCAGTTCTGGATGCTGGCTTTTGTCACCGAAGACTTGTGATGATGTTAAAAATGTAAAAACAAAAAGCAGCTCAGCTTTTGGTGATGACCAGTTTATGCTCAGATAATGCCCCAGAGCAAAAATTTCCCAACTGTGTTGTTAAAATCACTGAATTCACATCCTTTTCAGTGCCTCGACCTTTTAATTATTTATCATTCAGCTACTTGATGATTTTCAGAAGATGATTTTTACAGTTCATACTGCTTCTTGGTTATGCTCAACAGAAGAGTTTTCCTGAAACATTTAGTTCGTTGATTTCAGAAATGAGAGCCATGATATTTTTCCCTTTAAATGTCAATAAGCAGCGTGTTGTAGCTCTAATGTCATTGTTTTACATGTTAAATGTAGTGTTACCTTGGATCTTTTCAATTATTACTATATTAAATATTAAACCATACATTAAAATAGCTATGACAGCTAAAAATGTCTTCCACATTTACCAAATGTCCCTTGGGGGACACAATTACTGCTAGTGAGAACCATCATCACTAGAAAAAGGACATTTTCCTGACTTGGCAGCCAGTGCTCATTCCCATGGCTCTGCACTGTCTGCTTCGTATGGTCTGCCTGAGGGAACATGCTTATTTCCACTCGCCTTCTACATCTCACGACTCATTCCTCAGATACAAGGCTACAACAAAAATGAATTTCTTGGCTGGGCATGGCGGTTCACACCTGTAATTCCAGTATTTTGGACGTTGAGGCGGGAGGATCACCTGAGTCCGGGAGTTCCAGGCACCACTGCACTACATCCTGGGTGACAGAGTGAGACTTTGTCAGGAAAGAGAGAAAGAGAAAGAAAGGAAGAAAGAAGGAAAGAAAGAAAGAAAGAAAGAAAGAAGGAAGGAAGGAAGGAAGGAAGGAAAGAAAGAAAGAAAGAAAGAAAGAAAGAAAGAAAGAAAGAAAGAAAGAAAGAAAGAGAAAGAAAGAAAGAAAGAAAAAGAAAGAAAGAAAGGAGGGAGGAGGGAGGGAGGGAGGGAGGGAGGGAGGGAGAGACGGAGTGGGGAGGAAGAAGCAGCAGGGAGGGAGGGAAAAAAGGAAGGAAGGAAGGGGAAAGAAAAAAGAAACAAGGAACTCCTTTTCGTCTCTGTACTTGCTTCTTTCTACACTTAAGTCATCAATCACTTCTTTTGGCTAGGCAGCATGGCTAATGCCTGTAATTCCACCACTTCTGGAGGTCAAGGCAGGAAGAGTACTTGAGCTCAGGAGTTTGAGACCAGCTTGGGCAACACAGCAAGACCTCCAGTCTCTACAAAATAAAAACAAAAAAATTAACTGGGTGCGATGGCACATGCCTGTAGTCCCAGCTACTCGGGGGACTGAGACAGGGAGAGCCTTTGTGTCCAGAGGTCAAGGCTACAGTGAGGTATGATGGTGCCCTGCATTCCAGCCTGGGTGTCAGAGTGAGATGTCTACTCAAAAGAAAAAAAAAATTCATTTCTTTCTTGTGCTGTCCAGTTTTATGCCGTGTCCTTTCTGTCATCTTTCCTCATCTTCTCAGGTGTGTTATTTCCTCCTCTGAATGTGGTCTCTCCACATGTATGTGAGTTTTCTATTAATATATAAGGGTATATCATGAAAAGTGGAAGGACAGAATTTACTTCTTGTTCATCTATTGTCTTCTAAACATAGAGAACGATTCCCTACATTCAGTAGACACTAAGTAAATGTTAAGTGAGTAAATTGCTGTTTTATGAGAGGAGATACTGATTGTCTTTTATAAACTACTTCTAGAAAGGAACTGCTTCTTTAGATTTCATTTTGAATTGATTATAAATTGATCATACAATAATTTAACTAAATTATACACTTCCTAAGTTACTATTTCTTTCAACTACAAATTCTTCAAGAATTATGTCCCATACATGGACTAGTTAACATTTTGATGTCAGTCATTTGTCTGAAAATGAGCTGCTTTCTTTCTTGACTGTTGATTTTTTGCATAATTTAAGGAGGGAGTTATTTGCACAAAATTTGATTTTTGTCTACCAATGTTGACACATTCATTAACTTTAGAGTCTATATGAAGAGAATTCTATAACTAATTAAAATTAAACCTGAAAATAAGCATACTTAATCTTTGTTCACTTTTTTTAATGAATCAATTGTTTTTATGTGCTACTTTATTAACTCAGCAAGAAAAGTAAGTTATAACAATATTTCCCAAGTATGTTCTACCAGTGTCTTTAGGTAGTTCATAAAAATAAGAATGATTTATTAATGATTACGGAAGTTTTGAAAACTTTATGGTATATTTTTCTTGAGAAAGTTGTAATTCACTGTAATATATTAAAAACAGTAAGGAATCCTACTACGAACATTTATCAGTCAGTCAATCAATATATCAATCAATCAGCCAATCAGTTTTTGGTTCAACCTCATTTAACCCAGTGTTTCTAAGTTGAGTTTAGTGACTGAGCATTGAGGACCTGGAGGCAGATGACCTATCTTCAAATTCCAGCTCTCCCTCTTTCTAGCTGTGTAAGCTTGGATGAATTTCCCATCTTTTTGCTTAGAAAAAATAATGATATGCTAGAACTGTAGTATTGTGAGGATTAAAAGCAATAATACATACATTATTTATGTTAATACATGAATACTGCCTGGTTCACTAAAAATCTCAGTATATATACTATGATAATCACTTGTTTATGACCAGGTTTTATTCATTTATTTTGGAGTAAGAACGGTTGGGATCACTGTGAGATATAAACCAAGATTTTGATGCAGGAGCCATTAGTGGGAAGTCTGCCCAGATCAATAACTTACCGACTTAGAAGAAGGGTAATTGACATGAGCAGGAAGCAGCTAATGCCTGTGTGTGACTGGATCTGAGTTGGAAACTCAGGACTGAGAGTTGTCATCTCCCTCCATGTACACCGAGAAGCACAACAATTATGTATTTTATATGACCAGAAAGAAGAATAAAGTGTGAAGCCGAGAAAAGAAAAGGAATATAATATCCACCCACCCCACCTACACACAACACAAATACAAATACAAACACATACACATGAGTACGCATATGCAAAAAAATAAAAAGAGACCCACACATGAAAAAACATGTACAGATATCCACACTCACATAAGTTGCACTCACTCTCATAGAGCACTGCTGAGATTCCTGCAGGCTTTCCTTCTCCTAGTCCAGATCTCTCAAAAGGCCTGACACGTTCTGTTCTCTAAGCTGCTTAAGAATACATCCATTAAGTTCCCTCTTTGGCTTATTTAAGCTCCTGGTGATTTTTTTCCCCAGAAATACCTCCCTCACAAATTTACTTGCAACAAGAGAACTTGATAAACCTCAAATTCTTCTCAAATTTCAAAAATATAGATCCATCAATAAATATGCACTTGACATAAATTAACTGGATTAGACAAATGGTTTTTAATTTGGAAAAAAAGTACCCTTTATTTAGAGGCTTTAGGAAACATGGTACACTTATGCATCATATTTAAAAGTCATAGCTAGGCATGGTGGCTAATGCCTGTTAATCCCGGCACCAAAGGAAGGAGGCTGAGGCAGCAGGATGGCTTGAGGTCAGGAGTTCAAGACCAGCCTAGGCGACATAGCCAGACCTGTTCCTACAAAAAATCAAAAAATATTAGTCTGATGTGGTGGTGTATGCCAGTAGTCCCACTTACTCTAGAGGCTGAGGAGGTAGGATCACTTGAGCCCAGGAGGTAGAGACTGAGGTGAACCGTGATGGTGCCACCACACTCCAGCCTGGGTGTCAGAGTGAGACTTTGACTCCGAAAAATAAATAAATAAATGTTGGCTATCAGAGAATAGCTTTACCAACAAAACTAAAGATAGTGTCAATGGAGATTATTACCATGCTTGCTTAACCTTAATGAAATGGTGAATATTTACTTTGCTTAAAAATTTTATTAATGAACACACTAATAGTTTGGCTCATAAAATTTGATTTTAACTGACTGAAACAAATTGAATATAGGCATCTGAAGGTGAATTTTGTGAGTTAAGAAAATCACATGAATTGGATGCAAACTGGGATGACTTTGCCATCAAATTGAGGGACTGTAAAGAGAAGATCCCTTCAGAAATTTCTAGTATTTATGAATCCATAGATGACTCATTGTGAAAAGTTGTATAAAGTTTGCTGAATAACGCAGGTGAAATAAAATACTGTAACAAAATTAATGTCTGTTATTTTTAGATAGAATAAAGGCTTTTGCCTGCATATTTCCATTATTAAGTAACTATTGAGGATCTAGGATGCCAAACTTAAGGAATTTTAAAATTCAGCCTTATTGGAAGTTATCTTATTGTGGTTTTCTTCACTGGAAACAATTTTCTAAAATACTGGATAAGTATATAAATATTTTCATTTCCTGATCTGATTGAAGATATGTTTGTTGATTGACCATTTTAGAAAGTAGATTTGGATGAAGTCAGACACAGTGGCACATGCCATTAGTCCAGCTACTCAGGAGGCTGAGGCAGAAGGATCACTTCAGCCCAGCAGTTTCAGATCAGCTTGAGTGACACAGAGAAATACAACCTCTAAAAACTAACTAACTAGCTAGGTAGCTAGCTAACTAACTAAATAAATAAACATAGATCTGGCTGACTACCTTATAAGCTGTAAAAATCATTACAATTTAAATGTGGAAATGCAACTTTTAAAGGCTAAATTAAGAAATTAGCAGTGTTTTGTATTAAGTTTTTAAACTGACTCATGCACTCACACATACACGTCGACATACACACAGAAAAGACATAGCTCTTTTTATTGAAAAATATAGTCAGCATGGAGAAGGTTCAGTCAGACGCAAATATTTTATGGCATTGAATCCAGGTTATATTAGGACAAAAAGCCACTGGCCTTAAAGCAGGTGTTTTTAAAAAAGTGTTAAAATGTTATTTGAAAGTCAAACATGGTAGTTCATGCCTACAGTTCCAGCTACTTGGGAGGCTGAGGCAGGAGGATCACCTGGGCTCAGGAGGTTGAAGCTGCGGTGAGCTATGATTGTACCCCTGTCCTCTAGCCTGCACAACAGATGAGACTCCCAACTCTAAAAAAATATTAATGAAGTGTTATTTGCTCCACTACTTGTTTGGGATGTAAGTTAGCATTACGGAAAACTAGAGTTTCCATGATAGATTTGAGAAATTCTGGGTTAAATAAATGTAAACAAACTCTATTTCATAGGTACAGTGGATTTTACATTCAAAATGATCAAGATTATTTTGATCCTTTTTACTTTTCTTTACTCATGAAGTAAGAAAAACAATTATCTTCTTAATTTATTTTTCTTGCTTAATTTGAAGAAAAAGATCTTTTTAAAATTGGTATTGTGAAGTTTATTTAGTGCAGAGCATAAAAATCATATGTCCGTAGGATCCACATCTGCTCTTGGTGCACTATCTCGCCGGTGAATGGGATTCCAGCCTTTCCTCCTCCCTCCCTCTCTTTTTCCAGACATCTGCTCCTGCCTCCTATGCCATGTCCCGCCTCCTTGTGTTTCTTCTCCATTTCACATATCTGGATGCGTTTCTTTCTCCCTTCTGCCCAGTGATTACCACTTGCCTATCCCTGGAATCTCGTTTGTTATCTGTTGCCCTATCTCGTGGAAATCACATCATGCTTTCCTTCCTAAAATAAATTTTCTTTTGGCATCTAAAATTTGGACTTCCCTCGCTAGAAACAACCCTGCTTCAGTTGGCAGAACTAATTCTAGGCATCATGTTTTTCTAGTTTTCTTTGTTTTACTGCAGAGAATCAGGTAGCATCTGAAAGACACTAGAGGCTGAAGATGATTAGAGTGGAATGGGGAGAAAGAAATAGAATCCAGAACTTTGTTCAGTAGAACTCATTGTTGTACAGTATATTTTGTACTGAATTCAAGCTGAATGGGTGGGTTTTTTTTTTTTCTCTTAACATTCACAAATATCAAGTTTAAGACAGGCTTTTAATTTTCTTGGTCATTTTATGTAATTTACTAGGGGAGCAGTTTGTTAGGCAGTCTAATGAGAGAATTAGATGGTCTCAAGTATTTTGATGAATAAGTAATGGAATCATTATTAAGACTTTTGGTTAATCCTAATTGAGAGTCTAGACTAAAAATACTGATGTAGAGCAGATGTCCTGACTTTACAGCCTGCTAAAGTTTCCTCTCCAGAGAATGTTGTATTCCAAGACGGGTAATGCAATGTGAGTCTGGAGTCACTCCAGTTTTTTGGGTTCAGGCTAGACTAGGGTGTGTCATAATCCAATAGCAAGCATGGAGAAGGACTGGTCAGACACAAGTGTTTTATGGTATTGAAGCCAGGTTATATTAGAACAAAAAGTCGCTGGCCTTAAAGCAGGTGTTTTCAAAACGTGTTAGAGTGTTACTTGGAAGCCAAGCATGGTAGCTTGCGCTTATCGTTCCAGCTACTCAGGAGGCAGGAGGATCACCTGGGCTCAGGAGGTTGAAGCTGCAGTGAGTTATGACAATAGCCTGCACAACAGATGAGACTCCTGTCTCTGAAAAAAAAAAATAAAGTGTTACTTGGTTCACTACTTGTTGGGGATGTAAATTAACATTACAGAAAACTAGAGTTTCCACTATAGATTTGAGAAATTCTGGGTTAAATAAAAAAAAACAAACATACTCTTTTATTGAAGGACATCTCAGGGACTTTAATATATGAAGACGTGTTGTGAGTCTCCATAAAAAGGATTATTTTGTGAAGCATTTTCCAAATGTTTTTGACCTGTGACCCAATTTCTATTCAGTGAGCACCACAGAGAGTGTATTTGGCACTGGTATAATTTGGAACACAGATTTAAGGGATGCCGTTTAATGCGGCATTCAAACTGAGTGATCATTTGCTAACATGGTCATTTACCAAAATAAATAACATGTGCCAATGAATTTAATAAATGGCCAAATGGCCAAATGTTTTCTTATTATTCTAAACCTAAGCAATTAGGCTGTGGATAATTTAAACCTTGAGTTTTAAGTATGTTTATAGCTTTTAGGATTAATATTTAACATTATGGCAGAATCTAGCAAACCCAGAGGGGCACATATTCAAGAACCATCTATTGGGTCTCTTTTACTAGATTCCATGTTGTAGGTATCTTTGTCCTGCTGGCTTCTTGTAATTGGGCTTATTGTCCTACTGACTGTGGCAACATATTGATTGTTAAAAGTTTATTCCAATTTTTTGAAGTCTTTTTTACAGTGTAAGACGGGAAATAAAAAGCAAGGGCAAAACTCCATCACTTATATGGAAAGGCATTTTCAATTTTTCTAAGCCATTTCTATGCTCAAAAAAGGTTCTATGCTTGAATATGACAAATTCTGTTACTGCGAACACCAGCTTTTTTCAAATATAATAATTCCCAAAGCAGAGTATGCTTTTTATGGAATTCTTTATTTCAGAGTGCCTGACCACCGAGTGCATAGATTACCAAAAATTTGTCTTTTTTCTGTTTCTTCGATGCATCTGGTCATGTTCTTGGACTTGTCTCGGTAATGAAAACCACCATCTCTGTCTATCCAGAATAGAGCAGTAATTTGAAGATCTGTTTTTAATAAAACAATACATGTCTTGAAGACATGTATTAATAGTGACTGGAGGAACTGAAGAAAAGATGTATTGTTAAAATGTTTGTGTTGCTTTTAAAATCATAGCTAAGTTATTGAGTGCTTGCTTTGTCAGATACTGTTGTAAATCATTTATGTGTATGAACGTGTTTAATCTTTACAATTTTACAGGAAGGTGCTATTATTCCTGCCTTTCATACAAGAAAACTGAGGGGAAGAGAGGTGAAATAACTTTTCCAAGGCTGAATAATAGGAAGTGCAAGAGCCGAGAGATGACTGTGAGCACTCCAGCATCAAAACCCAGACACTATGAGCCATAGCACATTGTTTCTCTCAGCAAAAGAGAGACATGTTCATTAAAACTCACTGGAGTTGGCCATGAGGGTGGATAATAAGTTATGACATTAGTTTACATTTTTTAATGATTTAGAGTTTTGAAAAGATGCGTTTTGTGGCTTTACACATGCTGTACATCTGCTCATAAATTTTCAGTGACTCTGCATCATGCTGCAGTTTAAATCAAATCAAACTAACTCACTTCTAATCAACTCACCTCATCTACATTTATCAGTTTGGGTGTCAGGCTATCCATATTCTGACCTTTTTATTTTTAACTCACTAATGCCTTATTCAACATTTTTCTGCTTCATGAATGTATCACTAAAATCAGCCAGATTCATTCCATGTATCTTGTTGCCAAGACTTTGTTCATCTTCCCATGGGAAGGTCTATCTGCATTTCTTCTCTGCTTGTCTAACTAAATTCTTCCTTCAAGGACTATTTCACAATCCACTTCTCCCACGAAAATGCTAATCACCTTAACTGCTCTCTTGGCCTTTGAACACCTCTGAAATATGCTTTACATTTGGAATATATTTTGTATTACAGTGAATATGACCCTTGAGTGTAATCTTAAGGATGCTGAGAGGTCATTGGACAGAAAAATCTTCTGCCTGAGCTGTGGATCATGTGGGAGGTATTACAGATGAGGAGACATAATAGGGTGATATAAGGGAGGAACAAAGAGCTTAGAAAATTTAATAAAAGTTTAATAAAAAAGTCAAATGTTAAAGGGCAGCATATAACCTGCTACCAGATAAAGAAGTTGTCTTAAAAACACTGAGAAACCAATGAAAAATCCTATTAACTTTGGGGGATAAATTACTGGTTAATCAACTCTATAGCTGAATTTTTTTCTCCCTACCGTCTTTTCTCTGTTTTTCTCACTGGTGGAAGTTTTGAGTGTCAATTTTGGAGACTTTGAGAAGTTACTACTTTGGTTCAGGTAAGAAATGTTGACGGTCCCACTGATTAAACGGAGCAATGGAAGTAGATTAGAAGGAAAGGGACATTTTAAAGAGATATCTCATAGTCAATTTTATACAGAGAAAAGGAAAAGAAAAATCAAGGATGGTTTCTAAGGTTTTGACTTAGGCAACATAACGTAAAATAGCGCCATTAAGTGAATGAAAGAATAGGGGGAAGTAGGTATGGAGATTCTCTCACAGTGGGCGCTCCCAGTTAGTGAATCAGCAGGAATTTAGATGACCGTACATAATAGGAAGATAGAGGCTTATGGCTGAAAGGAGAGGTCTACAATGGAGACACTTGGGATATTAGCTTATTGGTCATTGTTGATTCTATAGGTCTGAATAAAAGCAATCAGTAGAGTATGTAAACTAGCAGAGGATGGAGAATGCAATGTGAGACATTTTCAAAGCTAGAGTAAAAACAGAATAAAGAGGATTGGCTAGATTCTCACATTCCTCCCACACATTAGCCCAAATAATTAATGAATCTAAAGGCAGCCCTGAATCCATTAAAACAATTTAAGAGTAAGGGAACAAACTAGTATAGAACAGTTTATACATGTGTGCTGACTATCCTTTTTGATTTGGTATTTGTAATGATTGTATAATCTGGAAAATATGTTTATTTGGTTTTAAATTTTTAGTTCAGCATTCAGAGAATCTAGATTTGCACATGAGTAAAAATGAGTCTTCTCAAGTGAGTAATTTTGAGTGTAAACATTATAAATAACCAGCACTAACTCATATACATTTAAATTGAATTCTTTTATTTTAAATATTCACATTACAGGAATTCATTAGGCCTGAATAGAGCATCATTATTTACACATCCAAGGAATAACTCCAGTGCTAAATCAGTGAGGTAAGTACCACTGAATATAGGAAATATGACTGAAAAAAGTGTTTCTTCTAACACATATAGGCTCAAATCCTTTATACATTTATTTCCATCTTGGAATCTTAGCACAGATTGCTGAAATCACTATCAATTGCTGAACAAAATTTCACAAAATTATAGCAATCACAACATATATTTATAAGCCCAGAACAACATCTATGAGCAGGAATCCACATTGTGATAGCATTTTTAAGGGAAGAAAATTTCAAATGACACCTCCAGTTTAATTTGTGGAAAACACAAGTTCTCCAAGTAACTGAATATACAGATTTTTTTTCTGGCATCTTGCCTTTCATGGCTTATTAAAATATTTGCGTAGCTGCCATAAAGTGTTATGTTAATTACAGTTGGAATCGATGAAGCGAACACTGTGGTAGCAAACTAAGAGCCCAAATCAATGTTAGCTGAATGTCACGCACATACAATATCTTAGTTTGAAGTTGCCTCGACACTGCTAGGACAGCTACTCATCTTTTGAATTAGTACTTTACTTTCAGAATGCAGCAAGACTCAGCTGCTTAACTTTCACTTGGAACAGTAGCTGCAGTCAACTTTTCTTATAGTTATACTAACTTCACTGAAGCTGTTAAAATTGAACCGGAAGGAACCAATCTCCTGTAAATAAATAAATAAATAAATACATGTATAAATAGGATTCCCGCCATTTTAATAACATAGCAATGGAATTACCTTCAAACACTGTAAATGCGTATATTAGTGTTTTTAATTCACCAACAGCATGTTTTAGCCTTAAGATATTATGATGAATGACTCATCTCATTGAGGGAGGGGCCGTTGGTCTACACGTATTACCTGCTTGGATTTAAGCCCTTTCAAAACACAAGTATGTTTTCTGAAGAAAAAAAAAGTAAAAGAAGCTAAACTAAACAAATCCTTCACTGAATGGAGTAGTTTTTGTTATTTGCAAAGACTGTTGTAAATTATTAACATGTTAAGACTCCTCTGCAACCCAAATTAATATTTTTATACACTTTTAAAAGTTACTTAAGTTATTAAGTAAAAAAAAAGGCTAGATTCACCTTTTCCCCCTACTAATTACACTGATTGACTGTCTGTACTGCCTAGATGTTCTACATTATTGCCCAATTTAGTGCCATGTAGACCTGACCTCAAGTGTTTTTCCCGTCCCTGGCAGTAGTACTGATTTTGGCAGTGTACAAAAAGATATACCATTCTTAGCTATAGAAAAAGCTGCCAGGATGTTGTGTTCACAGATTGGATCTGGTTAAGATGACTTTTTTCCACATCTTCATGCTTTGTAATATTAACTTGTTGTATAGTAAATTGTATCACTTGCCAACAAATGATTTGTTATATTTTATTGCCAACAATAAACTCCAAGAAGAAAAGTTTTGGAAAAAATTTACCACAGTATGCTGCAAAGTTAGAAAAGAAGCAAAGCAGTATTGTCTATTGGCTCATTATCACTAAGAACAAAGTTTTCACTTTACCAAATGTTTAAAAAGGACTTTTGAAAGGACGTAAATCATGCACACGGATTGAGACAAAGTCTATGTGTGAGTTGGCAGTGTACATCTCCCCAAAGCTGCATGATTCACCAACTGCATGCATTTTTTTCACCTAATATAAACACAATCGTAATATTATCATATAATTTCTAACACATCTTATTTCAAACATGCATTAGCTGCTAAAATAAGATTTTAAAGAAAAGCTGATGTTTGATATAAAATAATCATGTTTTTTCAAGTGTGGAAAAATACTCTACAAAAAAATAAGTAGAAAAGTGATTTCTGATCAATGTGTGATTTTTATCTATAAAAATCGAAATGACTAATTAGTGTGCTTAAAACAACCCTGTCGGGTCTGCATCTCAATAATACACACACAGAAAGTTAACAGCAGTAAACAACTATTAGCACAATGCAATTAAATCCTTACCAGAAATAACATGAAACTATAAACTGTACATTTGGCATTAGGTTTCAGGGTATTTTTTAAGAGTTTGCTTAAATATGACAATACAATAGTGCAAAATTACATTACATTAATAAAACATACAATTATTATCCAAATAGTTTATGGATTATTGACCCTTACAATTCACATATGGCTAAAATTGGCACATTTTGTTTCAGTGTGATAGTTTTGCCCTTCCTTGAGTGTGAGTCAACTTATTCAAAGTTACACTTAAACTACACAAAAATGATATTGACATATGTGTATCTATATGTACCTTCTTGAGGGAATGAGATCAACAGGAAACATGTAAAGTCCCAATTCTATTAGTAGAGCTTCACTGCAGCTTTCTTCTTCGTCAAGCCTTTAATCCAAGCTCCTAAATCAATGACCTGTTAATTTCTCTTCCCTCTTTGTCATGGCTCTTAGAACAGTGGCATGGTCACATGGAAGGGAGCAAGCATAAAAGAAGAAAAGTTCTAGAAGACTATATATGGCAGCTCATGCTGGATGCCAAATTAAATTAGAATTTTTAAACAATAAATCAAGACACACTGAGTTTCTCATGTAGTTCTAATGTACAGTCCATCACACTCCCTTTACAGATGTGAAATCTGTGGCCCAGAAATGCTAGTGAATTACACGGTAGATTGTGAAATTAGAACTTGGACTCAAATCTTCATTTTACCACTCCTTTTCTTGTTTCTTATTGACACGTTTCTCCTTTTTACAGTTTTTTGAAGTGGAATCTAGATACAGACTTGTTTTGTTAGTTCTTTACTTTTTTCCATTTTAAAACCTCTCCCATACATACATACTGAATCAGAATAAACTGCGTTGTAGTGAAGATACAAAAATCTCAGTAATTTTGACCAGTTGCATCTCTATAAGAAAAGTTACCTCATCCTTTGTTCATACATAATTTAATTCCTAGGGATTCTATAACAATGCTATTTTCCATATTGCCACAATGACTTCATTAACTGTGACTCCTACTAAACCCAATCTTAAAGAAAAAGAAAATACACATGAATATATATTGTTTTGAAGGCTGACATCATGTTGATAGCTCTAAAGATTTGCATTTTTGTTTAAGTGTAAAAAGGCATCATTATTTCAACTATGTTCTTCCCTATTTCCATTTCCAATGACATGCAGCTTGTTAATCTTCAGAGCAAGGGCTCTTATGGACTTGAATGTAGAGCAAGCTGAAAGTTCTTTTTTTTCCCATCTAGGCAAAATTCTGGTATCAAGTATGACCCTCTTTGCCCTTTGACTAATTATTTTAAAAGAACATTCAAAATACTCAAGATAGACCATCTTTTATCTGAAACATAATCTGCTTCCAGTTTTACATAGACAATTCAATAATCTCCATTTGCTCAAGGTCTCTTGAAGAAGAAAACCAGTATATGAAAGGCCTGATCTCCTTTCAGTCTCTGGAGACATGTATTCTACTCTTGATGAGTGCATCTCCTTTAGCAGTCTCATCTTGGATGAGGATGGCATCTTCAGGATTATCTCATCCGAGGAACTGAACCTGGCTAATGAGGCCAATCTGAGACTGGAGGTTGCGCTGCTGTAACTCTGGTACATATTTCTCCCATAATGAGTAGTCCTGGGTTGTTAATTTAGTCTTTGGATACTGTTTCTGCAGAGCCTGCTTTTCTATCTCTTGCACCCTCATTAATCTAAATGTAATGCAGCCATGTGTAGAAAGTCACCACAACTACATACCTTTCTGTAGAAATGGCTCTTTAACATTTTCAGATAAAACCTATATTCGTTTTTCACAATAAAATTCCAGCAAGCTCTAATGTAACATACTTTACATACATAACTAATTCAGAAAATTATTTGGTTGCCAGAGAACTCAGAAAAATAACTTAATTCAATTTTTGAAGTTTCGTAATGTTACTGAAATAATAAAAATGTCTAATGTTCTTTGAAGGAACATAATTAAGAACTATGTAAAAATACTGTCTTAAATATCATTCATTTTCACCCATAAAAATATAAATTTTCCCTTAAGTCTAATTTTTTTGTTCTAACACAGTACAGCTTAAAAATTGTGTACATGAACAGTTGAAATTATTCATGTCAAAACTCTATTTATTATTCAATTAGCAATTAGAGTGGTCTTAATCACAGTCTGGCTAATATTTTATTTCTGCACTACTAAACAAATACATTCCTGTTTATTGAACTTATACCCTAACATTTTTAAAAGTAACTTCTAGCAGTATTTTTTTCTTTTCTTTTTTTCTTTTTTTTAGCCTTAGGAAAAGTAGATGAAAACTTGATTCTTTTTCCTAACAAACAATTAGCTAGTTCTGTAACTAAACTACTGGGCCAGCTAAAGTGCTGGATTAAGTCAAATTGGTATTTCTAGGCCTCATTCTTTTTTTTCTTTTTGAGTTGGAGTCTCACTCTGTCGCCCAGACTGGAGTGCAGTGGCCGCTTCCGGCCACCGCAGCCTCGACCTGCTGGGCTCCGGCGATCCTTCCGCCTCAGCCTTCCAAGTAGCCGGAATTACAGGCATGCACTACCATGCCCGGCTGATTTTTTGATTTATTGTAGAGATGAGGTCTCGCTGCCCAGGCGGGTCTCGAACCTGCGGGCTCAGGCAATCCACTCACCTCAGCCTCCCAAAGGCGCGGGATTACAGGCTGAGCCACCGAGCCCGGCTTCTAGGCCTCATTCTTTACCAGAGAATGATCTCTGTGAATCTCCCAGCTATTCCATTCTGTGACAGAAGCTATATCAATTGGCAATAAGCTAAAGTGGCTATTAATTTGCTGATTGCTCATAACTGAGAGAGAAAATTAAGACTGCTTGGGTTCCAATTATTTTAAGAAATGGTGTATGTGTTTAGTAACGCAAACAATGCCTGTTCACCATCACTGCCAGCTCCCGACACCCCTCCCATTACTTATTTTTATTTCCCTTCTGCTGAAGACTTATTCCTTTAGCTTTTTATAATTTTCAGTGATTCTTACAACATCTTCGATACTTAACATCTTCAATGTTTTCGAACTGAAATTGTAGAAATAGTTCTAGATTTCTCATTTGAACACATACCATCTAGTCACTTTAATATAATTTCATTTTTCCTCACAAAAGGATTCATGCTATCTCCACTTAAAAGATGCAGAGTCTGAGGCTAAGAGAGGTCATGTGACTTGCATACAGCTAGTGAATGGCAGAGCTTGGATTCAATCCTAAATTTGTGACCCTTTCTACCTATCAGGCTAGGACTTTAGAACCCAAGAAAGTGATATCTTAAACATAACAATAGATAAACAACTCAATCTTTCATGTTGCAAAACATAAACATAAAGTTAGAAACCCCAAAAGAGAATGAGAGATAGTCTTCAAGCTATATACTCTTAATTTTCCTAATAATTGCTTCAGGTCCAAAACCGTTCATGTCTTTGTACAGATTGGTAGTTTCCAGGGGTGGATCCACATTAGTGTAACCTGTGGAAACTTAACAACCGTTAGCCTTCTGGGTTCTTCCTCAAACAAAAAAGCTCAGATTTCTGAAGTGGAGCTTGGACATTCACAATTTTCAAGACTCTTTAGAAGATTCTAATGTGCATTCAAGTCTGAGAACTACCTCTATAAGCTATTCACAACTGGACAGAATAGCTAGAGACTGTAAATAACCTGACCCAGATCACAGGACTGGTTAGTGAGTTCCACACTCATGAATGAAATAATTAGACATAGAAAATGTCTTGAACCTTACAGAGGAGGAATTCTTTACTGATGTATTTAAGAAGATTCCAAGTGAGCTATAGAAAGCTAATACTTCATATCAATTGAATAATAGAATACTTTCCATTTAACAGGTGGGCTGCAAGCCTCAAAACTGGCAGGGAATCAGAACTATCTAGAGAGATTTTAAAAGTAAAGATTCCAGGACCTTCTTAGACCCAGAGACTCAGAAGCTGTGTTTTATTGACAGTCTTTCCAATGATTTTTATTTACCTAATCTATGAAATCCCAAAGATATATGTGTTTGAGAACCACTGCTTTAGGATAGAATGGTTCACCAACTACAGCAGAAACAGAATAATTTAGGAAATATATTAAAAGCATGCTCTTTTGGGGGAATGGGGGAGCTTATTAGGAGAGATTCGAATTGCATAGGTCAGAGCCCAGGAAGCAGCATTTTTAATAAACACCTCTGGTGATTCGAGATCAGGTGACCCAGGAACCATGCTTTGAGTAACACTGACAAAAGGCTACTGGTGTTGGAGATGTACTTTTTAAATTACAAATTTTCAAAGTAAATCAAGTACATGAACTCATTAATCATGAGTTAAAAATAACAAAATTTTCTAAATGTTCTCATGTGAGCTTATTTAAACTATGTTAGTTTATTGTCAGATGGGGATTGCCTTATGTGTTTCCATTGCCTTCCAATGTTTCCAGTATGAGTTAGCTTATTGTAATAAGAATTTGGATAGTACAGAAAAATGTAAAATATTTCAAAATAACGTCCAATCTATGGTTAGTTTTCTGCTGGCAATTAAGGTCTCAGTGAGTTGTAAGTACAAAAGACACAGGATGACAACTAAGGGGAAAGAGGAGATACAGGCTAGTTAATTGAGCACATGCTATATTCCAAACTCTGGATTAGGTTCTTCCCACATATTCATTGAAATAAACAGTTTTATACTTTAAAGGTCTATACAGAGAAATGAGAAGGAAATCTGTTTGGAAAATTGACTTCAAAAAATTGTTTTGAGATGGTCATTGAAATTTCATTTGCAAATTCATGCATATGACAATTTAGATCTTAGATACAAGAGTAATAGTGCTAGAAGGAAACTTACAAATGAGGTCCAGAGAGGTTAAGTGGCTTTATCAAAATTAGTTTGTTGAACTCGTACTTCAGGGTAGCACTTGTACTTCTGGTTTAGCAGGCTATCTCTCATTTAGGTTCTGTTAACTCTTTTTATAAGATGCTTGTGAATATGGATGCATTCAATATGAATTACTGAAAGGGAGAATACTTCGGGTAGCAGTGACGCACACTCATTTGCAAAATGCTACAAAATCTCTAGATGAGAGTTGCCCAGAAAAAAAAAATCTTAATTGACTGATGTTTGCAATACAATGGAGTAAAGTTAGGGAGGACACTATATTTCTCTCCATGCATAGTTTAGTGGTAAATAACTGCTCTTCACAGTGCATACACCTTATGTTCTCCTTAAATACTAATTTTCTTTCCTATTAGAAACAGTTGATATGTCATTGATATTTGAATAGGATGTTAACGTGTTCCAAATCCTTCTTAATCTATCTTGCAATGTTGACTTCTTTGGGGCTTTAGAATGTGGTAAGAAGGAAGAATTTAAAATGCCTTCCTTCAGCATTCAGGCAGAAAACTAACCAAGAAAATAAATATAAAATACCATCTCCAACTGATACCAATAAGCTGGTACTGACACTACATTTTAAAAAAATGGTTTTTTGCTTGACCGCTAATGACATTCATTTATTTGTTTATTCAAGTATTGGTTGAGACTCTCCTTTGTATCAGGCACTGTGCTGATTCTTTTTTTTTTTTTTTTAAGTTGGAGTCTCACTCTGTCACCCAGACTGGAGTGCAGTGGCCGCTTCCGGCCACCGCAGCATCGACCTGCTGGGCTCCGGCGATCCTTCCGCCTCAGCCTTCCAAGTAGCTGGAATTACAGGCATGCGCTACCACGCCTGGCTGATTTTTTGATTTATTGTGGAGATGAGGTCTTGCTGCCCAGGCGGGTCTCGAACCCGCGGGATCAGGCAATCCACTCACCTCAGCCTCCCAAAGGCTCGGGATTATAGGCTGAGCCACCGAGCCCGGTTTGTGCTGATTCTTTAGATTCTGAAATTTGTTACATTTAACAGCTTGGTTGTAATTTGTGAATAGGTTTTTCTAAATGAGATCAGAGGTCCAGGGAATTAAAAAATATGATCAAGCACAAAGTCATAATGTAAGGAACTAAAATCTGTTTTGGTAACATTAATTCATGCCAAAAAACATTTCTGGGTGATTATCTTAAGACTCATGGAATCTATTTTGAAAAAAGACAGGCAAAAAAAATCAGTAGCATAGTTTCCTATTCTTTTAATAGTTAACCTCCAATTGGAGGTAAGAATTTAAAGACTCAGCAAGTAATTTCTAAATATTCTGACACTTTACACATCAAATGTTCTGAGCTTTCTAAGCCCTCACAATAAAAAAAAAATTTCTGCACAATCTAGGATTATCAGAACTTTTACAGTAAATATAAAATTTTTAACAGTGTATTTGTTTTCCCACTAAGATAATTTTTTCAGTTTCTGCTTTATATTGCCAAATATATGATTGTCATAAAATATATGACTGTTATGTCTTTCTTTTTCAGAGTGTAATACTGCTGGATGTGGCTAAATCAGCATATATTTCTATTAGCAAGTACTACAATAATTAATATTCATATATTCTTGCTAAGTCCTAAATAATTAATATTTAAATTTTCAGATATTCAGATCATTGAAGGTAATAGTGTTTTGATATTTTGAAATAAAATATTTTAAATGGTCTGTTCTCTTTTTATATCTACAATTTAACCCCAGGCACAATTATTTGTTTTTATGCCTGTAACAAGCCAATATTGTTGAATCAATATAACTTTCATATGAGATATCTTTACCAAGAATTGTAATCCACAGGATTTATCAAAAAAGTGGCTGAAAACCATACACTTTCTTGAGGGTTGCTTTTCACTTAAAAGTAGTGAAAGCCTATTTCCTTCTGCTAAAGCGCAACTCCTAAAATATTTAAGCCAGAAAGAATGTCAACAAGTTTAATGTTTTATTTATTGTATACCTTCAAAACTCAAAGTTATTTTGCATAGAGGATACCATTTCTCATGCCCTAAATTATACCAGTAAGACATTCACATTTATAGAAATTGAGACATACTTCTATGATAAGGTGGAATGCAATGAAAAAATAGGATTAAGAGAGATAGGATCCTTAAATTCTAATCGTAACTACCATCACTAGCTGTGGTGTGTGTGTGTGTGTATGTGTGTGTGTGCATGCATACGCATATGTGTGAGAGAGAATATGTGCAGGTGTTTTGAATAAATAATATCTCTGGATCTAGTTAACTCATAAATAGAAAAAAGAGATTGGCTTATAAACAATGCTACAATTCCTTCTAGCCCTAAAACTGCACAGACCAAGAGACCCAGAACCGAAGGGTTCAGCTGAGTCATTCATTTGCACACTTCAAATTTAGAAAACTTATTCTTCTGGACTTTAGTATGAATTTTTAAGGTACCAGTTAGTCAGTTAGTAGTACTGCCTTGGTTTGGGGTATATTATCAGCATATGATTATAGTCACAGTCCAAGAAAGCCTACATTTGTAGTGAACAATAGAGGCAACTGCCCTCAGATCTTTCAGTTCTTTGAAGTCAAGAGCACCCACTACAACAAAAGCAGGCTGAAATGATACTGAATGCTTTCCTGCTTTCACATATGGTCATATATGCTATGTATGAATAATTCCTAAACTTGTTAGCAGTACTTCTTTAGCTCCCATTACTTTTGAAAGGCAGACAAACAAACAGAAAAGCAATGTATGAACCTGACACTTTAATGATAAAATAAATGTGAGTGGAAATCTTTACTCAACTAGGAATGCTATTTCTTATTAGAAGGGGTTAGAAGAGATAATATGGAGGGAATCCACATTAGGTCAAATGAGTAGACAATGTTCACAGCTCAGAAACATATCAAGTAACCAAGCAATTGGGAAAATAGCTAATTTACAAAAATTAAATCAGCAGTGACCCATATACATGCCATTGAGAGTAGTATGTGCATAAACCTAGACTTAGGCTGGAATTGAAAGGAAGCTTGACATATGTCTGTCCATTTAACTGTAAGCTTCTTTAAGGCAATGATAATATCTGTTCATCTTATCTCTGTGGTAGTTAGGGCACTGTCTGACACTGTGCATCTACTCAAGCATGGCTAAAGGAATGAACCTAGGGATCAAACAATCCTCTATTCAATGCAGAAATAGTCCTCTGCTCAAATCCCTCCAGTGCTCAGGTTAGTTTATTTTCTACAAGGTTGTCTGGGTTGTTGGACATACCTCCTTCTTGCTTAACTGAAATGTATCTCTTCTTCTATCTCATACAGAAAATTGTGGGTTTGAGCTCTGCTGATGTCAACATGTAATAGGACTATTAGAATAAGTCACAAATAGACCCAAATGGTTGTCATCAGAACATTGGAATTCTTTTGATGGATTTTTGGCCTGAATGAAATAAAGGTATTCAAGATTATTTTGGGGAATGCTTTCCCTGAAGAATCCTTAGTATCCCATCTTTTCTCACTAACCATCTCTGCTTATATTCAGCTCTCCCTTCTCTAACCTTATGGAGGAGAATGCTATAGACAACTGCAAGTTCAGAGATACATTCTTAAGAAATCTATTGTAAACCGGGCTCGGTGGCTCAGCCTGTAATCTTGAGCCTTTGGGAGGCTGAGGTGAGTGGATTGCCTGAGCCCGCGGGTTCGAGACCAGACTGGGCAGGGAGACCTTATCTCTACAATAAATCAAAAATTCAGCCAGGCATGGTAGCACATGCCTGTAATTCCGGCTACTTGGAGGCTGAGGCGGAAGGATCGTCGGAGCCCAGCAGGTCGAGGCTGCGGTGGCCGGGAGCGGCCACTGCGCTCCAGTCTAGGCGACAGAGTGAGACTCCAACTCAAAAAAAAAAAAAAATCTATTGTAATGATAAATTTATTTTGGTTCTGTAAAGCCCTGAAGACCATGGTCATATGTGCTATGTATGAATAATTATTAAAATGGAATATAAAACATCATCTCCAATTAGTACCTCTAAGCTAGAACTGCCACTGTCACTACCTTAAAACAAACAAAAATATTCACTTGACTTCCAGTGTCATTTTTAATTCATTCAATTAATATGTATTGATATCCTATTCTATGTTAACACTGTGTGTTTTCTACAGATCTCCACTTTATTATATACAGCAACATTATATTTAACACCTTGATGATAATTTTATTTAGGTTTTCTTAAATGGTAAGGCTCAAATCAAATGAATTCTATCATTTCAATGATAGGAGTCATTATTATAAGTCTTTAATGGTGATTCAAATCTTATATTTATTCATTCGTCAATATGGTAAAATAAAACTATTTAAATATTGAGAAGCCGGGCTCGGTGGCTCAGCCTGTAATCCCGCGCCTTTGGGAGGCTGAGGTTAGTGGATTGCCTGAGCCCGCGGGTTCAAGACCCACCTGGGCAGCGAGACCTCATCTCTACAATAAATCAAAAAAAATCAGCTGGGCGTGGTAGCGCATGCCTGTAATTCCAGCTACTCGGAAGGCTGAGGCGGAAGGATCGCTGGAGCCCAGCGGCCACCTGCACTCCAGTCTGGGCGACAGAGTGAGACTCCAACACAAAAAAAAAAAAAAAAAAAATTGAGGTTTCAGAAAAAAATTAAATTGATAAAAGTTGTTCATAAATGGCACTATTTATAAATATGTTTATATTTGTATGTATCATTTTTCTTGCCATATGAAGAAATTATTTGTTTTATTATAACAAGTGTTATCGTATCAGGAAAAGAACTGTCTTAGAGTTTCTTAAATATTATTAGGATTATTTCTGAGGTGCTGAAAAATCACAGCAAATTGGATAGTTAAAAATACTTAAATAATTTAACTTTATATCACAAGAATAGGTAGCTACATTTGCAATTCAGCTTAATGAAAATAAATGGGAAATCTCATAGCTTCCTGAAGAGAACAGTTCTGCTTCACATCTTTCTTGTTCACTACATGAATAATTCTACCCTCACAAATGTGGTAAATAGGTTTAAAAAAATCAAACAGAGACAGTCATACACTTTGTTCAACTTCGAAGTTAAAGAGGTTAGAATTCAGTTGCAATGTTTCTCCTTTGTTACAGTATGAATACGTGGAACTAGAGATTATAATTTTTAGTGAAAATCTTTATGATGATTTTAAGATGTGAATCTTCATTTCCCAAATAGATTAAACAACTGATCAGTGTAGAAACAATAATCAAATCACAAACTTACATTACGGACAGACTACAAAAATATAAACAAGCAATGTTTATAAATGACAGTGAAGAATAAATTACTTTTCAGTGCATATAATTACGTATATACAGGATAATTTAAAACCAAATGGGACGATTGCTAATGCTAAGCTCTTAAACATTTTGATGGGAAATCTCCATCAAAATATATATGTTACCCAGGAAAGGGTAATAAAAATAAATCGTGACATAAAAGTAGAATGTTGTTCTTCTTATCCTCAAAACTTGTAGGATATCTCATCAAAATATTTTACCAAGTGTGCAAATTATGAAATATTTTAATTCCAAAACCATTTCTCTAAATTACCAACAGACTTGTATTCTTGATGCCTTTTCACATGATCACAAGCCAAGCATGCATGTGATTCCCAAAATCGTGGAAGATTTACGGTGAAATCCTTCCTCCAGTTAAAGTAACTAAGATATAACGTATTATTTTTGTCGACTTCCTTCAGATACTTTGCTAGCTCACTGGGAGAGTTATAATCTTCCACATGAATGAATGAATCTGCTGGAATATAATTCTCATAGTTTTCCCTAGACGGTCCCAGAACAACAGGTACAGAGCCAGCCAGGAAAGCATTATAGAGCTTTTCAGTAATGTAATCTTTGTGGATTGAGTTTTCAAAGGAAAGATAAAATTTACAGGTAGATATGGTAGGAATCAAATTTTTATCATTGACATATTCTCCAAATGCTTGCCCATAGGTATGGATTTCAATGCTTTTGCTTAGCTTATTGTAATACTTGACCCTGGCATGTTCAGGGTTCCAGTTACTCACAACCCAGCACACCAACTTCTCTTTGCTTGGCACTTCAAACACAAAAGGGTTTGTGCTCACCGTCAAGAAGCCATAAGGCACTTGGATATCTGAGTCGCGGCGGTAAGTGAGAGTCAGGTTGAACAAGTGTTCAATACCGCTCTTCTGGGGAGTGTGAGTTGGTGATTCCAGATTCATCCAAATCCATTTCTGGAAGGGTGGCCTCGCCTGCTGAGGTAAATTGGTCAGATCCCAACTGATGTCTCGGTGATGGATCAGAACCGCATGAGATTTGTTGTACAGTGAACGGTCTGTTGTGAGATGGCATCCTTGAATGTTGAACATTGCTTGGCAGGATGTCAGGTCAAAAGTCTGCCCAAATGGCCACACCCACACCAGAATAGTGGTTTCATTAAAATAATCAGTTTTGGTGGAGAAGAAGTTTTTCATTTTCAGCACAGAGCTGGCTGACTCCATGGGACTGAAAATCCAGCTGTTTGTGGGCTTGATGTAAATGAGAAGACATGCCATGAAGCAGCCCAAGATGATACAGACGATCAAAAATGGGCGGAGAACTCCTTTGGATGTTGATGTCATAATTTTTTCTATGAAACAGAGGAACAAGAGGGGAAAGTAGGGACAGGGATGAGGAGAGAATCATAAGTATAATCTGAGGTAAATAGGTGGTGCATCCTAAAATACACTTAATCACAAAATCTGTTGCATTTTCCTTTTTGGTATTATCAAACCATTGAGAGAAATAGAACTTTCATTGAAACCAAGAAACTGCTTTTAAAAGTAAGTTTCCTATAAACTCTTTCCTACAAATAATGATTCAGAACTTCTAAATGTATGAGCATATCTTTAAACCAAGTAACTTTATTTCCTCAGTGCTGTCTCTTCTTTGCTTGTAGAAAACTGGTACAATTGGTAACCCCCTCAGGTCCGCTCCCACTGTGGGAGCTTTTCTGTCTTCTCAATAGATCTTGATTTCAAAAAAAAAAAGAAAGAAAGAAAGAAAGGAAAACTGGTATAACATAGACTGTCATTACCAAAGCCATGACTAAAATATTTAGCACTTTGAAACCACATCAGATTTGTGGACATTCCCCTGTTGATATAATCACACATTTACAGCATATCAAGACTCTTATAACTTTATAATTCAGATGGAATTTAATAGAAAATCAAATTTTTTAAAGGAAGAAGTTACGTTTTTGTTTCTTGGTATCAGTTTATCTTCTCTGTTTACAAATGGATCATAATAGTGATCTGGTAAAAATGGCAAAAATGGTTTTATATTACAAAAATACATACACTGATGCCAATTTTGATAAATTAAAAACCGTTTGTGTTTTATCTTTAATTCACATATTTAAAAAATAATTTTCATTGCTTATTTTTAATAATATGTTAGTTCATCCAATATCTGCCAAGATGTAATACTCAAATGTCTTATTGGTACTGCAACAACACTCTCACTTACATAGTACTGGGACTTTTAAAAGCTTTTCTTTGTATTAAAATGATATTAGTATTATAAAAATAAAAATAAAATGGGTTCTCAAAATAAAGGGGTTATATTAAAAAAACAATTTTGATCTTGTGACAGATTATAGCTAAAAGATGAGTCAAAATTGTTTTAAAGTGTATTCAATGTTTTTTCTCTTTGACATTCATGCCTCCTTATGAATATGAGCACAAAGTTATAATATGTAACATACTGCAAAACTGTTTCTTGATCAAATTCTTACTGATTTTTTGAAACTCATACTATTTTTCTCATCAAATTACTGTGGCCAATCAATTTCAGATTCATTAAAGTATTTTAAAATTTTGATCAAAATTAGTATTAAAACATTAGATGTTTCCTTCCAGAAAAAGGAAGAAATTGTCTTCATTTAATGACCAAAATGTATGTGAACATTTAAAAAAATCATATTCTTTTGCACTGTAATTTTTCTTAAAGCACATGACAGTCTCTGAGTAGCAAAACTTGACCGAGTTCTAAGATTATGGACACTGCATCTTACAGCACTCTTGATGCCTTTCCAAAATCAAATTATTGGAATCAAAAACTGCAGCTTACTGACAATGTTAACTTCAGTTCTATAGTCAATAATAAAAAAATATATTTAATATGCCCAGGAACTAAATTATTAATAAACTCTTGGACTACAGAGAAAATCAGGAAGAAATTATGAAGGAAATCTCAATTATTTAGAAGCAAATGATCCAAGTGTCTACATGACAAATTTTGTGGAATGTTAAAACAGTAGTTAGAGGGAAATTTATAGGTTTTCACATTTTTGAGAAAATTATTATCAAATTGGCCAACTTGAGAAGCTAGATAAAGAATAATGATACTACAGAAATAAAGAAAAAATTAAGGTAAGGAGCAGAAATTTGAGATAATTAATAATGTCACAAGCTGAAAATACTAAGAAAAATTTCAGGTAAGGATAATAAAAAATATAAATTTAATTTTAAAATAAAAATGGTGAATGCTTGCTGATATAACATAGGCAGAATTAGAAAGGATTATTTTGAGTAATTTTATGCTAATAAAGTTGAAAGATGACTAGATATATGGTTCTATTTTTACACAAATAGAGAAATATCAATATTGGCACAAGAAGAAACAAATTCTGATTAATCAAATAACAGTTAAAGAAATGAAATTTATTAGCAACAATACTAAAAATAAGTCCTAGGCCTAGATAGTTTTGTAGGAATGACATCAACAATTTAGTAAATTGTTTAGTGAATGGTATTAGGGGAATACCACACCACTTAAAAAAAATCATTTTAGAAAACAGAAAAATAAGGAAAGAAGCTTAATTCATTTTATGAGGTCAATTATAATCTTGTTACCCAAACAAGGATATGAAAAAAAAAAAAGTCAGTTGCACTTATGAACACAGATGCAAAAATATCAAAATTTAGCAATATGGAGTATTTAAATATATTATGATATGATTCAAATGTAAGTCTATGGAAGTTTAGTTTCATTTGATCATACATTATAAATTTAACTAATTGGGCAATCTCTTAATTCTTTCTAGACCAGGGTTTACAGACTGAGATTTACAGACTGAGAAAACTTACTGGAAGAGTCTCCTTTTTCACTGGAACAACATTAATCTTTTATATGCCTGCTTTGACCAAATATTGCAGTTTTCTTCCTATGTGACTGATGCTTAATGGTTTTTAGAAATGCTCTAATTGAAAGTTTCCTTAAATCCTTTTTGAACTGAAATTCAATGGCAAACACTATCTAAATAAATAATGTTCAGTTGAATATAATCAGGTTACAGCTTTGATAGCCACCATTTAATAAAGCTCACTCTCAGCCAAGCCTTGTGCCAAGTGCCTTACACATATCATTTCCTTTATTCCTCCTAGAACTCCTACAAAGTAGATCCTTTCTCAGTGTTTCACAGATGAGGAAATTGAAGGCCAGAAATATAAGTAACTAGCTTCACTGTTGGGTTATGCTCTCTCTTGCTTTTTATAATCTTCTTTGAACAAGTAATACAAACATCAATAATCTCTTTGAATTTAGTACCTCAAGTTTTGTTTTCTTGATTTCCCTGGACTCTACCCTTTATATCTAAGGACTGTTTGCCTATGAGTTAAATTTAGATTAATTTATCTTAATAAGAATGATACCTGTCATTATATATGGCATTTATTAGTGCCAAACACTAATCTGAGTACTTACATTAGCTAATATATATACATGTAATATATACATGCATTTGTGTAAGTATACCACACACAAGTATTAGTTCATTATATTTCGATTTTATTGATTAAAAAAACTGAGGCCACAAATGGTTAAGTAACTTGTCCAAAGTCACACAGCTGGTAGGTGACAATGTGGCAGAGCTTTTAAGCCTGTCATCAGGCTCTAGAGTCTGGGCACTTAATGACTACATTTTAGATCACTGATTCCCTAAGTTGCATGCAGATTATGCAATCATCTTGGTGATACCAGAAAGTCAGCTCTGTGAAGGGCTTTGTTTTCTTCACTGCTGTACCCTCAGCAACAGAATATAGTAGGTACTTAAAAAATGCTGTATATGTTTTGTGAATGAATGAGTAAACTGCTGAGTCTCAATTGTGTACAAGGTACCATGCTTTGGTAGTAAACAGATATACAAAAGTTAATGAATGAATATGTGAATGAATGAGTATGTACTTCATTTCTTTCTCTGTGCATTTAATACATACTCCTCTATGGAATAACCACCATTAAAACTGACTTACAGGCAATGCTACCACTAGGTGACCAAAACCTTAGTTTTGCCTCTCTTTGTTGTATCTCAACAAAACACCTATACCATACATTTTAGTCCTATGACTCTTCTTTTGGCCAATGAGAAAAATTGGCCAATAGCAGAAACAATATTCCTTCTACTATGTGGTTTCCAGTTTCTGTTTCCTGGTCATTTTACATTACTTGAGACTCTTCTTCTTAGCTCTCTGCACATCTTCTTCCTTCAATTCTTCAATGCTGTCAGGGTCTAGATAATAGGGACAATTACTCAGTAATCCCTGCTTTGTATAGAGATGTTAGAAAAGTTTTCCTCTTGGGGTCAAACAGACATCTCTTTCGATCCTTTTCACCTATTCTTCTTAACTAAAATTCGGTTGGATATGCAACATTTCTTGAACTGTTAATCAATACAACCTGTTTTTAAAATATCTGCAGCAGAGTTATTATAGCTCTCAAGAGACAGCAGTAAACTTACAGCATAAGGCAAACTGTAACAGTACATAGGATGATTAAACTTTTAAAAATCATTATTTTAGTAGTTTCAAGAACTATGAGAGAATGTCGTTTAATGACTTTCTATTAAAAATAACAGAATCTTTGTTAAAAGTACCACTTGATAAGATTTGGTATGTATAAGATTCAGTTTTTCATTTAGAGATTATCTCTATTTGTTCTTTAAGAATGCTCTACTGAATGTTAAAGAATGGAAGATAACTTGAAATAGAAAAAGGTTATGAATGATTGTTAAGGTTCTTAAACCACAGATCAATGTTAAGGTACTAGGAAGACAAATGTGACACTAACCAGAACAGAAGTCTTCTGCAAGGAGTGGCAATCCTACTCTAAGTTTTGGTTTTTTTTGTGTGTGGGGAGGGGATTATTGAATGTGTATTTTGAATGGAAAGAAACAGGAGCACTCTCGAGAATAAAATTCAACATTTGCCTAGGACTTGGAAATAGAACGGGATAGCTAGGCTTGTAACTTGCCATTTGGGGAATTACTCCTAGGCTCCGGCCACTATCTACCTCTTCAACTCACCTCCCCTACCTCACACTAGCAGGACAGTAAGGTTGGGAAGTTTGGGGTCAACACATTTCACAATCACTGTGTCGTACATTTATTCTTTATTTATTGAGTTGGTGCACCATCAAATCATTCCTAATATGACTTTTGATCACTGGCAAAATCATACAAAAAACAAAGAAAGACTATTTGAACAGAACTTTGAATCAACTTGGATATGTTTAAGATGAACTTTTATCAACTCCAAAGACCAGAAATAAATCACTGTCAAATCAAATGGTGGATTAAAGTTAGCAAAGGCCTCAGAAGCCTCAGAAACAAAGTTTCTCTCCGATTTTCTCCTGGCCTCCTATCTTTCACCACCCGTTCTTTCCTATGGCAAGTCATTTAAACTGTAATTCCTCTTCCCCAAGGCAGTCATAGAAACAAGAACTCCTTTTCTCCAAAGCCAAAATAAAACCTAAAAATATTACTCTAACTTTCCCCCACATTTCTGTGTAAGCACTGGCCATAAGGAAATTTTCTGATTGACTATGATTGCAGACCATAAGACCACATTCCAGAGAGGTCTCTACCTCATACCAGAAGGAAGGAATCCAAACAGACAGGCCTTGCTGGGTTTCTCCCCTCTGTTTATTACCCTTTTTACCCAACCACATTTCTATATTGCTGTCCGCCTTTCATTGAACCTAAGCATAAATCACTCTGGGGCTATAGGGTCATCTTCATTCTGAAAGTTCCTATATCATGTAACACTATGATCAAATAAATTTGTTATGCTTTTCCTTTGTTAACCTGTCTTTGTTATAGGGTGTTGGCTGTGACAAATATGATGGTAAGGAAAGAGATCATCACCTTTCTATTCCTACACTGCCAATCACTCCTCCTTCTTCTAATAATAGCTCACAAATTTCCTATTGGAATATTACCTCTGCTTTTCTGTGTGCAATCTTTGGGACTACAGGTAAGGTATCTCCCCCTTTCCAAACCAGTGTTGGGCAGGAGAGCCAGGTCATTCGAACTCTCTCTGGGACTTTACAACTTGATTAAAAGAGCCAAGGGTGAAAAAATGTTGGAACTGACTAGTCATACTGTGATTCTCTGAGAAGAGTTACGTAGACTCTGTTACCTGGGTCCATGGAGCTGCTATGAATTCCACCTCTTTGGGCTTGATTCTGTAGGTATTTTTTCAGTTTCAAGACCTACTCCATAACCTTCCAGTAATTTCATTTTTGTTTACATTAGTTATGACTGGTTTCATTGTTTGAAATAAACAAACTCAACTCACAGCCAAAATAAACAGAGAACCCAACTGATATTCTTCCTCACTCCCTTTTTGTGTTCCCCTCTTCAGGATCCAAAGTATGTCATTTGAATCCTTCAAAATATATCCATAATTATCTGAATTTTCAAACAAGCAATCTCCCAGAAAACACTGTGTATAAATTCTCAAAACTGCAGAAAAATCTTTTCACTTTATGTAAGCCATTGACTCCACTCACAGTTAAGGTACTTGGTGGTGTTGTCTAACTTTCAACTATTAGTGATCCGTTTAGACAAACTCAAATAATAATTTCTATAATGCCAATGCTCCTCACAGAATCATTGTGGTCTTTATTATCACAGTATTAGTACTAGATTCTGCATAACTCTTCTGAATACTATATTAAATGTACATAATTTAAATTGCCTGGCTTATTTGTTTCTTTTTTGCTATTTTGTTATTTTGTTTTTACTATTCCCTAACATTTTTATGCTAAGAATACTCACATGCTTACAAACTTAAAAACAAAAGCTTTATACTTGGCTGTTATATACCAAATTATATTCTGCCTTGAAGTACTGTAAAACTATATATATTTATCACCTCACTTTGAAAGATTCCCTTGAAACTTCAAATTCCACTGAACCTCTCTCATGGGCATTTCTGCTCTAAGTGCCCCACAGTTCTGCCCACTAGATTCTGAGCCAGCTGCCTCCTGTCTTTGGGAGAAATGCCATTTACCTTTTGGCAAGAAGACACTGGTTAATCTCTAGAACGTTATCAAATTTGTGTTTGCTAACTTTTCTCAAAGATCCTTAGATATAACCTTTGGGATTTCCAAGAGTAAGCCTCTGTCCTATTTCCTCAAACCCTGAGGAATTTGCCAGCAAAAGGTACCAATTTTGGTCACCAGTGCTTTTCCTAAATATTCCTCAGAACCCTCTCTCACATGTGCTAACAAGTCACTGATTTATTTCTGCATTGGTATCATCTTTGTACAGTCCAATGAATGTCTTTTTTTCCTTACTTTCATTTTTATCTCAGACATTTGTTTCCACTGGCGAGAGAGCTGCCAACTGCCACTTTTTCTGCATGGCAAATTTATTTTGGGCACTCTCTACATTCTATCTCTTTGAAATTTTATTTTCAATTCAAGGGTTAGTCTCCTTTGGTTTGATCTTTCATCTGTTGTCTCTCCTCTCTACTCAATCACGAATTCTTAAACGCTGTCTTTATTCTATTTAGAAGCTCTATTTACCAGCTTCTGTTGAAACTAGAGCCAACAGAGGTGACACTGAGGCCAAGTGTAGTCTGGTTGTTCCACTGCCCACAGGAAAAGCCACAGACGGGCCCAGAGGGTGCCTTCTGGCATTTTTCCAGAACACACTTTCTGGCACTCCTTGAGGCCAGCAATCCTTCATAAGTTGGCTGTAAACACCAGCACTTTCTATGATTATTGTCAGGTTTGTCTATACAGCCAGTCAATGAAAGCCAAGGGAACCTTTAAAAGAAAAAACAACCCAAACTTTCATTTATGAGCTGATATACCACGATTAAGAAGGAAGATGAGACTGCCTTCTTTTCAGATGGTTAGGCGGAACAATGATTCTACTTAACATCTGTCTTTCATGTCTGTATTCAAACTAGCACCAAACACTGCCAATTTTATCTCTTACATTAGTTGGCTTCTTTCCATTTTCCTAGGTCAAAATTTATTATCTCTTGTACGGAATACTGACGTTGCTTTTTAAGTGGTCCACTAGCCCTCACTTTTGGTCCTGTATTTGTTCACAGTGCAATAGACCAGTGTTTCCTCAAAGTGTGGTCCCTAGACCAGCAGTATCGGCAACAACATCAGCATCACTTGGGCTCCTGTCAGAAATGCAAATTCTCCCACCCTAACCCAGACATATGGAATCAGAAACTTTGCAGTGAGGCCCAGCAATGCGTTTCAAAAGAGACTTCAGGTGGTTCTGATATACACTAACATTCCAGAATCAAACCACAGATCACATGTTACCTTCCTGGTTAAGGCCCATCGATAAATTCCAATTGCTTTTAAGGTAAAATTTATAAGCCTTGATGTGGCTTAAACAGCCCTGGACAATGGGGACTCTGCCCCTGTCTCCAGTTTCAGTGCATGGCACTTTTGCATTCCCAGCATCACCACGCTTGTCCCTCCTGCGTGGGGTCACTGCACCATCCCTTGCCTCCCCCTCTATTTTGCTGATTTACTACTTTTGACTTCTCTGCCCTCAACTCTGCTGGCAGTTGCTTCTGGAAGGATTCCTGACAACCTCCCAACATTCCCCAAATACTAACTCATGTTTCATAGTACCATGTGTCACTTTTGCACAGCATTTGCCACAGTAGCAAGTTTACTAGATTTGTGTGAGTATATGATTAATGTTGTCACCTCTGTTCAACTGTAACTAGGCTACTGTAACTAAGGTAGAAACTGGGTGTTTTTACTCAGATTTTAATCCCTAGAGCCTAAATCATACCTGGCACACTCTTGTTCTCAACGTATGTCTTATGAGTGACCAAAGAGCTAACAGTTATTGAGCATAGGCTAAGACTTTTACATAAATTTTACTATTTAATCTTCAGGAAACCTATAATTATTTTTGTTCATTGAACCAATATGTATATATCCTTTCCTATGTGCCAAGCATAGTTCTAAGCACTTTACAGATACTAATTCCTTAAATTTTACAACCACCAGACAAAATGTACACTGGAATTATATCTATTTTTACAGATGAGGAAACTAATGTTCATCTATCTGTCTAAGATCACAAAGTAACTGGTCAGTCACGATTGACTGGTGTCTTGACTCCACAATGTGTTGCTTTATAAATAATGTTGAGAGCTGAGTGTGGTGGCTCACACATGTAGTCTCAGCTTATTAGGAAGCTGAGGCAGAAGGGCCCAGGGATTTGAGGTTGTAGTGAGCTATGATTGTGCCATTGCACTCCAGTCTGGACAACAGAGCAAGACCCTATGTCAACAACAACTATATGTATATATTTGAGATTTGAGATTCCAGCTTATAATTGCACAGACTTCTAGAACTATATGAATGTTACTTTTTAATATATTACTCAGAAGTCATTGTTCATTAGAATAAACTAGATTCACCAGCACTTCCCTCTCTGCTCTCATTCTGGAAGCTGATGGATATGGACAGGCCTTCTGATTGACAGAGAATAAAGAAAGGTGAATCAGAGCAGCGAAGGAGTCTAGCTTTGTTTTCATTATTAGGGTGTTTATAAGGCAACTCAAGTAACATCGAGGATTAATGACACATTTATTGCTGATCCAAGGCCTCTATGATGCTTGGATTCCCTGTTGGCCACATTCTCTTTCAGACGAATTCCTTATGTGCTGCTTTGTTGAGTCAGCTTTGAAATTAACTAAACTCAAAGAGCCAGGTTGCCTACAAACAGAGTAAATTAAAGGAAGCATTTAAATAAAAATTTCAGTTATGTCTCAGAATTTTCCACACAATATCATCAGTTAATATTTTTAAAGGATTTGCAAATATTGATTGTGATTATCATTTAAAATGGAATAAATAATTTTCTCTATAAATTTTTATATTCCAACTTCCTTGGATCTCACTAGGCTACTATATAAAGTCAGATACTTCTTTTTGTTTTGTTTTGTTTTTGAGACAGGGTCTTGCTTTGTCAGCCAGGCTGGATACAGTGGTGTGATCATAGCTCACGGAAGCCTTGAACTCTTGGGTTCAAGTGATCCTCCTACCTCGGGTTCCTGATTAGCTGAGACTATGGCTCATGCTGCCATGACTGGCTAATTTTTAAAATGTTTTTGTGAAGACGAGGTCTCACTATGTTGCCCGGGCTGGTCTCCAACTCTTGGGCCCAAGTGACCTTCCCACCTGAGCCTCCTATGGTGTCCCCCAGTTGTTTCTCTGAAAGAGCACAGGAGTTCTAGCAGTTGCCACCCTCAACTACTCCGTTGGTCATTCCTCATTTAGCTACCACTAGTTTGAGAATCCACTTGATGCAATCTTACTCCTGCTCCTACCTTTGGAATGTGTGGGCCAAGGAACCCAAATTCGGCTGCTTCCTGACCTCTAACCCTCATGTTGCCAGAGTTTCTGGGTTCACATTGCAGTTGGAAAACTGGCTATCTGGATCAACTTTGTTGCTGACTCTAGCAGTTTTGAATTCACTGAGACACTCACAACTTCTCTTCCAGACATATCCCTTAATTTCTGGTCTTCTATCTGCTAACATATAGAGGCTTTGGTTCGGTTTACAGGGGGCGGCAGGGGAGCTACGGGAAACAAATCGACTTCTCCATGGATTTTTTGCACATTCTTTCTCTAACAGAAAATTGTTGCTCTTCCAGTTTGTGATGGTTAATTTTATGTGTTAACTTGATGGAGCTATAGAATACCTAGATAGATGGTTAAACATTCTTCTTTGATGTGTCTGTGAGGGTGTTTCTGGAAAAGATTAGCACTTAAATATGAGGAAGGAATAAGCAGATATTCCTTCCTAATGTGGGGGAACATCATTCAATTCCTTAAGAGACTGAAGAAAGCAAAAAAGAATATGCTCTCTGCCTGACTGGTTAAGCTGGAGCATAGAACATCTGAACTCAGTGTTCTTGGTTCTCAGACCTTTATACTTGGACTGAAATCTACAACTTTGGCTTTCTGGCTCTCAGGCCTTCGAACTACACCATCAGGTTTCCTGGGTCTCCAGCCTGCAGATGGCAGATTATGAGTATTCTCTGACTCCATAATCATGTGATCCAATATGAAAAACTCTGTAAGCATACATTTCTTTTTACATATATTCTCTCTATATAATAAATCTCTTTTCTACTGGTTCTGTTTTTCTGGATAAACCTGATTAATACAAAATTATAAAATGAACGCCAACATACATATCTAAGAATGTTAAAAGATACTAAGAAGAAGGCTGCAAGAGTGAAAGAGAGAACCTCTACCTACTGAGGTAAACACTGTAGTAGATGAGGCATTGCCATGGCAACAGTTTCTGGATCAGACCAAATTTTGCAGGCTGATCATCTTTTGAACTCATGTGAAACTAATTAGCACCAGCTTTACTGGGATTAAATAAAAACACATCACTGTAGTTAATGAGGAGCTCCTGAAACTTCAAGTTCAATGTACAATAAGGGGGGGGGAACCCCAAACGAGTATGATCTAAAATAGAAAGAATAAGCCACAAAGAAGTCAGCAGCCTAAAAGTTAATATGATAAAAGTGTAGCCAAAGAGACTTTAGAAAAAAGCCAGTTTAATCAACTTGCAACTGAGTAATCTGAAAATGAACTAATTAACATACTTAAAAGATCATATTATTAGAAGAAAGTTAGAAAGGCAGCGTTTATAAGTAAAAAATCCCAGGATGAGAAACCATTCATCTTGGAGAGACAAATACCCCAGACTTTGGAGGAAAGGGCTTTTCTTGTATCAGGAAATTCACTTGGCTCCACTGGATTCTTTTTCCACAGTCTGCTGAAACATTCTCAAGGGTCATCCAATCCTCCTGCTCTGATTTCATTCCTAATAACAATCTTTTGAATATTTAGTTTACCAAGTAGTTAAATACTCAGAAGGAAGTGCCATATTTTGTGAGCATCAGAGAGAAAATGGAGGCAACTAAAAGAGAATACATCAGGAGATAACTTTCTTGTTTTCTTCCCTCCCACCACAGTGGAAAAGACATCTGTCCTCGCATCTCAGGCTGATGTCTCCTCATTAAATTCTGGAACCAAATGAGTAAAGTGACCTCATTCCATAGATTACTGTTCATTTTTCCTACATCTTCAAGTTCTATGTTTCTACTGGGTGTTTTTTATGGGAGTTTCAATAAAATCACAGTTGTCTTTTGTTAAAGAACCTCCATCCTCCCAAATACTGCTCCGTTTTCTCTTTCTCCATAAATAGCACATTATCCGTATACCTGTTAAGGCTCTAACTGGAAATCACTATTTTTTTCAACTCCCTTACCCCTGCATCTAGTCAATTGCCACAGGTAATCAGTGGAAATGCTGTGGTATTTATTAAATCTCACTTCCTTTCTGTATCCTATTGTCACTTCATTGTTTAGACCGACATTACTCATTTCCTGGATTGTTGTAATGAACCAAACACTGTTATAACTGATGCTGGCCTTTTGTTTCTCCAATTCATAATAAACCCTATGGTTTGAGTGTTATTTTTTTTTTCTTTTTTCCTTATTTCTAAAAAAATTGTAAAGGTAATATTGGGAAGGAAGGAGTTAAAGCAGTTACTCTGTGGCTCCTCTAATCAACTAGGTAATCAACTAGGGAGACACTCCTGGGGGTGTGGGGAGGAAGGTTGGAATCCTTGTCTAATCTCCTTGTGAATGTAGTAACTAGATCCCCAGCACAGCAGACTAAAAATGTTTGCTGGAAGGAAACTTCTTATCTATGAGATACTTAAAGAAAGATGTTCTTGATTTAGGATTGTTTACTGTAATCAAGACTAAACTGTGATGGATTTATGGGGCATGGCTTCCTAGAGAATGTCACATAAGCTATACTAAGTACAAAATGGAGATGCTTTATCATTTATTTATTTTATTTTATTTTATTTTTGAGTTGGAGTCTCACTCTGTTGCCCAGACTGGAGTGCAGTGGCCGCTCCTGGCCACCACAGCCTCGACCTGCTGGGATCCGGCGATCCTTCCGCCACAGCCTTCCAAGAAGCCGGAATTACAGGCATGCGCTACCACGCCCAGCTGATTTTTTTATTTATTGTAGAGATGAGGTCTCACTGCCCAGGCGGGTCTCAAACCCGCGGGCTTAGGCAATCCACTCACCTCAGCCTCCCAAAGGCGCGGGATTACAGGCTGAGCCACCAAGCCGGCTGCTTTATCATTTAAATGCTCCCCACTGTGTGAGGTGACATTGGGGACTTCTATTATTCTGAACTACAGGTTGTGTGTCCAATGTGAAAAAGGGAACTACAGAGTAATAAGATGTTTCCGACTTCTCCCTGCCACTTCATTGGTTGCACCCTTAAACTACTGGTAACACTTGATATTGAACACAGTCTCTGATATGACAATTTGATCTTATAGATCAGTGTAGCATTTCTTGTCACAATTCTGGAAACACACATAAAAAAATGAAAGTAGTCTAGAATGCAACTTACAGAATTGCTAATATTTTCCGCTATCCTAATCTTTATTGTACAGATCTATATACTTGTCCATACTATTTATTTACCTATCTAATTTCAATTACCAACTGTGTGTTATTTTAAGAAAACAATAGCAAGAACCAATAGATAATATTTTTACTGCTTTTTAAAAACATTAAGCTGCAAGCATTTACTTACGTAAATAAGAAAAAAATGATTTTTATTCACAATAGGCAAGATAGGGAATCAACCTAAGTGTCCATCAAAAAATTTTTTTAAATGTAATGACATATACACAATGGAATACCATTTTGCCATAAACAAGAATAAACTTATGCCATCTGCAGCAACATGGATGAGCATGGGGGTCATTACTTAAGTGAGATAAAATAAACCAGGCACAGAAAGATAAATACCTCAGATTCTCATTCATCTGTAGAAGCTAAAAATGTTGATATCACAGAAGTAGTAGTAGAGTAGTGGGTACTAGAGGTAGGGAAGGAAGAGGAGAAGAGGGCTAACCAAAAGCTGGTTGACAATACAAAAGTATACATGCATTAAAATATCACACTGTACTTCATAAGCATGTATAATTATTATGTGTCTATTGAAAATAATAAAAGCAAAAAAAATAACATTTTACTATATGAATGTACTATTACTGTATGAACCAACTGTTGACCATAAAGATTATTTTTGTTTTATTCCAAATATAAATATTACCACAATATGCAATGTTTACATTAATCTATAATGACAATTTTTATCTCTTTAGGATTGGTTTAGAGAAAAAAGAAAGCTAGATGAAAGACCATGAAGAATTTTAAGGATACATATTATTATAAAAATATGTTAATTCATATATTTTCTTAAAAAAGGAAAGAGAAACACAAACAAAAGGAAAAATATTCCATGCTCATAGAGAGGAAGAATCAACATTGTTAAGATGTCCATTCTACCAAAGGCAATCTACAATTGTAGATTCAGCGCAATACCCATTAAGTTACCAACATCATTCTTCTCAGACCTGGAAATGACAATACAGAAATTCATATGGAAACATAAATGACCACGAATAGACAAAACAATCCTCAGCAAGAGAAACATAGCAGGAGGTATCACACTTCCAGACTTCAAACTTTACTATAAGGCTACAGTAATCAAAACAGCCTGGTATTGGTACAAAAAACAGGCGCATAGACCAATAGAACAGGATAGAGATTCCAGAAGCAAAGTCTCAATTCCTCAACCAGCTCATCTTTGACAAAGCCTCCAACAACAACCACTGGCGAGAGGAGAACCTATTCAATAAATGGTGCTGGGAAAACTGGCTGACCACATGCAGAGGATTGAAACAGGACCCCCTACCTATCACCATACACAAAAATTAACTCTAAATGGATCAAAGACCTAAACATAAAACCTCAGACTATAAGAATCTTAGAAAACGCAGGAGACACCCTTATGGAAATTGGAACTGGGAACCAATTCCTATTCAGAACTCTAAAGCGAATACCTTAAGAAATAAGATAGACAAGTGGGACCTCATCAAATTTACGAGCTTCTGCAAAGCAAAAGAAACCACCAAGAGAGCAGGGAGACACCCCACAGAATGAAAAAAATATTTGCCAACTGTATATGTCATAAAGGCCTAACATGTAGGATCTACAAGGAACTCAAAAGCACAGAAGGGGAAAAAACAAACAATCCCTTTAAAAAGTGGGCAAAAGATATGGATAGACACTTCTCTAAAGAAGATATATGGGCAACACACAGATACATGAGAAAGTGCTCAACCTCTCTCATCATCAGAGAAATGCAAATCAAAACCACATTGAGATACCACCTAACCCTTGTAAGAATGGCCATCATTAATAAATCAAACAGCAACAGATGCTGGCGCGAATGTGGAATGCTGGTGGGAATGCAAACTTGTACAACCTCTTTGGAAAACAGTACGGCAATTTCTTAAAGAACTAGAAATTGACCTTCCATATGACCCAGCAATTCCCCTATTGGGAATATACCTGGAGGAACTCAAATCATTCTACAAAAAAGATACCTGCACACGTATGTTTATTGCAGCTCTATTCACAATAGCAAAACCTTGGAACCAATCATGTTGTCCATCGAAGCTGGACTGGATTAAAAAAGTGTGGTACATATACACAATGGAATAGTATACAGCCATAAAGAAGGACAAATATATGGGCTTTGCAGATGGATGGATTTGGAGTCGATCATACTCAGTGATTTATCACAGAAACAAAGAACAGAGTTCTATATGTTCTTACTCATGAGAGAACCTTGAACAATTATAATGCTATAAGAAAGCGATTGGCAGTAATGGAAAACTGTGGGGGGGGATTGGCAGTTGAGGGAAACTGCTAGGGGAGGGAGGGGCATACCTCATCAACAAGGATACCTGCATGATCAATGTTTCTATACCTAACCCTGAATTGTACCCCACATCTTTATAATAAAAATAAAAAAAAAAGGAAAGAGCCCTTTTAAGATCTGTGTGTTTGTTTTTACATTGAACAAGAAGTATATAATATGTTGTCTTTGTTTAATTCACTTTTCTTTGATTACTAGTGAAGTAAGCATATATTTATTGCTATTCATATTTAAACGTTTGCTCATTTATTTCCCAAATTGTTTTTTGAAGGAACTGTTGTTAATTATATTTATCAATGATAACATCTCTTCAATTTCAAATTCGTTTCAAACTTTTTGGTAAATTGTGCTTTGATTATGTTTTAGTGTGTTTGGTATATGAAAGTTAGTCAACTTTATGTAGGCAAACATATCTTATTTGCCTTTTGCTTCTATTTTTATTTATACTTACAAAATAACTCATCACTAAAGATCAGCCAAATCAAGATGTTACTCTACCTTTTAAAAGTAACTGATTTTATATTAGACTTTTTAATTCTTTGAAATTATTTTTATATTTGATATACAGTGAGGAGCATCATAATATATTTTTCAAATGCCTAGCTAATTCTTCCCAACAATGTCTGACATACTCTCTCCCTTGCACGTTATTTTATGATGTTTCATTTATCACTTTCATGCATGTGTCTAAGGTTATTTGAAGAGTGTCTAGTTCATCCCATTTATCAGTCTGTTCATGATAGTGTTATGGCATGTCTTAAATTGTCTACATTAATTTACCCCTCATAATTGTTTTCTTCAATAGTATATAACCTGTTTATTCTTCCAGATAACTTTTGTAAAGTCAATTTTTGAAAATAAATTGGGTTAGTATTTTGAAAAAAATGTTTCATTGTATTTATTTAAATAATTTTTTTAAATGACATGACAAAAATAATTCTTCTCAATGAAAACATACTATGTCATTCCATCAAAACTATTAGTATCTCTGATAAAAGTTGGTGGTTTACAATCTTTGGAATAATTATATTTTTCTGAGCATTTCATATTTTCTTGTCCTTATTACTGCTATGTACAGCATCTTTCCCCCTCATATTTACTTATTATTTCTGAAATATAGAAAAATCAATAACTTTACAATTTTATATTGTATCCAGTAACTTTATAGAACGACTTAATTTTAAGAATTTTGTGCTGGTTTATTGCATCTTCAAGCTCAATATGCATAGGGTTTGTAAATGAGTTTTTCTTTACAATTTTCAACAGGTAAAACTTGTTTGATTTTTGGTTTAGAGTTTCTGGAATAATATTAATAAAATGATGGCTGACATCCTGACACATTTCATTTCTAAGGATGGTTTCACATTCAGCAATGGTATGAGATAGTTACTATTCTCCTGTTAAGGAAATTACTTCCTATTTCACCATTAAATTAAATACTGATTCTATCTTTTCATTCCATTTAATGAAATAATTTTTCACCAGCTATAATTCTATAATTTTCCTAATTAGACCTTTGATTTGTTATCATACTAATAGATTTCCTTATTCAAACTTTCTTAAGTTATGGGCATAACACTATTTTTTGTACAAAGTAGTACTAATATTCATTTAGGTATTTTTTTTCATACACGCCTAGAAGTATTTTTTGTTATTCTGGCTATTTTAATTACGTTTTGGTATAAGTCCTAGGACAGCTACATATAGAATTAGATGAAATAATATAGGCATTGCTCTGTCCTAACAAACTGTAAATGCAAAAATAAATACTATTGTTATTAATATTTATTTTATATGTCAGTTAATATTATTAAGAAGCTTTTGTAGTATGAGGATTATTTTTTCTTGAGAATTTGAAACCAACTAGTCCTGATGGCCCTACTTCCTTTTTAGTTATTTTACAACAGTCCCAATTTTTTAAAATCTAAGTACTTGATTTTTTTCTATTACATGAATTAATTTTCATCATTTGTCTTTTTCCAGAATTGTTCATGGCATCAAGGTTTTCAAATATATTACTATTTCCCTGGATATAGTACATAATTAAATAGTAACAGCGAAGCCTGATGTGGTGGCTCATGCCGGTAGTCCCAGATACTTAGGAGGCCGAGTTTGGAGAATCCCTTGAATCTAAGAGTTTCAGACCAGTGTGGGGAACATAGTGATACCCCATCTGTATAAAAAATTTAATAAAATAACAACAGCAAAAGTAACAACAATAAACTCCTCTGATTTTGCTTTTGTGCCACTTCCCCGAATCTAATTTTATTTCTCCTCAAAGAAATCAGTGGCAGCATTATCCCCTATTATGAACTGGATGAGTGTCTCTGCCCTCCCACTCCCAAATTCATATGTTGAAGCACAGTGTAGTTGTATTTGAGGATGGAGCCTCTAATAAAGTAATTAAGGTTAAATAAGTTCATAAGGATATGTCCCTTGATCCAACAGGATTAGTGTTATAAGAAGAAAAACCAGCCGGGCTCGTTGGCTCGGCCTGTAATCCCACGCCTTGGGAGGCTGAGGTGAGTGGATTGCCTGAGCCCGCGGGTTCGAGACCCGCCTGGGTAACTTGGTGAGACCTCATCTCCACACTAAATCATAAAATTAGCCGGGCGTGGAAGCGCGAGCCTGTAGTTCCGGCTACTTGGAAGGCTGAGGCGGAAGGATCGTCTGAGCCCAGCAGGTGGAGGCAGCGGTGGCCGGGAGCGGCCACTGCTCTCCAGTCTGGGCGACAGAGTGAGACTCCAACTCAAAAAAAAAAAAAGAAGAAAAACCAGAGAGTACACTAGTTTGCTTGCTCTCTCCTCTCCCCCCCTCCCTCCCTCTGCCTCTCTCTCTTTTCTCTCCTGCATCTTTCCCTTCTGTCCTTTCTTCAGTACTTCTCTCTTTCCCTCCTTGCACACACAAAAAGTATTTGTGAACTCAGTGACAAAGCGGCCTTCGGCAACTCAAGAAGAGAGCCCTCATCAGATACTGACCCTGCTGGCTCCTTGCTCTTGAACTTCTAGTTACCAGAACTGAGAGAAAATAAATTTCTGTTGTTTAAGTCATTTAGTCTGTGATATTTTGTTCTATGGCAGCCCAAGCAGCTTTGATTGAAATCTTCAAACTTCTACACCCGTCATTGGGAATGTTTATCATAGTACTTTATTGTATTGCTCAATATACATTTGTTATAGTATTGATATCCACAGAAAGGCATATCCCTCTTTCTGAATGAATGCACTCACCACTGTCACATGTGTATATGTTCATGTGACATTATTTTCAGGTGCACTAGAAAAATTTGTTTTCTGAGGCTGGAAAGCAGAAATCCTGAATGTCTTCCCTTGGTGCCTGACATACCAGTTGATTTTCTCCAGTAATGTTTGTCTACCTCTAACTTTAAAATTAATAGTCTAAATGTAGTCAATATAAAGGTAACTGAACAGCCTCGCTCACTGTGTCCACCAACAACTCAAAAATAACTTACTTCTTTACTTTTTTGCTATAATAAAATAAGTGCTAGATTGCATCTTTACAAAATATAGACAGGTAGACCATCCACTGGTTTCTGGGCTATGTGGGGTACATGGCACATTATTCTGTCCCTGAAAACACTCACTCTGGACACAGCACGACTGGTTTCAAATCATGGATCAATATCTGGCTCTCTGTTACACTTTTAAGCAACAGCCTCAACCTCTCTATGTCTTAGCTATTTATAAAAAAAAAAAAAAAGGGAAAAACACTTCCCTACTAGCTTGGTGTATGTGAAATGAATTGATGCATTGTAAATTATCTGGGACAGTCACCGGCACATAGCAGATACTCAGTAAATATTACCTGTAATAACTGTTACACATACACATGTATAGGTAAAGATGTGTACCTTTTTCACTACTGAATATGAAATTGCCACAGCTAGCAACAGCAATAATAAACTTTACATTTCCTCTGAGGGACAGGGCTGTGAAATATTTTACATGGTATGACCTAGTCACTTAACCATCGAGCAATAGGTCACCTCACACAGAAAGAAAGTGGCATTGTGCAGCATGAATGTGTCAGTACTTGTCATTGGCCTCAGTGCAAAAGGCAATTTGCTCCATTTTAATTTGATTTTGTCCCATCCTTTAGAGTAATTACTGGACAATTATTTTGTCATAAGCTGCATGCTCAGGAGGCCAATCTGGCTCTATGAGATTAAGAAACTCATCTTCTCTGATATGCTTTGTCCCCTTTTGACCTTCAATTTCTGAAAGCATATTTTTCAGGCATTCTCTTTGCGAGTAAGTGGTTCTTTACACATTGTCATTTCCTTACTCTTTATTGTTTTTGTGTATTGAAATTCCATTCTTTCTTTCAACCAGCAAGCTAACTTACTCAAAGCTTTGCATATAACAAAGTAGCTCATTAACCATTTCTTAAGTTCATGTGTTTATATGGCATAGTATCGTGAAGGAAAGCTCCCTTAAAAGAAGTATAAGCCAAAAAAAAAAAAAAGAAGTGATAAAGATAAAAATTTCATCGCATAACAATACCTTTAAACAATTTTATCTTAATAAGAAAGATATTCTGCCTCTGTGTTCCCATAGTTGCTGTGCATCTCCCTGACACAACACTTGCATTATAATGAGACCATAATTGTTGTGCCAGTGTTCCTACCCGACTTCACCATAATCTCCACGGAGGCATGAACCAAATTAGCTTCAGCTTTCCATTCTTTATCTCTAGCACGATTTCTGGTACATGGGGCACATAAATATATATTGAATGAGCAAATATCTTATAAATAATGAGTTAATGAAATTTCAAGCAAACATTCTAACCTTATAGTTTTTTTTTTTCTTCGCCTGGAGTGAAGAAGGACAAGTCATCTATGATCACATGCAGTATGGAATGACAATACCTAAGTTCCCAATACTGGGAAATTCCCAGCTATAACAATTTCGATGCATCAAGGCAGTAGGGTTTCTGTTCCTTGCTGTATAAAAAAAGACCTAGATCCTTTAGAAATCCTAAAGTGAAGGAAACTGTAAAAGGTCTTTTTTGTTTTGTTTTGTTTTATGGTAACTGTGAAATCAAAAATTTAATGAGATCCTTAAAGGAAAATAATATGATTTTTTTCACTATGTGATTCTATGAATTGCTAATAGTAGATGCTGATGTGAAGCAAATAGAGGCACAGTTCAAAAGCAAAATTTCATGCAGCAATGAGAAGGGAGATTGATGCTTTTTCACTGAACTTATTATATTAAATGATTAACATACTGATAGGTATGTCAGAACCTTAGATATTATAGATCATATTCCTTCCATTTATATTTGAGTTAAATAGTAAATCAAATGAAAAACTGAGACTCATACATAATTCTAAAAATTATGACATTATTCAAAACCTAGAACTAGCTTCTTAACTAATAATTGTGATTGACAATGGAAACATTTTCAAGTTTATGTTGACTAAAGATAAAGAGATTCATGAGCATTTGTGTTGATGACAATAGAAAATAGTCTAGGCCGGGCTCGGTGGCTCAGCCTGTAATCCCGCGCTTTGGGAGGCTGAGGTGAGTGAATTGCCTGAGCCCGTGGGTTCAAGACCCACCTGGGCAACTTGGCGAGACCTCATCTCTACAATAAATCAAAAAGAATTAGATGGGCGTGGTAGCGCACGTCTGTAGTTCCAGCTATTTGGAAGGCTGAGGCGGAAGGACTGCCTGAGTCCAGCAGGTTGAGGCTGCGGTGGCTGGGAGTGGCCACTGTACTCCAGTCTGCGCGACAGAGTGAGACTCCAACTCAGAAAAACAAAAAAGAAAAAAGAAAATAGTCTAAAAACAATTTTTCTCTGCAAGATATCTTTGTGATCATCTAATCTTACAGCCTTATTATACAGTTTGATAGTGTTATGAAATAGATACATAAAATTTAAAGTAGTGCTAATATCACATATTTAGTAACACAATAAAACACATATTTTAATTCTGGTCCAAGACTCTTTCCATAATACAATGGAAACACAATTGTGATATTAAGAATCCAAAATGCCGGGCTCGGTGGCTCAGCCTGTAATCCTGCGCCTTTGGGAGGCTGAGGTGAGTGGATTGCCTGAGCCTATGGGTTCGAGACCCTCCTGGGCAGCGAGACCTCATCTCTACAATAAATCAAAAAATCAGCCAGGCGTGGTAGTGCATGCCTGTAATTCCGGCTACTTGGAAGGCTGAGGCGGAAGGATAGCTGGAGCCCAGCAGGTCGAGGCAGCGGTGGCCGGGAGCGGCCACTGCACTCCAGTCCGGACGACAGAGTGAGACTCCAACTCAAAAAAAAAAAAAGAATACAAAATGAAAAAAAAGAGCCCAAATTCAATTTATCAAGTGAGTTAGGATTAAAACTCAAATAAATATAAATTCAAGTCTCACCCAGATATTAGTTGACTCAGTGGCTTGTCTTGGCCATCCTGGTATACATGCTTTTATATCTTTCTCTCCCTTCCAAGTATGGCCATTGTGTTGGGCTCTTGGACCCAGTGAAGTCTAGCAACACTGGATGCTGAGGAGATGGCAGTATAGGGGTGGACACAGGAATTTATATGGTAATCTTTTAGTCCTTTTAAAAATGGGAGTCCTCCACACTATAAGTGATCAAAAGCTGCCTATCAAGAATTACTTCTGTCCTGGGGAAATAGATATCTGTATAGATATTCTTGATGGCTATGGTGCAAATAGCAGATTAATAATTTTAAAAATTACTAGTATTGAGCATTTACTGTGTGGCATATTTAATACTGAATACCCGAGTTTACATTGTGTAAAAAATAAGAATGATTTTAATACCTAATCAGGTTGTTTGGAAAATTAAATGAGATAATATACCAAAGCGTTTAAAATTGCCTGGCCCACAGATAGGGTTGAATGAAAGACAGCTGTTACTATCATTACCCTTTTTAATCCCAATGATGCCAGGTTCGGTGGCTCAGCCTGTAATCCCGTGCCTTTGGGAGGCTGAGGTGAATGAATTGCCTGAGCCTGCGGGTTCGAGACCCGCTTGGGCAGCGAGACCTCATCTCTACAATAAATAAAAAAATCAGCCGGGCGTGGCTGGGCGCGCCTGTAATTCCAGCTACTTGGAAGGCTGAGGCGGAAGGATCGCTGGAGCCCAGCAGGTCGAGGCTGCGGTGGCCGGGAGCGGCCACTGCACTGCAGTCTGGGGGACCGAGTGAGACTCCAACTCAAAAAACAAACAAGCAAACAAACAAACAAACAAATCCCAATGATTCCATGAAAAGACTGGGAGAAGCTCATTAATCTGCTCAAGTGGTCAGAATTAATATTTGGTGACTTGGGGACTGGAACCCAAACCATGTTCCTTATCACTAATTAGTTTCCTGTGTCTTTCAGGAACTGTGGTTGAATGAGAACTAAGAGTGGGGTCAGAAACTGAGGTGTGTTTCCTGCTTTGTTATATAGTAGCTAGACAAGATTTAGCATGTTCAGTGAGTCTTAGTTTTGTCATTTTTAAATGAGAATAGTATTACTTACCTAGAAAAGTTGTTGTAAGGAAAATATAGCATATAACAGAGTCATAGTTAGAAAACTATTTGTATATTTTCCTTTTTGAACCTTCTGAATGCATGACCTTTATCCAAACTTTCCTGTCTCCTAATCTCAGGGGGAAAGAGAGGGTGGTGAGCAAGTTAGGATTTATTAGAGAAGGAAGAGAGAAAGGAGACTGTAATTTCAGCTTCTGATATACAGTATACAATGCAAACTCAGATATTATTTTGAGAAGATTTTTTCCAAATGCCTTTGTTCCCTTTCTAACATATCACTATCATATCAAGGTTTGAGACCAAGAGAGGCTCTTTGGGCTCTGACCTAAGTGGAGAGGGTCAGATCATTTAGAGCAATGTTAAAAATAGATGGAAGCAAGGAAATCTCTTACAAACCACAGGAACAGTCAGAGTAAACTTGGCCAGTACAGTCAGACACCTGAGATCTTGAAGGACTTCTCTCCAAATTGACCTTGGTTTCCATATGGTATGGGTGGAGGTAGGTGTGGTTAGAAAGCTTGTCAGAAGGACTGCCATAATGTGATGAAGTGGCCCTGGGAGGTTGCCGACCTAATTACCTGGGCTACACCTGAACACCTGAACTGCAGCTATAGACAGATGCCAGCACCAAAGAAGTTGAGGGGAACCAAGGAAGCCTGGCAGCTCCATGCAGTGTGCTTACAGGGAAGTCCTAGATTACCAATTATTCTGACCTCAGAATTTAAGCCAGTAGGACAAGCCAGAAGCAGGGAGAGAAGAAGCATAACCCTCGGGTTGGCAAATGACAGACAGGAGGATGCCACTATTCATTCTTGTGAACATCATCTGAGAGAGAAAAACAGGTGAAAGGAGAGAATATCTGAGATAACAAAAAATTCAAAATTTCCAAAAGGGACTGTTGAAATCAATGGTCACCAAACAATATGCCTGGTGGCCAAAGCCAGTTATTGCCTGATTTTTATATAATATTTAACTAGAAAACAGCCAAATATCCATTTATGTATCATCTATGACTGCTTTGGGGCTACAGTAACAGAGTTCAGTAACTGCAACAGAGACAGAGTTCTCCAGAGAAACAGACTGATAGGATATACAATATGGTATGTATAGTGTTTATTTGTATATTATATACTGTACATACTTGATAAAATATATATGTATACACACACACACACACACACACACACACACACACACACACACTACTTGCCCTGATATCCAAGGGCAGGAGACATTGGATGTCCCAGGAGAGAGAGAAAACAAATTCTCTTTTCCTCTGCCTTTTGTTCTACCTCGTCCTTCAACAGATTGGTTGGTGCCCAAATCTTCCTTACTGAGTCCACTGATTCCAGTGTCAATTTCTTCTATAAACACTCTTATAGACATACATAGAAATGCTTTACCAACTATCTGGATATCCCTTCATCTCATCAAGTTGACATCTAAAATTAACCATTATAGACAGTCTGGCCCACAATGCCTAAAATATTTGTTCTCTGGCCCTCTATAGAAAGTTTGCAATTCCTGGTTTATAGCATCAGATAGAACTCATTTTAAAGTGTAATGTGCATATATTTATTGATGGCTCAGGTAGAAACTAACCCTGAATTGTACCTCACGTCTTTAAAAAAAAAAAAAGGAAACTCTACATTTTCAACTTACATGCCAGTTAAATCTACATTAAACTAGGTGCCTCATGACACCTGTGTGTGTGTGTGTGTGTGTGTGTGTGTGTATAATGACCACAACTAGTCACAAAGTAGGTGAAATATTTGGTGGCTGGTTTATATATTTAGCATCATCCAGATCATACTTTTTCTCTACTTCTTTCAGAATGACCATATTTTTTACACACTTATTAGCAGACAATGTAGTATCAGGGATGTACTTATTTGAGACAAAAGATGAAATGAAGCAGAAGGGAAACAAAAAATGCAATGCCTGGACTTTATTCAAAAAAGACAGAGCTGCATGTGCTATCTGGAAGGGAGAATCAGGTGATGGGGCCATGGGCTCAGAGAGGCACTGTTTTCTTCTCTTTGATGAATTCCAAGATTTGTCTCCTGAACTGTAGTGTCAAGGAAGTATGAGCTAATAGGGTATTCCTTTAGCTTTAAATAGTCCCTAAAAGACACTTGATACCTTGCCAAGGACATTCTCTCAGTCCAGCTCCAGGAAAGAAGTCCTATTCTATCTGATTCCTAATTGTTAAGGCAAAGTCGTGACTGGAATAGCCACACAATAATTAGTCCACAGCAATGTTTAGATTCTGAACCTTTTTGGAGTCAATCACCCCTTTGGAACAGGTGAATGCTTTAGACCTTGATTATTTTTTTAATGCACATATATGGAATGGCTTGCATTGAATTTTGAGGAGTTTGTGATGTTGGCTATGTCATTTGTTTAGGACTTTAGAACTGGTAAGTATAGTAAAAAAAAAATCCTAGGGTTTGCTATTATTCACAGATCGCTTTTTAACTTTGAGTTCCTATCTTTTCTCATTTATTTCCATTTTCTTCAACCTTTCCAATCTAGTCATACTTTCTGTGTTCATTTTTGAATTTTTTTTTCCTGATTTAAAATGAAAGCACAATGATGAAGAGAGAGAAAGTAAGATGTTCTCCTGAGCATAGTGTGTATATCTCATTATTGTTGTAGTGGTCATCCTCTTATTTGGAAACTCCTGGGTCTATTTCTGCCAGAAGAAAATTCCTGGCCATACTATCTCATCCTCTGCCTCCAAATAATGTTATACTTAACCAGTGAGAGTTGATGGTTTCATTTCAATAATCTTCTCCAGTGGAGAAGTTTTTTAAAATATAATTTTCTTGTTGTAATTTTCAACAATTTGATTCTGTCTCCATTTAGATGAAAAACATCTTGTCAACCTTTTTACAGAGCTTTTTATATGCTTAAAAACGGTTATTGTTAGCTCCTTCTCCTTTCTTTAATGGTAGACTAAGCTTTTTAAAACATCTCTTTATAATAATGTGCTGCCCTTTAAATACAAAGCTGGGAAATTTAGAACATTAATTTTGAGGAGTTTTGTGGGAGAGGTAAAGAGTTTGTCCTTATTGAATCACATCTCTTTTACCTTAATCTACAATGTGTTGGTGTGGATTTTAAAGGTGGAATATGGAGTTGTCTGTGACTGTAAAAGCCAGTAAAGGAGTTACTGGGCTATAAGATGCCATATTTTTTTTCTCAACCAGTAGAGGAAATTCCTCATTTTAGAAGTCTTACTAACTACTTCTTACATTTCTCTCAATCTTGATTCACAGAGTAAAATTTCATATATCTCTTTAGAAAAACTAAACACCAAAATTAACACAAATGATTAACTACTTTGTTATGCAAAAAGATTTTCCAAAATAAAATTTTGCTGGGCTTGGTGGCTTAAGCCTGTAATCCCAGCACTTTGGGAAGCCAAGGCAAGAGGATTGCCTGAGCTCAGGGGTTTGAGACCAGCCTTGGCAAGTTGGTGAGACCTCATTTCCACAATAAATCAAAAAAATAAGCCGAACATGGTAGCATAAGCTTCTAGTTCCAGCTACTTGGATGGCTGAGGTGGAAGGATCCCCTGAGCCCAGCAGGTCTAGGCTGTGGTGGCTGTGAGTGTGCCACTGCACTCCAGCCTGGGCGACTGAGTGAAGCTCCAACTTAAAATAAATAAATAAAATAAAATAAAATCTTAATGACAATAGTATGGCTATCAAATTTATTTTAAAATGTAAAACTAAGCAATGCTATATGAAGACAGCACATCTTATGAAATAGTATTAGATAACACCAAAGAAAATCTATATAATTTTTCTTTTAAATGTTCATAATACATAGTAAATTATCATACGGTAAATATAAAAGAACAGGTGTTTTGCCTTGCCAAATTCATACCTATATAAGGAAGATGTAAAAATATTTTATCTCACAAAATATTCACTAAGGTTTTTCTTTTGTTTTTGTTGAACAGACTTTAAATGAACAAGAACATGCATCAAGAAAATCTCTAGTGAACAGGAAGACTGGAAGAACATGCTTAATTCTCAATTCCTGCCATGAAAGAGGCTAGGTCATATGGTTATATGGGATGTATTCTTCAACTGAATAAATATGATTATGAACTTCATGCTGAGTACTGGTCAAGTTGCTACTGAAACAAGTATAGATAGACAAATTCCCGATTCTCATGTAGCTAACACAGGGCAGGATGACAGACAATACAAAAAACACAAGTAAGTAAACAAGAGAGTATCAGCTAAGGCAAGTTCTTTGAAGAAAATAAAATGAGGCGTAATTCTGAGAGTGACTAGTACCTACATAAATAAGATAATATAAGGATATTGAAAGACTTAAATAACAAACAGGGGCCAGCACCTCAAATATCTGGAAAAAAATACAGCAAAGACCTGAAGGAAATGGAAAGATATGTTATGACTGGACTAAATCTTGTATGCCTGTATAACTATTCATGTTTTACTCTTCACAAGAAAGGCATTTCCTGCCTCTTTCACCCAGTTCAGAATCAAACCTCCCTTTTTCTACAAGTCTGCCCCAAATCCATAAAGGCATTCATCTGACTCTAGCCCTTTAAAAAACTGTCTAAGATTTTGAAAACATTTCAATGGTCCTGGGAAACTTCACACTTATTTATATATTATGTAAATGTTTGTACATGACCCTCTTATGCCCTCAGTGTAAAAAGTGCTCTCTTCAAGAATGAGAATTGTGTCTTTTTACCTACTATGTCCTCTATCATGCCAATCCTTATGGAAAAAATGGTATTGACAAAATAAAAATCTTGAGACTGGTTGAAGATCTACCAGGACTTGCCACTTGACCTTGGATTTGTGACTTGCATTTTAGGTTTTCTACCGCTAAAAAGGTTTTTATAAAAAGAAAAGAAGAATGCCTCTGAAGGCAATAACTGCAGCTCCTTGAAAAATAGGAACAGAAGTATGTTAAATAAGAATAAAGCAGTTGAAACTGCTCAGATTGAGCATGTATCATGAAGATCTAACCCTTGGTTCCGATGAAGAACCAACTTGTTTGCTGCTAGTTGTCAGTTCTCAGCCTTAAACTTTCAATGATTGCCCAGTTTTTAACAACAGGATCTTGACTCTTGGCAGCAATCTCTAAACATTGGTGGTATGATGCAGAAACTCACACTACTAAGACTCTAATATTCAAGAATGGGGGCTAAAGATACAGGCGTCAAGTAATTAAAAACTAAATGGTATTGTAGAGTTTGCCAAAAAGAGATACTAACAATCACCTGAAATTGTATTCAGACCCATATACAATCACTAACAAGCATTTTGGTAGGAATAAAATGAATAAAAAAATGTATATGATAGTAAATGGCAATGTCTTCAAGACACATGTGAAAGGAAATCTTTCATTCTAGGTAGTTTACACAGATTATAATGGATTGAATGCTTGTGTCTCCCTCCCTTCAAATTTATATGTTGAAACCTTAACCCCTGATGTGAGATGTGATGGTATTAGGAAGTGGGGAGTTTGGGCATTGATTAAGTCATGAGAGTGACACTCTCTTGGATGTAATCAGTGCTCTTTTAAAAGGGATCCTAGAGAGCTCTTTCTACCATATGAGAATACAACCCAGAAGAGAGCCTTCACCCGAACAGGCCATGCAGGCAGTCTGTTCTCAAATTCCTAGCCTTTAGAACTGTGAGAAATAACTTTCTGCTGCTTGAGCCTCTCAGTCTATGACAATCGGCTGCAGTAGCCTGAACTAAGACACTGATGTTGACTTCCGGCAAGATGGCAACAGGACAGGGTGGTCTGTGAGATTCGCTATGAAAATGAGTGTCCACGAGGACTCTCACTCTCCCCCGGTGGCCCCTGCTTTGCCGCTGCCAGCCTGCTCTTCAGCCAGCCATGCAAGCCTGTGGGCTGGCAGAAACTGGCCTCACACACTGCCCTGCCATCACCTCAGCTGCTGCTGCTGCCAGCCATGCTGGCCCCTGGGTTGGAAGACCTTGGTTCCATGCACTGTACTGCTGATGCAGCTGCTGCCATGGCCACTCTCTCCTGCAGTCACTCCCTCCCGGTGCCCGGGGCAGCCCTCGGCTCCTGACCCGTGGAGCTCCTCCCATTTCATCAGTGATGCGAAAATTCAAACACAAGAGATTCAGAGAACCCCTGCACGACAACAAATTAGAAGTCCAACTACCAGACACATAATAATTTGCCTAAACAAAGTAGGTATAAAAGAGAAAAATCTTAAAGGCAACAATAGAAAAAGGTCAGACTACCTACTTTGGAAGACCAATTAGAATGGCAGCAGATTTATCTACAGAAACACTTCGGGCTAGGAGAGCTTAGAGCCAAATCTTCAAAGTTCTCAAAGATAAACAATTTCAACCAAGAATAACCTACCCAGCTGAGCTAAGCTTCATCAATGAGGGAGAATTAAAATCATTCCCAGATATTCAATCTCTAAGAACTTACACTGCCTCCAGATCACCTCTATAAGAATCACTTAAAGTGTTAAACACAGAAGAAAAGGAAAAAAGAACAACAACGTTCGTCACAAGAGTACAGGGAAAAGATTGAAAACACACATGAATCAACACAAAAACCAAAAAAAAGACAAAAACAGGAAAAACAACTCTATAAGAACTTCATGACAGGGATAAACCTTCACATTTCAATAATTAGCCTGAATGTGAATGAACTAAATGCACCACTGAAAAGACATAGATTGGCAAAATGGATAAAATATCATGAGGCAACAATATATTGTCTCCAAGAGACTCATCTCACCAGAAAGGACACTCACAGACTAAAGTAAGAGGATGGGAAGTAAAATTTCAGGTGAATGGGATGCAAAAGAAAGCAGGAGTTGCAATCTTAATCTCAGACAAAATGCCCTTTAAGTTATTCAAAAATTTAGAAAGACACAGAAGGTCACTACATAATGACAAATGGTTCAATTCATCAACAATAAATAACCATCCTACACATACATGCATCCAACATAGGAGCACCAACTTTCATAAAGCAGCTTTTCGGCAAACTTAAAAATGATATTGACTCTAACACTATCATAGCTGGGGACTTTAATATCCCACTCACAACCCTAGACAGATCATCAGGACAAAAAAGCAGCAAGGAGATCCGGAACCTCAATCTTACTCTTGACCAAATAGACTTAATTGATATCTACCGAATACTTCACCCAACAACCACAGAATATACATTCTAATCATCACTGCATGGAACATACTCTAAAATTGACTATATCCATGGCCATAAATCAAGCATAAACAAATTTCATAAGATTGAAATTTTGCCATGCACCTTATCGGACCACAGTGGAATAAAAATAAATAACAACCCCAACAAGTTTCCCCCAAAACCCACAAAGACATGGACACTAAACAGCATGATTCTAAGCAACTCCCGGGTCAACACATAAAACAAAACAGAGATTAAAAGATACCTGGAAACAAATGAAAATGAAGAAACATCTTACCAAATTCTCTGGGATGCCATGAAAGCAGTAGTAAGAAGGGAATTCATATCTCTACAAATGCACATGAAGAAAATGGAAAGATCACAAGTTAACAGCCTAACAAGTCACCTAAGGAAGCTGGAAAAGCAAGACCACCAAAACCCTAACTTCAGCAGAAGAATCCAGATCACCTAAATAAAAGTCACAATCCAGGATATAGAAGACAAAAAGATAATACAAAAAAAAAAAAAAAAATCAATGAAACAAAAGCTGGTTCATTGAAAGGATAAACAAGATCAATGATCCCCTAGCTAGACTGACCAAGAAGAAGAGAGAAAAACCCTAAATAAACACAATCAGAAACACAAAAAATGAAGTCACATCTGACCCTGAAGAAATACAAAAGATTATCAGAGACTACTATGCACACTTGTATGGAAACAAAGTTGAAAACCTAAAGGAAATGGAGGACTTTCTGACATCACACAAACTCCCTAGTTGAAATAAGAAGAAAGCAAGACCCTAAATAGATGAATAACAATCCAGGAAATTGACTATGTCATAAGAAAACTACCTATAAAAAAATAATAAAGCCCCAGTTCAGATGGTTTTCCAGCAGAATTTTATAAAACATAGAAGGAGGAACTGATACCAATCCTACTGAAAGTATTCCAAGTGATTGAGAAAGATGGAACTCTTCCCAAATCATTTTATGAAGCTAACATCACATTGATACCAAAGCCAGGTAAAGATCCAACAAAGAAAGAGAACTACAGGCCAATATCTTTGATGAACGTAGATGTTAAAATTCTCTACAAGATCCTAGCAAACTGGATTCAACAACACATTTCAAAAATCATCCACCATGACCAAGTAGGCTTCATCCCTGGAATGCAAGGCTGGTTCAACATTTGCAAGACCATAAATGTAATTAAACACGTCAAAAGACATAAACACAAAAACCACATGATTATATCATTAGATGCAGAAAAGGTTTTTGATAAAATCCAACACCACTTCTTGATAAAAACTCTTGAACATCTAGGCATAGATGAATCATAACTCAAAATAGTAAGAGTCATCTATGAGAAACCCACAGTTAGCATACTGCTACACAGACAGAAATTGGAACCGTTCCCCCTGAAAATCAGAACAAGACAAGGATGCCTACTGTCACCCCTCCTGTTCAATATAGTTTTGGAAGTCCTAGCTAGAACAATCAGAGAAGAGAAGGTGATCAGGGGTATCCAAATAGGAAAAGAGGAAGTCAAGCTATCTCTCTTTGCAGACGACATGATTCTATACCTTGAAAACCGATGAGAATCAGTCAAAAACTTCCTGGCACTGATAAAGGATTTGGCAAAGTCTCAAGGTACAAAATAAATGTGCAAAAGAAAATCACATTTCTATACACCAAAAGTAAACAAACAGAAACTCAAATAAAAAGCGTAATTCCATTCACCACAGCCACACACACACACAAAAGAAAGAAAAAGAAATACCTTGGCGTCTTCCTAACCAGAGATTTGAAAGACCTTTACAATGAAAACTACAAAACCCTGCTCAAAGAAATCAAAGATAACACAAGCAAGTGGAAAAATATTCCATGCTCATGGATTGGAAGAATCAACATTGCTAAGATGTCCATTCTACCTAAGACAATCTACAGATTTAATGCAATACCCATCAAATTACCAGCAACATTCTTCTCAGACCTAGAAACAATCACACAGGAATTCATATGGAAACATAAATGACCAAGGATAGCTAAAACAATTATCAGCAAAAAATACAGAACAGGAGGTATCACACTCCCAGACTTTAAACTTTATTATAAAACTACAATAATCAAAAGAGCCTGGTATTGGTACAAGAATAGGCATATAGACCATTGGAATAGAATTGAGAATCCAGAAGCAAACCTCAATTTCTCAACCAACTCATCTTCGACAAAGCCTCCACCACCCACTATTGGGGAGAGGAGAAACTATTCAATAAATGGTGCTGGGAAAACTGGCTGACCTCATACTGAAGATTAAAACAGGACCCCAGCTATCCCCATACATGAAAATTTACTCTAAATGGATCAGAGACCTAAATGTAAAACCTCAAACTATAAGAACCTTAGAAAATGCAGTAGACACTCTTATAGAAGTTGGAACTGGCAACCAATTCCTGATCAAACTCCCAAGTGTCCATGCCACAAGAGATAAGATAGACAAGTGGGACCTCATTAAACTAACAAGTTTCTGCAAAGTCAAAGAACCCATCAAGAGATCAGGGAGACAGCCCACAGACTGGGAAAAAATATTTGCCAACTCAATGTCTGACAAAGGTCTAACATCAAGGATCTACAAGGAACTCAAACATACTGAAAAGAGAAAAACAAACAGCCCCATTACAAAGTGGCAAAAGATATAAATAGACACTTCTCAAAAGAAGACATACGAGCAGCCAACAGATACATGAAAAAATGATCAGCTTCACAAAAAAAATGTTCAGCTTCACTAGTCATTCAAGAGATGCAAAATTAAAACTACACTGAGATACCAGCTAACTCCAGTCCGAATGGCCATCATCAATAACTCAAAAAATATCAGATGTTGGAGAGAATGTGGTGAAAAGAGAACACTTGTACACTGCTGGTGGGAGTGTACACTAATACAAGCCTCTGTGGAAAACAGTGTGGCGATTCCTAAAAGTTCTAAAAATCGACCTTCCATATGACCCTGCAATCCCCCTACTGAGAATATACCTGGAAAAACTCAGATCACTCTATAAAAAAGATACCTGCACACCTATGTTTATTGCAGCATTGTTCACAACAGCAAGAACATGGAACCAACCATGCTGCCCATCAAAAATGGACTGGATTTTTAAAATGTGATATATATACACAATGGAATATTACACAGCCAAACAGAAGAACTAAATCATGAACTTCGCACCAAACTGGATGGAATTAGAGTTCATAATATGGAGTGATCTTTCACAGAAACAAAGATCTGAGTATCACATAGTCTCACTCATAAGTAGACCTTGAACAACTACCATAATACTATAACATAAGGATTGACAGTAGCAGGAAACTGCAGGTCGGGGGAGGTGGGATTGAGAGGGTTGAGATCTGCCTGGGAAGTGGGGGCCACACCTCATCAACAAGGATACCTGCACAATGAATATTTGAATATCTAACCCTGAATTGTATCCCACAATTAAAAAAAAAAGACACTGATGTTCTATCATAAGAATTCTACCATAAGAATTTTCAAAGAGTAATCAAACAAAAAAGATCTTAAATATTAGGAAAATTCACTATTATGATAGGTGTTTGAGGACAGGATCAGGATGGTGTCTCAGGACATTTGCCTATCATAAGGGTTGGGATGAATGGGAAAAACCAAGAATGGAAATCCTATGAGTTGATGGAAATTTTTAAATAAGGTAGAGGGATTCAAAGTGTTGAATCCATGGGCCCCTTTAAAAGCTGCAATTTAGAATTAAGTGCTAAATGTTAAAGATATCCCTATTTTGTTTTTATCTGACTCTGGAAAAATAAGGCTGTGCATTTGAGATAAAATCACCTTAGTATGTGTACAGTAACAACAAGAACACAATGCTTGGGAGCCCAAATGGAGGTGCTGAAAAGAGTTGAGACTGCATGAGAAAGAAGAGTGTCTCAGACAACTATTGTGCCCCATTAACCATGTCTGAACCCTACCTGGAACTCCCACCCATGTCTGTCAGGTGACTGACTCCACTCAGCCTCCACCAGCTGTAGCAGATGCAAGATGCTACCCAACAGTGCTTTTCCTTGGGCTACATGCCAAACGCTTACTGCCTTGAGTCTTCTCTAACACAATGAGTGTGGGACATTCTTGAGATCCTGTAAAGTATTCATGAATAAGTCACCCAGAAGACCTAGCTGGGCAGCTAATATTTGAGGAGCCAGCCTTGTCCAGATGGGGGTGGGAACTGACAGACAAATGCTTTTGTCTTTTATGCTCCAGGCAAACAGCTCTGACATTTTCTCATATTGTGTCATGGGCTTGCGTCCCAGTCACCTGTTTGGTGACCACCTGGGAAATGCATCCTGAAATTTAGCTTTCGCTCCTTTCCTTTTTCATTGGCCCTGTTCTGCACTCCTGTGCCTTAGGATCATATGCCCTTAGAATTACTGGCAACCAAGTCTTTTTCTCAGACCCTGCTTCCAGAAGTACTGAAGCTACAATAATGAGGCCTTAAGGGAAGAAAGGAGGACAAAAGCAGGAGAAATGAACTACATATTGTCCCCCAAACAGTAGATAGTTACTTCATGTATATCTTAAGTCACTGCTATGAGAAACTTGGAGAAAGTGAGAGTTGTTTAGAACACTGGAATTTTCTTTGAGTTTCTCCTTAACTCAAAGCACAATCCCCAAATGTGCCATTCTCCAGAGTTTAAAATGTGTTGTCTGAATAGAGAGCTAGAAAAATATATTTCTTTCTAATCCCAGGACAGTGGCTCTTTTGTCATTATTATATACTTTATTGACTTTTATTAACTTATAACAGATATCATAGAAAAACCATTATCTTCAACCTATAAGGCAATGATTCTAAGTGACAGTAATATTATTTTCTTATTTTATTCTGATTCAACAGCATGTGTGTGTGTATGTGTGTTTGTGACAGATATTATGTTCCAGTTAAAGTAGTTTTAACTAGTTCATTGGCTATTCTTTTCAAATAAAAGAGTTTGACTTTGATATAATGTACCTAATGATTATAACATATTAATTTTTTTTCAGTTTATGGCTAGTATAAATCCCTACTATTAACATTAAATCTTATTTATAACTTATTTTAAACTTCCGTCAGAGTCAATCTTAGGTTTTTGCATTTATAAAATAAAGCATTTAACTCTCAAAGATCACAATTTTGAGAGTCAATTTGACCTACTGTGCACATTGTAAACCATTATAGTCAATTCTCATGAATCATAGCAACTGCATAAGATTTTGGGTGGAGATCAATTTTCCTACATGATTTCACATCATTGACTTATGGATAAGAGAAACTTCAAGTGACAAAGTGAGTTTGAGCTTCCTGTTTATGCTATCTGGGCACATATGGTTCCTTTATTTGAAATATTACATTTGTAATTTCATTAGAAAGCATATCAGAATGCAAGCATTTTTCAGTATCTCATTTAGCTGGAACTGCAAATGAGTACTATTTGTTTTCAGGGTTGGTTTTATTTCATTAAGTCAAATGACTTGTTTTATAATTACATGTGGAAATAAATAGCTTTTACAGGCTAATGAGAAAAAAAATCACTCATTCAAGTTTGTTCCAAACTTATTTGGTTGGCAAAAATAATCTCTCACTTTTGCCTTTCTTGACATTATAAAAATTGTTGATTCAAATTTCCTCAAAAGAGTCAAAATCATAAATAATTTCAAATAAAAAAATAAATTTGATAAATACACAGCATTTAAAAAGAAATATGAGAGAAACAAAGCCATGTTTATAATGCCTACATACTTTACTTCTTCATTTTAAAAAAAGCCTAGCAGAGAAATAGAGTGTCTAAACTTAAAATGATAATGTATATCTTCAATAAATAAAATTTCCCGAGAAACAAAATTTTAAGGTTTAATTGAGCTTCCAAAATACAAAAACAAAACACAAGCAACAGCAAAACCACCTGTCACAGGTGGCAACAAATTTAAAAAGTATAACTTTCTATGAGTTATGATTTAGCTTTATTTAACTTACCATTTTACCTGGAATTCACTGAGTACTTACTTTGTGCCCATAACTACAAGGTCTGACAATTAAGTTCACAAATTTATCCTAGAAAAAGTGCAACATACCTCATTGCTGAATATCACTACAATCACCTTCAAATTACTCCCCTTGGGAAGATATGCACCCATACCAGGGCCTAGTCCACCTGACAAAGCAATCTTGGAACTCTTTTTCTGAAATGGCCATCGGAACTGTCACTATATTACCCTTGGATGTTCCAAATGCCATCAAAATGTCTTCCTTTCAATATTTCCTTTATCTTCAGGTAAAGAAAAAAGTCATTGGGGGCCAATTAGGTAAGTAGGGAGAGTGTTCCAATAGTTATTTGTTCACTGGCTAAAAACTCCCTCACAGACAGTGCTGTGTGAGCTGGTGCATTGTCATGATGCAAGAGCTCCTTCAGCACCATTTTGCACACACCTTTCTCATAACAAGATTTTCAGTTAAGATTTTTCAAACTGTTTCTTTATCAGTGTTTATTTGGTCTGCTATGGTTCTCACAGTCAGCTGACAATTTTGACACACACTTTGATGAATTTTTGCAACGTTTTAATCAGTTGTGCTTGTTATTGGCCATCATGATCTCTCTTCATCATTGATGCTTTCTCACCCCTCAGAAAAAATGCTTAGTCCTTTCATACACTGCCATTTTATTCATAACATTATCCCTATAAACTTGGACTAATATGTTCCTGATTTCACTTCTACTCTTACAAAGTTTAACAAGAAATTTAATGTTTGTTCATTGCTCTAATTCAAGTCGACATTCTTGTGAAGGCACACAAAAACACCAATAAGGAGTACCACTCAGCAAGAGATTGCCACATGTCGACATGAACACAGCTGTGAGACACTGATATACCAAGTTTATGAAACCTTACTGAGTTGTTTGTACAGTACTGCCAACATAAGTACATGGTGGCAAGTTCATGAACTTCATTGCGAGACCTTCGTGTGCTGAGTCCTTTATCTGCATTATTCATTGAATTATCAAATAACCCTGTCCTTCATGATCATGAAATTATTTTACGCTGTTTAAACTGGGGATGAATTTAAAACTGAAATTATCTGCACAATTACATTAGAAGTTAAAATTAAAATCAGCATATTTACTTCTTATTCATCAGGGTTTCTGTGGGCAGTATTAAATTGCCCATCGGCAGATTAATTACTGCTTGATGAGTCACTGTAGTGGACACTGGAGAGAATCACTCAACTCCCTCCTTCAGGACCTTGGTACTCATCTGTTACCCCAGTTGTTGGGCTGTTGGCTGCTGACAGTACATGCAAAGAAGAGGAAATAAACAGGTTCCCACTGCCTTCTGTTCAGATCTAGCAGCATCTATACAAGTGTACCTTGCCTTTCTGCCTGTTCCATAGACAAACATTTATTCTCAGAGTGCCGATTCCTTGATTTGTACAGTAAATTCCATCACCTCTTGCCTAAGAATAGTGAGCTCCTTTCTATTATATATATATTTTTACGTTCTATTGGATTATTTCCATCACAGTACAAAGAAGTCTCCCACCCTAAAATAAGTATCAAACAAACTTCTCTTGCCTCTACTTCCCTGTCAACTACCTATTCACTCCCCTATTTCACCTTGCAGCAAAACTCTCTGAACTAGTTATCTGTTTAATCTTTTCATTTTGCTTCTATTCCTATTAAATACATTTCACTCTGGCATTTTCTCTTGCTACTTTACAAAACACTTCTCCCATTTACCAAGCTCAAAGGTAAATTCTCATTTTCATCTTACTTTTACTTTACTTAGGAGTGGTATTTGACACAATTGCTCCCTCCCTCCTCTTGAATAAACTTTCTGCTCTTGGGTCAGTAAACCACGTTCTCTTAGCTTTACTCCTTCTTTACTGTTTATTTCTTCTCTGTACCTCTCCGGGCTACTCCCATTCTTCTTTAGCACTCAAGGCTCAAGTATCCCAGTTCTAGTAACTGGTTCTCATATCCTCTTTTGTTCCACAAAATAAAAAAACATATTAAATGTGTATCTCCAGACCAGATCACTCCTGAACTCTAGACTCAGATATCAAGATGTCTGATTGACCTTTCATGTGGATGTTCCGTAGAAATCTCAAATTCCTTTTGACATGAATAAAAAAATCATCATTCCACTACAGATACCAGAAAAAAATGTCCTCTTGCCTTCTGTCTGTCTGATTGTGGCAGCCAAAATTGAATAGATGAATGCAGGGGGAAAAAAGTAGAAAGAGTTTTCAAAACTCTGGAATAACCTTGTAAACACTGAAGGACCTGCTCTACTTCAAAGAAGAATCTAACATTTTGGTTTACATGAGAAGTGTGGGGAAACATCCCCTACCACCCCTACCTGGTGGATTACACCGGTAAAGGCTTATCAAATCTCAAATTCATTTTGAGATGAATGAAAAAAAGAAATTCCAGTCTTCTACCTAAATGCTCCACCTTCACCTTCTCCATCTTACTTGTTAGCAATGTCATCCTTTTATTTGCTTAAGCTATAATCTTGTAATATACCAGTATATGGAGAATACACCCCTTCTCTCACATACATATCCAATCCCAGAGGACATCCTGGTGACTCTATCTGCAATTTATGCTTCTAGTCTAGCCTCCAATGATGTCAGTGACTTCCTCTCCTTCACTCTCTCCCCTCACTCCCTACTCATTTCTTCATGGCTATAGTGGCTTCCATGAAGCACATGGCTGAGGTCCTCACCCCCTTCAAGTCTTTGTTCAAATGTTACCTTCTCAGTGAGGCCCGCATCTTTCAAACGGCAACTATCCTCCTCTGCCTGGCACTCTCCAAATTCCTTCCTCTCCTCTTTTCATTTCCCTTTGTACTTTCGACATTATAATTTACTTATTTATTATGTTATTGCTTATTGAATGTGGCTTCTACCAAAATGTAAACTTCAAGAGGACAGGTAACCTTGTCTGTTTTTCTCAGTGTTATTTTAAGTGTTTAAGGTTGTGCCTAGCACATGATAAACACTTCATAATTATTTGCTGAATAAATGAATAATCAGCATGGTGCCTGGTACATGTAAATGCTGAATAAACTTTAGCTGTATTTGCAAATCCCATATGTCCCCCACCTTGTGATACTGTAAATGGAGGGACGAGATCTTAAGTTCTGACTGCTGCTTCCTTCTTTATATCCATTCCTGGCTCTATTGATTTCTACACAAGTCTGCCATCAGGTTGGTCCAGTTGTTTGATTTAAGAACCTTCAAGAGCTTTTATTATTATTTTTAAAAATTGAGGATACATAGTTGTTTTGGGGGATTAAGGATCACATACAACTTTCAGCCCCAGAAACGGCCTTTAAATTATTCTTAATTACACTGTCTCTCTCAAGTTTAAAATAACCATTACATTTTCTAGAATTTTTTTTAAGAGGGGCTAAGTAATGAAAGTATTTAATCAATGAACACAAAGTTACAAAGGTAATGTATAGTCAGCCCTCTATAACCATGGGTTCTGCATCAGTAGATTCAACCAGTCACAGATAAAAAATATATTTTTTAAATTACATGTGTATCGAACATCTACAGACTTTTCCCCATTGTCATCCTTCTCTAAACAATGCAGCATAACAGCAATTTACATAGCATTTACACTATATTTGGTATTATAAGTAATCTAGAGATGATTTACAGTATACAGTAAGAACCAGGCAAGGTGGCTCTCTCCTGTAAGGCTAGGATTTTGGGAGGCTGAAACAAGAGGATTGCATGAGCCCAGGAGTTTGAGACCAGCCTAAGCACAGCAGGACCTAATCACCACAAAAAACTAGCTAGGTATGGTGGTGCATACCTCAGTCCCAGTCACTCAGGAGGCTAAGACAGAAGGATTGCATGAGCACGGGTAGTGGCTGTGGTGAGCCATGATCATGCCACTGCACTCCAGCCTGGGTGACAGAGTGACACACACACACACACACACACACACACACACACACACACACACACACACACACACACACACACACACACACAAATACAGTAGGATATGCATGGATTATATGCAAATACTATACTATTTTATATCAAGGATTTGAGCATTCATGGATTTTGGTATTAGTGGAAGGTCCTCAAACTAATCCCCCAGGGAGAATGAGGGACAACTATATAGCGAAGCATGTATTTATCAGCCTGTTACTAGCGTAAATATCACATCTTAAAAGATCAATAGTACAGAAAATATTTAATTTTTTTAACCAATGGCACTCCAGAGTTAATAGTTCTTATTTCTTGGTAAAAGTAAAACTGAAAATAAAAAGCAAATTGATAAAACTTCAATTTTAATTTCAATTTAAAAAACAAGTTTTGGGCAGCCCCTTTGGGTCCACTTCAACTGTGGGAGCTATTTTGTCCTCTCAATAAATACTGCTTTCAAAAAAAAAGTTGTTGAAGGTGAACACGTGTGACTCTATCCATTGAGGAGCTCAGAGCAGCATATCAGAATTTTTAAAACAGCTACATGTAACAATAAAAAGATATTTTAAACTGCGATATTATGCAAGTAAGATAATGTACAGAATATGCCAACATTACTATGCTTTTCCAGTCTAATGTTACATTATCATACTTAACTGTCCTGGTAGTATAATTACTTCAAAGGTTTGAGCCATTAAAACTGTCACTTACATGACATTCTTTAAAATGAAAAGTATAGAATATCCTATTGGCTTTTTTAAAAAATTATTTCTGAAGCTAGTGAATTGTGTTCTTTCTCTCTCTCTCCCTCTCTCTTTTTTTTACTTTTTATTTTTGGATTTCATGCTTTCAAAATTAATTTCTAAATTGTTCATTGGCTAAATCAGCTAAGTCATCATATATTCTTGGATACTTTTTTATACCCCCAAAATCACAATCCAAGACTAAAATTTTAGAAGGTAATTAAAGTCTGACAAGTAAAATATACAAAATTACATAAATAACATAAAGACAGTTTTAAATCCACATGTGATAGTCACTTGCAGAAAATGCAAGTTTGGTCTTAGCAATACTATGGAAATACAAGTCTTTGGATCAGACTAGGTATTTTTTTGTGTCACCCAATAGTCACATCTCCAGTCAGATTTTTGACATTAGCTTTGTGGATAGATTTAATTTGAGATCATTTGTTATCTTGATTACCACAGACTATTGTGGAGCAACTCTTTAGTTATCCTTTAGTGTGAATTTTTATCTCATCACTTAGTAATTATTCAAGGTGAACCTAAGAAAAAGACTTACAACTCTATCCTAAAAAATCTTACTTTATACTGGCCCATTTTGCCTTGTGAATCTATGTGCCTCAAGAGATTTCTTTAGAGAATTCTTCTAGCCCTCCTTCAACTAATAGAACTTTCTCTGATGATAAGAATGTTCTATATGAATGGTATCCCATACCATAACTACAAGGCACACACAGCTATTGAGCACTTGAAATATGACTAATGTGATGGAGAAACAAAATTTTAAATTGTATTTAGCTTTACGTAGCTTACATTTAAATTTAAATAAACTCATATGGAAATTCTGGTTTTAGGGATAGCATGTAAATGGCTTGGAAATTTTCACTCACAAGGAAAAAACTGAGTAACTTGAAATCAATGACTTTTGTTAGAATTATAACTGAAGTCATAGTGTTCCTTACCTGGCATAAAAGCTGCTGGCTCCATAAACTAGCAGGAACAGTTAAATTGGTAACTTCATGAATTACTGAAGCTTAGTGTTTACTAGCATGAAAGTGAGAAACTTGTGAAAGCTGTAGTCTTAGCATACCCCCACATTTTCTTGAGTTTTCCACAAGGATTTCAAAATAAAGAGTCAAGAACCCCTCCAGGCTCTGGCAGGAGAAGGAGAAAATAACCATTGTGAAACGGACCTAGAACAATCGTCATAACTAAGACCTTCTCTCCAAGGAAAAAGGCATTATCAGAGCCTATGAAACCTAGAGGAAGGGCATTCCCCAACTCTATCACCTTTCAGCCTTCCGAAATGACCTAAGAAGAAATAAAAAACTAAGAAATCCAGCATCAATTCTGAAATTATATTTTTAAAAAAGGCTAAGAAAGACCCATGAAGATCATATCTTAGGAAATTAGCCCATTTAAAGACTGAGATTTAATCACAAGATTAAAGAACACTTCTCTACCACTCATACCTTAATGCCAGGCCAGCAGGGATCTAGTATTATAGCAATGGTTTATGACTTAAAGAATTGCAAGATGCAGGCTCCATTTAAGGATGTGTTCTTAGGGAAGACAGTGAAGACAAAACAAGGACACTAGTTAATGTTGAAGTCTCTGGCACATACAACTCTAGCAACCATGAAATACACTTTTTTTTTTTTTGAGTTGGGGTCTCACTCTGTCTCCCAGACTGGAGTGCAGTGGCCGTTCCCGGCCACCGCAGCATCGACCTGCTGGGCTCCAGCGATCCTTCTGCCTCAGCCTTCCAAGTAGCCGGAATTACAGGCATGCGCTACCACGCCCAGCTGATTTTTTGATTTCTTGTAGAGATGAGGTCTCACTGCCCAGGAGAGTCTCGAACCCGCGGGCTGAGGCAATCCACTCACCTCAGCCTCCCAAAGGCACGGGATTACAGGCTGAGCCATCAAGCCCGGCTGAAATACACTTTAATTCCTAGCTAGATTAACATAAAACCACACACTAAAGGCCTATTTACTTCAGTTTCTATCAACTGATAAGCTATTTCTGGCTTTCAACAAAAAACTACAAGGAAGTATAATAGCGGCTATTAGAGACTGGGAAAGATGGGGGCTGGGGGAGAGAGAGTTGGTTAATGTTTATGTAATACAACCAGATAGGAGGAATGTGTTCTAGTGTTCTTTAGCACTCTAGGGTGACTGTAGTTAACAATAATTTATTGTACATTTGTAAATAGTTAGTAGAGAGGATTTTAAATGTCCCCAGCACAATGAAATTATAAATGTTTGAGGTGATGGATATGTTAATCACCCTGATTTGACCATGCATATGGTACACATGTACCAAAATATCACACTATATCCCATAAATATGTACTATTATTATATGTTAATGAAAAATAATAATTAAAAAATTACAAGGCATAGCAAAAGGCAAAAACAAAACAGAAAAACACATTATGAAGAGATAAGCCATGCATCAGAACCAGACTTAGATATGACACAGAGTTTGTAATTATCAGTCAGGGAATTTAAAATGCCAATGACTAATACACTAAAGATCTATGGAAAACATAGACAACATACAAGAACAGATGAGAAATTGAAACAGAAAAATGAAAGCTCTAAGAAATAGTCAAGATGAAATGGTAAAAAATCAAAACCACTGTAACAGAAATGAAAATTGGGCTTACCAGTAGGCTGGACAAAGGCAAGGAAAAAAATCAGCGAGTCTGAAGATATAGCAATAGAAATTTTCCAAACTGAATTACAATGAGGAAAAAAACCACAGCAGAACATTCAAGAACCAAAAAACAATCTTAAAATACATACACATAATTAGAACGCCAAAGGAAATAAGAGAAAATGAAGAGGAAATGATATGTGAACTAATGATGTTTGAGAATTTTTCTAAGTCAATAATAGGAACCCAACCACAGATCCAGGAACTTCAGAGAACATCAATTAACATAAATTCAAAAATTTAATATCGGCAATTTATATATTTAAACTGTAGAAAATCAAACACAGAAAGGAAAAATCTTGGAAGAAGGAAGAGGGAGTAAAAACTGACTTCAGAATGTTTACTTTAAATATAAAGACTTGATAGTTTGGAGAAATACAAACTCAGCTGTATGGAGAAATATATACCATGCTAAGTGGAATTAAAAGAAGGCAGGAACAACTATCTTAACTTAAGAAATAGCAAATTTTAGAATAATAAAAATTATCAGGGATAAGGATCAACACAGCATAATGGTAAATGGGTCAATTCTCCAAGAAGTTAAATGACAATCATAATATGCCTGGGCCTACCTGCAGAAAATCAAAATGCATGAGGCAGTAACTGATAGAACTGCAGGAAAAAAATAGACAAATTCATGTTTAGTGTTGGAGACTTCAACACTCTTGTTTCAGTAACTGATAGATCACGCAGGCAGAAATTGAGTAAGGATATGTTGATCTGAATAGTACCACAAATAGCCAACTGGCTAGGTGCAATGGCTCATGCTTGTAATCCCAGCCTTTTGGAATTACGGGACAGGAGAATTGTTTGAGCCCAGGAATTTGAAACTAGCCTAGACAACATAGCAAGACCTCATTTTTACAAAAAAAAAAAAAAAAATTAGCCAAGCATGGTCGCATCTGCCTCTAGTTCCAGCTACATGGGAGGTTGAGGCAGAAGAAACACCTGAACCCAGGAGGTCCAGGCTGTGGTGAGCCATGATCGCACCACTGCACTCCAGCCTGAACATCAGAGTGAGACCGTCTCTTAAAAAAAAAAAAAAGTAGCCACCTGTGGCTAGTGACTTCTGTACTGAACAGAACAATTTTAGTTTCTTACTACTCAAAGTATAATCTTTGGACCAGTGGCATTGCTTTTCTTTGGATATTACTAGAAATCAAGAATCTCAGGCCACACCCCAAATTTATGGAATAAAAATTTTCCTTATTAGCAAAACACTCAGGTGATTTGTATGCAAATTAAAGTTTATAAAACATTGTACTAGATCATCAGAGAAAATCCTAAACACTCTCCAGGATTAGGCTGAGACACCTAATGCTATTTATCTTTTGATCCTGGTCATTAGCACATCCTACTACTAAATATCATTGAAACATACCAGGAGATAGTAAACAATAACAGTGCTGGCATCCTCCAGAAGCTGAGAGAGAAACAATGAACCTTTACTTCTAAAGGCAGTCATTCTCCCAAGCTCTTAAACATACCTTCCACCAAACACCACCTATGACTGTGCCTATAGCAGTTTATGCATAGAATTTATATATATTCTTCATGCTCAAACAATAAAGTTTCACGTGTGGTAGTGCCTCAAACACATGGAGAATGTCTGTTGAATAATTCCACATACCTAGAGTAGAGCCAGAGTCAGAGAAAGATTCAGGGGCTTTGGAGAGTGAAAAAATGGCCATCACTTTATGAGATTATTAACACAATCAAGAAATGTAGAAGAGTGGATGGTCAAAATAATATTTGTCATGTGATATCATTGGATGATTTGCCAAATAAAAAGCGACTGGTTATTAATAAAATGTCAGGCCCTCCAGTGAGAAGAACCAATAGAGAATGGAGTCATAAGAGATAAGGAATAGGGAAAAGTAAAGTAATGATGGCATTTGGCTTTTGCTAACAGGTGCAATACAGAAAGGAACAAGCATATGCTGAAGGAAAGAGCTGAAAGGAGACATGAGAAAACTTGAGAAGTTTTGCAGGAGAGCAAACTATCCTGACAACCCAATCAAGCATCCTCAGGGGAATTGCAGAATCTTAGACTCCAAGTTCTGCTGTACCTAAAGGACCCTGAAAATGTTTGTGAAATAAGCAAACTAAATCCTATGATTTGACTTGCTTCAGAGAACATCAACACGTTACGGAAGAAAAGTGCTGAGGCTGATCTCATGTCTGATTCCTAGGCTGCATGCACCATTGCAGTGTACCCCCCAGTGAGGCTGTGATTAATCCAGGACCCAGTCAAATTTCCCTCATACCGTACCTGTCCATGCAGCAGGATCCAGCTGTCTCTCCAGCAATGCCAGAGGCTCTCGACTTTTTCTCTCCCAGTTAACAGATCAAAAGGTACCTTAATCTTGGGCACACTGTCAAAATTTAGGCCAAAAATATTAATAAACAGATAATGCTGACTATATTGCAAGCCTATTCTGGGGGGTCACCATGGTTTTTGTATTCTACACAGAGACGTCCCACAGATTGTTTATATGTACCTGCTAAGAAACCATCAGCAAATCATGATAGTACAGAATTATATGAAGGCTTCTTACACAAAACTTGTTTCTGAATACAATACCCTTTAATAGTAGTATAATGGTAAAGAATCTGGAAAATAAAATCTTAAAACATTATAGTTTGGAGATCTGTGAATCAATCATCATCATTTTAAGCAGAAGAAAGACAAACTGACTTTTAACATGCTGGTACTGCTGTCTGTCATAAAAGAAAACGTTTATTGACTGAAGACATATCATCCTGAATTTTGGCACATGTTACTTGAGGTGTAGTAAACACAAGCAAATACTTTGAAAGATAAAGACATTGCTTTCTAACTGGTGTTGTCAGTTGTTTGTACCCTTAATAGGGATTCTGTCTGTGGCGTGATCTCATTTTAGTTTGGCAAGGCTACTCTTTTGCTGCATCCACTGATGAGCTTGCCTGAGGAAGCAGTGCCAGTACTTTGTGATATTTCTCTGTTTAGCTGTAATCACCTCACTGCTCAGCCTGTGGACCTGGATTTCACTGAGAATATACAGTGCTATTACAAAGAGATTTAATAAGAAATGCAACTCATTATGCAGACAGCATACAAAATTTTAACACATAAAAGGTACAGCCTTCAAACATTGCTTGTCCCTAGGATTCTGTTTGAAGTCAGGTGTTAAGAAAAGCCGGGAAAATCTTGTGATCTCTTAGGATGTCAAGAGAATTGTCACTTTTATAATTAAAACATGGACAAACTGGATGAAAAGATGCAGAATTTTAACAATTGGAATGTATAAAAAAAGAATCAAATGAGCATTCTAGAGCTGAGAATATACTGTCTAAAATTAAGAACTCATTTGATGTGCTGAAAAGCAGACTGTGCTTGGAGCTGTGTTTGAAGGAAGTCAAAATCCACGAGCACAAATTCTTGGAATGGTGACCATCACTCCTTCACATCTCATGCTAAAAGAGCATAGTGCTCTTTTAGTGATATCTGACATTCACATATTAGTAATACAGAAGTATGGGTACTGATTCTTTTAAAATCTACACATAATTCTCTATTCAATAAAATCTGGAGTTTTTATTGAATAGAAAATGTAATTTCAGAGCATAGAGCTAAAGGTGTGTGGCTGTACTCTAGATCCCATAAATAATTTGTGTAGTCTATAAGTATTCACATCCACACTCAGGCAGTCACCTCTAGTACTAAAACTATTTGCTATTCTTTTTAAAGAAGTCAAATTAAATCTATGTCTATGTCTATGTCTATATCTATGTCTATAGCTATAGCTATTTCATCATCTATCTATATTTCTGTCTTAGTCCATTGAGGGTACTATAACAAAATGCCATAAACTGGGAGGCAGATAAATGAACATATTTATTTTCTCACAGTTCTGGAGGCTGGGAGGTCAAATAACAAGGTGATGGCAGACTCTGTTCCTCATAGACGACAACAGCTAGTGTGTCCTCCGATGGTGGAAGGGGCCAATGAGCTCCCTGGGACTCTTTTATAAAGGGCACTAATCCCATTCTTGAGTACTCTGCCCTCATTATCTAATCACCTATCACCTCTTAATATTACCACATTGGGGATATCATTTTGACACATGAATTCTGGTAGGACACAAACATTCAGACCATGGAAAAATCTCTAGTTATAAAGCCTTCTCCTTGAGCTTGGTCTAGTGCCAATTATTGTTTCTACTCTGGTGTTACAAAACTAAATGGATACAGATTTTTCTCTGCTGAGTAATATATTCCTATTAATTATCCTATGGAAGGAGATGAAGGTTATCTCTAGACTATAATCTACCACTTCATAATCATTATTCAGGAACAGAAAACTCAGTCTGTCAGTACATCGCTGTGTCACCCATACTTTTTCTTGTGTGCTCTCTCATGATCATCAGCGACTCCTTATCATTATTATTCCTGCTACATAGTAAAATATAATTAATAGTAAAGAAAAATACAAACATGGTAATTTAGCTGTAACATTTTTTTATTGAAAATGTGTTTGTGCATAGACCTGCATCTTCATGCTACCACCAAAGTCTATTTCCATAGATAAAAGCTAGTTATCTATGATGGTGAAATAATAAAAATCATCAGTATCTATTAACAGCTTGTCATTTCCACATTTTTTGATTGATATAGGACATTTAGTGAATCATCAAGTTGGACAATTTTTTTTACCACGACACGCAACAAACTAATAAATAATGCCTTGAATGTTTATGGCATTTTATAGTTTCTAAAAAGCTGTCTTTTTTAGACAATTATTTTATTATTTTAACTACATTGTCCAGTTATTTCACTGTATTGACTCAAGTGGTTATTATATAAATCAGGTAAGCAAAGTCTTTGTTATTCAAATAGAAATGCAGTTAGTAATGAAATTACCATTTATTCTGCAAACCTAGACAGTATAACTGTAGTATCTTTCTTCAGCACTAATAAGTAGTTGCTGAAAGGATTGGGAAGTCCAGACTATTATTCAAAGTTCCTTCACCAACCCTGCCCCAAACTCTTTATTAGGGACACAATTCCATCATTGACAGATTTACAATTCTCAGTTTTAATTCAGTGTGCTAAAAATTATATTAGTGGTGTCATCCACAAATGTTAAACTTTGAGCCATCTTTTAAGTTAAAAACACAGGGCATAGCCTTATTTTTAAAAGAACAATCCAGAAAAGTCTGTATAGGCAAAAAATATAAAGCCTTTTATCTTTATGTAACTAAGAAGTGTCCTGAAGTTACTTCTTTCTCTGATTTTATCAGAAGTTCGGCGTAATTAATATTTTTGTCTTTTTAATAATATAAACTGAAGCGGGTGAAAAAATTATATCCATGGTATAATCAGTAAATACAAAGTAGAACAGTAAAAAGAAGCTATGAGAGTAACAAAAAGTAGATATGGTTAATTTAATCACTAAGAAAGCATAGATTAGTGATGCAATTCACCAAGACTATCCATTACTTCTAAAGCTAAAATAGCAAATGTGTTTGGAATCCTGTTGACAAAAGACTCACTTTTGACACTGTAGCACTTGATTCATTCAGTCATTTAATAGATACTGACCTGCAACTAGGCCCTAAATTAAAGTATTGTGCTACAAAAATTAACTCTAAATGGATCAAAGACCTAAATGCATAACCTCAAACTGTAAGAATCTTAGAAAACACAGGAGACACCCTTAGGGAAATTGGAACTGGGAACCAATTCCTACTCAGAACCCAAAAGGCCAATACCTTAAGAAATAAGATAGATAAGGGGGACCTCATCAAATTAACAAGCCTCTGCAAAACAAAAGAAACCATCAAGGGAGCAGGAGACAGCTCACAGAATGGGAAAAAAAATATTTGCCAATTGTATATTTGACAAAGGCCTAACATCTAGGATCTACAAGGAACTCAAGTGCACCGCAGGGAAAAAAAACAAACAGCCCCTTTAAAAAGTGGGTAAAAGACATGAATAGACACTTCTCTAAAGAAGATACACAGGCAGCCCACAGGCACATGAAAAAGTGCTCAGCCTCACTCATCATCAGAGAAATGCAAATCAAAACCACACTGAGATACCACCTAACCCCTGTAGGAATGGCCATCATTAATAAAACAAACAACAGATGCTGGTGAGGATGTGGAGAAAAAGGAACGCTTCTACACTGCTGGTGGGAATGTAAACTTGTACAACTTCTCTGGAAAACAGTCTGGAGATTTCTGAAAGAACTAGAAATTGACCTTCCACATGACCCAGCAATTCCCCTATTGGGAATATACCTGGAGGAACTCAAATTATTCTACAAAGAAGATACCTGCACACGTACATTTGGTGCAGCTCCATTCACAATAGCAAAAACATGGAACCCACCATGTTGCCCATCGAACTGGACTGGATAAAGAAAATGTGGTACTTATACACAATGGAATATCATGCAACCATAAAGAAGGACAAATATAAGGATTTTACAACAACCTGGATGGATTTGGAGTTGATCATACTCAGTGACTTATCACAGAAACAAAGAGCAGAGTTCCATATGTTCTCACTCATAAAAGGACCTTGAACAATTATAATGCTATAAGAAAGCGATTGACAGTAATGGGAAACTGTTGGTGGGGTGGGGTGGGGGGTGGGATTGGCAGTTGAGGGAAACCGCTAGGGGAGGGAGGGGCATACCTCATCAACAGGGGTACCTGCATGATCAATGTTTGTATACCTAACCCTGAATTGTACCCCACATCTTTATAATAAATTTTTTTTAAAAAGAATCGTGCTAAATGAAATGACAAAAAAAGGAATGGAATTTTGTTCCTGACTTCAGTAGAAGACAGTTTAAAGCATGAAGGGTACTTTGAAACTTCATAAGCAGACCATATATGAGTGAACAAGTCAAAAAGATTTAGTCAGTATAATTAGACTGGCACTGAAAGCCTGTTTTGGGAGACATTTCTACAAATTATACGTTTTTAAATCTTCTCACAGACATATAGGTCTACCAATGCATCTGATGTTGTAAAATCCATATTAATAATGTATATTCTAATTTTTCAGGTCTTACTCCAATCTATGAGTTTTGGAAAGGAGGTCTAGAGAAATGATGCTTTTAATTGTTTTTTCCCTTGGCTCAACTTAGTGATTAGTACATCATTATTCAGAATGCAACACTGAGAAAGCAACAGATAATCTATGAGCAGGTGTCAAATTTATTTGTTAAAATAAATTTAACAAATAGTGCTAAAGTTCGGAGGGTTAAAGCCCACATTTGATTCCAGAAAAAAAGAGGATGGATTTGAATTTTAGTCATTAATGGTAGAGAAAGAAGTCATGGGCAATTGTGATGGTGAACCAACCAATCTAATGTTATGGAAGCTGAAGAGATGGCTAGAGATTCTTTAAGTCTCCCCCAGAATACTTGATCATCAAAAGAACAGAGCAAGTTTCTTATCTGAGGACTGATTAATGGGTGTCTGTCCCTAGAGTTACAGAAGGAATGATTAAGGAATTAGAAACCATTTTTCCCTGCTGCAAAAGGGTTTCCACCTGAGAGAAGTTAATAACTCCCCTTTCTGGTTCATAACTTCAAATGGATTAATATTTGATATTCAATAAATTGCTCTTCAATAATAATTTGTCTTAAAGTGTTTCAGTAAGTCTCAGGAAATATATGCTACATATATTATATATTACTGAAAGTCTCATATATCTCACATAAAGTTTAACTTACATTGCATAGTGATTATTGCTTCAATATCACACACTTACACAGTGGGGAAAATGCTTCTCTCTAGTATGTCCATTAGGCTATGAAGATGATTAAAGGCCATTAAGCTATCACACTATTTTAAAAATATTTATCTGAAATGAAGTCTATGAAAGTGTGCCCTTCATTTATTTAGAAAAATTACACATATATAAAGTTTAGGTTAATGGTATTATAAAAATTATAGTAACCACGAATCATATTTTCTTCAGAACAGAAGACTGCAAAAGTACTATTTAAAAGTCATCATTGTTGAGGCCATACCTAATTATGTTTTCTAATAATATTTGTTTTATTAGTGATACTTAAAGATTCAATAATACAATTAATACATACAAATGAAATTTCAGAAAAAAATAAATACCTATGGAAATCAACTTGCAAAAATGTATTTCTACCGTTTGTATCATATCGTTATGCAAAAATATCTCTATTTCTTCAGTGAGTCTGTCTCAAAAGAGAAGACAGTAGTAGATTTAATGACAAGTGATCTTTGAATTAATAGAGGAAAAAATGCAAGACAGTGGCATTCTACATTAATGTTATTGATTTGAATTATAACTACAGGACTGAATAGTTCTCTATAAGAAGTGAATTTATTCCTGTTTTGGAAAACTCTTACAAGAAAATGATCATATGAGATTTTGAAATCATGGACTGAATTAGCTTTAAAGTCTTCGTTGGCATTTTTGAGGTTTAAGTGTTTAAATTATCCTACGTTGCTTTTGCTTGAATTAAAGAGTTATTAAAACCTTGGTCAACTTTTAAATGTCATTATTTGTCTAGAATAAATTCTAAACTGGAATTTTCTTTATAACTAAAGTAAACACCCCCAAATCTAGGAGTACTGTTTAGTCTGACTCAGTGAACAACCTCCAAGTAGTTTTAATAGGCATTCTCTTTCAAAGGAAAAGCACAAAAATAAATTTTACCAGGATAATAGAAAGATTATGGAAAGGATCGAGCATGTTTATATTTACCTTATTTAATACTTACTTAAAATATTCTGAGGAGCTCAAGGCCCTCCTTTGTGATGCTTTCAGCAACTTTGATAACAGACTCTAAGGTACTGTGGACAGAATTGTCACACTCATTTCACAGTTAGAGAAAATGAAAAAGAAGGTATCGATCATATTATGCAGACTCAAGGAGCATGCAGAAGAAATCTTAGGGGAAACCAGATCTTGTTTAGCCTTTTTAAGCAAATCATGAGTTCCTGTCTTTCTCTAAGGTTAGGGCATAGTTAATACAGTTCCTGTGAGGGCAAGGATCTAGACAAAAGCTCTGCCTTTTCTTTTCTTCTCTTTCCTTTAACAAAGAACTTGACTTTCATAAGGACAAGGAGAAAAAAGAGAACATTTCATACTAACATTTCCTATCCATTATTTTGTTTAATGGTAACATACTTGAAATTTTTGAATACAGGCAGTCATAATTTACATATTCAAGTCTCAAATTTCAGCAGACATTAAAAGGGAGATATTTCACTCATATATTATAAGAACTGGATTTATGATGCGATACAATGAAAAAAGATAGTGCTTAAACAAACAAAATAAAACACAATTCGGGAATGTCTTCAAGGACCCATGGGGAAAAGATACACTAATAAACAACCAAACAAAAATTAGAAAGATAGGTATGCTGGCCCATAGATATGATCCTCAAAGTATTTTCAGGTTGGAAGGAAAATAACCAGTTCTGGACTAGTAGAAAAAATTTAAAACTTTCTAGTAGCACTGTAGAATCCATTAGTGAAGAGAAATATATCAACTTCAACAAATATAAGAAGCATCCATTGAACACAAGCAAAATAACGATTTCCTTTTATGAAATCAGTTCTCCTTACTGTAATAAAACTCAGTAATAAAAGGTTGGAAAAGACTGGTTAGTTTTATAGCTTTCAAAAGAAAGCAGTTTCATATATATATCTCCAGTTACATGGAGAAGTCCTAGGCCATAAATAGTTAGAATGCACCTAAGAAAGGTATGTAATGAAATGGAGCTATAAATTAATTTTTTTCAACAATCAGATATTTAATGGTACAAAAAGAAAATAACCATTGGTATCAGTCTGTTAGCACTGCCATAACAAAACACCACAGCAGACTGGGTGGATTACACAACAGATATGTGTTTTCCCACAGTGCCGGAGGCTAGAATTTCAAGATCAAGGTGTCAGGAGAGTTGGGTTCTTCTGAGGCCTTGGCTTGCAGATGCCTAACCTCCTGCTGCCTTTTCACTTGGCCCTTCCTTTGTGTGTCCTCAATTTGATGTCTCTTCCTTTCTTATAAGGACACCAGTCATATTAGATTAGGGCCCCACATCAAAGGCCTTCTTTTAACCTAATCACTCCTTTAAAGACTTTTTCTCCAAATATGGTTCCATCTGGGGGTGGGGGATATTAACATATGAATTGGGGCGGGTGCAAAGACACAATTCAGCCTGCAACACCCTCCTCCAAACAAAAGACAAGAAAGACCTTTTACAAATAAATCACTTGACACTAAGTCTTTTTATCTCCTTCTAGCTCCCAATTAGTAACTTTCTAGATTTCAAATTTTAATAGCATTATAAAGACTTGCCAATAACATTTTTAAAAAGGTAGGTGTTATAAGGAAGTGAACTTCAACCGCTCCAGAATTGAGAGATCATTTGCCCTACTGATGCTTTCATGATTTAAGAAAGAGTCTCTAGAAATGAAAAAAAAAACAAAACAACAAACAACCCTATTAAAATGTGGACAAAGGACATGAATAGACATTTTTCAAAAGAAGATACACAAGCAGTCAACAGACACATGAAAAAATGCTCAGCCTCACTAATCAGAGAAATGCAAATCAAAACCACAATAAGATACCACCTAACTTCGGTAAGGATGACTATCACTGATAAATTAAAAAAACCAACAACTTTTGGCCCGGGTGCAGAGAAAAGGGAACACTTCTATACTATTGGTGGGAGTGCAAGCTAGTTCAACCTCTGTGGAAAGCAGTGTGGGGATTCCTGAGAGAACTAAAAATTGACCTTCCATATGATTCAGCAATCCTTCTTCTGGGAGTATAACCAGAGGAACATAAATTGTTCTACCAAAAAAACACCTACACACACATGTTTATAGCTACATTATTCACAGTAGCAACAACATGGAACCAACCCTAACGCCCATGGAAAGTGGACTGGATAAAGAAAATGTGGTACATATACATGAAGGGGTATTACGTAGCCACAAAGAACTAAATCATGAACTTCACAGCAAATTGGATGGAGTTGTAGACCATCATACTTAGTGATTTATCACAGAAACAAATAACTGAATACCGCATGTTCTCACTCATAAGTGGGCCCTGAAAACTAGGCACATTAGCACAGGAGAGGGAGTGGCAGTCACTGGCAGTGCCAGGTGAGGGAAGGGGGTCATGTAACAACACAAAGGGTAACCGCTGCTAAACCAGGGGAAGTGAAGACCAGTTGGAAGCTCAAACTTCACCTTCACGCAGGCTACTTGTGTAGCTAATTCTGACTTGTACCCCACATCTCTTTAATAAAATGAAATAAAATAAAAAGAAATGTTCAAGTTTTGGTAAGTACAAGGTCTGTCACTGCCTTCTCAGCATGCATTGCACCCCTCTCTTACTGCATAGCGCAAGCACTTTGGAGGACTGATACCAGCCCATGAGACTTAATTCAATGCCCAATCTAATCTTCTAATTGGTCTATACAGAAATTGTCCAGTTACGTTGATTGGCTCAGAAGTACACACGTGAAGTAATTTGGTTCAAACAAAATGAAGCACAGAATTTTTGACAATTGGTAAACGAGTAACTCTCATTTTACTTAATCTAAGATGTTCTCTTTTTATCTGGACAATATGGTAGGTGGATACTATACCTACAAATGCAGTAACCAAAAAGTTAAGTCAAAGAATGAAACTTTTCATGGAATAAAAAAAAGCTGACAGATTTGTAAAGAAATTGAGTAAAACTTTATCAAACTGTATTATACTCAAAGCCCACCAACCTCTAGACTCTTAAATTGTATAAGCTGAGACATTTACTTTTCTTTTTAAGATTTTAAGGTATACATGTGCTTTACAACGAACATGACTGCTAATCACCTTATAATTTCTAACAAATGAGCACTAAGTAACTAAGTACTATTTATTTGCTTTTTTATTGCTGTTGGAATCCAAGAAAAAGTATACTTTTCAAAAATAAAATTTGAGTAGATATTGTGGTTATATAGATGACTAAAGGGAATCAGAAGAACTAAAAATTCAGCATTGATGGGGGATGACCATTTGAGAAAACAATTTCACCACTCTATGCCCTTGTATCTTTTACTTTTGCTAAATCCAACTTTGAGAAGTATGGTGAATATTACTAAAGTTATTCTATACAACACTTTGAGCTCTGCTTTAGAGTAATATAAACTACCATCATTATTATGTGGAAGCCAATGTTCTCTCAAACAGATTAACGTTGGATTGAAAGCATCTATGCTACGTTCTCCCCTCACACACATTAAAACTAGTGCTAAAATGAGGTTAATGCGGCAGAAACATACAGTCTGATAATCAAATCCAGGAACAAAAGACAGATATAGTAGCTCCTCCTCCCGGAGAATTAAGAATTTAATCATTTCCTCTCCAGATTGAGATTGGCTGCTGGCCATTACTTAGCAAAAGAAATGTTTCTGAAAGGGGCAGGAAATTAAAATGCAAATTGTACAAAGAAATAAAGACATTCTATTTTTTTTTAATGGCAGCAGTGATTCTAGCATTCATAATTGAAAACTATAAAGAAACGAGAAGTGACTCAGGACAAAGTGATAAATGAGAGACCTCAGGAGGTGGATAAAATTCCCCATATTCTCATTTAACAAATTACTCTTATTCCCTTGCCTGAGTAAGGCCTTTGTAAAGATCTGAGATTTAACGGTCATTACCACAATGCAGAGAACTTTTTAGGGAAACTCATACGATTTTGTATTTTCTTAGCTAAAATCAGTCTAACTTCTCTGACTTTTCAGGATATTTCTCAGTTGTATGCTTAGGACAATACTTGAAAAGCATGCATAATTTTTTCTCACACTGTCTACTCATAGGAAATTATGTACATTAAAAAAAAGATACAGAGCACACACAGCCTCCTGGCCATGTGATGCTCTGTGCCACCTAAGGACTGCAGAGAGTCCCCACAAGTGAGAAAACCCTAACCAGATGCGTCCCCTCAAATTTGGACTTCTCTGCCTCCATAACTGTACAAAATAAATTGATTTTCTTTATAAATTAAAAAAAATCATGTCAGTTTTTCCAACATCACTCAAATATAAATTGTGCAAGGCATCAGTTAATGCCTAGTGTCCGTTTGTAATTTTAAGGAACTGAGGGTAGGAAGAAATGAAGTGTGCTCTAAGTGGGCCCAGCACATATCCTGAATGAGTTGAAAGGAATCAAATCACTGATGGTCTGATTTGATGATCTTCAAATATGGTTATCATGTATTTTTTTTTTTACAAAGTTTACATTCTTGAAAATTTATCCTGCCAATTACCTATGATAATTAAACACATTTTGCAAGTACCCCCGTTTTATATTTACTTATTAGACAGGAAAAAACAAGATGAGCTTGTTTTAAGGCACTTCAATCCTCTTACTGATGAGAAAAATTACTGGCTTCTCTATCAAACCTTAAAATTCTGAGTCCATTTAGTACCGTTCTTAACCAGATTTCTACAGTTTCCCCAGAAGGCGTCCAGTTGCAGTTTCCTTTCTTCTGTGAGGCAAAGTTCAGCTTTCACTGAACCATGTATGTGGGAATGAAAACACTTTTTATATTATGCTCCTCAGGTATTGCTTTGAATGTAAAAGCATTTTTAGTAACTTTCTTCTGAAAAGCAATAACTCTTTATTTACAAATCTATCAAGTGAATGACCAGTAATATTAAATTATTTGTACTTGGCAGAAAATACATAGACAAAGTCATACAGTAATTCATAGTCTAAAATGACTGTACATAGTAAATCAGTGTGCTGTGATCCTAAGTAGACTGACACTTAGACAAGTTCTCATGCAGGCCTTCATCTTAAATGGCAGTGCCTGGAAAGCAGAGTGCTTAAGAGGGACAGCTTATGAAGTTATAATTATTTAGAATAATTCAAATTCCACTTCTTTGATTCATTTATTCAAAAAAGTACTAACTGAACAGCTGCTATGTACCAGGAGATGGACCTCCAAATATGAACAAAACAAACATTGCCCCAGCCTTCCTAGGGCTTTTGGTCCAGTGGAGGGAAAGGCAGTCAAGCACTTATAACTCAATACAAGGAGTGCTATGAAAGGGGACAGAGTGCTCTAGAAGACAGGGTGAGTGCCAGATGCCTATGGGAGGGATATACACATGTAGATCTGTAAATCATCATTCAAATCTGAAACTCAGAGATTAAAACTGGGCTGAATTTGCAGACTTGGGTGTCACCTGGATACAGTGTGTAATAGGCAAAACCATGACAGAGGAAGATATGACCCACCACTAGAGCCAACGACCAATGACAGAATCCTGGGCAACACCAGACTTTTAAAAACGGGCTTCTTCCATGTGATTTCTCAAAATACAATGCTGATCTCTCACTAGGTAAAGATGGGAACAATTTCACTGGCACTAAATATATCTCTAAATATTTTTTCTATAAGCTCTAGCATCAAGCGGACCCGAATAGGAATGTTCTCTGATCTCTTTGTGAGTGCTTCTCCTTCATCTCTCTAAAGTCTTTGCTTGCATTTCTTTAAGATTGCTATTGTTTTCTATCCCAAATTATAGAACTTGAGAGATTGTTTTATGATAAGAAGCAGGCTCTGAGGAGTAAAAATAGTTTCAAAGCTCACAGTTCTGTCTTGATTATGTAACTCCTTTTATATTGGATGGTTGCTTCCTGGAGAAGGAGAAAGGGTAAAATATTCCTTAGGTCCAAAATATCCTAGTTGGAGCTCAAAGCTCATGAGATGAGTATAGTGAATCTGTATATATCAAAACTCTGCTCATAGCTTTGTGTAACTGGTCTCTTGAGAATTTAGGGGAGTTTTGTTCTGCAAAACTTTGGTGAATGATTCTTCCCAGGAAACTAGCACATGGATGTGCTGAGGCCATCTGTAGCATTCTGAAGCAAGAAGGAAGTCAGGACTTAAGTTTCTACCTGATAAAATCTTTAAGGAAGGCTGGTCTTAAAGTATGCCTGCATTTGGTCTGATAAGAGGCAAACAATTTCACTTCACCTTAGGCAGCAAAGACAAAAAAGACAGTATAAATTTCATCCATTCTCTTGGAAAGATTTTCTTTTTCTCTCTGTTAAAATGAGATTATCTTCCTTAGACATTGTAATATATTTTGAAAAAAAATTCTATGATACATAATTACAATGGCCTGGCCCATGGAATAAGGCTCATACTGAAGTAGAAGTTACCTTAAGGATAACACACTACCAAGTTTAATCAAAGCGCTAAAGCCTCAAGCAGGGCTCTCTTCACTTTCCTTTAGAGTCTAAATTTAACATCTATTTTAGCCTTCAAAATGACTTCAGGTTAAAACATTTTTCTCACTGTTACTGAGTCTGCCAACTTTAAAAATCACATTTCGAAGATATCAATTAGCATTCCACGTGCTATCTGCAAATCTAAATTGTGGAATCACACTTTTCTGTAGCCACACTGATAAAGATAATTAGAAAGCTGACACCAGTGACAATAGCTTAAATCTCAAGACAAATTAAGTAACCTGCTATTATAAAACTTCAAAACCTAAAACAGGCACAAAGCGGGAGTGTTAGAGTGTTATATTGTCCCTGCCCCCAATCCTAGGGAACTATATGTGTCTTTTATTATAAGTATCCCTATCAGGCCAGCTCCGCACACTCCATGTAAAAGATAGGTTTTCACTCTTCATAGATCCTGGGTATTCTGGAAAGAGGCGGTAAACCTTCATATAGGTGCTGCAGGTGGAACGTAGGCCAATTTTGAGTGACACAAGGGTTAGCCGCTCCTGCAACTATGCTTTTTCTCCAATTTAAGGAAGGGCTGAGCCTGAGCGAGCAGTACCTCCTTCAATCCATCCTACGTTGCTGCCAGAATAAACCTCCTAAAGCGCAGCTCTTGTTTTGTCATCTCCTTAAAACCCTCTATGCCTGCTCCAAGCCTGGTGATTAAAGTCCACGTAAGGCTTCCACAGCTCTGTGCCACTGTTCTCTTTCACATACCGGACGCCTGGGCGAGATAAAGTCCTCTTTTGTTGGTTGGTGCCTCACGCGTTCCTCACCCCTTGCTTTTACCACAGATTGTTCTCGTTCCTTGGCATGCTGGATTCATCATATCTTCCCTGCTCGTTTCTACATTTTAAAATCCAGGCCTATCAGAAATGTCACTTTGTTGACAATGACTTCCCTAATTCCTGACTGCTTCAGCTGGCGTTACCCCAACCTTTTCATGAGTTCTCATGTCAAATTTTCTCCAATGTACATCATTTTCTCTTTTTTATATTGTAGTTATTCTTGGATATGTCTTATCTCGCCTAAGGGAACCAAGGCCCAGGTGAGCTGAGTTTACCTACTGCTTTAGAAATAATTACGAAAAATTCATAGGGAGCAGAATGATGGTTACCAGAGGGTGGGGAGGGTAGTGGGGTGAGGGGGAAGGGAGGAAGATGGGATGGCTAATGGGTACAAAATATAACGAGATAGTAGGAGAAAAATCTAGTGTTTGCACAATACAGCAACTATAGTTAACAGTAATTTATCATCTATTTCAAAAGAACTAAAAAGATGAATTTGGAATGTTCCTAATGCAAAGAAATGATAAATGCTTAAAGCGATAGATACTCCAAATACCTTGATTTGATCATTACACATCATATGCTTGTATGAATATATCACATGTACATAAATATGTACAGCTATTATATATCCATAATAGTTAAAAATAAAAAATTCAGGAAAAAGTAACTTGCTTTTGATGGAAACTGTGGTTGTATTTTTTCTACCAATTTCCATTTTTCATTGTGGTTTATTCCCAGCTCTGGGGACAACTATCAATAATTTAGTCTTGCTTGATGCTCGTAACATACACCTGATCCGACGCAATGAAATTTCTGTGACATAGTGAAATGAAAGTACTTTTACAGAAGGAATATCTGAGAAAACATGGTTTCAGGTATTAAAAATATTTACCCATTTTGGGTTAAAACACATGGAGGAATTAATTTTAAGTCAATATTTTCATTTTATCCCCAAAATGTTCCATTGTGGTTTTTAATAGAGACATTTTTTCTGTCTGTCTTAAACTTGGTTACATGTCATCTAAATTAATAATCATGTTCCTCATTAAAGCAGAGGCACTCTGGTGATAGAAGAATTAAATTAAATTTAACAAAACTGCATGGAGTACTGACTTTGTAAGATGATGTTAGGGAATTACATAATGAAAGCAGTCTATTCTTTCAAGTAGTTCAAAATCTAACAGCCAAGATTTAAGCCACAGTCACACAAAAGCAGTTAGAGAACATTTTGCTGGCACTTGCGTGCATCTACAGACTCAAAATAAAGACAAAATATTCTGTTACATTTTCATCTATTTATACTACTATGGGAGTAGTTATTGACACTTTTCTTATTTTAATGTCTTTTCAATCCTATTACAAAATATATGCTACTTGGAGTAATATAAATCTCAGGCAATACAAAATTGTTACAACTGGAGCTTCTCCAAGGTCTCTCCAGGCTTTGGAATACTGAACTGTTTTCATAGTGTCAATGAAAATATCAAGAACTCAGGAATAAAGAGCCTTCAGGAGACATTTCCACAGCTCGACTTATTGTATCATGCAATTTTTACTGAAAGCAAAACTATAAATTTGAAAAAGCCAGCAGTCTGAGTCTGTTGTACTACCGAGCTCACTCATTTTAATTATGTACTTTAATGAAGATACTTTGATTATTTATATATGTCTTGATTGTTTGATTTTTGATGGTGGATGTTGACTGGCTTCTATCCTCCAAATTTCTCAGAACTAGAGCTCTTAGAATCAAATAATTTTGGAGATATGTCTTTGATTATCTATCTAGACTTGGTTTCCTATTTCTAGATTAGAATCCAAGACCCTGATTGGTTAATTGCGCAAAGTCATTTAACCATTTACGATAACTAGAATCTAGATTTTTAGTCCTAGCTTCATTATAAGTCTACTGTACTAAGCAATTAGAAATAATTTTAGTTACCATCGGCTTTGTGAGATATTTGGTGTGTTAAAAAGAGTTTTTGTATTGAAGGACTGGACTTCAACTAATTGCATGTGGGCTGCCCGGCTGCAACATTTTTCCCCCCAACATAAATGTTTCTTTTAAAGTCTTCTCTTCATAGTGTCTCTAAAACTAATTTTCCCTTCGTGTCTCTAAAACCAATTTTCCCTTCGTGTCTCTAAAACTAATTTTCCCTTCGGTACTCTTTATCCCATGTTCAGTGGTTCTTTTACCTTTATCTCTGATGTGGAACCATATCAAATGTATTTTTTTTTCTAAAATATTAACTATATCTCACTCACTGAGCATCTTTTATCTAGCCTGGCTGTGATATCTTCAAAGAACTCCTGTGGATTAGTTATGCAAGTCTGAATCCACCATGGCTAGCCTTCATCAAATGATGCTTTAGCACTTTGTATAAAATGATTGTTTGACAAGCCTCCTGGGGTCTTCATCATTCAATTAGCACAGTAAGGATGAAGAGTTAAGAAATCTTCACTCTGGATACTACTAGTGGCAAATGTTCACATTGCTTCTAGATATATGAAGGCTTACTTCTCTATTTAGGTTTAAAATCTACAGTTATAAGCTTCCCAAAGTTTAGTTTTTCTCAGAAAACACATCAATGGCTTCAGTATTTTTATATTCCACGGTTGCTCATCTTTTTTCTTTCTCTTTAGTACAAACACGAGGATAATAAGTACTTGTATGAGTCGAGAGAAAAGATTGTGCTACTCTGATACTGTATTAAATAAAAGGGGGAGAATTGCTTTAGCTTGTATATGAAAAGGTAATTGTGTTTGCACTGATTGTTACTCTTTGGCCTGTGAATTCTTTGCTCTCTATTTAATTCCTAGAAGAGAAGCATTTGCTTGTAAGATATTTTATACATGTATTTCATTATGAAATAATAAGGGAGTTAAAGCAAGCTTGATTAAATTACGGCTATTCAAAGACAGGGAATTTTCAGTTCCAAATTTAGTGTTGTACAATTGGGCTTGTCAATTAGCAGCAATAAAACCTTGGCTGGAACAGACCCACGAGCATATTTAGCTGGCTCCTGAATGTATCCTTTGAAATAAATTTAAAATTCATTTTACAATAAAACAAAATTTTCAGCAAGTAGTAATACTGCTTTATGGTAATGTGAAAAATAATGAGAAGGCACTTAAAAATAGGAATTTAGCAATATCCCTTTGGCTTCTTTCTATGACAAAGTGGCACTCCAGAATGAATCTATTTCTTTTTAAACATAGTTCCAAAGGAGGAACAGCAAAAAATATTTACCATATGAGTGACGAATTGAAAGAGTTTTTAAAGCTGTCATCAAATTAGCCAATTCTTAGGAAGTACAGGCATTTAACCTGGACCATAAAAATATAACCCCTTATATTTTCCTTTGCAGTTTGCAAATTTGTCATTTTTATGTTTAAATTAGAGCCACATTTAAGTTTTGTGTGTAAAAGGTAGCCGGCATCACTAATAAACACTTCCCAGTGTTGACAGCATACTAAATAATAAAGTAGATAAAAAGGTTCTTGAGTCATCTCCAACCCAGTAAAGAAAAAGAATATCACTCAGGGAATTGTACAAAGATGCATGGTCCACAGCAGCCCCTGTGGCTGAGAAGCTCATATCTAATAAAATAAGGCAGATAATTTCTCTTCTGTTCAAATCCAGCCATGCCTTCTCATTTTATTTTGATTAGAAATTAAAATCCTTACTGTGACCTCCAACCCGCAACTTCCGTTCCCCAATCAGATGTGCTCTATCACACCATTTCTTACTGTTGCCCACAAAATCAGTCACATACCTGGCTCAGAGCTTTTGCACATCTGCTTACAGGCTTTGAGAGGCTTTCTTATCAGCTCCGTTCCTTCGCTCAAAAGTGACCTCAACAAGGTCTTCTTTGACCACCTAAAAACACCCCCACACTTCATATTTTTCTTCATATTAATCTTCCCTAGCATTCAGTACTATGCAACATACTACGTAGTGTACTTGTCTTTTACACTGTCCATTTTCAAACAGAATGTAGGATTCTTGATGGTAGGAAATTTTGTCTCCTCCATTCTCTGCTATATCACCCGTGCCTAACACATCACCTGCCACACAGTAGGTGCTCAGTGAATGCCTGTTTAATAGATGAATAGAAAAGAAGGCCCAAGGGATGTGCCTACTAATGGTTATAATATAATAAAAAATTTAAACAGTATAAGCAGAGAATGGATACAGTTCTTAAGTCATGGAGTCTACATATCTGTATTTTAAGATGACTTTCACCAAGTGGAATTCTTTCAAGGTGTTTTATTTTCTGTAAAATCGGTTTATGTGGTTAATAAAATACTTTCTTTTCCCCCTAAATACTGATGATGCAGTGTTATTTTTTCTTTAGGTTTTTTTTCATTTTATTTTTTTTTGGAGTTGGAGGGCCACTGCAGCCCCGACCTGCTGGGCTCCGGCGATCCTTCCGCCTCAGCCTTCCAAGCAGCTGGAACTACAGGCGTGTGCTACCACGCCCAGCTAATTTTTTGATTTATTGTAGAGATGAAGTCTCACCAAGTTGCCCTGGTGGGTCTGGAACCCGCGGGCTCAGTCAATTCGTTTTTTTTTCATTTTAAAGAGGAACTGGGAATATAGCTATTCTTTTCTGAGAGTAACTATGAAAATGCATCTTTAATTGTTATGAATAATTCCACTTAAAATATGCAATGTTTGATAATAGATCTTAAATATGAAATTAATTTCTCTTTTCTTTTCTAATCAGCCTTCTCCTATTTGGAGTCTTAATAGCTCAAATAACAGAGATCCATTGTGTTTTTAATCAAATTAGCAAGCAGATTTCCTTCTTTATTGCCCTTCCATAAAAATCTATTTAGCATAAAATAAGGATGCTGTAGCATTTCCAGGCAATATTTGATTACGTACAGATATAAATGCTTCCAATTCTAGCCAATTATTGGACGGTGCATCTAATTATATCTTCACTTCTAATTCAGCAATCTGTTTTTCCAGTTGTTTCAATCTGGCATATCACTCTTTTCTCCTATCAGCAGAAAAAAGATATAATAGCCCTGCATAACATTGATCAAGTAATTTCCCTAAATGAATAACTGGTGTTCTTTATGGACAACACTGGAAGCTGCAAACAAATACCATCTTTCGTTCAACTAATTAGAAAAAAAAAATCACTAAGGAAGAAAGAGGATTTAGAAACTAACTTCCCACAAAAGCAGGAGTGAGAGATGTAATAAACATTTTCTCACTACATGTATCTGTGTACGTGTGTGTGCATGTTGAGAAAACATATCCAAGTGAGAGTACTGAAAGACAGAGGGGTAAACAGGAGACCCAGTTTGGAGATGAAGAACACAGAGATTAAGCAGTATAGTTCACTGTTTTGTTTTTTAATGGAGATGGGGGTCTTGAATTCTTGGCCTCAAGCAATCCTCCTGCCTTGGCCTCTCAAAGTGCTGGGATTATAGGGCTGTACCCAGACTCATTCAGTGTTTATCTGGAAAAACCCACCCTTTTGCTTGTTGAGTCAAGGCTTTCTGAGATAGGTACACGACAGAGCTATCTATATCCAAATGGCAAAAAAAAAAAAGCAGATGGGTAGAATGAGCAGAAAAGGGGAATCTGCTTACATTATGTAAATGGTATTCTTTCTCTATCCTCTGTCACATAGCCCCTTCCTAGCTTCTTAGAGGGCAGTACATTCCCACTTATCTTTTTTATGGGAAAAGACACATAACTCAGTCATCTTATCTAAAGTTTCAATTCACTCACAAATTTCATATATTTATATTTTAAAATAATCTTGTTGTACCCTGGTAATACAATAGCTAGCCACATATACTGATGATATGGCCTGCCTGAGGGTTGAGGAGGTTTTGACATGGAAAAAGGGTATATTGAAAGCAAGGAAAAAGAAGGAAAAAAGAAGAAGGGAGGAAAGGAGAGAATAAAAAGAAGGAGGGAGAGAGGAAGAGGGCATGGAAGGAAGAAAAACAGGAAGGGAATGGAAGGGAGGGAGGAAGGAAGGAACCATATGACTTATCTGATGTAAGAAATTATATCTTTGTCTTTTTTTTAAAGAACGACGATATCTTTTTTATAGTAGAACATCAATTAATAAATGCAGAAAAAATAATGGAATTAGAAATGAAATCACCATTTGAAAGCTTGACTATTAATTTCTATCTTATTGGGCCTGTATCATCCTTACTTTCTAGCCATACTGAAAGTCTGAGAGTTTTACAAGCACACTAAGATGATTCCTGTTTCATGGCCTCTGCTAATCGTCTTCCCTATCTGGAATGCCACATTCTAGGAAACATTTTTTAAACTTCCAAATCTTTCCTAATCACTGTACTTGATGCCTATACCACATCGTCTCCACTGCTTCTGTCATAATAACTGAAATGCATTTGGCAAGTATTAGTTTGCATGAGTACTTGCCTTCCTTGGACCAGAAACTGAGGCAAGGAGCTATATCTTTTTACTCTTGTTTTTCTAGTACTTAGCACAGTACATGGCATATCATATGTACTCAATGAATGCTTATGAAATAAATGCCTGTGAAGAAATTCCCAACTTTTCCAAATGTCTTCTATTATACAGAAGAAATGGCAACATAATGCAGCATTTATAAGGGCTTCTGTGCTTCTCGGCACTGCTGAGCAGTTACAGTCATTATGTTATGTCATCTTTGTAATAAAACTCACAAGGTAAATTCGCATTTTTCCAGACAGAGAACTAAAGTATAGAGAGGTTAAGCAACTTGTCTGAGGTCATGCAACCACAAAGAATACAGAGAATTTGGTCTGGAGGAGGTGCAAGAAGGGACCCCAAAACACAAAGAATTTATTTATAAGAAAAGGTGTATTTATTCTTACACGTTTAAACTTCATTCACCTTCAAAGTACTCTCTGTTTGATGCAATACACTGATAGAGAAGCTTTTTCCCACTGCTAAAAACAGTTTTTGAATTTGTCAATTTTGACACCTTTTAGTGCTTCTGCCATTTTTTGTTTCATCTCTTTCACATCAGCAAAACGTTTCCTTTTGAGGACTTTTTTCATCCAGGGAAACAGAGAAAAGTTGCTCCAGGTGAGATCCAGTGAGTAGGGAGGGCGAGGCATGAGGGCCATGCCATTTTTGGGCAAAACAGTTAAACACTTAGCATGGTGTGTCCTCACATGCCAAAATGGGGCAAGGAAGCTCTTAGAGCCACTTTTATGAGGGACCCAGTCACATGAATCAGGGTTCTGCTCTCCTGATCTAATTACCTCTGTCAGCTAATACCATCACATTGGTGATTAGGTTTTCAACAGACATAAGGGGAGGGAGGGAACAAACATTCAGACCATAGCAACTCTAAACTTCACTAAGTGCCCATTTCTCTTTTTTTGCTGAAATGCAGAGAAAACATCTGTGTTGCCCAAATCACGGGCTTTTCATGAAGATTACATGAAAATCTATGTAAAATGCTTTTTAAAATTATATGTTTCTATGGTTTTGTGTCATTCTGATGAAATCTTGATAATCGTATATATTCTTCCCTATAGCTATGCTCTTTCTTGGAAGAAAAAAAAAAGCCCACATTAATTAGCACAATGTATAATGTACAGTGTTAGAAAGTGCTAATATGTAAATACTACTCCCTACACAAAGTATGTGTATTTTAATGAGATTTTTGAAGATACAGAAACAAATTAATATATCATGCTTCTCACTGGCTATTTCTTTCTGTAAAAATTTATTATTAACCTGCAATATTGACCCCATAAGAGAACCAGATACAGAGAAAATGAATTAGGTGGGGTGAGACACAAAAGAGAGTGAAAAAACAAACAGCCTCTGATCTAGGATCAGATTCATTTAGTTGTGCTATGTTCATTAATGACAAACCTTTGAATAGTTCTTAATCCAAATCTGTCCCGATTCTGATTGTTTTCTTCTTTTTATAGATATTTTGGTATGTGGCTTTTTGTTTACTTTTGGCAAGATGCAGTCAACTTTGTCTCTCCAATTACCAATTTCTGTGAGAAAGTCGGATTTATTGAGAGGACAGAGAAGCTCTCACAGTGGGAGGAGACCCGAAGAGGTCACCCCAATTACTACTTTCGATCAGACATTGACATTGCCCAGTGCTCAGCTGGCAGGTGCCCTTATTCATAACTGGATCATGTTTTATCTTTTTTCTGTTGTTATCCAAAAGGAAAATAATTTGAGCACTTCTTAAGATTTGAGATTAATCTTGTCTTTAGTATCACTTGTTAATCTGAGAAGCTGTACTGATGGATTTAAGAGTCTAGAAACTTGCCTTAGGACTAGAAAACGTTAATAGGATTGATTTTCTTTGCTATCTCTCCCACCCCGTGCCATCTCCAAAATTACTAGGTTTAAAAGGATTTTCCAGTTTCCTTATGTAAATTAATGAGCAATCTATCCCAGTGTGTAAGCTGTTGGTCTTACCCGTTATTGCAATTATAATATCCTTTCACAAATACATATGTATTGTATAAGTTTGCTTGGACTAAATAATTCCTACAGAAGACTAACTAAAATGGAGAAGGTATAAGATTAGGATTAATGAAATCTAGGTGTCAGCTGGGAGATTTTAAAAAAAAGATTAGAATTGGAATATGTGTATCCAGCAGACAGGGAGAGGAAGACTATTAACTGTAGTCAAGAAAAGCAGCCAACTCATAGCCAGGAAAAATCTCAGAGGTGACAGTCATAATCTGGAGAGGCAGAAGCATGTCCATGAGTCTGTTCTAGCAAAGACTGGTCTATCACTATTAAATTCCCCAGATCTCCCACAATCCCTGGATTCTCAGCTTGCAGCATAATTCTTGAGTTCTCTTCAAAAACTGGAAGTAAGATTATTCACCATGTTTCCTATCCCCACGATCATGGCTCACTCCACAAAATGCAAGCTTTTGTGAAAACCTATCCTGTCCTTTTCCTTTTCCTCTACACTACCTTGCTGCTCTGCTTTCCTCTTTTAGGACCTAATCCCTTGCTTCTCTGTCCTCTGGAAGCTTCTACTTTCTTGCTTTAACTTCCTGGTTCTCCCCTGAGGCTTTTCATTCTCCTACGCCTCATCTGCTTCAGAATCCTTTCTCCCCAGTACCCTTTATCATTTACACTCTTCCCTTGGGTAACATTCCTGTATCTGATGTTCTTGCTATCCAGGAGGATTATTTTATTTCTTTTTCTTCATTATTATCTACCTTCCTGCACTAGTAGTTTCAATAATCCCTAAATTCTTTGGCGTCTGACTCCCTACTTTTCTCTTTAACCTGATCCTGCCCTAATGGAGGACAACCATAGCATTCATACAATTCCAACATTAGGACCTCTCTGTTGCTTAAACTTGTCATCTCTAATGACTTTAATCTGCATGCTCCTTTGACTATCATCCTCATGGCTAAACACCATAATCTGCAGCTCCATTTCTGGAATTCTGTACTCAAATATCCTACAATTTCTTATCCTGTTGTCTTTCTCATTACCTTGCTTCCATTGCACGTGTCATTTAATTTACTTGAACTTCAAAGCTTGTAATTCCTTTGTCATTCTCTTTCTATCTTTATTCCATTCTCTTACTTATTACCTCATTGAAACCTCAACTTCATTATACCTTGACCCAAGTCAATCCAATTGTTTTTGCTTTTCTTAGACTACTGACCATTCACAGAGGAAACCACGCACCCAAGTGGTGAGGTGTCTACAAATTAATTGTTTCTAACTCAACTGGGTTTTCCACAGCCTGAAATAAAACAACTCCCTAGCCACTCTCTCATTCATTCCTCAGAATGGCACTTTCATAACATCAGAACTTTCCTAAACCTTTATTTATTTATTTGAGTTGAAGTCTCACTCTGTCACCCAGGCTGGAGTGTAGTAGCAAGATCATGGCTCATGGCATTCACCACCTCCTGGGATCAGGCAATCCTTCTGCCTCAGTGTCTTGAGTAGCTGGGACTACTTTTGTTGAGACGAGGTCTCATTATGTTACCTACGCTGGTCTTCAACTCCTGGGCTCAAGTAATTCTCCCACCTCAGGCTCCCAAAGTGCTGGGATTACAGATGAGAGCCATTGTGTTCAGCCTGCTAAAGTTCATATGATTTGAACTTCTTTCTGTCCTTAGCAGAAGAATTTGCCTTCTACTTCAAAGAGAATTTAGAATCCAACAAATGGGAAATCTCTCCATATTCCAGATTTGAGCTTACCATGTTATCTATATGTATATTGATCACCATTTTTCCTTTAGTCATTGTGAAAGATGAATCCCTCTGATCCTACCCCTTCAAGAATCTGAATTAACCAACCAACCCTCTGCCAATGTTTTTATAGTTGTTCCTCTTTACTGGACCTCACCTACCTTAAATGTAAAACAAAGAAAGAATAAAATGATATCCTCTACCCTTGTCTCTGGGACTCACTATCTTGCTGCTCTCTGTCCTAGCGAAATTTCTAGAAATAATTGCTTGTCCAGTCTTTGCTATCTCCATTTTCTTACTTCACACCTAATCAGTCTGGCTTTTGCCTTACTGTTTTATTGAAATTGTGCTGGCATGATTACTAACAACTGATTCACTACTAAATCCAATACACGTTGTTTCATTTTTATTCTATTTGACATTTTCTGTAGCATTGAGGGGTCACTTCCTCTTTCTTAGCATAGTCTATACTATACTAAGTATATTAGAGAGCAAGGTCATCAAAGCTAAGCATGACGGCTAATTTCACACGTAGTATATTAGAGTTTTCAGAGGGACAGAACCAATAAGATATGTACAGATAAATAGATACATTGATAGACACATGAGAGGAGATTCATTAGGAGGATTGGCTTACTCAATTATGGAAGCTGAGACGTCCTGCAACAGGCTGTCTTCAAGTTGGAATCTCTGGGATGCCAGTAGGATGGGTCAGTCCAAGTCCAAAGGCCTCAAACCAGGGAAGCTAATGGTGTAACTCAGTCCAACACCAAAGACCTGAGAACCTGGAAAGTTGGGGGTAATGCTGTAAATCCTAAAATCCAAAGGCCGAGGAGCTGTACATGTTGTTCAAGGATAGGAGAAGAGTTTATCTCAGCTTCAGCAGACAGATCAACATGTTTGTCTTTTCTCTGTTTTTGTTCTCTCTGGGTCTCTAGCAGAATGGACGATGCCCACCCTCAATGAGCGTGAATTTTCCCCACCTAAGCCACCTAGATTCACAAGCTAATCTCCTCTGGAAATATCCTCTCAGACACACCCAAAAGTAATACTTCACCAGGTTTCCATGTATTCCTTAAGCCAGTCAAGTTGATACCTAAAATTAACCACTATGCTTAGTTTCTATGACCCTGCTATCTGATGTCCTTCCACCTGTGAAGTCTAATTAGAGATGTAACATTTATTGCTGCCGCACTCTCCTATATTTCACATTCTGACTAATGTTTCTGAGTTTTTCCATTTCTATGACTTTAACTATCACTTATTTGCTAGTACATGTCTGTAGCCTAGGTCTTCACCGGAGCCCAGCAGGTCGAGGCTGCAGTGGCCGGAAGCGGCCACTGCACTCCAGTCTGGGCGACAGAGTGAGACTCCAACTCAAAAAAAAAAAAAATCCATGTTTCCCCAGCCGTGGTGGCTCATACCTGTAATCTCAGCATTTTGGGAGGCCAAGGTGGGAGGACAGCTTGAACCAGGAGTTTGATATCAGCCTGGGAAACATAACACGACTTCATCTACACCGAAAAACAAAATAAATAAAAAATGAATCAGGTGTAGTGGTGCATGCCTAAAATCCCAGCTACTCAGGGAGCTAAGGCAGAAGGTTCACTTGAGCCCAGGAAGTCGAAGCTGCAGTGAGCCATGAACCTGCCATTGCACTCCAGCCTGGGCCAAAGAGCGAGACATCAAAATAAAAAAAGAAAAAGTGGGAGTGGCAATTGAGGGAAATTGCTAAGGGTGGGAGAGGTACACCTCGTTAGCAAGAGTACCTGCGTAATCAACGTTTGTGTACCTAACCCTGAATTGTACCCCACATCTTTATAATAAAAATTTTAAAAAAGAAAAAGAATTTCATAGTTTTATATCTAACTTTACACTGAGAGTCTCTTCCTTGATTAGTTCCTTAAACTTGACATATATATGAGAATAGATTCTCCATTTTATCTTTTTTCTGATCCTCCTTTTATGTGCCTGGTCTTAGTGAGTGGTTCCAACATCCACTAAGTACCTAAACCATACATTTAATTCTTTTTTGAATTATAATCTCCTAACATTCTCCCAATCTTCAAATCCTGTCATTCCTGAGTAATACATTTTTATCTACTTCTTTCCAGTATGATTACAACTACTTTTGCTAACTTTTTTTGTTTTGATAACTGAGGAAGTTTCCTAAATAGGTCTTCAATTCACCCTTCACATTGCTACCAAAGTGATTATTCTAAAAAGGAATTTGAAAATGTTTCAAACTTTTCAGCAAGGAATAAAAGATCCTTTATAATTTGGAAGCTACTTGCTTCTTCAGACTTTCTCCTACTGCTCTCAAAATATTTCTGGCAGACATCCTTTCTGTAGGATTTTCCAGAACCTTTCATATGCTAATAGAATAAACTTAGAGGAAACTATGGTAGGTAACATTTTTGAAACTTACTTGATCATGGAAAATGTCTTTTTTTTAATAGAATAGTTAATAAAAATCTTTTAGCACCAGTAATATTCCAATATTTGGGAAGATGAGACAACAGCCTATATATTTTGTGTAGATTTTATAATTAAGATTAGTATTGTAAAAGTATAAAAGGGAATAATAAAAGCTGCATTTCAGAAGAAAGTTATCATTAAAGTATAACTTCCATATTGTTATAGATAACCTGTCACAAATATGTACCTTTGAGATAGTTTCAAAAATCTCACTCATTTTAATCAAAAGAACAAAAACGATCAATATATCTCAATTTAACAAAAAATTGGATATTCTATAAAGACTTATTTTTATTACCCAGAAATTGAAGTGTTTTTAAAATTATTACCCAGTTACAAGATGAATATAGGACATAAAACACATCTTTTTCATTATTCAAATGTAACTGCATTTTCGTCAAGATTTTAAGTATATAACACAGGGCATATTTTAGAGATTTGAACAATATAACAGAAGAATATGAATATTCTCAGTAGTGAAAGCCATTCATAAGGCAGAAGTCTTATGTAATGTTAATTTCTATCTGCTGGTCAATTTTTTTTTTAAACATGGAGAGTAATTTGAGATTTGCATTTTCTGCATTGAAGGTAATCAGTAAGAGGCTGATGATTTTTTTCCAAAAGATGACCTCTGCCTCACTGATGTCTAACTCTTGTGACACTTTTTCTTTGAGATTTTTACCTGAAAACTGCAAACTAAGTTTAAGTATTCCTAAAGAGAAACTTCTACTTTAAATAAAATAACACATGCTTCAGAAAGCACAAGCTTCCTGATTGGTCAAAATCATTCGTAGACACTTAAAAATGCCTGCCTGTCATAGTGACAAGCAATCTAAGAGGTAGACAGGAAAGAAGTGAAGGGATGCCTTAATAATAAAACCAACTCAGTCTTGGTTGCTGCTCTCCAGCTTCTGAATTGCTGAAAGACTATACAATGATATCATTTCAGACTGTTAATTGTATCCTCAACCTTGCTGCTAACCATCTGTGTTAACAGTTTCTGCTCTCTTTTTTTACATGAAAAAGTACCATTTTAAATTTCACTTTCCTTGTAAAATTGAAGTGCTAAAAAAAAGAAAAAGAACATAAAGGTGCTTTAAATTTTTTTTTCCCTGCCACCTTCTGTGACCTGGCCTTTCAGAATCTCCGTTTTTGTTAAATCCTCCCTCATAGACAAGGCTTGAGTAGCAGTGGCCTTGGCCTGACACCAGCAAGCCCTCAGGAGGCATTCACTGCAACAGCAGTTTGATCTGTTGTGATCTTGTTATTTAAGCATCATCATATTAAATTATATTAAGCACTCAATGCATAAGCATAGTGATACAATGCATACAGGCTAGTGAGCTTGGCTGCCTGGGTTTAACCTCGGAATCAGTTTATTTATCTGTAAAACAGGGATAAATAATACCTATCCCCTTCCTTTCTCGACACCACTTTGCTGCTCTCTCTGCCTTCCTCTTTTTTGACCCAAACCCTCGTTTCTCTATTCCTTCTGGAACCTTCTACTTTCTTGCTTTAAGGTCCTGTTTCTGCCTTGAGGCTTTCATTCTCCTACAGCTCACCTGCTTTCAAATCCTGTCTCCCCAATACCCTTTATCATTTATGCTGTACCTTTGAATAACATTCCCTGCATCTTTGATGCAGTTAAGAGGACAAATCAGAGGATGTACCTAAAGCACTTACAGTGCATAGGCGAGAGTCAACAGGCTGAGAAGGGCAGGTGGGCTCCAGGCTGACAGAACAGCAGTCCTTGACTAAGCATGTATCCCTTAGTTCTGGGGGTGGCGGGGGTGGGGGGAACAACCCATGTTCCCCTTTGATCCCAAATCACCGATCAAGTCACCATTTGGGGGTCAGGCAGTTCTTGCCAGGCAGAGCCTCGGGGTTCTTATCCTCGGGCGCCTCCACCCCAGCCTGTGGGGTGCAGCTGGGCAACACCCCCAGCCATGGTGTCAAGGCGGAGACAGACCCTCCAGAGCCAGCTTCCCGCCTTGTGGGTCAGGACGGCATGCGCAGGCGCATATCTCCAAGGCAGCTCCAGAACGGCAGCTTGGCCTCCGGACGGTGTTGCACCCGGAGGGTGTGGCCTGGTCACTGGCTCCGCCCAAACTGGAAGCAGCTGGAGGGCCAGGAGCTCAGCGGAATTGACTGCTGGACCTCCGGACCTGTGAAATGGGCAGCCCTAGGCCAGATCTCCTCTGCTGCCCTAATCCTGGCCTTGGTGGCCCCCAGATCCAGAGAGACCCAAAGTTTCCACCCCAGGGGTCTCGCAGACCCATGATCTCAGATTCGAACCCCCAGATGTGTCCAACCTCCATTACCCCTCCCTGGGCATCCCTCCCCAACCTCTGTCTCGGGATCCAAAATACAAGTCCATAGATTTGAGAGGTATCCCATTAATTCTTTCTTGGGGCATCCAGAACCAAGTGCCTAGATCTGTGTCCCCAGTTTTAGTGGAGGACCTCTTATCCCTGGCCCCGGGGCTCACAGCCACAATCTTAGACCGGAGCCCACAGACCCAGTGGTGATATTGTAATCCCGTCACTGGGATTTCCCCACGTTGGGATTTCCTAAACCCTGCAATCCCTCAGCCCTCCCCAACCCCCACCTTTAGGCCAAGGATATTAGAGCCGTCCCCTTGACCTGCCAAGGAACCCTAAATTCAGTACTGGGGCTCCAGATCTCAGATTGGAGAGCCTAACACGCCTTACACTAATTTGGGACCCTCCATAAGGAGAACCCTCACTAGACCTGTACATCTACCCTTGATGTCTGCAGTCAGTACAGGCTCTCTCAAGCCGGACGGGAAGTTTTAGACCTAGGAGTTTTCATCTGATCCTTCTTTTCTATTCCACCCATTTAGGGACTACCCCCTCTCCTAGATGATCAAACGTCCACCAGGAGGCCTTAGATTCCTCCTTCTACTTGAGCTTTTTTACCCAAGAATAGTCCTTCACATATCGTTCTTTGCAAACCATCATTTTTTCCTTGTCAGCATTCAGTTCTATTTTTATAATGCAATAAAGAAAAAGATAGAAGTGCATAAAAGAAAGAGTAAAAAATAAAAACCCAGCAAAAATTGCCCTCTACCTTTGCTAAGATTATCCTGACTCATTCACTGAAAGAGGTATTCTCTTTCCTTCTCTACAAACTCATTTCTTCCAAAGATACAGGAAAACCTATTTCTTTATTGGAAAACCATTGCTGCTCTACTTTTTCATCAAGAGAGTTTGACTCACTCAGAACTTATGTCTATGCCTTTCGGCAACTTATCACTGAAAGAGACAATAAGAATTTGGACAAGTGTGTAGAATATCCATCAATGGAATGAACTGGGAGAACAATCCAGCAGTTCAATAGATGAGCAGTTCTGAGCAAACAGACAAGTTTTCCTTCTTTTAGTCATCAGTGGAATGCTCTATAGATCCCTGTAGATTACAGTTTTAGGTATCACTTAGCATATACTTTTAAAATAAACTTTTGATTTCAGAATAGTTTTAGATTTACAGGAAAGTTGCAAGGAGATTACAGCGAGTTTTTGTATATTCCAGACCCAGTTTCTCCTATTGTTAACATCTTACACGACTATGATTTATTTATCATAAACAATGAGTCGATATTGATACATTATTATTTACTAAACCCCAAATTTTACTGAGATTTTCTTCATTTTTACTTAATTTTTTTTTCAGAATCCCATCCAGAATACCACATTATATTTACGCATGATGTTTTCTTAGACTTCTCTTTGCCGTAACAGTTTCTCAGACTTCCCTTGTTTTTAATGACCTTGAGATCATTGAGGAGTACTGGTTAGCTATTTTGTAGAATATCCTTCTATTTGTATTGTTCGCTATTATTCTTCTGGTTAGACTGAAGTCATGGGATTTGGGGAGGAAGACCAAAGAGGTGAAATATCATTCTCATCACATCATACCAAGAATGCAGGCTAAACATGACTTATCTCTGCTGATGTTAACCTTGAACACCCGGTTGAGGCAGTGTCTATCAGGCTTCTCCAATGTAAAGTCCCTCTTTTCTCCCCTTTCTGTACTATTTGGGAGGAGATCATTATATACAGCACACATTTAAGGACTTGAGAATTATGCTGCTCTTGAGTGTGAAATATCCACATAAATCTTTGGTAATTATTTTCTATGACATGTTTGCCTTTTCTCCTTTGTTTATATGTCATCGAGTCATATAAATGTGCACCCATAGAGTATAATTAAATACTACAATATTTATTTTGTTTATCAAATTATATGTTACGCACAATTGACCACTAGGAGCTCTTTCAGTTGGCTCCTTTTTTTCTTTAGATAAGCCATCATGCCTTTGTTTTGTAAATAATATTGGCAAATAATATCTATCAGGCTTATATTGTGTATTCTGTGTCTCAGTTCTAGAATAGGCATTCCTCAAAGAGCCCTGGTTCTTTTTATTGGAGAATGATATATGAATTCCTTTGCATTTTGAATGGAAAAGATATTGACTAGGTGTTGAAGAATGAAAAAAGAAAAACTCTAGGATTGATTTTTGTTAAGGAATGGGATTGGCAAAAAATTGTCCCTTGATAAATGATCTGTTTCACAACTACCATGGAAGACTTGGAACTCTCTGTATCCTCTCAAAGGAAAGCATACATGACATGAATAATTTAGGATTTTTATGTAAGAAATAAAATTTTTCCTCAAGCTTTTGAGGAAAGTAATCATCTCTCATTGTTTCCATGCCTTATAGTACCTCACAATATACCTGGAATTAATAAGTTCTTGATAAACATTTGCTGCTAGATCTCAGATGACTATGAATCTAAATTTTGACTTTATATATAGAAGACAAGAAAAGGTAAATGTCAAAGATTTATAAACTTTGTTGTAAAGTTTGAGTGTTCTCATATGCTGTTTTTTTAGGCTGTAGTTTATATGCTGTAAAGATCAAGTCTGAATCATAAGTCATATTAAAAGTTCATATTCATAAGGGATATTAAAAGTTATATTAAATTTGTTATTTGTGAAATGTGTTTGAGAATAGCTTTTGGTTTGAGAGTAACATTACAATCATAGCTTTTCTCCTATTGTTTAAACCTTGCAATGCCCCTACACTCCCATATACAGAATTTTGCCACACTTAAATAATTCTCTGTAGTTCTTTGGAATAAAGTTTGCTCTCTTCTGAGTATAAAAAACAAAATTGGGATAACATTTAAGTGCTGTAAAGAAGATATTCCTGAGCATGATATTAATCTTTCAGCATCTGCAGATCACTTAGGGGATATTTAGTATTCAGAAGGATTACAAATTTTAGATACATTGATATGTTTATTATAATTAAAATACTACATAAAATATAATAAACATACAATTATTTCATGACCACAAGAAATATCTAACTGCTACCTATATCTAACTCTGGGATAAATAAGTTTAATGAGTTTCATTTTTTAATAAAATTAAATCTAAATTTTCAATTCTATCTGTCAAGATTTGCAGCAAGCATTCCAAGACTCTTTAGATAGTTTTGAATACTAAGATATTTCTGGTGCTCCATCAGATATCAAAAAGCATGCTCAAAGTGAAAAGATTACATGATTCAACTCACTCAACTAATAGGAAGTCAAGGTCAATGACTTTCTAATTATTCTTTGGTGATATATTACTGAGACACATTTCTAAATGATCTAAAAGAGTATATGAATGTGATTTTAAAATATGCCCAATGATATCCCATCGATATATTTCTCAGGCAATCAGGAGAAAAAGAAAATCATTAAGTACTGGGGGAAAAAGTCAACTTATAAATGACCAGTTCTCTTACACAATTTTCTTTTGCTATTGTTAAGGAATTTTACCTGTTACCTTCACCTAAGAAAAGTTGTTTTTCTGGCAATGAGGAATTGATTCAGGCTATGTTAGATCTCAAATATATCACCAAGATATGCTGCTTGAGAAAGTCACTTGAAATCACAGAGATATAGTATTGATCTTGGAAAGAAATGTTTGTTTTTCACCTTCCCATTTCAAAAGAACCTTTCCTTTTACTTACTTTCTTTAAAAATATGTGATAAGAACACAATAAGATCTGTCCTTCTATCAAATTTAAGTGCACAATACAATATTGTCCACTGTCAGCACAATGTTGTACAACAGATCTCTGGAATGCATCCCTCTTTTATAACTGAAAGTGTATTCCCATTCAACAGAAAGTCCCCATTTTCCTCCTCCTCAGCACCTTTCCTTTCTTTTTTTTTTTTTTTTTTGAGTTGCAGTCTCACTCTGTCGCCCAGACTGGAGTGCAGTGACTGCTCCCGGCCACCGCAGCCTCGACCTGCTAGGTCCCGGAGGCGATTCTTCCGCCTCAGCCTTTCACGTAGCTGGAACTACAGGTGCGCACTACCACGCCCGGCTAATTTTTTGATTTACTGTAGAGATGAGGTCTTTCCTGCCCAGGTGGGTCTCGAACCCGCGGGCTTAGGCAATCCACTCACCTCAGCCTCCCAAAGGTGCGGGATTACAGGCTGAGCCACCGAGCCCGGCTTAGCACCTTTCCTTTCAACATCAGCAGTCCTGCACTGGGTGTGCATATCTCTATACAGTATACTTAGTGTCCATGGTCATTATTTCCTTTTATGTTGAATCATAATCAGGATTAATCAAATCGGCTGGCAAACTGGTCTCTGGCCTAAAATAGATTGAGTATTGGCATTAAGGAGCAAACTCTGATATTCCCTTATTAACACCCTAACCTGGGGCACAATAGCTGGTGTTCATTCACTTCTAATCACAATAGAACATTGTCTGAGGCTACAGTATTGTTCAAAATAATAATAAGCAGTAACTAAAGAAATATCTCCACTAGCACAAATTTTTAGTGAACAACATCTCCCTCGTATATGCATACATGGGTATATGTACTGTCCCTATACTTACACTTGATTATATTATACATATCTAAGCTTATGTGTTATTAGAGAGAGAAAAAAATAGTCATTGTCTGCCATTCACATTATGTGGCAGTCCATAAAGTCATTTGATAAAGTCATCTTGCTAATAACTTGTTTTGCTTTCTTTGCAAGCAACATATTAGTCCTTAACTTTGTAATGGGTTTTTGCAGCAATAGAGTGACATATACCTTTTTTGATACCATAAAATGCCATGAACTTGAATATGTAATGCAGCTACTTGACAATGTAATATAGTGGACAATGCACTTTGGTCTTACAAAGTAGAGTTTAGGTGATGATGATGCTGATGATGGTGATGATTAGAGACAGAGTCTTGCTCTGTCACCTAGGCTGGAGTGCAGTGGCCCAGTCATAGCTCACTGCAGCCTCCAACTCCTGGGCTCAAGGAGTACTCCCACTTCAGTCCTAAGTAATAGGACTGCAGACATGTGTGGCCATGCCTGGCTAATTTCTTTATTTTTTTTGTGAAGAGGGATCTCACTATGTTACTGAGGCTGGTCTTGAACTTCTGACCCAAAGTGATCTTCCCACTTCAGTCTCTCAAAGCACTGGGATTACAGGCATGACCTGCTACACCTGGCCTAGATTATTCATCAAAAAATAATTTAAATTTTATATAAATAAATTAGTTAATACTCATCAACAATTTAAATGTGCATGCTACAGGAGGACGTAGTGTAGTATAATGGTTACACACATGGGTTTTGGAATCAATTGGCCTTGGTTATAATTCCTGCTTTCTGTGGACTTTTGACAAATCATTTAACTTTATTCTCAGTTGCTCTATTTGGTAAAATGGAGTTAATGCTGGTACCCATTTCTTGGGATTATTGTAATAATTACATGAAATAATGTCTATAAAATGCTCTTAACATGATGACTGTCAAATAGATGGTATTCAATAATTAGTGACTACCTGATTGGTTTTATAGACCAAATAACACTCAAGCCAAGAACCAAATCAAGAGCTCAATTCTATATACTTAACACACACACACACACACACAACACACACACACAACCCTAGGAATACACCTAAAAGAGGTGAGATATCTCTACAAGGAGAACTATAAAACAGTGATGAAAGAAATTGTAAATGACACAAATGAATGGAAGAACATCCCATGCTCATGGATTGGAAGGCTCAATATTGTTAAAATGACTATACTACCTAAAGCAATCTACAAATTCAATGCAATCCCTACATAATACCAACATCATTTGTCACGGAACTAGAAGAAAAATCATCTTAAATTTTATATGGAACCAAAAAAGAGCTCGAATAGCCAAAGCAATCCTAAGCAAAAAGAGCAAATGCAGAGGCATCATACTGCCTGACTTCTAGTTATACTATAAGGCTATAGTAACTAAACCAGCATGGTACTGGTATAAGAACAGACAGATCAACAGAACAGAATAGAAAACTCAGAAATAAAGCCACATACCTACAACCAACTGATCATCAACAAAGTCAGTAAGAATAAACAATGGGGAAAGGCCATCCTATTCAACAAATGGTGCTGGAAAAACTGCTAGCCAAATGCAGAAGGAAACTGAGTCACTACCTCTCACCATATATAGCAATTCTCTCAAGATGGATCAAAGACTTAAATGTAAGACCTGAAACTATGAAAATCCCAGAAGAAAACTTAGGAAACAGTCTTCTGGACATCATCTTAGATAAAGATTTCATGATAAAGGCCCCAAAAGCAATTGCAACAAAACCAAAAATAAACTATTGGGACTTAAACTAAAAATCTTCTGCTTGGCAAAATAAATAATCAACAGAGTGAGCAGAAAACCTATGGAATGGGAAAAATATTTGCAAATTATGCTTCAGACAAAGGACTAATATTCAGAATCTGTAAGGAACTCAAAATGAAAGAAACCAACAACCCCATCAAAAATGGGCAAAGGACATGAATAGGCATTTCTCAAAAGAAGACCCACATGCAACCAACAAACAAATAAAAATGCTCAACATTACTAATAATCAGAGAAATGCAAATCAAAAACGATGAGATATCACCTTACACAAATCAGAATGGCTATCATTGAAAAGTCAAAGAACAACAGATGTTGGTGTGATTGTGGAGAAAAGGAAACATTATTGTTGGTAAGATTATATATACAATATCAACCTCTATGGAAAACAGTATGGAGATTTCTCAAAGAACTAAAAGTCAAATTACCATTTGAACTCACAATTCCACTACTCAGGACCTACTCAAAGGAAAATAAATCATGATCTAAGAAAGATACCTGCACTCATATGTTCACTGCAGCACTATTCACAATAGTAAAAATCATGGAATCAATCTAAGTGCCACCAATGATTGACTGGATAAAGAAAATGGGGTATATACACATCATGGAATACTTCAAAGTCCTAAAAAAGAATGAAATCTTATCCTTTGCAGCAACAGGGATGGTACTGGAGAACATCATCCTAAGTGAACTAACTCAGAAACAGAAAAGAAAACACTGCATGTTTTCCTTAATATGAAGGAGCTCAATGGCCACAAAGATGAAATAATAGACACTGGGGACAACTGTAAGAGTGGAGGCAAGGAAGGGGCTTAGGGTTCAGAAATTACCTATTGGGTTCACTGTTCACTATCTGGGTTCAGTGTTCACTATCTGAAGAATGGGTCTGAGACCCAATCCCCACTACTACACAATATGTCTATGCAAAAAACGTGCACTTGTGCCACCTGGTTCTAACAATTTTTAAAAAGCCAATTGCACACACAAAAGTGGTTACAGAAAAAAAAAAGATGGTTACTTTTGAGAACTGGAGGGGAAACACATCCCAGCGAAATAGTTGGAGAAGGACACAATGAGTTTTGTATGAAGATGGAAGCATTGTTTGCAATTTCCAAATATTAGATATTAGGCAAATGTTCTTGAATAAGTGATTGCTTTAAAAAATTATGGTCCAAACAAAAAAATGGAATATTATACCACTCTTAAAAACGGTACTACTAGCCGGGATCGGTGGCTCAGCCTGTAATCCCGCGCCTTTGGGAGGCTAAAGTGAGTGGATTACCTGCGCCCGCGGGTTCGAGACCCGCCTGGGCAGCGAGACCTCATCTCTACAATAAATCAAAAAATCAGCCGGGCGTGGTAGCGCGCGCCTGTAGTTCCCGCTACTCGGAAGGCTGAGGCGGAAGGATCGCCGGAGCCCAGCAGGTCGAGGCTGCGGTGGCCGGGAGCGGCCACTGCACTCCAGTCTGGGCGACAGAGTGAGACTCCAACTCAAAAAAACCAAAAAAACAAAAACAAACCAACAAAAAAAAAACGGTACTACTGACTTTTATGTGTTGACATAGAAAGCATCCTGTGTGCTTGGTATGATTTCATTTCTGAAAAAAATTTATTAGCTATATATAGACACACACAAAAAAAACCTTTAAAAGATATATGCAAAAATAGTAACATTGTTTTTATCATTTGCTATTATCTGCATTTTTATAATAAACATGTATTAATTTTATAATATAAAAATATTTTATTTTAAAAATAAAATTTTCTTTCTATTTGTTCACATCTCCCATCTTTATTTTTCTCTTTTAACTTGCAACGTATTATTTTGTGGGCTTCCCCACCTAGGAGTCAAAGAAAAAGTACTTGCACATTTCTGTTTGAAATCATTTTTTAAAAAATCATTCCTATTTACACTAACTAGTAATTTCTACAGTGCAACATTAAGCAAAGTGAAAGTATCCCCATCCAATAGTTAGAAAAGCCATTGGCCTTTACAAACAATTAGTCTTTGGAGATCAAAAAAGCAACAATTATTTTTTTTACTTGAGGGACTACTGATTATGCAAATAGTTTTAACAAAGTATAAACTATACAAACATAGAAAGCAAACAGACAAAATAAAACAATTTTAGGTCAGTTTGCAATCAGTTTGTAATCCTTTAGTAGAGCTCTTGACTTAATAGTTAGCAGTTATTGAAAATTTATTCCACGGAAGGCAGTAAGTTCAATGTATGAGTTATACATAATAATTTAGTAAAGTACTTGAGGAGACAGAGGTTTGTTTATCCTCATTTTTTAGATGAGGATGCAGAGCATAGTGTGATCAAATAACCTGGTCCAGGACCAGGACACCCTAACCAGTGAGTTGTGGAGCAGAGCTCTGAACTCAACATTTATTAGCTGTATTTTAAGATACGCCAGTATTATTTTTAAAAATATAACTGCTTAACTCCAGTCAGGAGGGTCATCATCAATAACTTAAAAGACAACAGATGCTGGAGACGATGTGGGGAAAAGGGAACACTTCTACACTGTTGGTAGGAGTGTAAACTAGTGCAACTTCTGTGGAAAACAGTTTAGCGATTCCTAAAAGATCTAAAAATTGACCTTACATATGACCCAGCAATCGTCCTACTGGGAATATACCCAGAGGAACTCAAATCACTCTATGAAACAGATACTTGCATGTTTATTATAGCATTATTTACAATAGCAAAAACATGGAACCAACCTTGCTGCCCATTGAAAGAGAACTGGATAAAAAAATGTGGTACATATACACAATGGAATATTATGCAGCCATAAAGAAGGACAAAATTATGAACTTCACAGCAACTTGGATGGATTTAGAGTCTATAATAGTGAGTGATCTATCACAGAAACAAAACACTGTACCACATGTTCTTACTCAAAATCGGACTTAGAACAATTATCATAATACTATAACAAAGGGATTGGCAGTAGTGGGAAACTTCCAGTGAAGGGGGAACACACCATCAACACATCAACACACATCAGCAAGGATACCTACATAATGAACATTTGTATACCTAACCCTGAATTGTATCCCACATCTTTCAAATTAAAAATTAAAAAAAAAATGTGTATAACTCATTGACCACTCAAACGTTTGCAGTGATAGCATTACTGTTTTCCTTTTCTAGGTTTTACTTCACTCATTGTTGTCTCCTCCAAGGTGTGTGACGCACCACAAAAGTGGCTCCCGGGTATGAGAAAAGTTTCATAGCAGTTCTACTTCTCTAGTGCCATTTTTTTGGGGGGGATGGCATTTAAAGTTTTTGAGTATGACTCACAGTAAAAAATATATTTTATATCATTATCCAATACACAAACATATACACACTTTTCCAAAACCCCCAAGAATCTTAATTTTTTAAAGTCGTGCCCTGAACTAAACAGAGTAATATGCTTTTTGTGTATTTGTCTTGATTTTTAGACCAAGAATCTGCAAATAGGTTTTTTTTCTCAGCACAATTGTATTTTGTAAAGTTGAGAGAGTTTATAGGAACTGATACTTGCTTTTTACATTTTAGTACAAATTCATTACACTATCTCAAAACACATTGTAAAGTATTTCCGTATATGAAAAGTGAATGTGTCTAAATCACCAAAAGCAGAACATAACAAAACACAACAAAGTTGACTGAGTGTAAACGGCTAGTAGAAGCCACCTATCCTAATGTTGACAAGCCCCCAAACTGTCACCCCTTCTCCTTTGATGCCAGTGTAGGGACGCTTTTCAGCATTTTTGTGAATGAAAATATTGAAGATATTCTCTAAGTCAAATTTGTCTTCCTTTATTATCCAAACTATGGTTCTGCTGTGGAATGCACACTTACACACAATAACGGCTGTAATCTGCAGCCTAAACCAAAGCGGACATAATCTATTGGGGGCAAAAGAACTGGCATTGCTTATTTTCAAGAGCAGTTTATAAATAAATGCTTGTCAGGAATGGAACAGCCGATATGAAAGTTCTTTCAACCTTTGTTTTTCACTCAGTTGTCCGGAATGATGATGAGCTTTAAAAAATGTTTCATGAAGAGGGAAAGAATTTCTATCTCAAATAAATCATAAGCATTTGTAGAAAATATATGATAAATAACATAATAAGCAAGAGACTTTCATATCTGCTGTAATATCAAGAGATGTAAATGTTAGGGTGAAAAAATACATTGTATCATGGAAAACATGAGGGTTTTGTAGGGAGGCAGGAGGAAATACAAATGACAAATGGCACCATTTACCTCTGCTGCATTTCATGCTAGGACTCTGGAAAATCTCTAACTTCTTTGAAACTCTTTCATGTGAGAAATGAAGACTGTAACACCCTCTTTATAGTACTGTGGTAACAAGAAAAAATAATTCTTGTAATTTACTGACATGTTTTAGGCAGTTTGGTACATTTTAGATTACCTTTCCTTTCTTAATTCCTCTCTCTATATTACAGAAATAATTTAATTGTTTGGGAACAGGCAAAAAACTGTTTTATACTAGGTGAAGATGAAAGATGATTTGTCGTGCTTTCTGTAATATCTGCAAGTAATAGGAAACCTTTTCTCAATCTTGATTTCTTTGGGAGTTTTTATGGGAGTGACTCCAGAGGAATTGGGGAATGAATGAAAGCTGGGTTTCCCTTAAACATCCTGAGGTTACTAAAAAACCACATATCTTCTCTGAAGGTCTGAAAGCAGTAGAGTAAGAATAAGCTGTCTATAAAACTTTCTTCTGAGAAACAGGGATTTGGAGCAAATAACTGAATCCCCCCTTTTGGTTAAATTATGATTAAGCTGAACAATGATTTGAAACAAAGGAGTGTGTGTGTGTGTGTGTGTGTGTGTGTGTGTGTGTGTGTGTATGAGAGAGAGAGAGAGAGAGAGAGAGAGAGAGAGAGAGGAGAGAGAGAGATTGGGAGATTGTGACAACAGCACACTGGTAGTCTGCACAACTTTACTTGTCAGTGCTAGCAGTTGCTTAAAAAATATATAGAGAAGGAAATTTTTAAAAGTTGAAAATGAGAAAGATCAAACTTTTCCTCAAAGTGTTATTTGTACAATGCCAGATAGCTGAATATTTTTAGAAAGCCATTCATGATATGTTCTGTTTATTTTGTTTTTCGCTTTTTCTCATACAGGTGGTTGTGATGATATTTTAGAATAAAAGATAAATAAAAACTCATGGATGACAAAATAATGTTAATAGTTCATATTTATTAAGGGCTTCATATAAGCTGGGTACTAGGTCCTTCACTTAACAAATACACACCAATTCATGTAATTTTCTAACCAACACAATGAGGTTAGTACTGTTATTGACTTAGTTTTATAATTAGGGAAAACCACCATGCTATACTGATTTCTCAGAGTCAGGGGAAAATGGTATTTTGTTTGTTTCTTTGTTTAAACACTATGATGACATAGGAGAAAAATGTTAAATTGTGAAAAATTTCTAAAATGGTATAATTCCAGAATAGTTGTAGAGTAACAAGTAACAAGACTGCATTGCCACAGTAAGAAACCCAAGATTCCAAGGGCTTTCTCTGACACTACATAAGAGATAGTTTTAGAATGAGTCAGATGGACAATGAACACCTTTTCTATTGTCACACTAAGTTGGAAAACATGCATATATTGTTCAAATTAAATTGTGTAGAAGAAAAAGTATTTAGTGTATTACTCTTAGAGGAAAAAATATTTTTGTATTCTTTAAAAAGGAATATGTAAATGCAGGTTGGATATTAATAATGGTAGCAACAATTAAAGGGTCTAGAAGTTTCACTCAGGCTCAATTGCAATGAGTCTACAGAATTTCTTTAACATCCAAGGACCACAAGATCTTCATCTCTGTTTTTTTGACAGGTATTTTCATGAAAGGATAAAAGTCTATTTAATTTTTCAAGCAATCAATGGAGATCAAGTTATTGTGCTACTGAGACATTCAAAGTAAATGGTGAGGAGAAAATATAATGAATAATGTAATTAATGAGACATTAGTATTCATTTCAGGTTTCATTTTTCTTCCATCTTCTCTAATACAAGTGCTGTCAACATATGAAGACAGGTTGTCTCTTATAATATTTATAAAATTATATAACAGCAAATATTTCATGACAGAGAAAGTCAAATTTTAAATTATCTTAATTTTTTTGTCAAATAAAATTATTTTTCAGATACAAAGTTCAAAAATTGGACTTCCAAAAACCCTGCTAAAATTCTTACCACTTCTCCCACCTCCCTGTGTGGTATTATTTAAGAGGTTGTTATTATTTTTTTCCAACAAATGTCTATTATACTTAAACTTTTTGATTCTAGCCAAAGCTGAGCCCTACAAGTGTCATAAAAATTAAAACTTTTAAAACTTTAATTAAAAAATTAAAAGCCAAATGCTAAATTAGACAAAAAGTTAAAAAATAATGATTGAGAACACTATTATTAATTGATGGATAATTCACCAATAGATCTTCTCTGAAAACATTTACTTACTATACTTTGTAGTATCTATATTTGCCTGACTTATAAAAAGTAAACAAATAATATAATATATTTCATTGTTAAAATTTAAATAATTCAGGAGTGTATAGAATACATATTTAATTCTCAATTTAATTCTTTCACTCTTTCAACTAATTCTATTTCCCAAGAGGAACTCTCTTTTGTCTCAGTCTGGTATATATCCTCTTAGAATTTTTTCAATATTCTTATATGCATTTGTATGTATTCAGAAATATTTATACATTCATATATACTTTTTTCATATCACTGAGACTATTTTATTCTGAGACTTTCTTTTTATACTTAATAGTTTGACTTTGATACTTTAAACTGCTTTATATACTTATCAAATTATTTTCAGTGGCTGCTTAGTATTCATTGGTAAAAATATAGAATTATATATTTCACTCTTCCCTTATTGACTGACATTTTAATTCTTTTTAAAACTTTGTCATCTAAGTTCACAATAAATATTTTTCTACAGACTTCTTGGTGGTGAGAACAAATGAATAAACTACCACAGGTGGAGTAACTGAGGTCAAATGATCTCATGTTCTTTAAATTTTTATAAGCATCACCATGAAGCTTATTAAAAAGGGTTCAGCTCACTTCCACCCAGAATCAAATTCCAAACAATGTATGTTATGAACTATTTAAGATTGTACTAATAAAAAGTATTCTATTATACCACAAAAATTACACTTATGTTTATCAGTTGGTAAGGTTGGGCATTGTTTCCTTCCCTGCTAAATGATTATTCCTTACTTTTTTTTTTGTTGCCTCTTTTTATTGTGTTGTTTGTGTTTTCATAACTAACTTATAAACACTCTTTACATGTTACAAAATTAAGCCTTTTTCTAATTTTTTTCAAATATCCTCTCCCAGGTTTTTAAATTAAAAAAAATATTAATTTTGTTTATAGTATCTGTATTGTTATACTGAAATATTTTTTGATAATTATGTGACTGCATCTGTTACTTTTACATTTTATTGTTTTAAATTTGGCTTAAGAAGTCCTCTACAGTTATTTTAAAAATGAGTAGAAACTAGCAAGAGAAGTTATTACTGCTCAGACCAATAATAGTTTGAAACTATTCATAATAATAGTTCCTTACGAATTATTATTTAGGTTAGTAAGCCTTGACCCTTAGATTGAAATTTTCTGCTTAATTATTTAATTATCAATTTATATTTCTCATTCATTGCCTGGCCATACTCTAATTCCTACAGAAAAGTTAAAGAATGCTGAGATGATGTTGTCTCTACCTTCATAGAACTTATTTATGTGAAACAAGAATATTTATAATATTAAATGACATAAATTAAACTGCAGTTTGAATTTACAAACATATGTATATAAAGACCACACTCAATCTTCTAATGAGAAGTGGAGGCCCTTAGTTATTTGCTTTGAAATGTGCTAGAGCCTAACAACTCATTGCAAGTAATTGAAAATTTGCAATGCCTCCTAGATGTACAGAATTACATAAGGGTGGTATAAATATTTTTCTGCTTTGCTGAGTGAGCGCTTTTAAGATCTCAGAACTTTAGGGAAGCAAAGAATCACATCTGATATAGTTTGGATGTTTGTTCCCTCTAAATCTCATGGTGAAATGCTAGCCCTAACATTGGAGGTGAGGCCTGGTGGGAGGTGTTTGGATCATGGGGTGGATTCTTCATGAATGGCTTTGGTGCCCTCCCTGCACTGATGAGTAAGTTCTCCCTCTAAGAATTCCTGAGAACGGTTTGTTTAAAAGAGCCTGGCACTTACCTCCCCTTCACTTGCTGCCTGTCACCATGTGACACCTGGCTCCCTTTGCCTTCACAGTAAGAGAAAGCTTCCTGAGGCCTCACTAGCAGCTGAGCAGATGCCAGTGCCCTGCTTCCTGTACACTCTGCAGAGTTGTGAGCCAAATAAACCTTTTTTCTTTCCAGAGACTTTTACCCAATCTCAGGTATCCCTTTATAGCAACCCAGAATGGACTAATAAAATACCCAAAGGCTGAGGAGTAGTTTTAATCTCCACAGGGATGGGGGACAGCGGGGCTAAGAGAAGCTTAAGCAGCACTGAGAAGGGGAGAAAGTCACATCATCTCTGAGGACAGCACAGAGTGACAAAGTGGGAGGCAAAACAGGAACCGAGGTCAACCTTCATTTGCTGAAAAGCTTAAATACTGTGTAGGTGTGTTTTTTTAATTCCTTGCAGCACAGCAGAGAACCTGACAGTAAAATTAGTAAGATTAAGGAAGTGTGAATTAATGGTGTAGCAAACAAAGTAACTCAAGTAGATGAAAGTAGGATCTGACTCTTCGATGCCTTCAGAAGAGTTAATTGATTTTAACAAGGAGCTGGGTAGTCATGGAACAAGGATCAAGTAGTGGCTAAGGATCATTTTTAGTGAAAGGAAACCCAAGGCAGCTGTGGCCATTAGCACTTGCACAGGGCCCTGGGGTTTTGGGTGGATGGATGTTCAGGTCAATTCTAGCCCTGCCCTCTCCTAATTATGGATTCTCAGCCCAACTACTTCTTTCTCAGCTGTAGTTCCCTCACCTAAATATTAGGAATAAAATTAACTCCTTAGTAGGTAATTGGAAAAACAGCTCATATAGATTACATGACAGCATAGTGCCCTGTGAAAGGACAGACTGAAAGTGGGAAGCCATTTTTCATCTTGTTCTGAAACCCTGACACAATGATGAGAAAGTAGAGGCTATGCTTTTGGTGACTGCACACTTTAGGTATAATTAACATTACCGACTTTGTCTTTTCAGAAACAGACTTCCAGGTGTCAGAGGTATCTCATAGTGGCAATCAAGCTTGCCTAGAGTAAAGGGAATTTATAAAGCTTAAGATATCATGCATGGGGCAAGGACTGTAAAAGTCATGAAACTTGTAATTACAAAAGTTATGACCGTGCTGAGGGGGAATAGGTGGGGATTCGATTTTCCAGTAAATTGGGCGCTATCTAAAGGGAAGTCAAGGATCCCCCAAAGCTACCCACTGGGAATGCCTAGGAGATAAGGGGAGGTACACCCTCCATGAGGTCTAAGGAATGTCATTTGGGAAGGTGCAGGAGAATTAGAATCCTTGTCACACCCTTCTCTAGGGGCCATGATAACGTGGGCGGACATTAATGGGTCTCTGGGTCACAGGTTCTCCAAGACATCCACAAGTGGTCCATAAGGAAGTCACAGCAGTCACAGCAGTCACGTGCAACATCTCAAAGAAAAGGATTTAAGCCAGGACTCTGGGGGGCTATGAGGCCACACTCACCTAGAGTGTAGGCCCACTCCCTGTCTGTGGGGGGTGAACTTTTCTTAAATAAATCTTATCTTTTTTCACCTCTGTGTGTCGCAATTCTTTGCAATCTACTCGGATCTCTGGGTTACCAGCACTCACTTGCTGCTTGCCAGCCCCGGCAATGCTGCGTGCCTCCCTGCGCCTCTCCACCCTCACCCTGTCTGTCCGTACCCTAACACCCTGTGTATAGACAATAGCAGATTTTTTAAACGCTAAAAGTTATTATAATACTTATTAAGCAGTTTGTAATGATCACATTTCGATTTGCTGTTCTCACAATGAGGTTAAGATAGAAGAGAAATTAATACAATCCCTAAATGAATAAAATGAGACAATATGACCTGCCCAATAATGTGACAGAGACGTTGACCTTTTGACATTAGACCTCATGAGTCTTTTGGTTATACAGCTCTGAAGAAAAGTCAGTGTGGTAAGAGGTATTAAGAAATACAAATAAACACAAATAAAAATTATCACTTAAATTGTTCTTCCTGGGTAGAAAGAGTATGCTGTGTATTTTCTATACATGATTTCACTACATCATCATTACCATACTGTGTACTAGAATACCTATTTTACAGGTAAAGAAGATGAGACTCCTAGAAATTAAATCACTCATGGAAAGTTATATCAACCAGTAAAGGAAGAAATAAGAGTTGCAGTTATTCTGTCTGATCCTAGAATGCAAGTTCTTTTCATGAGGTCAGGCTGGAATGAGTTATTTGTTGATGGATCTGGAATGGATTGTAGAAGAATTAGACAGAATGGAAGAGAGAGAAAGACATCATTTGCAGCAAGTTGACCTGGACCTATCTTAGTAACACATTTCACAAAAAGAAAAAAAAAAAAATCTCTTTGGAAGATTTAACCAAAGAAGAGAGGAGGAGAGTTATTTTTTGCATGGTAAAAGAACAGGGGGGTGGAAGTAGAATGAGAGAAGCCAATATTTCAGAATGTCATTTAAAAAAAGAAGAGGAGGTGTTCAAAATTGTTGACTTTGAAGGAAAACATAATTCAGGAGGATGAGAGCCGGAAAAAGATTTTGAAACTGGCAGGGTCAATCCTCTGGAAGGAGATTAGAAGCCATTCTAGAAGAGAATATAAGCAAGTAAGAGCACAATTTATATTAAAGAGAGAGAGATGGTGATGCAAAAAAACAAAAAATAAAGGTCATCAGATATTCTATAAAAGTGTGAATTTAGCCGGGCTCGGTGGCTCAGCCTGTAATCCCGCACCTTTGGGAGGCTGAGGTGAGTGGATTGCCTGAGCCCGCGGGTTCGAGACCCGCCTGGGCAACTTGGCGAGACCTCATCTCTACAATAAATCAAAAAATCAGCCGGGCGTGGTAGCGCATGCCTGTAATTCCGGCTACTTGGAAGGCTGGGGTGGAAGGATCGCCAGAGCACAGCGGTCGAGGCTGCGATGGCCGGGAGTGACCACTGCACTCCAGTCTGGGTGACAGAGGAGACTCCAACTCAAAAAAAAAAAAAGGTGTGAATTTAGAGAAAAGCAGTCGTATGAACTAAAAAGTTTAATTAAATTATAAAAAGTTTAATTAAAATGACATTTATAATACAAAAATATAAATTTTTATGGTATTTTAAAATAGGAAATAAGTTTTCTTTGACAACTGAAAGGAGGTAACTATAGAAACCTAGAATAATCTTAGTTTAGTGTATTCTTTTTGCCTCAGCATAGCCATTTTTTGCTTAGACTTTACCCCTGACACTCTTTGAATCTAGCACAGGTTAGACAGAGATAAGATACATTTCCAATAGGCAAGTTTTAGGAGGTGTTCAGACATTTTAAAATTACTGCAGGCTAAGTGGCATTCTACCCCACCCCCTTGACAAATCTCCATCAGATGCAAGACAAGGACAGCCCAACTTTTCGATTCATAGTTTAGCATAGTAATTTTCCAGGAAACTTTCAAGTTTCTCATGGAAGGTCAAAGATCATCCCTTGGCTGGCTGAAGCCAAAGAAATGTTAATAAGACTACCTTTTTGCTAAAGAGTTTGTGGATTGAAAATGTCTTGCAGGAAAAATATCTTCCTTTTTTCCTTCCATCTAGCCAACCACCATGGCAGCAATCACATGACTAACTCACCCATCTGCCTGCTGTCCATCACCTGATGTCAGTGTCTGTGCTTACCTGCCTCTTCATGTTGATGTGGAACAGGCCACCACCCAACCAATCACCTTAACGACCTTCCCCCATCAAGGGGAAGGATCAAAATGACTAAACCATAAGCAGCCACTTGCCATTGCCTTGCTAAACTATGGTGTGGCCATGTGCTTTTCGAGCTATGGCCTGGCCATGTTTTCTTAAGCTTTGGCCCCCTCCCCTCCCTTGGGAAGGTGAATCCCTTCTTTCTCTCTCTCTCTCCCAATTTACTTTCTAAATAAATTATATTTTAAAACCTAACTTCTGTGTGATTCTTTGCATCTTTCACGTGTCATTGGATCACACACCAGACATCCATAACCCCAATGGGCTTGACCTAACATTCTGGAAGCTCTGCTGGGAGTGTGATCCTAAAAACAACTTTATTAACTTTCATCCTGGTTCTACTCATTTTTTTCAATGGATATTAACTCTCACATTTATTTTATTGTTGGATACTGATCTAGTATTTCTCAAGCAGAAGACTGTGTTAAAAACAAACTTCTGGTTATGTCTTAGTCTTCTTTTTGAAGAGCCCTTGACATTCTCCATCATTTTGCTCATGAATTTTTTTTTTCCCTCCTGAGGTTGTTTTCAAATATAGCTTGAGAATAAAGTGTCCCCACACACTCCTAGGAAATAACTGATTTCTGTAGCTGTGTTAGCATGTAGTCACCAGAAGTGGTTCTAAAACTGCTTAATTAATGACAGTTTTAAAAACCATCAGAACTGATTTTACACAAATTTGAAGAATTAATGGCACTGCAGCTCAGTGAACACGCATTTCCAAGTCAATCAATTAGTAACAATCCTAACTTCCGAAAGTCAGTTGATCAGAAAAAGACTCGCTCCAAAGAACATACTCTTGGAAGTTAATTAATCAATGACATTTTCACCTGAGAAACCATGTTTCTACAAATGACATCAACACACTTATTCCTTTGAAACAGATCTTCTCTGAGTGCCTTAGCCTGAGCAGTATAGTTTGCCCTTTAAAAAATAAGTGTTGCGGTTTTTTGTTTAAGATACTAAGTCCAGCTTTTATTCTTTTGGTAGTTGAATACTCTGGAGGTTAACAATTTGTGCAACAGTCTTGAAAAGAATATATATTGAAAGGAACCTATAGAAATGTAGAAGAAACTTAGCTTATTCTTTAGTCTTTTTGCCTCAGTGTAACCACTAGAAAGCATTCAGACATTCTACTGCAGGACAAACAACAGCCTATCCCACCCCCCTTAGGCAAATCTCCTTCAGATACAAGATCAAGACAGCCCAAATGACCACCCCCTGCTCTGGTCAAGGAATTTGTGAATTGCAAATGTCTAACAAGTCTCTTGCAGGAATCACTCCCCCCCCAGGGCTAACCTACATGACACAAAGAAGCCCCATTCATGGCAGCAATCATGTGACTAACCCACCATTTGCCTGCTGTCCATCACCTGACATTATCAGTACCTGCGCTTGCCTGCCCCTTTGTGATGACTGGAAGCAGACCACCACTCAATCACCTTAATGATCCTCCCCCCATCTCAGGGAATGGTTAAAAGGACTCAACCACAAGCAACCAGGGGCCATTGCCTTGCTAGTGTCTGGTGTGGTCATGTGCTCTTTGAGGCATGGCTGTCACCATGCTTCCTGGCTTTGGTCCCCCTCCCCCACCTTGGGGAGGTGAATCTTCTCTCTTCCTTCTCTTTCTCTCTTTAATTTACTTTTAAATAAACTTGTCTTTCTTAATCTTTTTGTGTGTTGTAATTCTTTGCAATTTACTTGGGTCTCTGGGTTCCCAGTGCGCAACTCCATCTTGCCAACCCTGGCGATGTGGTATGCCTCCCTGCACCTCTCCACCCTCACCCGGTCCGTTGGTACCCTAACATATATATAGTCATATCCTTTGCCTCAATAATTTAGCTTCTAGAAATTTGTCCAAATTGACACTCTGCATAGTTTTTTGTTATGCATTTTTTGTAGTTAGTCCTCACAAACAACTCTACAATATAAGCCCAATTTTTTTTCCGTTTTTCATTTGATGAGAGCAAAATAGCTGACAAAAACATTTGATAAATATTTTAAAAGAAATGATACTTATATGTATAAGAAAATTCAGGGAAGCTCAAATATCTACAATAAGAAAAGGGTTAAGCAAACAGTCTTATGAAGACACCTACAAAATAATGAATCATCCCATATTTTAGGGAACTTCCAATATTCTGAGAATTCCAGGGGTCACAGGAACTCCTGGTAATTTAGGGTTCTAAATTCCTATCCTGGAGATTTCTAGCTTCTATTCATGTCTTATCTGCTGTAAATGTTCCCTTTCCTCTGATTGCTTTGACCCACATGTGGAACTCTGTCTCTTCAATTTCTCCTGTGACTCATACAAGGCATATGTAAAGTTAGCAGGTACCTCTGAAGCTTTAGATGGAGAAGTGTGATATCACAGCAAAGTACATAAGTTAATACTGAACATAGACCATCCCTTTCCTAAAACTCTTTTGGCTACCCAGTGCATCTTTTATCTGCTCCTCCTTGAAAATGAACTGGTAAGTTCCCCTCACTTTATCACTTCAAGGCAGCTTTCCAATTTGGCACAGGCTCTGAGCATAATGAGGATTTGATCTTGAGCTCTCATAAAGCTAAGGGACAGCTCCTAGGACTCACCCTTTTTAGCAACACAGAGATTTATTTTGAGGCAGATTATAATATTTCAAACACAAGGATGGATTAATCACTGTATTCATTTTGGAGGATTTAAATGATATCAGTGTAAAGTCACAAATTCTAAATTAGCATTGCATTGTGTTTAGAGTACAAAAATGATATGAATTGAAAAGGAGTGCTGTGGCACAAAAAGTGAAAGGAAAGATTAATTTTTTAATTGAAAGAGAAAATAAAAAAACCTAAAATAAAGATAGTAGAAAATAGTTAAAATTAAAATTCTAAAACCTATATAGGATGATCATTGATTTTACAAGGATAGCTAGAACACCCACAGGGGTAATATGCATGGTTTTAAATAAAAGTTTAGAGAATTTTTATCTGCTTCTACTTATTCTAAGTTCTTGCTGACATACATGTTCACTCCACAGTGATTTTCCAAGGGGGGCTGGTTCACTGTGAAGTGTTTCCTTGTCTCTTTGTAGTATAGCTATAGGGAAATCATAGTCTCTAAAAATAAAAATTTAAGACCAATTTGACAATAATAAATTTATATTTTCTTGACATCTTTGTTGACTAATTCTTTCCCCAGAGCACATAATTTGAAGCATATGTGCCTATTTAAAATGAGAATATATCATTAAAAGGAAATAAAAGAATATAAAGTAGCCATTATTAAAAGTAGTCTTCCGTGGGCATAGATTTTGACCCTACTATCATGGCAGAAGTAAAGTGACATAATTTTTTGGTAATCAAAATAAAGCAGTTCTTCTGGGTGCAGGGAGTAAAAGTATTGTATCCTCAATTTTCTACAAAATTATTCAAGTTCCAAAGGAGTCTGTATCATCAGCTATGTTTTCCAGTACCTTTAAAAATGTTATCCATGTCTGGATAAATCAGTGTCGATGATATGGAAGACAATGGGAGGTTTAATGCAAGAACACATTATTTTTTCATCTGTCAGTCTTCCTCCAACCACCCCTGCATTCATCTATACTCCATCTACCTCTCCTTGGGAAGGGAAAGATTTGAGACACCAAGAATCATTTTCTGCTGCATATAGAATGGTCATCATAAACACTGGTACATTTGCCCCTCACACTTGCAGTCCCTTCCAGGGCACCCTAATTGCTCTTAAAATTAACTGGAAAATGTACTCAGTGGTATTTTGTTTAGAAATTCAAAACTACAAATATTTTTAAACATCTATTATTTACCAGGCAGAACAGTAGGAAAGCCTAGCACAATAGAGAGAGGTCTTATAAAAAGGAACCCTTCTGAAAAGGGTTTCGTTTTGTTTTGTTTGTTTCTCTTAAACAGAAACAAAACAAATAAAATAGGCTTTTACTATGGTAGAAGGGATTTAAACCAGAAAAAAATAACATGATGAGAGTTCATTCAAATACGATAGAAAGGTTGATTTGGTGATATGCTTTTCAAAACAGATGTATGCATTGTAACAGATAACAAATAAGATTTAAATATAGGACGGATCGCACTGATTTTGCTTTTACCTCCTGCACCTACTATACTATTATTTAAAGGTTTAGAATTTTTTTGTACTGGTATATCTTATTTTATTGTTTATAATCATTTAATACTCAAGAGGTTTTCAAATAGACTAATAAGGCATTTTCAAATGGCCTAATAAACTAAGTTCCCCCAAAAGTTGGCATGGTATTTGTAAAGCAATCGGGAGAAAGCTTGATTTCTCCACAAAATCAGTGTGATCCGTCCTATATTTAAATCTTATTTGTTATCTGTTACAATGCACAAATCTGTTTTGATAAGTGAGAGTATATAAATTTTCTCTATATGGAAACTGTGTGGATTATAAGATTACTTTTATGTAGAGAAATTGTAGCAGATGGGCATAGTGATGCAGGTACTAAAGTAAAAAAAAAAAAATCACATGTCCAAGGGTAGAGATGCTTCCCTTCATAAAATGAATCTATTTCTTTTGAAATACTATGTATAAATCTAACAAAATTGCGCCAGGGATGATTGTTATCAAAGAGAATACATGATGAATGCTTTTGTGAGACAAATAATCATATCATAATAAAAAAATTACTTCTTATTTTATGTACAGTCGTGCATGGCATAATGACAGAGATAAGTTCTGAGAAATGTGATGCTAGGCGATTTAATCATTGTTCGTACATCAAGGTGCACTTACACAAACCTAGAAGGGGATATGCTTTTCAGAGCATGTTTATGTATCATTGTATCAGATACAAAATGAGAATTAAATGTAGGATGGATTCTGTATTTTCCTCATGTATCTACTACATTATAATCCCAAGTTATATACACCCAGGCTATATGGTAGAGCCTATTGCTCCCAGGCTACAAATCTGTGCATGTTACTATAGGAATACTGCAGGAATTTGTAACACATTGGTGTTTATGTATGTAAACTAGAAAAGGTACAGTAAAAATGCAGTATAATAAAATGGTATACCTTTATAGGGCACTTACCATGAATGGAGTTTGAAGGACTGGAGATTGATTAGGTGAGTAAGTGAGGGAGTGGTGAGTGAACGTGAAGGCAAAGAACATTACTGTACACTACTGTAGACTTTATACACACTGTACATTTAGGCTACACTAAACTTACAAAAACAGTTTTTCTTTCTTCAATAATAGCTTAACCTTAGCTTACTGTAACTTTTTTACTTCATGAACTTTCAAAAAAATTTTAAACTCTGTGACTGCTTTGTAGTAACACTAAGCTTAAAACAAGCGCATTGAAGAGCTGTACAAAAGTGTTTTCTTTTTTACTATCCTTTTTCTATAAGTGTTATTTTCTACTTTAAAAAAGTATTTTTTAAATATTTCACCTTTTAAACTTGCTTGCTAAAAACTAAGAGACAAGCCCACAAGTTAGCCTAGGCCTACACGGGGTCAGGATCACCAACGTCACTGTCTTCCACCTCCACATCTTGTCCCACTGGAAGGTCTTTAAGGTCAATGACATGCAGAAAGATGCCATCTCCTATGAAAATACCTCCTGAGGATGTTTGAGAGTTAACTTATTTTTTTTATTTTTATTTTTTTAATTTTAATTTTAATTTTTTATCTTTTGTTTTTGAGTTGGAGTCTCACTCTGTCGCCCAGAATGGAGTACAGTGGCCGCTCCCGGCCACCGCAGCCTCGGCCTGCTGGGCTCCGGCGATCCTTCCGCCTCAGCCTTCCGAGTAGCCGGAATTACAGGCATGTGCCACCATGCCTGGCTGATTTTTTGATTTATTGTAGAGATGAGGTCTCGCTGCCCAGGCGGGTCTCGAACCCGCGGGCTCAGGCAATTCACTCACCTCAGCCTCCCAAAGGTGCGGGATTACAGGCTGAGCCACCGAGCCCGGCAAGTTAACTTATTTTTAATAAGGAGTACACACTATAATAACAATAAAATATGTATTACAGTAAATATATAAACCAGTAACATAGTCATTTATTATTATGATATACTGTATTAATTGTATAGAATGTACAGTACTTTTATACAACTGGCAGCACAGTAGATTTGTTTATACCAGCTTAACCAGAAACATGTGAGTAATGCATTGTGCTACAATGTTCTAATTGCTAAGACATGATAGAAATTTTTAGCTCTGTTATAATCTTATGGGTCCACTGTTGAATATGTGGTCCTTCATTGGCCAAAATGTTATGTGGTACATGACTGTATTTTGTAGCTTTTGGGTTCTCATATAGAATTTCCTTAAAGTGAAGGCATACTTGTGTCTACTATAACACAAATAAATTGGCAATAATGACTTCCAATCTAGTAGCCAATTGGGACTTTAGAGTTGAAAAGAAAACGTTTCAGGTAAGAATTTTTACTTTGTGAATAATACTTTTTAGATGATGAAAAATTGTTAGGATTTCCTTTAAATTAAGAAAAATAGCTTGATTAAGGAAGTTATAAGCATCAATGTAACATGATATTTCCATATAGTGTGGATTTCATGACATGGTACAAAAGTCAAGGGATTAAGAACTAGGCAAGATGTGTTAAATATAGATATTCCACTCTTCATTAGCTGTTGACCCTAGACAAGTCACTTATACCCTCTGACTTTACATGCTCATTGCAATATTTAAATATTTGATGTATATACAGAAGCCTCTAAACTCTGGGCATGAAACTAAAATTTGGGCATAAGATATGCTCATTGCTACTGCGGTGTCACTGCTTCTAGAACTTGTCAGCGGACAGAACTAGTGAAGTTTATATATGTATACCCAAGTATGTGCACATGTTAACATTTCTTTATCTGTACGTATATTAAAATAAAAATGAGTTCATATATCTACATCTCCAAGTGAGCACTATGAGGTTAATTTTAGCAGTCTCTCCTTGCTCGTTTGTAATTTCTTTCTCTGGCAGTGAGAAACCTGTCTCCCAATAACAATGATTTAGTTACTTATGCATTTCAACCTATATATACATGCAATGTAATTTTATAGTTTCTAACTTGAACTTTTATGAGAAAAAAAACCCTAGAGTACAATGTCTATGTATAGCTCTTTTCATAGTTAGCCTTATCCTTTGCAGGTTTTCTCCTTTTATAATTCAGTTTTTCAAAATTACTTAAGTTAGATCCTTTCCTCGCATTATCTTCAGTAAGGTTATATCTTACATTTGTAATCTGTTTAGACTCATTTGTCACAATCTTTACTCCATCTGGGGATACCCCATTTTGTTTGTTTTCTTGTTTTTTATTTGCCTGCTATATAGCTCACCCTCTGTGTTGCACAGTACTGTGGGTGTTGACAAATGGAGTGAGTTGTGGTAATTTGTGCAGCACCACAGACAGCTCCATTGCCCTTAAAATTTTCTCATGCAGTCACTTTGTAGTAAATCTTCTGCATCTCTGTCCTGGAAAACACTGATCTGTTTCCCATCTCCATGTTTTGCTTTTTTCAGAATTTCAGATACATGGAGTAATACAATATTCAGTCATTTGGGTTTGCTTTCTTTTACTTAGCAAATTGTGCTTAATATTCACCCATGACATGCATGAATCAATAGTTTTTTACACACACACACACACACACACACACACACACACACACACATATTTGAGTAATATTTCATTGTATCGATATGCCACAGTTTTATCATTCATTTACCAGCAATATTTCCTTTTATAGATATGCCACAGTTTTTTCATACATTTACCAGTCGAAGATAATAGCTCGGTATTTCTAAATTTTGTCAATAAAAGATAAAATTGCTATAAGTATTCAAATATAGATTTTTGTACAAAAATATATTTTCAGTTTATTTGGGTAAAATACTAGCAGAATTGTAGCATTGAATCAACAGTCCCCTGGAACACTTTCCAGCATGGTGATAACCAGCCATGTTTGGCCACTGAGCACTTGAAATGTGGTTAATGTGATAGGAAAATGACTATTAATTTTGATTAGTTTAAATTTAATAACTGACACTTGATTTAGTTATTGGAAAACTTTTAAATGTGTGTTGGACAACTTGGGTTTATGAATCTACTTTTCCAATTGTAAATTTTATAAAAACTTAGTATCTGAATTGAGATAAGCTATAAGCACACACTGGATTTCAATGACTTAGTATGAAAAAAGATATGCAAACTGTTCAATGTTTTTTTTGCACTAATCACATGTCAAAATAATTATATTTGGAATATGCAAGGTTAAATAAAATACATTATTAAAATACATTTCACCTGCTTCTTTTTACTTTAAAAAAAAATGTGGCCACACGAAAAACTTAAATAACATATGGTGGACTCACATTATATTATTATTAGCTAACACTGCTGTAGAACCTTATACTATGAGGTTATATTATATATTAAAGTATGTTTTGTATCAAAAATGCACTCAGTATTCTGAAATGGACATCAACAATCTATCTACTACCACCTCCAGTTCTTGAAAATTAATCAGGCACACCTCATTCTACTACCTTCTGTGGAGAAAGGGCTCACTAAGTTCCAAATCATTGGTGACAGCTCTATATCCTCAGATAGGAGCTTCAGCAAGAAAAGAGCTGGAAGAATGGAGAGGTGATTAAGTGTTGTTAAGGAACAGCATCTCCTGGTGCCCTAAACATGACATGGATTGTAGGGACACTTCTGATTGCTGAAGCTCTAGTTCATAGCTTACTTTCTTTTGAGGAAAAGGGACTTCTTTCTTTCTCCCACTATGAGTTATTTATACTAAGCATTACTACTTACTAAGTGAATAGGGTTATACTAAGTGATTAGAGTTATACTAAACATAAATACATAATGCTTATATTAAACAATATATTTCTTAACTCATATGCAAAGTATAGTATCTCACACCTTTACGTCCTTTTTTATTTTTCAGTAATGTGAAATGAACAGTGAAAAGTTCACATCTGTGCAAAGAACACTTTTCTTCCCCCCTTTTATTTAACTTATGAAAGAAATTACATATATGAATATAGTCTAATGATTTAATGGTATACATATCACCTAGCCAAAATTAAATTAAAACTCATTTTCAAAAGATAATAGAGAAAAATTTTTAAAAAGACATTGCAAGAAATTTAATGCCTTAGTATAATATTTTACATGTCCAATATTTATTTTTTCTAGAAAACTAGAGTATAGAAATTTTAAGACTATTAAGCATAATATTTATTAAAAACATAATCAAATACCATTAATATCTTTTCCTACTATGATAAATAATTATTTTAAGTTTTATCTTTGATATAGTGTTAAAGCTAAGTTTATGGAAAATCTCTTCATATAAGATAACTTTCTAAAACTATTCTATACCTTGGATGAGTTTTATTTTATAATTTCCTGAAGCAACCTAAGTCATCTGTAAGTTCTAATTAAATACATCTCTCCCACAATCAAACCAGGTTGAGAAAGTAAATATATACTTACAATATAGAGAACATATCATGGGAAGCACGTAGACAAGCTGTTAAAATACTCCACTGTATTATCAAATCCTTGAGTAATTACATTCTAAACCTGATGAAGAAGAAAGAAATAAAGAAATATGTTGTTAACTGTTCTGGATGTACTGTATACATAGCTAAATAATAACACAAAAATCTAAAAGAAATCATACATTATAAAAATAAGTCTTTTGATATGTATTATTATGTCCTTTATATCAATTTATGATTTCTTTTAATTTTTAGAAAGAAGTTATTGAATTTCTTAAGTCATTAGGATACACAACAATATTACTAAAATGAATAAATGCTATAACTGAACGTCTAAGAAAGTGAATATAAGATATCGTGATACCTAAATATATTTAAGGTCTCTGTTTTTTACATTTCCCAGTTAGAATAAATGAGTAAAACCACAAACACAAGTATTGCATGTAAAGTATGGAATGTACTGGTTATAATTCTTCGCATAAAATATCAAAACACTGAATAAGGTAATACAAATAGAGAAGGGACATTTACATCTATATAAACTGGTTTCAGAGTCTCTGTGAATAAATTTTTTTATTACTATTTTTATGTCTCATAATTGAATGCCATTCTTGCTTTCATTTTATCTGTTTTTTGCCACCCAACAACTGATTTGATGCTTCCAAAATGACATTGGCTGGGGAAGTCAGGAAAATCAAACACTGAGAATTCTTTCTGGAATGAGAGCAGATGAAGACCAGCCAGTGACCTGAGTTCTTTTATCTATTCACAACTCAGATTTGTGTGTGTGTGTGTGTGTGTGTGTGTGTGTGTGTGTGTGTGTGTGTGTGTGTGTATGTACTACCCAAATCATGATTATGATTTATCAACTCAGCATGTTGAATAAATGACCCTCAAGCAATGGAGCTGCTCTTGCATTGTGATTATTTTTGTTGGTAATGTTTTATTTGAATATAGTTATTATTATCTTTATCTTCCTTTTCCAATTACATGTAGGGAGAAAATAATCATCTTGCATTTCCTTCATTTGTGTCTAAGCCAGTCAAATAAAGATAATATATTCTTCTCTTTTGCTTTTTTTACATGTCTTTCCTCCTACAGTGTTCGATGCAACTTCCTTTCACGAGGCAGAGGTGGGGAAAAGACACTTGGTTTCTGTCATTTAAAGCATTATTTTGATGTATGGTTTAGTCAGTCTTTAGAAAATCCTTCAGTTCTTTCTTACCATATCAAGAGCAGGTTTGGTGGATTAGTCTATTACTTGGATGTTTTGCCAAGGCCCAGAGCCTTAGTCATTTAAAGATGAAACATTAAGATGAGTCACTAACTGTTTTTACTTTCATCTTCATGTTTGTTGGCAAACATATGACTAGCATGGAATTTTACACAAAGGAGTTTCAAATCATGTACATAAAGCAACAGGGAGAAAACCCTCATCCTCCATTGCTTTGAGAAATGTCCCAAGAGGTGGAGAGAGAGCACAGTGGAAGAGTGCTGCCACAGTGTTTGTTCTCTCTCCACATCTTCCATGACCATGTCTCTAGGGGGAGTAGCCTCAGGAATTCCTAATTAAGTTGAGGGGATGCTCAGAGTCTTTGCTTCCAATTTTGGGAAGAGATTACTATATGGAGTAATCCCATGCCAACATGCAGTCACCCAGTCGTGGCCAAGAGGGTCCCACAGCCAGTTTGCCATCTCACTTTCCTTGGCTATCATGTGCCATGGATCACAAGTAGGGGGGAAAAATAGGCCTTCTAAGAACATGGCTCAGTCACAGAGGTCTTTGAAATCCTCAGTTTCAGCTAGGTGTCAGGAGAGGAAAGTAGCAGAGACTCTAAGGGAACTTCTCACCAAGGTCTGAATTAGCTTGGCTATTAGGCAGAGACAGAGTTGAAAAAGGCCTGACTGTGAGAGATGTCAGCAGTCCAGTGGGCCTGGATCGGCTCACTGAAGAAAGGCAGTCAGAAAAGGCAGGCTTCATGCAGCAGGTCATCTCTGAGCTGCAGATAAGGATGCAGCCTTATGTTTAAGAACTAGGATTACATTGAGAGTAGACACTAAGAGCAAAGGTCTAGACAGGATCAATCAATGCATGTTCAAGAAGAAAGATGTCCTGGGACACCTGTAGTTACAGTGACCCAGGGCATCGTGGTGGGGAGGTTGGGGAGGATAAGCAGGACCAGGTCATGATGGGCCTCAAAGGCCACTGTAAGGAGTTCAGATTTTATTTATAGTGTAATGAATACAGCAACATTTTGACTGGGAGGTCTAGCATGATCTGAATAAAATTTGACAGACTCACTTCAAGTGGCTAGTTCAAAAGCTTTTACGATCTTGAGTTGAGAGACTGGTGGTGAAGTTTGATGGAATGAGGTGTTTAGATTTGGGATATATATGAATCAAGTATAAAATTCAATTTATCAATTTCATCATTTCACAAACACAAATGCATTTTCTGAGCCATCATTATACAACCATAGGGTAGATTATTATTTTTTTCTGGAGAGAAGGATCCATTTAAATAATAAAAAGTAGATATTTATGCATATTTCAGTAAAATTCACCAAGGAGAAAATATGAAGACATATTAGTTTTATATAACTGTTTTCAGTTTCTGTTGAACCAGTCAATTAAAGATAGAGCAAATATTCAAGAAAAGCACTATATGATGTAAATAAAAACAACAAAGAAATAACCAAATAGAGCATTACTTATAAAGATAAAAAAAATCTTTAGAGGATTCTGAATCATATTGTTAGAAACAGCTCAGATATATTCAAAACTGAATTCCATTAATAGGAGCATGGTTCCTAATTCAATTCACCAGATGTGATTAAACGACATTGAATTTTGAACAAATAATGACAATTACTTTACGCTGTTTATAGTAATAAATGAGATTTACTGCCAGGAGAGATCATGGAGTCAATTACTGTGGCTGTACTTTAAATAGAATTTTATAACTTCAGAATTACTACACTGGATCTTTAAGCCTTCTCTAATTCAATACACATTTTTATAAATGCCTTCTATATAACAGAGAGCTGCTAGATGCTATAGTTATAAGGGTTTCTAACACACACTTCCTACCCTTAAAAGTTTCACTGTCTAGCGGAGGGAGAAAGAGAAATGAACTGTGTAGAATATGTCTGGCTGGATACATGGGTATCATTGTACTTGGTGGAAGCTTAGTGGAAACAGACTGCGCAATGCAAATGCTGAATGGTGACCAGGCAGTGCAGCATGAACAAAGATAAGCAGGACAGAGATAAAATCATCTGAGACTAAAATGTAATCTAGCTTCAGTGGAACAGAGCAGTAGGGAGTGTACTGGAAGAACTACAAGAGGCAGGGGAGGTAAGGAGAGGCCCAGTCCTTTGGAGGATCATGCTAAAAACGTGAACCTCATTAACATGAAGAATAACACCTAGTATCAAAAAAGTACTCACTATACATAGGCAATTTTAAGTGTTTTATACATATATGGTCTCATTCAGTCCTATCAACAAGCTTTTGAGGTATCATTATTCCAGTTTTAGAGATGAGGAATATGAAACACAGAGAGATTAAGCAACTTGTCCAAGGCCATCCAGCTTGTAAGTGGTGCAGCTGGACTGGAACCCAGACACATTGATTTCAGAGCCATTCTTGTGCCACACATCTGCCTCAGACCATCAGCGTGCGATGATTTGACCTTAAAGGATTTCTTTTGCATAATGTACATGAAAAAGAATTTTTTTTTCTTTCATGGTACAAAAATGTTGGATGGCTCTTTATATTAGGTAGAAATAGAAATAAATACAAATCCTGAACCTAAAACCACAAAGCCAGGCGAGAAGGAAAAAGGGAGAGAAATAATGAATGTTTCTCCAGCATTTTACTGTGGGACAAATTCTGGTCTAGACGTTTTGAAGATCATCTCATCCATATTTCTGTAGCACCCAAAACAAACAAACAAGAAGTGTAGCTATGGAAGAGGCATAAGATTTGTGCTTGTTTCTACAGCTCTTGTTTATTTTCCTTATCTGGAATCTTTTGTGGTTTGGGCTTTTGTCTTCCTTCTGCTACTTAGCTGACTTGGACAATCTGTCTTGACTCTATGGTTAAGGTGAGCAGGCTTCTTCCTTGTGAATTGAGGGAGAACCAGATTGGGGCTTCTCAGGAAAGCCAGCCCAGAATGATGCAAACTTCTCTATCCTCTGAATTGCTGCAGGGGACAGGAAATTAGACAAACATCAATGTTTTGAGAACTTAAAATACACTCGGGCTTGGAATACAAGTGAGTAATTGTGCCAATAGATGTTTGAGATTGATTTGTCCCATTTGTACACTTATTTTATCAATAGAAATATTTTCAGCACACACTTTTTGAGGAAAGGAGAGCTGCTTTGTTCTCTTTTTTCTTTTTCTTTTTTGTAGAGATGAGGTCTCATTATGTTTCCTAGGCTAATCTCGAGCTCATGAACTCAAGCAACCCTCTCACCTTAGTCTCACTGGCAGAAATTTCCAGGAAAACTCCTGAGCTTCTCTACCCGGGAGCTTTAAGCAGGACTGGAAACCTCATTGTATACTCTTCCCGGAGAATCCATTTTACTCAAAGAATTGAGAAAATGAAATGCATTTTAAAATAGAGATAGAGTATATCATAAATAAAATGCAGAAGGCAGAAAATTTTTTTTTGAGCTGGGGGTCTTACTCCATTGCCCAGACTGGAGTACAGTGGCAGAATCACTGACCTCCTGGGGTCAGGGTATCCTCCTGTAGTATCAACCTTCCAAGTAGCTCGGACTATGGGCTTGTGCTACCATGCCCAGCTAAATTTTTAATTATTTTGTAGATACGAGGTCTTGATGTGTTGGCCAGGCTGGCCTGAAGCTCCTCTCAGACTCGAACTCAGCAATTCTCTCGCCTCAGCCTCCCGAAGTGCTGAGATTACAGGTGTGAGCCACTGCACCCAGACTTGTTATATACATTTTAAAAGACTTATTTATTTAATCAAAACATTTACTGAATCCCTACAACAACTGGTGCTGCTCTGATTTTGGGGACTAAGGCAGATTTTTTTCACACTTTTATGCTGGCTAATATTAAACTAAAATGCACATGTTTCAGTACTGTATGGGGACTCATTTTATGGAAATAAGTTGATGAATATTTTGCCTTCAGATGGTGGGGAAATTAAATGACTGTTTTGATTTAGACCAGAGCTTAGCAAACTTGAGCACTAAGAAGCTGGATAGTGAACATTTTAGGCACTGCAGGCCAAGTTAAGGATGTTCTATAGGCACCTATACATTCTGCAGTTTCTGCCACACCTACTCCACTCTTCTGCTGTAGAGTGAAAGCAGACAAAAGTAATGTGCTATAGTTTACCAAATTCTGCTTTAGACTGTGATGAATCATTTTATCTTTAAATTTCACTGAGATATAAGTCTGAAAAACGTTTGATATGTGTCTTTAAATTGAATTAATAAATTTTAAGCACTCCATTTCTTCATTTCTCTAGCTCTAAAGAGGTCTTGGAATAATTAATCCAATAAATGATAAATCATGACTTCTGATATAACAGGTCTGGGAGAGACAGACCAATCAGTAGCCTGGGAGCTTCTGATGAACAGGGTAAGGGTTAGGCTAACCTCTAGTTGCTGTTCCTAACAACTGCGGTGTACTTCTTGCTTATTCAGATGGTGGTTTGAATCCTGAGTCTACAGGATAAGACCTTCACTGGAAGCAAGATCTGAAAATAGGACTTAGCAGGTAAAGTCACACAAAGATTGTATACATTAGTGTCCATCATCAGTCATACCCATCCAGAGGGAGATACTTCCTGGAACCATGGTTGAGAAAACAGGCCAGAAACAGACAGTTGATGGTGACATCTCTTCCTTATAACTATTATTATTTTGTATATGGCAATAACAAGAACATGGACACTTGCTTTTTTAAGTCTCTACTTTCAAGAGAGTTCAATAAGGTTGAGCCTTGTAGATGGGATAAGGCAGGATTTTTGATAAACTGTTCTCCCAACACTCCTTCCTTCTCATTTTTCTGACAAAATTGGAGAAGGTATTTTAAAAAATGGAAGAAAGCCGGGCTCAGTAGCTCAGCCTATAATCCCGCGCCTTTGGGAGGCTGAGGTGAGTGGACTGCCTGAGCCCGCGGGTTCGAGACCCGCCCGGGCAGCGAGACCTCATCTCTACAATAAATCAAAAAATCAGCCGGGCGTGGTAGCACATGCCTGTAATTCCAGCTACTTGTAAGGCTGAGGCTGAAGGATCTCCGGAGCCCAGCAGGTCGAGGCTGCGGTGGCCGGGAGTGGCCACTGCACTCCAGTCTGGGCGACGAGTGAGACTCCAACTCAAAAAAAAAAAAATGGAAGAAAGGGAGGGAGGGAGGGAGGAAGGAGGGAGAAAAAGAGGAAAGAAGGAAGAGAGGAAGGGGGAGTGGGAGGGAAAGAGAGGGGAAGGGAGGAAGGACTGCGATGTTTCTCTTGGACTTACTGACATTGGCGTAGCTCTATGCATGCTGCCTGCTATCTTTGGCCAGACTCCCAGAACTCTAGGGGTAGTGAGAGATGGTTCAGATTTTCTCTTTCCTCCTGACCCTTGAATGATTTCCTTTAAAAGAAGTTGACAGTCACTGAGCAGGTTCTTTCAGTATACTACAGAGCCTGGAGATCAACAGTGTTGGAAAGGTTAAGATTCACTGGTTTGTCCCCTTTAATATAGGTTCTCAAACTTTAATAGACATAAGAATAATCTGGATAGCTTATTAAAAACACAGACTTAAGGAAGATATTTCCAGAGATGCTGATGACTAGGTATGGGATAAGATCTAGAATTTCCATATCTAACAAGTCGTCTACCTTTCAGAGGGATTTGATGCAAAGATATTTGGGACCATGTTGTGAAAAATAACAGAACAGTTCCAAAGAGTTCAAAACAGCTGACTAAAAGAAACTATAGAAACTCATATCATTATTTAAATAGCTATTAAAATTTTTCTTGAGTATAAATTAACTTCATGAAAAATAAATATTTCATTATAAATTTTAATTCTAAAACTTAAGACATAGCTTTTTCATTTAGACCCAAGGTTCTTGGAAAATCAATAATCAAATGATAAAATTTATCATATTGTGTTTTTTGTAATCAACAAAGAAGACACTCCTATCCTAACAAAAATGTTAAGTGAATATTTTATACCATGACAATTTAGAATGATGTTTTTCTTGTCAGAATTTCTTATTAAAATCTCCCCAGACAAATAATGTTGTGGGGTAAAAAAGTCCATTCCAATTTTAGCTGCAATTTATGGATTAAATACAATGGTTTCAGCTATGTGTGGATAGCATGTAATTTACAAATAAACTGAGTTTTTAAAAAAATGAAATACATTATATTGTTCCAAAAGTTAGGCGATTGACCACAAAGCAGTACCCTGACTCATTGTGTACAAAGAAAAGCATTTTGTTTTAAAATAGATTTATCTCCTTTTGAATCATTTTAAAACTTGAATTTCAGGATTTTAATAGTCTAAATAAAGGCACCACATTCTTCTGGCCTTAACCCTTCCAGGGGTGAGTGCTCCACCATTGTGAATAGATCTTGCCTCTACTAAGCAAACACAGAACCCAGATTACCTGATATAAAACCTCACAGAGACTCCTATTTTGCTCTTCTAATTCACACTTATACAGTATTTAAAAAAAAATCTGGAGCTGGGCTCGGTGGCTCAGCCTGTAATCGTGCGCCTTTGGGAGGCTGAGGTGAGTGGATTGCCTGAGCCCGCGGTTCGAGACCGCCTGGGCAGTGAGACCTCATCTCTACAAGAAAATCAAAAAAATCAGCCGGGCATGGTAGCGCATGCCTGTAATTCCGGCTACTTGGAAGGCTGAGGCGGAAGGATCGCCGGAGCCCAGCAGGTCGAGGGCTTTGACTCCAACTCAAAAAAAAAAAACAACAAAAAAACCCTGTACCTATTCAAATTATTTACATTTACGCAGTTTTCTGCCAACATTTTTGCATCAATGTCCTTCATATTTTTTATATCTGTCTTTCATATACGAACCGTGTATGGAAAATATGCAGATTTAAATCCATATTAACATGGGAAAATTAGAATAAACTATAAAACCATTTTCATATAATTTGATCGAATGATATTTAAATATTTACCATAAAAGTGAAACATTGCTAAAGGAAAATAAGATAGAATACGCAATCTAAATTTTCTGCATAAGTATCTTTTTCATTTTGTATCTATCTGATCCACCCTAGTAAGTGAGTAGAGAGATATCACCTGGGCCTTGGGTTTACTGAAGACAGGGAGTTGGAAGCTCTGGACAGAAAGCTAGTACCAGGAAGACTTTCATCCTTACCAGAGTATTCAGTATTTGATACATTTGTGTTACAAAATTCTTCTTTAGAAATGCAAGTGAACTCTCATGTTATTCTGACTTTTATGTAAATTTATTTAATCAGGTAATCTGGTTGTCCTTCTAAACACCTAGCTGACATTAGCCCCCTGTTGTATATTGAGTTATAGTCTCCAAAACGTTGAGTTGAAGTCTTAACCCCCAGTACCTGTGACTGATTCCTTACTTGGTAATAAGGTCTTTGTAGATATAATCAAATTAAGATGAATATGTCAATTATCTTGATGGTGGTAATCATTTTACAGTGTCTATGGATATCAAAACCATGTTGTACATCTTAAATACATACAAATTTTATTTGTCATGTATACCTCAGTAAAACTGGGAGAAGAAAAGATGAGGTCATATTGGATTAGGATGAAGCCTAAATCTAATGACAGATGTTATAAGAATAGAGTCATTTAAGGACACAGCGAACACAGAAAGAAGGCTAAGTGAAGACAGACAGAGATTAAAGTTATGCCACCACAAAGATTACTGGCAGTTACCAGAAACTTCAAAGAGTTCTGGCAACCACCAGAAGCTAAAGGAAGCAAGAAAGGATTCCTCCTGAAACCTTTGGAGGGAGCCTAGCCCTGCTAACACTTTCATTTTGAACTTTTAGCATCCAGAATTGTGAGACAATAAATGTCTGTTGTTTGAAGCCATCCAGTTTCTGGTTATTTATTATGGCAGTCCTAGGAAATTTATATTCATCACGGACTTAATTTTAATTTGGGTAAAGAGGGTAGTTGAGATAATGGTGTTATGCTACAGTGTTGAGTTATTGCATAAAAAGAAGGCAGCGTAAGAATTCTGTTCACTTGGGAGATGGAAATTGAGGGAAAAAAAAGTAAAAATACATACATATACACATACACACACATATGCATTGGTCCTTACTAAGCTTAAAATCGTCTTAAATGATGCAGTTGCATGATAATATTTTTAAAGTATTCACTGGTGTCCTCCTTTGCCCTGCATTCAAGTATTTGGCCATTCTTTGTTCACTGCCTCAGCTAATGTTGCCAAGCCGAAAGTTTTTAGCCTGAGTGTCTTTTCCTGACTGTTCTTTTCCAATAGCCCAAGGCCTTAGGAGAGCAAGAGGGAATCCAGTCCTGGCTCCTACTCTTCTGGCCTTGCTCACTCTGTTTTCGTCACTCCAGCTTTTTGCCAGCTCCTCAGAGTGCTTTGCCATCTCCATAAGTAATGTCTTTCAGCTCGTGTGGCATGTCACACATCCTAGTGTAGCTGTATGTGTGAAAGGAATGCAATTTTAAACTATTCTCCCTGGTATAATGGGAAGATTTTTTCCCTTTAAACTCAATACATGGGGGAAAACACACAATTGGTACAGGTATCCCAACTACATCTATGGTTTAAGATTTAACTGGCCTGGACTTCAAGTTCAATGAGTCATATGCAATTATAAGTCAAGTTATGAACTTAAGCCTGTCTACATTTGCAACTCTAAGATAAGATGATTGTATTATAGCAAAATACGTCTAGAGCCCCATTTGGGACAACTTTAAGAGAAAGATGTATAATGGTTCTTAGAGAAGCATCTGACATGAAAATCTAATTGACCAAAAAAAAAAATTGTAAGGCAATGACAGATCCTGGAATGGGCATAAGATGAAAAGGAAGTAAACATTTCAAAATCAATACAGTAAAAAAAATTATTATTCTTTTAAATGAGTAGTTATGACCTAATAAACCATTAAAAAAAACTTAAATGAACTTAGTGCTTTATTTATATGTAAAATTTCTGGTATATAGTTCTTACTTTGCTATTGTAACGAATATGTTTATGATATTTATGTCATCATTTGAATATCAACATCTCATGAGCACACATCATTTCTAAGAAATAAACAATAATCATTGCAAGAACATTGTCACATACTTCCTTATTAGGATGTGGATATTAGAAAACTTTAACCTACATACAATTATTGTGACAAATCAGGAAAGTCTCATTGTGTTTTCCTGAAACACCTACTGATTACCTGTTGAGGCTTTACACATATATTTATACACACATAAGTGGGCATACGCATATACACTCATACCCACACATCATATCAAATGAACTGAAATAACTATTTATCAGTCAAATATATCTTTATATATAAATGTTTCTATTCATCACAGGCTAAAAAAATATGAGCTCCTGGTGACGTTAAACAGGTGAAAAAAAATAATGTGAAAGAACAAAAATTTCAACTTCTCCTCAAGGAGAAAACGTGTGATCCCCTTAATGAAATAATTGAACATGCAATGCCATGTACATTTTATAATTATAATTTTTCTCCTAAAAATTATTCCTGAAGACCTTTCGGTAAAACAAGATACAAATGCACACAGATATACCTGCACAAACTGTGAAAGATTACTGAGACAACTATCAATTTAGAATTCTTTGCAAAACTTAGAGCATTCAGATTAAAAATATAAAGTAGTAATTACATGATTAGATTTCAAGTATTTAGTTATGCTGAAAAGTTCACATTTGATTACAACTCATAAAATAATACTAAGCAGAAACTCCAAAGCCATCTTTATCCCCCTAGACTTCCAATTTTACCCCCTCATATTTACTTCCAAATTTATTTATCATCACTCCTTACCATAGGTCTGTCCACTATTTTGCAATTATTTTATAACATTAGATATTTCTAGAGCCCTTGCCCGTACTTTTGGCTTTGGTTAATATCTCCTTTAAAATGTATACAATTCTGCTAATCTTTTGATGCATAAATCAAATCTTTCTCACTCCATAATAAAGTTTCATCTTTTAATTCTCTGTGTTCTCACAGATAATTTCAAAGTGAATCAAAGCATTTCCCTTACTTTACTTTGTCTTAAAATGAATTCATTCTCAAATTTCTCATTAGAATATAAATTTTTGGAGGACATTGACTATATCATTTAAGCTGTACCCTGGAAGCTAGGACAGTACCTTAAACATAGTATTTTTCAATATAAATATTTATTGTTGTTTCTAATTCAAAATAATAATTTCTTTGCAGACATTTTATGATAAAGAATGGTAAAAAATGAAAATCATGCTCAACTTCTAGTGTGCCCACTGCTATTGTAAAAGTTCCTTCTTTTTTCCCGTGGGGATGTTCTTTTCTTTTCTTTTCTTTTCTTTTGAGTTGGAGTCTCACTCTGTCGCCCACACTGGAGTGCAGTGGCCGCTCCCGGCCACCGCAGCCTCGACCTGCTGGGTTCCGGCGATCCTTCCGCCTCAGCCTTCCAAGTAGGAATTACAGGCATGCGCTACCATGCCCGGCTGATTTTTTTTTGATTTATTGTAGAGATGAGGTCTCGCTGCCCAGGCGGGTCTTGAACCCGCGGACTCAGGCAATCCACTCACCTCAGCCTCCCAAAGGCGCGGGATTACAGGCTGAGCCACCGAGCCTGGCGGGAAATGTTATTTTCTATTAATATTTTCCATGTATATCTAGATGAATTAAAATGAAGAAAAACATTATTTTCCCCCTTTGGTAATGGATTGCAAATAAATAGAATCAATTTTCACCCAACTCTAGCATTTGTGAAATGAACTAATAAATAAAAGAGGATTTATTGGCATTTCATTGCCCTTTTTGATGCAGATTGCATAAAAATCTCAAGGGCTAGCTTAAAGTTCAATTAATAAAGATTGCATATAATGTACAAGGTCATTTTTTTCTTCTCCCACTGAGTTTTTTATTCTGTAGTAGAAACTAATTATTCAGCCTGTGTGCAGGAAAACTGGATGTTTTACTGATGGGTGTCTTTTTATCAGAATCTGGCTTTGGAAAAATATGGATCTGTAACGATTCATCAAAAGGCAGGCATAAAATAGTGGCATTTTATAGTCCAAATACACTATTACATTTATTAGTATCAGGCAATGAACAGAAAGTTTGAAGTAAATTTTATAGACAAGAGTACAAAAACATTCAGGTACATTGTGTTTTTGTTGCACTTTATCATTTTTATATGATTCTAAAGGAGACACTCCAATATTAAGTCAATGAGTGGAAACGTTGGCAACTGTTTTCTCTGATGTGTTAATGAGATACTGTTTCTGACCTTTTAAAGATAAATACAAAAGGTGCCATATAAAAGGGAGAAAACAGAAATAACCACAACAGCTTGTACAATTTTAGCTTTAAAAGGATGAAATTACCTTCTACTATAAAACCAAGTCACACATTCCATATGTGCATGAAGCTAAAATAGTAAGAGTATTGTAAGTGAGGCACAGAGTGATGAACCGACTCCTCTAGTCTCCCAAATTATTGTGAGTCATTCTTAGTGATCGGTTTCCCAGAATAAGGCCAGAGAAAACTGTACACTTTATACAGAATTCTACATCCCAAGGTAAACTATAAGACTCCACTGTTTGCTCATCTGTTTGACAAATATTTATTGAGTAACTACTGTGCATAAGATTCTGATTATGTAGAAATAAAGAAGCATAGACTCATTCTCCAAGGACGCTGCAGTACTGGATGGGGGAAGGGGGAGACACAAAAGAAAATTAGGGTATATTGTGATAAAGACTGTGACTGGGACTTGCACACAATTTTATGAGGGCACAAAGGAGGTGTATAAGCCGGGCTCGGTGGCTCAGCCTGTAATCCCGCGCCTTTGGGAGGCTGAGGTGAGTGGATTGCCTGAGCCCGCGGGTTCGAGACCCGCCTGGGCAGCGAGACCTCATCTCTACAATAAATCAAAAAATCAGCCGGGCGTGGTAGCGCATGCCTGTAATTCCAGCTACTCGGAAGGCTGAGGCGGAGGGATCGCCGGAGCCCAGTAGGCGAGGCTTCGGTGGCCGGGAGCGGCCACTGCACTCCAGTCTGGGCGACAGAGTGAGACTTCAACTCAAAAAACAAAAACAAAAACAAACAAACAAGAAAACAAAACAAAGGAGGTGTATACAATTGAATCTCAGGGAAAGTTTACAATAACAGACAATACAATGCCTCATCCACACTACTTGTATTTCAACAAGGCATTTGAAATAATTCTCCTAAAATTCCTTGTGGATAGGATGAATATGTGTGGGTAGAATAGCCAAGCAGTTTGTTGAATCTTCACTTTTTGGACCTTTCCTGCCAAACAATACTGGTTAAAGGGTTCACTGTCAAACTGCAGGAGATCTCTTGTTTCTATTACTCTTTAAGTCACTTTTGAATGAACTATGTGATGACATATAAGACACATTTAATAAATTTGGGGGATGACTAACTGAGGCACTCTAGCTACTATGTTCTATACTTTACGAAGAGCTTCACAGACTAGCACAGTGGGCTAAAACTGCCAATGGGATTTAATAGTAAAAATATAGAGTTAAATTTATAAGGAAGTAGAGTGAAGGAAGGACCTAGCTTAATCGTCTTTCAGGGTGTAAAGAATCCAGAGTTTTTGCTAAATGAAATATCACTATGGACCATCGTTGATAAAGAAAATCCTGAAACATTAGTAGAGTTTTGAATTATGACATGAACTATACATATTTGGGGTTGGGGGGAGGGCGAGGCAATAGGCTGACTTTCTCCAAAATCAAGAACATTGAGTATCAGAGGAGGGTGATCTGAAAGTTATAGGTTTTGAATATCATACCTCCCCCCCGTCCCGCTTTTTTGAATCAGGGCTCACTCTGTTGCCCAGGCTGGAGTGCTGTGGTGTGAGCTCCTGGGCTTAAGTGATCTTCTGCCTTAGCCTTCCAAGTAACTAGGATTACAGGTGTGTGCCAATTCAACTAATTAACAAATATATTTATTTATTTATTTGTACAGATGAGAATCTCATTATGTTGCCGAACCCAGGCTGGTCTCAAACTCCTGGTCTCAAACGATCCTCCTTGTCTTGGCTTCCCAAAGTATTGGATTTACAGGCAAAAGCCACCGCGCCCAGCCAAAACCATGATTTATAATAAAGAGTTGACAAAAAGGGAGATGCTTAGAAAAAAGGAAGATCTAAGGGATAGTAAAAGACATCAAAAGTAATTAATGATCCGTTTCATCCGTTTATTCAATCTGCAAGTCCTGTTTTTCACTCTTTGTTTTCCTTTTTAATTGTCAGTATGCTAGACACGTGCTGGGAATAGAAAATAAATTACACAAATAGCCTGCCTCTGAGATCCTCTCACTTGAGTACAGAATTCTTTAACATGGGGCCCACGGGTGGGAGGGCACTTTGAAGATCTGTGTTCCTTTAGAAACTATATGTGTAATTTTATGTATCTTTGCCTTTTATTTGGAGGTGCTTCTCTTCAAAGAAATGGTGGTTTAAAATGTTTAAGAAGGACTTATCTAATCAAGGAGTCATACATATTCACAGACACATGATGGTAAAATACTTTATGTAAAATATTATACTTGGGATGAAATAGGAATCTTATTTTATCCCAGAAGAAAGAATAGAGTTCTATCTAAATAGAGCTCATAGAGTAGGACATTGAACTATGCTCTATATCAAGGACTTTTTTTATTGCTTGTTTTTGTAATGTTCATTGGAAGCTATCAATCAATAGCTTTCACCTTCTTTTCACCTCTTCTACACCACCAATGTACTAAAAGGTGTCTTAGCCTATAATCTCTCCATTATACATTTTGCTCACTAGTTCATTCACTCATGCATCAATATTTTTTAACTGTCTTTTATGCAGTGCTTTGCAGGTAAATATTTAACAAACCCTGTCTTATAGTGATTGCTAATTCCCATGGTGTGAATATTCCCACTGAGGCCAATTCCAAGCTACCAACATACGGAGAACTGGAAGAGAGGCATACTATCAACTCTCCCGTGCAGAGGAGCTGACTCTGGCACACCACTGCTTCTGTGATGCCAACACTGCATTAGGTTCCAGAGTTATAAAGATGACTAAAACTTCTCTTTTCCTCATGGAAGCCCCTTTTACTGAGGAAGAAGAGTAGGTATATACCCACTATAATATTATCCTTTATGAATTCCATATTGGTTATGCAGTCATGTAATTTAGAAGACCTAGACACTGACCTTTGTCTTCTAATTCTGTGTTTTGACTTGGGGTTTATTGATAAGTTTTGGATGATCTGAACAAAATTACCATTTTTATGAGCCTCTCTTTATTCGTCATGAGGAGGAAGTAATTTATTATATAATCATTTTAAATGTCTATTGTGGGCCGGATCCTCTACTAACACTGGAAATATGCAGTGAACTAATAAAGTAAAAATTCTTCCCTTCATTATGCTTATATTCCTTTTTTTTTTTTTTTTTTTTGAGTTGAAGTCTCACTCTGTGGCCCAAACTGGAGTGCAGTGACACGCTCGATCGCAGCCTCGACCTGCTGGGCCCCGGCGATCCTTCTGCCTCAGCCTTCCTAGTAGCTGGAACTACAGGCGCATGCTACCACGCCCGGTTAATTTTTGATTTATTGTAGAGACGAGGTCTTGCCAAGTTGCCCAGGTGGGTCGTGAACCCATGGGCTCAGGCAATCTACTCGCCTCGGCCTCCCAGTGTGCTGGGATTACAGGCTGAGCCACCAAGTCCAGCTGTGCTTATATTCTTGAAGGATGAGTTGAACAAACAAGAAACCAGTGAATAAAGTCTATACTGTGTCAGATCATCTTGAGTTCTAGAGAGAAAAATAAAGAAAACACAGAGGGCTGGGATGGCGGAAAGTGGAGTTGCAGTTTTTAATGGGGAGTCAAAGAAAGCCTTGGGAAGGTGAACCTTTGAGAATAGATCTGAAGGAGTGAGGGAGGGAGACACGTGGGTACCTGAAAAAGAATACTCTAGGGATAAGGAATGTCTAGTACAAAAAGCCTGAGAAAAGATCATGCCTGGGTTGCTAGAGACTTGGGAGAAGGCCAGAGCAGAGAGAGTGGAATTAAAGAAGTGAAAATTGTAGATGAGGTCTGAGAGATTCAGGCAGTGAGTGGGACAGATTAGGTAAATTCTTGTAAGCCATTAAAAGGACTCCAGCTTTTTTATTTTATTTGTTTTTATTATTATGTTTTAAGACGGCGTTTCACTCTGTTGCCCGGGCTGGAGTGCAGTAGCACAGCCCTGGCTCACTGCCGCCTTGACCACCTGGGCTCAAGTGATTCCTCCACCTCAGTCTCCCCAGTTGCTGGGACTGCAGGCGCACTCCACCACAATTGACTAACTGTTTTATTTTTATTTTGTAAAGACGAGGCCTTTCTATGTTGCTCAGACTGATCTTGAATTCCTGGACTCAAGAGATTCTCCTGCCTCGGCCTCCCAAAATGCTAGCGGCCAGAACTCGTTTTTAATCAGCAAGGCATGAAGTTACAGAGGTCACAAGCAGGAGTCATATGATCTGATTTATATTTTAAAATAACCACTCTACTATGCTGAATATAGTCCATAGGGAAGCCAGGAAGCTAGTAAATAATAGAGATGAGGGACCCTGGGGACTTGGATTAGATGGTTGGGGTGAGCGTTAGCAAGAACAACCTAGATTTGACAGATGGATGTGAGACAATGGTCTGAGAGAAAGAAAGGAATCAAGGATGCCTCCAAGTCTCTTAGTCTCTGCAACTAGATGTAGTTGCCAATTACTAGATTTACCTGGCTTAAGAGTGATGATAAAGGCCAGGCGTAGTGGCTCACGCCTATAATCCCAGTACTTTGAGAAGCCGAGGTGAGAGGGTTGCCTGAGCCCACCGGTTCAAGACCAACCTGGGCAATTTGGCGAGGCCGCATCTCTACAATAAATTAAAAATTAGCTGGGTGTGGTGGCACGTGCCCATAGTTCCAGCTACTTGGAAGGCTGAGGTGGAAGGATTGCCTGAGCCTAGCAGGTCGAGGCTGTGATGGCCGAGAGGGTGCCACTGCACTCCAACCTGGGTAACAGTGTGAAACTCTGACTCAAAAAAAAAAAAAAAAAAAAGCGATGATAAGATTTTTTGTTTCAAAAAGTATCTATTTGGAAATCTAACTATAAATTTGAAATATATATTAGATTTCCAAATAGACATTTTGTGTAAATAGTTGTATACGTGATCTACAAGTGCATAGCAGAAGTGCAGGCAAAATAGATTTTTTTGAGTCATTAGTGTAAAAATAATATCAGCAAAAACATAGTGCAAGGCATTATTATTCTATGCCCTTTTACAGATATTAACTCACTTAATGTGACAATAGATCCAGGACACAAGTGCTATCATAATCCTCATTTCTGCAAATAAGGTAGGAGACAGATAGGCGGAGATAGAAAGGTAACTAGTCCAAGGTTACACATTTGACAAAGTGGTAGTAGTAGGTTCAAAGTCAGAAAGCCTACTGGGTCTATGCTCTTAATCACAATATTCAACATTAAATCTGATGAATTCACCAATGGAATGACTGCAGAAAACCAGGGAAGGCCAAGATATGGAGGCTGTAGAAATGAGAAGGACCAGTAAATTTCCAGTGATGTGTAAGGAAAACCAGAAATATACAATGTCTTGAGAGGCAAGTGAAGAAAGGATCTGAATTTCTAGAGGATCAGCTTTGTCAAATGATGCTAACAATTCAAGTAAAATGAAGACTGAGGCTTTGCCTGAATTCGTTATTGTAGCAGTTGTTGGTACCCTACACAAGAACAACTATGGCGAATGGTAGGCAAGCCTAGGTGTGTGTGCAAGGGAAAGATTGATGAAGGAAGTCAGTCAGGCAATGTAGTCATCTCTTTAGAGGAGTTTTCTGGAAGGAGAATAAAGAAATGAGATGTGAACTGGAGGAGAATGAAATATACAACAAGAAATAATTGTTGTGTGCATTAAATGAGATTTGTGATGTTTTGAGCCAGGTGTAAACATAGTAAATACTCATTAAAGATGAATGGCCATTAGTATTATTTTACTGCAATTATAAGTCATTACTGCTTATGTTGTATGTTGGGCATGTGGGTGAGCTGATAGAAAACGCCATAGGCAATGTGACCTTTAAACTAGTGTGTACGTAAGAATTCACCTTATGTCAGAAAAAGGACATGGGTGCTCCAGGCAAAGAGAGCAGTCTACTCCAAAGCATGGGGTGAGATAAGGCATGGTGTGCTATCAAAGTTGTCTTCTTGAGACACAGGTCTGCATTTGAAGGGTCAACAACAGTAAAAAAGTGTATAGTCCCCTCTTGCTTGGAACAATTTCCCAGAACAGTTTCCCTGTTTTAGTAAGTTTTGGGAGGTGCTAAGTTAAGCACTAAAAAAAGCTGTTTCTTTACAAAAAACTTTCTCAGAACATTTTAAGTGTAGTAGTCTTCTCTTATCCATGGGTGATATGTCCTAAGACCCCAGTAGATGCCTGAAATCACAGATAGCACCAAACTCAATATATGCTAAGCACAAATCTATTATTCCTTTTTCACAATATCACAAATAGGAGATTTTTTCTTACTGTACATCTTCACAGCCTCAGCATTCAATTTTTTCTTTATTAAGTCAAGAATTGGCTGGGATCGGGGGCTCAGGCTGTAATCCTAGCACTTTGGGAAGCCGAGGCGAGTGAATCGCCTGAGCCCACGGGTTCGAGACCTACCCAGGCAACTTGGCAAGACCTCATCTCTACAATAAATCAAAAACAAAAACAAAAACAAAAACAAATTAGCACGCATCTGTAGTTCTGGTTACTTGGAAGGCTGAGGCGGAAGGATCGCCAGAGGCTGCGGTGGTCGGGAGCGTACCACTGCACTCCAGTCTGCTCCAGTCTGGGCAACAGAGTGAGACTCCAACACACACACACACACACACACACATACACACAAAGTCAAGAACTTTCACCTTTTCACCTTTAAAGGAGACACTTTATGGCTTCTCTTTGGTATATTCAAAGTGCCAGCAACACCGTTCTTGCACTTTGAATTTGTTATTAAGTAAAATAATGATTACATGAACACAAGCACTGTACGCTGGGAAAATAGGTCTGATAATTAAATTAGTCACTAAATGAATAACAGCTGAATATGCTGGACACAGGGATGGCTCAAGATTTCATTATGCTACTCAGAACAGTGTGCAACTTAAAACTTATGAGTTGTTTATCCCTGAAATTTTTCATTTAATATTTTTGGACCACTGTCGACTGTAGGTTATTGAAGTCACAGAAAGTGAAATTGTGGATAAGGGGCATTATTATTTATACATGCAGTATTTCCAAGATTTGTTTGATATGGAATTTTTCACAGAGCCCCATGAAATCTGAAGAAACACCGACTTAAAGCAAAAAAGAAATATATATTTTTAGTCTCATTAGTTGTACCAAACTTTCATATTCTTGACTTGCAGTGTACCAAACGGAGTCATACAGATGTGGGTCTTAATTCGAGCTCTGTCACTGTGTAACCTTAGGGAAATTTCTTAACTCCCTTCTCCCTTAATTTATTCATTTGTAAGCATTGAAATAGCAATTTATACCTTCCTTTGAGGGACTATTACACAGATAGTGTATGTGTGGGTCTTGGTAATTGTTTTAAATATTAATTGTCCTGTGGATCCCTATTCACTCACAATCTCTCATACCATTTTTACTCTTTTCTCAGGAAAAGTGAAGATTATATGCTCATAAACATACAGGCATAAAGAAAGGAATATTTCAATGCTCGTTTGTCTTGCAGAGATATTTAATTGTGTATTGAATATCCTACTTAATAATACAACTTAATATATTAGGCCCTCAATGCAATTTCTTAACATACATTTGCATATATTGCCATGATTAGCATATCCCTTTCTCTTGTCTTGCAGTGCTCCTTTCAATCCCCATAGTTGTGGAGGGTGCTGTCAATCATAGCATCCGCATCCTCTCATCCAGATAGAGATGCCCAAACCACCTTTAGTTGCACTAGTCACATGGGAAGGATAAATGACAGTGTGGAATAATCAACAGAAAACTGTTTTAAAAAGATCATGACCAAAACAAAATAATCCTATTAAGGAAAATGACTGTCAATTCATTCACAAATTTAATAAAACTTGGTAAACAACTTTAATGTTGCAAGAAGTCTATTCGGTACTGTGAATATACTAGTTAGTAAAACAGAAGTGATCTCTAACTTTTTGTGGAGAGATATAAACCTAATGGGAGGATAGCTACTAATCACATAACCTCATAAATAAATGGAGCATAACACTGATATAGTGCCCTCAAAGAAAAGAATGGTATGAAATGTTATAAAAGAAAATCAGGCAACCTGACATGGTGTTTCCTGAATAAGTGAGGAATAGGATGAGAGCTGAAAGGTGAATATAAGTAGTTTAGAAGGAAGAGTAAGACTTGAATACTCCAGAAAGAGGGAATTACATGTGCAAAGGCTCGATGGTGAGTTGTAACATGACACATTCAAATGTATGAATGAAACCAGGTAAGGCTGGACACAGAGAGCTAGGAGAACTGTAATATTTGACAGTTCTAGAAATGACAGCAGAAATAAGATTGTGCAGTGCCCTAGTCTATAGTAAAAACCTGGTAGGGCTTATCCTAACAAGAAAACAATATTTTAATAGTAAAAAATTGATGGACACATTTACCAATTAACACATTAGAGAACAGACTTGTAATCAACTAATAGTTTCCAGAATATTTTTATAATATAGTACTAAACTGCAGACAAAATGAATAAATTATATCTGCACACATCTTCATAGAAATGTCTCTGAAACAATGATTAGCACACTAATCAATTGCAGAATGATACTTAGCCTACGATACCACTCAAGCAAAATTTAAACATAAACAAAATACTATATCATGTTTCATGGTACATATATTCATAGCAAAAATATTTAAAAGATGAATGTTGAGAGTATATCTCTTAGAATATTCTAATGGCTTCTTATAAATACGAAAATGAATACTAGATTCTTCTTCTTCTTCTCTTTCTTCTTTTTTTTTTTTTTTTGAGACAGTCTCACTCTGTTGCCTTGGCTGAAGTGCACTATTGCAATCAGTTCACTGCAGCCTCAAACTACTGGGCTCAAGTAATCCTCCTACCTCAGCCTCCAGGGTATTTGCCACCACATTTGGCTAGCTTTTCTATTTTTTGTAGAGATGGGGTCTTGCTTTGCTACCCAGGCTCTTCTCCTGGACTCAAGTGAACCTCTCACCTCAGCCTCCCTTTGGGAAGCTAGGAGTATAGACATGAGCCACTGCACCCAGCACTACCAACTTTTTATTTCAAAAGTTTTCAAACTGACAGAGAGATTGAAGCATTATTTCAAAGATCACCTGCAAATCCTTCACCTTGCCTCAACAGTTATTAATATTTTATCATATTTGGGTTTTTTTCTCTCTTCTTCTTTCTTGTCTTTCATTCTCTCTTGACCTCTCTGTCTCCTGAACGATCTGAAAGAATATTGCAGATATCTTGACACTTCTCAGATATATATTTCAGAATAAATAGCTAAGAAAAGGTATGTGACCACAAACCATTATAATACTTCAAGGAGGCAATAATAATATCATATAATATGGAGTGCATATAAAATTTTTCTCAATTGTCTCTAAAATATAAAACTGATTTCTATTTTGATTCAGAATACAATCAAAGTTCATGCATTGTTATTGGTTTTAGTCTTCTTTAATCTAGAATGATTCCACTGCTTTTTTGTGTCATTTTTTTCTTTGCTTTTCAAAAAAATTGATTTTTAAAGATTAATATATGAATTTATTATGCAAAATACTCCAAATTCTATATTTGCTTTTCTTATGATTAAATTCAGGCTAAACATTTTCAGCAAGACCAACCAGATAATGCGTTGCACCTATTTTTGCATCATAGCCATAGCCAATAAAAGTCATACATACACTGTCAAGTTCTCCTTTAATTAGTGAAGCTAGGTTTTTATCATTTAGCTAAAATGATGATCACTACAGTGTGTGTTTACATTATTCTCTTTGTAATTAAAAAGCAATATGCAGAGAGATATTTGAGATGATGTAAGTAGCCTATTCTCCACCGGGACATTTTCTCAATGGCTTCATCATCCAATGATGATTCTTGCTTGAATGAATTACTATTGCCCTAGAGATTACAAAAAGGTAATTTTACATTTTTAAAATTTATTTTGCTTTTGCTAATTGGCACTCTAATTTTAAGAAGAACTTCTTTTTCCCTCATTCTTTCCCTCTGAGTAAAACTAATGACTTATAAATTTATTTTAATTCGATATCAACAAACATTATTTTTTTTAGCTGTTTAAGTTTTGTACAAATGGGTGCCACTTTTGAAGTATGTGTGATGATTATTGTTGAGAGTTACATTTTGGCAAAAAATTATTTATTTCACAGTGTAGCAAATTTCATAATTTACAAAAGATCTATAACTATAGTTGTACTACTTCTTTATTTTTAATAGTTTGTTTTGATTTTCCTCTTTATCACTCAACCTTACTAGAGATGTATCTCTTTTCCTTAAGACTAGTCTTTGTCTTGTTGATCATATAAATTATTTGCTTTATTTAATATTTTTGAATTTTATTTTTATTATTTATTTTACTATGCTCTTTGGGTTGATTCTATTATTTCTTCTAAAATTAAATCTTTCTTCTAATAAAAAATGAATTGAATTTTATAAATATCCATTCAATTATTGTTTTAATTATATCACAAAATATTTTTAAAAACTATTTATTTATTCATAGTATTATGAGGCTGGAAAGATTTTAAGAGGGCATACAAGCTTTCCTTATTATTAGGGAAATTAGGGAAATTATACCTAACTATTGTCCCATTCCTATGTAATTGCAACTTTTCTTCCTAATAGAAATTCTTTCAGTTATTTTGTTTAGGGTACATACACATATATTTATTCTACTGAAAAGTGAAGATATTATTCATAAGATTTTAAATAGTTCATCTCTAAACATGCACAGGAAAAGGCTATACACTTGAGGTCATTAGCTTCAGTTCTAGCTTTAGAAATGAATATGAATAGCAAAGTATTGTATCCAGAGTCACACTGTCAATAAAATAGGTGAATAGATATTACAATTTTAGCATAGGGTGCTTGGATAAAGACTATGAAATGTGCAGAGTCAACTATTAATTATGTGTGCTAAAATATGGATAACTTAATTATGTGTAACTTAATTTTTGTATTGTCAAATTGTAAATATGTCTATGAACACTTACACAGAGTTTTTAATTTTTGTATTGTCAAATTGTAAATATGTCTATGAACACTTACACAGAGTTTTGTTACTGTTAAAATTTAATCTTTCAGGGAAATTATATTCATAGATGTTTATAAAATTTAACATAATTTGAAAAATTAGACTCTAGCCTATTAAATATTCCAATTTACTGATTTTTCAGTTTTCCAACAATTCTGTTCTCTTTCTTAAACATCTGTGTTCTGTTTTTATAAGTTTTCAGTAGTTATACCATTCTAAAATAACATTAATTGAAATGCCCCTGAGATTAGAAATATTTTAATAAAATTCTTTTATTTTAAAGATGTGGGGTGCAATTCAGGATTAGGTACATATGTAGTCATCATACAGGTAAAGTTTGGGTACCCTTATTGATGTTATGTGCCCCCCTTTCCTTGGCAGTGTCCCACTACTGCCAATCCCTTTCTTATAGTATTATGATAAACGTTCAGGGTCTGCTTATGAGTGAGTACCTGTAGTACTCACATCTTTGTTTCTGTGATAAATCACTGAGAATTATAGACTGTAAATCCATCCAAGTTGCTGCAAAGTTCATACTTTTGTTTTTCTTTATGACTGCATAATATTTCATGATGTATATGTGCCACATTTTCTTTATCTAGACCATTCTTGATGGGCAGCACGGTTGGTTCCATGTTTTTGCTATTGTGGGTAATGCTGGAATCTAATCAGGGAAGTTATGTGAAACAACAGTGAAATTGAGGAGCTATAGAATGTTAAAATTCTTGATCATTACTGCAATCTGAAAAACTATCCTTCAGCCTACATTCCCCAAGAGTACAGTAAAATTTTGAGAACAGTTATTTAAAAGAATTATATTGTATCTTACAATAAAGTTTGGGGAAAGAAATCAGTTATTCTGACAAAAATATTTTAAATCAAATTTCTTCCTTAATTTATAAATAACAGACTTTTCACATTTATTTCAAAAGTATGATCTTTTTGTTTCTACCTTTATTGGTTATGTTCAGAAAAAGTGTATATGATATATTAATGTTTGGAATTTATTGAAACTGTCGTTGTGGTTTACCCCAAAGAAAATTGTATGTATGGTCCATATGTGCTTGAAAATATTGGTTGCTTTTTTATTTTGAGGTATAATCTCTCTCCATGTCTGCTAGATAATACTATTTAATTTGTAATGCTTAAATTTCATCTTTATTAACTTTTGGGGCTTTCTTCACAATTTTATGAAGAGATGTGTTAAAATCTCCACCTGTTTTTTGTGGTTTTATCAAAGTTTCTGTGTAATATAATCATGTTTTTAGGCTTTTTAGGAATACACAAGCTTATAGTTGATTTATTGCTTTGTGCATTATTTTTTCCATGATTAATAAACACCCATCACTATACACAAACATGATTTCTACCTTACATTTTACTTACCTTGCACTAATAATGCAGTGCCATTAAGTATTGTGAATCCAGAAACCACACTTTTATAAATTGAAAGCTGTGTTGTTATTACTTTTTTCTTCACTCACAGCCTGATTACTTCTTTGTGCTGTTAGGACAGTATTTTAATATAAGTTATTGGACAGAAATTCATACCTCCTTTTCCTCTGCATCCTCTCCAGCATCTGTTGCTTTTTGAATTATTAATGATGGCCATTCTTACTGGGGTTGGGTGTTATCTCAACGTGGTTTTGATGATTATTGAGGCTGAGCACTTTTTCATGTCTGTTGGCTGCTTGTATGTCTTCTTTTGAGAAGTGTCTATTCATGTCTTTTGCTCACTTTTTAATGGGGCTATTTGTTTTTTTGCTTCTGGCATATTTGAGTTCCTTGTAGATCCTGGATATAAATTGGCAAATATATTTTTCCCTTTCTGTAGGCTATCTCCCCACTCTCTTGATGGTTTCTTTTGCTTTGCAAAAGCTTTTCAGTTTAATGAGTTCCCACTTATCTATCTGATTTTTTATGGCATGGACATCTGGGGTTTTGATCAGGAATTGGTTGCCCATTCTGATTTCCATAAGGGTGTCTTCTGAGTTTTCTAAGATTCTCTTGGCTTGAGGTTTTATCTTTAGGTCTTTGATCAATTTAGAGTTGATTTTTGTGAATGGTGATAGGTAGTCCTGTTTCAATCTTCTGCATGTGATCAGCCGGGTTTCCAAGCACCATTTACTGAATAGATTCTCCTCTCTCCCGTGGCTATTGGTGGAGCCTTTGTCAAAGCTAAGTTGATTGAGAAACTGAGGTTTTGCTTCTGGAATCTCTATCCTGTTCCATTGGTCTATATGCCTGTTCTTGGACAAATACTAGGCTGTTTTGATTGTTGTAGCCTTATAGTAAAGTTTAATGTCTGGAAGTATGATACCTCCTGCTTTGTTTCATTTGCTGAGAATTGTTTTGGCTATTTGTGGTCATTTTTATTTCCATCTGAATTTCTAAATTATCATTTCTAGGACTGAGAAGAATGATGTTGGTTATTTAGTGGTTATTGGGTTGAATCTGTGGATTGCCTTTGGCATGAAGGATATCTTAAAAATGTGGATTCTTCCTATCCATAAGCATGAAATATTTTTCCATTTGTTTGTGTCTTCTTGGATTTCTTTGAGCAGTGTTTTATAATTTTTGTTGTAAAGGTCTTTTATTTCTCTGGTTAGGAAGATGCCGAGGTATTTCTTTCTTTTTTTTTTTTTGTGGCGACTGAATGAGATTTTGTTTTAATAATTTGTTTCTCTGCCTGTTTGTTATTGTGAATTTGATTGTCTTTTGCACATATATTTTGTGCCCTTAGACTTTGCCAAAGTTCTTTATCAGTGCAAGGGGTTTTATGAGAGATTCTCTTGGATTTTTGAGGTATAGGATCATATCATCAGCAAAGAGCATTAACTTAACTTCCTCTTTTCTTATTTGAATACTTCTGATTTCCTTTTCTTTTCTAATTGTGCTAGCTAGGACTTACAACACAATGTTGAACAAGAGGGGTGAAAATGGGCAGCCTTCTCTTGTTCTGTTTTCAGATAAAATGCTTCCAGTTTCTGTTTGGCAATATGTTGCTTGTTGGTTTATCATAGATGGTGTTTACTATTTTGAGGTATGTTCCTTCTATGCCTAGGTGTTCAATGGTTTTTATTAAGAAGGAATGCTGAGTTTTAGTGAAAGCTTTTTCTGCATCTAATGATATAATCCTGTGGTTCTTGTTTTTACATCAGTTGATGTATTGAATTACACTTACGGTTTTGTGGATGTTGAACCAATGCTGCATCCTGGGGTTGAAGCCTGTTTGGTCATGGTGTATGATTTTTAGATGTGTTGTTGGATCTGATTTGCTAGAATCTTGTTAAGAATTTTTGCATCTATGTTCGTCAAGAATATTGGCCTGCAATTCTCTTTGTTTTTGTTAGATCTTTACCTGGTTAGGGTATCAGTGTGATGTTAGCTTCATAAAATGATTTGGGGAGAAGTCTGTCTTTCTCAATGGCCTGGAATACTTTCAATAGGATTGATATCAGCTCCTTTTGTATGTTTTATAGAACTCTGAAGGGAAACCGTCTAGTCCAGGGCTATTTTTTTTTGTAGGTGTTTTTCTTATGACAGAATCAATTTCCTGTGTTGTTATTGGTCTTTTTAATGTCTCAATGTCTTTTTGTTTCAACCTTGGGAGGTAGTGTGATGTCAGAAAGTCCTCCATTTCATTTGGGTAATCAAGTTTGTTTCCATACAGGTGTGCATGGTCATCTCTGGTGATCTTTTGTACCCCTTTAGGGTCAGCTGTGATTTGATCTTTTGCATTTCTGATTGTTTTTATTTGGGCTTTCTCTCTCTTTTTCTTGGTCACTCTGGGTAAGAGGTCTACCTATCTTGTTTAAACCAACTTTTCATCTTGTTGATTTTCAGTTGAGTATTAATCAACAAATATGTGTAAGAAAATCATCCGTTGTAGAGCAAAGAACTACCAAAAAGGAAGAGAGGAAACAATCTTCAGAGCTTACATATGGACAGGAATAATTTGTCTTCCAACAAGACAGAATGAACAAATCTCATAATTCATGAAACATCAAGAAGAGGATGTGGAAGAATATTGAGATAAAAATTAGTACTTGAATAAAGGCTTCTCTGGTCTTACCTAACAAAATCTAAAAGCAGTCCACAGAGGGAAAGGATCAAAGCTTTTTGCAAGTAAATTAACTGTGTCCTAAAACAAAACTCAAAAAAAAAAAGAGATACAAAATAATCCAGCAACCAACAAAGTAAAATTCACAATACCTGACATCTAATAAAAAATAGTCATGCAGAAAATCAGAAAAAAAAAATAAATAACGTTCCATACGTTCCAGAAGGTAGAGGAAGAGGTGAGACACAGAAAATGATTTTTAAGGACATTCTAAATTCTAGAGAGAAAACTGCAATTTCTAAAATAAAACATACACTAAGTGAAATTAACCACATAGTAGACACCGCAGAAGTCAAATTAGTGAAACTGAAGATAGAAACTATTCGATGTGAAACACAAAGAGAAAAATGAGCAGGGCATCACATCGTTCTGGGAAACTTCAAACCACATAATATATACCTAATAGGATTTCTCAAAGGAGTGAGGGAGGACACGGTGACAAAAATTATTTAAATAAAATGTTTTCAAATTTGATGAATGCTATGAATCTGTAGAAACAAAAAAGTTCAGTAAATTTCAAGTATAAGAAACAATACGGAAACATACCACAGCACATCATAACAAAATTGCTTAAAAATGAAATAACATTTTTAAAGCAGCCAAAGAAAAAAGACATATTATGTGCAGAGGATAATCAGAATTTCAGCATATTTTTCATCAGAAACAATGGAAGCCAAACAATTGTGGGGAAACATCTTAAAAGCACTAAAAAACATAATTCTATAGCCAGTGAAAATATTTTCAAAAGGTGAAAGCAAAATAAAGAGTTTCTCAGACATACAAAAGCTAAAAGACTAGCACCAATAAGTCTCTATTACAAGATTTGCTAAAGGAAGTCTTACAGAAGGAAAATGGTACCAGATGGAGATGTGAATCTATACCAGGGAATAAAGAACATTAGAAATGGTAAATATGTATTTAGATATAAAAGCACTGTCTCTTGACTTTGATCCATATAGAAGAAAATTTACTGTTTAGTGCAAAACCAAAAACAGTATATCATGAGGTTTATAACATATGTAGAAGTAAAATGTATGCCAAAAACAGTGCAAAGTTTCATGGGAAAAATAGGAGTCTACTATTGCAATGTTCTCATACCACATGTAGAGTGTTATAATATTATTTGCAGGTAGATTGTGATAAGTTAAAACGCATACTATAAATCTTAAAGCAACATCAACAACAAAGAATATTAGCTAATAAACCAATAACAGAGATAAAACAAATAATAAAAATATTCAAATAATACAAAAAATAAGGCAACCCTTGAACTTTACTTTTTGGATCTATGAGAATGTGACTTTTCTCCATCTAGAAATCAGGTTTAGATTTAAAAAACAAAACAAAACAGTATTACAGGTAGAACAAAAGTTAGGAAGTGATTTTCACCCACAGGCATAACTGTTTGTCTGCTTGTTGATCTCCATGTGTTGAGATGGCATGTATCCCTCTGCCAGTGATATAGGAGGCACAGGTGCTTGCCAAAAATTGGCAAGCTACATACTCCTGAATTGCAGGAAACCTATTCTCTGTGACAGCAGGGTCCTGATGTCATCCTGTGTCTTTTAATACCTGTATACAGACAATATGTTCCTTTAGTGTGAAGATAAAAAAGAGAGGTCAAGCAATGGAAAATATTAGCTAACTGAGAAAATGCAAAGGTGCTTGGTAGATGAAGGATTAAAAACAAAGACATGAACTCTGTGGTCAAAACCAGGCTTTTACTAATGAAGAAAAAATAATTTTGGGTTCTTATTTCACAGTAATTACAAAATTAAAGTACAGATGGGTGGAATTCCTGAATACAAAAGGAAAAATCATACAGATTATGGAAGAAAATATAGGAGAATGTCTTCGTGATTTTAAGGTAGAGAAATATTTCTGAACCAGGTTACATATAGCATAACATAAAGGTGAAGACCTAATTGATTTACTATATCAATACTAAGGATTTATGGTAGAAGACAGAATTAAGGGATAGCAGACAAACTAAGAGAAAATAATGCCTATGGGTAAAGCTAAAAACTAATCTTTATAGCAAAAAATAAATAAACCAAAACTTTGAATCAGAAATCAAAAGGAGACAGCAAACCTAGCAAATATGCGGTGAAAGAAACATCAGACGTGTTAAATTGCAAAGTTAGAAATTTAAAAATACAAATTGTTGGCAAAGAACTGTGGAGACAAGTACATATATGTCATCTGGAGAATAGTTTGGCAGTGTTAAGTGTATATAGGCAGCCTGTGATTTATAGGAGTGTATGTCTTGGTTTACCCAAATTTTTGGTTCATGATGTTGTTGTTACTGTATTATTATTATCATCATCATCATCATCATCATCATTTTTAAGTGGAAGTCCCACTCTGTCACTCAGGCTGGAGTGCAGTGGCATGATCACGGCTCACTGCAGCCTTGACCTCCCAGGTTCAGGCAATCCTTTGCCTCAGGCATCCAAATGGCTGAGACTACAGGCAAATGCCACCACACCCAGCTAATTTTCTTATTTCTTGTAGAGACAAGGTCTTGCTTTGTTGTTTAGGCTGGTCTTGAACTCCTGAGCTCAAGCAGTCCTTCTGCTTCAGACTCCCAAAGTTTTGAGATAACAGGCATGAGCCACTGTGGCCAGTCGGCCCAAGATAATTATTAATAATACCCTCCTCTAGTCTCAAAATTGAATCAGTGTGGATGATAAACTATATGACCCAGGAATTCTACATTTAATTTCTCAGGGAAACTTTCACTTAGGTCCACAAGAAGACATTTATGAATAAACATGACAATATTTTTTGTGCTAGTTGGGAACAGGAGGCAGCCTGAGTATCTGTCTTTAGAGGAACAACTAAGAAACACTTAAAGGATGCAAGTCATATGATACTATAAAGTAATTAAAAACAATTAAGTAGAGATATATACACGGTGGAGACAGAGTTAATTTATAACTATACAGAAAAACTCTATCTTTATTTCTGGAGTACTTGAGTGTTTGCTTTTGACTCTTAGCCAAGATAAGGGCAGTGAAATTTACAATGTATTGGAGACTATCCAGCATCATTTTTTTCCCCCTTATGATTGTAACTGGTCCACTGGAGTTTGATAAACATGGTCTGTTTATTGGCCAAAAAGATATAAAAGGGCTTCCTTAGTAAAAACAACAACAACAAGCCAGGCTCGGTGGCTCAGCCTGTAATCCCGCGCCTTGGGAGGCTGACGTGAGTGGATTGCCTGAGCCCATGGGTTTGAGACCCGCCTGGGCAACTGGCGAGACCTCATCTCTACAATAAATCAAAAATTAGCCAGGCGTGGTAGCGCGTGTCTGTAGTTCTGGCTACTTGGAAGGCTGAGTCGGGAAAGATTGCTGGAGCCCAGCAGGTTGAGGTTGCGGTGGCCGGGAGTGGCCAGTGCACTACAGTCTGGGGGACGGAGTGAGACTCCAGCTCCAACAACAACAACAACAACAACAAAATAACTTTTGTTGCAGCTTGAATGTTTGTGTCCCCTCAAATTTTATATGATGAAATCCTAATCTCCAAGGTGATGATACTAGATGGTATGGCCTTTGAATGGTGATTGGATCATGAGGACTCTCCCTTAATGATTAAGATTGGTACCCTTATAAAAGAGACCATGGAGAACTAGCTAGTCCCTTCCACCATGTGAAGACAAACTAGAAAACGCTATCTACGAGGAAGAGGACCTTTATCAGACCCCAAATCTGCTGGCACCTTGATTTTGAACTTCCCAGCCTCTAGAACTGTTAGAAATGAACTTCCACTGTTTACGAATTACACAGTTTATGGTATCTGTTATAGCAGCCTGAATGAATTAAGAAATCCTTTGAGATTTTCCCAAGTGGTACCTTGTATATGGGATGTTTCTTGGACTGCTAATGCTTGCCTGTACTCTCATTCTTTTGCCAAATGTATATTTATTATCTAAAAAAAGTCTTAGATTAGTTCGTCCTGTGGAGCCCGGTAAGTCCTTTCAAATAGGCAAACTGGGGAAATATATATATACATTTAGCTACCTGGATATATATTATTTAGTAAAACAGAAATTGAACAAGATAACACTGTATACACCATAATGTAAAATAAAAAAAATCACACACACACCAAACAGTATATTTTGGAAGGGCACATATATGTGTAACCAATGATGTATGTAAAATATTAGAGTGAATGTCTGTAGGAAGTAGAGAGATACAAACAGCAATCAGTAATTAGAACTTTGTAGAGACTGAAGGCCATAATGTGCAGAGTAATCCAGCTCTTAGTATCCGAGGCTTTAAAGTAATTTCTGTAGTTTGCAGTTCAAAATCTTGTCCACTGAGTAATAAGTTTTATGTTTCTTACATAGCTAGTCAATTCAGTCCAATTTCTGCGGTACACTGTTTACTTGTGTCTCTAATTTGCTGATAAATGAGTATTAGATAAGTCCTTCCCAAATGGGTATGTAATGAAATTAACTTTACTCTGAAAAACTATTACCGAACTTAAGGTAAATCAACTAGGTTCAAGCTTTGATAAATTTAGGGATGAATCTGGGAAACTTAGATACATACTTTTAGTTGAAAAAAATGATTGGGGCAAAATTGAAATTTGTTACAATTTTTGGCTTTAGTTTTTTTTAATCCCAAAACCCTTTCTTCTTAGAGTACCTTCTATATAGCTTTAGAAAATATATAACGCTTATGAAATATGCCAGATGGTCTTTCCAGGAAAGTTAGGATCCTTTTATTTTTGACGGAAATCTTTGGAGAATCAACCAAAAATCATTTTAGTTGTAAAAAGGAAATAAAGAGACATGAACTTCTATATAGTCTGACTGTCTCTCTATAGTGTCTCACTATAGTGTCTCTCTCTCTCTCGGGTATGGCAGCAGTCAGAGCTCACATCAATAAATGGTAACCACTTAAAAGAAGCAGACTTGAGTTCAGTATGACCAACTCTATTGGAAATGAAATGGGAATCCGAGAAGAGAGTGTGCTTCCAATTGCTGAAGGCCAAGTGGAAGTCATGTGGCCACTCAAGACAGATGCAAGAGCTAGGACATTGAATGAAAGGTAGAACGAGGTGACTTGAGATGAACGGTATCATTCATTCCACTCTAGGTGCAAAAATAACTTATAAGTCAATGCATCCAGAGAACAGAAGAGATCAGTTCATTTTATATTTCTTGCTATTCATAAATGTCCTTTGCTTTGCCTTTTTGTAATTTGGGCCGGTATTGACTAATTAGTAGCCAAGGCAATTTACTTATTTATGAGAAAAGAATAGTCCTTGTCTGGACTTATGCATTGTGAAATATTGACAATACATGTGACTTACCTTTTCATTCAACAGTTTTTAGGTGTCTATTTTGTTTTAGACTCGTGATACAGTTAAAAAATAAGGAAATATAAAATTTCAGAGTGTGATAGTAAGGATAATGGACTCTTTTTTTAATTAGATATTTTTAACATGGAAAACTAATTTTAGAATGTATACAGAAATATAAAGGGATAATACCAGCCAAGACTTTCTACAAGAAGTTCAGACAATGTGATACTTGAGACAGACAAATAGCCAATGACAGAATTGGTTTTAAAATAGACCCACACATGTACGGAAACTTGATTTGTTACACTGCTAGTCACTGAGAAAGAGCACACTACTTAAGTACTACTTAATGGTGTTGAGATCTAGAAACTATTTGAAAAAATTAAATTAAGCCGGGCTCGGTGGCTCAGCCTGTAATCCCGCGCTTTGGGAGGTTGAGGTGAGTGGATTGCCTGAGCTCGTGGGTTCGAGACCCGCCTGGGCAACTTGGCGAGACCTCATCTCTACAATAAGTCAAAAAAATCAGCCGGGCGTGGTAGTGCATGCCTGTAATCCTGGCTACTCGGAAGGCTGAGGCGGAAGGATCGCCGGAGCCCAGCAGGTCTCCGGAGCCCAGCAGGAGTGGCCACTACACTCCAGTCGGGGCAACAGAGTGAGACTCCAACTAAAAAAAAAAAAAAAAAAAAAAAGAAAGAAAGAAAAAATAAATTAAATTAACCTAAATCTCACATACTCTATTCACAATACTTATGTGAATTTCCTTAAATACTTAAATGTGAAGAACAAAATTTCAAATGTTCTAGAAGAAAATATAGTGGTCAGGTGCTGTGACACACACCTGTAATCCCAACACTTTGGGAAGCTGAGGTGAGAAAATCATTTGAGAAGTTTGAGATCAGCCTGGGCAACATACTAAAATTCATCTCTAAAAAATAAAAATAAGAAAGATAAAAAATATCCTTATTCTTCAGGGTTTAGAAAGTTTATCTTACAGGAGACTCAAAAAAATCCAAACTCAAAAGAAAAATATTTATAAATTTGACTTAAAGTAATTTTTTAATTTATCCACCGATATCATAAAAAGATTTAAAAGATAAGGTCTGAACTGGAAGAAGATATTGATCATAGTATATTGGGCAAATTTTATAGCGTTGAGAATATAGAATTTCAATAGGCAAATAATTATAAGGCAATCCATTAAACATGTTTAAATGACCGAATATGCAGTTCAGCGGAGAGAGAACATGAATGGCCATTAAAAAAAGATGCTCAACTGCACTAGCAATCAGGAAAATGAAAACATATAATTATAAAGAGACTCCTCTTTAAAGCCTTCAGACTGGCGAAAATGAAAAAGTTAGAGATAATAATGAGCACTGGTGTTGTAATGGAGCAACAGTAATGTTCATCTATTGCTAATGGGAGTGTAAATCAGCACAAATACTTAATAGTTCAGTTTAATGCATTGCATTTGAACATGGGGCGATCTCAACTCTTAGATCTTCCACTCTAGATCTATACTTTGGATAAATTCTTGTACATATTCACAGTAGAGTATTACTAAAATGTTTATAATAGCATTGTTTTTGAACCAAAATGACAACAATGAAACATTAAAACAAACAAGCAAACTTGGAAGTCCCATCCAAATATTTATCCAAATTAGAATCAATATATAAATTTTGAGATATTAAAACAATTGACTAATGTAGAGCAGTAAAAATGAATGAACTACAAATAGATACAACAGCATAGACAAATCTCATAAACAAGATGTGGAAAGAAGCAAATTGCAGAACAAATATATACCAGTCAACTCCATTTAAGAGAAGTTCTAAGACAAAACTAAAAAAATGTGTGTATCTATGTAGACTTGTATATATATATGCATCTATGTATGTGTGTGTATATATATATATATATATATATATATAATTACACTTTGTTTTAAAGTTTTTATTTATTCAGTTAGGGTCTCACTTTGCCACCATGTTGAAGTGTGGTGGCACTATCACAGTTTTACTGCAGCCTTGATCTTCTGGTCTCAGCCTTCCATATAGCTGGGACCATAGGCACACACCACCATGCCTGGCTAATTTTTTGAATTTTGCGGAGATGAAGTCTCACTATGTTTCCCAATCTGGTCTCGAACTCCTGAGCTCAACTGATCCTTCAACCTCGGACTCCTAAAGTGCTGTGATTACAGGTGTGAGCCACTGTGCCCAACCCTGAGAACAATTTTTAATAAGCAAAAAAATTATGAGCATGAACCTCTGGGAAAATGGAGGGTAACTTGATCAGCAGACTAATTTAAGGGTTCTCAAAGTATTGATAGTGTTTTATTTCTGAAGTTGAATGTTCATGGAAAAATATTCCTTACACTTTACATGTACATTTTATACATTTCTTGCATGAAATATTTTACAGATATTAAAACCAAATAATAATAAATAAGTGTAGTTTGAATAGAGTTTTAGCAATGAGGATGGAGAAGATAGATTTGTTACATATTTTGGTGTTACTGTTGAAAAGACTGTATGATGAGTTGCATGTGCAAAATGAGTGAAAAAGTGATACTAAGAAAGAATCCCGGAGTTTGGGCTTGAAAAACTAGGCTGCATATTGCTGCCAATTCTTCAGTTGAGGAATATATTTACCAGTGATATAAGGGTTCCAATATGGACTTGCCATTTTTTGAGATGTGTAATAGACATACCCAAACAGATGCTAAGTTGGTAGTTGGATATATAAATTTTGAGACAAGGAGATCTTTCAGAGCTGGCGATACACAAATATAGGAGTCAAGTCATATAGGTGACATTCATTTTAAACCATAGAACTGGATGTGACCATTTTAGGAATTACTGTGCATCGAAAAGGAAGAGAGCACATGGTAAAGACGTGTTTCTCCAACTACTAAAGGTTGAATAAGATATGTATAGTCATTGAAACATTTAAATATCTTATTTGGTTCAATCGTTGTTTTCCCAATATAATATCCTATGTGCAATAATACTTCAAATTCATTTTTTGAGAAGGCAGAGTATACATCCATTCAACGAATAAGCAGATGAACTGGGTTTTTTTTTTTTTTTTTTTTTGCTTCACTTCAGTTCTTTGTTCTTTCATTAAATAATCTTAAGCATAAAAAATGCACCTTAAAATTTCATTTTATTGATCCCCTCACTTCTTTTACATAAGGTCTACTAAAATAAGTTCTAGATTCTAGATAAGTATTAAATAAGTTATTCATAGCTACTCTGATAAATTCTTTTACAAAAAAAATTTAGAAATTATTAGATCATTCTTTCTTGTTTTGTTTTAGAAACACACTTAAGCTTTATTTGTGAAAACTACTGAGAAATAGATCACAGTAATTAGCACAAATAAAATGTTGAATATTTGTTCAATGAACATTTTATTCATCACGGTTTATTTAGATATAATTCTGAAAAAAGTCCAGAGTACAAATATATATGAATTTGTGTTTTATTTAACATTTAACATCCTGGGTTTTCTATACTTCCTCAAGTACAAAGCAATAACACAGAGGTACATTACTGTAAAGGCAAGTCAATTTTTTTGGTGTGAAAATCATTATTGTGTCTTCATTTTTTTTTAAGCTGGGCACATTTTTGTTTTCTGACAACAGACTTATTTTCCTGAGTTTATTAAATTTAGCAATAGCTTCTCCTAAGATATTAAAAAACATCATTGTCAAGTCAGTGGACTCCCATAGCTAACTTCTTATGGTAGTACAGTTCTTAGTCTGTTCACACAGGTTATGGACAAAAATTTCAGTATTTCAGTTCTGATTATATTGCTTTTGGGGGACGATGTGATTTTTTTTTTGCACTAGAAACACATTGTAGAATGATAGAATTTGCTATCTTAAATGCTCTCTGAAGCATTTTATCTCTCTATATAAGAAGAGAAACTGATGATGTCAATACCTGGAAAATTAATAAAATAATATTCCATTAAAAATCCTAGATTAGGCCAGGTGCAGTGGCTCACACCTGTAATCTTAGCACTATGGGAGGCTGAGGCAGGAGCATCACTTGAGGCCAGGAGTTTGAGACCAGCCCAGGCAACACAGCAGGACTGCATCTCTACAAAGAAAAATAAAAATATTAGCTGAACATGGTGGTGTGGGCCCGTAGTCCCAGTATTGGGGAAGCTGCAACTGAAGGCTCGGCTGAGCCCAGGTGGTTGAAGCTGCAGTGAGCAGTGATTGTGGCACTGTACTCCAGTTTGGGCAACAGTGTGAGAGCCCCAACTAAAAAAAAAAAAGCTTGACTGATTTCATGAACTAATTTTCTCCTTTCAACAGCTTCCCCCAAGTGACTGTAAAGGAATAAACTGTTTTTAAATACTCAAGCAGAAGGGGAAACAGAGGAATATGAGCAGCTGAGACATTTCAACAACTTCAGGAGGATCCAGAAAGCAAAAGGAAAAATAGTAACTGCTTTAGCCTCAAGAGTAGTAGCTGACTTAACTCTATTGAAATGCCTAGATGAACAGAGAATGGCAATAAACTAGTCAACATAGCTGTGGTATCCTGGAAAAGCTCAGTATTTCAGCATTGAGTATTGTGAAAATTTAAAGTTGTTGAAAATGGAAGCTTGTTTGAAATAATGTGTGTGGACTTGGTGTTTTTCTAGTCCCTCTTCCTCATATTTAAAAACAGGGTAACTACCAATAAGGAAAGCAGATTAAATATTTCTTTTTAAGAGAAACTAAACCACAGTGGCCCTTAATATAAGAAATATAAACAGTGAAGAAATGAAGTGCAGATCAGAGCTAAATACAGGCAGACAGCCAGGATCGAGACTGAAGAGTCTTCTTTACAGAAACTGAATGGTTGAGGGTGGTGGGAAGAAGCAAGAACTTAAACTCCCTGATTAATTACTGCAAATGAAATATATCTAACAAATTTCACCCATACATGCAAAGCTTTAGTTAGTTTTGTTTGACCTTACCTTAAAATGTGAATGATTTACTAAAGATCATGGCAAATTTGGTTACGGTTCTAGTATAAAAGAAAGAGAGCAAAGCGAATACACTGAAAAAAAGAATTATGAGAGAAAAAATATACTAAACATCTCAGATGTAACTGTGAAACAAAAGCAAAATAATATGACTCCAGAGCATCCAAAGAACATAAAAAAGCTCTTGGAAATATAACCAAAATTCCAATAGAAGGTTTGGAAAGCAAAGTTGAGGAAATCTCTCAGAATGTAGAATAAAAAGAAAAGTTGGAATGAAAAATACAAAAATAATTAAAGTCAATTCTGAAGGTACAACATCTGATTCATATGCATTCCAGAAATAGAACACAGAGGAAATAATCTTAAAACTATTTTAAAAAGCAACGAGAAAATAACTGAGGTCACAATTGTAAGTGTTCATTGAGTACCGAAGACAATAACTTTATAAAGAAATTTACACCAGTGTGTAGCACCTTCAAATTTCAGAACTCTAGGAATAGATAGTAAATAATCAAGACCACAATGTGGTTGTGAGGATAGATCACATAAAAAGGAACAACAAAAAAGGAATCGTTTCTGAACTCTCAACAGAAGTCACTGGACCTTAAGAGACTCTAAAATATAAGGGAAAATAGTTGACAATAGGGAATTCTACAACCAATTAAATTATTAGTTAAGAGTGATGTTAGAATGAGGATAAAATTCTATAAATTCATAAAATCATATGAATAAGGGCTCCAGAATGTATTTTTTGTTCATTTTTTTCAAACGTTATTGTAGCATGTACTCCAGAAAAGCAAAGGAGAAGAACACAAGAAAGAAGAATATAGCCACCAAAAAGCTATAGACATACACAGAATGACAGCTGTTCACTGCGACTGGAGAACATTCAACCCAGATGGAAAAAGGGTCGTGAGCTACAGGAGAAACATTTACAAGGGGAGAAAAGAGAAGCTGATAGATTATCTGATAATTTTGAGTTTTTGAAAATTATATTAAATGGCTTTTAACAGGTTTGATGATTGAAAAAATTATGAGCAGTAACATGGAAACCATGAAAACATAAAGAAAAAGAAGCCCAGGAATGGAGACTCACGTCTGTAATCTCAGCAACTTGGGAGGGGAAGACAGGAGGATTGCTTGAGTTTAGGAGTTCAAGATCAGCATAGACAACATAGTGAGACCTCGTCTCTTCCAAAAAATTTTGTAAAACAATTAGCCAGGCATGGTGGCACACAACAGCAGCTCCAGCTTACTTGGGGGGTCGAGGCGAAAGGATCACCTGAGTCCAGGAGTTTCAGGCTGTGATATGCTGTGCTCCTGCCACTGCACTCTAACCTGGGTGGGAGAGACCCTAACTCAATAAATAAATAAATAAATAAATAAATAAATCTAAGAATATAATAGCAGTGAAAAATTGTGTAAGAAGGGATAGAAGAGAATTGCAATCAGAAATGCATATCTACATAATCATACTAGTATAAAAATTGTACAAAAGGACATCTATGTGTGTGTGGGGGGGAGGAGTGTTTGTAAAGATGTCAATCTCGAGATCATAACACAAAGTCAAAAACTGAAGAATCAAGACAGAGCAACATAAGAAAATTGTACCAGAGCCACGTCTGGTATTGTGTATTTGTGAGACTTGTAGCACTGGAGTGTCCAACCAATGGAAGGCAAGGCCAGGGCAGGGCTTTAAAGTTTTTCTTTACTAGACTTTTTGTATTATTTAATGGTTTCAAGCATGTAAGCACATTGTTTTGATAAAAATGTTGCAAATTCATGAAATAATGAAGAGAGCTATCAGTGAACTTTTGTGAGGTTTATATTTCATATAAATGAATATGATCTATTCATTTATATGAAATATAAACCTCACAAAAGTGTTCCAATTTATAAAGCAAGGTCAACATTATTTGTTGCTGAGCACTTCATGTGGTGGATTTGAGAAGTGAGTACTTACTGTTAGAAACCCTTCAGCTGCCCCAGCGGAAATAACAATGCAAACATAAAACAATGTTATAACCTTCCTACTCTAAATTTTAATTTTATTGGGAGTGAAGTATTTATAATTCTACATATCCAAAAGTATAACACATTGATAATCATTTAAATTATTTACTTTATGCTAATGGGGCCAATACCAAGAACATATGTTGGTCCCAGCGGTTCCATTTTCGAATGAAAGAAATCAGATCACTTTCCTAGTTCTGTCCCACACAGTGAAATGCTAAATACATCCTTTTAGTAGGACTAAGACACATTTTAGGTAAAAAATAAAAAAACATGTGGATATTTGTCTCTTTGGATGAGGGAAGTCTGTAATTTATATTCACAAAGTAGTATAAATTAATTCAGCAGCCACATGAAAGCCCTCAGGTGATTTCCAGATTACCAACAAGACTGTCTATCAAATGAATTTGCAGTCCTTGACATTTTGTAAAGATATCTTAATAATCCTTATTAATTTTTCCTCCTTTGGATCTCAACTCAAAACAGTCTTTCTATATTTCCTTAAATCTCAACATCAATCTAAAAAATACCATTAGGCAAATGATGCAAACATGCAAGTATTCTTTATATAGTGTCTGTTCCTATAAAATGTACTGAATGTCTGGGCGCTTTCTGAACCCCATGGAAATATAACCCACCAAGAAACTTACTGCCCTGAGTCATAGCTCACTTCAGACCACTCGCCCGGTCTTTTCATTATTTTTAGTAAATAATAGGCCAATAACACAGTCTGAACAGCACAGATTGTATAAGTATCCTTTTCTGGTATGTTTTAAGAGGTAGAAGAACAAAGACTGTTCTAACAACAGGCTATTTGGGGCTATAAATATTTGTTAATATCTACTGTAAAACATGCAGGAGAAAAGAAATGTCATCCCCTTAATTATCTTAGTGTATACATTAGGCTTCAGAATCCTGCAGGACTTTCATTGATCTACTGTCAAATCAGTCAGTAGATTTAAGTTGAAACAAAATTTAAGGAATGAGCTAGCTGATATTAATATTCAGGTGATGGAGCATCTGAATAATAATAGACTGAATAAGACAAGAAGTTTTAAAAGTCTAAAGGCTTAAAATGTGGATTAATATTCATTAGGTTTAGTTACATATCCACATTATAAGAACATCCTAGTCTTATATGATATTTGGCCCATTAATTCTTCTTTCAAAAAGTAATGAAATGAATGAATTATGTAGAGTTAAGAAAATAAAAATTACATGTGACTTGAGTTTTTATATATGCTAAGCTTGCTTCTAAAAGAAGGAATACTAGTATATTTATTTTTAGAAAAATGAAATTCATTTCTGAAGCACATAATTTCCATTGTTTTCCTCTAGATTCTAATTATTAAATGGTAGAAAGTTAAAATTTAGCATTCCGTGCTTTCTCAAATTTTCTTGGCATCAAACCCTGGTCAGAGACATTGTTTCTGGCATATCCAAGAACATCCAGTCTCCTTTCCCTAATGTTTAAATTGTTCACCATCATTAGTTTCAAACTTGGTTCCTAACACAACCAACTTTTTGTTATATTTCTGATTTATGTGATGCAGTAGCTTTCTGTTGGTAACTGAGTCTTCTTAACAAGATAGAAATCAGAAATATATACGTATATATAATATATATATGCACTAGTTATTTATTTGTTATATTTTATATAGTAACAGTATTTTATTTGATTATAATAGCAAACTTTTAGTGATGAAAGTAATTTTTTTTCTAAAAAATATAATTATTGTATAGGTGATTACAATGTATTTAAATGACCTTGGTTTTGAACCCCAACGTTCAAAAGAACAAAAAGACTCTGAAATAGTCTTTAGAAAAACTCCATAAAGTATGATGTGAGAGCAAGGATGATCTTATCCCTTTTACTAAGAAGAAAAGGGATATGCCAGAAGGTTAATTTTAGTTTCTTCCCAGAGTCATATAATTTAACAAAAATTGGACTCCTGACTAGATATTAATAAACTAGACTTCTTCAGGAAAATTCATGTTCACAACTGAATCTTACTTTCATTACACTATTTGCCTTCTTCCTGAGAAAAGACTGATTTTCAGTGCTGTGTTTTATATTTTAACAAACCAAAGAAAACAGAACACATCGCATTTTATGTAGATGGCTGTACTAGTGGTCCATGTGCAGCTGCCAGGCAGGCTGCATTCTCAGGAATGAGGACAGTGTGAATATTGTCTGGTGCAGTACAAATTTTATATTAAGAACCAACTACTGCAAATAGTCACTGAGATAGTAAAATAGGTTTTTTAGAACTGAAAGGGATTCTGGTAACCACCTGGGCTAGTGATTTACACTCTTTTCACTGGGAAAAATCTTTGATTATTTTAATTTCAGAGCTTACATTTTGAAGGATTTTAATTTGGTAAACAAGCTACAAAGTATACTGTAATTTTGAAATACAGACTATTTAAATGGAGCTGTAGTTTAGTTTGAACAACTTCACTGCTACCTCTGGGAATCGGGCCTGGGAAAGAGTTAGTCTTATTCCCTCATTCCACAGGTGACAGAAGTTGTGCCAGGATAAGAGTTAGTCAAGGTTACATTGCTAAAGATAGGCCCCACTGGAGACAGACCAATAAAAAGGGGACATCAGTTTGATAAAGCACCATTTTGGACTCCTCATTAGCGTTTTTTCCTTAGCAGACCCCTTTAATGTGTTCCCTATCATCTTTTCAAGCTCCTATGCTTCTAGCCCTGCTTTTCATGCTGCACAGATTTTAAGTACTTGCTGGATATTGATGATGTTCAACCCATTTTCTAACCCAACCTCACACCTCGTATTCAGAGCCACATTTCCTTTACCCTACTGAATACTACACACACATGAACTTTCAGGCCTTTCCTCAGTCTACACGTTTATCAGTAATGTCACCTTTCATCTTTTTCAAGTCTTCTTCCAACAGCAGTGCAAATCTCATCTTCTCTGTGAAACATCCAATTGCCACCCTCTCTCCATATCTAGAGAGAAATATTGTGCCGTTCCCTGTGCCTACATGACAAGTTGGAGCATTTTTCTTCTTGTTTTCTGATTGCTCATACGTATCTCTCCAGCTAGACTAAAAGACTCCTGAGGGTAGGAAGCACCTCTGCTGCTTCTTTACAACTTTTGTGCCTATATATGCTGGCTCTGACATGTGCCTGCCAAATGATAAAAATTATATGTGGTCTACTCAAAATACTAGAAAATATCTGTTAATCAGATCTACTCATATTTAGAATAACCATACTTAGCTACATTTGTGTTTTTATTGATATCAAAGTATTTTAATTAAAATACAGTACAAAATGATGGCTTCAAAAAATATTTCACTAATGAATTAAACACTGAACTTAATTATACTGGCAGAAAAAAATGTGGTCTTTTCCTAACATATTATGGAAGACAAAGATATTAGTAAAATAACTGTGTTAATACCACATTAAGCTATGTACTAGACTTAAAGAGACTTGTGTACATCAAGCCATTAAAGATTAGTAATTTTGAACATGATCCTCTCCCTTGTTTTATTTTTTTAAAGATTCCAACAATTGGGTACATAGAGAAAAAAATGTAATCTTTCAGTGTATTCCGAAAAGATATATTTGTAAGGCAATCTCCTAGGTCTTGCAGAGACTAATAGGATTAAGACACAACTTTCTACATCATTAGTATATTTAATGCACATTTTCCATATCTGCAACTAGTCATTCCTATGCTTTGGTTGCTTAGAAATAAAGCACTGGTAAGAAATGAGAAATAGCCGGGCTCAGTGGCTCAGCCTGTAATCCCGTGCTTTGGGAGGCTGACGTGAGTGGATTGCCTGAGCCCGCGGGTTGAGACCCGCCTGGGCAACTTGGCAAGACCTCATCTCTACAATAAATCAAAAATCAGCCGGGCGTGAGAGCGTGCTCCTGTAGTTCCGGCTACTTGGAAGGCTGAGGCGGAAGGATTGCTGAAGCCCAGTAGGGCAAGTCTGCGGTGGCCGGGAGCAGCCAATGCACTCCAGTCTGGGCGACAGAGTGAGACTCCAACTCAAAAAAAAAACAAAAACAAAAACAGAAATAAGAAATAGAGAGGGAATGCTGCATAACGGTTCTGAGTTTGTAATTTGTAGTAAATTGTGTTTGAATCTTGACTCTGTCACTCACAACTATGTGATCTTGGACAAGTTAATATCTCTAAACCCCTAGTTTCTCATTGAGAAATTGAACTGATAATGAAACCTATTTCATAAAATCATTAAAAGGATTAAAAAAACAATAAATCATAGGAGGTATTTTGGACCACACCTAGTTTAATAGTAAAAGTAAATGAAAGTATTGCTATTGCCATAATTGTGAGGTGGCTGTTTCACTCAAATTATAGTAATAAAAATTTAGGGATGAAAGATATCTTGGTGATAGTTTTAAAACAGATGTCTTATTTCACAGTTGAGGAAACTGAACTCCAGAAGAACTATGAGTCTTGCTCAAGTTTGTTTATGTAGTAATAGTTAAACCAAAGAAGCTTTCATGTGTTCAAATTTGCTTTTTGTACTCTTAACTAAGATGACTATTGAGCTTCATTTTCTAAATAATTGATTTGAAAACAAATAAACAAAACAATTTTTTATTTCCAGAACCTTTTTTCTGTGCCTGTTGATTGGAATGTAGAGGCAAAAATTATTAATCATGATATCTAGGCAAATGTGCCAAATTTGTTATAAATTCTTAATTTTGCATCATATTTTTAGCCTCTTCTTCTCCATAATAACCACTTCCTAGATCATACTATTCCTTGCCAGACAACTGGAACAAATCCCATCTGAGGTAATTTGCCCCCAGAGATAGGCCCACATGCCTTCTCATTTGAGAATGCTGCTCTAATGACTGCCTGTGTGGAATAGCACCTCCAACCTACTGGAGACACATCAGCTGTCATAACTCGGTCACTTGCCCTAATTCTGGAATGTCCTCTACTACCTTGAAATTCCTTATTTACTTTCCAGTGGTTCATAAAAGATTTCAAAGAATTTATATCCAATATGCATTAGCTACTTTAATCGACCAAGATTGTTTTAATATCATTTTTGGTCAATTAATTTTGAAAGTGTTCATATTTATTTTTGTCAGGGTGGTTATGTTAAATTTATGTACTGCATTTAAGTGAGAAGACTAACAGCTATCTGATAAGTCCCTAATTACATACACTTTGGTTTTTCTATTTCGATGGTTGCATACTTAGCAAAGCAATATATAATTCAGAACCCAAGAGGAAAGTAATTGAAACAGAATCTAGAGTATATTACAGATATTCCGGTTCAAATCAAACTGAATATACATTTTTACATTAAAAATTTTATTAAAATGATTTTCTATGTAATTATAATTTTAATGCCTGAATAGTATTACATAATATGGATTGCCACGATTAACTTTTCTCATCTTACGTTGCTCCCAATGTCATGTTATTATAAGTAATGCTTTAATAAACATATTTAAATAAATGTATTTTCTATATTTCAATTTCCTCAAAATAGCTTCACAGAAATATTACTGGGACAAAGACTATAAATATCTTAAGCTTGTAATTATTTTTACCAAACATAATAGAATAGGAGTCTCTCATATACCAGCTAATCAGAAAGCTAAAATAATATTTCTCCTGTGTTTTTATTGGCATATCTTTTATTATTAAACATTTAAATACATAAAAATTCAAAATCTATCATGTTTCTAAATCAATGAAAAATTTATAATTTATGCATAAGCTGTACTCATTAAGGTTTTTAAATTTTAATTGATTTCTAAGTTTTAATGATTTTTCTTTTTTAAAAATGCACTTTAATAACTTGCTCTGTTTAGCTATTTGTTAGTTTCCCAAAATCATCTTATCAAAAGTTTTTGGTTAAGAGAATTTTAGAATTTATTTTCAAATTTTAGACTGCTACATCACCAATAGTTTCTCAATCATCAAACTAATTACTTGACTCACAACAATTATTTGTTGAATTCCAATGAACACTTTTTAGGCTAAATCATGTTTTTGGCATTTGACAATGCAATTTTTTTCATCTTCTTATTTATTCTATCTTTTTTGATTTTTTGCTTCTTTTCCATGCTCTTCTATTATATTTCTGATTTTCAGACTAATGGCCTATCTTCTCTACCCATTGCTTAAATATTAGTATTTCTAGGAGGATTGTTTTTTTTCTCCATATTTCTCTAAATCATGTACAGGTCACACCTGAGGCTATGAAAAAGTTTGCATTACACAAAGATAATTTATATACTTCCAAATTTATGTACTAGCTATCACCTTTTTTCAGAACTGCATTTCCAATGATCTACTGATCATTCTATCTGAATGTTTTACTAAACTTTTTGATTAATCCAAAGTGAGATCTATGAAATTTTCTTCACAATCTTCTATTTTGTTGGAATTTTTAATTTCAGACAATAGCATCATGATAATAATTATAACAATGTGGTACAATAACAGTGAATAATAATAAGAAATATTTTTAAACATTTATTATATTCTAGACACCATTTTAAATGTTTTGCATATGTTAGTTTTTAATCTTTACAACAATCCTATAAGATAAAAAATATATTCTACTTGTTTTACAAGTAAGAACATTCAGATACAAAGAATTTGAGCAAATTGCTCAAGGACAAACTGATAAAATATAAGGTGATAAAACCAACTTAATAGTCTCATCACAGTTTTTTTAAAAAACCACAATTCTATATCTAAGCTAAAAACACCAGAGTCATCCTTGAGTCATTCTTTCCTTTTACATCTCTAAATAATTTACCAAGACCTGTCAGTTTGGTCTCTCACATGGTCAGTGCCCTTCTCATCACCTCTACTATCCCTTTGTTTTTTTTTCAAGCAACCAGCAACTCTTACTTAACGTGTAGCAAAGTCTTCACACTTCCAGTATTTTATGCTTTCACGATGTCTCCAATATGGTCAGGCATGACTGTTGCTATTCCAATGCTCAACTTTCCATGATTTTCTGTTCCATATGGGATAAAACTAAAACTTCTTGGCAAAGTACTGAATATCTTTTCTAATCTGAAGTTATATTATATGCCCAGATATTTCCCACCTGTCCAACTCTATCTCAAACATATGCTTTCGGTTGCACTGAATTGCTTTCTATTTAAACATACTTACGTATGTATGCATGTATGCAAGCATATATATAGGTGTGTGTATAATACATATGTATATTTATGTATATATTCCTAGCCTAATAAATATGCCCATATATATTTTAATATTGGAGTATATATTGGAATATATATAAATATAAATAAATAAATATTTCTATTAAACTAAGGATTTCCCAGTTCATCTCAATGGATATATCATGCCTTATTTCTCTATTTTTTTTGACCTTAACAATATACAATACCTCACACATGGCAGTTTTCAATAAGTTTTGATCAAACACATGAATGGATGGAGGAAGCAATGAAGGAAGAAAGGAATACAAAGCTTTTGAGTAACCGTATTTTGGTCCATGATATTCTTTTTTGTTGTTCAGCCTCTCCCTCAGCTTACAGGGAATGAGTGTGCAAGATCCAAGAATTTAACAAGATTTTGGAAGAGGTAGACTATACTTAGCTGCTCTGAGTATCTTGGGAGGAGAATTAGGGAAGTCTTTGCTATGTTTATTCTCCAAGTAATGGCATTCCCAAGTAATTCTAAAAATAAAGCATATATATTAATACTTATATTGGTGCCAGTCATGCAAAGATTTTCATGTATTTGATTACTGGGGGATTGCTCTCCATTTGAGGAAGCTGGTCTATGTGTCTCATTGTTTTAAGAAGTTAAACAGATTTCAAATTCTCCATTATGGTTAGAATGTGGAAGAACATGTTAAATTAGGAGTACTGTGGTCTCTCTTTTTTACAGTAATTTATGACAGCTGATCAGTATAAATGGCTATGGATGACAGTAGAGTTGTCAGCATCAAGTGGTGGTATCACACCTGTGGTTCAATAAGCCAGATCTGTCAGGGACCAATATACGTAGAGCAATCAGTATACTTTGTTAGAATCATTATGCTTATATTTAAATAATTCTGAGTATATTCTTTTTAGCTTTAGCTTTTTAAATTTCTATCCTACTAATGTATTAAATATATATTTTAATGAGAACCATACTAAATCACTTTAAAGAAATAGGTGAGGGCATAAAAAATTCTAATTAGAAAGACAAAAGAAAATAAAACTAAGCCTGATCAATTATTTTTCTTAATTATTTTCTTACTATAAAGTATTTCATGAGCTAAACACAATAATCACTCAAAAATCAAGGCTATATAACTCTAAACAACGTGGCAGTGACAAGTATTTAGCTGCACAAACAGCTGTTTGGTGAAATGATGGCATCTAGACCATAGATTAGCTAGAATAAGAAGAATAAAACTTTTGCACTAGAGCAGTTGCTTGATAAATATATCTTACTTTCCTTCAATGTTTACTTTTGATAAATGGTCAGACTTTGCAATGACTTTGCCTTGACATTTATCTCATAGTCAGCAGGCGTTATCTTGTGACAACAATCTATTCCTTTCTGTTATCTTGCAGCTCATAATTGTTTAGTCTTCTCATTGTGAATTTTCTATCAATTTTGTAATTTATGATGTAGAGGGCCACATTTTCAAATAAAATATTTTAAATATGTAGTGTGTAACTCAAGTTAAAAAATAATAGATATATAGCAGTTTTGTGGTTGTTATTTATGTATACATCTTCTGGAGGAATATGTTATAAAAACAAACAAATCTTATGAAAAGCAAGGCATCTTTTTATTTAATTAAATTTATTTTAAAAATTCAGACTTCTTTAAACTGCATATGAATTCCTGAGAAATTTCAGACTTACAGCTCAAAGACATACAACAATATTTTGCTAATTTACAAACTGGCCACATCGCATTGTGTTAGATGGAGTAGCCACATGGCCAATTACTTAAAGAACTGAACAAATTTCCAAGAATTTGTTACCATTGGCATTCCTCTCACTAAACATATTTTTCCCCATGTGTTGTTGCTCCTGTGGCTATGAAAATATTATCAGAGAATGCAAGGGAAGGAAGAATTGAAAGACAAATCCTCTAAGAAAGCACTGTATGAACAGTCCATTTCAAAACATGCATACTGAATGACAAGACAATAAATTGTACTAGTTAGACCTGGGCTATCCCTCTATGACCATTCAATTTAATTGTCTTATTTTACAGATGAGGAAACTAGGGCCTATACATTTTTATAGCTTGCTCCAGTCTACTTAAAAAGAGAGGAAGGGTAGCTATGTGATGCCAGTAACTCTTCCAGAAAACCCAATTCAGTGTTCTTTCTACTAATCATTGTTCTTAGAAGTCATGTGGAGTGTTTGCTAAAAATACAGATTTCTTTTTTTTGAGTTGGAGTCTCACTCTGTTCCCCAGAGTGCAGTGGCCGCTCCTGGCCACCGCAGCCTCGACCTGGTGGGCTCTGGCGATCCTTCCGCCTCAGCCTTCCAAGTAGCTGTAACTACAGGTGCGCGCTACCACGCCCGGCTCATTTTTGATTTATTGTAGAGATGTAGTCTCGCCAAGTTGCCCAGAGGGTTCTCGAACCCGAGGACTCAGGCAATTCACTCACCTCAGCCTCCCAAGGTGTGGGATTACAGGCTAAGCCGCTGAGCCCAGCTGGATTTCTTAATCCTTACCCCAAATCTGGCATAAAGTCAAAGAATCTGCATTTTTAGTGTATAAGATTCTGGTGTAGGAGTCTAAGAACATATTTTTGATAAATGCTTTTCTATACTATAATATTTCCTCATAAACATAACAAAATATTTCATTGTTTTGGCTAGCACAGAAGATTTCTCAATAGTGGAATTTCCTAGATACTCAGTTTTAGAATATCTAATGCAGACGGAGGTGGAGAGGGGATGAAGTAGGGTGTGTATGTTTGCGTGTGTGTATCAAGGTAAAAGATAACGATGAAGAATAGTTTGGGTCACATCTAATTACAAATAAGCCAATATCAGAAAATAAATCAAACTGATTGAAGATCCAGTTATTTTTGTTTATTAGACCTGCTTTTACATAGGTAGATTTGGAATGTAGGTCAGTGTACACAGGAGCCATGTAAAAATTATTTCATAGTAGAAATCTTGGGCCAACTCCTCCCATAGGAATGGGAAGACTCTGCTAAGGATTCCTTGTTCTAATAATGCAATCAGCCCTTTTTTCTTTTCTTTTTTGAGTTGGAGTCTCACTCTGTCTCCCAGACTGGAGTGCAGTGGCCGCTCCCGGCCACCGCAGCCTGGATCTGCTGGGCTCCGGCGATCCTTCCGCCTCAGCCTTCTGAGTAGCCGGAACTACAGGCATGCACTACCATGCCCGGCTGATTTTTTGATTTATTGTAGAGATGAGGTCTCGCTGCCCAGGCGGGTCTCGAACCCTCGGGCTCAGGCAATCCACTCACCTCAGCCTCCCCAAGGCGTGGGATTACAGGCTGAGCACCGAGCCCGGCTGCAATCAGCCCTTTTATTTTATCCTTTCTGTCCTTACCATGCACCTGCAAGTCAGTTCCAACTTATTTGGGTATTGTCAGTGTGATGTGATTAATGCTCATAAAAAACACATACAACTTTTTAGATGATCCAGTACTGAGCTCTCCAAAACCTCTACTCAGCACTCCTCCTTAGCATATAGGCTGTGTCCCTTAGCTCATAGGGAACTAGTTTCTCATAGACATATGAAACTATAGGTTAAATACTGTGATTATAACATTAGCAGTGAGGTGCAGGATGAGTTCCTTATCACAAACAGTCAACATGAACAAGCAACTTCTTCACTATTGGTTTAACCCTAAGCTAACAAAAATGGAGTAACTGTTTATTTAACCCCATTGCCAATATTTCTGGATCCTGTACACCAGATTCCCTGTGCAGCGCTACATCTCCTCTTTGAAAGCAACTCTGCCATTATATGTTGTAAATTACCAGATATTTGGTAATCCTTATAATGTAACCAAGAGTGTGCTGGTTCAAATATTCATGTCATACCATGGTCTCATTTGGAAGCTTTTCTAGTGAGTTTAAATAACAGAAACAATTATTTAAGTTTTGGGCTTAATAATAATCATCATCATCATCATCATCATCATTTTTTGAGTTGGAATCTCACTTGGTCGCCCAGGCTGGAGTGCAGTGGCACACTCACGACCACCCCAGCGTCGACCTGCTGGGCTCCAGAGACCTTTCCTTCTCAGCTTTCCAAGTAGCTGAAACTACAGGTGCACACTACCATGCTCAGTTAATTTTTGATTTATTGTAGAGACGAGGTCTCGCCAAGTTGCCCAGGTGGGTTTCGAACCTGTGGGCTCAGGTAATCCACTCTCCTTGACCTCCCAAAATGCTGGGATTACAGGTTGAGCCACCAAGTCGGGTCAATAATTATAAAGATTGTTTCCCATGAGCTACATGCTAGCCTGAATGTATATTTGCCTTTCTTATGTTCTACTCTTGATGAAATTGGCTAAGGTATTTTGGTGCACTTGAATTGTGTATAGGGTCAATATGGCATCTTCACGATCCTTCCCCAAATCCTCTCTCCAAAAGGCAAAACTTATTGCTCCCCACTCTATAGCCACTGAATTCCGTAACTTCATCCATGCATGACCCTGCAATGCTTCATTGCCTTTGTCTCACATAATAGTGGAACATCTAGGTTCAAAAGTGGACCATCTAGGTTATTAAATATCTACATTTGATACCTGAGACAGACAGCAAGCTTATATATTTCTTATGTTCCATAAATCCAGATTATGGGTCTATTTTTCATAAGCAATCCTAAACCAGGAACATCCTTCTAAGAGCGTTCCATAGAAAAGGTCTGTTTTCCTTCCAATATCATTCGTTCATTTACCAGGAGGTCCAATCATCATCTTTTCACAAGAAGATTATACCAAATTCCCTGCTCCCCAAACCCTAAGCAGCATCCCCATTTCTGTTTCCTTGAAAAGGCAGTGAGTGGGTTATAGATCAGCTACTCTAACTCCTCTCTTCTCAATGTTGAAAGAGGCAGTTTAACTGAAGGCACTTGTAGCATTTTCATAATACTATTATGACTGTGGCACAGTTATAAATTGAATTATTAATTTAGCCACTTCATAGGGGTAATCAAAATAAAATTGGCTTCCAAAGTGTGGATCAAGAAAGAAATAGTGCTTCTGTTTTCTATAGCTTAACAGTGACATTGGTTCACTTTTTAGTCTCCTGGAAAAAAGTATTCTGAGATAGTGTTTCTAAATAAAACTAGGGAGTTTTGCAGATAACTGTGATTAGATAATTAGTACTTGAGAGGAAAGGATTACAATATAAATAATATTAGCAATGTAGAGTAGCTAGACAACACTAGAATGAAGAACAAGAACACAAGGCTTGGATAGGCAGCTATACAAGCATGAGAGAAAGAGATCTTAGACTCATAGTGGAAGCCAATTTAACACAATAAAATCAGAAAAATATATGAAAAGCACCAAAAATTCCATGAGATTGCATAATTGTAAGTTACCAAGAAGCAGTTTGATGCTTTTTGGGTAAAGGTAAATATGTAATGAAAAGTAATATGAAGAATGAAAGTGCTTTTAAGACTAGATCCATGAGAAACTAGGAACGCTAAAAATAACTAAAGAAGAGAAGACAATGGTTTCTAAGATAATAATATACGGTATGATTGTTAGAATTTACTCATCTCCAGAGAAAACAGAGCTTATGAAGTGTCTTGAGAGATTTAAGGAAAAATAGGCGATAAAAATCATTCTCAACAGAAGAGATGGTTAAATACTAAAATAATCTATATTAAATAATCTACCTCAATGACACCATTATAAAGTAGATTAATATTCATATACCACAATAGAAAAATTCTAAAATGAGACAGAAAGAGATTTTATATGTCCTCTCCTATTCTTAGAACTAAATGATAAAATCCCATAAAATCACTAATTAACTTCACTTTAATGCTCAGTAAATAAAAAAAACATTATAATGTGTCATCACATAACTGAGGTATTTGGTCATGTATAACATTTGCTTTGTCAAAATAAAGCAAAGCAAAACAAAATCACAACACGTTTATTTTCTTAAACTCTGTTTAATGTGATAAAGTCTTTCATGTTAATTGAATTTCATCTTTTAGGTACAGAAAATGTTCACTAGTAATGTCTGTGTAGGTGTTAAGTATGATGTAATTTCCAGATAAACTTTACTAGAAGTAAAATGATAAGGTTTATTTAAATGGTTAAATCATTATTTCAAAAAATATATTAATATGATAATGATGTTAGAAGCACTTATCAATTCATAATAATCTTTCTGTATTTAATGGTCCTAAATGTTTTATGTTGTATAATTAAATTTAAATTAGTATGTAAATGTTATTACTGAAATAGTCTTAGGTACTTGAAATGAACTTGAGTAGGTGTTCATATTCTGTGGCATATTCTGGGATTAGACTGATATTGAATTAAAGAGTTTATTTCCAAAGGACGGCCCTTCATAAGTGAGTTTCCATCTGTTCATTTTGACACTAAACAGAGAGTTTTAATTCAGATCAGAATCATCTCTTGTTTAGATAACTGAGTGAAAGCATGTTGAAATTTTGTCAGACGTCACTTTCACAAAATGAGGTCTACTAATAAAGAAATAAAGGCTCTGGTTCTATGCAAATAATAGACAGAATGTGTTTTTATGTACCCTCTTTTTTAGTATTAACATAACATTCAACATGTAATTCTAGAGATATGAGCTTATAAAATGAGTACTGAAATACCATTTAGAATACTCACCTCACTAAGCCACTTCCAATCATGCTGCCATGACATGGAGTATTTTGGAAACTCCAAATTAGGAACTGTTTTCAGAAACCGGGTATGACTCATAATAGAAAATCGGCCTCATTGCTTTATATTCACACTTTGCAAAGAAAAAGAGATAACATTTTTCCTACAGAGGAGATATTATGGGGCAAGCTGGGAAATCATTCCACAAACTAAATTTATAACAAGCACTAGAAATTAGTCATCTTCCGAGGTAACACCAGTCAGAAATGAGCCCCAGAGTGAAGAATGATGTAATGAGATAGATCGTTGCTTAAGTGGTTTTTAAAATTCCTTGCAACCCTAAGTTTCTGTTGTTGTTTATTTCTGATTTGGGATTCTATCAAATGTCACCATACAAATTCTCCTCTTTAGATCCTTGTGTGCTAGGTAACCTCCATCCTTCGGTAGTGTATATGTGGTCCAGAGTAAAATCAGTACCCCAAGTAAAACAATGTTAGCCTTCTGGTATTTGCATATGCAACTGTGCTTGAAAATGGTTGGATGAACATTATTCTCTGAATTCCTGCAGATGGAGTCACCACAGATCAAGATGGAGAAATGAGTCTAGAGAAACCTGGCACAAGGAAACCACTGGGATATTTAGGGAAGGACTGTATGCACCTGATCCTATATACTAAATACATAACATTATCCTCTATTTAGCAGAAAACACATTTTCTTTTAGTGTAATAAACACTCTTGAGACTTTTTCCATTTCAGATCTCAAGCTTCATTTTCCACTATACAGATTTGCTTTTATATCAAAGTTCTCCAAATATCAGCAATTATTATGCCTTTTTATTTACAAACAACACACAAAGCTAAAACTAATATTTTATGTTCTATTAACAGAGCTAAAATCAATTCCTACATTTTTCAGGTAAGTGCAGCTGCCATTACCGTTATTCTTAAGTAGTACTGGTTGTTTAATGTATCATCTCACACTTGTGTTATTTGGTCATTTATACTATTTGCATTGCCAAAACAAAGCAAAGCAAAATGAAATCACAACATTTACTTACTTTTTTAAACTCTTTGTTTAATGTTACAAAGTCTTTACTGTTAATTGAATTCCAATATAAAAGAGTAGAAAATGAAGTTAAGTGTAATTGTTTTACCTTTTTTTATCGTTTAAAAATTCATTTTGCAAGTGTCCAAAATGCTACTGTACATGAATAATCACTGCAGATAATATCGTCACCATAAACCAGGCAAAGGATGCAGGACAAAATAATAAGAACTAAGACTTTGTCAGGTTCTTAATTTGCCTCTTCTAGGTAACAACATTGCTTGATGTTTAACACACATTACCAAAGGGGAGTACTGCTTGGTCTCATTGCACTAAACATTTATAAATTCAATACTTACTACTACAACATTTGTATTTTCTCATGTAGAATTATGCACTTAGCTTTTATTCATTTAAAAAAGTTCTACTGCATTAGGTCTTCAAAGGGATTTCCAAAGTGTTCAATTACTTCTTCTAACTGTGGCTTTTTCTTTTTCTTTCTTTCTTTCTTTCTCTCTCTCCCTCTCTCTCTTTTTTTTTTTTTTTTTGGAAAAAAGCCAGTTTCCCAGTCTTTGCACTTTTACTCTTCTTACTCTCTTCATCCACTTGTTCCAGGGTTTGTGAAAAGAGGTTTTCTTTCATGATTTCCCCAACAGTGAGGGTTCCTTTCTAGCTTTAAAAAATTCAAGCTTAAAAAAAAATTAAACTGGCATCTTTATAATGCTGAAGCTTTTGCTCAGCGAGGAATCAAACCCTCTAAACAATGAATGCTTGTCTAAAGCAACTATTCACCGAAGTACTGCCTTCTGGGGAATGGGAAAAGTTTTTACCTACTGACAAACGGGAGTAGCATAACAGAATAGAACTGCACCCAATGCGAAGTGCCTTGTGTTTCCAGTTCTGAAATAAGGAGATCAGTTACAGTCTGTCTGCTATTGACCCGCTATAAAAAGTGGAGTGCTGAAGAATATCAAACAAGATCAAGCAGCAGTCCAGATGAGATCATGTATCTTCCTTTTAAATGTCTTTAATTTGCATATTTTAAAAGTGTTTGAAGAGGCTGGAAGCTTATCCACATGTGTGAATTAAAACTTGATGATAGAGCTCTAGTGAGAGCCTAAAAGACGAAAAGGACAAATCTTGAGAAAATTGTCTAGTATATATAAATAGTTTTAATGGTTACTTCAAAATTTAGTTTATGTTATATCATTTAGGTATTAAAACTTCCAAAGGCCTTTGAAAAGAATCCAAACCTCTTGAAGTCTCTTATTCAGTTTTCTCCAACAGCAGCATTCTATGCATAATATTGCTCTTCATCCTGTGCTTACACTAATTTTCTGGAGCAAAAATTGTAGCAAAGAATTTCCCTAATTCAGCATTTGGAATCAATGGGTTTTCATCCAGCTTTAGGTAATAGATATCAATTTAGAACTTTTAAGACTAAGTTTGTAAAATCAACAAATGTAAATTATGCCCATTATTACTGCCAATAATGTTGACGTTCTTAGAAATGCAATGTAAGTGCTTTAGCAAGTCACTTTCTATATTTCTTTGTTTCTATATTATTTTGGGAATGTGTTTGAAACATACAGCTTATTGGGACTTTCTCTTTTCCCTCTGCCTTCCAGAATGGTCTCCTACTGCTCTTTAGCACTTCCTAATGTTAAATATAAAATGGACACTCAACCTGCAATATTTTGCCACTTTTCTAACTTTTTTCAACATTAGAAAAAAAGATTGATAATAAAAAAAGAAATGTAGTTGTGTTCATCTGTCCAAGTTCTCTTTTATCATTATTGCTAAACAAAATCAAGAATTATGTACATATACTTAACTTATGATGGAGTTACACTCTGATAAACTCATCAAAAATTGAAAATATCATGAGTTGAAAATGCATTTAATACAGCCAGCCTACCAAACATCATAGCTTGCTTAGCCAAGCCTACCTTACATGTATTCAAAACACATTTAGTAGCCTGCAGTTGGGCAAAATTGTTTAACACCAAGCCTATATTACAATAAAATGTTGAATAACTCATTTATTGAATACTAAAAGAGAAAAACAAAATGGTCATATGGGTACTAAAAGTGTAGTTGCTACTGAATGCATAACTTTTTTACCATCATAAAGTAAAAAAAACCATAAGCCAAACATTTGTAAGTTAGAATATTATAACTGTCTGTATGCTGTAACCATATAAGATATAGTTATTGTATTAGATGGTTAATTAGATGATTAATTAACGGAACTTAGGCTTTTAGGGGTTAGATATATTTGCTTATATTAAAATTATATTTTCTTTTTTACCACTAATACTCTGAGAATTCAATCATTGATAGTCGTGAAAAATATGCCTTGTGATTTCCTACACTTTTTTTATTGATCAAGAATAGTTTAATCTAAGTTACACAAACAACTAATGAAAGCAAATGGCAAGGAGATATGCATGTTTGTAGGGCTAATTCTCCACCTGCTGTTTAAATGTCCTTGACAAAAGAAAAAACAATATTTCTAGATCTCATATGTATGACTTTGACATAGAGACCAATCAAATTCTACTTATCTTTTCCCTCCCTACTCAATGGGAAGTAATGATATGCAAGTATTTGAGAAGTTTAAAGCTGATATTGATCATTATTGTATTCTCAGGCAAGACAGTTTCCAAGTCAAAGAGCATTATATGCGACACAAATTGTCATTTTTTTTAGAACAAGACAATATGTAATGAAGATATAACAGGCATGAAATTTCAAGAAGCAGCAAGGAATCAACATATTAAAACAGAAATTTCTTTAAAACCAGTAGAACTTAAACCAAATAGTACTAAAATTCAAGACTTCACCACACTATTTCAGATATTATTTTGATATTAAGTTGGCATGAAATATATTATAATAGAAATATAACTATATGCTTAACTTTATGCCAGAGAACTAGAAGTTTTTATAAAAATAACTATAGTATGTGCAATTGAAAACAGACTTAATTATAAAGAAAGTCTAAATTACAAAAGCAGAAACTGCAAATGTTACTCTCTTTGACAAAGATACATTAAGTTAGAAGATAATGTTATAAATCTTCTAACTAAAAAGAAAGTAAAGAAAAACTGAACAAACTCCAAACTGTCATTAATTAGAGGTTTAAATAATTATCCTTAGTTATTGGGTCAAAGAAAAAAATTAAAAGTATAGAAAGGGCACAGTGGCTCACGTCTGTGATCCCAACACTTTGGGAGGTTGGGATTGGAAGATCGCTTGAGCCCAGGAATCCAAGATCAGTCTGGACCACATGACAGATTTTGTCTCTACAAACAAACAAATGAACAAAAATTAACCAGGCATGGTGGCACATCCTGAAGTCCCAGCTATAAGGGAGGCAGAAGTGAATTGACTGAGTCCAGGAGGTTGAGGCTGTGCCACTTTACTCCAGCCTGTGCGAAAGAGTGAGACTCTGATTCAAACAAAACAAAACAAAAAGAGCACGGTCATATCTATTTACAAATTAATGAGTATAAGTATGCTGCATGTAAAAATTATATGACTAAAGCTATATGTAAAGGTAAATGTGAAATATTAAATGTTTTCATTATTAAATAAGAAGGAAGATAAGTTAATGCAGTAAGCAGACCACTCATAATATCCAAATCAATTAATCACAAGGAAAAAATAAAATATTTACATAAGAGCAGAAATTAAGAAACAAAACAACATATCTGAATATTAAATCAAGATGCGTAATTTTTGACACAATAAAAAGAAATTTAAGGAATCTTGCAAATCTAGTGAAGAAGAGGGAAACAAACACAATGGATAAAAATGAAAACAATGATAGCCAATAAAAGCACATTATCTATAATACTTCATTTAACCTTCACTTTTATTTTATTTATTTTTGAATCAGAGTCTCATCCTGTCACCCAGGCAGCAGTGCAGTGGCACAATCGGGGCTTCTGGCAGCCTTGACCTTCTGGGCTCAGGCGATCCTTTTGCCTCAACCTCCTGAGTATTTGGGACTACAGGTGCATGCCACCACTCCCAGTTAGTTTTTTGATTTATTGTAGAGATGAGGTCTGATCATGTTGCCCAGGCTGGTCTGGAACTTCTGGGCTCAGGTGATCCTCTTGTCTTGGTCTCCCTAAGTGGTGGGATTATAGGCCTGAGTCACCACGTCATGCTAGCATTCACTTTTAAACCATATGAGGCAGGCATTTTTTTCCCCCCAACATTTGAAACACTGAAACAGGAAGTGCTCAGGACCATGAACAAGATTACAAGGCAATAATATGTGGGTGGGGCTCTCTTATGTCCTGACATCAGTATTTCTCACTAAACTTCTAACTTCAGGTACACTGTGTTGTTTCACCTTTGAATCTGTTTGCTGTATTCCATTATATCATTCATTTTATTATGTTATTAATATATGCATCTTTTGTTTATTAATGCTGATAGTCATGTTGCTTGTTTTTCTTTTTGTTTTTTAATTTAGACTTTAAATCCTTTAAGAGCAGAAGGATTTTTTTTAATCTTTGTAATGAGAAGATCTAGCAGAGTGTTTGGATCATAATAGTTCCTCAAAAATTGTTGACTGAATACATAAATGAGTGAATGAATGAATTCTCTAGAGCAAATCTCACAATATACACTAGCATATGGACTTGGTCTTGGGTTACAGTATCTGGTAAGCTGTAAAAAACTGCTAGACTGTATGTGTGGCCCATAAAGGTCAAGACCATATCTATCTCTTTCATAATGGTTATAACCTCAGCACTGTTATAACCAGACCAGAGAGAGGTCTTAGCAAAGAAGAGCTGACTGAATGAGTGGACAAGTCTACCCACTCATCCTGCTTAACAAGGACAAGACGTCTAAACCAAAAAGACTTTAAGCACTATGACCACTTGGTGAAGTCAACCCTGAAACAGCTGAAGATTTAGTCTTCTAGCTACCTCACTCATCATAGCAACATCATACTGTGACACCTTATGATATCCTGTGCTTTATGGAGCCCTATTAAAAATATCTAAACAGTAGAAGTCAATCTGATTCATGAATTTTATATCTCATGTCACAATACGTTCACAAATAATACAACTTCACAATTTCCCTAGAACCAAATTTAACACTAAAAATAAATTTATGTACAATTTATGCTACAGGAATATCCAATACTGGGGTTCGCTTGGCTGGGTGGTGATTGACTAAAGAGAAAAGAATAGTACATATAAAATAAAGTAAAATAAAATAAAATAGTTGAATATACAATATTACTTTCAATAATTTTTTATATTTTTAATTTTTTGAATTATTAAAAATTAACTTGCTCTCTAATTTTTCTCCCTATTCCTCTTTCCACACCACCTTCAAGAAGAAAGTTGGCAAGTATTTTCAGAGGTTTGTCCTTGATGTTTCTAGTATAGTAAGTCCCCTACATACAAACCTTCAAGTTGTGAACTTTCAAAGGTGTGAATGTGTGTTCTCAGGTCTAAACACATTAGTTAGTTTATGTCTGGTGTACACTGCCACATGCACACATCCTCTACAAGTGGTTGTGCTTTTGTGTACTTTACTGTACTGTGGAGTTTAGAAGTACATTGTCTTTATTTCAAGTCCAGAATGTCCAGAAGCAAGCATAAAAGCAGTGGTGATATATGTGGTACAGTACTATATAACCGATTGTGTTAATTGGGTTCCTAGGCTAACTTTGTTGGACTTTTGAATGCACTCTCAGAATGGAGTTCATTTGTACATAGGAGATTACTGTATCTTGATTGTTAAAAAAGCAAACAAAAATAACATGCACACACACAAAAACCCTTCATTGTAAGTATAGTATAGTCATCTCCCCAAAGTCTTTCAGACACCTAACATCTGAGTGACCACAGTGAAGTCAAGTTGGTTCCATTGGAAAATCCTCTGATATTCTCCTTCCTGGTCCTATTTCCTGTCTGCTTCAATATGGTCTGGTTAGGGACCACATGAAATTTGACTGTCCAGCTTTCTTTTTGTTCCTCTCATGACTTAAACAATTGGGAGTTGAGGGAAAGAAATTATGCTTAATGAACAGCATTATTTGCTAAATACTTGAAACCTTGTGATGCTTTTTCCAAGAAGCTCTGGGGTGAAACAATGAGGGGATAACTAGCAAGAAACTCTGCAAATAACAAATATGATGGGAAGGAAGAGTGACAAAAGTGGCCAGATTTTCCAGTTCTTTTTAGTAACTCTTTCCAATCTAACCACATTTCCAGAAGTGTTCTGGGAAACCACCAGTCTTTTCCAGAGATATTCATTGGGTCTGGATGTTTGCTCTTCCCCATCAGAATTCTAATCAAAGGGAACATTATGCATCTAATATATAAAACTGATTTTCAAATTTTCAGTTAACTAGTTTTACTAAGATTTTATTGTTTTTTAAAAAAGAATTTCAAGTCAGTCATGTAATAGTATCTATATTATCAAGAATGAATTAAAAAAACCTTTTAATTACTATATCTCAAGGTAAAAACCCAAATGAGATATGACAACTACATATATCTCTATCATCCCTACATGAATTAAAAAAACTCTGAAATAATCTTTCTAATCAATTCCTTACTGGGACCAGCATTAAAAAAATTATCTTCACAATTAAAATGCAATTATGGCATGTTCCTCAGATCAGTGCTACTCAAGGTGTGGTATTTAAACTATTTATTACTGAGTTACACTGAGATTAGTTTAGAGAGGATAGGCATTTAGACACATTTAGAGCAATTTGCAAGAGCAAGATATCCAGTGTGTGGTTTTGTGTTTTATAAAAAATGTCGGGTGGTGATGGATTGGGAGAAACAAAACAAAACAAAACAACTCTTCCTGTTAAGATAGCTTGAAAAGCACTGGGTTAGATAATGAAGTAAGCAGTAGCTCATGACTGGAACACTAAACCACAAGTCTGAACATGGGTGAAATTTTTAATTGGGAGAAATGGTGGTAAACAGAACACTATTTCTGTTAGAAATAAAAAATGGTGATTTAATAATCTAAAATGTTGACATTTACCTCACATTAGGTTGGGAGCAAACACAGGGACAGATTCAATCACATGTGATCTGTGCAGTCACGTGGGGTCCTGCTGTCAGAAGGGCCCAACACTTAATTTAATATTCTGCTGTTGTCATCTTGAAATTGGGGATCACTTTAACTTTGAACATGTGATTTGAAATCCAGTATGACAATGGAGCATCCATGTGAGTAGAGGAGACACGTGCAATGTACCTGGGTCACCATTCCTTGCAGCCGTGTTTGTGCATAGACTTTGAGATGTCTTGTGAGAACTGAATTCAGGTAGACCCACTTCTAGAAGGTGGGTTACTTCATCTCTCAGTTTCTTGATTTTTAAAATGATCATTGTATCTGCCATGCAGAATGATTACAAGAAATATGATGGGAAATCCAAAAGCTGTAATTATTTGTAAAAAAAAAATTGTATTTATTCTCACATGTTTAAACTTCAGTCCCCATCAAAATACTCTTCATTTGATGCAATACATCTATCAAGATGCTTTTTCTACAGCCCAAGACAGTTTTTGAACTCATCAATTTGATGCCTTTTAATGCTTCTGCTGTTTTTATGTTTCACCTCTTCTATATCGGCAAAATGTTTCCCTCTGAGGACTTTTTTAATCCAGGGAAACAAAAAAAAAATTGTTTGAGGTAAGATTGGGTGAATAAGGAGGGTGGGGCATGAGGGTTATGGTGGTTTTGGTAAAAAATTGCTGAACATTCAGAGCAGTGTGGGCACGTGCACCCATAAATCACCAATCATGAAATAGACTTACTGAAAGACTCTTAGAAAAAAATTTTACTGAAGCTGAACACAGCATCTCACAACAATGCTAGCTGGTACATTGACGCCAGTGAGTTCCTAGAACACTCTCCTAGTAGGGGAAGTCCATACTATAAAGGACCCACCCTCCAAAAGATACTTCCATTTTTGGGGGGTGTCTCCACTCTTACATGACATATAGAACTTTTGTATAGTACCTGGCACATAGTTACTGTTCAGTCCATATTAGCTATTCCAATATGATAAGAATTTCACCCGTTCACCATTGTATCATTATAATCCTAGTTTCTGGTTCTCTCTTTTCTGTATAAAAATAACGTAGATGGATTTCTGGGAAAGATGGCAATGGAACAGGTCAGACTGTGAGAGTCTCTGCAAAAGCAAATTCCATAAAGACTCTCTGCATGGGTGGGTATGTGACAGTGGGTGAGTGAAAATCCTTCTGAGGGAGAAGTCAGGTTCATGCACCCGGGGCTCTCCTCCAGAAATGACTGCAACCCACCACTGCCCTTAGATTGGCGACCCTGGTGTGCAGGATAATCTGCCATTCTTGGGGTTCTCCTCTGAGGAGGCAGCAGAGAACAGCTACCTCTAACCACCTGGTACCTGGCACATGCCATCACCTGCTGCAGCAGACCAGACATGAGCAGGAGGAAATGTGGAGAAAGCAGGTCATGGAAATCTAGAATAAAACTCAAATGCCAGTGACAAGATGCTGACAGGCACCATCATCTCCATCCCAGGATTGGGTGGAGACTTACATTGATCCACCCAACTATGCCCAGCCTCCATCTAGGGACTCAGAGGCTATCCTCTCATCAGACTTGGAGAGACAGATGCTCCCCTTCACTCCACACTGGAACAGCACAAGCACATCAGATCTGAGTGGGAGACTTGAGAGCAGCAGCAGAGAGTAGGGGGGCAAACAGACACCTCCACTACATGGACGGATTGTAAGGCAGTGGGAAGAGGGTTCCAGGGAGCCCACACACGTGTCAGCGGATACTAGGATCTGCAGATAGCTTCTGAATCACAGCTTCACCCGTAATTAAATCTCAAAAATGCAAAAAGCACAGTCCTCCACTTCCAGTCCAGCTTCAGAATTGAACAAAACCAGAGGATCTACATAAGGAAGAACAGGAGATTGAGCAAACAGAAATGAAAGCTATCCTCCTTATCACTAAACAACATAATTAAAGACAAGGTTTAAAAAAAGGGGTAGGGGAGGAAAACCTATACAAATGAAGAAAAAACAAAGAAAGAATATGAGTCTGACACAGACCCCTAGAGGTCAGCCACTGAAAATGCAGACTTCAGAACTCAAACAATGCAGAGCCCCCAGAATGACTGGTCTCAGAGCACAAACCCAGATATCAAGATATTAATAGAGAGAATAAATAGAAATGAGGAGAGACAGGAGGAAAGAATGAAGGAGTTGATAACTGAGATAACAGCAATAAAGAATATAGTGAGTGAGATAGATAACAAACTGATAAGCATTGAAAGCAGAATTAACCAAGCAGAAGACAAAATCTCAGAGCTTAAGGACCAAAATATGGAACGAACCCAAACTCTTGAAAATAGAAAAGAAGCTTAAAAAGACAAAACAAAACCTCCAAGAGATGAATGATTATTTCAAGGGGCTGAACCGAATATTAATTGGAATCCCTGAGGTTGATAGAGAGACAGAGACCACCCTAGAACAAACATTCCATGAAATTACTCAAGAACATTTCTCTTATCTCATCAGTGATGCAGCTATTCAAACATAAGAGATTTAGAGGACCCATGCAAGACAACAAATGAGAAGACCAACTCCTTGACACATAGTAATTTGCCTACACAAAGTAGAGATAAAAGAAAATATACTAAAGGCAGCAAGAGGGAAAGGTCAGACTACCTATTTAAGAAGTCTAATTAGAATAACAGCAGACTTATCTACAGAAACACATCAGGCTAAAAGAGCTTGGAGCCCAATCTTCAAAGTTCTCAACAATAAACATTTTCAACCAAGAATTCCCTACCCAAGAATTCCCTACCTAAGAATTCCTTAGCTAAGTTTCACTGGTGATAGAGAATTAAAACCCTTCCCAGACATTCAATCCCTAAGAGTTTATACCACCTCTGACCAGCTTTACAGGAAACAAGAGAGTATTAAACACAGAAGAAAGGAAAAAAAGAATGACAACACCATTCCCAAGAGGTAGGGAAAAGATTGAAAACACACATGAATCAGCACAAAAATAAAAAGAAATAAAACAAATAAACCAACAGCAGCAACGGCAACAAATTGTGTAAGAACCTCATGAGAGGGATAAACTCTCACATCTCCATAATTAGCCTGTGAATGGACTAAATGCACCACTGAAAAGATATAGAATGGCAAACTGGATAAAATATCATGAAGGAACAATATATTGTATCCAAGAGACTCAAATCACCAGAAAGGATGCTGACAGACTCAAAGTCAGAGGATAGGAAACAAAATTTCAAGTGAACAGAACACAAAAGAAAGCAGGAATCATGATCTTAATACAGACAAAATACCCTTTAAGATATCAAAAATTTAAAAAGATACAAAAGGTCACTATATAATGATAAAAGCTTCAATCCATCAATAAGAAATATCCATCCTAAACATATATGTACCCAACATAGGAGCACCAACGTTCATAAAGCAGCTTCTAGGTAAAGTAAAAAAAGAAATTGACTCTAACAGTATCATAGCTGGGGACTTAAAAACCCAACTAACAACCCAAAACAGATCATCAAGACAAAAAGTCAACAAGGAGATCTGGAACCTCAACATGATGCTTGACCAAATGGACTTAATTGAAACCTCCACCCAACAGAACACTCCACCCAACAACCATGGAATATACATTCTACTCATCACCACATGGAACTTAGTCGAAGATGGAGCACATGAATCAAGCCCAAATTCAAGACATAGAAGACAAAATATAATAAAAAAATCAATGTTACCAAATGCTAGTTTTATGAAAGGATAAACAAGATTGATAGACCCTTAGCTAGACTAACCAAGAAAAACAGAGAAAAACCCAAATAAGCACAATCCTTGGCCATAAATCAAGAATAAACAAATTCCATAAGATTGAAATTCTGCCATGCACCTTCTCAGACTACAGTGGAATAAAAATAAATATGAACACCAACAAAGTTCCCCCCAAACCCACAAAGACATGGACACTAAACAGCATGATTCTGGACAACTCCTGGGTCAACAAGGAAGTCAAAACAGAGATTAAAAGATACCTGGAAACAAATGAAAATGAAGAAATAACTTACCAAAATCTCTGGTATGCCATGAAAGCAGTCCTAAGGGAGGAATTCTCAATGAACACCCACGAAGAAAATGGAAAGATCAAAAGTTAACAGCCTAACAACTGCCAAAGGAAACTGGAAAAGAAAGACCACCAAAACCCTAACTTCAGCAGAAGAATCCAGATCACCAAAATAAAAGACCAAATTTTAGACAAAGAAGACAAAATATAATTTTTAAAAAATCAATGAAACCAAATGCTGGTTTTTTAAAAGGAGAAACAATTGATGGACCCTTAGATAGAACAACTCCCCCAAAAAACTGAGAAAAAGTCCAAATAAACATAATCAGAAATACAAAATATTGAGTCACAACTGACCTCCGAAGAAATCAAAAGATTATCCGAGATTACTATGTATGGAAACAAACTAGAAAACTAGAAAATGTAAATGAAATGGAGGAATTTCTTATATCACACAACCTCCCCAGGTTGAAACAAGAAGAAACTGAGACCATAAATAGAACAATAACAACACAGAAAACTGACTATGACACAAGAAAACTACCTACAAAAAAAGGCCCTGGACCAGATGAATTTCCATCAGAATTCTATGAAATATACAAGGAGGAGCTGATACCAATCCTACTGAAAGTATTTCAGGCAATTGAGAAAGATGGAATTCTCCCCAAATAAGTTTAAGAAGCTAACATCACATTGATACCCAAACCGGGTAAATATCCAACAAAGAAAGAGAACTATAGGCCAATATCCTTGACGAACATAGATACGAAAATTATCAATGAGATTCTAGCAAACCGGATCCAACAACACATCTCAAAAATCATCTACCATGACCAAATAGGCTTCATTCCTGGATGCAGGTCTGGTTCAACAGCCACAAGACCATAACCAAATTAAACACATCCACAGATGTAATGACAAAAACCACATGATTATATCATTAGATGTGGAAAAAGCCTTTGATAAAATCCAGCATCCCTTCTTGATAAAAACTCTCAAACATCTAGGCATACATGAAATATACCTCAAAACAGTAAGAGCTATCTACGAGAAACCCACAACCAACATGCTACGCAACAGACAGAAATTGGAACCATTTGCCTGAAAACCGGAACAAGACAAGGATGCCTACTCTCACCCCTCCTATTCAACACAGTATTGGAAGTTCTAGCTAGAACAATCAGATAAGAGATGGAAATCAGGAGAATCCAAATAGAAAAAGAGGAAGTTAAGCTATACCTCTTTATAGACGACACAATTCTATACCTCGAAACCCCAAGAGAATCTGTAAAAAACCTCCTTGCATCGATAAAGAACTTAGGCTCAGGGTATAAAATAAACGTGCAAAAGTCAGTTGCATTCCTATACACCAAAAATAAACAAACAGAAACCCAAATAAAAAGCACAATCCCACTCAAAATCCCACGTAAAAAATGAAATACCTTGGCATCTTCCTAACCATAGATGTGAAAATTCCTTTAAAATGAAAACTACAAAACACTGCTCAAAGAAATCAAAGATAACACAAACAAATGAGAAAATATTCCATGCTCATCGATTGGAAGAATCAACATTGTTAAGATGTCCATCCTACCCATGGCAAACTACAGATTTAATGCAATACTCATTAAATTACCAGCAGCATTCTTCTCAGACCTGGAAATAACAATACAGGAATTCATATGGAAACATAAACAACAATGAATAGCCAAAACCATCCTCAGCAAAACAAACAAGCAAACAAACAACAAAAAACCAAAGTGGGAGGCATCATGCTCCCAGACTTTGAGCTTTATTATAAAGCTACAATAATCAAAACAGCCTGGTAAGTATGGATAGGCATATAGACCAATGGAACAGGATAGAGATTCCAGAACTAAAACCTCAATTTCTCAACCAACTCATCTTCCACAAAGCCTCCACCATCAACCATTGGGGAGAGGAGAACCTATTCGGTAAATGGTGCTGGGAAGTCTGGCTGACCACAGGCAGAAGATTAAAACGAAACCCCTATCTATCACCAGACACAAACATCAACTCTAAATGGATTTAAGACCAAAATGTAAAATCTCAAACTATAAGCACCTGAGAAAATGCAGGAAAAACCCTATGGAAATTGAAACTGGCAACCAATTCCTGATCAAAACCCCAAGTGCCCATGCCATAAAAGATAAGATAGACAAGTGAGACCTCATCAAACTGACAAGCTTCTGCAAAGTCAGAGAAACCACTGAGAGAGTGAGAAGACAGCCCATACTGGGAAAAAATATTTGCCAATTTTATATCTGACAAAGGCCTAACATCTAGGATCTATAAGGAACTCAAATGTGCTGAAAAGAAAAAAACAAACAGCTCCAATACAAACTGGGCAAAATATATGAATAGACACTTCTCAAAAGAAAACATATGTGCAGCCAACAGACACATGAACATGCTCAGCCTCACTAGTCATCAAAGAAATGCAAATTAAAACCACTGAGATACCACCTAACTCCATTCAGGATGGCCATCATCAATAACAAAAATGACAGATGCAGGAAAGGATGTGGGGAACGGGGAACACTTCTACACCATTGGTAGGAGTGTAAACTAGTACATCCTCTGTGGAAAGCGGTGTGGCACTTCCTAAAAGGTCTAAAAATCAACCTCCGATATGACTCCATAATCCCCTACTGGGAAATATACCCGGAGGAACTCAAATCACTCATGAAAAAGATACCTGCACATGCATGTTTATTGCAGCACTATTTACAATAGCAAAAATATGGAAGTTACTGTGGTGCCCATCAAAAGAGGACTGGATAAAAAAAATGTGGTACATATACACGATGGAATACTACGCAGCTATAAAGAAGGACAAAATTATGAACTTCACAGCCACTTTGATGGACTTAGAGGCTATAATACTGAGTGATGATCACAGATATAAATAACCAAATATCACATGTTTTCACTCATAAGTGGACCTTAAACAACTATCGCAATACTGTGAGAAAGGAATTGGCAGTAGTGGAAAAATGTCGGGGAGGGTGGGGACACCTCATCAACAAGGGTATTTGCAGATAATGGACATTTGTATACCTAACCCTGAATTATACCCCACATATTTAAAATTAAAACTTAAAAAAAAAAAAACTTAGGCGCTCAACTCATAGCCTAAAACAAATAATAAAAACAGACAAAATGGAGGTTAAGAAAAAGAAAAAGTCCAAACCATTGTTCAATTTATTTTTCCATTCCAGATCTTGAAAATGTTTAGGGCAACGAGAGAGTCTGGTAGATTTCTCCTTTATTTCCACTGTATCACAAATGGACAAACATTAAAACGTCAAACCAGGAGAAGTGGGGGCCAAAGGGAGGCCCAAACTTTACCTGCATGATGACCATTTATCTACCAAATCCTAAATTGGACCCCACATGTTTAAGAGAAATAAAAATAAATAATAAAAAAAATAAGACCACTCCTTCCTCTTCAAACCTTTCTTTGAATAGTTTACCTTGGTTGTTGACTTTGAAAAAGGTTGGCCTCATACGAGATATAGACAAAGTAAGAAGGAGTTGTTGACTGACCTAACAAGGACCAAGACTAAAAATATACCCCCTTTATTAGAATGAGATATGTAAATTGTGCACACATAGTTTGATTCTTCAATTTAAACACTGATTTTTATCAGGGAACAGCATGTGTTCTGGTCTATTGATAACTGGCATCCCAGGAGACTGGATGTTACTAGCTTGTGTAATTCTTAGAAAGAGGTTTCAGAACAGCAGCCTAGGAACGAGGGATTGCAGATGGCGGTACGCAGAAGGCCACAGCCTTGTGAAGAAGAGATCATTTTCTGAAATTCTTTATGTTCCCCATTCCTATCCATTACTTTCTCACTTAGACCAATTAAACTCTTACTTCAAGAGCACTCACTTCATAATTGACCCTTGTCTTCTCGTAATTATAATTAGTATTTATTTTGAAGTTAGCCTGTGTCAGACACTATTCTAAGAATTTTACATGTGTTAGTTCACAATAAAATTATAAAGAAAATACTTTTGCTTGCTATAACAATTTTAAAGAAAAGGAAACTGGGCCAGGCATGATGGCTAAAGCTTGTAATCTCAGTACTTTGGGAGGCTGAGATGGGAGGATCAGTTGATCTCAGGAGTTCAAGACCAACCTGGACAACATAATGAGATCTCATCTCTAAAATCAATCAATCAATCAATCAATCAATCAATCAATTTAAAAAAAAACTTAAAAAAAATTTTTTTTAAAAACTAAAAGAAAAAAGAAAGAAACTGAAGCACAGTGACAATAAATAATTTGTCAAAGGTTATCCAAGAAGGAGGTAGCAGAATCAGGATTCAAATGCAGGCAATCTGTCTATAAGGTCCCTGTTCCTCCAGACCTGATTTTACTGCCTCTGGACAACCCAGGAAAACCAGACCCTAGATCAGCTCCGGTTGAACTGGGCCTGTTCCCATTTCCTGTTTTTCACAACTGGCACTTGACAAATGTCCAGAAACATTTGCTGAATGAGTTAACATATGCTCATCAGAGGCTCCAGTTCAAATCTCTTTTCTGAGCTTCAGTTCCGTCAGAATAAAAGCATCTTTTCTCATAAGTAGCATCAAGTCTCATAGAATCCTTAAATCAATATGACAATATGAATGCCCTCTCCAATGTCCATTCCTCTAGTCCCATCTTTGTGAACGGAACTACCATTTATTCCTTTATCCATGTTGGAAACTTGAAAGTAGCTTTCCCTCCTTCCTCTTCCTCACTTCTCTGTGATCTTGTGAAACTAATCAAATGTTTGTAATTAGCTATCTCAGACACAAAACCAAAATTTTGGTTTGTAAGAATATAAATGAAAATTTAAAAATATCTGCAATCCTGTTTTATAAAATTTTATTATAAAGATGTGGGGTAGAATTCAGGATTAGGTCCCTAAGTGGTCAATGTACAGGTGACGTTTGGGCCTACCATTGGTCATCACTTCTGGCTTGGGATTAGGCACCCTTACTCATATTGTGCACCCCCCTCTCACAGTGTCTTGCTACTGCCAATCCCTTTCTTGTAGTATTATGATAGGTGTTCAAGGTCCACTTACGAGTGAGAACATGTGGGACTCAGCTCTTTGTTTCTGTGATAGATCACTGAGTGTGATAGATTCTAAATCCATCCAAGTTGCTGGGAAGTCCATAAGTTTGTCCTTCCTTATGACTGTGTAATATTCCATTGTGTATCTGGACCATATTTTAAAAGTGATCTATTAGTAATCTCAAGGAGAAAGAAACAGGAGCTGATCCCAATTCAGCAAAAGGAAAGGGTACCAATTTTACTTTACTGCAGGAAAAAGATTTTGTAACTAAATGTGGACCCCAAAAGCAGAAGCAAATGAAAGTGTGAAGCAAATGAGACTTCAGTATTACTATATGTATGGCCACTTCTAAAGTCCTGAGAGAGGCCCATGAGGGTTACACATTATTGTAACATGTAAGTGAGATAGCTCTACTGCAATAGGTTAACACTACTGGTTCTTTCCAATTATCCATGATATTTTCTTTTCTGTTGGGTGGCATTGGATGGACATGCTGTATTTGTAATTTTCTATTCCTAAGGAAACCTGTATCCCTCTCTGTTTAGTAAAAAGTGAAAACAAAATAGAGTTTGGATTTACAATTTAAGCACAGTAGTAGAAAGAAAATGAATTGTTTCAGGAAGAAGGTTTTCTAGTCACTAAGGAATATAGGACTATTGAGGAGATGCTCTTTTTGGTGCCATTAAACTTAAAATACAAGACTAATTTTTTGGTTTTTTTTGTCTGTTTGAGCCAAGGTCACACTCTGTCACCCAGATGAAGTACAGTGGCATGATCACAGCTCATCACAGCCTTGACTATCTTCCACCTCAACCTTCCGAGCAGACTACAGACTTGCACATCTGACTAGTTTTTTATTTTATTTTATTTTTTTTGGAGATGAGGTCTTGCTATGTTGTCCAGGCTGGTATCAGACTCCTGAACGCATACGACTTTCCTGCCTTGGTCTCCCAAAGTGCTGGGATTATAAACTTAAACCACTGCACCCAGCAATGTTTATTTTTTTAATTTAGCATTTCCTTGGAGGGAGCCACAATGATCTGCTGATGACACTTTCCAGGTTGACCAATGGTATTTTTCACTGCAAAATAATCTTTTGGAATTTTGGAATGGATGTCCATCTATGACAGACAAAGCATACATCTTCATTAATCACTTCCGGGATTCGTGGGGATGCAGTAGTGAAGACAGGTTCTCCTCCCTTATGAAGTTTGTATATTCATGTGTGGAAGAAAAGGACACAGGATCAACAAGTTGACAAGTAAGTGAAGAAGATCATTGTCTGTAGAACTGGGGCAAAGGTCATCGTCATGTTGAGTGATAAGGACGGGCTTCTCTGAAGCAGTGACTTTGAGTAGAAACTTAACAGAAGGAGGCATTCCTGCAGAGATCTCTGGATGAAAGTTTAAGGCAGAGGGAGTATCAAGTTCGAAAACCTTAGGCAGGGTCGGGTTATACAGAATTGTAGATGAATGTTTTTCACACTGGGGTCTGTGACCAATTTGTTGGTCTTGAAATCAACTTAGCAGTCTGCAACAATGTTCTTTTTTTTTTTTTTTTTTTTTGAGTTGGAGTCTCACTCTGTCACCCAGACTGGAGTGCAGTGGCTGCTCCTGGCCACCTCAGCCTCGACCTGCTGGGCTCTGGTGATCCTTCCGCCTCAGCCTTCCAAGTAGCCAGAATTACAGGCATGCGCTACCACGTCCGGCTGATTTTTTTGATTTATTGTAGAGATGAGGTCTCACTGCCCAGGCGGGTCTCGAACCCGCGGGCTCAGGCAATCTACTCTTAAATGAAATAGAACAGAAAAGAATACAATGGAAAAATCAAAATGCATGTCATATGTTAAGAATATAATTTTCATAAAATTATAAGAATATGATTTTCATAAAATTATTGCATCAGATGTATGTGTGTGTATGTATATGTGTATGCATACTGGTATATTGGGTCATGGTATAAATCTTTTTTTTTTATATGGGTTAGGGAAAAAATGTTTGAAAGACATTGTTGCAGAGCATATGAAGGGATCTGAATACTATTCTACATGAAATAAGATACTGATGTAATGTTTTAAGCCACATATATACCTACAAAGGAAGAATGCGAGTTGCTTAAAAACTGAGTCTACGGATCCACTCTCATTTCTAGCAAGTTTGAATTTATATATTTGGGAAACCAAAAATTAGACCCTAGGCCATGGGGCATTTATACCTGGGGTGGCTGGCCATCAGTCCCCTGGAGACACTCATACTGCTTTAAGTTACCTAAGGCAGACTACATAAAAAGCACCTCCTAGGAATGGACAAATTACTAAATGAGGTGCCTCCTCTGAGCTGTTGTGACATGGTAATAACTTCTTGGGGTGATCAGACCACAAAGCTTGGTGGGTGGATCTCAAGCTGGTTTCAGCACCAACTTTTCCCATCTATGTACTCTTTCTCCTACAGGAATTACACAACCATATGCAGGATGCTTGGACATCTCTTGATCTCCTCTGCTCTGCGCCTAACCAGTTGAAATCCATCAGTATTTGCTATCTTGGATGGCAACTGCTTACTTGTTAGTCCTTGGGACATTCAGGGCACTTCAATATTTAGGGCAGTGTTTGGCTTAAAACTATGCCTTAAATGAAGCAAATAATTGAAGAATTAACCATCTAGGAATCAACAAGATGGCTATATTAGGTGATAATGTCCAAAACTAGATGGAGGGGACACATAGAACAACATAAAAAACAGCTGGAACAGCATCTGAGAGTCTTGTCAAGTTCTGCCTGGCACTCTGAGAGTTCCACTTAGCGCCCATACTTCAGCTTGTTCTTGTTTCTTGATTTCTGCTCTTGTCCTAAGGATTGCTTTTCTTTCTTCCTTTTATTTGGTCTGACTGTTGCTTGTTTATTTAGCCCCTGTTCTGACATTGCCACCAGTCCCTGTATTCCAGCATGATTTGCCTCTGCCTTCCAATTTTCACCTCTTGGTTTGCCCTGACTATAATGGTGAATTGGCCATTTTGGCTGATCTCATCCTGCTGATGGATCCATCTGCCATAGGTCTAACTTCCTGAATCCAGACATTCTCCTATCCAATGAGACTGACCCATCTCCACCCCTTAACCTGCCACCTAAATTAGATTGACTCTCTGTACTGTGCCTCTTGGTTTACCAAATGGGATCAGTCACCTGCCGTATCAAGCATTTTAAAATATCCATATGACAAATAGAACATAACAGACTGTATGTATCAGTAGTAATTAATGTTAAAATAAACAGTGCAAATTCACTTACACTAAGGTTGTCACCATTACTTAATCAAAATGATTAATTTATGCAGTACTTTCAGACCTAGCATAATATAAGATTATTTAAAATTCATACTTAATCATGGTGTGTCAACCTTTTTACATGTTTCTGGATTCAGGTGGGTAGTATCTCTGATGATTTATGTGTCTACATTTGTATGGTATATTAGTCCATAGTCTTCTTTACTTGTGATTATTTTTTCTGGTTTTGGTTTCATGACAATATACCAAATTAGTTAAATACCTATTAACTAACAGGTAAATTTGAAAAAATTGTCTTTTTTTTATTGTTATACATTTTTGTAAAGAATTGTCATTAATTACTCATTAAATGTTGATGAAACTTGCCATTTAAGCAAAAAAATTTATTATGACTCATTGACTATGGTAATTAGGGAAATAAAAAGAATGTTTCTAAACAAAATAATTTTATCATGAATACTTAGCACAGACTGTGGTTCTAAATAATGTCAGTTTAGCTGTGTTTAGATGAGGAAAAGAAAACAGAACAAACTACTAACCAAGATTCCAGTTCCTAACCCAAGAGTTTCAATTATTATTTGTTTGCTGGTTGAAAGATCCTGTGTCAACACAGATATCAAACAACATAAGAAGAAAATGTCACATATTTGATTCAGAAGTACTGATGAAAATAAAATTTGTTTGTTTATTTGTATGCTTGATTTTTACTTTGGTTTACCAGGCATGACTGATTTTTTCAAAAGATATGGATTTTTGGAATATTTCCACTAAATCTGAGCAATTATAAATGCAAATGGGTCTGCTAAATAAGGTCTGTCTCCTTGTGCCAACAAAAGTTAAGTGATTAAGTTCAGAAAATTCAATGAAGAATCAGAGTCAGGTTTAAGGACAATTATTTAGGTCATGATGTCTTTGCTCAAAGAATCACTCTTTCAATTTAGAGGCAAATTGGGGATAACAGAAAAATCACCAAGAATAAAAGCTTTCATTTGTACACATATGCATTAGGTTTTTGTTGGTTTTTTTTTTTTGAGTTGGAGTCTCACTCTGTCGCCCAGACTGGAGTGCAGTGGCCGCTCCCGGCCACCGCCGCCTCGACCTGCTGGGCTCCAGCGATCCTTCCGCCTCAGCCTTCCAAGTAGCTGGAATTACAGGCATGCACTACCGTGCCCAGCTGATTTTTTGATTGATTGTAGAGATGAGGTCTCGCTGCCCAGGCGGGTCTCGAACCCGCGGGCTCAGGCAATCCACTCACCTCAGCCTCCCAAAGGCGCGGGATTACAGCATTAGTTTTTTTAAATGTGGGACATGTACAAAAATTATGTAAATTGCAATGCCTATGGTACTTTTGTTCTCTCTCTCTCATAGCCACTTACCCACATACACCTGTAAATACAGTTACTGTTACATATATTTTTAAATCAAGCATTACTCTTTAAAGGTGCACCCCTTAGCCAAAATGACTACAGCAGACAAAATCAAATGAAATCAAAGACAACAAGGTGGTTTATCGTGGTTAAAACCTGAGCCTGTGCAGACTGGCCACTGGCAACTGTTGATGTGATTTGATAGTAACAAGTGTTGATATTTAAAAAAAATATATTATTTTAATAATACCGATTTCTTTATTCTTCTATGCCATGTCAAAACGTATTTCTAGCTTCTCTACCTTATGCTCTTCAAAAAAAAATCCCTTGAATATGAGAAAGTCAAATGTCAAAGGAGGTTCATTGGTGACTGACTTCAATCCTGTGAGATTACAAGAAGACCCTGTGTAAACATTCTTTCTGATGTTAAAAGAAAATATACTATTCAAGGAATATTAAACATTCACAGCAACAATGCTGTTGAAGAATTAATTATTATAATTTTATTAAATAAAAAATTTGAGTGTATAATACATTTAATAATTTAATTCTAGTATACATCAACAGCTCTCAGATTTGAGGATTTTAGGCATAGAAAATATTCAAAGAAAACAATATTGCTATTTTTATCAGTAAAAGCAATAAAGCAAACAAACCAACCAAACAAATAAATAAATATGGCTGTCATCTATTGTATCTATAATTTACCAAAACCAATCCATTTGACATGAAACAATGCATAGCAGTTACTACCTTAGAATAAAAGACAGTCCTATGAATTGATCAAATCTAGGTTATGAAAGACTTACGACTTTTAAAATGTATTTTATTTTGCCACACCCTTAACTTAGTCAAGAACTGCATTGGTCCAGAGACTGATGTCAGAGAACCACTATTATAGAGGCTTTTAAAATGCTTCATGCATATTTTATTTGCACAAAGGAAGCTTAATAAATTAAGTCTTAATAATTACCTGCTCTAGGCTCTAATTTCCTTTTGTGTGAAATTAACATAATAATAGGAACGACCTCATAGAAGTGTTTAAGAATTCAAGAGGTTGATATACCTATAAAACCGAATGGATTGATACACTTAAACCCAATGGGCTACTGCAACTAAACACGAGATAAAAGGAGGGTTTGGGGCCTCATAGCATCTAAGATTTGATTGATCTCTAACATATCCATCTCTCAAATTCATATTAAACAACTCAAAGAAAAAAAAAGCCATAAATATATGGAACTCTAGTTTATGGTATACATGCTAATGTGCACAGGTGAAGTGTATTGATGTCTACAGTTTACTGTGCATAAAAAAAATTTACAAATGGATAGACGGATGAATAGATATACAATTAAGCACAAAACAAATGCAATATCCTGGCAGTTACAGAATCTAGGTAGCAAGTATATATACAATTCTTCCAAATTTTCCATGCTTTTAGAATTTTAAGTAATAGAATGGGAAAAATTGGAAATGTACAAAATCTTAATAAACGAGCTTAAAGATTTTAGCACCTATCTACTACTTGTATAGCACAGAATAAGTAGTTAAAATAGGAAGCAACCAGATGCAGGCACCATTCCCAACACCTATGTGGCAATTCCCATAGTTTCACTTAAGGGCAGGATTCCTGTTGCTTGTCTCCATGTCCATAATTTGGAGCTGTGATGGTGTCCTGTAAGCATGACCCTGATTGCTCTGACTCCCACTTCAGCCACGCATTAGAAGCTGTGGGAGGACCTGGTGACTGCAAGCACAACTTGGCATCCAGTTCTGACTTACTTGACTAGATTGAACTTGGGGGTATGAGGGTTTGGGGAAGTAAACTGAGGAGAGAATCTGAGAATGACTGAGGATTATAAGATTGTTTCTTGTCTGGAGTCAAGTTCTTAAAAAGCGACATTGGTGCAATTTGATGACAATGTTCAAGAGAAAGAGAACATTAGTTGCAAAGACATGAGAAACCAGGAAAAAAAAAAAAAGTGCTGATTATGTAACTTGCTACAAAACACTTGGTAAGGTAGCTTCATTCCTGCATTTAAAAAAGTATTCATGTATGCATATATCGGTGTATATGTGTGTTTGTATACACAAATACACATATACACATACCAGAGGTGCCAAAATATGTATACACATTTTAAGAGATGTTATCTATATATTACTTTTCGAAGTTGAATTGAATTACAGTAGCAATATGTGGTATGACGTTGGCTCAAAAGATGGTGTTAAATCAAACGAAAGGTAGAGTCACCATGTGACAAGCTGGACATTCAAAGAAAATGGCGGAAGCTGTTTGAGGAGCGCTGACCATTCTGAAGTGGTATTTGAAATTCCAGAACGTGGTGGAAGTAAAACGACAATAGAAGCCTGAGTATACAACAGAACCTCCAACACGCCCAACAATTGCACGGATCCGTGATAAGTCTGAGATGCATTGTGCTGTGTGCAATATACACAAGGGAAGATCTAGGAGGCCTCTCACAGTAAGTCCTACAGTTGTTCTCTGTAATCAGAAGTTTTAGATGCTGACAATAAACTCTTTGAGCACCTCTTGGAACTGCAGAAGTCAAACATGATGTGTATTCATTTTTTTTTTTTTTTTTGAGTTGGAATCTCCCTTTGTCGCCCAGACTGGAGTGCATTGGCCGTTCCCGGCCACCGCAGCCTCGACCCGCTGGGCTCTGGCGATCCTTCCGCCTCAGCCTTCCAAGTAGCCGGAATTACAGGCATGTGCTACCACACCCGGCTGATTTTTTGATTTATTGCAGAGATGAGGTCTTGCTGCCCAGGTGGGTCTCGAACCCGCGGGCTCAGGCAATCCACTCACCTCAGCCTCCCAAAGGCGTGGGATTACAGGCTGAGCCACCGAGCCTGGCTGTATTCATCTTTTGTTATGGATATACATTGAGTATTATAATTTTAATACAGTTTTTTTCTTTCTTAAAATGTGTATACCTTTTTGGCACTCTCCATACATACATATAAAACATATATGTGTTTATGTATTTATATAATGAACTTCTTATGTCTCTGCAAAACTATAAAATGTTTTTATGAGAGGGTGCTATTTTTCAAAAATCTGTGTTCTCTTTATAATCACAAACAAAGCAGAACTAAATTTTTTCCCCCCAACCTCTGTTTGAGATGGCAATTAGAACATAAAGAATAAATCAGTGTGAAGTTAGAACAGGTCACTGTAAAAATGATTGTAGTATCACTAGAAAAAAATGATTGTTTTATTTTAGAAATACAGGAAAAGATACTTCAGATGCCTAAACAATCAAATTTAAAAATTTTTAAAAAGAGAAAGTCAATTGTGTAAATATTTGTCATTTTATAGAACATTTTTAGATGTTTTAGTGATATGTCTTCTTCCGAATGCCAATTATTTTTGGAGTAGGGCATTTTAATGAATACGGGCAACCTTCCTGAACCCCTCTTCTGAAAGACTTAACTCCTCTTCTGATTTGATTCCATAATTGGAAATTAAATGGAAACTCATCCCGTCTTAAATGTCTTATGATTATACCTTTTGCATTTATTTTACCTGAGGTTGCCCATTGTCATCTTATACATTTTACTTATGACCCATTGACCTCTGGGCCATTGTCCTCTGTCCAAGGCAGGATACATGTGTTATGAAGGTGGAGGGCTTAGTTATGTATTTCAAGTGTCCATATTAGGCTGTCAGTTACTTGCTCCAAAAACTTTTGAGACCCTCAGAATCATGACTCTTAAAGTCTTGACCAATATACATGTGCATGTTCCACTGGTATTGTAAATCAAGTACTGTCCTATTCGCCTCACCTATCACTGGAGTAACTATTTAAAAAATCTGTGCTCCTGCCATTTTGTATTCACAATCAGGCAAAAGTGCAAAATATGATATTGAAACAATTGTATAGCCAGTTTTTTCCTGGGCATACACAGATTAAAAAGGATCAATTATGGCAAAATAAATTCTGCTTTCATCACCTGGATATTTCCAGCAAACCTTTCTTTTTTGGAATTACCCAGGTGATAATTGTTATTCTCTACTTATTTTTGCATAAACATAATTTCTGCAAAAAATACTATTCTTCATTAATATTTTTCCACAAAAGGGTTAGGCCAGAGTGAGAGGAGACTCATCAGAATTAACAAGAGGCAGAAAATGGTGACAATAAATATATCAATAGATTGTCTAGTGTTCTAAATAGTTATGTGTGTGTGTGTGTGTGTGTGTGTGTGTGTGTGTGTGTGTGTGTATAATCCCCTATCTATCTATCTATCTATCTAGATTAGAGAATTTTGCAGCTAGAGATGCCCTTAAAAAATACTTTTATGGATGGAAAAAACTAATGTCCATAACAACTAGCAAGTCAATTTCAGGGTCAGTTAAGTGTCAGTCAGCTGGTGTAGTATAATTTTACACACTGCCAGTATCTCTACAGGGTTGCCATTCTTTCCTATGTAGAAATGGAAGTTTGAAAGGAAATCTATACACAAAATTATTTACCTTAATATGGATAGATGGTTATTTACATTCAGAGAATAAAAGATTATATTTAATTTTGAATTATTTACACAAGGTTTATTCTATTTACCTATAGGTAACAAAGCATATATTCTACCAAGCACAATACAGAATAATTAGAGTAATAGAGACTCCTTCGCCCCGATTTTTTTTTGGCTTAAGAACATTTAAATAAGAACTCAATACATAAAATGTTGTACTATGTGTCAGGCATTCTGCTGACTGTTTCACGGGACACATAAATCCTCTTCTCAACAATTTGGCAGTCTATTAGATGAGGAAACTACTGGTATATGTACAAAGTTGTGTTTTGCAAGATGAATCAGGAGAGAAAAAAGAACTGAGAGAGGCACAAGCATGCACCAGGAGGCACACTGGCTGAAAACAAGAAAGAAGAAGAAAAACTAAGAGATGGTGCTGTTGATGGTCAGGAGTTCAGGCTTAATTAACCAGGCCAAAGAAGATGCTCCCTGCAGAACAGAAGCATAAACTAAAGAAAACACACATTTTCATGTAGACAGTGTAAAGGTTGTTCAGATCAAAGCCACTAAAGCATAATTTGGGAACTGGGGACCAATGGAAAATGGAATTTAGGACATAAACAAGAAACAGATTAAGAAAGTTTTCAAGGTCATTTCAAGCTGTTCAAATACTATCTTGAGGTCAATTAGAAGCCATTGATAGGTGTGGAAGAGTAGATTAGACCTAGTCAGATTTGCATTTTAAATAGATCTCTGGCAGCTGGTGGAGAACATATTGGACATATTTTTTTTCCCCCAGCTACCATTCTGGAAGAGAATTTCTTTTCTAAAAATGTCAAATCTCTTTTGAATTATTTAAACATCTTTTCATCATGATAGAAATATTTTAAAGTATGTTACCTAATATCTTCCTTATAATCTCCATCAAATTTATTTTCCAAATTCACTTTATACTTTTAATGCATATTGGTGAATACAGAAAATAACAGCGTGGCTTTTGGCTTGGCTTATTAGCCAGACATTCTGCTAACAGAAGCTTGAGATGACCCGTTTTCTAATATTACTCATGCCTCAAATTCTGAGATTGCAGTGATTTCATGTGGCCCAGATAAGAAAGAGGGTCTTCTCTGATGAATACTGGCAACCTTCCTGAATTCTGCTTCTGAAAGCCTTTACTCCTCCTCTGATTTGATTCCATAATTGGAAACTAAATGGAAACTCATACCATCTTAAATGTCTTATCAATACACCTTTCGCATTTATTTCACCTGAGGTTGCTCATTGTCGTCTTACACATCTTACTTATGATCCATTGACCTTTGGGTCATTGTTCTCTGTCCAAGGCAGGATACATGTGTGATGAGGATGCAGGGTTTAGGTGTATGTTTCAAGTGTCCATAGTAGGGTCTTATTAGCTACTTGGTCCGGAAATTTCTTTTTTTTTTTTTTTTTTGAGTTGGATTCTCACTCTGTTGCCCAGATTGGAGGTCAGTGGCACACTCAAGGCCACCCCAGCACTGACCTGCTGGGCTCTGGCAATCCTTCCACCTCAGTCTTCCAAGTAGCCAGAACTATAGGTGTGCGCTACCACATCTGGCTAATATTTCGATTTATTGTAGAGATGAGGTCTCAGCAAGTTGCCTGAGCTAGTCTCGGAACCGTGGGCTCAGGCAATCCACTCACCTTGACCTCCCAAAGTGCTGGGATTACGGGTTGAGTCACCGAGCCCTGCAGGTGTTCGGAAACTTAATACCTTCAGAATCATAGCTCTTAAAGTCTTGGCCAATATTTATGTACATGTTTCACTGGTATTATAAATCAACTACTGTCCTATTCATCTCACCCATCACTGGAGTAACTACTTTAAAAATCTGTGCTCTTGCCATTTTGTATTCACAATTAGGCAAAAGTGGAAAATATGATATTGAAATATGAAAATATGATATTGTTTATGAGTATGTTTCTTTGAAGAAAATATACAAAGATTTTTTTCTTTTTTAACACTAAATAATTTATTTTTCACACTAGAGACTAATGATTGAGTATTTGCATAGTCTTACCCAGATAGAGATAGGGATCATTTGAGGGGTTAATCTTTAAATTTTGATTTTGCATTCTCTAATTTCCTTTTTCCAGGGTTAGCTGTTTTGTCCCTTCTTCCACATCAAAGTCATTAAATATCAATACCATAAGTTTCCCCACCAACTATTCTTATACTTTCCCTCATAGGACTCATTTGCTTGAAAGTATTCATATTTAGTTGTTTATTAGTTCTTTCACTATTTCATCCACTTATTGAATTGTTAAACTCATTTCTTTCCAATCAAAGTTTGAAAGAAAATATAATACCCTTAAACGTTTCTGGATTAAGCATCAGAGACCTAGATTTGTAAGTAATTGTGTAAACCTGGCAGGAAATTAATTTAGCCTCCTTGGACCTTGGTTTATTCATCCAGAAATGGAATCAACTGAGTCAGTAGTCACTTACCTTAATTAGGTCAATACAAGTCTTTTACAGAATCTGATAACTGTAAACTCACTCTCTAGGAAAGAAAAAGAAATGCTCATTTCCACATATAAGATTTTGCATTTTATTTCTTGGGACTTGTGGAGTCCAAAATCCTATGGATGAATGCATCAGGGATTCACAGACTTCTGGCTAAGGGCTGTAAAACTGCTATGATGGTATTCACTTTTCTAGTTCCATATACCCTTGCTATTCAAAGTGTAGTTCCAAGAATAGCAGTTCACTTGGGAGTTTGTTAGAAATCCCATGTCTCGTTCCAGACCTGTAGAATAAGCATCTGTACCTTAATAATACCTTCATCTCAGGATTGAAACCTACTTGGTCATGGTGGTTGATTTTTGAGATGTGTTGTTAGATCCGATTTACTAGAATCTTATTGAGAATTTAAGCAACTATGTTCATCAAGGATATTGGCCTGAAGTTCTCTTTCTTTGTTGGATCTTTATCTTGTTTGGGTATAAATGTGATATTAACTTCAAAAAATGACTTAGGGAGAGTTCCCTCTTTCTCAATTGCCTGGAATAATTTCAATAGAATTGGTATCAGTTCCTCCTTGTATGTTTTGTAGAATTCTGCTGGAAAGCCATCTGGTCCAGGGCTTTTTTTTTGTAGGCAGTTTTCTTATGACATAGTCAATTTTCTGAATTGTTATTGGACTATTTAGGGTCTCAATTTCTTCTTGTTTCAACCTGGGGAGGTTGTATGATGTCAGAAAGTACTCCATTTCTTTTAGGTTTTCAAGTTTGTTTCCATACAAGTGTATAAGTAGTCTCTGATAATCTTTTGTATTTCTTTGGGGTCAGTTGTGACATGATCTTTTGCATTTCCAATTGTGTTTATTTGGTTTTTTTCTCTTTTTCTTGGTCAGTCTAGCTAGGGGTCCATCAATCTTGCTTATCCTTTCCAAGAACCAGTTTTTGTTTCATTGATTTTTTATATTATATTTTTGTCTTCTATGTCCCAAATTTTGGCTTTTATTTTGGTGATCTGGATTCCTCTGCTGAAGTTAGGGTTTTTGTGATCTTGCTTTTCCAGCTTCCTTAGGTGGTTTGTTAGGCTGTTAGCCTGTGATCTTTCAATTTTCTTCATGTGTGTTCATAGAGATATGAATTCCCCTCTTAACATTGCTTTCATGGCGTCCCAGAGGTTTTGGTAAGATGTTTTTTTCATTTTCATTTGTTTCCAGGTAACTTTTAATCACTGTTTTGATTTCCATGTTGACCCAGGAGCTGTTTAGCATCATGCTATGCAGTGCCCATGTCTCTGTGGGTTTGGGAGAACTTTGTTGGTGTTGATATTTATTTTTATTCCACTATGATCTGAGAAGGTGCATGTCAGCATTTCAATCTTATGGTGTTAGTTTATGCTTGATTTATGGCCAAGGATGTTGTCAATCTTAGAGTACATTTCATGTAGTGATGAGTAGATGTACATTCTGTGGTAGTTGGGTGGAGTGCTCTGCAGGTATCAATTAAGTCCATTTGGTCAAGAGTCACATTGAGGTTCTGGATCTTCTTGTTGATTTTGTGTCTTGATCTATCTAGGGTTATGAGTGCTGGTTCAACATTACCAAGACCATAAACATAATTAAATACATCAACAGATATAAAAACAAAAATACATGCTTATGTCATTAGACACGGAAAAAGCTTTTGATAAAATCCAGAACCCCTTCTTGATTAAAAACCCTCAAACATCTGTGGACAGATGGAGCATACTTCAAAATAGTAAGAGCTATCTATGAGAAACCCACAGCCAACATACTGCTAAACAGATAGAAATTGGAACCATTTCACCTGAAAAGCAGAACAAGACAAGGATGCCCACTCTCACCCCTCCTGTTCAATATAGTATTGTAAGTCCTAGCTAGAGCAATCAGACAAAAGAAGGAGATCAGGGGTATCAAATTGGAAAAAAGGAAGTCAAGTTATCCCTTTTTGCAGATGACATGATTCTATACTTCGAAAACCCAAAAGAATCTGTCATAAACCTCTTTGCACTGATAAAGGACTTTGGCAAAGTCCCAGGATATAAAATAAGTATGCAAAAGACAGTTGTATTTCTATACACTAACAGTAACCAAACAGAAACCCAAATAAAAAGCATAATTGCATTCACAATAGCCACACCAAAAATGAAATACCTTGACAACTTGCTGGTCAGAAACGTGAAATACCTTTACAACGAACACTACAAAACACTGCTAAAAGCAATCAAAGATGACATAAAAAATGGAAAAATATTCCATGTTCACAGATTGGAAGAATTTGATTCTTTGTTAAGATGCCCATCCTACCCAAGGCAATCTACAGATTTAACACAGTACCCATTAAATTACCAGCAGCATTCATCTCAGACCCAGAAATGACAATACAGGAATTCATGTGGAAACATAAATGACCACGAATAGCCAAAATAATCCTCAGGAAAAAAAAAAAGCAGGAGGTAGCACACTCCCAGACTTTAAACTGTATTATAAAGTTACAGTAATCAAAACAGCCTGGTATTGGTACAAGAACAGGCATATAGAGCAATGGGACAGGATAGAGATTCCAGAAGAAAACCTCAATTTCTCAACCAACTCATCTTCTACAAAGCCACCACAATCAACCACTGGGGAGGGGAGAACCTATTCAGTAAATGGCTCTGGGAAAACTGGTTGACCACATGCAGAAGATTAAAACAAAACCCCTACCTGCCCCCCTATACAAAAATCAGCTTTAAATGGATCAAAGGTCTAAATGTAAAACCTCAAACTATAAGAACCTTAGAAAATGCAGGAGACACCCTTAGGGACATTGAAACTGGCAACCAATTCCTGATCAAAACCCCAAGTGCCCATGCCTTAAGAGATAAGACAGACAAGCAGAACATCATCAAACTGATAAGCTTCTGCAAAGCCAAATAAACCATTGAGAGAGCAGGGAGACAGCCCACAGACTGAGAAAAAAAATATTTTTCAACTGTATATCTGACAAAAACCTAACATCTGGGGAGCTACAAGGAATTCAAACATGCCAGAAAGAAAAAAACAAACAGCCCCATTACAAAGTGGGCAAAATATATGAATAGACACTTCTTAAAAGAAGACAAAATGAGCAGCCAACAAACACAAGAAAGAATGCTCAGCCTCACTAGTCATCAAAGAAATGCAAATTAAAACCACACTGAGATACCACCCAACTCCAGTCAGTTTGGTCACCATCAATCACTTACAAAACAACAGATGCTGGAGAGGATGTGGTGAAAAGGGAACACTTCCACATTGTTGATGGGAGTGTAAACTAGTACACCCTCTGGAAAACAGTTTGGCGATTCCTAAAAGACCAAAAAATTGACCTGCCATACAACCCTACAATCTCCTTTCTGAGAACATACCCAGAGGAACTTAAATCACTCTGAAAAAGATACCAGGCACATGCTTGTTTATTGCAGCATTGTTCACAATAATGAAAACATGGAACCAACCGTGCTGCCCACCAAAAGAAGACTGGATAAAAAAATATGTGGTACGTACATATGATGGAATATTACACAGCCATAAAGAAGGACAAAATTATGAACTTCGTAGCAACTTGAATGGACTTAGAATCTATAATACGGAGTGATCTATTACAGAAACAAAGAACCGAGTATCACATGTTCTCACCCATAAGTGGGCCTTGAACTAGTACCATGACACTACAAGAAAAAGATTGGCAGTGGTTAGATTCTGACATGGGTAGAGGCACACCTCATCAACAAGGGTACCTGAATAAGGAACATTTGTATATCTAACCCTAAATTGTACCCCACATCTTTAAAATTAAAAAACCCAAATGTCTTCAGATATTCATATGTATGTCTAAGTTTGAGAATCACAGCTATTTAATTTTGTTTAAATAAATCTCAGTAAGAGAAGAAAGGAAGATATGATGACTGTTAGGATGTTAGAGGCGCATTCCTTTTCTTTTGTCACTTTATTGATATCCCAAAATACAGACAAACCACAGCATGTGTTTTAAACCTGGGACATAAGTCCACAAGTGAACTGAAGAAACTTCCAATGAAAGAATCTTAAGGTTCTGGAAGAAAGAAGCATATCTTTACTTATATTATATTTGAGTTAATGATAATTATGATTAAGTATACATGGTACTTGGGAAGCTATTTCCAGGAATGACTCTACTGACAAAATGGAAAGGAAAAATCCAAAAAGTTGGTTTGACTAAGTAATTCTACTGACAATTATTTATGTGAATCATTTAACATTTATGCCTATTAATCACACAGGACAATAATGATTATGCAATCCATGAATAGACTCAATGTATCGAATTTTCATTGCTCTTGGTTTCATATGATTACAGTAGCAAATTTCAGAGATATATTTACTCTTCATAATTTGTTACTCTTGCAGCATGGAAATCTGCTCATAATCTTTCAAAATTAAGGCCAACATTATCCTAAAAGGACATTTCAAAGATGAAAATTAAGTTTTTATTTTTGTATTAAGTTATTTAGCACTTTCAGAGACTCTATTCTAACATGTAAATGTTTTGACTCAAACCATAAAAGAGAAATTTAGAACCATAAGTATTCATTTGCAGATATGAGACTTGAACTTTCATATTACATCTGCCTAAAATTAAGGTAACTTTTGAAGTTCTCTTGGGTAAATATCACATTAGTCAAGAAAAGTATGAGCCTATATTTCCAAAATGACCTCTTAAAATAGACGGAACTAAATTCATTGGGTGCATGGGAGATATATGGATTATAGAATAAAAGGAAATCAAATAAGGTAGAAGAGAAAATAAGGTTATGGGTGGCAGAAGAGGTAGAGACAATATGAACAGAGTATGAATCATCATGCATAAATACAGAGTGACATTTACTGATCCTGGAAAAATATGGGGAAGAGAGAACGTTTTTGAAGTGTGTATGTGCCTTTTTTATACCAATAATAGTAACACAATAATACTCCCAGAATGGATAGTATCTCCACATCCTTCCCTTCCTCCTTCCTCTGCCCTCCTTCCTCACACATGGTATACATTTGGTAGTCTGGAAAAGGAATAATTTTTTAGAGAAGATGGCTGCATCCTTTTCTTTCTAATAAAGACTTCTTTAGTGACTCCATGACTTTGAGTGAGTTAACTGAGTTGATGATGATCTATTCCTCTCTAACCAGAGCGTTTTGAACAGTGTAGCTCATTGGCCTATGTCCTCTTATTTAAGTCCTTTGCTGATCTCTGCCTAGCCAAGCTACTGTTGCTTTCTAGTTTCCAATCCATTTATTCATCCTCCTGCTTTGTAGGTAATAGGCTGTTGCTGCCAAATAGAACTTTCTTACAAGGTTACAAGTTGAAAAAGCAAGATAAATCATTGCAAATTTCTCCTTCTTCGCCTCCAGTTAAAAGTTTTGGTAACTTTCTTTGCACCTGTTAAACAAGCACTCTGGGTTCGATGCAGGTGCTAGTTTGGGGTCTGGAGTCCAAGATCTAAAAGGTCTAAGCATCTTTTAGGGTGTAAGAATGTAGGTAATGGTTTCCTACCACAGAATTAAATTGTTCCCATGGTAGTAAGTGTCTGGTAAAGAACCATTCTGGCCTGTAATCCCGCGCCTTGGGAGGCTGAGGTGAGTGAATTGCCTGAGTCCGCAGGCAACTTGGTGAGACCTCATCTCTACAACAAATCAAAAAATTAGCTGGGTGTGGTAGCGCACGCCTGTAGTTCCAGCTACTTGGAAGGCTGAGGTGGAAGGATTGCCGGAGCCCAGCAGGTCGAGACAGCGGTGGCCGGGAGCGGCCACTGCACTCCAGTCTGGGTGACAGAGTGAGACTGCAACTCAAAAAAAAAAAAAAAGAACCATTCTATTTTGTTGCATCTCAAACTGGTTCATGACAATTGATTCATCTACTAGCCTCAAGTACTTATCTTGCACTAAAATGTTCACTTGCTACTAATAGATATTTGTTAAATAAAGAAAATAATGTAAGAATATGAACCATTCCTTGCATGAATTATACTTCACGGTTCATCTAGACATTGATTTATTATTTATTTTTTCTGCCTTTTTTGGTTGTTCTGCAGGTTTGATTTCATATTGGATTTATTTTCCTAGGCAAAGCAGGAAGTAGATTGGTAACAGGACTCCACGGAGCCTGAACGTAGTGTCGCATGCAATTATCTTTTAATTACAGTTATAACGATATACTTTTCTACTTGTAGTGATGGTGGAATTCAATTCCTTCCCAAGTTAGTACAGAGATTGCTTCTGTTTCTGTGTCTGTTTCACTCTGAGGGGTAGTGCACTAGAGGAAGGTGTCAAAAGACAGGAAGATTCCACAAAAATCAAGAACTAAGATGGAAATAAGAGACTACTGGAAACGTGTTACAAAGGGAAGTCAGAGGCACTCTGGTTAGTCAGCTCTGTACTGAGTTTATCTTTTCTGTCTTCTTGTTTGTCTTATGATTTCCCTTCCTAAGTAGAAGGTCTTTATATTTTTATAGACAATGTTAGTGTTTTTCTGATTTTAAAGTATTTAAATAAGTAAGGCATGGATACATGTGTGTGTGTCTATGTATTTGTGTATATATTTACAGTTGTGTGTATTAGTTGTGTGTATATGCATTGAAGTTCGTAAGTGTGTATTTGCATGTGAGTATATTTGTATGTATATTTATATACTTGGCAGTTTGCATTTATAGACACATAAGTATATAAATATGTGTGTTTATTTGAGTGTGTGTATGTATGTTTATATTTTGATATATCAGAAGACAAAATTTTTGAAAGTAGATAGCTTGTCCATATAATCATTTGGTTTGAAAAATGAAATTTCTAACATATTCTGTGCCATTATATATCTGGTATATGTCAATACATTTTTCTGTGTGTTTCAGGAAAGTAATTTTTAGATGATGGAAAATTGACCTTGGACGGTTTTCAGGAATTTGGATAATTTTCAGGCTATGTAATTAATTGTGAATTACATGTATATTTAGACCTGCTGTATCAATGAAATAAGGAATCATTTCTCTTTGTAAGCATTTTTATTCTTTCTACATATTGCTATACCCCATTTTAGAGGTAGCTGTGTCTCACAAACCAGGAAAATGATCTTATTCAACAGAAATTTTAATTAGTGATCAAAAAATTCTCTGTGAGACTTAGATGTAAGATCACATGAGCTAAAAAATATTACAATTGCTTTTCTTCAGTGAAATTCAACTCAATATATTAAAAAATCTTAGAACAAAGCTCAGCAGTGGTTATGAAACTACTGATAACAAATGAGCTTTCAATATTTTTCATACTTTTACTAACAAAGTGGTTTGCTTTTAAACTTCTTTTATCTGCATAAGGTGTAATTAATTATACAGAATTTCAACTCCCATTGTAGAACGTTGGAAACCACATGTAATTGTTCTTAATAGGATGGATTGTGTTCCTGGTTAGCAGCCTAGGAACCTCTTTCCGGGAATCAAAAAACTGTCATGCCGAGTTGAACAGGATGCAAACCTGGCCTGAAGTTTTCTTACAATTGCTTTAATAATATGTACTGTTCATTCACTCCTCAGGTTGCCATTAGGAATAAAAGCATATTATCTCAGTAGGATGCTGTTATCTCTCTGGTTACACAGCCTGCCTACAGACAGGGCCTGGCTTAAATCGGGAACGTGAAGCATTGTGAGACCACATGGGCACAGAGATAATAATGAAGGGACTCCTAGTTTTCATAACCTGATTAAGAACAGAAAGTTCTGGGGGGAAAAAAAGGTAAATTTTACCGCCTACTTTCATGGATAGGAAATTATATTGTTTTCCTTTAGTACATGTATTTATGACATCACAAATTTCAAACTTGCATTCTTCAAAGAATCTTTTCAACTAGGAATCTAAGAAAGTATAATTTTAAAAAGTAATATTCTCTAAATTTACTCAGATATTTAACATGCATTATACCAGCATATTTGTTTATTCCTTTTTTTTCTTCCTTCCTTACTACTTATCATCTTTTTTTCTAGTCCCTTACTTTGCTAAAAACGAACCTGCATTATGAGAAAAAGAATAGTGACAAAATCAGATCAGAAACATAATATTAAGCATGAGGAACAATAAATGAAGCTCTATAATTTTAAAACTGATGCTATAGTGTATAGTTATTAGGGAAGGAGAATTGACTCAGGTTCCTAGCAGTCATTAAAAAGAGGCTCAATTAATATGACAGTAATAAAATAAGTATGACTCCTCTGGAAAACAAAGTGTGAAAAACATTTCTCCTACAGATTATCATTAAAAAATCACAGTATTATGTAAATAACTGGATTTAAAAAATAACATCCTTATAGTAAATGCAGCAGTGTGTTCTATGGGACTCAGCATAGACTATAAATATACTGGTAAAGCACAGTTCAGAGAAATCAATTCTGGAAAAGTTGGGAATACTGAAGTCCTGGTACATAGATCTCAAGTTTAGAACAGTTAAAAGAAGAATTGCAAACTAAACTTGAAGCCATAGTCCAAGTATGGCTACAGATCTGTTGCATTTTTCCTATTTGGTTAGTTTAAATTAGAATCAGTACTTTTCAAGCTAATTGCAGAGATGTACTTGTTTTGTTTTAAAGTTCTTATTCATCATGAATCAAGAGTCTTATAAGATATAATGACAAATAAATTACTAGGAAAAAGAAAATAAAAATGACAAAAATTAAGTAGAGTAATTAAATATTGGACTGATTTCCTTACAGCGGTGCCAATTCTTCAAAAGTACTAATTCACATAAGTAAGTTTTTGATGAATACTGCATGGTGCAGGTCAAAGTTACAAGTTGCTAGGGTGTAAACATTCTGTGGCACCATCTAAGGATATGCTACTTGTTAAATAGTGTGCAGCTGGTAGGGGCAGATAATCTCTTACTAGCCCAATTTGCTGTACTGTACCATGATTTGGGCAGGCAGCCATCCTAACTGCATCAAGGTAAGTTGCCTCAATATATAATTTTTAGTCTGGCTCCAATACTCAATAGCTCTGCAAGCCATGTAACGTTTCTGAATTATAGTTTTCTTACCTAGGAATCAGTCTAAAAAACCTATTTCAATAACTCCTCAAGGTTAGGGTTAGATAAAGATTATTGCATTTAATAAAGATTCAATGAAATAATGTATGTCGATACTGTGGAAGGATATATTAATTATACACACTTTAGGTTGTTTACACATATGTACTCTAATGTTCAACGTACAAGAAAGTAAAAGTTTGTGCAATAGTCATCTCTAGGTCTAGGTATTGTTGGAAAGTAGCTAATATGAGACCTACATAATGGAACTTCTCACATTCTCTTATTTATAATTTCAAAAAATCATGTTTATTGATATAAGAGTTACAAGAAAATCAATCATTTTTTAGGTGGCTAGTTCTATGAATTTTAACAAATGTCTATAAGCCACCACCATATATCAAGATATAGCACAATTCCATCACCCTCAAATCTTTCCTCTTGTCAGTCTTTTCTTCTCATCCTGGAAACCACTGATCTGTTTTTTGTCCCAAGGTTATGATTTTTTTCAAAATGTCATATAAATGTACTTGTATAGTGTGTAGCATTTAGAGTGCCTTTTTTCACTGGGCAATAGTTCATTCCTTTTAAATCCTGACTAATATTCCATTGAATACCTATATTAGTTTGTTATTTATCCAGCAATTGATGGACATTTAGGTTGTTCACAGTTTTTGCCAAGTATGAATATACATTTTATTATAGGTTTTTATGTAGACACATATGTTCATTTTACTAGAGTTAATACCTAAAAAATGGTATTGCCGGGACATATGATATTTGTACTTTTAGCTTTATGAGAGACTACTAAACAGCTTTCCAAAATGGTGGTACCTTTTGCATTCCCTCTGGCAATGAATGAGTGTTCTAATTGCTCTACAGTCTACCTCTATTTGGTAAGGTCAAGTGTTTCTGTTTTGTTTTTGTTTGGCATTCTCATAGGTGGTACCGAATTCTTATTTTAATTTGCGTTAATCTTCCTAATGACTACCAATGTTGAGCACCTTTTCACATTTTTTTTTTTGCCAGTCATATATCTCCATTGTTGAAGTAGCTTGTCTTACTGAGTTATTTGTTCTATATTCTACATATCAGTCCATTAACATACATGTATTTTATAAATGTTCTCCCTTATATTCTGCTATTATTGAGGGGAGTATTCTATAATCGTCAGTTTTGTCAAGTTGGTTGATGGTGTTGTTCAGGCCTTCGGTATAGTTACTGATTTTTCCTTGTTTTATTAGTTATAGAAAGAGACATTCTGAAGTCTTCAGACATAATTATGAACTTATCTCTTTTTCATTTCAGTTGACCAACTTTGTTTTCTTTGACTCTGAAACTTTGTTCTTAGCTGCACAGACATTTAGGATTGTAGTACTGTTGGTAGATTTACCCACTTATCATAAATTTGTGATCTGTGATAAAATTCCTTTTATTTCTCACTTTCATTTGAATTTTTTTTGTGCTTCCTATTTTTCTGCTGTAATTTTTTTATCTGCTTAAGCATATTATCCACCTTTTTCATTAGGTTATTTAATACATTATTTAATACATTTAATATAATTATTTAACCAGAGTTATATTAAAGTCCCTATTTGATAATTTCAGCTTCTGGGTCATCTCTAAGTTTAGTTTTGCTCATTGCTTAGACTCTTGACAATTGATTGGTCTTTCCTTACATTTTTGTTTATCTTGTAATTTTTAAATTAAATGTCAAATAGTAAGTGCAAAATAATTGGGATTTATGCCAACCATCTATACCTGGAAATAGAGTACACTTTTTCTACTATAAGGCAATTTGTTTGAGGCACTGAATTAATCTAGTTAGGTGTTGACCTTCAGTGTACCAAATATTTCTTATAGCCTCGTGCTTGTGATATGAGGTGGAATCTTGGAAAGAGTGGGATTTTGTGGTTTAACTGCAGTGGTAAATTCCTTACTCTGTGCCTGCATTACTGTGGAAAGTTCCCTCCTGTCTCCCACCCACTGTCAATATTTCTTATAAGTACCTGATGAAAGTACATGTAAAAAAACCTGGTAGGTAAAATAAAACTCTCCTTGTTGGCTGGGCACAGTTGCTCACACTTGTAAATCCCAGCACTCTGGGAAGCCAAGGCAGGAGGATTGCTTGAATCCTGGAGTTTGAGACCAGCCTGGGCAATGTAGCAAGACCCTATCTCCTAAAAAGATTAAAAAATAACCAGGCGTGGTGGCACACACATGTAGTCCCAGTTACTAGGAAGGCTGAGGCTGAAGAATCACCTGAGCCCTGGAGTTCAAACTGCAGTGAGCCCTGTTCGCATCACTGTACTCCAGCCTAGGTGACAGAGTGAGACCTCAACTCAAAAAATAAAAAAAAAAAATTCGCTTGTGTCAGGGGTCATCAGAGGTTCTATACTGGCTACTATTAGCCTTTAGTAATCTTTAAAAATTTTAGCTTCTTAGGAAATTTCTAATTGGAACACTTTAGATGATAATTTTTTTTTAGCATCACTTGTATGATGGCTAGGTCCTGTTTTGTCCTCTGTTGCACATGCCATTATCCCCATGACTCACTTCTCAAAAGAGGAACTTGTCCCTTCCTGCAATTCCCTCTAGATGTTTGTTTGCCCTGTGAACTTAGCTTTCTCTTGGGTCAAGAAAAAGTTACGATTTTTTTGTCATTCATTTAACTTTTTCTGATTGTTAGAGTAGGATTTAAACTCTTTTTAGCTTTGTTCATCCTAGATAAAGTGGGAAATCCTACAGTTCATGAGTTTTAGTTTTGGTGAAACAATTTTATTCCACGCTGACCTAATAATAAATAAAGTACAAGACTTCTTTACTAAGTTTTTACTCAATTTTGCCATGGAAAGCATGATTCTACTTATCTCTTCAGTGTTCATTATACGCTACTTCCTGCATTACTCTAGAATATTCTGAAAAGTCCAAAATATTCTTAGTAGCCTAGGAGTTGCTAATTATCTAATGCATTATCTAATTAGCACTTGCTAACCATCTAACTGGGAAATAGACTCATTTCATTTGTTACAAAATAAAATGACTATGTCTTTTCCAATTATTTAAGTATGGAGAAAATGTAACATTTGTCAAGTAAGAATTTATAATGCCAGTCAGTGTTTTAGAAACTTCGACCTGTTACCTAATTTCATGTTCACAATAACTATGCAAAATGTTCACATCACGGGGGAAAAAAGTCTTAGAGAAACTTAGAAACTTGACTTTAGTCTCTCAGCTAAATAGTTAATAGTTAACCCAAATAGATAGGAATTTGAACTCAGTTATATCTGGTTACAGATCTATCTTCTTTTTCCATGCAATGCAGTGTTTCCATGAAGCCCTATTATAACATAGTTGGATATGTCTTTCTCATTCCATAACTTGCTGCTTTGTTTCCTCTTCTCTCTAGAGTATTTTTATGTTCTTCTATTATCTGATGTTATCCTTTATTCCTCTGCTCAAGATTACCACTGTGATGCTCCATACAAGCCAAAGTCATTTCCTGATCTTGCATGACTCCCATAAAATCACATTTGCCTTATGTTTGATTCGTTTCAACTTTTGGATACTCCAAAATAACAAATCAGTTCTAAAGTAATCACTTGCTATCGTTGTCATTAAAATAATGAAGCAATGTAGGGACAAAACAGTTACCAAAAGGTTGTCTTTTAATAAGCAAACTAAAACACATCAAAATCAAGTAATTTATAATTATTAAATTTCCAAAATGGCTCCGGAACAAAAAAAGAAAAGTACAGCCCTTGAAATGAAGTGAAGATACAGTCAGCCCCTGAACAACCAGCAAATAGAAAACAAGAGCCAGAGAGCCCATCATTTCATCTAATGCTTCAAGTTCACTGCACAGAAGGAGAGGGCAGCTATCCCTTTGAGATGGGCCTTTTGTTTATGTTTTTGTTGTTTTTAGAATGTGAGTGAGCAAGAGTCAGAAGGAATTGGAAAATTGGAGAAAAAAGGAAGGGGAGAAGTGCATCAGACTTCAACGTTGGCAGCACTGGTGGTATCAGCAATAATGACCGGGTGAGGGAGTGACCGACACTGCCAAGGCAGGTCTAAGCCGCAGAGATCTGCACATAAGAGAAAAACACACTACAGCAAAGGAATGAGGAAAGCACCTCTGTGCATCAGGGCAGTAGGAGAAAGGGAAGTATATTCATCTTCGGGCTACCACTTTGATAAAGGGGAAGAGTCAGAAGCTTTGAAATTCTAAGTCAGGGTTAGAATAGAAATCAATTCTGGATAATATAAATCAGTAACTCTTAACCTTTCGATAATTGCGCAAAGCCTTGCATTTAATTTTGTGGCTATCTCCTCATTCTAAAAGTATGCAAGTTATATAAAATCCTAAGGTCACACTATAAATACAAAATAATTTTAAATGTTTCAGGATGTCACAAAACTTGGACTGAGCAACAGAATCACACAACTATAAATAAACTAATGGTCATTGAGAACTTTTATACATTATTCCAGCTCAGACACTCTATACAGCTTCCATTCACTTATCCCTCAAGGATCATAATTTTCTAAAATATCTGAAAGTAAGTTCAATGCTAATTGGCATTGTTATTTTCAGTTCATCTCTACAAATATTTATTAAACAGCCCCCCCCACCTTGCTTCAGTTAGGGAGCTAGGAACTAGGTGCATGAAGATTAATAACTGGGTATTGTTTCAGAATAATTAAATCAGAGAAATGCATAGATATATGAGGCCAACATGATGCATAAAGTCATAATATGGTGCAGATAAACCTGGTCATTATGCTAATACAGAGAAAGTCACGTGACCCAGCTTGGAGTAGAAAAGATGCCTGTTAAGGAAGATGTTCAGTTTTGAAGAAACTGTCCAAAATTAAGCAAATTAAAGCAAATTATTCAAATAAAAGTATTTGAAAAAGTTTAGGCACCCTTCAAATTATAAAGTATTGAAGAAACATCAAGGCCATGGAGAAATGTGTATATATCACATTTTTGCTTAATGATTTTTTTATTATAATCTACTCTAATGATACAAAATATACATTTCTTATATTCTATGGCTTAGGTTCAAATTTTCATGTCCTGAATGGAAATTATCAATACCTTAATCTGACCTATGCTGTCATCTCTATCGTCAGGAGTAACTAATTAAGATCTAATATTGCACTTTAAATACATTTGCTCCAAAAGCTGCCTTCGAGGTTTCAACCTTAGTGACAGGCTCATCAAGATCAGGTAACACAAGTTGGGTGCATTTCATCATTAGGAAGTAGCAGAGATCATCATACCATAGATAAGAAGCCTATGGAAACAAGTGCATATTGAAGTCTTTTGTCACTGTTGGGAGACCATATCCCCTGGGTCTTACACATTTCTGCACCTCTTATGAAAGAATCCCTGACTGATTTTGTTCTGAACTACTTTTAAAGAAATTTATAAAGCAGACAAACTTGGAAGACAGAAATAGCATCTTCTGGAGTATAGGGAGGCATGCTTACTACCCATTACAAAAGATTTGCGTTCCTTAAGTTCAGGGTCTCTTTCTTCTAATGTGCATGCTTCATGTAGCCTTGTGGAAACTGGGGCCTAGGGAACTGGTGCAAAATGTCGATACTCTTGCTACAGCTATTGCTACGAAAAATAAATTGTCTTTCATCTCTGACCTGGAAGTATAATGTCTTCTAACAGCATCCATGAAACTGTGACAGGCTTTCATATTAACTTGTAAGCAGGAAAAAATATCAGACCCTTCAGGGACTTTTATAATGTTGGCAACAAGAATAGGATACCAACAAAGACATAGCTTTCTTTCTGCTACAGGAAGAGGAAGGGCCTTGAAGGCCTATTAAAGGTGTGTGAGAGAAGTCTGTGGGAATCAGCAGCAAACAAATTATGTAGTCCATTGGGCAATAAAAGGTCCTTCCCTTTTTGGCCGGTTGATGAGGAATAATCAAGGAGATCACTGCAGGCTCAGTAGCAACAACAACAGCAACAACAAAATAGGTAAAATACAGATGCTAAAATGCTGTCCTGGTTGCTGGTAATTTTCTTTTAAGTAGAAGGACTTCCTTGCCAATTTAGAGGCCAATCTCAGATCTGCAGCACTGTAAAAACTAATATTAAGATATGTAGGGGGTAAGTAGAAGGTTCCACCTCCTTGCAGACAATAGTTAAGAAATATGAGCACAACGTACATTGAATGTGAAAGGGGGAACTGCATAAGCCAAAACCAGGTAAATCATTAGAACCTTGACTGGTTCACAAGGGAAAGCAGGGATCATGGAATGTATTGCTTGTCAAGGAATAATGGCAAATGCTAGGTTGTTTTACAGCTAAATTCTGTCATGCCAACTTTAGATCTATTTTGAGGTGACAATAAAATCTCTTCATATTTTTGTGCATTGGGTCCTTGCTGCTATAAAGACTCTTTAGTCCTCCCAGGGAGATTTTTTTCCCCAAGACCGAAAAACTCCTGTGGGGAACTACAGATGAGACATTGACTAGCATTTGGACTCTTGCTGCCCTGGATTGAGTTTAGACTTCTGATGAAATAGACCCACTGGAGAAAAAGAAAGAGACCCAAATAAATCTAGATAAATTACTGGGTATGAACACTGTGAAGAGAAACTCCACTATTTCTGATGTTGAAACTGGGAGAACTCAAGAGATATTGTCTAGATATTGGAGCAGTTAATGCCCTAAATAAAGTGGATTCCTTAAAGAAAGTCACCATTATGTGAGCCAAGACTGAGTCAGCCAGAGGTCACAAACTGTACACCCCAGCAAAAACAGTTAATGTGGATGGGGTTTCTGAGTCAAGGAATTCCCAAGGATGAAATAGATGGTGTCAGCCATAGGAATCTTGCTCCCAATAGAGAGTATTGGGCAGGCTAAAAATGTCCAAAGTTAATTTGATTATAGCATGAGCCACTGCCACATCATTTGAAACTGATAGTACATATGAAGATTCTCTTCTTTGCTCTCTTATTCTTCTCTGCCCTATTACCATGACCCCAGTTTATCGAAAGAGAAACATAAAAAGGGGTCAAGGTATGCCTAACCCCAGTAGGTGTCTAAGGACATATGCACCCATCCAAGAATGTTGAGGAATTTCAGGAAGGTAAGGGCATTGAACTTTCAGGCTATGTTGGATATGGATACTCAAGTCACCTTTTAAAAGGATCTGTAGAAAGAAAAACACCCTTCAATTCACACTAACAGGATAGTGAATGGAGCCCTTTGTGCCAATTCAATGAACTGTTGTTGTTTCTACAGCTGACTGTATATATAGTAGTAATTAACATGCTACATGCTTACACTTCATCATCCATTACATCCCCAAGAAGATGATCACAATTGGGGAAGACCAAGTGTAGAGAAGTACTAACAGGATATGTAAATCACTTTCCACTTTTTTTCCCCCATTTCCTCCCAGATGGTTCAACAGAAACAGGTCAAAATCTCAGTGGGAGACAAGGAGATCACAGCCTTGGTTACATACTTAAAGGGGACATAGGTAGTAAGAGATGCAATATTTAATGCAACAGTCCTGTACAGCCAATGAAAAGGGCTAATGAGAACTGGAAGCTGAAAACAGATTATTGCCAACTGAATCCATTTGTTGATTTCATAGTCCCGACTCTTCATGTAAGTGAATTCATTTCACAGATTAAATGGTATGTTGTCTTGAACTGTGCCAATACCATCTTTTTTATAGTACTGACCTCTGGGGACAAAGACTAAGCCACGTTCATGTGGCACGGTCACCAATATACATTTGTTGAAACCCCCCAAGTTACCATAGGTTACTCCTCTGCTATTTGCCATATGTAGTAGGTGGGTCAGCATTAGTGCCTCTAACCTCTATTTACAAAGACTTAACTATACATGTGATGTCCTGTTGAACAGCATGTCAGAAGCTTCCATTACAATGGTCTTTTTTATTTTTCTTTAGAGACAGGGTCTCACTCTGTCACCCAGGCTGAAATGCAATGATGTGATCACAGCTCACTTCAGCTTCAAACTCCTAAGCTGAAGCAATTCTCCTGCTTCAGTCTCCGAAGTAGATAGGACTGCAGGCATACACTACTATACCCAGCTAATATTTTATAAAACATTTTATAGAGATAGGATCTGGCTGTGTAGCCCAGGTTGGTCTCAAACTCCTGGACTCATCAGCAAGGAGATCTGGAACCTCAATATGACTCTTGACCAAATGGACTTAATTGATACCTATAGAACACTCCACCCAATGACCACAGAATATATATTCTACTCATCACCGCATGGAATGTACTCTAAGATCTACCACATCCTTGACCAAAAATCAAGCTTAAACAAATTTCAAAAGATTGAAATTTTGACATGCACCTTCTTAGACCACAGTGGAATAAAAATAATTATCAACACCAACAAGGTTCCCCCCAAACCCACAAAGTCATGGACACTAAACAGCATGATGTTAAGCAACTCCTGGGTCACTATGGAAATCAAAACAGAGATTAAAAGATACCTAGAAACAAATGAAAATGAAGAAATATCTTACCAAAATCTCTGGGATGCCATGAAAGCTGTAGTAAGAGGGGAATTCATATCTCTATAAACACACATGAAGAAAATGGAAGGATTAACAGCCTAACAAGTCACCTAAGGAAGCTGGAAAAACAAGACCACCAAAACCCTAACTTCAGCAGAAGAATCCAGATCACCAAAATAAAAGACCAAATCCAGGATTTAGAAGACAAAAAGATAATACAAAAACTCAACAAAACAAAAAGCTGGTTCTTTGAAAGGATAACAAGATCAATGGTCCTCTAGCTAGAATGACCAAGAAAAAGAGAGAAAAAGCCCAAATTAACACAATCAGAAACACAAAAAATGAAATAACATCTGACCCTGAAGAAATACAAAAGGTCATTAGAGACTACTATGTACACTTGTATGGTAAAAAACTTGAAAGCCTTAAGGACATGGAGGACTTTCTGACATTAAATAACCTGCCTACATAGAAACCTACAGAAAAAGCCCTGGACCAGATGGCTTTCCAGCAGTATTCTACAAGACATATTAGGAGGAACTGATACCAATCCTACTGAAAGTATTCCAGGCGATTGAGAAAGATGGAACTCTCCCCAGATCATTTTATGAAGCTAACATCACATTGATACCCCAAACAAGGTAAAGACCCAACAAAGAAAGAGAACTACAGGCCAATATCTTGGATGAATATAGATGCTAAAATTCTCAACAAGATCCTAGCAAAACGGATTCAACAACACATCTCAAAAATCATCCATCACGACCAAGACAGCTTCATCCCCAGGATTTAAGGCTGGTTCAACATTTGTAAGACAATAAATGCAATTAAATACATCCATAGACGTCAAAACAAAAACCACATGATTATATCATTAGACACAGAAAAAGCTTTTGATAAAATTCGGCACCCCTTCTTGATAAAAACCCTTGGACACCTAGGCATAGGTGGAACATACCTCAATAGTAAAAGCCATCTACAAGAAACCCACAGCCAGTATACTCCTAAACAGACAAAAATTGGAACCATTTCCACTGAAAACTGGAACAAGACAAGGATGTCCACACTCACCCCTCCTGTTCAATATAGTTTTGGAAGTCCAGACTAGAGCAATCAGAGAAGAAAAGGTGATCAGGCATATCCAAATAGGAAAAGAGGAAGTCAAGTTATCTCTCTTTGCAGATGACATGATTGTATACCTTGAAAACCTAAGAGAATCTGTCAAAAACCTCCTTGCACTGACAAATGACTTTGGCAAAGTCTCAGAGTATAAAAGAAATGTGCAAAAAAAATCACATTTCTTTACACCAATAATAAATAGACAGAAATTCAAATAAAAAAAGCACAACTCCATTCACAATAGCCACACACAAAAAAATGAAATACTTTGGCATCTTCCTAACCAGAGAGGTGAAAGACCTTTACAATGAAAACTACCAAACACTGCTCAAAGAAATCAAAGATGACACAAACAAGTGGAAAAATATCCATGCTTATGGACTGGAAGAATCAACATTGTTAAGATATCCATCGTACCCTAAGGCAATCTACAGATTTAACTCAATACCCATCAAATTACCAGCAACATTATTCTCAGATCTAGAAAAAACAATACAGGAATTCACATGGAAACATAAACGACCAAGGATAGCCAGAACAATCCTCAGCAAAAAAACCAAACAGGAGGTATCACACTACCAGACTCCAAACCTTACTATAAAGCTACAGTCATCAAAACAGCTTGGTATTGGTACAAAAACAGGCATATAGACCAATGGAATAGAATTGAGATTCCAGAAGCAAAACCTCAATTTATCAACCAACTCATCTTTGACAAAGCCTCCACCACCTACCACTGGGGAGAGGGAACCTATTCAGTAAATGGTGCTGGGAAAACTGGCTGGCCACATGCAGAAGATTGAAACAGGACCCCTATCTATCCCCACACACAAAAATTAACTCTAAATGGATCAGAGACCTAAATGTAAAACCTCAAACCATAAGAACCTTAGAAAATGCAGGAGACACCCTTATGGAAGTTGGAACAAGCAACCAAAACCCGAAATGCTCAGGCCATAAGAGATAAGATAGATAAGTGGGACCTCATTAAACTGACAAGTTTCTGCAAAGCCAAAGAAACCATTAAGAGAGCAGGGAGACAGCCCACAGACTGGGAAAAAACAGTTGCCAACTCCATGTCTGACAAAGGCCTAATATCAAGGCTCTACAAGGAACTCAAATGTGCTGAAAAAAAAAAAAAAGCCTCCCCATTTCAAAGTGGGCAAAGGATATGAATAGACAATTCTCAAAAGAAGACATATGAGCAGCCAACAGATACATGTAAAAATGTTCAGCCTCACTAGTCATTGAGATACCATCTAACTCCAGTCAGAATGGTCATATCAGTAACTCAAAAAATAACAGATGCTGGAGAGGATGTGGTGAAAAGGGAACACTTCTACACTGTTGGTAGGAGTGCAAACTAGTACAGCCTCTGTGGGAAAACAGTGTGGCAATTCCTAAAAGTTCTAAAAATCAACCTTCTATATGACCCTGCAATCCCCCTGCTGGGAATATACCCAGAAGAATTCAAATCACTCTATAAAAAAGATACCTGCACATGTATGATTTATTGCAGCATTGTTCACAATAGCAAGATCATGGAACCAACCATGCTGTCCATCAAAAGAGGACTGGATTTTAAAAATGTGGTACATATACACAATGGAATATTATACAGTCACAAAGAACAAAATCATGAATGTCGCAGCAACCTGGATGGACTTAGAGTTTATAATACTGGGTGATCTTTCACAGAAACAAAGATCTGAGTATCACATGTTCTCACTCATAAGTGGACCTTGAACAACTACTGTAATACTATAAGAAAAGGATTGACAGTGGCAGGAAACTACTGGGGGGGGTGCAGGGAAGTGGGATTAACGGTAGTCAATATCTTCCTGGGGAAGGGGGGGCACACCTCATCAACAAGGGTACCTGCACAATGAATATCTGTATATCTAACCCTTAATTGTATCCCACAATCTTGAAATAATTAAAAAATTAAAACAAAATAAAAACATTTTATAGAGATAGGATCTTGCTGTGTAGCCCAGGCTGCTCTCAAACTCCTGGACTCATGCACTCCTCCTGCCTCAGACAGCCAAAGTGCTAGGACTGAAGCATAGCCCACCTGCAATGGCTCTACCTGTGGTGTTATCACACTTCTACCAACCAGTGTAGCTGATAAACCTGACAAATTTCAAGGTTCTGCTTATATAAAGTTTACTGGGACTATATGGATGGATTCACAATTTTCAGTTCCTCTGGCTAAGAAAAACCGCTCTCTTCATCCCCAACCAACAAAAAAGACACTCAGCACCTTGTTGGAATTTTTGGGTACCAGAGATAGTTAAGTGTCTTACTTGAAAATCCTATTTGAACCTTTATATTAGGTAATCAAAAATTTAAGCACCCTTTGAATGAAGTACAAACCAACATACCTTCTCTCCACACTTGGGTCCCACATCCCCGAGCAGCATGTGATCTACAAGACATTGTGACTAATAATTTTGCTGACGGGAGCCCCTGGGAAAGGTAGGCAGCTTCCATTTGCAGATGCCCTCTGAGGTTTTGGGCAGTCACTTCCATAACATGCAAGGTACACCGCCTACGAGGCACACCTTTGTTAAAAAGCAGCTATTCTATCCCGGTGTGGTAGCATGTGCCTGTAGTTCCAGCTTCATGGAAGGCTGAGGCGGAAGGATCGCCGGAGCCCACAGGTCGAGGCTGTGGTGGCTGAGAGCGGCCACTGCACTCCAGTCTGAGCGACAGAGTGAGGCTCCAACTCAAAAAAAAAAAAAGTAAAAAATAAAAAATAAAATAAAAAAATGAAAAGCAGGATTCACTTGCTATTGGGCTCCAGTCAATACTGAATGATTGAAGTACGGAGGCCTTGTGACTGTCTGGCTTGCTATTTCATTTCATTTTGGGGCAAACCAACTCAGATTCAGTGAATAACAAAGGTTAGAAAGGGTTTTATGAACATTGCTTATCAAATGCAAATAGTGCATTCATGCTCACAGCTGAGCTCATCCGGCTCTCCAGTGGTATCTCAGCTCTACATGAAAAAGTAGTACACTCACACTGTTGCAAGGGCCTTAAATTTAACTTTCTGCTAGACCTGTCGTCCCCCACCATACAGCTCTGACCATGATGATTTGACTTATATTTCCCTTAACCATAGCAAGAAATCTATTGGAAATAGCAGGAGATGGTCTCAGCTTCTGCAATTCCCAAGCAAAATAGCTGTCAACACTTCCGAATGTCTTTCCCACTCTAATTTTTGAAACCACTGCTTTAGCCATTCAGCAGCAACAGACAAATGGAACCCAGCTGTTGGTATGGACAAACAGGGCAAGTTAGATTGGTTGCCTTCATGTAGCCTCTCCAAAACAAGGGCTAGAACCAGTTGTTCATACTTAACTTAGTGAGTAAAATTGATCTCAGACTTTTCATGGTTCTTGAAAGTCAGCAGGAACTGGCTATTCTGGCTATTGAAATAGCTCGGTCGTCTCTCTAGAGGTCAGGGCAGTGAAGCATCTTTATCACTAACAACTCTATGTCTTGGAGCTTGTCGCTTATCACGGTTTTCCTATTTCCGCCTGATGTTATCTAATGATATCACTTCATCTGACTCAGTCACTTCCTTGACACAAAAAATGTAGCGAAAACATAAAGAAGTAAGTAAAGAATTCATAAATTAAAGTCGACAGCTTAGGAGTTACAGTTTTCCTTTTCATGTAAAAGAATACTTTTTTTTTTTTCTCTTGGTAAACCAACAATGGAAATAAATGAACCCGATTTTTCATGGATATAAGTTATTCCTGTGACATAATTCAGGCACCTTCAGAAACTGTTTTAAGCCATTATTTTTGTAATGAAAAGAATGTTATAAGCTTTGCATGAGTATGAAAATGATTATCCAATCCATGCTCTAGGTTAGTCCACGTTCATGTGATGCGTACTATTGAAGTGTTGCTTTATACTTTTCCCCAGAGTCCTCCATGAAGTACTTATCATCCCAAACATATGTCATCTTTCTTTTCCATCATTCAGTTGTAAATATTCATTATCAGGGTAAATAAGATACAGTGATGTAAAGTTACCTTTTTAAGTTCAAGTCGTTTTATTAAAAGTTTGTAAATTAAAAGTTTGTAAACTTTAATTATTGAATAGATATTTTGTGTTTTTCATAGGCTCCATCCCTCCTCTGTCCATCCCCTTCCTACACTTCCCTATAAATATTTCTTGAAGATTTGGGTTTCTTACAAGATAAACTTGACATTTCAAAACTATGTTAAAAGTATCTAATTAGTTACATTTCCATTAGAAAATTACCCTATGATCTACAAGGATTGAATAAACTATTGGGTTCATTAGTACGGGATATCTATATTAGTTCTACTCATAGCTTCCTGCATTAGAAAAAAAAAATCTTTGTCAGTTAGAATTCACATAGAAAGGAATGAAAACATGTTTGTGTTTTTGTTTTTGAGTTGGAGTTTCACTCTGTTGCCCAGGCTGGAGTATAGTGGCAGGCTCTTGGTCACTGCAGCCTCGATCTGCTGGATTCAGGTGATCCTTCCAGTTTAGCCTTCCAAGTAGCTGGAACTACAGGTGTGCGCCACCATGCCCGATTAATTTTTTTTTTTTTTTTTATAGTGGAGATGAGATCTTGCCATGTTGCCCACGCTGGTCTCGGACACATGGGTTCAGGCAATACCGAAAACATGCTTTTTTAAGGAAACAGATCATTTTTTATGACAAGCCTTAGCTATGGTATATCTCCTTCCATGTCACACAAGGCAGATTTGGCTTATTTGTGGTTTTTCTTTTCTTTTTGAGTCGGGATCTCACTCTATTACCAGGTTGGAGTGCATGGCTCACCACAAACTCAACCTCCTGGACTCAGGTGATCCTTTCACCTCAGTCTCTTGAGTAGCTGGGACAGAGGCACACACCACCGTGCGTGGCTAATTTATTTTTATTTTTTGTAGAGACGAGATCTGGCAATGTTACCTAGTCTGGTCTTGAACTCCTGAGCTCAAGCAATCTTCCCACCTCAGCCTACCAAATTGCTGGGAATACAGGTATGAGCCACTGAACCCAGCCTTGTCATGTTAAACTAATTAAAGGCAGCTAGTATCTCATCGCTCCTTTTTGTTTGTTCTTACCAGTGTTGCCAGTTAAACTGAAAGCTGCTAGAAGTCAGAAACTATATCATACTAATTAATGTGTCTTTCATGATCACTTCTGTTCTTGCTCTGCAGTAGGCCCTCAACAAATGGAGGTTGAATTGTACTCTGAAGAAACTAGGTCATGAGAGCCTTAGAGAGGTAGTTCTTTCAGCCAGATCTGCGTCTTAATGGGTTGAGAAAAAAGGTCAGTTCCTAAGACAAGGTTTCGTCCTCTGCTCTTGAACCAGTCACCTAGCAGGTCCAGATCACAGTGGCCCTAATTTCTGTAAACCTAAGAACATTTAGATAAAACAGTGTTGTCCAGATAATGTAACTGAGATAACAATTATAGTACCATGTTATTCTTCCTAGATGAGATGACACTGATAAGCTACCATCACCTAGGATACATTTGGAAGTTAATTTTTCACTCAGTAATGATGACAGTTCCCCATTGATTTAGTCATTCATTTTCATTGATCCCTCTGGCCAACAGAGAAGAAAGCTAAAAGTGCCAAGATTTTCAGCTGTGAACTTGGAACAACTTTGTGGAACAAATTTGCCTTCCCTGACCACCTGAGCTATACGGTCTATGGAAACAAAAATAAATAAATAAACACAGTTGTACAAACTTACTCTATGGTAACATAAAGATGGAATCAGCATAGCGATAAAGCTGAAAGAAACCATAAGTTCATTTCTAGTGTTTAGCTTACAGAAGCTGAAATCTATTTTTAGGAATATTTTTCAGTCGAATATTAAAATAAAATGGAAGTGTCCATGACATACTATTACCATGAAAGAAACTTGTACTACGTGAGTGAGAAATGTATAATACAAATTGTGCAAAAATATTAAAATATTTTTAGGTGGGGTAGTTACAGTTTAGTTAAGACTATTTCCCAAGCTTTAACCGGAAGGTGAGAGTGAACAGAAAGGCTGGTTACCATCAACTATGATGGTTACAAGACAAGGTCTGGCACTGAGCACTGAGATGGTCCCTGAAGAAGTACAGACCTATTTCATATTTCAGAATTCCTTAATACTAAAACTGACTTCTCCCTTATTACTTTCCTAAGTGTTTTTTTTTTTAATTTAATAGAAAGATAGATACAACTTGGAGTCAGGAGACCTGGATTCTAATTCTGTTTCTATTAACTACTTTGGGACCTTAGCGAAATCAATAGTAAAATGATGGAAATGGAATGTTCTCTTTATTCTCTAATCAATATCTGAATTCTGTGATTCCTTCTATTAAGAATGTCAAGCATTCCATTTGCAGCTAAATGGATAAAAATGTGTTTTACAAAGTCATATGTAAAATCATAGAGTTTAAATGTTTCTGTTCGGAATTTTAATTGTACATTTGAGTTGACTTATGAGAGCATCGTTTTGAAAGCATTGTTGTTAAACTTTGGTTGACTCATCATGCTAGTTCTGAAATGTTCATTTTGCATATTTGCTCTTTGAAAATGCTTTTAAAAATTTTTTTTATAGAATGTGAGATAGAAGGCAAAATCATTATGAACATTTATACAATAACTTGATATTTACAAGTGTAATTTTGGAGTTATTTGAATTCATGAAATTTGCATTTTATAACAGACACTCTTGTGAATTTGTAAATAAGAATGCAAATACTCATAACAATTTAATAATACATCCACCATCATAAATAAGAAAATATGCGAAATATATATTGTCATGAAAACATTTTATTTGATTATGACTTTAAAATATCTTGCCTTCATAAGACACTAAATTGCCTGACTATCTAATATTGTAATTTTAGGTGAGTGTGAGCATGCATTCTGTATTTCTTTCTTTCATGGTTTTGTTTATAAATTTGTCTAGAATTTTATGTAGTTCAATTTGTCAATTCAATTACATAAAATTATTTGCCTGTGATTTCCAGATTTTACTGAATAAAATCAGTTAACCAGTTTATAAGAAAAAAGTATTTTTACTGTTGTAATTAAGAAGGCATTTCTTAAAATTCAAGATGGAAAACAGCTGTTATCCCAAATACCAAATAAAAGAACTTGTATATATTTACCTTAAATGGTTAAACAATTTAAGCTAGCATCCATAGGTTTTAATTCTTTCTCTCCAAATCTCCCATCTTACTGCTTCTCTTCTGTAGTCTTTCTCTCTCTTTACCACACACAAGGCAAAAAATGGTTTCACCTGGAACCTGATCTAATGGCAACTTGATAAGGAAATACATTAGATCATTTCCATAGTTTTTCATTTCTCTTTGCCAATTTTTATATTTATCTTTAACATTGTACACATTTAATTTATACTCATCATCCCCTGGGTGGCATATGATTATGAGCATGACAAGATGCAGGTTAATGGTACCCAAATATATGCCTTTCCAGGACTGGTGTGCCTTTCTCCCCATGTGTTCTATTTAGCTGCTTTCTGTAGTCTTTCTTACTTAAGAAAATAACATCAAATATTAAATCCAGACAGATCTTTTTGAATTTCAGCTTTGCATCCTTTTTCTTTTTTGGAGTCTGGATCTCACTCTATCACCCAGGCTGGAGTACAGTGGCACCATCACTGATCACCACAGTCTCAACCTCCTGGGCTCAGGCGATCCTTCTGCCTCAGCCTCCCAAGTAGTTGGGACTACAAGCAAGCACCACCATTCCAGGCATCTGCAATAATTTTTAACAGAAATCCCTGCAGTAATTTATAGAAGGTTAATTATTTGCATTCTCATAGATAATTCTGAAACCATTTTCATATTTTGATGTTAATTAGTATTATGTTACAATACACTGACATGAATTTATCATTAACATACTTATAGGCAATAACTGATCAAAGTCAGCATTATTCCTTGCTTTCAGCTGGGAGGTATCCACAATACACATTCATTATGGTTGGACATACTGGACAATACTAATAGCTCCACTGCTACTCCAATGGTAAGAATATTCAGAGGAATAATTAAATAATCTTTTGATTCAACTCCTGACTTACCTACTGTCCACATGGCATGGTCACATGTGAATATTTGTAGTTAACTATAAGTTTAAATACATTGCTTTGAATGTTCTTCTTAGTTAAGCACTAAATTTAACCAATTACAATTTCCAAATTTAGAGACAACAGTAAAGTCTTTATTCATAACCCCTCCTGATTTTTGAGGCAGCTGTCTTCATTCACTTAAAACCACCCCTTGTCAGGGACTTGCTCAGTGTGTTTGTGCCTATGCCGACAAGAGAAAAGAGAAATAAAACAAAACAAAGCAAATTCCTGATGTTGTAGAAGGTGAGATTTTAAGACAATCCCCACTACACAAATTCCCTGAATAACTGCCCAACTTTCCCTTCCCATTTCTTGTGTAGGTAGAGACTTGCTCCTTTAAAGTAAAAAAGAATCTTTCTCCACCAAGTGCAAGAGCAAGAATGGCAATTTAATTTTTATTCCCTGAAAGTATTGATATTACTAATGGTAGCAGGAGAGTTATATTCACACACCACATATTTAAGTGGGACACCATTTAAAGTTTCAAAATTTATTTTTAGATCCTCTTTGCTGTATTGCTGAGAACACATGCCATACGACCAAAGGTTCTATAGAGTAAAATGTCATGTTTTAAATTAACACATTTTCATCACTTCTTTGACAAATTCAATCATAAATTGTGCGGAGTAGATTTGTTTTTAAGATTGCAACACAGGTGGCAACCGGGAGTGTGAATTTTAGCATTTAAAAGCTCTCTTCAGGTGCTCAGGCATTCCCCTCAGCCCTGAGCTCATATTCATTCTTTGAACACAACTCCTTATTTTATTCCAAACCAAGCAGAAATACTAAAACGGTAACATGGTTCCAGAAGAAAGGGCTCTGCCCTAAGAAAACTTCTACAGAAATTCTGTCTGGATGCTGAGATACTACAGAACTCCCAAAGCACCCAGATATTGCAGGAGCTTCTTGATACAATGTTTTCTAATCCCTCTATATCCCTCTCTTAGCCACTACACCTAAAGAAAAATAAGAGCTTTAGCTTATTGCAATTTCAAAGAAGATTTGAAAGGGTAAGTTTGGTGCTACCCTCATCTCCTTCAAGCAAAAACTTCTTATCCTCAAGAGTTGCTGAGCCTTTAATAGTGTTGTTGCTGAGCGAAACTCACCTCCCAGTCAGCTGCTCAGTTCTTAACCTGGAGCTAAGACCAAATCCGGAGGCACTAGTAAAATAGGTGTATTCCCAGTACTCAGCTAAAACGCTTCTAAACAAGTAGCACACATCTAAGCAGTGCAAATAGTTCTGCGCCCTAAAACAACAATAACTAAAAGTTTTGTCACCAAAGGTTTTGTTGTTGTTGTTGTTTTCTTTGTCTTTTTTTTTTTTATGTTCGATCATACCTTAAACAGTTCAGGTGCTGAGAAACACACAAAGTAACTGTGCAGAAGCCAGGATCGCAGCGTGTCTGCGTCTGTTTCCTAAGGTGACTGTCAGAAAAGCCGGAGAGGCACCACCGTGTCAAGGAATGAGGTCAGAATTCACTGAAGACCATTCACTCTGGGAAGGACTCCAGCGGGACAGTGGGACTCACGAGCCAGGTTTTGGGAAAGGTGGGTGAGGGCGGACTTTCTGGAAAAGGCTTTGTCAGCGCGAGACCGGGTGAAGGGTGGCAGATGGGGGCGTTTGAGCACTGGCTTGGGGGGGGGCAGGACGGTGAGGGCAGAAATGACCCTGCTCGGGGTGACGGGAGGGTCGGGGCCAAACGCTGCAGCTGCTAGTGTGGGAGCCTGGAAGCTGGAAGGTGAGGAGGGAGCGCGAGACGCAGGCAGCTGTCCCCGGGAGGCAGAGGGGTTCAGGTTGCCAGCAGGTGGAGTTGAAATCAAACATCCCCTTGGGGACCGCGGAGCAGCACCCTCCTAGACCCTCTGCCTGGAGGCTGGGGAATCCCAGCAGGTGGTTTGGGGTGCCTCCCACATTCCAAGATGTTCCCTCCGCGCGAAGCCTTGGCGCCCGACCGACCCCCTGCGCTCTCCGGGCGACTCACCGGTCCTGGGGGATAAGCGCCATCCGGGGCGCGCGCGAGGGCTGCGCGGCGCTGGCGGCCGGCAGGGCCGAGCGGCGGCGGCGGCGCTGTCCTAAGATCGGGACCGGAGCCGGGGGACGCCGAGGCGGCGACAGCGGCGGCGGGGGCGCAGGGAGCTGCAGGCTGGGCGAGCGGTGGATCCGGAGCTGCTGCGCCGCGCGCGCTCTCTGCCCATCTCCGGCTCCGCCGAAGCGGCTACCGCTCCTGCCGCTGGAGGGGAGGGCGGAGAGGGGGAGGGGAGGAGGCACGCGGCAGGGAGGGACGGAAGAGCAGGGAGGGTGGGGGGAGCGAGGGGAAGAGGGAGACGCTCACTGGAGTTGGGGCGGTGGGGGGAGGGAGGCGCACACGCGCCCAGCCAAGGTTCCCACCAGATGAGCGCGGGGAGGAGAGACCCGGGCGGGGAGGGGGAGGCGATGGGTCTCTCCTCCGTCCCCCTCCCACCTCGCGCTCCTTCCCCCTTCGCGCCCTTTCCTTGGGCTCTTCCTTTCGTGCTTCAGGCCGGGGGTTACCCAAGCTCGGCTACGGCTGCGGCTTCAGCGCGCGGGTGCGAGGGCTGAGCCCGGGAGGCGGCCGCGATCGCCCTCCGCGCCACCGGCCTGTGGCACCTGTGCGCGCACACACCGCGGCTCGCTTCATTGCGGCGGACCGGGATCCGGAGCCCGGGGCCCTGCCTCTCTCCCCTTTCTGGCCAGAGTAGGAGCCTGCATGTGCCTCCATGGCATCTGTGTAGTCCCCCATTGCTGTTTGTTTCTCCGGGCGCGCTTTGGCACCGGCTGTCCCGCCAGAAGGCGCCAGCAGGGAGCTCCTTGCAGGCAACCATCCCTGCCCCTTGGAGCTGATGCCTGGGCAGGGGTGGCCGTGGTTGTTTGCTGCCGGGGTTGACCTGCTAACGAGATTTAAAATATAGATGTGTGTGTGTGTGTGTGTGTGTGTGTGTGTGTGTGTGTGTGTGTGTACGCACAGGCAGCTATAACTATATATATAGTTTGACCTGATTGCCTCAAACCATGTTCTCGGTGATCTAGGAAGGTCACAGTGATAGTTCATTACCTTCTGCTTCGGTTCCCTTCCTTTTCTCAACATTCTAAGAACCCAGGACACGACTTAGCACATTTAATCGAAATATTTCTCCCTCTCTTTACCGCAGAGCTTTTCATCCCCCCCCCAACACACACAACCCCACATTCTCCTAGGGTTGGCCCGCTTTCCTGTTGTGGATTTTTGTTTGCTCTATTACACTGTAAATCAATCTGTATCTTCGCAGACTACAAAGAAGCGCGTGCAGACAGATACTGTATGTAGTGCAGGTACACGCACAAGATTGGGGTGAATTCACAGACATTCAGGAAATATAAATACACTTGGGACATTATTGACTGATTTCCATGAACCCTGATTTTGTTTCATCATCTTCACGGGATTGCTGGAGGTAAGCAGGGAGTAAGCAGATGACCTGTGTAAAAGATATGACTGGTAGGGGAAAAAAAAAGTCTAGTAAAACTCTCCTCAAATAACATAACACATAAAGTGATCGAATTACTCTCTGACAATCCCCAGAGAAGAGATTCCAATTTTGTTTGTGTTGCTTTAAAAAGAGAAAAAAGAAAGAAGGAAAGTAAAGAAAAAAAGAAAAAGATTGAAGTAATCTTTCAGTTGAAGTCATTAAAAAAGCCTAAAGGATCATAGTCTCTGGAAAAAATACATTAGGCATTTCATTTTGCATAAGTATGTCTTATATAACAAATGTACTCATGAAAATAAGTGTTCCCTTGATTGTAAATGCGGTGTGAAAAAACACTTTCAATGCAATAAGCTATACCTAAACATTGGTGAAACACCTCTACATTCACATGAATAAAAACAAAACAATGTTGATGAAGTAATACTTGATGGTCTGGACATTCTCAGTTTGTTAGAATCTTTCCCATTGAGCATGTCTGTTAATGAAAATATTTGATTTCACAGCTACCTAATGATCTGAATGAGAGAACCACTTCCTCCATGAAGTGTACAACAAACACCAAACTTTCTAATATACTTCACTTCCTTTTTTTGAGTTGGAGTCTCACTCTGTCGCCCAGACTGGAGTGCAGTGGCACACTCCCGGCCACCGCAACCTTGACCTGCTGGACTCAGGCCATCTTCCCACCTCAGCTTTCCAAGTAGCCAGAACCACAGGTGCGCGCTACCGCCTCTAGCTAATTTTTGATTTATTGTAGAGATGAGGCCTCGTCAAGTTGCCTGGGAGGGTCTCAAACCAACGGGCTCAGGCAATCCATTCGCCTTGGCCTCCCAAAGTACTGAAATTACAGGCTGAGCCATGGAACCCAGCCTACTTCACTTCTAAAAAGCATGTGTTACTGTCTCCACATGCCCAAAGGTGCACCATGCAAATTCATGAACTGTTCTTTCAAACAAGACCACAGAAAGAATATGGTTGGTGAAGACCTACAATTCATTCTGCTCTGTAAGTCTTTTCAATGGTGTCTATATTGCAGAGGTGAACAACAGATTTTACAAATGCCAGTGACTCCTTGGGCAGGGGACAGTTATCAAGATTTCATTAAATCTCTATTTTTCTCATCCCTGATGAGAGTGTTCCTTATCCCTTCCTTACTAATATCATTCATCTTTGAGAACTTTTACTATTTTACTCCTGTATCTGATTATGAAATTTTAATAGTAATAGCTTATAGTCTTATTTTTATGGTTCTAAAATGGTAAAGAAAAATATGCAAACTAAAGTGACCTAAAGCCAAGCGAAGAACAGTGATGGTGTTTCCAGCACAGTAAAACAAGCTTCTCACTTCTCCCTCTAGCTTACCTCCCCCACCACTGGAGACAGACTAGGATGATAAGTGATGGAATGATATTCAATTCTCCTGTTGGAAGAAGACGTGGATTTCAATTTAGATTCTGCAGCTGAGTGAAAACTTTTCTGTCACCTCTACCACAGCATTCCCTCCCTTTTTTATTCCTTCACCCTTCTACATCTCCATTAGTGCTACATTGTGTTATGTATTACAACACGGAAAGTCACAAATAAATAAATTAATAAAAGAAAGCTTGATTTTAAGCCCTGACCCTTTCAATTTACCGAACTGAAAACAAATTCTCCTGCTGAAATTTTTTGAAATCAGAAAGATTCAAAACTCTACATGTGAACGGATACAGCATGGGTGCCGGATATTAGTAAGTGATGGAAGTATCATTGCTCTATTTATTCAATACATATTTAATGAGAACTCCCTGTAGTCAGGCAATATGTTAGGCCCCAGGGATATCACAGCTAAGAAAATTGTTAACTGTGCCCTTGTTAGCTTAAGAGTCCACTGATACAATAAAAGAGCTTTATCACTAAGAAAGATGTTATAGGGATAATGGTGATGATGGTAAATTTCAAACTCAAAGAAGAAATGTTTACTAATAAAATGATAGGCATTATGAAGATTAAAAGTAGAGGAAGACAGATTATAAAACTCTGCTGTAGTTAGTTCTTACATGAACTGTTGAAGAAAAGAAAAAAAAAGAGGGTTTAAGAAAGTCATATTTGTTGTAGCAAAATGAAACAATGGATATTTTTTAGGTCAGAGAAAATTTTGGTAAGCCTTAACTTTTAAAAATAAGAGTTTGCTTTTATTCACAGTGAAAAATGGACAGTAATGACTTTGAGGTTGTAGAGATGTCTGGAAAAGCATTTATGTCCTATATGATACATAGGGTTTACAGTGCTGACTGCATGAACTGAATCTGTTATGAAAACAATGGTATGAATTAGATGCTTTCCTTTTTCCTCACCAAAAATATAAAGTAACAAGGAGAAAAGGCCCTACACATTTTTATTTTAGAAAAATCTGGAGATTGGTAATTTTCAGTTTCTAAAACATAGATATGAGACGCCGAAATCTCTGAGATTGACCAGAAGTTTCAGAAGAGAAAGAAGGAGGAAGGGCAGAGAGTGGTCCCAATGATACCTAATTTTAGAATGCATCAATAAAAATAAGCTTCATGAAAGTGAGCCTTTCACTTGAAAGAGCAAAATCTAACTCCCTTGATAACAGCAATGAATCCAAGAACTGGAATTGGGATATAGCTGCAGAAGAAGGAGGCAGGAGAGAAGCAAGGCATGTGTAGGGAGGACTCGGTTGTGGCTAATCTTGCACAACCTGAGAAAACCATGATGCTTGAAGGCGAGTTGCCTGTCTTGGCTGGTGAAACTTGCATTTCTTGTTTGCAGCAATTTTTGTGGAAACTTGAGTGAGCAGGACTGATGACAGAAGTCCAGCTGAATATGTCTTGTAGGAAGTAAAAGCAGGGTATACAAAAGTCAGACAGGAGCAATATTTGCAAAAAAGAAGTCTCTGTAGCAACAGGGAAGAGGGGAACTTTGTAAATTCCAGATGGCTATTTTTTTCCTTCTTCTTTTCCCAGAAACCAAGATAGAAAAATTTAGCTAAGATACTTATGAGTAATTGAAAAAAGAATGGACACAGTGTCAATACAAAAGCAATGTAGGAAAAGACTTCCAAAGGAGCAGTAAAAGTTACCATTGTTGCAGAAGATACTCCCTAACAATGTTGCTATGGAGAAGTTGAAAAATTTGTTCTAACATCATACATAAATTTTCATAAATGCACAATGAAGGAATGTCTTCTATCAATTAGAACTACAAGATACCAATGAAGAACTCTTGGGGAGGGATGATGAGATAATAATAGGAGCTGGTGACATAGAGCTGGTAAAACTCAGAAAAGAAGTGGAATAAAAAATAATACCATCACAAAACAAGAATAAAAATGAAACAATAACAAGGAAAAATAATCATTGAGATAAATACAGTAAGGAAAAGAAGGGGTAGAAATGAGAAAGCCAAGCAAAATAAAATGGAAGAAAAAGATAAACAGAATTGGAATATAAAAGAGGGAGAAGAAAGGCAAAAGTAATCCATCAAACATAAAATTAAAGTTAAAAAATGGGAAAATATTGAAATATATTATTAATGAAAGAAGTTTTTTTTCAAATGAAAGAAGACTTGAAATTTCATTTTGAAAGGAAACAATAATTACCAGGGAAAATTGTTCCAGAATTATCAGCACCAAGATGTATTCTAGTACAGTAACTAGAAAAATAGATATTTAAAAAAATCTTTTGGACAAACAGGCAAAAACAACCCATAATTTATAAAGGGTAACATTGAGACTGGCCTCAGAATTATTCACTGTAACATTCAATAGTAGAACAGAGTCATTCAATATCATTGGGGCAAAGTCTATAAGATACCAAATGAAATAGAGTGAGAATTAGGGTTTTTTTTTTTTGTTTTTTGCTTGTGTGTTTTTTTGCCAAATAGTTCTTCAAATGTGTGTAAAGGTATAAAGAAACAATTTTTGAACATGCAAGAACTCAGGGAAGATAAAACTCATGAGCCCATCTTCAGAAATTCATTAGAGAATCAAATGCAGCTTTTTAAAAGATAAATGGAAGAGACATGCTGGATCAAGCACTGATTATTCAAGTTAATATATTGTATGTATTTATCTATTGATCAAAATGTTAGAATATGAGAATTAAAGAGACATAATTTAATGTAAACCTCATATGCTCTAATAGTATAAAAATAATATGTTTAAACAAAACTAGGATGAGAAGGGCAAAAGAAGATGGGATATAAAGCATTGATTGTCTAATGGCTGAAAGACCAGGAAAATCACTGAATGCAGCAAATAATTAGTCTGACATTTACCAATGGAAGAGTAAAACATAATCAAGATAATATTGAATAAATTATGTGGTAAAGCAGAACAGCAAGGAGGAATAAGAAACACCAATTTTTATCATTGTTTATTTTAGCAAACTAACAGATATACCATAAAAGAGAGAAATGCAGTTAATTTATGAATAAATGATTGCAAAAGTAACAAAGAACAAAATAAAAATCTTTGTAAATATTAAGAATACCTGCACAGAGAAAAAGAATAAAGGAAATAGACTACCTTTGTCTGATACAAGAATGGCATAAGAAGAAATAGGCCACAGAGTAAAGGAATTTTACAAAGTAACAAAGTAAAAACATAACATAAAACATGGCAGTACCAAGAATAAACATATCCATCATATTAACAAATGCAAATGCAATTATCTCATGTGCTATGGAAAAAATAAAATTTTTTTCAAAATAGAATTCTATGTTTTGTATCTACAGGAAAACTCAGAATTTTTGAAAAGAAATGAAAAGGTGAACAAACCTATACCAGGCAATTGCAACCAAAAGCGAGCAAGAATTGTAATTTTAATCAGAGATAGGGTAGCATAAAGCCAAAAATATGTTATACAAGATAAAGAAGGATATTTTATGGTGCTAGAACTAGATACCTCCCTATGGAAGCAAAGTAATTATAAATATCTATGTACCAGATATTATATCACCAACATTCCTTAATCAGAACTTATAAGACATAGTAAGAGATAGCATGTAGCCCGATATTGACAGAAGTCTTAATACTTTAAGCCATAAGTGTCCACATGAATAGAAAGTAAGTAAAGATATTGAAGACTAAATATTGTATATGCTTTTAGAACAATTTCAAATACGAGAATTCATGCAAATGTCTTAGTCAAAATATTAACAAGTGAAGTTTAGCAGCTCATTACTACATCATCACAAATTATGTGCTTTTTTTCCTAGAAGGTAAAAATGTTTCTATATTTAAAAAATTTATTAACATACTTCATAGCTTCCCTCATCTACAAAATATCAGTATCCACTTTGCAGGATTTTTAAAAAATCATAATTAAAAGAGTTATTGCATACTAGACTTTTAGCAAGAATGCCTGCTATCGGTTGTAGTTTATTAGTATTCATAAGATATTAAAAATGACTGTGATAGTAATATAAATCTTGTTATTGTTTTCTTAAATAAACTCTTTGTGTTGATTTATGAATGTGTTCTCATCTCTTATCCCTTCTCCTCAGGGCTTTTAATATTTTTTTTTAGGTCCTCTGGGTTTTTTTTGTATATTATGTCCTACTAGAAATTAAGATCAATTTGTAAATTCAGAGAATACTTAAGACCATCCACCCATTTAAAAATAATTTCAAATTATGATAGTAATATATGAGTATGTTCTCTTTTTAATTTTTTTATTTATTATAAAGATGTGGGGTACAATTCAGGGTTAGGTATACAAACATTGATCTTGCAGGTACCCTTGTTGATGAGGTATGCCCCTCCCTCCCCTAATGGTTTCCCTCAACTGCCAGTTCCACCCCCTCCCCTGACAGTTTTCCACTACTGCCAATTGCTTTCTTATAGGATTATAATTGTTCAAGGTCACCGATGAGTGAGAACATATGGAACTCAGTTCTTTGTTTCTGTGAAGAGATACTTCTCAAAAGAAGATATACGGGCAGCCAACAGACACATGAAAAAGTGCTGAGCCTCACTCATCATCAGAGAAATGCAAATCAAAACCACACTGAAATACCACCTAACCCCTGTAGGAATGGCCATCATTAATAAAACAAACAACAACAGATGCTGGTGAGGATGTGGAGAAAAAAGAACGCTTCTACACTGCTGGTGGGAATGCAAACTTGTACAACCTCTCTGGAAAACAGTCTAGAGATTTCTGAAAGAACTAGAAATTGACCTTCCATATGACTCAGCAATTCCCCTATTGGGAATATACCCAGAGGAACTCAAATCATTCTACAAAGAAGATACCTGCACACGTATGTTTGTTGCAGCTCTATTCACAATAGCAAAAACATGGAACCAACCATGTTGTCCATCGAAGCTGGACTGGATAAAAAAAAAAAATGTGGTGCATATACCCAATGAAATATTATGCAGCCTCTTTTTAAAAAATAGACTTTTTGTTTTTGTTTTTGAGTTGGAGTCTCACTGGGTCGCCCAGACTGGAGTGCAGTGGCCGCTCCCGGCCACCGCAGCCTCGCCTGCTGGGCTCCGGAGATCCTTCCGCCTCAACCTTCCAAGTAGCCGGAATTACAGGCATGTGCTACCACGCCTGGCTGATTTTTTGATTCATTGTAGAGCTGAGGTCTCGCTGCCCAGGCGGGTCTCGAATCCGCGGGCTCAGGCAATCCGCTCACCTCAGCCTCCCAAAGGCGTGGGATTACAGGCTGAGCCACCAAGCCCGGTTTAGACTTCATTTTTTAGAACAGTTTTAACTTCACAGCAAAATAGAGGAGAAGGTACAGAGTTCTCACAGGCTCCACCTGCACCCCAGCTCCCACACATGTACAACTTATCAACTCCGCATTATCAACTTCTCTCACAAGAGTGATACATCTGTTATAACCCACGATACTACATGAATATATTATCATCACCCAATGTCTATCATTTATTAGGGTTCATTCTTGATGTTGTAGATTCTACTGGTTTTGAAAATGGATAGTGACATATGTGTCATGGCATACATTATTTAGGACAGCATTGCTTTGCTGTCCTAAAAATCTTCTGTCTTCCAGCTATTCATCCCTCCCTCCCCACTGACCCCCGACAACCACTGATCTTTTGACTGGCTGTATAGCTTTGCCTTTCCCAGATTGTCACATCGTTGAAATTACATTCCGTACCATTTTCAGACTGGCTTCTATCGCTTAGTCATATGCATTTAAGTTTCCTCCATGTCTTTTCATGGTTTGATAGATTATAATTCAATACTCAATATGAGACCATCCAAGGAGAGAAGCTAAATAGAGAAGAGGTAGAGCACTCCAACACAGAGAAGTCTGAAAGGAAAGGAAAAAAAAAGAACGAAATATATTTAATAAAAACCCACTGAAAGCCGGGCTCGGTGGCTCAGCCTGTAATCCCGAGCCTTTGGGAGGCTGAGGTGAGTGGATTGCCTGATCCCACGGGTTCGAGACCCGCCTGGCAGCGAGACCTCATCTCTACAATAAATCAAAAAATCATTCGGGCGTGGTAGTGCATGCCTGTAATTCCGGCTACTTGGAAGGCTGAGGCGGAAGGATCGCCCGAGCCCAGCAGGTCGAGGCTGCGTCTGGGTGACCGAGTGAGACTCCAACTCAAAAAAAAAAACCCAAAACAAAACAAAACCCACTGAAACAGGTGAAAAACCAGCAATGTATCAAATCTTAGGATCACAGGAAACAGTGTTTTATAAAGAGAGTAGCCTAAAGTGTCAAATAGTGCTGAAAGTTGATGAATTATAAACTGTGAGTGTTTATGTTTCTCCTCTTTTCAAGAATTTTGCTGTGAAAGGGGGGAAAAAAGGATTGTAGATGTAGCTGGGGTGAGAGGTTTTTGTTTGCTTCCTAAACACAGGTTATGATAAGACACTCTCGTATATCATTGGGAATGGTGGAACAGCAAGGTAGAAATTAACTATGTTATAAACAGGGGTGAGAATTATCGAAGTGAGGTCCTTGAGGAGTCTAAAGTGATGGAAGCAGATGGCTTGCCCTCAGACAGAACCAGAGGGTTCCTTCCATAGGGAAAACATAATATGTGGAACAGAAAGAGCGGGAGGTGAATTTGTAGAAAGATGAAGCAATTTTATTTGATTGCACAATTTTTTAAATGAAGTGTATGAAGACATCATTTGCTATATTTGCCATTTATTGCTGCACAATGAATTGCTGCAAATTCTAGGGTCTTGAATTTTTTAAAAAATATATTGTTTAGAGTTCTGTAGGTTATTCATCCAATGGTACATAATTTCTAACAAATCTGCAATGAAGGTTTTAGCTGACACTACAATGATGTCGACGCTTAACTTGGGGAGAATTTTCTTCCACCCTCACTGCTATGACTATTGGCAGATATCAGGTCCTGGCTGGATGTCAACTAGAGATGTCAATTTCTTGTCACATAAACTTCTCCATAGCATTACTCATCACACAGCCACTTACTTCCTACAGAGTGAATGATCCAGGAGTGCAGGAGACAGAGTAGCAAGTTGGAAGTTATAGTCTTTTTATAATATAACCTCTGAACAGATATTTAATTACTTTTCCTGTATTTATTTGTTAGAAGCAAGGCACTAGGATCAGCCAACACTCAAAGGGAGGAAACATACATAGGTATAAGTGTCAGGAGATGGAGAGCATCAGAAGTGATTTTAGAGACTGTTTGGAACACTTAATTAAGGCGAAGGGGGGAGGAGACATCATTGTGGAGGTTGTAGGAGAAAAGAACATGAAAATTTGAAACAGTATTCAAAGAACTCTACAAAGAAGAAAAGTGAAAGTATCGATAAATTTAATCTCCAGCACACATTTGGATTTGGGTACATTAATGCAACCTTAGTGTCCTTTGGTCAGAATAGCTTACTATGCCTAAGATGAGTTCTGAAAGGGACAGTTGTGGTGGTGTTTGGGTGTTTCTGCAATACAGAAGATCCCATTACATTCAGAAGTGTCATTTCTTCAGGATTGATTTAGGCTGAAGGATTAACTCAGTCTCTTTTTACTAGGTGTGACTCAGGAGGGCAAGAACTATGTAGAGAAGCTTGCAATAAGAGAAAGGTATTTTAAAGGAGACTATTAGAAATAAGCAAGGAGAGTATAATAAAGTATTAAATATTTGATTATCTGGTTAGGCTTGTCAGTGGCCTTTTTACTATGAAAATTTTCAGAATGTATCTGTACAAAATACCTTCTTACTGCTACCCCAGATGCAAATAGTAGGGAAAAATCTACAACACACATGAATAAACATGCACACACAGAGAGATTTTTTTCAAATACAAGTTCTTCTCTTTTTCTTTGCAGTGACAGAATCTTCCGAGTTTATGTTTAGTTTATGTTCACACAGCTACAAACTATATTTCCCAGCCTCCCTTGAACATAGATAAAGGTATGTAGTACATTCTGCCTCACAGAATGTGAAGGCACATTATGTGTGCAAACTTATAAAAGGTCACAACATTTAAGGAGAAAATCATTCACCACCGGTGATGTTTAATTTTACTTGTTGACTTGACTAGGTCACAGGATGCCCAGACATTTGGTCAAACATTATTTTGGATGTGTCCGAGTACATGAATTAACAATTGACTTAGTAGAATGAGTAGAGCAAATTGTTCTTTCTAGTGTGCATAGGCTCCATCCAATCAATTGAACACCTGAAGAGAACAAAAAGGCCTTCCTGCAAGTAGAGGAAGACTTCTTCCACCTGGTTGCTTGAGCTGGAGCGTCAGTCTCCTCCTGCACATAAGCTGGAACTTATTTGGTTCTCCTGGTTCTCAGACTTTTGGGTACAAACTGGGACTATACTACCAACTATCTTTGCTCTACAGCTTATTAATTGCAAATCTTGGGACTTCTCAGCCTCCATAATTGCATGAACCAATTTCTTATCCAGTAAATCTCTATTTATATGTGTGTGTATACATACATAAGAGTTTATACTAATAACTCCTACTGTACTCCGCTTTACTTGAGAATTCAGACTAATACAGATTTTGATACAAAAAGTGGGTTACTGCTATAATAAATAATAAAAATATGTGAAAGTACCTTAGAACTGGGTAATAAGTAGAGGCTGGAAAAGTTTTGAGACGAATGCTAGAAATATAGACATTAAGAGTGATTTTGAAGAGGTCTCAGATAAAAATGAAAAACATATTATTGGGAACTGAAGGAATGATGATTTTTTGTTACATAATAGCAAAGAACATGGAGAAACTGTATTTCAGTGTTTTGTGGAAAGGAGAAATTGCAAGCAACATTGAATATTTAGCTGAGGAGAATTCTAAGAAAAGTAATTAAGGAGTGGCTTGGTTTGTTCTGACTGCTTATAGTGAAGAAGGGAGAGATGATTGAAGGAGAAATTAAGCAAAAAGAAATCAGAACTTAAAGACTTGAAACATTTTTAATCTTCCTATATTGCAAAAAATGAGAAAGTGTGTTCAGAGGAGAACACCAAGGTTGTGATGGGTCTGTCACTCAAATATGACCTCATGGAATTATATGAGCGGAAACACTATCAGCTTGAACTAAGAGTGGTGGAGATGGGATAAAATGAAGAAAGGCTGTCAGATTTCTTAGATCTTACAGGATGGGAACATACACTAGCTTTCAAGAAAAACAAAGGACTCTGAAAGTAATTCAAAGATCATCAGGGCCCCCATATCTCCATTTCCATAGGCCAGAAAGCCTCTCATCAAAGCCTTGGGGGCAAGACTGCCCATCAGAGCCATGGAGTGGGACTGTCCTTTGGAGCCATGGAACCAAGGCATCCCAGAGCCTTGGGGGCATGTCCCCCACTCAGCAGAGCCATGCTCTTCAGCCCAAGAAGGTCCTGGAGTGCAGAGCATAAAACTAAAGCGGATTGTTCGCAACTCTTGAGATCTGATAGAATTTGCCTTGTTCAGTTTTAGACTTGCTTGATACTCATCACCCTTATCTTTTATTCTATTTCTCCCTTTTTGAATAGAAATATCTATTCTATGCCTGTCCCACCATTGTATTTTAGAAGCACATAAGTTGTCTGGATTCAGAGATGCACAGTTAGAGAGAAATTCTGCTTCAGGATGAATCATACCTCACTCATACTGGATTTTGGTAATGTTTAGATGAGACTCTGTAGTTGATGCTAAAATGAAGGAGGACTTCTGAGGCTGTTGGGATAGAATGAATATATTTTGTATGAGAGAAGGATAAAAAATGGAGAGATGCAGTGGTAGAATGCTAGGGACCAAATCCCCGACATCATATGTTAAAGCCCTAACCTTGATGTCAAGCTTCTGGGAGATAAATGGGTGCAGATGGGTTTATGAAGGTGAGATTCTCGTGATGGGATTAGTGTCTTTATAAGAAAACGGCACCAGAAAGATTACTTTTGTTCTCTCTCTCTCTCATCTCTCTATCTATGTCTCTATCTATTTCTCCTCTTGTCTCTCTATTTCCTTCCTCCATGAAATGTGAGGACAGTGAAAAAGAGACTACCTGCAAGCCAGGAAGAGAGCACTCACCAAAACCCCAACAAGCTGGCACTCTGATCTCAGACTTCCAGTCTCAGAACTGTGACAAAATAAATTTCTGTTCTTTAAGCCACCTAGTCTATAGCATTTTGTTACGGCAGCCCAAGTATACTAAAATCCAGCACCTGCTTCTTTTTTTCATCCTTGTCTCAGACTAAAACACAGAAGTTATGGCATGAGAGTTGTGTAATCATGTAGATAAAAACATTAACTTGAGAGATGGCAAAGCATCAAGATAGATGGAATTGACATCTCTGCATGGCTTCATAAAGCAGAACTACTCCAACAGCCCTTCACCTGAAGCTTTTATAAACTTCTGTTGCTGCTTAAAGAACTCTATTGTCCGCCTGGGCAGTGAGATCTCATCTCTACAATAAATAAAAAAATCAGCCGGGCGTGGTAGCGCATGCCTGTAATTCCGGCTACTTGGAAGGCTGAGGTGGAAGGATCGCCGGAGCCCAGCAGGTCGAGGCTGCGGTGGCCGGGAGCGGCCACTGCACTCCAGTCTGGGCGACCGAGTAAGACTCCAACTCAAAAAAAAAAAAAGAACTCTAATGTTTGGTATCTTAGGTCAAGGAATACGTAGAGTACACTATCTACTAAACAATTATTATTCATTTCAATAAATCTAATTCAGCATTGTAGAAACATTGTATTCTACTTCTACCATCATTTAAATAATAATAATATTTTATAGCTTATGTATATTTCTACTTTTTCTTAAGTTTATGAATCTTACACTAAAAAGAAGATGTTCAATAGTGGATTACTGATGAGTTTTCCATATAGAACATGAGATGTTGAGGGCTAGTCTTGGTGTACTGCTAGAGTTTGGTGTCGGTGTTAGAAAATTGTGACTTTCCAACATGCAATTAGAATCAATAAAACATTGAAAATATTACCTTCAGAGAAAACATTCTGAAATATAATTTAGGGATGATGGCTAATGAGAATTTGGTTTCTTTGAAATCTTATTAAGAACACTAAAGCCAGGCTCGGTGGCTCAGCCTGTAATCCCGCGCCTTTGGGAGGCTGAGGTGAGTGGATTGCCTGAGCCCGCGGGTTCGAGACCCGCCTGGGCAGCGAGACCTCATCTCTACAATAAATCAAAAAATCAGCCGGGCGTGGTAGCGCACACCTGTAATTCCGGCTACTTGGAAGGCTGAGGTGGAAGTATCGCCGGAACCCAGCAGGCGAGGCTGCGGTGGCCGGAAGCGGCCACTGCACTCCAGTCTGGGCGACAGAGTGAGACTCCAACTGAAAAAAAAAAAAAAAAAGAACACTAAAATGTGACTAGTGAATTTATGATCGAATTCACTATTATGTGCTACCAATAGAATGATAGTGTTAAATGGGATATAAATATTTTAAGAAGAAAGAACAATAACATGGATTTGTCCGTTTTCCCTACAGCCCTGAAAAGAGGTAGGCCACAATGCCACTTGGTCTAGGCAAAAAAAAAAAAAAAAAAAAAGGCATCATTGAAGAAATGTTTAATCAAAGGGATAGTAAGACGAATCATGCTGTTTCCCATATACTTTTTTTCCCCCTTGAAGAGGCATGCAGAGGTGAAAGTACAATGGGAAATTGTAAACCTGTCCCCCTCTTACTTTAATTTTTTAATAGGGCTGTGGTGAAAATGTCCTTGGGAATGTTTGGAAAAGGTGAAGAAGTAGTCAGACTAGGTTTCAGCTGTTCAGAGGGAGGTTTCGTCCCATGACCTGGGACACTATTTGCTTAAAAGACTTGTTTATACAGCAATGGTAACACCTGGAAACCTGGGGGACTGACGCCTTTGCAATCCAATCCACTAGGGTGAAAGGAAGTTGTGGCTTCCAGCTAGCTCATTGCTGGTTAGAGAAGATATCTCTGCTGTGATTTTGTTTTTGTGTATAAAATATGTGTCCCCACAATTGCCCAGGTCAGAGGGTTTAGGGCTTTCCAGTGTTTTAGACTCTCATAGCTTGAGGACACTGTTGCTTCTTGCATCTATCTTACTTCGATCTGATTCTTAAGCACAGCAAGCAATGTTCTGAGAGTGCCTCGCCACAAACTTCCTTCCTCAATAAAGTAACTGCTCCAATTATTTTAGAATCTGTGTTTTTGGTATTTAAAAAGTGCTTGGAACTTGGACTTCTCAGTCAGTCTTTGTACTTTTGAGATTATAAAATGGTTCCGTTTTGTTTTTTCATATATGAGATTTATACTTGTCACTGACACTTGCTTGTTGCATGCACCCATTTGCTCCTTTCCCATTAGTAAATACAGGCCCATGTTATTATTTAGTGAGCATAGAGAATTCCATTGATCATACAATATTATCAAACATGCCTCCTATTAATAGGTATTGAGGTTGTTTTAGTCTTTTATTTTAAAGTGGCACATCATTGAGAATTATGAAAAGTACAGATTTGAAATCTCTTTCTTTTTTCTAGAGAAATTTACATCAAATAGATCTACATGTATATTTGTTTTAACATGCGAGTTTTGTTTCCATTCTATCATCTGATTTTATTTTATATTTTCTTTTAGTACTGCTTCTTTTATTTGTTAGCTTTTACCATAGGGTCTGCATTTTCTTTTTATCTGTCTTTTAATTTCTTCACAAGAAGTGTTTCTTATATTAATAATTATTATTATGTTAAGTAAAAAATGTATATGGCTTTTTAAAATTTACCCATTTAAGATGGTATCTGTTGATTCCACATCCTGAAATGTGTGTATATTGGTATATGTATACCTATACCTCTCAACGTCCATGCTTCAAATATCAGAATTTGTTAGTTTCTTAACCTTATGTTATCAATATTTATCAATACCTTTTCTGAAGCCACTATAAAATTATTTTTTCCAGATTTCTTTATTTGAATTAATGTATTGATTGGCTTAATCTCAATATGAAATATATATTTATTTTCCTAGCGAATTCACATCACTGTGATATTTCAGTACTAGTATTTGAAAAAAAATAGTTTTCGTTCAATAAACTAATTTTTTACACTTTTTGTAGATGATTTTTTTTAAGTTTTCTTTCCTGATGCTCATATTTGGAGTTCAGTCACTTTATGATTATTCTTTTTTTCTGAAATAGTATTCTGTTTTGACCATTTTCTTCACTTACATTTTTAATTTATTTTGCTCCACTTATACTGTTATCTTCACCCTTTAGATCTCTTTTTGCATTTTGCATATCTATTATTCTCTTTCTCATCATTTTCACCTCTTTGTTCCTTTTCAGCTATATTCATTTAATCATTCTTTGCTCTGTGTAGCAGAAATAGCCCACCATGTATTTTGCTTGTTTACCCCACTGTCCACTTCTCTTGCCATTCTTTCTTGTTTAAAATAAAGAAAAAAATTAAAATCATTATTTGTGTCTCTCAGGTCTCTTTATTTGCATTGAAGAACATCAATAAATGTCAAGGAAATTGATGAGTAAATATCACCTCTTAGTAATACTTAGTTTGGCTCAAACTATATAGTCTTTGGCAAACTTTTTTCAGAGCAGGTATCTTTTTCTTTTTTTAATTTTACCAATTTCCTAGTTGCATTGTAGATACATGTTTTCTCTTTGTGTTCATTTTGGCAAAACTTCCTTTAGTGAGAAAAATAGAATAAACATCAATCAGTACATAACATGTTTTATGTGCATTCCTGTTTTAACACTTTATTTAATATGTGGTGTTGATTCTTTAACATAAAATCTATGCCTGAATGAAGCTTCTCTAACCCAAGTATTTTCTTTATAAGGCACATCATTGCCTTCTTGCACTTAGAAATACTAGAAAATGCTGCAGCACTACTTGAGGGGTCATTTTAAACAGAGAAAACAACAACAAAAGCATAACAATTTGAAAAATGTGACACTAAATAGACCATAACAAGGACACCTGTTTATATTATGAAAGCTGAAACAAGGAAGTAGCTTTGTTCTACCCCAGTTTGATGTACATGTTGGATGACTCCTTTTTTTGCGGCCCTGCACATGTGCATAAATGACTACAAGAAGGAAAATTCACAAATATGGCATTTACAAGTGATGATTATCTACTGTCTGTGTAAATACACTGGTTAATGTACAGACACATATTTCTTTGCTCTGTTAGCTGAGACACCTTAAAACAATGACACTCCTGTAATAACAAGCGCGCTTATTGTCCAAATCTTGGTTTATAATACCATTCTCCAGTGACAGGCACCAGGGCTCCCTGGAGAGATGACTGCTTCTAGGACTGGAGTGGAACATAAGCAAGATGAGTCAGGAGCATCTTAATGTGCCAGAAAATAAAGTGCTAACAAGACCCCAGAAATACATAAATGGGAGTATGTCAAAGAGGTACAAGAGCCAACTGAAGGAGCTTCCAATGGCCAAATTTGAAACAACCCAAGCTACAGAGTAAAGTATAAAACAAATATCTATGGGCATATACTTATATAAACAAGATTTGACAAATTAATAAATGGAGAAGAGAAAAATACTCCATGCAGAAAAGTTTTAGATAGTTTATCTACATATTTCTTTCTTTTTTTTTTTTGAGTTGGAGTCTCACTCTGTCGCCCAGACCGGAGTGCAGTGGCCGCTCCCGGCCACCACAGCCTCGACCTGTTGGGCTCTGGCGATTCTTTCGCCTCAGCCTTCCGAGAAGCCAGAATTACAGGCACGCGCTACCACGCCCGGTTGATTTTTTGATTTATTGTAGAGATGAGGTCTTGCTGCCCAGGCGGGTCTCGAACCCACGGGCTCAGGAAATCCACTCACCTCTACCTCCCAAGAGCGTGGGATTACAGGCTGAGCCACCGAGCCTGGCTAGATATTTCACCCCGAAGAAGAGAGGTATAACTTTCCATTCCTTAAGTATAGGCTGTGATAATGACTTTTTCCCAAAGAGTACAGTATAAAAAGGGTGAACAAAAGAGTAACTATTTTCTTAAATTTGTATTTATTTGTTATGCAGTGTAGATATCTTAGAGTCCCTATCTCAGTCAGGCAATACAGATCAATGTCAACAGAGATAAACCGTATTGATTGTACTTTTGGTATTATGTAATTAAAATGACACTTTACCCCTGTGGCATTTCTCCCTCAAGCCTCTAATTGAAGTCTAATCATGAGAAAAACATCAGACAAATTTCAATAGAGGAGCAAAATTTACAAATTTTGTATAATTACAAAATACCTGAACAGCACTCCTCAAAACAGTCATTGCCACTAAATAGAAGAAATATCTGATAAAACTTCATAGCTAAAACGAGTCTAAAGAAACATTGCAACTATATGATTTATATTATATTATGTAGTATTATATTAATATTATATTATGTAATGTGGAATCCCAGATAATATCCTGGAACCGAGAATGAACATTAGATTAAAAACTAAGGAAGTCTATATAAACTATGAACTTGGTTAATAATAGCATATTGATATTGGTTCATTACTCGTAACGAATACACCATACTAATGTCAATTATGTCAATAATATCAATAATGTCAATAATATCAATAATGTCAATTATGGAGAAAACTAGGTATGTGGTATGTTGCAACTCTTTGTACTATCTTCTAAATTCTTTTTGCTAATTTAAACTGTTCTAATGGAAAAAGTTTTTACATTTTCTCTCACCTTATTTCTAAAATAAAATATTTTTGTCAGCTTTTGTGGTACTTATGTCCTTCAAATTCTCCTCCCATTTCTACCTTAACTCTTCAAAGGAATGCTGTTGCTGCAGATGAGATATGAAGAATGCTGACATTGAGGAAAAAAAATTCAAAAGAAGTGATGACAGATTCCAAAGAATACATAACTCTGCTACTCTTGGTGAAGATTGGCAGAAAAACATGGGTAGAATTAATTCTCTTGTGATGAAGTTAAAGTCTATGCTAAAAAAGATTAAATTTTTATACCAGACACTTGCTGAATCACGTAACTTACATAACTGAAATCAACACAGAATTTGTACCTAAGAATGAGAAAATGCATTCCATTCCTAAATCTTTAGAGAATAAAGATGATGATGTATGGAGTGAAATAATCTGTCCCCCAATGAAAAATGGCCAGAGCTTTCAAATGATTTTGCAGGGTTTCTCTGGTAAAAAAAGATTAAAGATCACTGTACCGAACAAAATTATAAATAAATTAAAAATGACTCGGAAAAATTCAGTGACATTGAACCAATTAATGGTGCCAACTGCTAAACTCCTATTTTTAGAATCCACTAGAGGAAACTTTGAAGATTTTATTATTTTAAGTGATGAGAGATAAAGAGATAAAGGGTCTTTGGGACCAATGGAAAAACTACAAAAATGATTGATTTCTTACACTGTAGTTTAAACCCATTTAACAGAGCAATGAGACTTGAGAAAAAATATTGATCTCTGGACAGGACTTGAAATATTTTTTACACATACATACATAAATGGCTGCAAAATGAACTGCAAAAGAGAAAAAGAATGACCTCTGGACGTGAGCATCACAGTCACATTTTCTTCAAAAGTTTATAAAATGTTTGCAGAAGCTCTCAGTCCATTTCACATATTAAAAACTAAACAAAAAACCTGCTTAACTCAGGATTATGAACCTGTTGAAATCTCAAACAGGCAATTGAACAATTAAGCTTTCACAATTCAATTTTAGCAGCCTTGAATACCTCCATTATTTGCCAGAGGAAGAGTGACAAGAACTCCTTTTTCTCAGCTATTCTTCTCCCTCTTTCTGCATGACTACCTCTATTACTTTTTGGTCATAAAAATATTTGTATCATTTCAGAAATTATCTTGAAATTAAATATCAATACAAATCTGTGGTAAAGTGATCATTACACTTAATTAAAAATAAAATGTCAGCCGGGCTCAGTGGCTCAGCCTGTATCCCACGCCTTTGGGAGGCTGAAGGGGGTGGATTGCCTGAGCCCGCGGGTTCGAGACCTGCCTGGGCAACTTGGCGAGACCTCATCTCTACAATAAATCAAAAATCAGCCAGGCGTGGTAGCGCATGCCTGTAATTCCGTCTACTTGGAAGGCTGAGGTGGAAGGATCGCTGGAGCCCAGCAGTCGAGGCTGCTGTGGCCGGGAGTGGCCACTGCACTCCAGTCTGGGCGACAGAGTGAGACTCCAACTCAAAAATAAATAAATAAATAAATAAATAAATAAATAAATAAAATAAATAAAAATAAAATGTCATTAAGTTTTATTTATAATCCTGTATTTTTTATTTTTATATTCTCTTTATTTTGTTTTTCTTACTGTTCTTTATTATATTATTATTTTTATAAAATATACTTTAAAAGTGTTAGCAGTTTAATATGATCATTCATGAATTTGATTCTGAAGCTATATAATCCTCCACATACAAATCTTTAATTTTTTCAATCAATGACTCTTTCATCACTTTTAAAAATATGATGATGGTATTTGAGAATAAAATTTAAAGTTATAGTATTGATTCTATAGAAATTCCATAGTTATTTATTTCCAAAATGTCTAGATTTTAAAATAATAACTAGATAATATAATTTGTAAGGCTACCTTGACATATTCTAATTTCTTGATTACTTCATAAACAAGATTAACAAATTTAATCTAAGTTTAAAATTTCAAGATACTAATAGTCCTAAAGCTCAATGTTATGCTTTCTTCTTCTTCTTCTTCTTCTTTTTTTTTTTTTTTGGTTATGTCATCGCTCATTAATTTTAACTTTTTAATATTTTCTTATTGTGGTAGAATATGTAACATAATATTTGCCATTTTAGCCATTTTTAAGTGTACATTCAAGTGGTATTAATAACATTTACAATGCTGTACAACTACCACCACTATCTGTTTTCAATTTTTTTCACCAACTCAAATAGAAACTTTGTAACTTTTAAGCAATAACTCCTTATTCAGTCCTACCCGAGGCCCCAGTAAACTTTTACCTATCTTTTGTTTCTGTGAAGTTGCCTCTTCTAGATATTTCAGTGGGTAGAATTATATACTACTTTTATTTTGTATCTGGTTATTTTATCTAACTCAGTGCTTTCAAATTTTATTCATGTTGTAGCATGTGTCAGACCTTTGTTCTTTTTTATAGATGAATACTATTTCATTGTATATACATACACACACATATATGTAACATTTAACTTTTGGAAAAAATCTAGATTTTTGCAATGTAGAAATTCTTTCAGTGGAAGTGAAAGTTAGTGATAAGTAATACCAATGCAAAATTTTATTGTAATTAGTGTTTTTCTCCCTTTTTAATCCTGTGGTGAAAAGTATAAACTAACAAAGGTCAAATAATAAAATATCATTTCTGGATTTTACCTGTTATTTTATGTTGCTCTGCCTTTTCAGTATACAGTTGCTTTTGAAACATAAAACAGTAAATCAGTGAGATTAAATAGAACAAGAAAAGTTATATACTTCTTCCTTAAGTTTAAGCTTTCCATGATAAGAAAAAATATTTGTGGCATATACATAACTCTTACACCTGACAAGAATACAAAACCATCTATTCAAGATAGATCATAAAATTTCAAAAAGATTTATCATTATATATAGCTTGGTGTATCAACTAAACTGAGAGAACTTCTGCACAGAGCATACACTTCTAGGATTGATAACAAATTTTGTATGAAGTTGTCAGTTGTTTTTCACTATGATAAGTTCAATACAAAGAATGTATTTTATTCCAAAAACACAGTTTCAATAAGTGTTTGAAGCATGGGATATATTTCACAATGGCATGATATTTGAAAAATTAGTCAGATTCCCTATCAATCTTGATAGTCAATATATTGCTAAATCTAAAAATTCCTTATTTTGTGTGGCCAAAACCACTGTTCAATATTTTTTCTAAAAGGCTTTTTGATTGATTATTTCAGACTTTGTTTCCATTTATTCCATTCAGGACTCCAGCATCTCTTGCCACCAGCATCGCATCTTATTCCTGGAAGGAATGGCTCCTCTAATCTAGGATTGTCATGGAAACGGAGTTTTAGTGGCCAATTAGAGGCAGAAATATTGACTAATATTGGATATTTGCTCAATTTAATTCAACTACATATGACAAACATCATTTATAGCATTCTATAGTGCTAAGTCATGCAGAGAATATTAAGACATATTCTGGGACATCAAGAAGCTTGCAGTTTACATAGGAACACAGGAAAAAAAAGAAGATCCCTCTGAAAAAAAGGCCTGATCTGGAAAGCATCATATACAAGTGTTAGCTAAAAATATATGAATGGAGATATTGAGGAATCATGCAAAATTAAAGAGCAGACAACAGTAGAAATAGATCTTGAATGATCTAGGGATTTTCTAAAATCAGATTTGGGAGTTTGGACTTCATGGGCAGGAACGTTTCTTGTCATATGTGGGAGGTTTTCAAGTAGCATACAGGTTTTTAGTTCCTCATTCTAGAAGATGTTAGAGAATTAAGGATGAAAAATAGAAAGGGGAAACATCCTCTGGATGCATCCTGTCTTGCCTATATTGTCAATATGACAGGCCTATATGTATAATTTTATTGAGAAATTAAAGTTAGATTTAGAATAACAAACTTTTTAATTCAATTCAATATTGTACATGAACAGTCAGATGAAGATCTACTTTAACTTTTATATCTTAAATAAAGCTTTTTAAAATCTTCTAATTAAATATGACATAAGTAATTCCTATTTGTTAAAGAAAAATTAAAGAATAGCAATAGAAATGAAAAGAAATAATTCAAAATCAAAATTTCATTAAATAGGTCAATGTAAGAACAGGCATTTAGTCTTTTTTCATTGAATGATAGGAATGCCCACATAAAAGTAAACAAAATAATTTATCAGCACAGACATTGTGAGATTTTGTAAGAAATAGTTGCCAGGTCATGAAGGAAGGCAGCTTTTTGGAAAGGCACATAAAAAGCATACACTGACACCACAAGTAATCCTGACTTGAAGGGGTGAAGGCCATAGGAGTAAATGAGGAAAGAGGTGAAGACTGTATTAATGTTGAGCTGGCTGACATAATAGACCCCAAAATTTTAGTGCCTTAAAAAAACTGGTTTATTTATATCTTATCTAATTGTCCTGTCTGTTATTTGAGTTGATAGCTGAATTTTCTCTAAGTAGATCTCCAGAACAGACTGATGGTTATTCTATCACCTTCAACATGTGGATTCCAAGGTCACCAGGGATACAGTCATCAGTCAGAAGTGGGGAACGGAGAGTATGGAGATTGCTCGTTGGAGGTTTATATCAGCCAATCCTGGAAGTTGTACACATCAATTATCTTTAAAATTACCTTGTGTATCACATGCAATTGCAAAGGAGGCTAGGAATTACAGTTTAACTGTGTTCCCAAAAAAGAAGCAACAAATATATGTTTATTTGCTTGTGTGGTATATGTTTGATATACAGCTGGCTATCTTTGCCATGAATATTATTTTACTTCAGTGGCCAGGCATAGTGGCTCATGCCTATAATTCAAGCACTTAGGGAGGCCAAGGCGGGAGGATTGTTTGAACCTGGGAGTCCAAGAGCAGTCTTGGCAACGTAGTAAGATCTCATCTCTACGAAATAGAAAAATTTGGGTGTGGTGGTGTGCTCCTGTAGTCCCAACTTCTCAGGGTATCTCCTGGTGTAGGAGGTTGAGGCTGTTGTAAGATGTGATTGTGCCACTGCACTCCAGTCTGTACAACGGAGTGAGAGTGTCTCAAAAGAAAATTTAAAAAAAGAAAACAAGATAAGATTATTCTGCTTTTGGTACCATTTTCTACTTAATTATGCCATGTTAAAGAAAATTGCGGAATGGACTAGTATTTCTACTTTATGTTAAATAACTGCTTTGCAGCAAATGCACATTGTTAGTATAGTAATTTTTTAATCAACAAGGTTAAAATTATTCCCAAATGATTTAGAGTGTACTCTATGTTAATATTTATGTGACTGTATATAGGTTTTTTTAAGGTTGTCTACGTATTTCTTTATCATGTATCTATTTATGTAGTAATACTCCATTGAATTTGTCACAGACTTTGGTTGTCAAGAATATAAAGTCAAATCTTATTTTTGCAGACAAAAATCAATTTGTTTTAACACATCTGGTAGCTCACAGACTCGGTGAGAGGTGCTGGAATAGCAGGTTTTGATGCTACTCCGAGAGGAACAATGCAGCCAGAAAAATTGTTCAATCGCATGATGGGATTGTACTATTAAATATTCCTGTCATCAGCATCTCTGACTGCACCCCAACGAGGGTGGAGGGATTAGATGCAAAATTACTATCATAGCTGCTTCATAAGAACCAGATGCTGCCGTCTCCACGCTTGCCAGACTTTGTGAACTCTCCTCATGTCGACAACATCTCAACAGCATTCATTTCGCATCAAGATCTTGCATGTTCATGTAGGATTTTTCAAAACTAATCACATACTTATATCCTCCAATAAGAAGCCTAGATTTTGCATTCAATTTTAAAACTTTGTAGCACAGAGGAAGGCAAATTAGGAGTTGTTCAAATAAGAGTTGAGTGAGCCTATTTAAAAACGTTTGCCAATGAGATTTGTCTCAATTATTTGTTTCTTACGGGTTATGTAAAAAGTTCTTGTTATTGTATTTTTAGATAGCTGTCTACTGAACTCTATTATAGTTACAAGAGTTTTTCCATTTTTTCTTGCATGCATTTCAGATAAGGAGTCAAATGTGCAACCATCATATTTATCTCTTCCTTTCTAATATTTATACCTTTTCAATTTCCTTGCCTATGGCACTATCTTTCCAACGTGATACTAAATAATACATGTTCTTTCAGGGCCTTTCTAAATAAAACAGATCAATACTTGATGCCACCTGTAGGCATAAAACTTACTTTAAGCAGATGCTTGGTAATAGGAAATTACTATTGGCCCAAAATGTTTGCTGGCCTTGTTTTCTTAAGGAATTACCTTTATGGTGCATACAAGAAAGAACCAACAGTTCTGGAATTCCAGCACAAAACTGCTATGTAATTAGACTAGTTTATATAAAAATAATCTTATTATAATAAAATGAATTCAAAAGTAGATTAATAAAGAGAAGAAAGTAAAATTACCAATAATTCCTTTGCTCAGGATGACTTGATATCTATATATTTTCGTACATTCTCCTCAGCCCCCCACATGTATATAAACTTTTAAAAAATGGGACCTTCTATTAAAGGATTAAGATGACCATCTTGAGGCAGTTAGAGAGAGTTTCTCCTATGGGGTAAACCAAGATAGAGAGGGTTTCCAAAGGATCTAGAGAGAAAAAGGACTAGCAATCCATCCGGTGACTCTTTAAAGAAGTGATAATAACCACAGAGTGTAAAAAAGAAAAATCCATCGACCTAGGCTAGAACTAGCCAAACTCTCACTTGCACCACTGCAGTCTACCGACAGCCTCCAGACACAGTGGGTAAGGTAAGTAAGGGGAATTCAGGACTCCTGTGCTCCTGCTGTGAACTTGAAGGGCCCCCTGAGCTTTGTGGGACTCCAGTCTCTCACAGGAAACTGCTTTACTCGCAGCCATGTTGAAGCCCATGTGGAGTGGTGCAGGAAAGAAGAAAGTCTTGAGCAGGACCATCTGCCATTTCCCAGGAATTCAACCCTTGTGGGTGATGAATTTGCCTTCTGTTTGGCATGGGAGGGAACAGGCTCCAAGGGCAAACTCCACAGGGGCAGGCAGTTTCAGGCTGGGTCAAACTGCTGTGATAATACCAGAGGTTCTGAGGCTGATTGCACATTGGCACTTGGATGGAGATGATTTCCCGAGGCCAAGATGGGGCGCCTAGTGGAACTCATTTCCATAGAAACATCTCACTCTTCTGTGCCTGCCTGCCACAACAGCATTACTCCAGTGGCCTGGGACTCCCTCTGAATCCACACAGGAGTAACCAAGAGTACACTTTTGTGGGGTGTTCAAGCTCCTATCTCCTACTCCTCATACTCCCTTTGAAGGCTCAAAACAGATATAAAAATTTAAGTAATCCTCAGAGCCCTGTCATTTTCTAGGTTGACTGGGCACTTCTATGGAGCATCACTTGCCAAGGAGAAAGCTCATAGCCAGCATTGCAGTGACTTTATCCCACAAATGCCACCTACTAGGCATAGGTCAACAGTACAGCCAAGCACATAGAATATAAAACCTCATCTTTGGGGAAGTCCTCATCCTAAACCCCAGCTAACATCAATTTCCAAGTCACTCTGGCCACTCAGGATGTTGTGAGTCATTGCAGTTACCCAGCCCAGGACCACCACAACTGGCAACTGAGAAAGTCCCACACCAAAGGGATATGTAATCAAGGGAATCCTACAGTGCCTAAGTCAGCCCCCTGCCATCAATCTTTTTTTTTTTTTTTTTTGAGTTGGAATCTCACTCTGTCGCCCAGACTGGAGTGCAGTGGCTGCCTCCGGCCACCACAGCCTGGACCTGCTGGACTCCAGCGATCCTGCCGCCTCAGCCTTCCGAGTAGCTGGAATTACGGGCATGTGCTACCACGCCTGGCTGATTTTTTGATTTATTGTAGAGATGAGGTCTTGGCAAGTTGCCCAGGCGGGTCTTGAACCCGCGGGCTCAGGCAATCCAAACAGGAAGAAATTGTCTACCCAAATTAGAAGGAATCAGAAAAATAATTCTGACAATATGAAAAAATAGAGTTCTCCAACACCCCCAAAAGACCACACAAACTCTTCAACAATTAATTTTAATGAAAATAAAATTTTTGAAATTACAGACATAGAATTCAAAAGATTGATTATTAAATTGATCAATGAACTTCAGGAAAAATTTGAAACCAACATAAAGAAATAAACCCCAAAAAACAAACAAAAATTATTCAAGCCATGAATGAAAAATGCTTCAAGAAGATAAGATAGAACAACAGCAACAACAACAAAAGCAGAAATTATGAAAATGAAAGCATTATTTAGAGAAATATAAAAATGTAGTTTTAATAGTAAACTAGAACAAATTTTAATAGTACACTAGAACAAGCATAAGAAAGGATGTCAGAACTCGAAGACAAGGCTTTTGAATTATCCCAATTAGACAACACTAAAGAAAAAAATCAAGACAGCAGAACAAAGTCTCCAAGAAATGTAGGATTATGTAAAATGTCCAAACCTAAGAATCACAGGTGCTCCTGGGGAAGAAGAGAAAGCAACAGATTGGGAAAATCTATTTAAGGGAATAATGAAGGAAAACTTCCCTGGCCTTGCTAGAAATCCAAACATCCAGATACAAGAAATCCAAAGAACCTCCAGAATATTCATTGCAAAAAGGTCATTCCCAAGTCATATAATCAGCTGGTTATACAAAGTTAATGTGAAGGAAAGAATTTTAAGAGCAGTGAAAGAAAAGCATCAAATAACTTAAAAAGGTAACCCTATCAGACCTACAGAAAACTTCTCAAAAAAATCTTACAAGGCAAAAGGGATTGGTGTCCCAACTTCAATCTCCTCAAACAGAACAACAGTCAGCCAAGGATTTTGTATCCCACAAAACTAAGTTTCATAAATAGAGGAGAAATTAAATCTTTCCCAGATAAGCAAATGCGGATGAAATTTGTCAATGCTAGAATGGCTGTACAAGAAATACTAAAATTTTTTTTAAAATATCGAAATAAAATGTTGAAATATAGCAGTAGAAAAATGCTGGAAGCCATAAAGCTCACAGGCCTTTTGAAATACCAACAAAATAGAAATAAACAAAGAAACCAGATAACAACCTGTATGATGAATGGAATAGTTCTTTATATATCATTATTAATTCAGAGAGTAAATAGTCTCAATGTCCCACTAAAGATATATAAATTGGCAGAATGAATTAAAAAACAAACAAACAAAACCACAAATATCTGCTGTCTTCAGGAGACCTACTTAACTCACAAAGACTCATATAGAATCAAGGCAAATTCAAAAATATTTATTGAAAATGGAAACCAAAAATGAGTAGGAGTAGTCATTCTCCTATCAGACAAAGAAAACATTATTAACAATGATAAGAAAAGACAAAGATGGTTATTATATAATGATAAAGGGATCCATCAAATGAGAAGTCACAACAATTTTAAATATATATGTGTCTAACACCAGAGCCCCCAGTTTTATAAAAGGTCTCCTAGACCTTCAAAAAAAGAGATATAGCAATACAGTAACAGTGGGGAACTTCAACACTTCGTTGACAGCAATAGACAGATCCTCAAGGCAGATATTCAACAAATAAACACTAGAGCTAAACTGGACTCTAGAGCAAATGGAACTAACAGACATCTACAGAACATTTTATCCCCAAACTACAGAATATACTTTTTGTTTTCATTAGCATGGCACATTCTCCAAGATTGACCATATGCTTGGCCACAAATCAATTCTCAATAAATTCAAAAATATTGAAATCATATCAAACAACTTCTCAGACCACAGTGGGAAAAAAGCTAGAAACTAACTTCAAGAAGAACTTGTGAAACAAAACAAAAACATAAAAGTTTAACAATCTGCTCCTGATTGATCCTTGGGTCAACAATGATAACAAGATGAAAATTTAAAAATTCCTCAAAATGAATGAAAAAATGAAACAAGTTATCAAAACCTCCAGGAAATAGCCAAAGTGATACTCAGAGGAAAATTTATAACACCTAAAGCCTACATTAATAAGATGGAATGATCACATATTGACAACCTAACATCACACCTCAAGGAACTAGAAAAACATGAATAAACCAAACTCAAAGCTAGCAGAAGAAAAGAAATAATGAAGACTAGAGCAGAACTAAATGAAACTGAAGTTAATAAAAACAATACAAAGATCAATAAAACAAAAAGTTGATTCTTTGAAAAAATAAACAAAATTGATAGACCACTAGCTAGATTAATTAAGAAACAAAGAGATAAGGTTCAAATTAGCTCAATTAGAAATGAAAATGGAGACATTATAACTGATATGATGGAAATTTAAAATATTATCTGAGACTGTTATAAATACCTCTATAAAAAGATACTAGACAATCTAGAGGAAATGGATAAATTCTTGGAAACATTCAACCTCTAACTCTGAGTCAGGAAAAAATAGAAGTATTGAAGAGACCAATAATGAGTAGTGAAATTGAAACAATAATTAGAAGTCTCCCAACAACAAAAATAGGTCTAGTACCTGATAGACTCACAGATTAATTCTACCAGACCTTCAAAGAATAACTGGTACTAATTTTACTGAAGCTATTCCACGAGATTGAAGAGGAAGAAGTATTCCCTAACTCATTCTTTGAGGACAGTATAACTCTGATATCAAAGACAGGAAAAGACACAACAAAAAAGAAAACTACAGAGTAAGATCCCTTATGAACGTAGACACAAAAATCATCAACAAAATATTAACAAACCGAATTTAACAGCACATCAAAAAACTAACAAAAAATAATGAGCATGTGGATTTCATCTCAGAGATTTAGGGGTAGTTCAACATATGCAGTCAATAAATGTGATTAGCTACATAAAAAGAATTAAAAACAAAAATCATATGACCATTTCAGTAGACACAGAAAACGCATTCGATAAAATTCATCGCTCCTTCTGATAAAATCTTCAGTAAAACAGACACAGAGGAGCATTTCTCAAAGTAATAAAAGCCATACAAGATAAACCCACAGCCAATGTCATCCTGAATGAAGAAGAGTTGAATGCATTTCACCTCAGAACTGGGACAAAACAAGGACGCCCATCATTAACACTGCTATTCAACATAGTACTGGAACTTCTAGCCAGAGCAATCAGGCAAGAAAAAAAATTAAAGCTCATCCAAGCTGGAAAGAAGAAATCAAACTATCTCTATATGCTGATGATATGATCTTATTCCAAGAGAATCCTAGCGACTCCTCCAAAAGACTTTTGGACTTGATAAATGAATTCAGTAAAGTGTCAGGATACAACATCAACACACACAAATCAGTAGCACTGCTATACATCAATAATAACCAAACTGAGAATCAAATCAAGATCTCAATTCCATTTATAATAGCAACCAACCAAAATGCTAAAATATCTGGGAATATATTTAACAAAGGAAGTGAAAGTTCTCTACAATGAGAACTACAAACCCCTAATAAAATAAATCATAGAGGACACCATCAAATGGAGAAACATGTCATGCATGGATTGGAAGAATAAGCATTGCTAAAATGACCATATTATCCTAAGTAGTCTACAGATTCAATGCAATCTCAATGAAATTACCATTATTTTCCACAGAAGACATAAGGAACCAAGTAAGAGCCATAATAGCCAAATCCATCATAAGCAAAAAGAACAAAGCTGGAGGCATCACATTACCTGACTTCAAGTTATACTACAAGGCTGTAGTAAGCAAAACAGCATGGTACTGGTACAAGAGTAGACACTTGGACCAATAGAACAGAACAGAGAAACCAGATAAGCTCAAATATCTATAACCAACTGATCTTTGACAGAGTAGACAAAAACATACACTGGGGAAATTACATCCTATTCAACAAATGGTACTGAGCAAATTGGATAGTTACATGCGGAATAATAAGACCTGATCCCTATTATTCCCCATATATAAAAATTAACTCAAGAATGATTAAAGACTTAAATGTCAGAACTGTAAGTGTAAAAATCCTCAAAGAGAACCTAGGAAAAACTTTTCTGGACAACAGCTTAGGCAAATAATTAATGGCTAAAGCCCCCAAAGCAAATGCAACACAAATGAAAATAAATAAGTGGGACTTAATGAAACTAAAAAGCTTCTGTCTGCAAAGGAAATAAAAGAACAAATAGGCCACCTACAGAATGGGGTAAGATATTTGCAAACTATACATCTGACAAAGGAGGACTGATATCCAGATTTACAAATAACTCAAATCAGCAAGAAATAAAAGCAAATAATCCCATTAAAAAGTGGGCAAATGACATGAACAGACATCTCTCAAAAGAAGTTATACAAATGACCAACACACATATAAAAAATGCTAACATCATTCATTATCAGGGAAATGTAAATGAAAGCCACAATGAGATGATACCATCATACACCAGTCAGAATGGCCGTTATTCAAAAAAATCAAAAACAACAGATGCTGGTGCTTATATACTGTTGGTGATAGTATGAATTAGAAGAACCTCTGTGGAAAGTGGTATGGAGATTTTGCAAAGTTCTAAAGGTAGATCTACCATTGGATCCAGCAATCCCACTACTAGATATCTACCCAAAGGGAGAGGGGTTATTATATAACAAAGCAACCTGCTCTTGCAATTCACCAATTGCAAAGATGTGGAATCAACCTAAATGCCCATCAACCAATCATTGGATAATGAGAATGTGGTATATACACTGTGGAATACTATTCAGCTATGAAAAAAAATTAAATAATGTCTTCTGCAGCAACTTGGGTGAAATTGGAGAAAATCATCCTAAGTGAACCAACTCAAGAAGAGAAAACCAAACACCACATGTTGTCACTTAGAAGTGGGAACTCACTGAGTTGAGAATTGCCTGAGCCCGTGGGTTCGAGACCCGCTTGGGCAACTTGGCAAGACCTCATCTCCACAATAAATCAAAAAAAATATTAGCCTGGCGTGGTAGCGCATGCCTGTAGTTCCTGCTACTTGGAAGGCTGAGGCAGAATGATTGCCAGAGCCTAGCAGATCGAGGCTGTGGTGGCCGGGAGCGGCCACTGCACTCCAGTCTGGGTGACAGAGTGAGACTCCAACTCAAAAAAATAAAAAGAAATGGGAACTCTATTAAGGGTCTGCAAAGCCGTAGAGAATGGTACAGCAGATACTGGAGATTCACAAATGGGAAGGGGTAATGGGTAGAGTAACTAAAACATCACCGTATAATGTGCACAGATGGGGATGGTGGGTACATTTAAAGCCCAGACCAAAACTATTTGTACTCCCAAAGCTATTGAAATAAAAAAATAATAAAAATGGAATTTTGTAATTTTGCACATGCTATTTAATAATAAATGTAAAGTGTATTCTTGTGTCAATGAATCATTACCTGCCTATTGCAAAATTTGATACAATTTGTTTATTTACGTCCAGAAAAACTTTAACTCCAAACACGATCTTATGTGATACCTGTTTTCTCCCACATCTAACGTACCTTGCTATTCTATTCTACAGTTGAAGAACTCTTAACTTATATTATTAAGTATAATAATTTTTAGGTTTGAATTTCTTTAAAATCTGGAATTCTATTTTGTTTAGAGTATTATCAAGCATTTTATTATGGAATAAATAAATAGTATTTCAGAGAAGCATATGTGTATAGCTTGTCGTGTAGACTGATTAGCAAGTAACTACAATTTCTTTATTTTAAATTTCACTTACAAGCAAAATGGCTAAACTAAATAATAAATTTTAAATTCATTCAGTCTGTAGAAGAGTAATGATGCACAAAGGAAAGATTAATCAGAAAAGAACAGAAGCCAAAATGATTGTAATGGATTCCCACAGCATACAACTTTTATAGAACTTTGTAAATATTTTCCATTGTTATATTACATTTTTATGATGTAACATCAATTAATGCTTGCGAGAGAGAGTGCAAATTAATAATAGAAGTCTACCTTTCTTCCAAAGATTTTAGAAAATGTTGAAGCAATTCTAGTTGTAACTCAAGTTTCTGAGCCAAAGGCTGGGTGTGTAGGGAGCCAATCTAAAGAATTTTCAGGAGCAGTAATACAAATTATATGTGTATATGTGTATGTTTTAAATATGTTAGCAGTTGTTGGTTATTTTGAACCAGAAGTTCCAATTATCCCTCTTCAAGGCCAATAAAAAGCTCCTATTTCCTTGAATAACTGAACTGAAGCTAATATATAAATCCTATAGAACATTTTATATCTTGCTTTTCTAGGAATAAGGTTGGAAATTAAGCAAAAAAAAAAAAAAGCTAAAAACTCTTGGCTTGGTACATTTTCAATTTCAGATAATAATTTTTTTTTAAAAGCAATAGCTATATTAATAAAAATGAGTTTGAAAACCTCTGGACAGCCAAAGGTTAAATAAAGAATGCTGTATATTGTAATACTAAATCTAACTTTTTGGAAAACCACTATTGTGACTGTGACCTAGGAGAAATATAATTCAGAAATCTGGGCAGGAATCAAATAATGTATTTCAGCTGAATGGGGCCATTCGCAGTACATGCATGAGATACTTTGGAAATTGTTCTGAAACTATACTGACTAAATATTTATATTTTTTGTCTTGACTTTGCAATGTTAAAACAATTTCACTTACACTAATTTTTTTAATACTATGGCTTTATCTAACAACCTTGGAAAATGAAATTGAACTTTTAAAATCAAATGACCCAATCTGATGAATGATTATCTTAAAAGTATGCATAAGCACTAAGGCTAGTGCTTTTAGAATTTGAAGTACTGGCAAATCAAAGCAAGCATAGTTCCTCTTTTAAAATTTAATTTCATTTTATTTTTAATTGACAAATGATAGTATGATTTCATCTATTTTAATATATGTGAAAATATGTGAAATCAGTATGGCAAAGAAATAGTGGCACTCCCATGTTCATGGCAGCATTATTTACAATAAAGCCTAATTCTTTAATTTGATTTACTTGTGGTTGCATAGATCTGAACAAATATTAATTTGACAGTAGTAGTGATTTTTAAATTTAATTTTTCTATGCTTTTCTCAAACTAGATTGAAATAAGCACAAAAAGAAAATGGTAATATTTATACAAAATGAATAAACTTGGTTTCCACAGGGCAGGAAAGATAAACTGGCTATTTATTTTATTTGATTTCATCCATCCATCCATCCATCCATCCATCCATCCATCCATCCATCCATGTATTCAACAATTTGTTCTTTTATTAATTATTATACATTCCGTATTCCAGCTACTGAATTAGATACTAGAGATGTCATTATGAACAAAACATCGTATGCTGGAAGACAGAGGGAAAGTTGATTGTGTGATAATATAATATGCTGTACTATATGGGTACCGTAAGGGGGAAAGCATTTCGTATTTCAGAGCTTTAGCTCTCAAATCATAATGTATGGGTTCAAAGCTGCTCCATATCTCACCAGCAAGGTGGCCTTGAACAAGTGTTTTTAACTCCTTTTTTCCAGTTTCCTCATTTTTAAATAAGAATAACAGTATCTATATTATGAAACTGTTTTGAGAAGTATAGGACATATTTCCTGTCTCCATAATAGTGTGTGACACACAATTAAATATTAATGCTAACTATTGTTATTGATTGCTTTTGTTGTTATTAAAGAATAGCTGTGCTGAAAGGTCAAAGAGAGAAGGGGTGTTTAAAGAAAGGTGGGAATACAAAGCAATCACAATTAATTTGAAGGAAATATACTTCACGTGGGAAATAGAGAGCAGCGAGGTGTGAAAAAGCAGTACAGGTTCAGAGAACAGTGACCTTTTAGATTGAGCTTGATGCATAATGGTGAGAAACTTGAACTTTATCTTGGAAACTTTTAAGTCTTTTAAGAAAAGAAGTAGCACGATTAGGTTTGATATCAGAAAAAGGTATGGCAAATAAGGTGAAAAATGAATCTGAGTGTGGGCAAATGGAATTAGAGAGAGTTACGAGACAAACTTTAATTGTACAAGTGAGAAATTGAAGACATAAATTAAAGCTTGAATATTACATATTGAAAACAGGGCATATGTCTACAAATCATTTATGGCACACATATGATTAAAAAGGTGGGATTTAAAGCTATTGCCCAGATTTCTAGTTTGTGCATCTGAGTAGATGACAATGCTATTAGCTAAAATAGAAAATATAATGATGCTTATTTCAATATTTAATATTTATTTAGTTCTTAGTTTGTGTCAGGCTCTGCTCCATGTACTTTTAATGAAATAATTCCTTTAATTCTCACAGTAATGCTACAAAGTAATAATATCATTTATATTTTGATATAAAACTATAGGACATGGGTAATGAACGCTTACCAAGGTCACATAACTAGGGACCGTTAGAGTGGAATTCCAAATGTGGTTGAATAGCTGCAGAACTCGTTCCTTTGAGCACCATGCTATACAGCTTTGCAATTTCAGAGAGAAACAGATTTGAGGGAGAGAGAGGATAGTACACAGATAGATGAAGCTTAGCCTTGGGAAAGGAAGCCTTATTTGACCTTGATACCCTTTGACAACAGTCCATGTACTTAGCGTCAACATGACACTCATTTAGTTATTCATTTTAATAACTGATCAACTAGACTGTATCTTCATATAAACTAAATATGTTATATACATATATATAAAATGTCTGTATGTACACATATACATACATAAATTACTTTCAACCAACAGATTAGCAACCCCATCAAAAATAATATGGGCTTAGTCTGGAATGACTTATTGTTCATAAATATATGCTTGTTGCTAGGGGTTACTTATAGTTTTCATTTTAAATGTTCGTATTATCTATGATGTGGAGTTTTGTATTAACTCCTTATGAATAGAAACCCTTTTAAAAATATTTCCCAGACTTACAGCTAATCATATATTTGTTTATTTGTGTGGATTAGGGCAATGAAAACTAAATTAAATTCTTATGTCTCAAGAAAACAATATCCTCTCAAAATTTCATATCGGTATATATTATACATTTGTGTTAAACGGATACATTTTATCTATGTTGATAATCTCTTAAGTATGCTAATGAACAAACCTATCTCTATATTATTTGATTCATACTATCCAGGGACCCATTACATATATCGAACTATAAAATGCTAGCGTGTCATTTTACTTAATAAATGCCTGCATATATTGAAATACACTCAAGGGCTAGATAAATTTATAGATCTGATGGGAATTCAACTTTTTGGTTATGTAGCTTCCACAAACTTTAATTTAGTGATTATACATTTCATACTAGATGATATGTACATGTAAGACATCAACAACATGAATACAGGCCCTGACATGAATGAATGGTTTTCTCAGGTGATGAGGGGGGGTGGAGCAACAAGACATACACATATCTGTACTTGGTTTTAAATTATGACAATTAAAATATTTTTTACCAAATTATCCTTTCAAAGTAGAACAGATAAAGAAAATAAAGATACAAGTTTGAATTTTGTATATATAAAACCAAACTTTAATGTATTCATTAACTAGCACTCTGCTTGAGTCAGGAGACCAGCAGTCTTGTAGATGCTCAGTTTTCTTATTCTCTGTAGAGTTTATTTCCAACCTTTTCCATCCTCTCAAATCTCCTATTAAACCAGGGTTGTTGTTCATCAGATGATGAGGAGTTCACTTCATAAGTTTTAGAAAAAAAAACAAAAAAACGAGAATCATAGAAACTACTCCATCTTCCATTTTTCCTCTCACTGTAATACAAGAAGTGTCTTTCCTAAGGCCATTCTCTGAGGTAACATTTTCTGTCTTCTCCTCCAGGAGACTCCATCAGTCTATCTTCATTGCATCCCTTTCTGGTAATCCATTCCCAATAACATTTGAACATTCTTGAGTCTCCCCAACTATATTAGTTTTCTAGGAATGCCACAACAAAGTACCACAATCTAGAGGACTCAGAGAGAAATTTAGTGTGTCACAGTTCTGGATTGCCTCTTCCTAACTTCTAGTACTTTGATGACAATCTTGGGTGTTCCTTGGCTTACAGATATATAATTCTTACCTCCACCTTTGATGTCACAGGGTTTTCTCCCTGTGTCCCTATCTTCACATTGCCATGTTCTTATAACTATTAGGTACCTACCCTAATACAGTATGACCTCTTCTTAACTAATAACATAAGCAATGACTCTATTTCTAAATAAAGATACATTTTGAAGTACTGGGGATTAGGATTTCAACATATTTTGGGGGAAAGGAATGGCAAAATTCTACTCCAAACACCATCTTAATAAAATAATTAACTAAACTTTTAAACAGTCTTTAAGCAGACTCTGTTTCAGCTACCATTTTAATCTTTTCATTTCTTTAAAACTGCACTTTTGAAGATTTTGCCCCAAATTTCTGCTTTTACTTATACATCAATCCATGTACTTTTAACCACACTCATAAAGCAAATTATCTTTGTGTGTGTGTGTGTGTGTGTAATTTTCCTTGCTTATGCAAAAATAACACTCAACTTGATAGTTCTGTTTCTCAGTGGCAATTAAATATATTAGCATTTTGATTTTATATAGAACAATAAGCTGCTCTGTCTTCAGCATCTGTTGTCCCATATATACTGATAATACATTTTCTCACCTTATTCTCAACATCTTAAAAATGGAAGATATAAGTAAATTTCATTTTACTAGCTTTGTTCATGTCAGATTCTTCACTGGGAAAGATATTATTCCTTGATTTGCTGATAAAATTCAGTTTCAGAAAACCTATAAGCTTGAGATACAGACCGACATAGTGTAGTAAATTCACCAAAATATTGTTGCCCATCAAAGCTTCATGGAACACAGCCAGGTGCTCTTCTCTAGGACTTAATAAGCTTTGTTTTGAATTTCTAACTTAATATATGTATACAAACATGCTAACATTCAATTTTTTCAAGCCACCATTAAATTTACTCATACAGACTAAGCAGCCCTAATTCAAAAATCCAGAATCCATAATGCTCCAATGAGTGTTTTCTTCCAGCACGAGGTTTGGGTTTCACGACAACACTCAAAAAGTTTGAGATTTTGAAGCCTTCTGACTTCAGATTTTCAGATTAGCAATGTTCAACCTGTACTATGCAACAGTCTTCAAAATGTCCTTGCCTCCAGTCTTGCCCCTTTCCAATCAACATAACAATAAACAAACACAAGAAAGCATTCTGACTACTAATAAAAGAAATAAAGAATAAAAAGGTGTTTTTTAAAGTGATGTATCACATTGGCACAGATAGAAAGTATTAATGATAGTTAGTCTTGGCAAGATTTTACATCCTGTTAGTTTAAATATTGATGGCCAGGAAGATCATTTGGCAAATTGTAAAACCAGCATATCCGGTTTTCCATTTGACAGTGAACACCGTCAAACAATTCTATCAATAAATGTTTTCTGAAATGAAAAATTTCATAATCTTTTATCATTTATGAAGCCCTGCATCAATTCCTCCTCAATTCTCAGGAAACTGCTAGTGAGAAAATGAAGCAAGTAGATGACAATTTTCTGATTTTCTCACTCCAAGCCACGGTTCAAACTGTCATCAGGACCTATATCTTCTGTGACCTCTCCTTTTACCAAGAACAAACAGTCTTTTCTTAAATGTCAAAACTTCCTTTTGTCTTTGGTTCCTTATTATTCTTAGTTGGACAAGAACTTCTTTTGAAGTTTGTTTTATTTTTTTTCTTTATCATTACTACTCCTCTCTAGAGAATTAATTTCAAAAGCATGAATATGCTCTATATCATTTAGCTTTTGTTTAAAGCTCAATTTGTATCTTATCTTCTTCCACTTCACATTCCCATGTTAGTTCTTATATTATAACAAAATTTCTTGAAAAATTATCCCATATTTATAATCTGCATTATCTCATTTTTCATTAACTTTTTAAATATTTCCCAACTTTATTTGTATTGCAACTGACAAGTAAAATTTGTGATATTTATGATGTACAAGGTGGTATTTTAATATGTGCATGTGGATTGCTTGCTAGAATTAAACTAATTAACATAGGTATCTAGGGGTAAAACTAAGAGAAAAACAGAAAGTGAAATCATGGGACTTATCCTAGCAGGTTGAAAATATTTAGATGAGTATTGAAAAATGAAAAGAATAAAGCAGAAATTGATAGGGTTAAAACAAAAATCTTAATATAACACCATTGAAGGTTGGGTAGACTAAAGGGACCCCTTGGTGGTACTCCAACGTAAAAGGGCTCCAAATCAGTTTGCTGTGTTTCTCTTAGTTTGGAGAAATTTGAAAAGCCTGAAGGTAAAGGTTATTATGAAAAGTCCCACCTAGAAAGTTTGATGAAGGGCCCAGGGCAACTTGAACTGACCCTTGGCTGGGGGACCCAAAGCCTTTTGCACAAGAGAGGGTAAAATGCCGTGGGTGTGGAGAAGATAAGTTCTTGAAACTAGAACATAAAAATGTTAGAGTTGATAGGATTATGAAAGTTGGTATATTTGAACATACTTCATGAGAAGTGATTGAGTCTCTTTTATCCAATTGTGTAATTGTAATGGACACTGTATCCAATTGAAGAATGTTTTCTATACCTAATAGCATATTTGTCTCTTGTTTCTTCCTTTGTGATGTGAAGATTTTTTTTGTAATGATATCCTTGCTTCCTTTTCCTTTACTTTTTGCATGTCTATTACATATATTTTTTAGTAGTTACCATGAGGCTTACATAAAACATCTTATAGTTAAACCAGTCTATTTTAGACTGCTGCAAAACCAGCATATTCACTTCACCTCTTCACAGATTTTGAAGTCACAGTTTACAATTTCAATATATCCTGTATTCACTAACAAATTATTGAAGCTATAGTTATTTTTATTTTAAAGATGTGGGGTACAAATCAGAATTGGGTACATAAGAAGTCGAGGTACAGGTGAAGTTGAAGCCTCCCATTGGCCCTCACTTGGCCTGGATTAGGATCAGGCACCCTTATTGATTTTATGTGCCCCCCACTGCCCACTCCTGGAAATGTCCCGCTACTGTCAATCCCTTTCTTGTAATATTATGGTAGATGTTCAGGGTACACTTATGAGTGAGAACATGTGGTACTCAGTTGTTTGTTTGATCACTGAGTATGATAGACTCTAAATTCATCCAACTTGCTGTGAAGTCCATAGTTTTGTCCTTCTTTGTGATACATAATATTCCATTGCTTATATGTACCACATTTTTTATCCAGTCCAGGTGAAACTATAGTTATTTTTAATTATTTTTCCTTTTAACTTTTGTGCTAGAGTTAAAAGTGATTTATGTACTATCATTGCATTTTTGACTATATATCGACTTTACACCGTTTTATAGTTTCATATGTTTTCATATTGTTAATTAACATCTTTTTGTTGATATTTCCAACTTAAAGAACTTCATTTAGCATTTCTTGTAATGCAGGTCTAGTAGTGATGAACTCCCACACTTTTGTCTTTTTTCTCCTTCATTTTTATTTCTGATTGACAGCCTTACCAAGTATAGTATTTTTTTTTTTTTTTTTTTAAGTCACAGCCTCACTCTATTGCCCAGGCTGGAGTGCAGTGGCATGCCCACGGCCACCGCAGTTTTAGCCTGCTGGGCTCAAGTGATCCTTCTACCTCAGTCTTCCAAGAAGCTGGTACCACAGACACGTGCCACCACACCTGGCTAAATATAGTATTCTTGTTTGGTGGTTTTGTCTTTCAACACTGAATAAATTATCTCACTGTTTTTGGCATGCAAAGTTTCTGCTGAGAAGTTTGTTGGTAGTCTTGTGGATTTTCCCTGGTATATGACAAGTTGCTTTGCTGTTGCTTTCACAATTCTCCTTTGGGCTTCACGGTCTGGATGTTTATTTTCCTTTCTAGATTTGGGCAGTCTCTTTAAATAAGATTTCTGTCTCTATCTCATTCTCTTCTAAAATTTTCATGTGCTTTAAGTCCTATAGGCTTTCATCACTCTTTTTATTCTTTTTAAAATGAAAAAAAAATTTTATTCCTCTGGGTAATTTCAAGAAGCCTGTCCTTGGTGATTTATTGTGTTCCTTTGATGGTGTTATGTTTCACTGATTATTTATTTTTCTTGTGGCTTTGCATTGGTGTCTGTGCATTTGAGGAAGTAGACACCTCTTCCAGTCTTGACAAACTGACTTCAACAGGGAAAAATCTTCACCATTAGCCCATTCAGTGATTCTGGGTTGTCTGTCTTGTAGAGTCTGTGGGAAGAGAGTGCTTTCTGCTGAAATCCTCAGCTGTGCTGGTGTGAAGCCTGGGTGAATAGGTGGCTGGGCCTGACACTTGAGTTCTTAAGAGACTGCCTACAGCCTGGATCTAATGGGGGCAAGCTTGATGCCCGTGTCTGCAGGAATCCTGGTCCATTGGGTTCAACCTGGAGCTGAGGTGCACCTTGGGCCTGAATACACTAGGACTGGCCCGGAAGTGGGGCAAGTCTGGCATCTGCTTCCATGGCTATGGGCTTGGTACTGTGTCCCTGGGAGTGGGCCTAATGCTGGGGTCCACTGAGGCAAACCTAGAACATGAATCCATGGAGGAAGTCCTGGTGCCTGGGACCATGGGCGCAGGCCTGAAGCCTGGGTCCACAGTGATAGATTGGATGGCAAGTTCCCATGAAATAGCCTGAAAACTGAGTCCACAGGTCCTAGTGTGACACTGGAGCTGACTGGAAGCTGAGTCTGCAGGGGTGATCTCGGTTCCTAGGGCCATGGATCTGTCCTGGTACTAAGGCAGGCCTGGGGCCACAGAGGCCAGCCTGGGACTGGGTGGGATTCACTGAGGTAGTCTTCCTGCTGGGATCCAAGGTGAAATTCAGTGCTCACTTCACTTTCCTTTCCTTATTTGGAGGGTGTCTCTCTCTTTGTCATGCTGCCTGGGCTTAAGGGAGGGATAGCATGAGCAATTGAAATTGACCACCCTACCCCCTTTAATGTGCCTTTTCTTGTTTTTATGTCCCACTCAGGCATAAAATGCTCCACTTAGTTTTTGTGAGGATATTTTTGTGTGTGGATAATTTTTGAATTTGATGTTTTTGAGAGAGATTGAGTACTGGAAAGTCTTATTTCGCCATCTTGCTGATATCACTCTTCATCTTTTAAATTTTGAATACTTTAAATTTATTATTTTATTTTTAAATACACACTTAGTGCATATGACATATTTATATCCTAAAGAACAACAATAAGGAAACACATATGCACAAGCAAGTTTGATAAATAAGCTATGAATAAATGTAAAATGCCTTAAATCATTCTCCCTAATCCCTTTTTTCCTTTCCATGATTTTTTGTTCACTGCTTTCTGACTTTTTCCCCTATTTATTTAAATATTAATAAATATACAAATACAATAACGGATATATTACCTAAAAGTACAGGAATGATTAGTTCTAGAGCTAAGACCCTTCAATGGCTGCTTTAAACCTTAGGAGTCCCCCAAAACCTTACTAGTATATCTGTTTAAAAAATTAATAAACTTTATTTTTTACAGGAATTTTAGATCACAGCAAAATTACATGAAGTAAAGAGTGTTCTCATATATCACCTCACTTTACAACCTCCCTCGCTATCAAAATCCCTTACCACAGTAGTACATTTATTGCAATCAATGAACCTACATCGGCACAAGATTATGACCCAAATTTTGTAACTACATTAGAATTTACTCTTGGTATTTCACAATTTATGGGTTTTGACAAATTATAATGGCATGTATTCCCCATTATAGTTGGTGCCCTAAAAGTTCCTTGAGCTTCTCTTACTTGACCTTTCACCCTGCAGTAACTACTGATTTTCTTGTTGTCTCCAAAGTTTACCTTTTCCAGAATGTCATAGAGTTGGAATCATAGAGTATGTAGACTTTTCAGACTGGTTTATTTCACTTAGTAATGTGCATTTAAGTTTTCTGTATATCTTTTCATGGCTTGATAACTCATTTCTTTTTAGCACTGAATAATATTTTGTGGGGATGTGTCAGAGTTTATTTATTCATTTAACTACCCAAGGTCATCTTTATTTCCTCTAAATTTTGGCAATTTTGAATAAAGATACTATAAACATTCATGTTCAGGTGTTGTGTAGGCATAAGTTCTCAATTCTTTTAAGTAAATACCAAAGAACAAAATTACTGAATCGTAGGTTAAGAGTCTGTCTAATTTTCTAAGAAACCACCAACTGTCTTCAACAGTACCTGTGCCATTTTGCATTCCCACCATCAGTAAATGAGTTTCCATATTCTTTCCAAATTTTGATGCTTTCAGTGTTTTTTGTTTTGGTTACTTTAATACATTTGTAGTGGTATATCATTGTTGCTTTAGTTTGCAATTTTCTAACAACCTAAGATGTTAAATATCTTTTCATATGTTTATATGCCACCTGTGTATCTCCTTTAGTGAGATGTCTGCTCAGGTCTTTTGCCCATATTTTACTCATATTGCTTGTTGTCATAGTAAGTTTCAAATATTGAAAGATAGTTTTATTTCTTCTGTTTCAATCTGAATGCCTCTTATTTCCTTTCCTTATTTTAATTCATTGGGTATGATTTCCAAGTAGTATTAAAAAGCAATGATGAGGGGGAATATTTTGCTTTGTTGCTGATCTTAGTGGGAAAACTTCCAGTATCTTCCTATTAACTATGATGTTATCTGTCGTGTTTTTGTAGATCATTTTTATCAATTTGAGAAAGTTCTCCCTTATTCCAAGAATCTTGAGAGTTTTCTTTATTAAAATTATGAACTGGTGTTGAATTCTGTCAAATAACTTTTCTGCATCGATTGATATGATCATGTGATTTCCCTTTTCAACATGTTCTTGTGGTGGATTATGTTACTTTTCAAATGTTGAATAAACTTTTCAGACCTCACTCTGTCATGGTATATAATGCTAATTATATATTTAAAGATTTGATTTTACATTTTAAATATTTTTGTTTATATTCAAGAGAGATATTAGTGTGTAATTTTTTGTGTGTTTTAAATTTTTTATTTTAAATATGTGGGGTACAATTCAGAGTTAGGTATACAAACGCAGGTACCCTTGTTGATGAGGTGTGTCCCCCACTGCCTCGGCAGTTCCCCACTACTGCCAATCCCGCCCTTCTCTCCCCTGCAGTTTCCCACAACTGCCAATCCTTTTCTTATTCTGCTACCATAGGTTCAAAGTCCCCTTATGAGTGAGAACATGTGATACTTGCTTCTTTGTTTCTGTGATAGATCACTCAGTATTATAGACTAATTCCATCCAAGTTGCTGCAAAGTTCATAATTTTAATGTCTTTGCCTGGTTTTGGTATTAGGGTAATGCTGACCTCATGGAAGGTGCTGGAAAATATTTCTTATGCTATTATCTTTTGGGAGAAATTGTAGATGATTGGTATACTTTCTTTCTTAAATATTTGGTAGAATTCCCAAGTAAATTCACCTGGACTTGGCAACTTCTGTTTTGAATGATTACTAATGATTGATTCCATTTCTTTGATGGCTATAGGTCTATTCATATTATCTATTTTTTTCTTCTTTGAGTTTTGATATGTAGTGTCTTTCAATAAATTGGTTTATTTCATCTAGGCTATGACATTTGCAGACATAGAGTTGCTTATAATATTCCTTTATTATCCTCTGATGCATAAAAGTTCAGTAATTATGTCCATTCTTTTATTTGTGATGCTAACCTTTTGTGTTTTCTCTTTTTTCTTAGTTCACTTGGTTAATGTATTATTAATTTGATTGATGGTTCCAAAAAACTTTTGATTTTGTTGATATGCTCTATTGATTTCCTATTTTCAATGCCGTTGATTCCTGTTCTAATTTTATTATTTATTTTCTTTTTCCTACTTTGGATGCAATTTTCTCTTCTTTTTCTAATTTTCTAAGGTAGAAGTTTAGATTATTTTTCTAATGTATGTATTTAGTGCTATAAAGGTTGCTGCAAGCACTGGTTTTATTGCATTACACAAATTTAGGTAAGTGGATTTTTATTTTCATTTAGTTCAAATGTTTTAAAATTTCTGTTGATATTTTATCTTTGACTTGTGTGTTATTTTGAAGTATGTTGTTTAATTTCTATGTGTTTTTAGGTTTCCCAACTATCTTTCTGTTATTAATTTTCAGTTTAATTCCATTGTGGTATGGTATCTATCATTGTATAATTTCTATTCTTTTAAATTTGCTAAAATAAATTTTAAGGTCCGAAATATGCTCTATCTTGGTGAATGTTCCATTTGAGCTTGAGTGTAATATGTAGTCTGCTGTTGTTGGATAAAGTAGTCTTTTAATGTCAATTATATCCGGTTGATTAATGGTGCTGTTGTGTTCAACATTGTCTTCACTGATTTTCTGCTGGTTAGATCAGTCTGTATCTCATAGAGGGATGTAAAGTCTTTAACTATAATAGCAGATTAATTTATTTCTTTATGCAGTTTTATCAGTTTTTGCTGTTAGATTCATACACATTAAGAATTATATATTCTTGGTGTATTGTCCTCTTTATCACTGTGCAATGACCTTTATCTCTAAATGTTCTTGTTCTAAAGTCTGCTTAGTCTGAAATTAATACAGCTACTTCGACTTTCTTTGGATTAATGTATAATATACTTTTATTAATCCACTTTCTTTTAATCTATATATGTCTTTATATTTAAGGTAGGTTTCCTGTAAACAACATATAGTTGGATCTTGGGTTTTAATCCACTCTGACAATCTGTCTTTTGATTGGTATATTTAGACCATTGATGTTTAAAGTGATTATTGATATAGTTGGACAAATATTTACCATATCTATTTGTTGTCTTTGTTCTTTTGCTGCTATTACTGTCTTCCTTACTTTTTTGGTCTTTTATGATTTTAATTGAGTGTTTGACATTTTTGTTTTTTTACTCTCTTGTTTTAGCATACCACTAATACATCTTCTTTTGATTTATATTCTTAGTAGTTGCCTCAGAGTTTAAAATGCGCACTTACAACTAATCTAAGTCCATTTTCAAATAACACTATAGTGCAAGTTACTTTATATTAACAAAATATTCTAATTTTTCTCTCCCTTTTTTATCATTGCTGTCATTAATTTTGTTTGTACATAAGCATAAATAATTACATTTATTATTTCTATTGTCATTCTAAAAATTGCAATCAATTAGAAATAAGAAAAAATAAGTTTTATTTCACCTATATTTATTCCTTTCCACAATGATCTTCCATTTTGATACAGATTAAAGTTTCTGATATATATAATTTTTCTTCTCTTTAACCCTTTTCCCATTTGACACAAGGATATCTGCTAGTGGTTCTTGTGGCTATAGCATTTACCCCTAGGCTAAATAATTAAATAGGAGACGAGAATTACAAATCATAATCATTTTTTTCTTTTTCTCAATTTTTACTTTTGTAATTCTTATTAGGATTAGAGACAAATTCTATTTAGAAATATCTCCAAGAAGAGTTTTTATATTTTATTTTCACATGAGAAACCAGTCAACTTTGCTTCAGCCTCAAAAAGGCATGTTTATGTAAAATTAAAAGAATGCGAAAGTGAGCTGCACTTTTATTTTTCTAAATGAGTAAAGCGTTTATGCTTTCTTCAAGGAAAGTATATTAGCAAGAAATTTTATTTTTATTTTTCTTAAAATTTAAAGAACAGTTTTTTGGAGTGCAGGATTTTAGGTTGATGGTTTTTTCTTTCTCCTCAGCATTAACTATTTCACTCTACTCTCTTTTTGTTTACATAATTTATTAGAAGTCAGATGAAATTGTTATCTCTACTTTTCTATACATAAATTTTTTCCTCTTGCTTCTTCAAAAAATGTTTATCATTGATTTTCTGCAACTTGAATATAGTATACTTTTGTATAGTTTTTTAAAATTTTTTTTTTCTCCTCCTCCCCCTTCATTGATCCTGCTGGTTGTTCTCTGAACTTCCTGGATGTGTCTGTCATTAATTTGCCTGAAAATAATTTGGGAAAATTCACTGTCATTATTGCTTCAAATATTTCTGTTCCCTTTTCTCTTCTCCTCTAATATTTCCATTATGTATATGTTGCATTTGTTGTTGCTGTACCACAGTCCTTGAATATTCTGTTCTATTTCATTTTATTTTCTTTGCTTTTCATTTTTCTCTATTGTCATGGTCTCAAGCTCAAAGATTCCTTCCGTAGTCTATTAATGAGCTTACCAAAGGCATTTTTATTTCAGCTACAATATTTTTTCTCTGTAGCATTTCTTTTTCAATCCTTAGGATTTCCATCTCCCTGCTTACATTTTTAATCTGTTTTTGCATATTGTCTTTTTTTTTCATTAAATCCCTTAACATATTATTCATAGTTTTAAAAATTCCTGTCATATCTGACTCTGGCTCTGAAGCATGTTCATTCTGTTCAAACTGTGCTTTTGTCTTTTGGTATAGGTTGTAATTTTTATTAAAAGAGATGGACTCATTCTACATTCCTATGATTAAATTTCAGTCTTTTGGTGAGTCTGTGACTATGAACTTTATAATTCTATCTCAGTATTTTTCTCCTTAGGATCTGGAAAAATTGTTTCTCTTGGTGGCAGAGCTTGTTAGAAATGAACAGAGTGCTCTGATGTATTTCTCCCTCTCCCTACCAGAAGCACAATGAACTTTATTTTTTATATTCACTATGAGGACTTGGTAGAGCTCCCGGTAGTTTAGCTCACTAATGTGTAAGGGTTCCCTTATGACTGTTTCTCCCTGGAATTTTTAACACTCAGATTTGTCCACACTGAGCCTCCAACAATTTTTCATTTAGGGTGTTCTAGAAGTTACTCATCCCCTAGGAAATTTCTGCTCAGGTAGCTTGTGATTCTCTGCACCAGCCTATCTGTCTCTCTGACTTAAGGTTCGTGGTTTGTCCTGTATCTTCATTTCTCTGATGGATCTAAGAGTAGTTGTTGGTTTTTTAGCTTTTTACTTGTTGTGAGGTTGAAATGGTAACCTCCAAGTACTCTACATGCTGGACCAGAGCATATGGAGTTTTTCTAGTGTTTCTTTTTATAGTTAATATTCATTTACCCAATATTTACCATTTTCATTGCTTGAACTGCTTTCCTGCATCTTTCTGTTTTCATCTTAAATCGTTTTTCTTGCACTTGCATTATTCACTTTAGTTTTTATTTTAGTATTTCAGAAAGCATTTTAATTTCTTTTTACTTTTGAGGGACATTTTAGCTAGATATAGAATAAAAGTTGAACATTATTATTTTTAGTGTTGTAATAATGTCTCTTTTAAAAACTTCTCTTGTTTATTTGACATCTTTATCAGTTTTGCTAATTCTGCTTTAAATGTAATCTAGTCATGCATCACTTAATGACAATAATACTTTTTGAAAAATATATCTAGGAAATTTTATTGTGTGAACATCATAGAGTGTACTTATAGAAAACTAGATGGTATAGCCAACTACATACCTAGGTATAAGAAACATTCTGATGGTTCATTTTCAAGGCCTATCTAAGCAGGCTAGAAGATGTAGCAATCTTCAACTACCAGTTCTTGGTGGGCTTGAACATTCAGGAGATGGAAATGGACCAATGAGAAAACAACACACTTTCTTAAGAAAACAGAGACTTAAGCAGGGAAGAGAACCAGGGATAACCTTATAAGGGGAAAAAATGCAACTTAGGCAATGTCTGGGAAAGATCATACACCCAAAGTACTCAGCCAATGAGGAACTGGGGAGGAATTTGCATGCTAGAGGATAAATTACTTGCTGTAGCCACCCCAGGTGTGCCTGTCTGCCAGACACCTGATCTTGCAAGGCTGCCATTAAGTCTCACTTCTGCTGTACTCCATGTCTCCACATCCATCCTTGATTTTGGATGGGTGAGTTTGTTTTTCACATAGGCGATGTGGTATAGGCTATTGCTTCTAGGCTTATAAACCTAGATAGCATGTTACTATAATGAATAGCGTAGGTAGTTGTAACACAATGGCAAGTATTGATGTCTATGAACATATGAGGGGGACCAAAAACAATGGAATTATTTTTTAGAGGGTGCCCCCTTTGTAGTACAGGCTTTCTGCACTATGTAAGTGTTCCAGGAACCCGTGAGCAACAGTGTACCAGTTAGCATTGCTGTGAGTGGTTGAGTTTGGCATCAGTGAATTTTTTTTTTTGAGTTTCTTTCTATCAGTTTGCCCATTTCATGATTGGTGATTCACACCGGCTGAGGGTTCAGCAGTTTCTTTTGTTGTTGTTGTTTGTTTGTTTGTTTTTTACCAAAAACGGCATGACCCCTGTGCCCCACCTTCTCTATTCACCCAATCTTGCTCTGGGCAGCAAATTTTTTGTTTGTTTGTTTGCTTCTTCAAATGAAAAAGGTCCTCAAAGAGAAACATTTTGCTAATGTGGAAGAAGTGAGACAAAAACGGAGGAAGCACTAAAAATCAACAGAACTGACAAGTTCAAAAACTGTTTTGAGCAGTGAAAAAAGTGCCTCAATAAGTGTATTGTATCAAATGGAGGGTATTTTGAAGGTGAATATGTTTAAATATGTGTGAATGAATACACAATTTTTTTGTAAATAAATTTTGTTTTTGGGTCCCCCCCCTTCATATATAAACTTAGAAAAGGTGCAGCAAAAATACAGTAGAAAATTTTTTTTTTTAAATAGCACATCTGCATGGGCACTTGCCATGAATGGAGCTAACAGGATTGGAAGATGTTCTGCCTGAGTCAGCAAGTGAGTGGTGAGTGGAGGTGTCAGCCTAGGACATGAGTGTACACTCCTATAGGCTGTATAAACACTGTAGGCCACACTACATTTATTTATAAAAGTATGTCCAGTAATCAATTAACCTAAGCTAACTGAAACTTTTACTCCATGGACTTTTTATTTTTTACCTTTTGGGTCTGTAATAATAGCTTAAAGCACAAACACATTGTACAACTATACAGCATATTTTCTTTATTTCCTTATTTTACAAGCTTGAAAATTTTTTTTTTTACTTTTTAAGTTTTTTGTTAAAAAGTAAAACATAAACATACACATTAACTTAGGCCTGCACAGGGTCAGAATAATCAATATCATTGTCTTTCACCTCCACATCTTGTCCCAGTGGAAGGTCTTCAGAGTCTATAGCATGCTTGGAGCTGCCGTCTGCTATGATAACAATGCCTTCTTCTGGAATATTTCCTGAAGGAACTGCCTGAGACTGTTATACTGTTTACTTTTAAGTTTAATTCATAAAAGGAGTACACCCTAAAAAATGATAAGTATAGTATGTGACTAGCCTGGGCAACATGGTGAGACCTCGTCTCTACAATAAAAATAAAAAAAAAATTAACTGGGTGTGGTAGTGTGTGCCCATCAGTCTGACTACTTGAAAGACTGATGTGGAAGGATCTCTGGAGCCCAGCAGGTCGAGGCTGGGGTGACTGTGAGCGTGCCACTGCACTCCAGCCCGGGTGATAGAGTGAGACTCCAACTAAAAAATAAAAATAAAGCATAGAATAATAGAAACATAAGCCAGTGACATAGTGCTTATCATTGTCAAGCATTATGTACTATACATAATTGTATGTGCTACACTTTTATAATATTAGCAGTGCAGTAGATTTGTTCACACCAGCATAATTACACGTATGTGAGTAAATATGTTGTCTTACACCACTGTCATATACATGGGTTTGTCATTGACTGAAACATGTGGTACATTATATTTTTTTATCTGTTAACAAGATTTTATTTTTGTTTAAGTTTTCCAAAGTCTAAATACAGTGTAAGTGAGCATAAATACTTCCTTTTCAATTTTAAAAATTTATCTTGCACGTATATAGTGGTTTTATAATTGATGGGTTAAAATCATTAGTTTTGAAAATTTTCAGCCACCGTGTCATTAAAAATTACTCTGTCTTCTTGACTCCAGTTACACATATATTAGAAATTTTTTTGTAATGCCTTTTGTATACATTTCCAAATATGCACATTTTATGGTAGCTTCTAACTCACATTTTAATTGCATCAACACCAGATATAGCTTGCATACTTTTAATTCTTTAATATTTGCTATCAGTTTAATGTTTTAAATTATTTTGTAAATTATATTTTGTATATACATTTTATATATATATAATGGTGACAATGTGTATAGTAGAAAAATTTGTATTCAGTAATGTTATGGTGTGATTTTTATATATTTTCATTGTATTAAGTGGATTATTTGGTCAAATATCTTTTTTTTTTTGAGTTGGAGTCTCACTCTTTCGCCCAGACTGGAGTGCAGTGGCCACTCCCAGCCAACGCAGCCTCAACCTGCTGGGCCCCGGCGATCCTGCCGCCTCAGCCTTCCAAGTAGCCGGAATTACAGGCATGCACTACCACGCCCGGCCGATTTTTTGATTTTTTGTAGAGATGAGGTCTCGCTGCCCAGGTGGGTCTCGAACCCGCGGGCTCAGGCAATTCACTCACCTCAGCCTCCCAAAGGCACGGGATTACAGGCTGAGCCACTGAGCCCGGCTTCACCTATTTAATTTTGAAGACCACTTGATTTCCAGTAGACAAAATGCCACAGACTCACATAATACCTTCTTTTCCCTAGCCTAAGAACTAGCCATTACTCCATGGAATATTTATTCCTTTTATTTATTTATTTATTTTCAATTTCTTTTTTAAAAAAATTCTTCACATTTACTTATTATTCTTTTCTTTTATCCTTTCTTTTCAATATACATATTAATTTCAAACATAACTGGATTATACATATACAACTAGATTTAGATAAAGAGAATTCTGCTAGCATATGACATTATGAAACAACAAGTGAGGATATTTTGACCAAAATTGTAACTATTTAAATGACATATCTGACTTTGAGCTAAAATGTAAATTTTATGTTGTTGAATTTCCAGATGTTAAAAATGAGAAATAAAAGATTAGACAGTTAATAAATCTAATGATGAGAGTAGTTTTGGATTCAAAGGCATCATGGCAGAAAAATAATAATAATGTAAACAGCCTGTTTTTATCATTCACTTTTTTGTCTGGCTACCATTATATTTAATGTTCTGCCCTTTATTAGGAAAAACTGAAAAGAACAAACTATTACTTGAATGATATTTTTAAAATCATATATTTTGCAATTCTAATAAGAAGTACTTCTAAAATTTTTTATAGCAACATCAGCTATTTTATATAAACCTTTACAGTTCACATTTCTCAAAGAGTCACATTTGCTCAGCTTTTAGATTCACAAAACAATGAATATCTGCCTTGAATTTTGTATTCAAAAATGGATAATTTCAAAACAAAACATCAAAATGCTTTGTTGATTGGAATTATTTATGTATTTATGTATTTACTATGTAAAATAATTTCCCCCTATTTAAAGTTCTCCTTTGCAGTATGTAAGTAGCCTGAAATCTAATTATTTTAAAACACTTTGGTGTTATGTATTTTCTCACCCCACCCCACCCCAAAATGTTTCTTTTATTTTCCTCATATTGGAATATGGCACCATTTCCACTCAGTAGCTCAAGCCAGAAATTTGAAAAAGCAACTTTGTCTTTCTCCTTCGCCCACTACATTGAGTAGATCACCAAACACTGTTGATTTCTATCTTTAGAAAGCTCCTTCATCTTTCCTCTCTGAGTGAACCTCATATAAAATTCAAATCCAGATTTTTCCAGAGGGTAACCACTATATCAACAGTTATAAAGGTAGCTTTGTCTATTCAAATAAATCCCAGTTACTTTTCTCTTATTTATCTTCCTGAAACAGAAGATGTATTCTTATATTTCCCTTGCTTAAAATATGGTAATGGTGCTCAAGGCTTTGTAACAGGGCAATAATTCATGAGTTTGCTTAGATGTCCTCTTCAATGTTATTTCTCTCCAGTTCCTATTTATCCTTGTTACCAAAGTATTCACTCCAGCTATATTCAATAATTTTCATTTTCTAATGAGAGGGCCATAACAGAGTATACCATAGACTTAGGATAAGAGCATGCTATAACCCAATAAATATGTAATCGGCTTGTGGACAATAGCACAGCCATTTTAGTTTTCTGCTTTAAAACATAACCTGTAGCTGTTTAAAGTTTCAGTTATGGGAAAAACTGCAAAGCTCTAGTTCAAGCTTCAACCCCTTCCCTTGACCCACTTTCCCCTTAGCAACAACCAATCAGGTGCCAGGGGAAAATCACCTAAAGTTTCCAAATGTCTCTGCAACTTCCCCAGCTAGTGGGCCAAGGTCAGCCCGAGTCAAGCTAGCCAATCCTCCACGATTGAGCTGACAGCCAGGGGTTACTACCCAATTAAATGGTAACAGGACTGGAAAGTTCCCCCCAAACTCCTCCTCCCTTTATGTAAAAGCATAAAAGGCAACTGCTTAAGGAAGTCAGGGCCTCTGGGTGTACTCCGCTGCGTCGGTGGTTGACAGAGGTCCAGGCTCGAGCTTTCAAATAAAGACCCTCTTGAACTTTTATCAGAATTGGCTCTTGGTGGTCTCTCGGATTGAACTTTCACGCACTACACTAACACACTTCTCTGCATGTCAGAAATGACCTTCCCAAATACCCTCTTACACAGGCTATCTCATGCAAATCCACTGAGACTTTGCTCATGCACTGCTGGGAGATGAGGTAGGAAATCTTGCTAAATTCCCCAATATGTTGTATATCAAGAACTGTTTCACTCACTGCAGATTAAATAAGAAGCAAAAGAGTTATGGTTTTTGACTCTATGTTAGAGTCCAGTGGTGGGAGACAAAAGAAACAATAAATAAAAACAAATGTTGCTTAGCACATTTTGCTTACAGGACACTGAGATAGACGGAATGACAGTGAAGGTGCACACGGAAGATCTACTTTGAATAGGGTGATCAGAAAGAGGGAACATTTTAGTTGATACTTGAAAGATAAAGAGCAGACCAACATGGACATACACCTCATTTGACGCTCTGCTTTCTCCATTCAACATGAGTTTCTGAGATCTCTAATCCCTAGCACATTGAATAGTCTTAGAAAGTGTTGTCACTAAATTAATAATTCATTCTCAAGACCCAGGCCTATATTGCTTATTATTGTTTCTCACATTTTGTTTCTCATTCAGCATAAGGCCTGAAGAATGCCACTGCATCTTTTCTTTTTTCTTTTCTTTTCTTTTTTTTTTTTTTTGAGTTGGAGTCTCACTCTGTCGCTCAGACTGGAGTGCAGTGGCCGCTCCTGGCCACCGCAGCCTCGACCTGCTGGGCTCCGGCGATCCTTCTGCCTCAGCCTTCCAAGTAGCCAGAATTACAGGCGCACGCTACCACACCCAGCTGATTTTTTTGATTTATTGTAGAGATGAGGTCTTGCCGCCCAGGTGGGTCTCGAACCCACGGGCTCAGGCAATCCACTGACCTCAGCCTCCCAAAGGTGCGAGATTACAGGCTGAGCCACCGAGCCCGGCTGCATCTTTTCTTTACAAGGATTTTACAAGCTTGCCAGGATTTCACACAGTTTTGCTCCAGCATTCGGTGGTGTGCAAAAAGAACCATTTTTTCAATTGTCTATGATTTGCATTTAAGATTCTTAAAAACCACACCTATATTTTCAGATTACTTTAGTCTAATTTAAATAAGCATGTAGTATTCCAAAAGATGCTAACCAAGAGATTTTAGTTTGCTCGTCTGTTTGGTTTTTGACATGTGCAATTGCATGCAAGGATTACATTTGAAAAGATTTAAGAAGAGTGGTTATTAAAAGGAATAAAAAGATGCTCTAGTAAGAATATTTAGACTTGCACAAGTTTTCAGCAAAAATCTATTTGGTTTTAAATTTGGTCTCAGACTTCACAATGCCTATTTTAGCATCTACAAGGATGGGAAACACAGAATCATGGCAAGAGCAAGAGAATTTTGTAAGCTGAAAAGCAGATGGACAAGTGGTAACTAGCTTATGAGTCAAAAGAAAGTCAAATTCCAATCCCGACATGAGGAAAGTTTAAAACTATACAGTGTCTACTGACTAATTCTCAAGAATTGCCAAAAATGTCAAGGACCGAGGAAGACGAGGTAAAAGCCATTTAGATGCATTAATATCTCAAGATCCCCTCAGAAAAATTTTCTGTTTGAGAAATTGTGTCTTCCTCAACCAAATGGAAGTCTAAACATTTATGCTATGAATTGAGTAAAATAGTGAGAAGTGTTTGGCAGAAACAAGCATAAGGGATATTCACAAAACAAAGGGGTTAAATGGTGATTCCTATAATGAGTAGTGAACTGAGGCACTCCAACCTTTCTTCGCCACTGAGCTTCCAGTTTCTTACCTTCCAAGTAGGAGTTTGAGGTCTCTATGGGAGACCGAGCAGGCCTTGCGGATAAGCCTGAAGTTCTGACGTCAAGGGTTTTCTCTGTATTAAGAGAAACTAAATTACCTTTGTGAAGCTCAAAGTAAACCAAGACAGAGGACAAAGTAATGCTTGAAAGAGAAAATTTAACCCAGGAAGTAGGTAAAGAGACCTCCTGGTAACATGATGATGGAAGATCCCTGGGTGACAGATGTGTCTCAGACTAGATTACAACAGACTCAAGGGACGAACATGTGGAAGTCTGCTTTTAACAGCCTCTCCGCTGTCCCTGTGCCATTATTATTAACTAATCTAAGAGCAAAACGCTTAGATGGAACCTGACCCAAATTCTTACCTGTACTTGGTTGGACTAAACCACGTGCTGATAAGTTTATTTCTCTTCTCTTAGTGATTTATTCCCTGGATCAGCTTATGAAACTCATTTGATCCTACAAATGTTCTGCTTTGACCAATTCATAGGAGCTAAAGTTGGGCTATAATGAACTTAGAAACAGAAAATGCAGAACTTCCCACTCCCTATGACCATATTTCGGTTGGACATCCCTCAATATCTACCTCTCACTTCCACCTAGCTAAATGAACTGTGACATGAGTCCTGGGTTTGTCAGGACACTTAAGACCTCACTCACAATCTTCCCCCAAAGGGCTGTTTATGCTCTGAGAGATCCTGTCACCCACCAGCAGAGCTTTTCCTGAAAGCTGTTAACTAACACTGTAGAGTCCATTTTTATTACGCATCTAGGTTTGTGTTTGCAGCTTGTGTTTTCAAAACTAGAAATACATATTCAAATAGCTAAATTTATATATGAAAAGAGAATTAGGAACCCAGAATTGATTCTAGAAAGTGGGAATTATGTGATTTTGTAGAGACATACAACTTTTAAAGAACTGATAGTTGCTCGTCTTTTTTGTTATTGTTGTTAGTCAACAACAACCTGCTTCTCAGGATGAAGTTCAGTGGCATAATCACGGCTCACCACAGCCTCGACCCCTTGGGCTTAGGTGGTCCTTCTGCCTCACTCTTCCAAGTAGCTAGGACTACAGGTGTGCACCACTGTATTCAGCGATTTTTTTTGTTTTTGTAGAGACAAGGTCTTTCTATGTTGCCCAGGTTGGTCTCAAACTCCTGGGCTTAAGTAATCCTCCTGCCTCAGTTTCCCAAAACTGGGATTATAAATGTGAACTACTGTGCCAGCCTATCACTTACACTTGTTGTTCATTTAGTCTTCTTCAAAAATCTGCATATATGTATTATAGATTTATGTATATGTGATAGATGAACTAATACACTTTTTTCAAAATAATTTAGTATTGACAGTATGTAAAAATAGGCTTATTTGTACAGTGCTGATGGAATATCATACATCATATTTGACAAAGGTACATTGTACTTAAAGATCAATTATACTTCGAATAATTCACTAGACAATGTGGACATTGACTAATCAGAACACACTTTTAAGTGCACACCTTAGCAAAACTTAGAGAAGCATCATACATTTGTACAAGAAAATACACAGAAGGGTATTTGCTGCATTTTTATTTAAAATATTGAAAATTTGATGTCTAAATAATGAACAATAAGGGAATGAATAAATACAACATAGATTGATTATTGTGTAACTGTTAAAATGAATACACTAGATTGCATGTGAAATTGGAAAAATAAATTTGTAGAATCATCTACATAGCATGATGCAATTTATATAGGTCAACACATAATTAACTAATGTAGATGACTTAAGGATAATATATATGTAGTAAAAGAACTACAAACGTTGTCTGACAGAATGAACACCTAGCTCAGTATGATGGTTGTCTCTGGAGAGGAAATAAGAAGAATGTGAGAATCAGAGCACAGAGATATTTAACATTATCTGTATAGTTTGGTTTTCTTTAGCCAAGATGTTAACCTTTGTTAAGGGGTTAAAATTGGATGTTTTTAATGTATATTTTGATGCATTTTCAAAACAAACAAACTAAGAAGGACTTGACTTGGGGGGGCACTGTATTTATAATTTATGAGACAGATGTGATTTCATGGTTTAGCTAGAGACTTTAAAATTGGACAAACTGATTTTAAATTCTGCTCCAAAATTGTTAGGTGTGTTCTTGGGCAAGTTCTTCACTTCTAAGACTCATTATAACCTGTATGTCACATGGAGATATGAACAAATAGCAGCTTTTTTGTTGCTGCTGTTAGAACAGAGAAAATGCTCAAAGAATTTAGAATATTCTAAGAACTCTAAGTTCAAGTTTGTGATTATTGTTTATTGTTCAACTAAAGACCATTGAGTTTAATCTCTACACAGTAAAATGTATGTTATGTAAGTCACATATATAATGATCAATCCAGTAATTACAAGGCATATTAGAGATCATGCATAATGAATAATTCAAATCTCTTCTTCTTTCTTCCCAAATGGCTCAAAGTACCTAGAATGCCTCAACAAAATAGCTCTTTGTTGAAAGTCAAGCATTTTTTTCCTGTGACACTGTATACTTTGATGACACAATGCATTAGGGTACCCACTATTGGTATCCCTCCTAAAACAATAGTCCCATCTGTGGAGTCTTTTATTATCACACAGGCAAAGCAGTGTGCAACATTCAATAACTGGCTAACTAGCCCCGGTCTCTGCAATGCGCTCATTCAGAACTACTAAAACTCACAGATGGGTTCATTGCTGTGATAGTGTAGGACTGTGCTTCTCTCAGATGAAATGGAAAGTTGCCTTACTCATTGGAACCCAGAGAGCCATTCACTGTTATCCTATGTCTGCACTATTAGCTCACATTTCAGAATGAGCCTATGTTTTGGCCTGCAATGTACAATAACTTGTGTTTTAGATGTAAGTTCATGCTGTCACTTGGTTGAACAAAGTATAACAATAGCACAAACAGAGCCAATTATTATAATTTCTTGTACTCAGCAGACTATGTTTATGCCAATAGCTCATGAATCACATTTTTTAGCTCAACAGAAGTGATGACATAAATATAAAAACACAGAAGACTGATTAAATTTCTTATAGTCTAGGGAACTGTTCAGATTAAATCTAGAAGATAACCAATAATAGCACTAGTGGACAACAAAATTTAGTATTGTATTTTGTACAAAAGACTAATATGGTTAGTGTCTCTAAACATAGGATACAAATATAACTATAATCAGCTCACCTCACCATATGTTGTAGTGTGTATGCATATAAACAAGTTTTACTGAATTTGGTGAGGCAAAATTTTTTTCATATGGTGCACATTAATCTGTCATGTCTCTTAAGCAAAATTCAGCCTTTGAACAGCTGGAGATGGTGGTCATTTATTGCTTTCTTTCTTGAAACTGCAAATTCTGGAATGTTGTCTAGGGATGTATTCTCTATGAAGTACACCAAATGACAACCTCCTCTCAGATAATAAAACAGTCATTCAGTCACTGCTCACTAAAACAAACATACATGTGATGAGAGATAGTGTGACAAGACATTATTCCAGAGCAGAGATTTTCAAACTATTCTATTCAGATTTCTGGGAGTTGTTTATGGGTGTTTTGGGAGCATGCAGCTTTCACTAGTTCAGGTCCAGCCTTAAGGCACTGATATTTTAGACTATCCTCAAACTTTCATATGAAGGCAAGTTTCCATTGCTAAAGAATACTAATCTACACAAAACAGAATTTCAGGTATAATTAACCTAGTACCCATTGTCCTGTCCAACAAAGTACAAATGATAATATTTTATGAAAATTGGCAAACTGATACAAAAGTTGCATGAAACAAATAATTCAAAAGGATGGCTATTTTTTTCAAAAAAAATAGGGAGTTAATAGGCAGCATTTGTATTTATTATATGATAAATATAAATCTAATAATTTTGTCTATACTAACCTGCTTATAATAATCCTAATAATATTCATGTAATTCTGGTATTTCTATAATGATATAATGAACCTACAGTCATGAAAACTTTACAGATAAGAATGTGAGGGGCAGAGAGTTCAACTGACATGCCAGCAGGCAGAAAGCACTACTCGGAATGGTTCAGGAATATAAATTCTTAAAAATTATGCCAGCCGGGTGTGGTACTCATGCCTATAATCCTAGCACTTTGGGAGGCCGAGGTAAGAGGATTGAATGAGCCCATGGGTTCGAGACGAGCCTGGGCAACTTGGCGAGACCTCATCTCTACAGTAAATCAAAAAATTAGCTGGGCATGGTGGCGTGTGCCTGTAATTCTGTCTATTTGGAAGACTGAGGCAGAAATGATCACCTGAGTCCAGCAGGTCGAGGCTATAATGGCCGTGAGTATGCCACTGCACTCCAGCCTGAGCGACAAAGTAAGGCTCCAACTCAAAAAACAAAACAAAAAAAATTATGCCACACTTGCAATGTGTTGGTAGGTGTTGTCATTCAACACATATCCTTTTCATTATAGTGCTAAAATAGCACAATCTTGTTTCAAAAAGACATAAATGCCAATAAATAAGGATAACAGAAACAGGCCTATGTAGAAATTTAGTATAAAATAGATTGTATTTCAAATTAGTAGGAAAAGTAAAAGCAAGCTGTAACTGAACTAAGGATGGTCATGAATATCTATTTGAAAATAAAATTTTATTTCTATAGCTACCTCACACTATATAAAAATGCTAGTAGATTAAGAGCCGTACATATTAAAAGTAATAAAAGTTGGAAAAATATTTTTAGAAATTAGGAGTAGAAAAATCTTCCTAAGCAAGATATAAAATGCAGAATACATAAAGAAGAAATTGAAAGACTTCACTACATAAAACTTAAAACTCTTAATAAAACAGATATCAAAATACAGGCAAATGACAAACATGAGGCTTGGAGAAAGTATTTCACAATTTAAATACAACCAAGGAACAATAAGCATAATGCACAGGAAGTTTTTATGATTCAATAAAAAAATGGACAAAATTACAAATGAGAAAAAGACATGTATAGACATTTTACAGAAAAAAATGTGCAAATGATTGATACATATGCTGAAAAATGTTAAACCTCACTAGTAATATGTAAAATCCTAGTTAAGACAACAATAGTAGACACTAATTGGATAAAATTTTAAATATTAATATTCAGTGATGAAGAGAATGTGGGAAAAATGGAATACACACGTACACTGTTGAACACTGATTCAGATTTTAGAAAGCTTATTCTGCTTTGTGTTACTATAACAGAATGACCCGAAACTAGGTGATTTAGAAAGAATGGAAATTTATTATGTCCAATTCTAGAGGCTTCCAAGATGGCACCTTGCTGTAGCCTCTGGAGGGAGGGGTTGCTGTGTCCTCACATGGAAGAGGAAATGGAAGGGTGAAAGTGATGAATGCCGTCCCTCCAGTTCTTTTATAACATTGCTAACTCTATTTACAAAAGCTCTACGCTCATGACTTAGCCATCTTTTAAAAACCCCCTTCTTCATATTGTTGAACTGGTATTTAAGTTTCAATGTGAATTTTGAAGGGGACACAAAACATTCAAATCACAGCAGAAGGTTATTTGGAAGCACCTACCAATATGTAAATTTTCTCCTATCTTTTTTATTTAAAACATTTTTTATTGTAAAGATGTGGGGTAAAAGTTAGGATTTGTTACCCAAGTAGGCTGTGTCCAGGTGAAGTTTGGGCCTACAACTGGTTCTCACTTACCCTGGTTTAGGACCAGATACCATTTGTGTTGTTGCATGCCACTCCCCTCCTCTGGCAGCGTCCAGCAACTGCCCATCCCTCCCTTGTGCTAATGTCATTAATGTTCAGGCCCCACTTAGGTGGGAGATCATGCGGTATTCAGTTTTTCGTTTCTGTGATAGATCACTAAGTATGGTGGTTTCCAACTCCATCCAATTTACTTCAAAGTTCATGATTTTGTTCTTTATGGCTGCATAATATTCCATTGTGTATGTGTACCACATTTTCTTTATCCAGTTCACTTTTGAGGGGCAGTAGGATTGGCTCCATGTTTTTGCTATTGTGAATAGTGCAACTATAAACATGCGTATGCAGGTGTCTTTTTGGTAGAATGATTTATGTTTCTCCGGGCATATTTCCAGGAGAGGGATTGCTAGATTGTACGGAAGGTCAATTTTTAATTCTTTTATTAATTGCCACAGTATTTTCCACAGAGACTGAACTAGCAACCGGGCTTGGTGGCTCAGCCTGTAATCCTAGCACTTTGGAAGGCTGAGGTGAGTGGATTGCCCGAGCCCACAGGTTCAAGACCAGCCTGGGAAACTTGGCAAATCTTCATCTCTACAATAAATAAAAAGTTAGCTGGGCATGGTAGCACACACCTGTAGTTCCACCTACTTGGAAGGCTGAGGAGGAAGGATCACCGAAGCCTAGTAAGTCAATGCTGAAGTGGCCGTGAGTGTGCCACTGCACTACAGCCTGGGCGATGGAATGAGACCCCAACTTAAAAAAAAAAAAAAAAAAAAAACAAGTGAGAGACTGAACTAGCCAGCATTCCCACCACAAAGGCAGAAGTGTTCCTTCCCTCCCCCGCCATCATCTGTTGTTTTTTAATTTATTAATGATGACCCTCCTTATTGGAGTTAGGTGGTATCTCATTGTGGTTTTGATTTTCACTTATCCGATGATTCGTGAGGCTGAGCATTTTTTTCATATGTTTATTGGCTGCTTGTGTATCTTTTTAAAAAAAGTGTCTATTCCTTGTAGATCTAAATGTTAGGTCTTTGTGAGCTATACATTGGCAAATACGTTTTCCCATTCTGTGGGATGTCTCCTCGTTCTCTTGATGGTTTCTTTTACTTTGCAGAAGCTTGTTAGTTTGAAGAGGTCCAGCTTGTTTAACTTATCTCTTATGGTATGGACCCTCAGGGTTTCGATCAGGAATAGGTTGCCAGTTCCAATTTCCATAAGGGTGTCTCCTGAGTTTTCTAAGATTCTTATAGTTTGAGGTTTTATGTTTAAGTCTTTCATCCATTTAGAGTTAATTTTTATGTATGATGCCAAAAAGAAAAAAGTAGGCAAAAGACACGAATAGACACTTCTCAGAAGAAGATATACGGGCAGCCAGCATACACATGAAAAAGTGCTCAGCCTCACTAATCATCAGAGAAAGGCAAATTAAAACCATATTCAGTTACCATCTAACTCCAGTAAGAATGGCCATCTTTAATGAGGCAAACAACAACAGATGTTGGCGAGGATGCAGAGAAAAAGGAATGCTAATACACTGCTGGTAGGAATGCAAATTAGTGCAACCTCTTTGGAAGACAGCGTGGCAATTTCTAAAAGAACTAGAAATTGATCTTCCATATGACCCAGCAATCCCCCAACTGGGAATATACCCAGAGGAACTTAAGTCACTCTACCAAAAAGATACCTGCACATGCATGTTTGTTGTAGCTCTATTCACAATAGCAAAAACATGGAAGCAACCATGCTGCCCATCAAAACTGAACTGGATTAAAAAATGTGGTACATATACACAATGGAATCTTATGCAACTGTAAAGAAGGGCAAGTTTTTGGACTTCACAGCAACTTGGATGGATTTAGCATCTATCATACTCAGTGATCTATCACAGAAACAAAGAACAGAGGACCATATGTTCTCACTCATAAGCAGACCTCGAACAATTATCATAATGCTACAAGAAAGGAATTGGCATAGTGGGAAACTGCCAGGGGAGAGGGGAATTGACAGTTGAGGGAAACTGCCAGGGGAGGGAGGGTCACACCTCATCAACAAGCGTACCTGCATAATGCACATTTGTATACCTAACCCTTAATTGTACCCCACATCTTTAAAAGAAAAAAAAAGTGTCTATTCATTTCTTTTACCCTAGTTTTAATAGGATTTTTTTTTCTTTTAGCTAGTTTGAGTTCCTTATAAATCCTAGATGTTAGGCCTTTGTCAGACACATAATTAGCAAATATTTTTTCCCATTCTGTGAGTTGTCTTCCCACTTTTTTGATGGTTTCTCCTGCTGTGCAAAAAGTTTTCAGTTTGATGATGTCCCACTTATCTTAGTTTTTATGGTATTTACTTTTGGGGTTTTGGTCAAGAATTGGTTGCCTACTCTGACATGCATAAGAGTGTTGTCTATGTTTTCTTCTGGAATTTTTATAGTTTGAGGTTTTACACATAGGTCTTTGATACATTTAGAGTTGATTTTTGTATATGGTGACAGGTAGGGGTCCAGTTTTATTATTCTGCATGTGGTCAGCCAGTTTTCCCAGCACCATTTTCTAAATATGGTCTCCTTTCTTTAGTGGATGTTATTGATTACTTTTTGAAGATGAGTTCATTGAGAGACCGAGTTTTGCTTCCAGAATCTCTGTCCTGTTCCAATGGTCTATGTGCTACTATAGCTTTGGCTACTATAGCTTTGTAGCAAAGTATAAAGTCTGGAAGTGTGTACCTCCCACTTTGTTCCTTTTGCTGAGGATCATTTTGGCTGTTTGCGCTCTTTTGTTTCCATATGAATTTCTGTATTGCCAATTTCAGACCTGAGAAAAATGATGTTGGTAGCTTGATGGGTATTGCATTGAATCTGTAGATTGCCTTGGCTAGGATGGACATCTTGACAATATTGATTCTTCCAATCCATGAGCAAGGAATATTTTTTTTACTTGTTTGTGTCATCCTTGATTTCTTTGAGCAGTGTTTTGTAGTTCTTGTTGTAAAGGTCTTTCACTTCACTAGTTATGTGGATGTTAAGGTATTTTATTTTTATGTATGCATGTGTGTGTGGCTATTTGTGAATGGGATTTTTTTTTTTTTTTACTTAACACTCTGTCTGCTTGTTACAAATGCAGCTGTCTTTTGAACACTGATTTTGTACTGGAGACTTTACCGAAGCCAATTATCGGTGTGAAGAGGCTTTTGACAGACTCCCTAGGGTTTTCTACATATAGAATAATATTGTCTGCAAAGAGGGATAGCTTGACTTCCTCATTTTCTACTTGGATACCCTTGATTTCCTCTCTTGCCTGATTACTGTGGCTAGTACTTTCAGCATTATGTCAAATAGAGAGGAGAGTGGACATCTGTATCTAGTTCCCACTCTCTGGGGGAATGCCTTCAATTTCTGTCCATTGTGCAAAATGTTGGCTGCAGATTTATCGTAGATGGTTCTTATTGTTTTGAGGAAGGTTCCTTCTGTGCTAGGTGCTCTAGAGCTTTTAATCAAGAAGAGATGCTGGATTTTGTTTAATGCTTTTTCTACCTCTAATGGTATAGTCATGTAATTCTTGGTTTTACATCTGTTGATGTGCTGAATTATGCTTATGGTCATGTGAATGTTGAAATAGCCTTGCATTCCAGGAATGAAACCCACTTGATTATGGTAGGTGATTCTTATGATGTGTTGTTGGATCTGATTTGCTAGAATCTTGTTTAGAATTTTTATATCTATGTTCATCAAGGAGATTGGCCTGCAATTCTCTTTCCTTGTTGGGTCTTTGCCAGGATCGGGTGTCAGTATGATGTTGACTTCATAAAATGAGTTGGAGATCAGTTCATCTTTCTTGATTGCCTGGAATACTTTCAATAAGATTGGTGATGGCTCCTCCTTGTTTGTCTTATATGTCTTACAGAATTCAGGTCAGATGGCATTGGGTTCAGAGATTTTTTTGATAGGTAAGTTTCTTATGACTGAATCAATTTCCTGGATTGTTACTGGTCTGTTTAGAGTTTCAATTTCTTCTTGTTTCAAACTTGGGAGTTGTGTGATGACAGAAAATGCTCCATTTCCTTTAGGTTTTCCAGGAGATCTGATAATCTTTTGAATTTCTTCAGAGTCAGTGTGACTTTGCTGTTTGCATTTCTATTTGTGTTCATCTGAATGTACTCTCTCTTTAAAAAAAATTTTTTTTTAAGTCAATCTGGCTAGGGGGTCATAAAACTTACTTATCTTTTCAAAGAACCAAACTTTGGTCTTGTTAATCTTTTCTATGATATTTTTGTCTTCTATGTCCTGCAACTCTGATTTTATCTTGGTGATCTGAATTATTCTGCTGAGGTTAGGATTTAGGTGATCTTGTCTTTCCAGCTCCTATAGGTGTGATGTTGGGTTGTCTACTTGTGAACTTTCTGTTTTCCTGATTTGTGCATGCAATGCTTTAAATTTTCCTTTTAACACTGATTTCGTGGCATCCCAGAGAAACTGATAAAGTGTACCTTTGTTTTTGTTTGTTTCCTATAAGCTTTTTATTTTTGTTTTGACCCAGAAGTCATTCAACATCATGTTTTTTAGAGTCCATATCTTTATGTGTTTGGGAGGAATCTTATTGGTGGCAATACTTATTTTTATTCCACTGTGATCTGAAAAGATGATGGTATTATTTTGGTCTTTTGACATTTGCTCATGTTTGATTTATGCCTCAGAATGTGATCAATCTTGGAGTATGTTTCATGTGTTGATGAGAAGAAAGTATACTCTATTTGTTTGGTGAAGTGTTCTGTAGATATATATTAAGTCAAGGGTCAAGTTTAAGGTTCTGGATCTCCTTCCTGGTTTTTGCCTTGATGATGTATCTAAAGCTGTTAGTGGTGTATTTAGGTCTCCTACTATGACTGTGTGAGAGTCAATGTCCTCCTTTAGTTTGCTTAGTAGTTGTCTTATAAAATCTGGTACATATAAAATCTGGTACATGTGTTGGGTGCATATATGCTTAGGATAGACATTTCTTGCTGGTGGATTGAGCCTTGTATCATTATTTAGTGTTCTTCTGTGTCTTCTTTAATTTTTGATGGCTTGAAGACTGCTTTGTTGGATATTAGCATAGTTATGCCTACTTTCTTCTGTTTTCCATTTGCCTGAAAAGTCATTTTCCAGCCTCCAACCTTGATTCTATAGGTGGCTTTTGAAGTGAGATAAGTTTCCTGCAGGCAGCAGATTGTTGGATCATGTTTGTTGTTGTTGTTGTTTTTCTTATCTAGTTTGCCACTCTATGTCTCTTCAATGATGCATTTAGTCCATTTATGTTCAAGTTGATTTTTGATATGTAAGAGATTATTCCTGTTACATGTCTCTTATAGAGTTGCTTTGTTTTCAACTTTTGCATTTATATATTTGTGTGTTTTCACTTTTATTGGTGCCCTCTTAACTCTGTTTGCCTGTACATTTGTAGTGTACACAGTCATTCTCTCTCTCTCTTTTATCCCCCTGTGCCCAAAACTTTCTTAATTGTCTCCAAAAAGGCTTATATGAAGGCAACATATTCTCTTAGGGATTGGATGTCTGGGAAGGATTCTAATCTCTGTCACTGATGCAGTTTAGCTTGGCTGGGTAGGAAATTCTTGGCTGGAATTGCTTGCCTCATCTTCCTGAGGAGCTGGGACTACAAGTATGCCAAGCTAAAAGGGCTAGAATGTTATGCCAGGTATCCTAGATACTAGCTCTTTCACACTAATTTAATCATATAAATTTTGAGGGAACACAAACATTCAGATCATAAAGGCAGGCATTATTTCAGGTGTTTTGAATGCATTGCTTTATTTAATCCTCACAATAATCTAGAGTTAGTTTCACTTCCTCATTTGGATATGAAAGAGAGGGATCAAATTATTTCATGGAATAGTTGTAGCTACTCAGGAGGATGAGGCAGGAAGATAGATTGAGTCCAAAAGTGTGAGGCTGCAGTGAGCTATGATGTCACCACTGCACTCCAGCCTGGGTGAAAAAGTAAGACTCTATCTCTAAAAAACAACCCAAACTAAGCCAAAACAAAACAGAGACCAGATACAAGCTCTTTCACACTAATGGAATATATTGTCTATTAGGAAGAAAACCAATTTTGTTTGATAGTCATATATACCAGTATCATTGCTTTTAGGTATGAGGACACATACTTTCCCAATATTTACTAACTCCTTTATAGTAGGATACGACACTGGGGAAATTATACATGAACACAGTCAAGCAGAAGTTAATGCATTTTGTGTATAACATATATTTAATTTTTTTATGTCTTTCTGGATATTGAGGTCAGGGGAGAACCTAGGACTTTAAAATAGAAGAATGCCCTAAATATTATATTTCCTTTGTGTTTTACTATTTTGATTATGTTTATTTTCTGCTGAAAGGTAGACCTGCAAAATTATTAAATTTGCTTTTAGGCTAGCTTGTGACAGTTGAATCAGAATAAATTCTGTTACATCGTTTGACTTAATGGACCACATGTATAGCAATGAGCTAAGATCATGTCTTTTACACAAGGAGATGTAATATTAATTTCAATAAGTTTGTTCAAACAGAAATTTTATTTCCCCTCCTGACTATTCCTCCTGCCCAGTTTGCACAATGTAAGTGAATGGCATCATTATTTACTCATTTGCTCAGAAAGAAATACTCAGAATCATCTTGTGTTCTTTCCTTTCCTTTTCTCCCTATATCCAATCCAACAAAATTTTCTTGTTTGCTGCAACTTCACACATGAGTACTTCTCACCATCTTGGCTACTACAAAGTTAAGCACAAGCAAAATTATTTATCAATGGAACACAGGCAACAACTTCTAGTTCGTTTTCATGCTTAAGCAGTTTTGTGCTCCTATAGTCCAGTCTCTGCAAAGAGTTCAATTTAATATTTTATGAGCACAAATCTGTCACATCACTCCTCTGCTTAGCAATCTCTCATAGAGGGCAGTTGTGTCTCTGTTTGCTTGGGAGAGTCTTAGTTTGCTCCTATTGTTCTGGAATAATTATTAACAAAGTCTCCTTCCTCTCTCAAGAGTGTCCTGATTTGGATGACAAGTTGTATAGTTACCCTACGTCAATGACTTCCCACTGCAATTCAAGTCAAGTAAATACACTCTTCCACCCATTAGCTTAGCAGGCCTGACCCGATTGACCTCTGTCTACTTCACTGACTTCATCCCAATCTTTTTTCCTTTTGTTTGATAAATTTCAGGAACATTGATCTTTCTGTAATGATTTTATAAATTTTAGGCCACTAGGAGAATATATTTGAAATTAAGGAAGAAACAGATAAAACTTTGGTAAAGATAAAAGTATATTTAGTGACTCATTTTTATTATTTTTTTACTTAAATTTGTAGACCTGTAATGACCGTATGTCCAGTTAAAATACTGCTGGAGGCAGGCATGTGTTCACACGTGTAATCCCAGCACTTTGGGAGGCCAAGGAAGGAGGATTGCTTAAGGCCTGGAGATTGAGACTGGCCTGGGTAGCATAGTGAAATCACATTTCTATGAAAAAAAAAAAGTAGCTGGACATAGTGACACACACATATAGTGCCAGCTACTGGGAAGACTGAGGTGGAAGGATTGCCTAAACTCAGGAGTTCTAGTATGCTGTGAGCTGTGATCAAGCTACTGCACTCTGGCCTGGGCAGCAGAGTGGGATTATAACTCAAAAAATAAAATACAATAAAACGCTGCTGGAATTGAATGTCATACTCATTCTTTACTGTTTATGCTTTGATTCCATTATTAGTATTATTTATCAATTAGCACTCAGAAAAGGCAAAGTCAAGTTATTATAATGGAGAAACTTAAAACTTTACAAATGAAGCTTAACAAAATACACAGAATATTTTCACCTCTAGTAACCTCAAAATTTTATTTTTCTGTTCTCTAATAAAATTGAGGTGTTTAGTGACTACCGACAGGTCGTGAGATAGAGTGAACACAGCACAAAAATTTGAAATTCGTAGAAAACCAGCTGATCAAATCAGTGCTACACAACTTGAATATAAAATATTAATGAACTCTGTGTGATAGTTGTTCTTTCTGCCTTAGCAGATGCAGTCTCAGTATGCTTATTAAGAATAACTATATAAGTCAATAGCCTTTATATGACAACTTCTGTAAAGTACTCACAAAGAGTCTGGCCCAATACATTTAAAATTCCTTGTTCTTTTCCTTGTTCTCTTCAGCTAAATTTAGTTCAATACGCATTTATAGAGACTCTTTCTAGATTTTCGCCTAGTGCTAGATGCTGAAACCTGAAAATCAGAGAACCTCATTTCAGTCTTGAAGGATTCCTGTGTTTATGGGACTTAACATAATTCTATGGGCTGCAATCTTATTGAAGATAATTCTGAGGTCAGTGAATTCTATTCCTGGTCTTTAGCTAGAGATAAATGTAAGAACATTTTAAGTGAGGTTCTTTTCTCATTTTTATTCCTTTTAAGTATGAACCACAAAGCAGTCTTAATATTCATTTATTGATTGGTCCCTTGATGTTAATCATTATAATAGAAGATTAGATTAGAAAGATTGGGAAGACAGGAAATAAAAAGCCAAGTTATTGGTAAGAAAAAATGTTCTCTTGGGGCAGTTAACCATAAATATGATTTTGAAGTATAGAAATCATGGATTCTATGAAAAAGGTAACACTTTTTTATTGCTTGAGGAGTGAGGATAATCTAATCTTCTTGATGACTGACATTCTGTCTGCAGAGTTCCAAATATTAGGTTGAAAACATAAAGTGTCATACAGTTATCATTAAAGTGCAGACTTTAAGATTGTGGAAAGCGGCAATTGGATAATTGACAATTTTAGGGACTCTCAAATTTGAAACCTGAAGCAATCTTAGGTATTGTTCAGTCTAATGCATGAGTTTGCAACCTACACACCTTAATCAAATTATTTAAGATCTCGTTATTAGACAATAATAAAATTAGAAGAACCTACTGACTCACTGCTCACTGTTTTCAAATTTTAATTAATTTACTTTACTATTTAAAACTCACAATTTTCATTTGTAGTTTTACTATTCTACACTAAGATTCTTGGAAGAAATGCCATTACTGAGATATGTGTTTGACAGATATTAATAGATCATTACTATTTTTCCTTTAGGAACGAAAAGGTCAATGCTGCTCTCTTTATTTCTCAAACATTAAACCAATTTGTGTGTGTGTGTGTGTGTGTGTGTGTTAGTCCTGTGTGCAACTCAGAAATCCATGAAGTAAAGAAAGTATCATTCAAGTATGTTACTGGAGAATTCAGGCCAATAAAAGAGAGTTCTGTAGATTGAGAATGAGGGTATCAGACTTATTTCCTGAAGTAAACTCCTCTCACAAACATTCTCTTAATAAATGAGAACAGAAGGTGAGAGCAGAGCATACTCCATTGAGAATAACAGCAAAGCTCACACAACAGTCTGAGAGAGAACAACCCCTTGTTGCCCAAATTTCAATTCAGTGATTGTTCCTTTGAATAAAATGAGTAGAAATGTTTCACAATTTTACTAATTGTGCAAATTATCCCTCTTCTTCTGGGAGGAATATGTGAAGGGGCAAGAATGGGCAGAGTTTGCTCTGGTGTTCAATAAGCCAGTGAGTCAAACAGATGAGCTAAAGTGGGAAATAGGAATGGGAGGGGAAGGTTTCCACATCTCATTTCAGGTCCTCAGTCTGGTTCCCAGCTTGCCAATTTTTTTGATTTACACATTGTTCTCCCTCCTTTTCCTCCTCCTCCTCTTCCTTTTTCTTCTTCTCTTCTTCTTCTTCCTCTTTATCCTTCTTCCCCTCCTCTCACTTATTCCTTTTTTTCCCTTCTTTACAGTTTTCATTGTGCTAAAATATCCATATGATAAAATTTAACGTTTTGACTATTTTAAGTGTACAGGTCTGTGGCATTAAGTATTTTCACATTGTTGTGGAACTACCATCACCATCTATCTCCAGATCATTTTCACAATTCCCAAGTTTTTGATTGGTCTCACAGATATATGCACAGCTCTAAACTCATCTAATTTGTATACATTAAATATATCCAGTTTTTTGTATACCAACTCTATCTCAGTATATTTTTGAAAAACTCAACAAAACACAACTTCTCATTCCCCCTTTCTGCCAACTCCCAGAAATCATCATTCCACTTGATCTTTATTTTCCACAATACTTATTGTCATCAGGCTTATTAATTTTTTAACTTGTCTTATTTAGTTGATGTTAGATAACAAGGAAATATTTTAGCTTGTATTTCATTTTTTGCATGATTAGCATATGCATAGTAGCTGTTTATTTTTATTTTTGTGAAGTAATCAACTTCTTCAGAACCTTATATTTAGACTATATCTAGACTCTAAATATACTTACTAAATAATTCCATTGTTTAAACCTATCTTCTGAATCTTCAAATCTTAAAATTCAACTTCAGTTTGACCAAACCATATATCATGAGAGTTTTGAACTGATATGATTTGATCTTGAAGAAATCTATTATTCATATTATTAGATACACAATAGTTACACTTAATTAAATATCTATCTACATTGAATATGTATAACAAGTGGGCATAAACCATCGCAAATATTGAAGTACTGAAATTCTCCTAGAAATGTCTCCTAAATTCTACCTCTATTATCTACACTCACTGGCTTCCTTAGTAAACTCCATCATCTCTTGACTGAACTACTGCCCTAATCAGTTTCCCTGCTCAAATCTTCCTACCATATCCTATGTCCAATGCAAAATCTGAAGATATCTTCATGATAAACTCATTTTAGAAGACCTTTAACAGCTCCTTGATTCCATCATGCTAATCTTATATTTATACTGAATTTTGCAGTCGTACCCCAACATAGCTCCCTTTGGACTTCTTGAAATATTTCTTATGAGCATCCAGCTGTAAAAGTGCATTCAGCATTTTTCATCTGCTGGATATATCTTGATTTGAACAACATGCTAAGTTTCACATTCTTTCTTATTTTGGTTATTTTGTCCTTTTTATTTTATTTTATTTTATTTTAGATTCAATGGGTACATATGCAGGGCTTTGCACAGGTATATTGTATGGTGGTGAAGTTTGAGCTTCTATTGAGCCCATCCAAGTGGTAAGCATGGTACTCATGATGCTTTTTCAACTTTTGCTCCACTTTACTCCTCCCCTCTTTAGGAGTACCCAGTGTCTGTTGTCCCAACTTTATGCCCATGTCTATCCAGTGTTTAGCTCCCACTTATAAGTGAGGGCCTTCTGTGTTAACTCATTTAGAATACTGGCCTTCAGCTCATCCACTTTGCTGCAAAGGACACGCTTCTTAAACATTTTCGTGGCTGTATAGTATTCCATAGTGTATATGTATCATATTTTCTTTATCCATTTCACCATTGATGGACATCTAGTTTGGTCTGGTGGGTTTTTTGTTTTTTTGCTGTGGTGAAGAGTGATGCAATAACGCCACGAGGGCAGGTGTCTATTTGGTAGACAACTGATGCTCTTTTGAGTATATGCCCTGTAGAAGGATTGGTGGGTTGAATATTAAATCAACTTTTAGATATTTAAGAATCTCCAAACTGCTTTCCACAGGGATTGAACTAGCCTACATTTTCACCCACAGGGTATAAGTTCTCCCTTTTTTCTACAGCTTCACCAGTGTATATTTTGACTTTAATAATAGTCATTCTGATTGGTTTGAGATGATATCTCATTGTGGTTTTGTTTGGTATTTCTCTGATTAGTGATGCGGAGTATTTTTTATGTGTTTATTTGTCACTTAATGTGCTTTCTTTTATTAAAATAATTTATTTAATGACTTTATGGGGTACACATTATTTTTGATCACATAGATACAATGTACAATGGTGAAAACATCTGGACTTTAAGTACATCATCCATCCCCACCTGTACACAATTTACCTGATTGGTGTGAGGAGTGTCTGTCTGTTCATGTAATTTGCTTACTTTTTAATGGGGTTATTGTTTTCACATTGATTTGCAAAGTTCCTTATAGATTCTGGATATTAAACTTTGTTGGTACGTAGTTTACAGATATTTTCTATTTGTAGGTTGTAGGTTTGTCTATTCAATCTGTTGATAGTTTCTTTTCTTGTGAAGAATGCTTTTAGTTTAATGAGGTCTCACTTGTCAATTTTGATTTTTATTGCAATTGCTTTTGAGGATTTGGTCATGAATTCATTGCCTAAGTCAATGTTCAGAAAAGTATTTCCTAGGTTTTCTTCTAGGGTTTTTATGCTTTGAGGTTTTACATTTAAGTTTTTAATCCATCTTGAGTTAATTATTGTACGTAGTGAGAGGAAGAGGTCCAGCTTTATTCTTCAGCATAGGATATAGACAGTTTTCCCAGCACCATTTATTGAATAGGATATCCTTTCCTCATGGTTTATTTTTGTTAATTCTGTCAAAGATCAGTTGGTTGAAGGTCAGAAGTTTTATTTCTGGATTCTCTATCTTTTTTCACTGGTCTATGTGTCTATTTTTGTACCAGTACCATGCTGTGTTTGTAGCCTTGTAGTAAGGTTTGGAGTCCAGCAATGAGATGCCTTTGACTTTGTTCTTTTTGCTTAAGATTGCTTTGGCTGTCCAGGTTCCTTTTTTGATTCCATATGAATTTAAGTTTCTTTTTTTAAAAATAGATTTGTAAAAGAAATGATACTCTTAGCTTGATAGGGGCTGTGTTGAACCTGTAGATTACTTTGGACAGTAAAGACATTTTAATAATATTATTTTGATACATGAGCATGGAAAGTTTTACATTTGTTTATGTTATCTTTGATTTCTTTCAGCAGTGCTTTGTAGTTCTCCTTGTAGTAATATTTCATCTCTTTGGTTAGATATATTCTGAAGTATTTTTTGTGGCTATTGTAAATAGAATTGTGTTCTTGATTTGGTTCTCATCTTGAATGTTGTTGGTGCATAGAAATTTGACTTATTTCTGAGCATTAATATTGTATCTTGAGGCTTTACTAAAGTCTCTTATCAGCAGTAGGAGTCTATTGTTGGAATCTTTAGGGTTTTCTAGTTATAAAATTATATCATCTGTGAAGAGAGATAATGTAACTTCCTCTTTTCCTATTCAGATACATTTTCTTTCTTTCTCTTGCCTGATTACTCTGGCAAGGACTTCCAGTACTACGCTAGATAAGAGTGGTCCTTTTTTTAGTTGACCAATTTTTCTGTATCTTCAAGAACTGGGCTCAAAGTTTTCTTTCTTAGTGATAGCTTTCTTGACACTTCCAGATAGCTTGCCATACTGTCGTTTATGTTTCCCAAGCTGTTGTCACAAAGATTTATCATAAAGTGTGCTCTATTTTGTTATAATTATATATTTGCATAGCTATCTCTCCCAGAAGTTTGAGAATTATTTGAGGACAGAAGCCATATAATATTTACCTTTGTATTTTGGTACCTAATAGTTTTGTAAATAAATTAAATATAAAAAGTAATCAGAGTCTTAATAGAATAGTTTTTATTAGGTAGAAATCATGTCTACTCTGATTCTGTATGTCTTACAGTGACTGACTGTGTATACTTTTTTTTTTTTTTTTTGAGTTGGAGTCTCACTTGGTCGCCCAGACTGGAGTGCAGTGGCTGCTCCTGGCCACCGCAGCCTTGACCTGCTGGGCTCAGGCGATCCTTCCACCTCAGCCTTCCGAGTAGCTGGAACTATAGGCGTGTGCTACCACGCCCGGCTCATTTTTGATTTATTGTAGAGATGAGGTTTTGCTGCCTAGGCGGGTCTCGAACCCGCGGGCTCAGGCAATCCACTCACCTCAGCCTCCCAAAGGCGCGGGATTACAGGCTGAGCCACCGAGCCTGGCTCTTTGTATACTTTTTTAACAATAAAGCTATTATTTAGAGAAGTGACAATGATATGGGCTGTCTTAGCTGTTCCCTACTGCATCATCCCATGACATCTTGAACTTCTCCTATGATAGTATGTTTTTAAATTCTTTGATTTTACAAAAGTCATTTCCAGGTTCCCATCTAGACTGTAAACTCTGTAGGAGCAGGAGCCATATCTATTTAGTTTATTAATGTATTCCTTTGAACAGTGCCTGATAACTAAATTCTTTTTAGTAATTAATAAATTTATAACATGGAACACAAGTAGTAAGTATGGGTTTCATTTCTATCTCAGTAATTTCCTAGTTCTTATGATGTCACTTTCAGATTCTCTGAAATTCCATTACTTTATGTAAAATGAGACAAAAATAACCACTTATATTCCAAGGTCTAGAAATATCATAGAAGAAAAGATTTATGAAAAACTTAAAAAACTGAAAAAGATGCACAAATATGAAGTATTATCAATTTTACAAAGATAATAATGATACATAGGCACATTCAACACAAATTACTTTTTGTGTAATTCTACATCATTTGTCTTTACAGAAAAACTTATTGAAACACACATTTTGGGCACTGAGCTTCAGAAGTGACGAGTAGCAACTTTTCTCTCCCTAAAATGAGTTCTAGTTAAGTCTGGAAATTACAAAAAATTCAGATAAATTAAGATATAAAAATGTCAGTTTAATTATTTGTAAATTTGAATGGGATAATACAACTTAGATAATGGCCAAAATTGGGCTTGCTTAATCCTTAAATTACCTAAATAATCAGCTGACAAGACACCTTAATAAATACATCACACATAAAGAGAAAAAGTACAGTTCCTTAGAATAAGCTGTTTCAAAAACAAAGATCCTATATGAGCAGGTATTTAATCCCGTCTCCTAATCTCCTTATGCTTCCTGCAAGAAGTAAATTTGATTTAGAAAAAGACTAGAAGTTTATGTTATTTCCTGTGTGCTCCTTTTTTGGGAATGAGGAGAAAATTCTCACTCACATAAAAAAGCATGAAAATTCAAGTATAAGAAATTTTTCCACCATACTGCCAAACTCTTTGCTCTCTTAATTAGACATCCTGCTCCCACTTTCAGAGGCCCTCACACCTTCACACTGATATCTTAGTAGGTTTTTATTTGGTATTTGTAGGGAACAGTTTTTAAATAGTTTAGATTTTTGACACAAAAGTTCTGATTTTTTAAAGAAAAAAATGTTAATAAAAGTAAATGCAAATTTCTATTGTACTTCAATTTGGAATGTATTATTATTCTAATTTTCAGTTCAAATAATTCTTAGCCATATGGCCCAGTATAGCTCTCCAGATCCTATGTGAGATTTTTTGAGAGCATCATTATCTTTACCTTAAAATATTACTTTAGAAAATAATCTAAAGTTTAAAAATCATAATGCCCTTCTCACGGTCAAATATCTAGGCAGAAATTAAAATCCAAAAATATAATTCCTTTACTCTTGTTAACACTTGAGATATTAAAGCCTAACATTACTAAAATTTAGCAGGCAGTAAGAGCAGTTTGTTTCTAACCAAATTCTCATTCTTAGTCTCAGCTAGAAGTCTCATTCAAAATTCTGTATACAACAAGTGTAGATATAAACATTGAAACGTGGACTGCCATTCACAGAAATGAGTAGAGTTCATTTAACTTGTCCAAATGAATTAATCAATCCCAGAGAATTTCATGTTTCACTTCTTTATAAATCATGTAACACTATACAAAGCTGGTCCTACAACTGGTAAAGTTAGAAAAACAAGTTAAACTCAGACCTTAGAGAAGTTATAACAGAAAATATTATTTTCCCACGTTTAAGACAAAAGCATGATCTGAAGGAAGGAAGATGGACAGAAAAAACTCCTCTGGCCCCCAGCCTCATCCCGATGCTGGTCACTTTGTCCTAGTTTTATAGAATGTATAGTCTGTGAGATTAAATCCATTGGGAGTCAGTGTGGCTATATACTTGTATTAGTGTCTTATTGTTGCTGTAACACATTGTCCACAATTTCATGGTTTAAAACAACACAAATTTCTTCTCATATAGTTTTGGAGGTAATAAGTCTAAAATGATTTGATAGGGCTGCCTGCTCTAGGGGAATGTCTTTTCCAGCTTTCAGAGGTCACCCGTCGGCCTTGACTCGTATCTGCATCTCTCTAACATCTACCTTTTGATTATTGTTACATCGTCTCTAACTGACTCTCCTATCCGTCTCTTATAAGGACCCCTGTGATTACATTGAGTCCATCCAGATTTTTAAAAAATAAAGGTCCTCCCCATTTCATGTTTCACTTAATCATAACTACAAAGTTCCTTTTTGCCATATAAAGCAACATATTCAGAGGTTTCAGGGATTATGACATAGGCATCTTTAGGGAGCCAGTATTTTACCTATTACAATGTTAATCATTGAAATGACAAAAAAAACCTTCCAATGCATAATCATATCTTATCACATGATATTTGAAACCATTCACCTCCCTTAGAATTTAGAATTTTGCCTTATGGCATCCCTTCTCTTGAAATCTTACTTGATACTCCCTTCCAAATTTATCCTCTTAATCACCATTCTGCTTTAAGCCCTCTGTCTCTGATGCAGGCCAATGTGGCACGAGATGCAAGAACTCAGGCTGCACCCTCTCCCATTCTCCCATGAGTAAGAACTACCTACCAGCAAAGGTTTTAGCCCAACTTTCTCCAAATTCTTAACTTCCTACTTCTATCTCTGTTTCAATGAGGTCTAAAGGCACCTTCTAGTAGGTTCTTACACATTTATGTCACGTGGGGAGTCATCAACAGCACACTTTTGAGCCAAAGCCGTAGTCAATATACTTCAAACTTCATGCTCACATGTGTCTAGTGAGGACCAAGACCTTGGTCATGTGCTTCTCGCTAGATTTTTTTTCCTTTATTCATTATATTTAATATTTTCTGTCTTGAATAAACTCTATTACTTAACAATAGAGAAATATGCCTACTTTTTTCCATGACATATTTTGTGGAACTGAACCATGATCCTGGTGATCCATTTCTCACTTTGATTCCCAACTTTTTCTGAGAAGATTCAACTGAAATATTTAATTGGTTTAGACATATTCGTGACTTTGCTAGATTTGAAATTTTTTCTGAACTGAAGGTCTTTTTCTTTCTCTTTATCTTTTTTTTTTGAACCTAGGCTTTTATCTCCCAAAAATATTCCATTAGATTTTATGTTATGAAGTCTCCAATTGTAATAGGTATGACAGTGATACATTTTAGTTCTCTCTAAAATTTAAATCCATTGGAATAAATTGTGCTTACCTATACCACCATGAACTAGATAATATTACCTAGAAAAGACTTTCTTATGATATCAATATTGTAAGCAATCAATCTAAGCAAAGCAGATTGTATTAAAATTATATTTGTATAGTAAATGAAAACCAATTATTTTCCCTGGATTTTCATATCTTTGTTTCCATTGTTACTTCATATAATTGCACCATTACAAAAAAAGCAGGTTAAACTATTTGCTGTAATTTATTAACCATATTTCTCTGTGCCAAAATGATTAATGTATAGCTATTTGATCAAAAATCATTGTTTTAACCTCTGCATAGGCTATATATCATAATCATAGCTAGTTGTAAAAATATTTATTACTGAATATAAGGGGTCTTTGGAAAGTGAATGCAAAGGGATCAGTAAAATTATATCACTGTGATAGGAAAACAACAATTGAATATTTATTTCACACTGCCTGTGTCTTCATCCCATTACATTGGTTTATAAAACAAATAGAAGCAAACTATCAATCTTATCAATGTTACCCATTTATGATTCTGTATAAATGATGCTAAGATTCCTAACAAAGAAAAAATATAAAGAGATAAATTTCCGAGGTAAATCTGCATAAAATATATTAGGATTATTGTATATTTTCCTTAGGCACATTTTCAATACTCATGATCATAACTATATCAATTGTAATAACTACAGTTAAAAACTTCAGTCAGGACCAGGCATTGTGGCTCATGTCTGCATTTTGGGAGCCCAAGGCAGGAGGATCACATGAAGCTAGGAGTTTGAGAACAACCTGGGCAACATAGCAAGACTCCATCTCTACAACATAAATAAATAATGAAACATCAGCTAGTTATAATAGTGCAAGCCTATAGTCCCAGCTACTCAAGCAGCTGAGTGGGAGAATTGCTTGAATCCAGGAATTCTGGACTGTAGTGCGTTCTGCCACATGGATGCCTGCACTAAGTTAGGCATCAATATGGTGTCTTTCCTGGAAGTGTGGGACCACCAGGTTGCCTAAGGAGGGGTTAGCCAGTCCGGGTCAAAAACAAAGCCGGTCAAAACTCTCATGCTAATCAGTAGTAGCATTGTGCCTGTGAATAACCACTGTAGTCTGGTCTGGGCAACATAATAAGACCATCATGTCTATTTAAAAAAAAAAAACAAACAAAAAACAGTTAAAACCTTCACTGACATGATAGTAGTAATAATCCTAAATGTTCAAATATTAATCAATCACCTGCAAATCTAAACAAATGACAATGATATAAATACATGTTTAAATGCCTTTAAAAGCTTAATTATGTGTAAAAGCAAGTTATACATGTTTAAGAACAATGACTGATACCAGAAATTGCATGCTTACTTGGATCTCGGAAATGAACACACACAAAAAAGTGGCCTGAATTTTTTTTGTTCTTCTGTGTTAAATGAATGGAAAATAGTCTGTCTAGACATATCAGGAATGAGAGCCAGGCGAAAGATGGAAACAGCAGCTGAACTTCCAGTCTTCCAACTCTCCAAGGAAAAGATTATGAAAAGAGTAGAAACTGTTGCCCAGGTCTGAGGTTTGAACTTCTCCTTGAAGAAATGGAAGAAGGCAGAGACAGCTGTGCATCTAGAACTTAAGTAAAGTTAGCAAATAGATCAGCCAAATTTCAGTTCACATTTGCCTGGGGCAGAGAGTCATAATAATAAGAACTATTTCTAACATCAGCCCTCCAGGAGGCTAGATAAGAAATACAAAACTGCTGGTTGAAGAGGAGAGAACTATCACTCAAAATGAGATAAAAATTAAAGTATATGTTTGCTGGCTGTGTGCATGTTTTCCTTTGAGAAGTACCTGTTCATATCCTTTGCCCACTTTTAAATGGGATAAACATTTTTTTCCTGTTAATTTGTTTGTGATCCTTTTAAATCTTAGATGTTAGACCTTTGTCAGATGCATAGTTTGCAAACATATTTTTTTCCCAGTCTGTGGGTTGTCTCTTTATGCTCTTGATGGTTTCTTTTGCTATGAAAATACTTTTAATTTTGATAAGTTCCCACCTGTTAATTTTAGCTTTTACTTCATTTGCTGTTGAGCACTTAGCCATGAATTCATTAGCTAGGCCAATGTCCAAGAGTGTTCTCTAGGTTTTCTTCTAAGATTCTTACAGTTTGAGGTTTCACATTTAAGTCCTTGATCCATTTTTAGTTAATTTTTCTTTATGGTTATAGGTAGGGGTCCAGTTTTATTCTTCTGCATGTGGTTAGTCAGTTTTCCCAGCACCATTTGTTAAATATGATTTTCTTTAACCAAATGTCTATTTTTGTCACCTTTGCTTCAACAATCATCAGAGAAACCTAAATCATAACTATATCAAGACTACAATGAGATACCACCTCACATCAGTCTGGATGGCTATCATTAAAAAATTAAAACAACAATAATAACAGGCTTTGGTGAAGATGAAGAGAAAAGGAAAAGTTCTACACTGTTGGTAGGAATGTAAGCTAGTTCAACCTTTGTAGAAAGCAGCAATGCATTTTTTCAAGGAACTAAATATTGAGCTTCCGTACAACCCAGCAATCACACTTCTGGAAATATGCCCAGAGAAACATAAATCTCTCTACCAAAAAGACACACGTGTGTTCATTGCAGCACTATTCACAATAGCAAAAACATGGAACCAGCCAGATGCCCTTTGAAATTCACTGGATACAGAAAACGTGGTAAATATACATGATAGAAAACCATGCAGTCATAAAGAAACACAAAATAATGTCCTTTGAAGCAACATGCATGCAGCTGGACATCATCACCCTAAAATAAACTATCATAGAAACAAAAAAACTGAATATTGCTTGTTCTCACTCATAAGTGGGCCCCAACACTGGGCATACTAGCACAATGGTGGGAAAAGCAAATGCTTGGCGCTGCTAAACAAGAGGGAGGGAGAGGGGATAAGGGGTACACAGCCACCCATTGGGTACCATGTTCACTACCAATGGGAGAGAAGATTTGCTAGAAGCCCAAACCTCACTTTCACACAATTGACTTATGTAGCAAACCCTCACATGTACCCCACAACTCTAAAATACATTTTAAAAGGTTAAAGTATGAGAGAAAAAATTACACATGATATATGCAATACAAGGCAGTCCCAAATTGAACAGTCAGGAATTTTATTATTGAAGCAGAATGAATAATAAAACAACTTTGAAGGATTAAAAAATGAATATTTCCTTCTTATACTCCTCATAAAAATGTAAAATGGCACAATTATCTTGAAAAATTGGCAGTTGATAAGCTTAATAAAATTAAGAATCTGTACCCCTATGATTGCAAAATTCCATTCATACATATTTATCCCAAATAAATGAAAATGGATGCTCAAAATACTTGTGCTAGAACATTCACAGAAAATTTACTTACAATAGCACCAAACTGGAAACCAGTTATGGAAGGAAAATGAGTGCATACAATATGGTTAATTAATAGCATACAATACTACTGTGCAGCAAAAAAGAGCTGCTGATGCTTACAGCAACATAGATTTGATTGTAGAAGTTCCTCCAAAATTCATATGTTGAAACCTAATACTAAAGGTGATAGGGTTAAGAGAATAAGACTTTTAGGGAAATGATTAAGTCATGGGGGCAGAGGCTTCATAAGAGTCATACTTTCATAAAAGACATTGAAAGGCTGGGCTTGGTGGCTCAGCCTGTAATCCCGCGCCTTTGGGAGGCTGAGGTGAGCGGATTGCCTGAGCCCGAGGGTTCGAGACCCGCCTGGGCAGCGAGACCTCATCTCTACAATAAATCAAAAAATCAGCCGGGCGGTAGCACGTGCCTGTAGTTCCGGCTACTTGGAAGGCTGAGGTGGAAGGATCGCCGGAGCCCAGCAGGTTGAGGCTGCAGTGGCCAGGAACGTGCCACTGCACTCCAGTCTGGGCGACATAGTGAGACTCCAACTCAAAAAAAAAAGGAAATCAGAATTTCTAGAAGTAGAGAATAAGATAATGGAGACAACTAATATTTAAAACATAATACATTAATATTTCCAGCTCTGAGAAAAGTTATGAATCCACAGATAAAAATTGTGCCATGAGGCTAAGTAGCATAAATAAAAATGCACATCTGGACACATGGTGTAAAATTGAAGATTATCATATAAATCAAATATTACAATCTAATATTAAAGAATGAAGACTAGTAAAAGTTCAAATGTAACTTGTGAGCAATATCTCATTAGCAATAAAAAATAATAGATAATACTAGATCAGTATCTTACAACTGATCTAAGAATTCAATGCTCTCTTGTTATCATTCAACAGTGAAATTAATGCAGAGGAATTTTCAAACAAAAAAGACTAAGAGTTACCTTCCACAAGTCTTTCTTGACCCAGAAGGAAGAAGAAATAGAAAAGCAACAATGGTTAACAACATCAACAACAACTGATCAAAGTTCACTGGTAAATCTAATTAATCAAGAACACATTATTTAAAATATTTTCACAGTAAATATTTTCACATTTTTTACCCAGTAAAATGTAAAATAATCTCATATTCCATCAATAGGAGAGTGGATGAATTATTGTATATTTTCACAATAAAATACTAGAAATTGAGGGTCATGATTGTAACATTTCACTCCAGCTTGGGCAACAGAGTGAGATCCAGACTCAAAACTTACAAAAAATAATGAATGAATGAATGAATAAATAATAAATAAATAAATAAATAAAAACTAGGCAAACCATTTTACTAAATGTTGGGAAATATAAATAATATTAAGGTCTATGTTCAGTATATATACAATACTTCCAAAATATTCTTCAAACATTTTTTAAGCTTAGAAACTTGAATGAGTTTTAGAAAACTGCATTTTATATTATCTTTTAAAAATTCATTTTTACTGAGATGGGAGTATGGTATAAAAGGAATAGCCAAAGTAATTAACAAGGTGCAAATATTTGATTAAAAAGGATAAGAGAGCCGGGCTCGGCGGCTCAGCCTGTAATCCCACGCTTTGAGAGGCTGAGGTGAATGGATTGCCTGAGCCCGAGGGTTCGAGACCCACCTGGGCAACTTTGCGAGATCTCATCTCTACAATAAATCAAAAAATCAGCCGGGCATGGTAGCGTGTGCCTTTAATTCCGGCTACTCAGAAGGCTGAGGCGGAAGGATGGCCCAAGCCCAGTGGGTCGAGGCTGCAGTGGCCGGGAGCGGCCACTGCACTCCAGTCTGGGCGTCAGAGTGAGACTGCAACTCAAAAAAAAAAGGGATAAGAGGATTTAGATAATGGTAATACCATATTACTCTCTCAAAGCATTGAAATAAGTAAAATTGTCATTTAATGCCAGAGGTTATTTAGTGTTAGTTATTAATATTATTGAAAAGTTTAGCTTTGAATTGGTTCAATAAAGAAAAACTACATCCAATTTTTAAAACACAGATAATTTAATATTAAACTTTTTCCCCTAGCCTCATACTCAAGAGAAAACGGATTTAGGACAGAAAATACTATTTTCAACAACATGCTGGAGAAGAGAGGGTTTTTAATGCTGCTTGGGAGAGAAAAGCTTAGTGAAACAAGAATTCTTTTATTTATTATAGGGACGGATCTAGACTATGTTACATAATTCCTGGAATCTCTTTCTTAGTATAGTGGTTCTTCCTTATCCACAGCTTTGCTTTCTGCCATTTTAATTACTCTTGGTCAACCATGGTATCAAAAATATTAAATTTCAGAAATAAGCATTTTGTAAGTTTTAAATGGTGCATGGTTGTGAGTAGTGTCATGAAACCTTGGGCCATTCTGCTCCATCCTGCCTGGAATTGTGAATCATTCCTTTGTCTAGAGTACCCATGCTCTATACCTTACCCATCCATCAGGCACTTAGTAGCCATCTTGGCTATTAGATCTACTGTTGGTGTGCCACAATGATTGTATTCAAGTAACCCTTCTTTTACTTAATAATGGCCCCAGGAAGCAAGAGTAGTGATCATGGCATATTATTATAATTGTTCTAACATTAGTTATGTTTGTTAATCCCTTATTGTGCTCAATTTATAATTAAATTCTATCATAGGTATGTATGTCTAGGAACAAAAATAGCATATCTAGTATAGAGTTTGGTACCATTCATGGTTTCAGGCATCTACTAGGGATCTTGGAACATATTCTCTGTGGATAAAAGCTACTATATTCACTCACTATAAAACCAAGCCTTCTTTCTCTGACTATTTCATGAATCCTCCAACTATCTTTGCGAACACCCTTTTAAGTTCCCTAACACATTAGTTCTTGGCACTAAGGATGAATTAGTGAACTGAGACGTAAATCATAAAAAACACCACTCAGAAGTCACATAAAAGAAAATTCGGATTTTTCTTTAAGTAGACTAAAATAAGACATTTCTATAGATATTAAGGAGACTTTTAGAAGAGATAATAATGATGCTATGACAAATGCCATAGCTGATGAGACACAGACTAAACATTACACAACTGATTTTTCTGAATTGGTTATCTGAGAATCTTCAGATATACACAGCACAGGACATTCCAAGCAAGAGTAAAATTTAAGTAATACTTCATCAGGAGATAGAATTCTAGTGGGACCATTATTTTATTTTTCAGATATGCCTTTGATATATCTATTCTTATGTAAACTGTCTTTTTGATTTTTTTAGCTCTTAGGCTCTTCTCTTGGTTTAAGTAGTTGATATTTTGTTACTATTCATCTATGTGTGATTTTTTTCTATAAATATAGATTTATATTTATTTTTCTTTAACAGTTTGCCACACTTATTTCACTGGATTCTCATTTTATTATCTCTGCTAAGAAACTCATTGACATTCTAATAGTCGGCAAGCTTTTGATGACACAACATTTCTCTCTGGCTGTTTTTAAGATCATCCTTTTGTCTTAGGTTTGCTGTAGTTTCACTATGATTTTTTAAAATAGTTTGAAATTTTTAATTTAAACTTAATTATAAATAAAATTTACAATTTTGTCATTTTAAACATATAATTCAATGTGAATTCTCATACTCAGCAAGTTTTACTGAGATATTTTTATGTGATATTTTTGATGAATACTAAAAAACATTTTATAGTAAGTTGAATAGTGTTTCCCCAAAATTCATATTTCATTGGAACCTCAGAATGTGAGGAATATTGGAAATAGAATTTTTGCAGATGTAATTAATTAAGGACTCCTGAGGAAACATTCTGGATATAAGCTTGGCCCTGAAACACAAAAAGACACATAGAAAAGGTCATATGAAGACAGGTAGAGATGGAGTTTTGCTGCCACAAGCCAAGGAATGCCAGAACAAACTAGAAGCTAGAAGAGGCAAGGAGGGAGTTTCTCCTAGGGCTTGCCTGTGAGGGAGTATGGCCCTGCTGATATCTTGATTTTAGATTTCTTGCCTTTAGGACTGTGAGATAATTTGTCTTAAGCCGCCAAGTTTGTGCTACTTGCATGCTAATTAGTACACATTCCAACCAGTATTTGTAAAATTATTGTTAAACCTGCAATGATGACTTCTAATAAAGTATGTTTGAAAACTTCACATTATACATTCCGTATAAGGTAATAACTAAAAGTTTTTACCTACTATCTTCCTGTGCTGCATTCTTTTGCTTCAGATAAATATTCCAGTTCATTTATTCCCAATTTAGCTGCATCCATTCCTGTTTAATCTATATTTTAACTTTTCATTTCTTGCTTTTATGAGTTTTATGTTTTAAAATATATGCCTATTTATTGCTTATTAATTTATTCTTTACTTCTTTTAACTTTTGCTACATATATAATCTATATTCTGTATCTAAAAACTCTGCAATCTTTGGGTGTCTAATTTCATTTTGTTGTGGCTTGCCTTATTGTGTGATTATTATTATTATTATTATTATTGTTATTTTATGAGTTGCTCTTTGCTTGATCTTAATCTGTTGGAGCTCAAGTGCCAATATAGAAGAAATATTTTCTTCTGTCGATATACAAGTGGCACCATTGTTTTGTATGACCTTAGGCCTGTCCCAGGGTCCTTGCTCAGTCTAAAAGTTTTAGGCTTATTTTCCCCAACTTGGTCCTGTTCAAGGCTGAGTATGAAGACTACACTGCTGCCGTTTCAATTCACTCTCATTTCAACCATGCATCTTCTGCCTGCCAGACTAGCCCAGAAGCAGGAAATATATATATATTTGGAGATATAGATATATTTCCAAACAGAGACGTTATACAACCATAAATGAATTGTGATCTTTACTAACTCAGTTGTTGTTAGCTTTGACTATGTAACCAGTTATAGAATTGGCCCCAAGAATACAAGAAATGTTTTACATTAGAAATGATTAGAAATAATTTACCATGTTAATAGAATCAATCAATATGTAAACATATATATATATATATATATATATAATCAGTAAAGAAGGGATATTATTTAGTAAAATGCAATACATGGGCATAGTGAAAAATCTTAACAAACTAGAACTATAAGGAAAATTTGTTAGAGTGGTAGATAAGTATGTTATTTATTTAAATTAAAATTTATTCTTTTTAGTCACTTTTATTTTATTCTTTAAATTAAACTTTATTTCAGTTAGAGATGTGGATACAAGCGAGGATTAACTACTTAAGTAGGCTGGATGTAGACGAAATTTGGGTTTCTAAGTGGATCTCACTCTCCCTGGTAGTGAACCAGGTACACTTTGTATTGTCACATGACCCTTCACCTTTCTCTCTCCTTCCCTCCACAAGCAGTGCTCATATCTGGGTCATATGAAAGGTCAATTTCTAGTTCTTTCAGGAATCTCGATAGGCATTATATTTAAAGTTGAAATGGCAGGCAGACTTCTCAGATGACTCATAGTGACCCTCCGTCTTCTCTAACTCCCTCTCCTTTGAATGTGGGTAGAAGTTGGGACTAAAAAATATATCACTCTCATGATTATGTTAATTAATTTATTATATGGGAGGTTATCTTTGGTGGGGCTGACCTAACCAGGAGACTCTTTTAAAAACAGGGTTTTCACCTGCTAGTGACAGAAGAGGAAGTAAGAGAGCTGCACTTTGATGGGCCTTAATGAAAGCACATATTCACGTTATAAAAACTGTCACATGGAGGAAAACTGTAGGTGGCTTCCATGAGTTGAAAGTAGCCCCAGGTAACAGCTGGTGAGAAATGGAAGACCTCAGTTCTACAATCACAAAGGAGTAAGTTCTGCCAGAACCAGTAAGCTTGCAAAGCACCATGTCCCCGGAGAGAACTGCATCCCTGGCCAACAATTTGATGTCAGCTGGGTAAGAGTCTGAGCAGAGAATCCAGACACACTGTGCTCAGACTTTTGACTTGCATAAACTGTGAGATAATATATTTTTACTGTTTCACACCACAGAGCTTGTGATAATTTATTACACAGCAGTATACAATGAATACATTCAGAACTCATATTAGCATGTTGGTTGTCCCTATTTATTCACTTCTATCCTATACTAGAGGTTCTAACCTGAGACTGTTCAACAGAACTTTCTGTGATGATGAAAGTATGCTATTTCTGCATGGTGCAATATGAAGTCACCAGACACATATGTCTATTGGGCACTTGAAATGTTGCTAGCAATTGAGGAATTGAGTAGCTAATTGTATTTAAATCTAATTAGCTTAAATTTAAATAGGTACATGCTCAAGTGGTTACTATTGTAAATTGTGAAATTCTAGCCCAATGCAATAAGTAAATAAAAATAAGCCAAGGTCATAATTCTTATAAAGCAATACATTTTAGAGTGATAGGACTGTTTATACAGACAATCAAAAATAACCGGATGCAAACTATTAAAATGACTCAGTAAGTTCTACAATTTGATATATATGAGACAAAGATGCAAAAAATTAGTGATGTTTTTATTCACCAGTACAAACCAGATAGAAATTGAGATAGTGAAGAATCTGTTTTTCAGCAACTATAGCAACTAAAATCATAATTTATGTTTAAAACTAGCTCAATATAATGGAAGTATTTTATGTTGTATATTTTCAGATTTTTTTGGAAGAGTATGAAGTCAGAATTGATAAATGATGAGATATATTATATCATGAATTGGAAGTCTAAATATCACAAGTATTTTACATCTCCCAAAATTAATCTATAAATTCAACATGACCCAGTTAAAATATCAGCAAGGTTTTGGTAGGTTTTAATAAGTTGATGGTCTTACAAATACTTATTATGATGTTATAAAAATAAAAAAAAATATTGTAGCATTAGTGCAAGAATAACAAACAAGTCAGGGCACAGGAAGAGGAGTCATTCACAAATATATAAAAACTTTATGATAGAAGTGACATTGAAAATGAGTGGGAGAAATACTGACTGTGTAATAAATAGACAATTAGTTATCTATATTAAAAAGCATAACATTATACCTCCACTTAATGCAATATGTTATAAATAAAATTTCAAAATTGTGTAAGTAAAGTTAAAACAACAAAACACCATAAATAAAAACAAGAAACTATTACTTCAAGGCAAGAAAGAATCTCTTAGATAAGACATTCAAAATGACCCATAAGAACAGACTGATAAATTAGACATTGAAATCGGAAATTTCTATATGACCAAAGATACCATAAACAAAGTGAAAAAATCTACACACAGTGAATGAATCAGAGTGAACGAATAAAATCTGTATCATAAATATTTACATAAGTAACTAAAAACTCTGAGTTAATAAAGCAAGATACATAATAGAACATTATGATATATTTTAAACACATATAATTAATACTTTATGAAATCACAGATTTAACAAAGGTATGAAAACATAGACTGTAAACATGAAATGACCTTAGACTCACGTCTGCCTTTAATCATGAAGGGTATGAGAATGAATGGAATAAAGGAGGTTCAAAAACATTTGTGTTGTTTTATTTCTGTATAAGTATATAAACAAAATGTTAAATTATAACATTTTAAAAATCTGTATGCTTGAAAGTGGTTGTAACATTAAAAATTCAGTCTATCCCAGCTCTGTCCCAAGCCAAGAACACATCTTTCTTGTTTCCTTCAATTATAATATTGATTGCCTACTTAGGACCTTTGGTCCAGTACGTTTTAATTACTTTTATTGTTTTTCTCCATTTTCACATGTGAATCAGCCTTTACAGACAGTATCTGATCCTGATCATTGTACTCTTTTGCCATAATCTATGCTAGTTCTTCTTCAACTAATGCTGGAATATCTACAAGAGTCTTTAAATAGTTTTTTTCCACTTTCAGTCATTACTATTACAACTCAAGCTACATATGGCTTCAAGAATGCTTTTCCTTAGACAGCAGTTCTACTTCATTAATCCCTAAAAAATAATAAAATAAAATAGCACTTCCCTTTGCCTATTTTGTGAATTTAAAGTCAGTAGTCTATTCTTTTTAGATGTTGCAAATTTAAATGCTATGCATAATTTGCCTGTTATTTTCTGGTAATTTATGTTACATAGATCACTCTTCGAATGTTTTCTACTAAGTCATGTCCATTAATTCTTGAAAAACTGGGCCAAAAAAGATGTTACTCTAATCCAGCCTGCATTTGTCTTATCTCATTTAATGAGTGAGTCACTTACTAAGGGTCAGAAACTGAAACCATACTACGCACAACAGACATATGCATGACCCATGTCCTTAATAAGACTTATATTCCAATTTATTCAGAAGAATTTGCTTTCTTTCAATAGGATCCTACTGCTTTCTTGCGTGGATACCTTAGCTTCTAGATTAGGCTGTTAATTACTTCAAACTTGTAAGCAGTTTTTCTATCCCTTCCTCTATTCCCCATCCTATCATTCGTTTTTTAAAACTATAAGCAGTTAGCAAATAATTAATGATTGACTCAAATCTAATTCACTTCCTTATGTGTGTTACATTTCCTGTGCCTTGGGAAGTATGAGCATAGAAGTAAATCCACTAAGTTGCTGAATCATGCCTTGTGTTCAGTCTCAAATTTCACCTGGGGATCTACCTACCTAGCAATTGTTAAATGTATGTGCTTGGATCAGTGTTCAATATTAACAATTCAATATGCTGTCTTGTCCCAGGTATGTCCCTGGGCTATAATACGTCTTTCCTTGATTCCTCTATGATAGTTGTTGAATGCTCGGGATCGCTGGTCTAGCAATATTATATTTACTTCTATTGTTTTTCCCATTCTTATATGTAAATCGCCTGGTGCCCAAAACACGCATTTGAAGGCTTCTTGTGACAGAATAGGTCTTTAATGCACTAGATGTAGCTAAAAGTTATGCTCTCAGGATCTATCTTTGAAGTTTACATCTTAGAATATCATCACCATTATATCCTGTTCAATCTCTTAAATTAACTTCAGCCTGAATTCTAAATAGTCACTGAGCTCTCCTGTTTGTACTTAAACAAATGCTAATATTGCTTCAGGAAAAGAGAAAAAATTGTCTTTGCTTCCCTGTTATATTTTATTCATTATCTTCAGAGCCTGTTTCATTTCATTATTGACTAAACATTAAAGAGAAAAGCACATGCTCAGCAGGGTCTAAATGTTTTCAAACTCACTGCACAAAGTATAGAACCCTGAGTGGAGGTACAGTGCTGGGTGATGGCTGCAGAGCCAGTATCTGGGTTCCACGATAATCACCTTGTATGAATCACACCAGAGAAAGACCAGCATCACTGAATGAGGTGTGTCTCAGACACCTCCATCTGTTTTTCAGACTGCATTGTGTTTATCAGGTTTGCAGTTTGTGACATCTGGCAGTTTTTCTTACACTTCATGTGTCTTTGAGATGAGAAAAAAAAAAAAAAGAAAGAAAGACGACAGGAAAGACATTTCTGGCCAGCAGCTGGAAGACATTTGTGATAAAACTGTTGTATCTTTAAAGTCTTCACTTTGTGTTTATATGATTGAAGGGCAGACACTTGAAGGTGAACTCTTTCCAAATAAAAGAATGTTCTTGGGCAACCCCTTCGGATATCCTCCGACTGTGGGAGCTTTTCTATCCTCTAAATAAATCCTGTTTTCTAAAAAATAAAATAAAAAAGAATGTTCTCATTGCTTCCACGGTATATAAATGTGCTGAGCTGCTGTTACTGCTATTTTTTTAAGGCTCTCAGAGATACATCTTTAAATAAATCTATAAACACACTATTTCATAGCTTTGGCAAATAGATTTAGGTAATCTGAATGAAATTCTAGTGATGATATCTCCAAAAACATTCCATAATCTAGGCAAAATTTTACTAGTTTATGTAAATTTAAAACTTTTTTCAGGAGCCACTTATTTTTATGAGTTTTAGACCTTCCTGAAATTGACTATGCAATGTGTTAGTGTCAATAAAAAAATTATAGCTACCAAAGTTTGTGTGCAATAAAGAAATATATAACCAGAAGGGACCATAAAAAATCTTTGACAATTATCAAATTGTAAGATTTAATTTGCATTAAATATCTGTTAAAATAGCAGCAATTTTTTACAGAAACATTATAGAGTGTAGGAATCTATGCATACTCTGGCTCTACTAGCTATTTAATGTGTCCTTTGAAGACTCTTCTTGTTGAATCTCACACTGGATTTGCAATGATCTTGCAAGAGGAGTCATTTTGCTTGAGAAAATTGCCCGTATCTGTTTTCATAACAGAACATTGGACGTAACAGCCATAGCATATATGCTCCTGACTCAGATAGAGCAACCAAGAAAAAGTCGGGAACCAGAAAGACCTAATACAGACACATATCAAAATGAAGATCTTACTCCACTAATAGCAAAATGCCAGTTATTGAGGTATTTTTCAACTGAAAGGAAGCATTTTCAGACAAGATGCCTTGATATTACTGGACAATGGTTGATGAAAGAATATTGGCCGATTTATAATCCCCCAATTTTATGTTTTGTTCATTGTTTATGAATTGATCATTTTAACAGTTATTCTGTTAGTTTTAGTTGACTTGGACTTTCTAAGTTTACTAGTCTATTTTTAAATTTTTTTCTCTTGCAACACATATCATTTTGTTATTTATTTATTATAAACAACACCAAAAAAGATTACGAGATTACAACGGACAGCCTTTATGACTATATTTGACTTTACAACAAGTTTTATCAGCAGCAACAGACTGTCCTAGAGCTCTAAAGATTTGCACATTAAAAGAAATGTTGACCGTGCCAGACTCCTGGCCCAGCTTGTTCTTTGAGAGAAACTATCTCAGGTTCCCAAGCTCTGCTTTTTCCGCCAACTCTTTGGGAAAATCAATGACTGAAAACACCACGGCACATCAGCAAGGGGTTTTCTGCTTACCACACGGGTGCTTTTCCTCTATGGCCTCTTGCCTGGAATTACAGTACTGTTTTTTAATACCTTTCCTTTACTTTCCTCACCTCTCTCAACCTTCATTTCACTCCATATCTGCCCATTTAAAATTTAACGAACTTGGAATGAAAGATGAATAAGTACACTCATCCAGTCTCTCCTACTGAAAAGCAATTCCAAATTCTAGGCAGAATGCATAGAGCGGCATTTCAAAATTCAAAGTTCCACAGATCTGATGGTGATTTTACAATTTTTTCTTTCCTCTGCTGGTATCACCCAACCTGGACGAAAAGCAGACCCGCATCTGGAAATGCCTACTGAGAGCAGACGGATCCACCAGAAATATTTTCTCTGATCTAAGGAGAAAGAGACTACTGAAGATTGGAAAAGGTGGAAGAAATGGCCTGTTTTGTTTCATTCTCTCCGGCTCTAGCTCCCGGGGTGGGGGGAGTGTAGCTGCCAAGAAGGCCCCTATCATTCTGAGAAAGGACCCTCCCTCTGGTAAGAACTGGGGTCCCAAGAGTACGAAGAAAATCCCTATGTTCTCTCCCCTCTTTCCATCTTCCCACCATGAGATCTTGAACGCAAACACTCTTCGGAAATGTCTAGAAGAACAAGAAGTTAGATTTCTGGCAAGAGAACAGGAAAAGGAGTCTCCAGGGTTGTACAAAGTGTTGAGAAGATCACAGAAAAGAGGGAGATAAACAGAAATCCCATACATGTGTATGAACTTCTAGGCTCATTTCCAAACTGCACCTTCATGGATCTCACTTTAAACATCATATCAGAGGTTTGAGGGACCTGTCTTCAGGGTAGGTGTCCACTCATTTCCAGATTGGCCACTAGGTGGCAAAACTCTAGAGTGATCTGAACGGCATTGCATGTGCTTAGAAGACTGGATTGACACTGGAATAAGAACCTACAGAAAGCAAGTTGGAACTTTTAGTCTGAACCTAAACTCATCAGATTGTCTAGTAAATATATATAAAGCCCAGAGTCTTATAACATAATATTAAATATATTCACAATTCAATCCCCAAATACCTAACATACACAGAACCAGGGAAATCAGAAAGGAAAATACAATCACAAAACATGATGTAGATGTTTGTACATGATGGGATTGTAAGACAGAGACCATAAATTATCTTTTCTAAACATGCTTCACCCAGCTAAAAATCACAAAACAGACCTGAACTCGGCTCATGCCCTTACACAATACCTGCTTCCTTCTTAACTCTCAGGTCAGGATTAACCATCACAGAAGTACAAATTTAGTATGAAAAAACTGAGCATGAAACCAATGTATAAAGTATATGATTAAGAGAATAAAGCTAAACAACTAAGCCAAATGCATTTGCCATAGTCACGCATGCTCTATCATGAGTACTTTTTGATACAGAGGCTTTATATCGTTCTCTCAATTATTTGGACATTGCTAACCAAAAGAGAGTTTACTTATAGATTTACAAGTAAACTAGAGTATACAGCCTTATTTGAAATGATACGGTTTTTTAAAATCTTGGTCATAGAAGTTATGTTTGCCTGATGCGTTTCCTTAAGAAAGAGGATAGCAGCCTGTGGGCCAAACCTGTTTGGTGGTCCATTTTTACACAGTATGAAAGTGAAGAATTTTTTTTACCTATTTAAATAATCTTCTGAAGATGGAGAATGAGGAGGAGAAGGAGGAGGAAGAAGAGAAAAGTGAAAGAAGCCATCATAAAAACTATATACGTCTCACAAACCCTAAAGTATTTGATATTTGCCCCTTTACCAACCCCTGGCAAACCTTGATAGGAACCATTTCATATGTTCCTCTTTTATATGCTTCTCTCTTTCTTTCTAGTGCTGTTAATTCATGTCACAAGGAAGCACTTAACAAAGACCTGATCCAAAGTGGACATTCAAACAATGGGTGTGGTAATAGTAGATAAATTGTTGACTGTGTCAACCATAGTAAGACAAGTCAGTTTCTTGGATACATTTTGTGGTAGATAATATTGCTAGCCAAATATTCACCAACTGCTCACTGACACTTGGTCCCTACTCATGGGAGAAATACAATTCTATGCCCCAATGATTTTAGGCTTTGACATGTGACTTGCTTTGTGGCTAAGAGACTGTAAGCAGATACGACATATGCCACATCTTATCAGAAACTGTTTAAAATATTTCAAGTTATCACCAGTCACTTTTAATTTCTGCCTTCTGTCATTGCAACAGCAGGCTGTGGTAATGGTTGATATTTCTGCCTGGGTCTGGAATAAGAAAACCCAAGGAGACAGGTCCAGTATGAAAAGACCAACCAACAAAATCCAACAATGATCAGTCAAGCTGCAGCTAGCCCTCAGCCTTTATTCTTTGGATTTTCCTCATGATTGGAAATAAACAGTACATGTTTTTGAGATTTTTGTGGTTGTCTCTTGATGAAAGAAAAGTTGATTGAGATTCTTTAAAGCAAAAGATTGAGAAGGTGCTAATGGAACAGGTTTTAGTATGTCATTGCAAGCCATAACGAATTCTTAGGTACACGTTGTTGTTTTTATAAACCATAATAAGAAGAGCAGCTATTCATATAGTTCATATTTACAAGATGATTTTTATATTTTTAGTTCATTTTCTGTTGTATAGAAATGTGATAGCTTATAATATGGTGCCCTTTCATGTTCATAAAGCCCTACCTTATCTCACTAATGAAGGGCAAAGGTGATGGATATATGTTGTTCCTAGAATAAAAGACAACTCATGCTGAAGAAAATTAATATATTACTGTGACAACTTTGGTTTTTTTATTAAAAATGATTCATTCTTGAATCAGAATCTCGTTACTTTGGAGGTTAGCACCTCACCCTTAAAATCAATTTAACTTTGTAGAATTATGACTAGAAATTAAATAGCAAAAAAACCAGTGAGAAGCAAATATATACAGAAAAGATTTATAATTTATAATGAACTGTACCGGGTAGCAAATATTTTCACCTCAGTGAAGATGAATGTGAAATCAAGAAATTTATAATCAAAGATATTTCATCCTAAAAATAAAAAGATATGAGAGAATATTGATTAGAAGAGAAAATCAAAATATCCAGAAATTTTTCATGTAGCTTATTTGAAGTCACAAAAAGTGACAAAGCCAACATACAATAAAATTTGTAATTCAGAGTTCCGAAGTGGCCATGATGCTTGTACTTGACAGCTGTTGTTTTTGCCTTCCCAGCACTCATTCCTACTTTTTAACGTGAAGAGAATTCTAATTTTGTTTGGAAAGCATCCTTTTCTCTTTCAGTTCAAGTAGCCCAAGTGTTACAGCATCATTCCTCTTTTAATTGTGGCAACCTGAGCCCAGTACGTGACCCTGGCCATAAACATTTCTTTACAGTTGGTATCTGATCCATAGGAGGATCATCAGTACAGATATGAATCTATTGGAGGAAGGGGGAAAGTTTTGTCCAGCTGTTAAAGTTGCAGGGAAGATAGAAGATAGACTGGAGCAGCCAGCATATCTCTGGTCAGCAGGAATGGAGAGCCTGCCTGAGAAACCGACCAGAAGAAAGGAAAGTTCAGAGAAGAAAAGGGTGAGACCAAGTTCTGACAATGTCATGTGATTTCCCCCACCTCCTTCTCCTAAATCCAGGTATGCTTGATTTTTTACTTTGTTTTTCTTTCTCTTGCAACTCTAAGCCCTGAAAGATATAGTGCTCCTGGGGGGAGGTTGAAGCATTTGGAGACGAATATTGTCCAAACAGAATTGTCTTCAACAGCTGTATTGTAGTAAAATCATGAAGAATGTATCTTAGAGGTGGTTTACTTCTTGTTATGTCTCTCAATTTAATTTTCAACTTTGCAACGTGTCCTCTACAGAGATTCCAGCAAATGGCTGGGGGTGGAGTTGGGGTGCAAATATATTAGGACTATATCTGAACACTATCCTTTGAACATAGATACATCAAATAACTAATCTCTGTTTTATTTTTTTTAATTGAGCAAAAACAGATTATATCATCAAGACAACAAAAATGATTTTGCTTTTTTTGTGGATTTTTATTTTGGGAAAAAATATAAACCTACAGAAAAGTTGGAGGAATTTTACAATAGGCGCCAATGCAACCTGTACCTCACTAGATCTACACTAGATCCAAAATTGTTTTCTTTCTCTAAATACATACACATTTTTTTGTTGAACAATTTGAAAGTAATTTGCAAACATTTCATAGTTTCTCCAACAAACATGTCAGCATGAATCAACTAAGAATAAGAACATTTTTCTCTGTAACCACTATACCAACATCACAGCTAAGAAAATAAACACAAATTTAAAAATATTACCTATTATAATGTCCATATTCAAAATTCCATTGTTTTTAAAAAGTCTTTTAGAATATTTTTGAAAAACTCCAGGATATAATTGTGGTTTGCAAATTGTATTTGGTAATGTGTCTTTAGTTTCTTTTACTGTTGAACTGTCTATTTATTTATTTATTTATTTATTTATTTATTTATTTATTTGTCATTGTACTGAATTTTTGACCACTCCAGAACTTTGGTCTGTTAGAATGCATTCCATTATTATTTTTCTTATTGTTCTCACATGGATGGACTCAGGTCAATAGTTTTGGCAAAAATAGTACACAGGTGTAAAGTACATTTCTTGATATTTCACATTAAGAGCACTCTATCAAGTTGTCCTGTCATGTAGGATATAAACTTTGGCTGCCAAATCTCTCAATCATAAAGAAACATTTGTTCCATTAGTAACTAATAATTTATATCACATGTTATATCTTGAAAAGGTAGGACTATCCTGTATTCTATCAATCTTTCATTCAATAGTTTTAGCTTATATTAATAATGGTTGCCTGGCCCTATTACTTTAGAGGTTGAACTGGTTTACTTTTTGAATTTTATCATTTTTCCACATTTGTTACCTGGTATTTATCTGTAAAGAAGGGCTTATCTTTATCCTTCCACCATTTCCATCTTCTTCATACCCACCCACACAATTAACTATTCTTATTATTTTCTGTTTATCTTTCTGTGTGTGTGATATATTACATAGTATGTATTATATATGTATCTATAATAGAAAATTTGCATTTCTCCACACATACACACATAAAAATTCTCCCATGCTCATTCATAAAAATGCTACGCCATATACATTTTTAGGGCCTTTGTTGCTTACTTAATAGTGTATTCTGGAAATACTCCATATAAGTTCATAGCTATTTATCTTTTTATTGTATGACTGGTTAGTACTCCGTTGCGTGCTTATTCATAAATTATTTAATCTGTTGTCTATTGATGAGCATTTCATTTTTATCCAAAATTTGTTCTTTCGGGTAATGCTGCAGTGAATAACTTTTTGTACTCATTATTTTGTATTCACAAGAGTGCACATGTAGGAAGAAGCCTTAGAAGGGGGATTTCTGAATCAAAGTGTAAGTGTACATGCAATTTTGTTAAATATTGCCACATTTAGTAATATCTAGACTTTTACCATCACATGTTCCTGCCTACAGTTATAAGAGTGTCTGTATTCCCGAAGTCTGGCTAAGAGGATGTCTTTTAAGGGTTCTGATTTTCTACCAATTTGATATGTAAGAAATGGCATATTGGTGAAGTTTTGTTTTGTTTTGTTTTGTTTTGTTTTTTTGAGTTGGAGTCTCACTCTGTCGCCCAGACTGGAGTGCAGTGGCCGCCGGCCACCGCAGCCTCGACCTTCTGGGCTCCGGCGATCCTTCAGCCTCAGCCTTCCGAGTAGCCGGAATTACAGGCATGCGCTACCATGCCTTGCTGATTTTTTATTTTATTTTATTGTAGAGATGAGGTCTAACCAAGTTGCCCAGGCGGGTCTCCAACCCGCGGGCTCAGGCAATCCACTCACCTCAGTCTCCCAAAGGCGCGGGATTACAGGCTGAGCCACCGAGCACGGCTTGGTGAAGTTTTAATTTGCCTTCTTATTCTTATAAATAGAGTTCCTTTTTTATATGTTTAAGGATACTTTTAAAATCTTTTCTGTGAACTGTTTATAACTTTTGACCATTTCCCTATGCTATTTTCTTAAATAACATTAAAAAAATTAAAGATATTTTAACTTTTTTCCTATGATGTAAGTTAAAAATATTTTTTACCAGCTAACCGTTTAATTTTTCTCATTTTATCATGCATTTTAAATTTTTAAATAAAATTTAATTTATAAATGTTTTCTTTTGTGTAACTACTGGATATTGAGTCAAAATTAGAAATGTTGTCTCCACACTCTTAAAGAAAGCCAAGCATATTCTCATTTATGTTGTTGATTCAAATGGAGTGTTTCCAGGTATACATTGTAACAAATGAATCCAACTTGTTTTCTTTTCTAAATGGCTGTCTAGTTTTTCCATCACTATGTTTTTAAAACAGTATATTGTCCCTAGTAGTCGAAGATGCAACATAAAACATTTACTAAATCTTCATTTGAGCCTGGGTCTTTTCTGAACTTCCATACTGTTTTGTTGGTCTATCGATATATTCGTGAATCTGTACCATACTGTTTTGATTACTAATACATTTTAGTATACTTTTAGAAAATAGACTTTTTTGGGGAGGAGCAGCATTAGATTCACAGCAAAATCAAGCAGAAGGTACAGAGATTTCCCATATGCCCTACCCCAACTATGCACTGCCTCCCCAGTTATCAATATCCCTCACCAGAGTGGTACATTTGTTATGACTGATAAACCTAAATTGACAAATCCTTATCATCTAGAGCCTGTAGTTAACATAGAGATCCACTTTTGATTTTGTATATTCTGTGGGTTTGGACAAAATGGTTACAGCATGTTCACCATTATAATGTGATACAAAGTAGTTTCACTGCCCTAAAAATCCTCAATGTTCTGCCTGTTTATCACTCTTTCCACCCAAAATTTTGACAACCACTGATCTTTTTATCATCTCCATAGCTTTGCTTTTTCCAGAATGTCATATAGTTAGAATCATCCAGCACGTCACCTTTTCAGATTGGCTTCTTTCACTTAGTAATATACATTCAAGTGTTCCATATGGATTTCCATGGCTTGACTGCTCATTTTTAAAATTACTGAATAATACATTGTGACTAGATGTACCATAGTTTATTTATCCATTCACCTACTGAAGATTACCATGATTGCTTTCAAGTTCTGACAATTACAAAAAGCTGTGTGTATTTTAATATTTGGTAGTATCACCTACCTCATTGATCTTATTTTTAACATTTGTCTATATATTACTTTATGTTTTTTAGATGCAATAAATAATCAAGATAACTAGTATTATTGACAGCTTTATTAATGTACATATCATCTTAGAAAGAATCAACATTTGCATGATGTTGAGATATTTTATACATGAACAAGCAATTACTTTCAGGTGTTCAAACTTGTTCTTAAAGAATAGTTAGCCAGGCTCGGTGGCTCAGCCTGTAATCCCGCGCCTTTGGGAGGCTGAGGTGAGTGGATTGCCTGAGCTCGCGGCTTCGAGACCCGCCTGGGCAGCGAGATCTCATCTCTACAATAAATAAAAAAATCAGCCGGGCGTGGTAGCGCATGCCTGTAATTCCCGCTACTCGGAAGGCTGAGGCGGAAGGATCGTCGGAGCCCAGCGGGTCGAGGCTGCGGTGGCCGGGAGCGGCCACTGCACTCCAGTCTGGGCGACAGAGTGAGACTCCAACTCAAAAAAAAAAAAAAAGAATAGTTTATAGTTTTCTTTCATTGATTTGAATATTTCCATTTAAGTTATATGTTTATTTTTAAACATGATATTATTTTTATTGTTATTTCATTATAATATTATGCTTTCTTATTTTCTTTATATAAGTATATAAATTTGTATGCTAATTCAGATGTTTAGTTCCTTTACTTTAGTTATTACAACCCCTATGATACTCCCTGGGCAACATAGTGAGAGACTATGTCTCTAAAAAAATTAAAAAGTTAGCCAGCATAGTGGAGGTTACTCATAGTCCCAGTTACATGGAAGGCTGAGGTGCAAGGATTGCTTGAGTCTGGGAATTTGAGGTTGCAGACAGCTATGATTGTGTCACTGACTTCAGCCTGGATGATAGAGTGAGGCTTTGTCTCCAAAATAGAAAAATAATAAATTAATAAATAAGCAAATAGACTCAGTTCTCCAGTAGTTCTTTCTAATGTCTGCCCTCATATTGCCCACCCACTACAAATTTCCATAGATCACAATCACTACGTGCAAAATAAGAAAAAATATATTGTCTTAATATGGTGCATGAAACATGCCTTTGTATGTATTCAAGTATATTATTTCCACAAGCTAATTATAAAGTTGGACATACATTATCTTTGAGAAAATAGTGACCTCAAAACATAATCAAATTGTAATTAATATTCATACGTAGGCTTCTGGGCAAGATGGTGATGGAACAGTTTGGACTATGAGAGTCTCTGCAACAGCAAGTGTCCATAAAGACTCTCTGAATGAGTGGGTGTTTGCTGGTGGGTGAATGAAAGTCTGTCTGAGGGGAGACTTGGGCTCATGCACCCAGGGCTTTCCTCTGGAGATGACTACAACCCACCACTGCCCTGAGATTAGAGACCTGGGCACACAGAATCTTCTGCCATTCTCAAGGCTCTCTTGAGATGAAGCAGCAGAGAATTGTCACCTCTCACCCTCTGGTACCCAGACCACACCATCACCTGCAGCAGCAGACCAGGCATAAGCAGGAAGAACCATGGAGAAGGCAGGTCATAGAAAACTGTAATAAAGTTTCAAAGCTGGCATCAAGACACTGTCATCTTCTAGGTCCTGGGACTGGCAGAGATCTGCACTGCCCCACCCAGTTCCACCAAGCCTCCATCATGGGACCCAGAGGTATCATCTCATAGGACTTGAAGAGACACCCCTCCCCCACACTGGAATAGTCACAGACACATCAGATCTGAGTGGGAGACTTGACAGCAGCAGCAGTCAGTAGGGTGAGTCTGGGTGTGATCCATTCTTCTCCCATATAGTCTGTGAGGCATCTGACCCATGCTAGGAGCAACCCTATCAGCCTGTACTGAGAGCAAAGGGGAGGGCCTAAGGCAGAAGCAACAACAAAGAGGAACCTGAAGTTACAGAAATGGCCACAGAGTGAGTATTTTTTCTTCTTGTTTATTTTTTGTTTTAATTTTTGCTTTTTTTTCTTCTCTCTTTACTTCTGCTTTTGTTTATATTTTAGTACTTGCTTTGTTCTTGTTATTTGAATGCTTTTTTTCTTTTTTTAGGATTTTCTGTTTGTGTATGGGAATTTTTGAGGGAGAGTACACCAATGGGGAGGGTTGGATGATTATCTGTATCTGTTTTTGTTTTTTCTGTATTTGTTTTTCTCTCCAGTTATTTGTTAGTTGGTACACTTGTCTGGTTTCCCTCTTCTTCTCTCTCTCCACCTTCCTTTCATCTTCTTCCTTCTTTTTTCCATTCTTTTCCTTTTTCTTATCTCATTTTGCTATTAGGGGACAAATAGACATCCCCACTGCATAGACAGATTGTAAGGCAGTGGGGAAATGAATTCTAGGGGGTCCACACACCAGTCAGAGGATACTGAGAACTGCAGATAGCTTCTGAATCATGGTTCCCTCTTAATTAAATCTCAAAATTGCAAAAAGCACAGGCTCCCACTCTCAGTATAGCTTTAGAATTGAACAAAACCAGAGGATCTACATTAAGAAGAACAGGAGATTGAACAAACAGAAATTAAAAGTTATCCCATCATCACTGAACAACAGAATTAAAGAAGAGGTAAAGCAAAAGTGGGAGAAAAACACACTCACATGAAGAAAAACCAAAGGAAGAATATAAGTCTCACAAGACCCCTGTGAGGTCAGTTACTGAGAATACAAACTTTGAAACTTAAACAATAAAGAGCCCCCAGAATGACTGGTCTCAAACCACAAACACAGATATCAAGATAGTAATAAAAAGAATAAATAGAAATGAGGAGAGACAGGAGGAAAGAATGAAGGATTTGATAATTGAGAAAATAGCAAAAAAGAATATAGTGAATGAAATAAATGACAAACTGATAAACATGGAAAGCAGAATTAGCCAAGCAGAAGAAAGAATCTCAGAGCTTGAGGACCAAAATATGGAACTAACCCAAACTGTTAGAAACATAGAAAAAGCCGGGCTCGGTGGCTCAGCCTGTAATCCCACGCCTTTGGGAGGCTGAGGTGAGTGGATTGCCTGAGCCCGCGGGTTCGAGACCCGCCTGGGCAGCAAGACCTCATCTCTACAATAAATCAAAAAATCAGCCGGGCGTGGTAGCACATGCCTGTAATTCCAGCTACTCGGAAGGCTGAGGCAGAAGGATCACTGGAGCCCAGCAGGCGAGGCTGCAGTGGCCGGAAGCGGTCTGGGCGACAGAGTGAGATTCCAACTCAAAAAAAAAAAAAAAAGAAACATAGAAAAGAAGCTTAAAAAGACAGAACAAAATCTCCAAGAGATGAGTGATTATTTCAAGAGGCTGAACCTGAAATTAATTGGGATCCCTGATGCAGATAAACAGAGACCACCCTTGAACAAACATTCCATGAAATTATCCAAGAAAGCTTCCCTCATCTCCTCAGTGATGCAGCCATTCAAACATAAGAGATTCAGAGAAACACTGCAAGACAAAAAATGAGAAGACCAACTCCTAGAAAAATAGTAATTCACTATAGAAAGTAGGTGTAAAAGAAAAAATCCTAAAGGCAGCAAGAGAGAGGTCAGACTACCTACTGAGGAAGACCAATTAGAAAGGCTACAGACTTATCTACAGAAACACTTCAGGCTATAAGAGCTTGGAGCCTAGTCTTCAAAGTTCTCAAAAATAAACATTTCAACCAAGAATTACCTACCCAGCTAGGTTTCATCAGTGATGGAGAATTAAAATCCTTCCAAGACAGTCAATCCCTAAGAGTTCATGCCATCTCCAGACCAGCTCTACAAGAAACACTTAAGAAAGTATTAAACACAGAAGAAAGGGGGAAAAAAAGAATGGCAATGCCCTTCCCAGGAATGCAGGAAAAATATTGAAAACACACATGAATCAACTAAAAAAATAAAAAGAAAGATCAGAAACAAACAAACGGCAGCAACAACAAAAAAACTCTTTAAGAACCTCAAGGCAGGGATAAACTATCATATCTCAATAATTGGTCTGACTATGAGTGGACTAAATGTACCACTTAAAAGACGTAGAATGACAAATTGGCCATGAGGCCACAATAAAGAGAAAGGACACTCACAGACTCAAAGTCAGAGGACAGGAAACAAACTTTCAGGTGAACAGAACACAAAAAGAAACAGGAGTCATAATCCTAATATCAGACAAATATCCTTTATGCTATCAAAAATTAAAAAAGATACAGAGGGTCACTACATAATGATAAAAGGTTCAATCCATTAAAAAGAAATTTCATCCTAAACATACATGCACCCAAGATAGGAACACCAATTTTCGTAAAGCAGTTTCTAGGTAAAGTAAAAAAAAGATATTGACTCTAACACTATCTTAGTTGGGGACGTAAACAACTGACTAACAACCCTGGGCAGATCATCAAGACAAAATTCAACAAGGAGATCCGGAACTTCAACATGACACTTGGTCAAATGGACTTAATTGATGCCTACAGCGCACTCCACCCTACAATCACAGAATATACATTCTACTCATCACAAAATGGAACTTACACTAAGATTAACCACATCCTCGGCTATAAAACAAGCAGGATGGCTATCATCATTAACTCAAAAAACAACAGATTCTGGAGAGGATGTGGCAAAAAGGAAACACTTCTATACTGTTGGTAGTAGTGTAAACTAGTACAGCCTCTGTGGAAAACAGTGCGGTGATTCTTAAAAGATCTAAAAATCGACCTCCCATATGACCCCATAATCCCACTAATGGGAATATACCTGGAAGAACTTAAATCACTCTATAAAAGAGATGCTTGCACATGTATGTTTATCACAGCATTGTTCACAGTAGCAAGAATATGGAACCAACCATGCTGCCCGTCAAAAGAGGACTGGATAAAAATGTGGTACATATACATGATGGAATATTACGCAGCCATAAAGAAGAACAAAATCATAAACTTCACAGCAACCTGGATGGACTTAGAGTCTATAATACTGAGTGATCTTTCACAGAAACAAAGAACTGAGTATCACATGTTCTCACTCAGAAGCAGACCTTGAACAATTATCATAAAAGAATGATTGGCAGTAGTGGGAAGCTACTAGGGGGTGTACGAGGAAGTGGGATTGGCAGGAGTGGGAATCTGCCTGGGGAAGGGAGCGGGCACACCTCATTAACAAGGATACCTGCATAATGAACATTAGTATACCTAACCCTGAATTGTACCCCACACCTTTAAAATAAAAAAAAATTAAATATAAACAAATTCCATAAGATTGAAATTCTGCCATGAACTTTCTCAGACCACAGTGGAATAAAAATAAATAATATTGTCAACAACATTCTCCCCAAACCTACAAAGACATGAACAGTGAAGAGCATGATGCTAAACAACTCCTGGTTCAACATGGATATTAACACAGAGATTAGAAGATACCTGGAAACAAATGAAAATGAAGAAACATCTTAGCAAAATCTCTGGGATGCCATGACAGCAGTACTAAGCGGGAAATTCATATCTCTGTGAACACAGATGAGAAAATGGAAAGATTACAAGTTAACACCCTAACAAATCACCTAAAGAAGCTGGAAAAGCAAGACCACCAAAATCCTAACTTCAGCAGAAGAATTCAAATCACCAAATTAAAAGCCCAAATTCAAGACACAGAAGACAAAGATATTTTACAAAAATAATAATAATAGTAAATGAAACCCAAAACTGGTTTTTTGAAAGGATATACAAGATTGAGAGATCCTAGCTAGATTGACCAAGAAAAAGACAGAAAACCCAAATAAACACAATCAGAAATGCAAAGATGAAGTCACAGCTTACCCCAAAGAAACACAAAAGATTATCAGAGATTAGTATGTACACCTGTACAGAAACAAACTCTAAAACCTAAATAAATGGAGGACTTTTTGACATCACACCATCTCCCCAGGCTGAAACAAGAAGAAATCAAGATCCTGAATGGACAGACCATTAACAACCCAGGAAATTGACTGTGTCATAAGAAAACTACCTACAAAAAAAAAGTCATGAACCAGATGAATTTCCAGCAGAATTCTACAAAACATACAAGGAGGAGTTGATACCAATCTTACTGAAAGTATTGCAGGCAATCAAGAAAGATGGAACTCTCCCCAAATTCATTTTATGAAGATAACATCACATCGATACTCAAAACGGGTAAAGATCCAAGGAAGAAAGAACTACAGGTCAATATCCTTGATGGAAATAGATGTGAAAATTCTCAATAAGATTCTAGCAAACCTGATCCAACATTACATCTCAAAAATCATACACCATGACCACATAGGCTTCCTCCCTGGGATGCAGGACTAATTCAACATCTGCAAGGCCATAAATGTAATTAAATACATCAACAGATATAAAGACAAACACCACATGATTATATCAATAGATGGGGAGAAAACTTTTGATAAAATCCAGCATCCCTTCTTGATAAAAACCCTTGACCATCTACGCACAGCTGGAACATGCCTCAAAATAGTAAGAACCATCTATAAGAAACCCACAGCCAACATACTGAAAACAGACCAAAATTGGAACCATTTCCCCTGAAACCAGAACAGGACAAGGATGCCCACTCTCACCCCTCCCATTCAACATAGTATTAGAAGTCCTAGCTAGAGCAATCAGACAAGAGAAGGAAACCTGTGGTACCCAATTAGGAAAAGAGGTAGTTAAGTTATCCTCTTTGTGGAAGACATGATTTTATACCTAGAAAATCCAAGAGCATCTGTTAAAAACCTCCTTGCTCTGATAAAGGACTTTGGTAAAGTCCCAGGGTATAAAATAAGCATGCAAAAGTCAGTTGTATTCCTATACACCAACAGTAAACAACCAGAAACCCAAATAAAAAGCACAATCCCATAAGAATAGTCATACACACACACACACACACACACACACACACACACACACACACACACACACACACAAATGAAATACATTAGCATCTTTCTAACCAGAGAAGTAAAAGACCTTTACAACAAAAACTACAAAACACTGTTCAAAGAAATCAAAGGTGACACAAACAAATGGAAAAATATTCCATTTTCATGGACTGGAAGAATCAACATTAGTTAAGATGTCCATTATACCCAAAGCAATCTACAGATTTAGCACAATATCCATGAAATTACCAGAGGTATTCTTCTTAGACCTGGAAATGGCAATGCAGAAATTCATATGGAACAACAAATTACCATAAATAATCAAAAAAATCCTCAGCAAAAAATAACAAAATAGGAGGCATCATGCTCCCAGACTTTAAGCCTTATTATAAAGCTAAAATAATCAAATCAGCATGGTATTTGTACAAGAATTGGCATGTGGACCAATGGAACAGGATAGAGATTCCAGAAGCAAAACCTCAATTTCTCAACCAACTCATTTTCCACAAAGCCTCCACCATCAACCACTGGGGAGAGGAGAACCTATTCAGTAAATGGTGAAATGGGAAAACTGGCTGAACACATGCAGAAGTTTAAAATAAGACCCCTACCTATCACCATACACAAAAATCAACTCTAAATGGATCAAGGACCTAAATGTATAACCTCAAACTGTAAGAACCTTAGAAAATTCAGGGAAGACACATAAAAATTGAAAATGGCAACCAATTTCTGATCAAAACTCCGAGTGTTCTTGCAATAAGAGATAAGATGGACAAGTGGGACCTCATCTAACTGACAAACTTTTGCAAAGCCAAAGAAACCATTGAGATAGCAGGGAGACAGCCCACAGACCGGGAAAAAATACTTGCCAACTGTATTTCTGACAATGTCCTAACATCTAGGCTCTACAAGGATCTCAAATGTGCCAAAAAGGAAAACAACAACAACAACAACAGAAAAAACCCAGCCCCATAACAAAGTGGGCACAAGATAAGAATAGTCACTTCTCAAAAGAAGACATACCAGCAGCCAACAGATACTTGAAAAATGCTCAGCCTCACTAGTCTTCAAAGAAATGCAAATTAAAACCACACTGAGATGCCACCTAACTCCAATCCAGATGGCCATCATCAATAACTCAAAGAACAACAGATGCTGGAGACAATGCAGGGAAAAGGGAATGCTTCTACACTGTTGGTAGAAATATAAACTAGTACAGCCTCTGTGGAAAACAGTGTGGTGATTACTAAAAGATCTAAAAGTTGACCTCCCATATGACTCTGCAGTTCCCCTTCTGGGAATATACCTGGAGGAACTCAAATCACTCTATGAAGAAAGATAGCTGCACACGCATGTTTATTGCAGCATTTTTCACAATAGCAAATACATGGAAGCAACTGTGCTTCCCATTGAAAGAGGACCGGATAAGAAAAAATGTGATACATATACATGATAAATATTATGCGGCCATAAAGCAGGACAAAATCATGAACTTTGCAGCAAATTGGATGGATTTGGAGGTTATGTTACCGAGTGATCTATTACAGAAACAAACAACCAAGTATCACTTGTTCTCACTCATAAGCGGAGCTTGAACAACTACCATAATACCATAAGAAATGAACTGTCAGTAGTGGGGAACTGCCACGAGAGGATGGAGATGGAATTGGCAGTAGTGGGAAACTGTCAAGTGAGGTGGGAGTACATCTCATCAACAAGGGTACCTGCAAAATGAATGTTTGTATACTTAACGCTGAATTGTACCCCACATATTTAAAATAACAAATAATTCCTATAAATGCATACATCATTCTTTTAGCAATCAGATGGTAAAAGATAAAAGCTTCAATGAACAAATAATGTTCTTTTGAAAAATCACACATTTCTAATAAAATACCTGTCCTCAAACTGTGATTGTATGCATATGCAGTGCTTTGTGTCGGCGTGGTTAGAGCAGGTAGGAATCATGAGGGATGATTTGAGCGGTTTGGAAAGATAAGTACTGAAAAAATATTGGGAGAAATCTGAGCATGTTCTCAGTTTCCAGTATTCTGCACAAGGGATACATATGAAGTGGAGGAATACCATTCTTAACACTTAAGTCACTTAATTCTTGGCTAGTGTTTATTGGAGTGGGTGGAAGAAAATATATGATTTATTAATCTATCAGTTTTATTTTCCATAACTGCAAACTTCTGGGACAGTCATTTCCACTACAACATTGAAATAACTCCCCAAAAGATCTGGCTGTAGCTTTTTAACACTCAGGAAATTGTTCCATTACACAAGAAGGGAAAATGGGAATGACAGTATATGGAAATATCCTTGAATTAACACTAATGTAGAAAAATTTTTGCAGAAATAAAGCATTTAACCAGTTCTCTGTAATAAATTGCTTTCAAAATGTTATACTTATCAGAAAAATATCTAGACTTTTGGAATGGTTTTGTGAGAAAAGTATTAAGAGTTTTTATTTCCTATAAAGAACTTATAATCAAGCCGGCTAGGTGGCAATTCACTCACCTCAGCCTGTAATCATCCTGTGCTTTGGGAGGCTGAGGTGAGTGAATTGCCTAAGCCCGTGGGTTTGAGATCTGCCTGAGCAACTTGGCGAGACCTCATCTCTACAATAAATCGAAAACTAGCCGGGCGTGGTAGCGTGTGCCTGTAGTTCCAGCTACTTGGAAGGCTGAGGCAGCATGATCGCCAGAGCCCAGCAGGTCGAGGCTGCGGTGGCCAGGAGCGGCCATCGCACTCCAGTCTGGGAGACAGAGTGAGACTCCAACTCAAAAAAAAAAAGGAAGAATTTATAATCAATGATCCAATGGCATGAAGCTTATAAGAATGCTAATATTGGAGATTTAGCCAAGATTGACTTATGTCATTTCCCAAACAATTAAAACAGCAGGATTAAAAGATATTTTGCTTTCTTTATTAATGCATTTGATTTCCCTTCTTCTTCTTAAAGCATATTAAAAATGGAAGAGGAAAAATTTATAGTCACATGCATACTAAATGCAATAGAGTGGTATAATTACTCTTAATAGTGGCAGTCTTCCTTATTTAATAGTATCTCAATAAATGGACTTTTTATTAGCTTTCAAGTTTTAAATATAATTGAATATTCAGAAATCCAGAATTTGGTTTCAGTTAAAGGACTCTAATCTGCAGTATTATATGTGTAAGATCTGTCTTTACAATATTTATAGTATAATTTTTTCCTTAAAACGATTAACCTAAGTTTGTTGTGTATTTTATAGCTCTTTCTTCAAGACAAACTTTTTATTCTAAATATTATGTATACATAATTTAATACATGAACAGTAAGCATTCTTCAAGCAATTGTTAGAGTAAATGAAATTTTTAGAAATCTCTCTCTTTCATTAGTACTTATTAATAAATCTGTGTTCAGTGACAAAACCATACTTGTATTTAACAGCATCAGTATTTTTGATCTTTAAGATCTCATAATAAAGATAAGTTATCTGAACATTGTTCTCTACTACTGATTGACTACTTGTTTATATCACAGTAGTATTAAAAATTTTAATGGGGGAATGGCCGGGCTTGGTGCCTTATGCCTGTAATCCCAGCTTTTGGGGAGGCAGAGCGAGAAGATCGCCTTAGTCCAGGGGTTCGAGACCAGCCTAGACAACTTGGTAAGACCTTGTCTCTACAATAAATCAAAAAATTAGCCGGGCGTGGTAGCGCGCACCTGTAATTCCAGCTAACTTGGGAAGCTGAGGCAGAAGAATCACCAGAGCCCAGTAGATTGAGGCCGCAGTGGCCACTCCCAGCCACTGCACTCCAGTCTGGGTGACAGAGTGAGACTCTAACTTAAAAAAAAAAATCATAATTAATGTGTAATAGTACCATATACTTTGTAAATTATTATACTTACAAGAATGCCTTATATAGATTTTGAGAATTCCTTAGTGACCTCAGTCTTTAAAATGTGCTAACATTGTCCTTAACTACTAGCAAACTTTTTTTTTTTTTTAAGTTGGAGTCTCACTCTGTTGCCCAGACTGGAGTGCAGTAGCACGCTCCTGGCCACCGCAACCTCGACCTGCTGGACTCTGGCGATCCTTGAGCCTCAGCCTTCCAAGTAGCTGTATCTACAGGTGCATGCTACCATCCAGCTAATTTTTGATGTATTGTAGAGATAAGGTCTCACCAAGTTGCCCAAGCAGGTCTCGAACCCACAGGTTCAGACAATCCACTCACCTCGGCCTCCCAAAGCGCTGGGATTACAGGCTGAACCACGGAGCCCGGCCTAGCAAACTTTTATACTCTGGGTTTTGCATTCAGGAACTCAGGTGTTCTTGCTTTTTTGTTCAAGCCATAGGCTCTTCTAATTTTCCTGGAATTTCATCACATGCATTAACTTCTACGCCCTCAAAAACACAACTTTGCTGCTTTGCACCACAGGGGTAGCTCACTCCCATCTCTTAGAGTAGACAGCTGTACAGCACACATCAATTCATGAGAAAAACTTTTCAGTTTCATCACTGCTGACATGCCATCTCTTCCCTTCTCTGTCCCTAGCCATGTGTTATTCCTGCTTATACTTTCCCACTTCAGAAATTTTTTATTGAGCAGACACAACTAATTTAGCTTGTTCTTAAGTTTTGTTTATACATTCCTTAATATTTTTCCAGTTACCAAAGGTAAAATAACTTTTATTAGTAGTTACCATATCATTTATTTCTTTCCTTAATACTTTGTTTTAGAAGAAAGTAATTTTCTTCCCTTCTTGTGTGTCAATCAGTCTTCCAAGACTTTATTTTCAATCTTCTGAGTCCTTCGTCTTCTCAATGAATTTTTGAGTTTTGGCTTATGATAAACTGATGAGTAAGAATGACAAAATAACATTTGGTGTCAATTGCATATGCAGCAACTCACTGAGTGAATGGAATTTTAGCCATGTAGGATCCACATGCATCAGTTCTCGTTCATCCTTTCCTTGTGTAGAACATCTATATTTTCAAGTCTGAGATTTTGTAAGAATGTGAAGATTCTGAAATCAACAAATATTTAAATGCTAATAATACACTATATTGAAGACTGTGACTAAATTAACCTGAATCATGTGTGATTGTACCAAAAATCTCAACACCATCTCATTATGATAAAAGTTATTGTACAGTAGGAAACTCCAACTTCTGCCAACAAAAAGTCGTGTTATAGCAAAGACCTGTACCTTCTTGATGCCTTTCATCCTGTAGGATGATTCTGAAGTCTCAGAACTGTTTGGGTCAGGCCAAGCCCACTTACATCTTTTTAGTTTGAGAGGCATCAAACACACTAAAAGTTTGGGTTGCAGTATATGCTTTTTTTAAAAAAAAAAGCACAACTAGTCACAATTTTTTTGAGAAAAAAATTTAGTTTTCTTTAATTCAATTACAAAATATAGAAGAGCAAAGAAGTAATTATCCCTAACTCAGAAACAATGAAACTGTCCTGACACTGTTTTCAGAAGAAAGAGTGTTTCTGTCCTCTTGCTTTCAGGAAGCTTCCACATTTTTCTTCCTAAATCATTTTTTTTAGAATGGAAAATATAGTTCATGTAGAAAATACATGAGAGAGAGAGAGAGAGAGAGAGAGAGAGAGAGACAAGAGGTTCACTTCTCCAAGGTAAGGGAGGGGGCCAAAGTTTAGAAGAATATGGCAGCCATAGCTCAAAGAGCACATGGCCTGGCCAGTGCTTTAAAAAATGGCGCCTCAAACACTTTCAAGAAAAGATACATTCTCCATTTGATTTTTCAGAATTCCAATTAGTAAAGAAACCATGATATTTAAGTGGGTAGGATTTCTGTGCTCAAAGGGTAGTACCAAGTTTTTCTCTCTGTTGCTCATACGGCATTCCATATGGCAAGCTAACTTAGCTAAGGCCCACCGTTAGTGAGGGCCATGCACCAAGGCTTTCTCTCTTACTACACTTCTTTCCCACTCTCATCCAGGGAGGTAATACTTCAGGAACTTTATATATATATATATATATATATATATATATATATATATATATATATATATATATATATATATAATCTATATTTCTCTGTTTTTCCTTACAAGTAAGTCTTAATGTACTGGGTCTAAGATTTAAAATGAGCAAAGGTATAAAATAGAAAGTCTTACTTGGCTCTTATCCATGAGTCACCCTCCTACCTCCCTATAATCTTGATTTTAGGGTTGAAGTCTGCACTGAAGTTTCAGTGCAGTAGACATACTTGGACTCCTATTCAACAACTTGTCCTTGTAAATGTCTTCCTTACATCTTGCATTGAAGGTGGGAAGGTAGGCTGATGGCTAAAGATGCTTATCAGAGTAAGAATAAAGATAACTTGGCCGGGCTAGGTGACTCAGCCTGTAATCCCACGCTTTGGGAGGCCGAGGTGAGTGGATTGCCTGAGCCCGCGGGTTTGAGACCCACCTGGGCAACTTGGTGAGACCTTATCTCTACAAGAAGTCAAAAAATTAGCTGGGCATGGTAGCATGTGCCTGTAGTTCCTGTTACTTGGAAGGCTGAGGTGGAAGGATAGCTGGAGCCCAGCAGGTTGAGGCTGCAGTGGCCAAGAGTGGCCACTGCACTCCAGTCTGGGCAACAGAGAGAGACTCCAACTCAAAAAACCAAAAAAAAAAAAAAAAAAAAAAAAGAATAAAGATAACTTATTTGGGAAGATGAAGCCATCTTTACCATCAACAAAATCACTTTTAATTGCTTATGTGTAACAACCAATGACTGGGAACGTCAGTCTGAAGAATAAGTCAAGCTTCCTGTAAGGAAAAGAGGTGTTATGAGACAAGTCAAGAGAATGAATCTGATGCTTCAGAAAAATGGAAAGAAAAATAACATACAAAATAATTATTAACAAAATATAACAAAATTAGTCATTTGAAACAATAATTTCCTAGAAGAAATGTCACAAGTTACATTGTTGTTAAATAACAATATCATTAACATATTGCCAAATGTCCCTAAAATTATTAATTTTCATGGCAATAACAATTAAGGTTATAAACTATAACTTACTTTAAACAGAATTAGATTGAACACCGAGTCCTTGAAGTTTTAGGCTAATCTCCTATAATCTATTTATATGGATTTGAACCTTGAGTCTTGAAATATGTGTAATTAATGCTTAATTTGTTTTTATTTACTTATTTTATTTATTTATTTATTTTGAGTTGGAGTCTCACTCTGTCGCCCAGACTAGAGTGCAGTGACCGCTCCCGGCCACCGCAGCCTCGACTACTGAGCTCCGGCAATCCTTCCATCTCAGCCTTCCAAGTAGCTTGAACTACTGGCACAAGCTACCATGCCCAGCTAATTTTTTGATTTATTGTAGAGATGAGGTCTCACCAAGTTGCCCAGGTGAGTCTCGAACCCGCGGGCTCATGCAATCCACTCACCTCAGCCTCCCAAGGTGTGGGATTACAGTCTGAGCCACCGAGCCCAGCTAATGCTTAATTTGTATTTGGAACACTGCTCTTGCTAATGGAAGAATGTGAATTGATGTGTCATAGAAAGGTCTTTAATATGAGTTGATAATAAGATTGGCACATGTCTGTTGTTAAGATATCGTCATATTACATTTTTCTCAATGTGTTGAATGTCTCTTTTTATGCATAATAAGAATAATTTTAATGTATATTACAATTTTGTTAACTTCATAGATAAACATATTATCACTTGTATCTAAAACCAGTTACAGACACCTGAAAAAAATTGAGGCGTTGATATATGATAAGCAGACTCTTAAAGATAAAATTTTTTTAAAAATTAACTTCAAATACTGTTATCTATAAGACCTTATTTGAAACTTCAATGGTTTTAGGTTTTAATGTAATGAGTTTTTCAAAACCCAAACAAAATAAACATACCAGAACAAATAATTTAAGTGACAAATCCTACTTATTTGTGTTGGTTTATCTTGATCATGTGGTGTCTTATAATTTGCACTAGGTTAGCATTCTGTGTGTATGCATGCTGGCATAACATATGCTTACCAGGTTGTGTGGTATATATCTTGTATTTTTATTTGAATTCTACAATAATACTGTCAGTAAGGCAATAAAACGAACTGAAAAGTATTCATACTAGCTTACTGTCTCACGTCTGTGGGAGTAATAAATGTCAACACAGAAACTGCTAATATTGCTTGAGCATTTACCATCCATTAAAAAATTCATATCATTTTTCTCTTTTTATTCTTATCTCAGTCCTATAAATTTAGATACTTTCATTTTACATGAAAAGTTAGAAGCTTTAGCTCTGAGAGATTACATGACCCTGCTTGGGCCCACATGTATTAAGCACTGGAGCCACAATTTTGACCCATTTTTCTGTCTCCAAAGACTTTGTACCTAACCACCATATATACCCCCCCCAACACACACTTCTGCTGCATTGTCATAAAATGTTTTCATAATAATCAGAATCCAAGCTGGGCTCGGTGGCTCAGCCTGTAATCCCGTGCCTTTGGGAGTCTGAGGTGAGTGGATTGCCTGAGCCCGTGGGTTCGAGACCCGTTTGGTCAGCGAGACCTCATCTCTACAATAAATTAAAAAAAAAAAATCAGCCGGGCGTTGTGGCACATGCCTGTAATTCTGGCTACTGGGAAGGCTGAGGCGGAAGGATCTCTGGAGCCCAGCAGGTCGAGGCTATGGTGGCCGGGAGAGCCCACTGCACTCCAGTCTGGGTGACAGAGTGAGACTCCAACTCAAAAAAAAACTCAGAATCCAATGCTGGTCTCATCTCTTATTACCTTAATTTTTTAGAAAGATATCTTTTTGTTGACATTTAGAGGAAAGAACTGAGATCCTAAAGTAGGAACCCCTTTAGTGCTAACACCCCCAAAATATCTAAATTTCTCTGAATTTATTTAACTTTATTCTTATAAACATATTAAAGCACCCTGACTGGATCTCTAGTCAAATTAATTCTTAATGTTTATAGCAGCTTAATTTATAATTACCAAAACAAACAAACAAACAAACTACTAGAAACAATCCAAATGTTCGCCAACAAATGAACGAGAGGAGATAAGGACAAACCAACATTCTCTTCATCAGGAATGAGAAGACATGGGCCCAAAGGGTTTTTCTTGAGAATCAGCCTCTTTCAAGTTTTATTTTTTATTCATTTATTTATTTTTTTATTATAAAGATATGGGGTAAAATTCAGGGTTAAATATACAAACATTGATTATGCAGGTACTCTTGTTGATGAGGTATGCCCCTCCCTCCCCTAGCAGTTTCCCTCGACTGTCAATCTCACCCCCCTCCCCTGAGAGTTTCCCATTACGGTCAAATGCTTTCTTACAGTATTATAATTTTTTAAGTTTTGCTTATGAGTGAGAACATATGGTACTCTGTTCTTTGTTTCTGTGATAGATCAATGAGTATGATCGACTCCAAATCCATCCAAGTTGATGCAAAGTCCATATATTTGTCCTTCTTGATGGCTGCATAATATTCCATTGTGTATATGTATCACATTTTCTTTATCCAGTCCAGCTTCAATGGGTAACATAGTTGGTTGTGTTTTTGCTGTTGTGAATAGAGCAGCAACAAACATATGTGTGCAAGTATCTTTTTTGTAGAATGATTTGAATTCCTCCGGGTATATTCCCAACAGAGGAATTGCCAGGTCATATGGAAGGTCAATTTCTAGTTCGCTCAGAAATCACCACACTGTCTTCTAAGGAGGCTGCACTACTTTGCATTCCCACCAGCAGTGTAGAACTATTCCTTTCTCTGTGCATCCTTGCCAGCATCTGTTGTTGTTTGTTTTATTAATGATGGCCATTCTTACTGGGATTAAGTGGTATCTCAATGTGGTTTTGATTTGCATTTCTCTGATGATGAGTGAGGCTGAGCACTTTTTCATATGTCTGTGGGCTGCCAGTATATCTGCTTCTGAAAAGTGTCTATTCATGTCTTTTGCCCATTTTTTAAAGGGGATGTTTGTTTTTTTCCTTTAGGCGTATTTGAGTTCCTTGTAGATCCTAGATGTTAGGTCTTTGTCAGAAGTAGAGTTGGAAAATAGTTTTTCCCATTCTGTGTGCTATCTCCTTGCTCTCTTGATGTTTTCTTTGGCTTTGCCGAAGGTTGTCAGTTTGTTGAGGTCCCACTTGTTTATCTTATTTCTTAAGATATTGGCCTTCAGGGTTCTGAATAGGAATTGGTTGCCAGTTTCAATATCCATAAGGATGTCTCCTGTGTTTTCTAAGATTCTTATAGTCTGACGTTTTACGTTTAGGTCTTTGATCCATTTAGGGTTAATTTTTGCGTATGGTGATAGGTAGGGGGTCCTGTTTCAATCTTCTGCATGTGGTCAGCCAGTTTTCCCAGCACCATTTACTGAATAGGTTCTCTTCTCCCCAGTGGTTGTTATTGGAGGCTCTGTCAAAGATGAGTTGGTTGAGGAATTGAGGCTTTGCTTCTGGAACTCTATCCTATTACATTGGTCTAAGTGCCTATTCTTGTACCAATACCAGGTTGTTTTGATTGCTGTAGTCTTATAGTAAAGTTTGAAGTCTGGATAGGTGATACCTCCTGTTTGTTTCTTTTGCTAAGGATTGTTTTGACTATTCGTGGTCATTTATGTTTCCATATGAATTTCTGCATTGTCATTTTCAGGTCTGAGAAGAATGATATTGGTAACTTAATGGGTATTGCATCGAATCTATAGATTGTCTTTGGTAGGCTGGACATTTAATAATGTTGATTCTTCCTATCCATGAGCATGGAATATTTTTCCATTTGTTTGTGTCTTCTTGGATTTCTTTGAGCAGCATTTTGTAGTTCTCATTGTAAAGGTCTTTCACTTTTCTGGTTAAGAAGATGCTGAAGTATTTCATTTTTTTGGTTGCTATTGTGAATAGGATTGTGCTTTTATTTGGATCTCTGCCTACTTGTTGTTGGTGTATAGGAATGCAACTATCTTTTGCATGTTTATTTTGTACCCTGAAACTTTGTCAAAGTACTTTATCAGTGAAAGCAGGATTTGACAGATTCTCTTGGATTTTCAAGGTATAGCATCAAGGTATAGCATCATATCATCAGTAAAGAGGGATAACTTGACTTCCTCTTTTCCTATTTGAATATCCCTGGTTTCCTTCTCTTTTCTATTTGCCCAAGCTAAGACTTCCAACACAATATTGAGCAAAAGGGGTGAGAGTGGGCAGCCTTGTCTGGTTTCAGTTTTCAGGGAAAATGTTTCCAGAGTCTGTCCATTTAGCAATATGTTAGCTGTGGGTTTATCGTAGATGGTGCTTATTATTTTGAGGTATGTTCCTTCTATACTTAGGTGTTTGAGGTTTTTTATCAAAAAGGGATGCTGGATTTTATCAAAAGCTTTTTCTGCATCTAATGATATAATCACATGGTTCTTGTTTTTACATATCTTGATGTATTTAATGACATTTATGTTCTTGGGAATGTTGAACCAGCCCTGCATTCTAGGGATGAAGTCTATTTGGTCATGGGATTTTTGAGATGTATTTTTGGATCCAATTTGCTAGATTCTTGTTGGCAATTTTTGCATCTATGTTTATAAGGGATATTGGCCTGTAGTTCTCTTTTTTTGTTGCCTCTTTACCCGGTTTGAGTATCAGTGTGATGTTTGCTTCATAAAATAATTTGGAGAGAATTCCATCTTTTTCAATTGCCTGGGATACTTTCAGTAGGATTGGTATCACCTCCTCCTTGTACGTTGTGCAGAATTCTGCTGGAAAGCCATTGGGTCCAGGGCTTTTTTTGGAAGGTAGTTTTTGTATGACAAAACCAATTTCCTGGGTTGTTATTGGTCTATTTAGTGTCTCAATGTCTTCTTGTTTCAACGTAGGGAGGTTGTTTGATGTCAGAAAGTTCTCCATTTTATTTAGGTTATCAAGTTTTTGTTTCCATATAGGTATACATAGTAATATCTGATAATCTTTTGTATTTCTTTGGAGTCAGCTGTGATTTGATCTTTTTTAGTGATTGTGTGTATTTGGTTTTTTTCTCTCTTTTTCTTGGTCATTCTGGTGGGGGCCATCAATCTTGCTAATTCTTTCAAAAAACCAGCTTTTTGTTTTGTTGATGTTTTCTATGATTTTTTTCTTCTGTGTCCCGTATTTGGCCTCTTATTTTGGCAATTTGGATTCTTCTTCTAAAGTTGTGGTTTTGGTGGTCTTCTCTTTCCAACTCCCTTAGGTGATTTGCTAGACTTTCAACTTCTGATCTTTCCGTTTTCTCGATGTGTTCTCATAGAGATATAAATTTCCCTCTGAGAACTGATTTTCAGTACATCCCAGAGGTTTGGGTAAGATGTTTCTTCATTTTCACTTTTTTCCAGGAATCTTTCGATTTCTGCTTTTATTTCAGCATTGATCCAGTAGTTGTTCAGCATCATGCTATTTTGTGTCCATGTCTTTGGGAAATGGTGGTGGTGTTGATATCTGTTTTTATTCCACAGTGGTCTGAGAATGTGCATGGCAAGATTTCAACCTTATGGAATTCGTTTAAGCTTGATTTATGGCCAAGGATGTGATCAATCTTGGAGTATGTTCCATGTGGTGATGAGTAGAATGTATATTCTGTGGTTATTGGATAGAATAATTTGCAGATAGCTATTAAGTCCATTGGGTCGTGTGTCAAGTATAGGTTCTGGATCTCCTTGTTGTTTTTTGCCTCGATGATCTATCTGGGGCTGTCAGTGATATATTCAAGTCCCCTGCTATAATAGTGTTAGAGTCAATATCTTTTTGTAGTTTACTTAGTAGTTGCTTTATAAATGCTGGTGCTCCTGTGTTGGGTGCGTATATGTAGGATGGTTATTTCTTGTTGATGGATTGAACCTTTTATTATTATGCAGTACCCTTTTGCATCTTTTAAATTTTTGGATAGCTTAAAGATTGTTTTGTTTGATATTAATATTGCAACTCCTGCCTTCTTTTGTGATTCATTTGCCTGGAAGCTCATTTTCAAACCTTTAACTTTGAGTTTGTTTGTTTCACTTGAAGTGAGATGAGTCTCCTGGATGCAGCAAATAATTGGGTCATGGGTTCTTATCCAGTCTGCCAGTCTGTGTCTTTTCAATGGTGCATTTAGTCCATTAACATTCAGGCTGATTATTGAAATATGATTGTTTATCCCTGTCATGAAGTTCTTATAAAGTTTTTCCTTTGTTTGTTTTCTTTTGGCATTGGGGTTAATGTGTGTGTTTTCAAGTTTCTTGTTGCACTATATTCTCTGCTGATTCTGGGCTCTGTTGTTCTTTTGGGTAGTGTATGGTCAGTCTTTTTCTTCTTTCTTCTGTGCTTAATACCTTTTTAAGTGTCTCCTGTAGAGCTAGTCTGGAAGCTGCATAATCTTTTAGGGATTGGATGTCTGGGAAGGATTTTAATTCTCCATCACTGATGAAACTGAGCTTGGTTGGATGGAAAATTCTTGGTTGAAATTGTTTATCTTTGAGGACTTCGAATATAGGGTTCCAGTCCCTTCATGCTTATACTGTTTCTGCTGATAGATCTTCTGCTATTCTGATTGGTTTTCCCCAATAGTAGTCTGATCTTTCTCTCTTGCTGCCTTTAGGAATTTTTTCTTTTGTGCCTCCTTTGTGTAGGCAAATTACTATGTGTCTAGGGGTTGGTCTTCTCATTTGTTGTCTTGTGGGGGTTCTATGTATTTCTTGTGCTTGGCTGGTCACATCTCTGGTGAGATAGGGAAAGTATTCTTGGATTACTTCCTGGAATACTTGTTCCAAGTTGTATCCATTTCCTTTCTTCTTCTGGAATACCAATCAGGTGTAGGTTTGGCCTCTTGATATACTCACCCATCTCTTGTGGGCTTTGTTCTTTCTTTCTGAGTCTTCTTTCTATGTTTTTTACAGATTGGGTTAATTCCATGATCTGGTTTTCAAGTTCTGAAATTCTTTCTTCAGCTAGATTAATTATGCTGTCTATGCTTATCATCTTATTTATGTCCTGGATGAAATTTTTTATTGCCAAAATATCTGTTACAACTTCTTTCAGTGTTGCATCTTGCCTTTCTTGAGTTCTGCTCACTCTTTCCATCCATTCCCTAATCCCTGTCATATTTTGGGGACAGTCTTTGGTGACTTCCATTGTTTGGGCACCAAGATATGATTTTTCATAAGTTTTGTCTTTGGTACATCTGAAATTGCCTGAAGTTTTCCTTTGGCTTTTCCTCATTTGTGACAGAACTCTTATTTTTCTCTTTAGTTCTGTTATTCAGTGTCAGTGGGAGAGGCTTTCCCTTCTGACATTTGCTCAGACCTCTATTCTTCCCTGATCTGGGCTCTGGATTTGTTCTATTTTGAAATGGGTTGGTGGATGGGAGCTTTACTGTCTCTTGTAGTTTTTGAAATTAAAATAAAGTGGGGGATGGGGCACTAGGAATCAGATACTACTTGCAAATTGAAATGTTCACTTATTGTGGTGTGTGTTCCCTGAGACCCAATCCCCACATCATTCTATATGATGATGCAAAGCAGAAACCAATGCAAAAGCAGTTGAACACATACACACACAATCCAAAACAAACTGGAATAACAACAAAGCAAAAGAAAACAATCAGCAACAAAAAGACCCCCAAGAAAACTATAACACACACATATGCCTAGCACAAAGTGAACAGAGAAGAAAGACTGAAGGAGAAAAAAATGGGGACAGGTCAACCCACACACATTTATTGACATGCCCCTTAAACTATAAAAAATGAATGCAAAAAAAGACCCAGAAGAAAAAAAACCAGCAACCTCAACAAAATCAAAAGATAAAACACAATTATTCACATACACACATAAACAGAAAACAACAAATAAAAGAAGAAACAGACAAAGGAAAGAATTTTTTTTGGGGGGGAAATGCATATCAAACCCTCACAGACATTCATGCACAAAGGAAAAATATTTTAAAAATAGATGAACAAACAAGCAAACAGTCAAAAAATTTTTTTTAAATAAAAAATAATTGAAAATTAAAACGAAAACAAAACCAACCAACCACCACAACAACAACGACAAAACACCTGCTCTCTTGTGGCAGGCTCCATAACTGTTCCTCTAATCAAGTCTCTCCTGCAGATCCACCTCTTTCACTCTCTCCTCAGGGAATGAAGCAGGGAAGAAGGAGGGACAGTGGAGGTGGGTGAGGCTGCAGGCCTTCATCTCACTCCCGTATGGTCAGGGAGATCTCTGGTGCAGAGGAACAGGACTGTCTCTTCCCCAGGTATGTTCTCTCACTGGGTTGCCATAGCTAGGCGTATCCTGGAATGGAGCTCTCCTACTGCAGCTGACGTCCAGGTTCCGCCTGGGTTTGTCCCTCTCAGTTGTGACCCAGTTGTGTGTCTGATGTTTAGAGGATTGCTGGGAAGGAGGGGATTTGGGTCAGCCCTGGACTCACCACTGATTTCTTTGGAGTTCTCCCACCTCCTTTCTGGCCACACCCTTTGTCCCACAGCTGGATCAGGGTAGGGGGTGGGAAAACCAGAACTCAGCGCTTGTCAGGTCCCTCTGAAGTTTGTGCTCTCAGGATATTCCCTTTGGGCCACAATCAAGCCCTGAGTAGTTGATCTGCCAGTCACAGAGATTGGATCTGTTGGCCTGTGGTGAGGAAGTCAGAGTACTTTCTTGCTCCACCTTCAAGATGGTGGTGGGTGCCTCTCTTGTCCTCTTCCATGGGAACTTGCCTCTGGATTCTGTCCACAGCCCCTTCCAGCATCCTGCCAGGTGCTGAAGTGTCTTTCATGTTTTAGACACCCATGACCATCAGCAAAGTTTTTGTGCAGTTCCTGACCTCGATGACTAATAATTTTTAAATCATTTGGAAACTAGTAGCGTACATGATATCCTGCCATTCCAATTGTATTTTTAAATACATAATTTCTTCATTAAAGCCCATCCTGTTTGAAATACCTAGAGTGCTTGCTGCTTTTAAATAAGTGCTGCTCTGATACAAGACTATATTATCTTTACTTTAGCAATGTACATTCTGAGGCATTAGGTGTTTCACAGTAAATAAAGGTTAGGTAGGCTTCTACAAAACTAAAGAAACCATCAAGACAGCAGGGAGACAGCCCATAGAATGGGAAACAATATTTGCCAATTGTTTATCTGAAAAAGACCTAACATCTAGGATCTACAAGGAACTCAAATGTGCAAAAAGGAAAAAAAAAAAAAAACAACTCCATTAAAAATTGGGCAAAGACATGAATAGACACTTCTCAAAAGAAGATATACGGGCAGCCAACAGACACATGAAAAAGAGCCCAGCCTCACTCACCATCAGAGAAATGCAAATCAAAATCACATTGAGATACCACCTAACCCCAGTAAGAATGGTCATCATTAGTAAAACAAACAACAACAGATGCTGGTGAGGATGCAGAGAAAAAGGAACATTTCTACACTGCTGGTGGGAATGCAAACTAGTGAAATCGATTTGAAAGACAGTGCGGTGGTTTCTGAAAGAACTAGAAATTGACATTCCATATGACCCAGCAATTCCCCAATTGGGAATATACCCAGAGGAACTCAAATCATTCTACAAAAAAGATATCTGCACACGTATGCTTGTTGCAGCTCTATTCTCAATAGCAAAAACATGGAACCAACCATCTTGCCCATTGAAGTTGAACTGGATAAAAAATGTGGTACATATACACAATGAAATATTATGCAGCCATAAAGAAGGACAAGCATGTGGACTTTGCAGCAATTTGGATGGATTTAGAGTCAATCATACTCAATGATCTATCACAGAAGCAAAGAACAGAGTATCATATATTCTCAAGCAGACCTTGAACAATTATAATACTATAGGAAAGGGATTGGCAGTGGTGGGAAGCTGCAAGGGGAGGGGTTTGGGATTGGCAGTTGAGGGAAACTGCTAGGGAAGGGAGGGGCACACCCCATCAACAAGGGTACCTGCATAATCAAAGTTTGTATACCTAACCCTGAATTGTAGCCCCCATCTTTATAATAAGAAAAAGAGAGGGGAAAAAGAGGTTAGGACACATAGGATTGTAAAATTTGTTCTTATGATCATTCTGAGCACCAGATATTCTGCTATGTTCCTTAAGAAAGCCTTACCCCCCCAGAAGTAGTGAAGTACCTGAGTCTTTAGCTATTATCCTTTGGGTACCATTATATGGACATTTGGTCGTGCCTATAAGAGAGAAAGGTACCCATTTATCTCTGTGTGAGTGATACAAGGCAGTGTTATGTAAATAAATAATAAAAGCAGGAATTTTTGAAGATCTGTAAGCTCATGGAATATTGAATGGAGTCACAAATTATTTTTTGCCCATGACAAAGACATCAATAAAGATAATTTATATAAGATAACAATCATCAGGAATTATAACTACCTATAATATCCAAGATGATTTGAGGACAAATGGTGCTTCAGGTGACTTTGTGGAAGATAGGAAGTAACCAGGTTACAAGCTAAGCAGCTAGGGTCCTATATGGAGTTGAAAATCATCAGGGCAATTGTGATAGAAAAGGGTTCAATTGAAGCTGATGATAGGGACAATAGAGCTTTTTGCAAAACTCAACACATGCAATCAGGTCCCAGGCAAACTGAGTGTGCAAAAGTAAATGCTTCGGCAGATCTTGCGTACCACTTTAATAATGAAATAAAACCAAGCACACAGATAGGCTATTTGAGTGAGTTTTGCAGATTGGGTTTCAAAAGAAATTTGTGTTTCTCTATGCAGTTTACATATTTACAATGTTTTGCTTTTATGCTAAATTAACTCTCAATATCATATTGTGACCAAAATGCTGCTTCTATATTCAGGTAGTCTCATGAATTTACAACCCCAAGGGAATTTCTCTTAACAAAGAAAATTCTTGAAATGATGAAAGATTTCTGGAGAATATATGTTGTACATATGTTTTTGTGAAATCACTTTATACCCTCTTACACAAAAAGCTTGAATTAAAACATAAATGATTAAAACTCATTAGGCATATTTTAGCAATATTCACCAGTAGAGATTTGTGATTGATGTACTTTTGTTCCTGCATTCTTTGATGAAAATCAATTGAATCCTATTTTATTTAAAAAATAAATAAAATGCTAAAGATTTCAGACTCCTAGTCTAGTTCTTTAAAGATGATATAATCAACATAGAAGTTTTAAATTTTCTATTTTTATGCTATCTGTTTGCATTTATATTATATATTTCTCATAAGAACCTAAAATTAAGTTCATTTTTCCAGGTACTCATTGATTTCATGTATTAACAATATAAATGTTATTATAAATAGAAATTTATTTGTATCCAGTACTTATTGAATATCTTATGTTTTTATTGAGTACTTTAATATGAATATTTGAAGAAATAAAAATGGAAATTAAGTAACAGCTGTTGGAACTAGTCCTATTATCTGTGTATAGCAAATGCTTTAGTTTGCTTTTACTTTAAAGCAGATACTAGGAAATTAATGTCTGTTTTTGAAATATGCTCATAGACTATTTTGCATTTTTTTAGCCATATGGCTTTTTCTGAAAATCTAGTTATTTTGGGTAAAATATGCATAATAATTAGCATAATTTTGGTGTACTCATATTTAAGGCTGTATGAATACAAATTCGATGTGCTTAGAGACTTATTCATTAATTTCCTGATTAGGAACTAACAATATACTGATAAATAACATATCAGTGACAGAAAAAAATAATATTTTTTAGAACTAGATATTTGATCTTACAAAATACAATACACAGAACACAATGTAAATGGTAGAAACCAAATGATAAAATAATTCCTTATGCAGGAAATTAAGAGTCATATTTATAAAAAAAATCCAGGAATCAAAAAGTACAGTAAAAACTGAGAAATACTTAAAATTGAACAGCAATAAAAATATAATATATTACAATCCAGGATAAATTCACATAGTAGTGTGAAGAGAAAAATAGTTTGAAGATAAATTTATAACCTTAAGATATAGCTATTTAAAATAAAAATATTTGAAGACTGAAAATTATTGACGTCATTATTCAACATAAATTTAAGAAACCTAAACAGAAAACCCCTACAAAAATGGTAAGACTAAGAGAAAAATCACAGATAATAACAGCAACTTGTATATCACATGTATTAACTCATTTACTCTGTAACAACAACCTACAGAGTAGAGAGTATTACTATTCTCAACTTATAATCACCCAATGTCACACAACTGGCCAAGGTCCCAAAATGAGCCAGAAATTTCGGTACATGGAGTCTATCTCTAGTGCCCTTTTGCTAATTCATGTTTTATTTCACTAAATAAACATTATTTGCTCTAGAAACTTTTATGAGACCATAATATAAAAGAATTTATGCCAGTAAATTTAAAATTTTAAATAAAATAAACTTGTGATGCGTGAATATGTCAAGTCTAATGCTTAGATATTTTTCGAAGAACTTAGATTTTTTTTTCAAAAACTTGTATCTCTCTTTCCCCTTCATTTACTTTTTTTAGGCAAGCAGGGATGATTTGAATGATAAATTTGGGAAGAATAAATGGTACATGGTCAGCTCAGTTCCTCCCAACTCCTCTGGGCGACTGGCCTGTTAGAAGAGCATGAGTTCCTCATTCCTCTCAGCCCAGTTGTGTGGGGCTTAGAGGTTTGCATCGTTGTGTTCATCAGGGTTAGCGTGAGTGGATACGCGGACTCATTCTGGATTTCAAGACCAGAAAGCATACTGTTGGTTCACTCCTCAGTCTAATCTTCAAAGTCGTCCTCCTTAGCAATAAAGGTGATAGCTGCTTTCACCTTTATCTTTTGTTTTATCTTTCAATGCCTTATTAACATGATGGAATTAAGAAAAGGAGTTAAGAAAGGGGAGTTCTATATACTGTTCTCCTCAAACATCAATATCTGGTGCATGGGGAGGTGGCAGGAGATGAAAATTTGCAAAGGAAAGATAACCTGTGGAGATAACAGTCAGGACACATGACTTTAAGCATCGAGTTCACTGCTCTAGCATGGGCTTTTGACCTTGATGGTCTGCCGCAGCTGGTGCTGTTCAGGGTGACTGTTTTACCAGACTTGTGTCTGGGTTTAGCTTCAAGTCTTAGGTCTATGGAATTTTCACCTTCGGTTACTGAAGCTTATGGTAGGTGCACACACCTCTTCTCTCTCTCTCTCTCTCTCTCTTTTTTTTTAAGAGGAGTTGAACAAACACAGCTTTGTATGTGTGTTCTGTCCCTTCTTGCTGTGAAATCAAAGGAAACTGCCCCTGAAGGAAATGGCTATGTTTTCATCACTTCCCATGACTGGCAGATAGCCATGAAAAGAGACCCAAAGTACAGAAAAATGACAAACAAACAAACAAACAAAGGAATTATTTTTTGGTGGGTAGGCCCCTTGTAATGAGGCTTTCCTCACTAGGTAAATAATCTAGACACTCACCAGCATTGTGTATCAGTTAACATTGTTCTGAGAGGCTGTGTTTGACTTCAGTGAATTTTTTTTTGAGATTCAACACGTTTCCCCATTTCATGATTGGTGATTTACACAGACAACCAGACGACACTGCTCTGAGTATTCAGCTGTTTTTGACCAAAAAAGTCATGAAACCTGTACCTTATTCACCTGATCAATCTTGTCCTAAGTGACTGTTTTTCTTTTTCCCCAGATGAAAAACGTCTTCAAAGGGAAATGCTTTGCTGATGTAGAAGAGGTGAAACAAAAAATAGCAGAAGCACTCAAAGGCCTCAACGTCGACGAGTTCAAACACTGTTATGAGCAGTGAAAAAGCATCTCAACAGGTGTATTGCATCAAATGGAGATTGAAATTTAAACATGTAAGGATAAGCACACAATTTTTAATAAATAAATTCTGGGTGTTTTTGGGTCCCCCTCACATCTTATTCTAGCAGTTAGAACTAGAAAGTTTAATACCTTCAGCTATAAATTGCATCCTTTAACCTAAGTTTTATTAATAAAAATAATTTTCTGATCTCATTTACTCATTCATGCATTTGATTAATCAGTGTATTCAGATCTCAGATGTAAAAGTGAACTGATATATATCGATCACTTTGAACTCAAAAATTCAGTGTATAAGCTGAACTTTTGAGACATGGACATGAAGTGAACTTGGAGGTAGATTGATATATATTTGCATGACCAGGGCAGGGGACTTTAGGCTTTGGTGATATCTCTCTAATAGTAAGCAATGTGGAATTTTACTGCTGATCCTGCTAAGGTTTTGCAGTATATGGCAGTCTTGCTTGATATATATACTATCACCCTCAGCAAAGATTCCAGCCTCATCAAAGTGCAGGCTGTTGTGTCAGTAGGCACTATAGATTAGCTGCTTCAAATATTTTTCATATTTTATGTTTCTGAACTGTCGAATTCATGCATTTTGTCCATGTGTCACTTGTTACCACAAGACATTAATTTGGTTTTAGGTTTGTCAATCACAAAAATTTTGAATATTTCAGAACTCTAACAATAGTTTTATCTATAAAATAATAATCGATTTTATTCTGGCAGTCAGAAATGGAGAAATGAGGCTACTTTATTGTGAATAAAGTATGTAACTCATCAACACACTTCAATGATCACAAACCCTAAGGTTAAGAAAATAATTAACATAAGATGCTCTGTCTCCTGGAATCATGCTTACCCAGAAAACATGCTTACCACCAGAAAAAGGAGCAGTAGTAGAATGAAAACAAAATAAAGGAAGGTAGACTGTTTATTTAGGAAAACACAGATTTATTTTGATAATAAAAATTAGGAAAATAAAACCTTGAAGGATAGGATAATCTGATATAACAAGGAAAATGTTATGTATCCAGGTTCAATTTTGCTAAATGAATATTCAGTAAAATTGTTATTTTCAGTAGAATGGCTTCTACTGAATTTCAATAGAATTCAGTCATTGTTGCCCAAACAAATTTGAAGTAGAAAGATGTGTGGACACAGAATGGATTGAAGTGACGCTCAGAAAACCATGACAGTCCCTAAAACAGCTGTATAGAAACTATCACATAGGAATTAGGACAACTAAATAATATGGTTAAATAACATTTTTTTAAATATGAGAAAACAGTTGAGGAAGATCAGAATAAAGTACTCAGAATTACTGGGTGTGTTTTAAGGTATCATAGATATGTGAGGGGTACTACTGTTATTTGAGTTCATGTCCAAGAAACTTACTATAGGTAAATTTGAAAATATACAGAAAATGTAAATAATGCAAAAAGAGAACCTGGGGTGCAATAATAGGGAAAAATATAGCTGAATGAGATGGCTTGATGAGAGTGCATCTACTGAATAGATTTATTCATTATTCAGTAAAGTAAAGAGTTGATGCACAATATTTGTTTGGACAGAGTATGCTTTTCTCTGGCCCAGAACCCAATGACTTACTATTTTTTGGTTTTAGAAAATCAATGAGACAAAATCTAAGATACATTATAAAGTAAACATTTGGGTAAGAGAGTAAAGGAGAAATTTGGAAAGAGCTTATATCAGCAAACAGTGCTCATTCTAACTTTCTTAACATAAAATATTTAAGCAGGTTAAAATGTCCAATAGGTATAAAAACAGCTCAAATCACTATCTCTCAGAAAAATGCAAATTAAAATGACAATAAAATGTTACTTCATAACTGTTAGGGTGGCTATTACAAAAAAGATCAGAAATAAGTGTTGACAAAGATGTGGATAAAAGGGAAAACTTGCACAGTGTTATGAAAAACATTATGGAGTTTTCCCAGAAATTTAATAATAGAAGAAACATATGATCAAGCAATTTTATTTCTGGGTATATATTCAAAAGAAATAAAATTAATATTTCAAAGTGATATCTATACTCCTATATTTGTTGCAGCATTATTCATAATAACTGAGATATAGATCAACCTAAGTGCCCATAAATGCATGAATCCATTTTAAAAAGTGGTATATATACACAATAAAATATTATTCAGCCATAAAAAAGAAAATCCAGTCATCTATCACAACATGGTGAACTCAGAGAACATTACACTAAGTGCAAAAAACCAGACTCTGTATGATATCACTTATATATGCAATCTAAAAAAGTCAGAATTACTGAGTATATTTTAAGGTATCATAGATATGTGAGGGGTACTACTGTTATTTGAGTTCATACCCAAGAAACTTACTATAGTTAAACTATATTAAGTTAACAAGAGTTTTGAATATAATGAACAGAAAATAAAGACATTTCAAGTAAGAACTGGTGATGGAAGATATTAATATAGTAAATCTCTAAACACTGCAGAAATTAAGTAATGCTTCAGTTATCAAAGACACGTTGTATACATTGACTTTCCCTACAGATTGTGTAAATAAACCACTTGTTACATTTCTTTCAAGTGAATTTAATATCTAAGTTTGCAGACTCTGAAAACCCATTAAAGCTGAAACTCTTGCCAAACTCCTTCCTTAGACACCATTGACTTAGGGTTATCACTCTTGACAGTGCTAAGTACAAGTTTCTGGAAATATAATTTTATTGGGGGTAATTGCTTTAAGGGACATATATTAATTGCTTTCTAAACAATTGGTGATAGTGGTTTCAATGATGTGATAGTCTTGTGTGCTCTGTAAGCCCTTTGGATTTTACAAAAGTGAATCATATCAGAAATCTGGAATTGAATTAATGCCAAATCAGTAATTTCAGCTTCGCCCAAAAGCATTAAGAACCCCTCTGGCTAAGACTGAGAGAGATAATCAATTGCAAGAATTTATAGATATTTTATACATAGGATAAGTGAATTTGAATTTGGATTTTACTTAGTAAGGAATTTTAGTGTTTTAACTTTAGATTTTCCAGTGAAATTTAATATTTATAGGCAATAGATTTGTAATCAGTTATTGGTGTTTCTGTTGTTGGCATTTTATTACTAGAGTGTCTTTATACTGTTACTTGAATTCACTGAAGAACCCTAATTAGATATACTAAAATCATGATCATAATTAATTTGGAATGTGAAATAGATTCAGTAATAAATTTGAAGGTGCAAAGTAACCTTTAAGATAACTTAAATAATATACCCATTACAGAGACCCATATTTTACAACATTCTGAAGGTATATTCTATAGATATATTCTATATTGTTCACTGATGGTTTCATGCAAATCCACAAAAGCCTCTGCATAATTTTGACAGGAGAGCTTCATAAAGATGCATGGTAAAACTGACTTCACACAAACTGTGTATCTGCAACTCTAAGGGGTTGGCTGTGCACCAGGTTGGCAATAGTCTTAATGGTTAAATGTATAGTCTTAAGGAAATAGAGAAATAGAGTTCTAGTACTATAGAGAAGTTTGAAGTAATATTTCTGGTTATACTGTACTAAATAAAAAATCCTTTTTGAAATATTTGAGATTAGCCACTAAAAGAGTATTGCAAGAGAATATATGCACAACTGGCAAGTAAATAGGAAAATGTACATAAATGCAAGAAACAAAAATAGAGGGGCATCAAACAGCTGAATTTAATAAAAATAGGATTAACATGGTGTGGTAAAACAAAATATGTAAGCAATAATATGACATGTAAAAGAATTAAATACTACAAGGAAATACAAGTATTGCTAAACTATACTACCCAAAATACTGTGTGCTAATTATCAGAGACACACATTTTTCATAAGAATACAGAAAACTTGAAAGAAAAAGAAAGATGAAAGAAGATATACTATGCATACACTAACTAAATAGAATTAACATAGCAATATTAATAACATAGAAGGCTTTAAGCAAGATGAATACTAGAGAGAGAAGGGAACTTTTTCTAATGATAATGGAATCTCAATAACTTATTTGTAAAATAGACAAAGCAAAAGCTGATGAAATTAAAATAAACAGACATGTAATTGTATTGGGTTGTCTTTACTTACCTCTTTCACTAGTTGACAGAAGAATAAAATTAAAAATGTAAATATATAAATTATCTAACAAAGGCAATTAACAAACTTGATCTAATTAGTAGTTATTTAAAAAATACATTTAAACACTGTCAAATACACATTATTTTCAAGCATTCACAAAACATTAGCCAAATTATTATATGCTGGGACATAAAGACAACGCAATAAATTAGAAAAAAGTTGAAATAATTTAAAGAATGCTCTATTATCACAGTAAAAACCAGCTACATTTAAAAGATCAAAGGTACTTAAAAATTTTCAATTGCCAGGATATTGAACAAAGTACCCTTAAATAATCTCCAGCTCAATGATAAAATTAAAGTGCAAAGTGAAATACTTTTTAATCTATATGAAATTAAAAACATGACTTCTAAACTAGGAGGATGCAGCAATCAAAGAACAATTTATTTGAGATTAAATTCTTCCCTCAAAGAATAACTCTAGCCCAAATGTCTTTACTAATCTTTTTTTTCCCCAAATTCCCAAAGAACAAATAACATCAATCTTTCACAAACTGTGGCAGAAAGAAGAGAGAAGAGTACACACTTACCAATTCTTTTTACAAGGCCAGCATAACCTTGATTCCAAAACATAATAAGAATAGCAAAAGTAGTGGAATTTCTGGGTGAAATAGTAAATCCATGTTTGGTTATTTGAGAAATCTCCAGACTATTTTTCATAAAGGTTGAGCAATCCCACCAACAGTGGATGAGTGCTCACCTTTTTCCACAGATATGAAAACATTTGTTGTTCTCTGACTTTCTAATAATGGCCATTCTGACTTGTATAAGGTGATAACTCACTGTGGTTTTAATTTGAGTTTCTCTGATGATTCGTGATTAGCATTTTTTTTTCCAGATATTTGTTGGCCGCTTGTGTGTCTTCTTTGAAAACGTGTCTATTCATGTCCTTTACTCACTTTTTGATGTGGTTATTTTTTGTTTGTTTGTTTTGTTTTGGGGTTGAGTTGTTTGAGCATGGTATCCAATGGGTGATTGTTCAACACTCTCCTTCTCACTCTCTCCCTCTTCTTCTTAGGAGTCCTCAGTATCTGTTGTTCCCATCTTTATTCCCATGTATACTTAGTATTTAGTTTCCACTTGACAGTGAGAATATGCAGTATTTAGTTTTTTTATTTCTGTTTTTAACTTAGAATGATGGCCTCCAGCTGTAACCATGTTCAATCAAATGTCATGATTTTATTCTTTTTTATGGTTGCATAGTATTCTATAACATGTATGTACCACATTTTCCTTATCCAGTTCACTGTTGATGGCACTTAGGTTTGTTCCATGTTTTTACGACTGTCAATAATACTATGACAAACATACAAGTGCAGGTGTCTTTTTGGTGAATAATTTATGCTCCTTTGGGTATATAATCAATAGTTGAATGCTAAGTCTATTTTTAGTTCCATAAGAAATCTCCAAACTGCTTTTAGCAGAGGCTGAAATAGTTGACATTTTTACTAACCGTATTTGAGCTTTTCATTTTCTCCACAACCTTGGAAACATCTGTTGATTTTTGACTTTTTAATAAGAACCCTTCTAAGTGGTGTGAGATGGCATTTCATTGTGGCTTTAATTTGAATTTTCTGATGATTGGCTATGTTGAACATTTAAAAATATATTTGTTGTCTGCTTATAAGACTTCCATCTAGAACTATTTATATTCTCTGATCACTTTTTAATAGAATGACTTGGGTTTTTGTTGTTGTTGGTTCGTTTGAATTCCTTAGAGATTTTGGATATTAACCTTTGTTGAATGCATAATTTTCAAATGTATTTCCCCATTCTGTAGGTTTTTTATTTACTCTGATGATGGTTTATTTTTCTTTGCAGAAGTTTTTTTTTAGCTTAATTAGGTCCCACTTATCAATTTTGGTTTTTATTACATTTACTTCTGAAGACTTGGTCTTGAACTCATTGCTTAAGCAGATCTTCAGTAGGGTGTTTTCTAGATTTTCTTCTAGGAGATTTTTTAGCATGGGATCTTACATTGCCTTGTTCTGGTTCTTAGGGGGAATGTTTACAATGTTTGCTCATTAAGTATGAAGTTGGTGGTGGGTTTGTCACAGATGGCTCTTATTATTTTGGAGAATATTCCTTTAGTGCCTAGATGGTTGAGGATTTTGGTCTTGAAGCGGTGCTAGATATTAATGCTTTTTATGTATCTATTGAGATATTCATGTGGTTCTTGTTTTCACTTTTTGTCTATGTAGTGAATTGCATGTGTTTATTTGTACATAGTAACCCAGCCTTGCATCCTGGGAGTAAAGCCTACTTCTTCATAATGAATGATCTTTGTGTTGTGCTCCTGGATGTGGTTTGCTAGTATTTTATTGAGAATTTTTGCATCTGTGTTCATCAGGCATATTGTCCAATAGTTTTCTTTCTTTGTTGTGTGTTTGTCATTTTGGAGGGTATCATTACTGGCTTTATAGGATAAGTCAAGGAGAAGTCCTTCCTTCTTTATTGCTTGAAATACTTTCAGTGGGATTGGTATCAGCTCTTCTTTGTACAACTGGTAGAATTCAGCTGTGAACCTATCTGGTCTAGGAATTTTGTTGATAGATAGATTTTTGGGTTGTTGTTGTTCTGTTTTAAATTGATGATTCAATCTCATGGCTTCTTATTGGTCATACTAATTCACACTCCCACCCACCAACAGTGTAGAATTGTTCCCTTTCCCCCACATCCTCTCCAGCATCTATTGTTATCTGAGTAATTGATAATGGCCATTCTGAATGGTGTTAGGTGATATCTCAATGTGGTTTTGATTTGCAGTTCTTTGATGATTAGTGAGACTGAGCATTTTTTTCATATATCTGTTGGCTGCTGGTATGTCTTTTTTTGAGAAGTGTCTACTCATATCTTTGCCCACTTTTAAAAAGGGCTGTGTGTTTTTAGGTTTTCAGCACATATGAGTTTCTTGTAGATCTTAGATGTTAGGCCTTTGTCAGATATACAGTTGGCAAATATTTTTTCCCAGTCTTTGGGCTGTCTTCCCACTCCCTTGATGTTTTCTTTGGCTTTGCAGAAGTTTTTCAGTTTGATAAGGTGCAATCTGTCTATCTTAACTCTTATGCTATGGGCATTTGGGGGTTTGATCAGAAATTGGTTGCCAGTTCCAATTTTCATAAGGATATCTCCTGCTTTTTCTAAAGTTTCTATAGTTTGAGGTTTTACATGTAAGTCTTTGATCCATTTAGAGTTGATTTTTGTGTATGGAGATAGGTAGGGGTCTTGTTTTAATCTTCTGCATGTGGTCAGTCAGTTTTTCCAGCACCATTTACTAAATAAGTTCTTCTGTCCCCAGTGGTTGTGGGTGGGAGCTTTGTCAAAGATGAGTTTGTTGAGAAATTGAGGTTTTGCTTCTGGAATCTCTATCCTGTTCCATTGGTCTATATGCCTGCTCTTGTACCAGTACCCAGCTGTATTGATTATTTTAGCCTTATAGCAAAGTTTGAAGTTTGGAAGTGGATACCTTCTGCTTTGTTTCTTTTGTTGAAGATTATTTTGGCTATTCATGGTCATTTATGTTTCCATATGAATTTCTGTAATGTTGCTTCCACAACTGAGAAGAATTATGTTGGTAGTTTAATATGTATTGCACTGAATTTGTAGATTGCCTTGGGTAGGACGGATATCTTATCAATGTTGATTTTTCCAATCCATGAGCATGGAATATTTTTCCATTTGTTTATGTTTTCCTTGATTTCTTTAAGCAGTGTTTTGTAGTTTTCACTTCTCTGGCTAGGATGATGCAGAGGTATTTCATTTGTTTTTGTGGCTATTGTGAATGGGATTATGCGTTTTATTTGGTCCTCTGCCTGTTTGCTGTTAGTGTATAAGAGTGTGATTGACTTTTGCATGTTGATTTTGTACCCTGAGATTTTGCCAAAGTTCTTTATCAGCGCAAGAAGTTTTTTACAAAATCTCCTGGGTTCTCAAGATACAGGATCATATCATCAGCAAAGAGCAATAACAACTTCCTCTATTCCTATTTTGATACCCCCGATTTTCTTCTCTTGTCTGATTGCTCTAGCTAGGACTTCCAACACTATGTTGAACAGGAGGAGTGAGAGTGGGCAACCTTTTCTTATTCCAGTTTTCAGTGGAGATGTTTTCAATTTCTGTTTGTTTAATAATTATGTTGGTTGTGGGTTTATTGTAGATAACTTTTATTATTTTGAGGTATGTTTCCTGTATGCCTAGGTGTTCAAGCGTTTTTATCAAGAAGGGATTTTGTTGAAAGCTTTATCTACATCTAAAGATATAATCATATTGTTCTTATTTTTACATCTGTTGATGTATTTAATTACATTTATAGTCTTGAGAATGTTGAACCAGCTCTGCATCCAGGAATGAAGCCTACTTAGTCATGGTGGATAATTTTTGAGATGTGTTGTTGGATCTGATTTGCTAGAATCTTGTTGATAATTTTTGCATCTATGTTCATCAGGAATATTGGCCTGTAGTTCTCTTTGTTGGAGCTTTACCTGGTTTGGGTATCAGTGTGATGTTAGGCTCATAAAATGATATGAGAGGAGCTCTGTCTTCTTGATTACCTGGAATACTTTTAATAGAATTGATATTAATCCTCCTTGTATGTTTTGTAGAATTACTCTGGAAAGCTGTTTCATCCACGGCTTTTTTTGTAGGTAGTTTTCTTCTGACAGGGTCAATTTCCTCAGTGGTATTAGTCTACTTAGGATCTCAATTTCTTCTTGCTTCAGACTTGAGAGGTTGTGAGATGTTATAAAGTCCTCCATTTCATTTAGTTTATTAAATTTGTTTCCATACAGGTGTGCATAATAATCTTTTGTATTTCTTCAGGGTCAGTTGTGACTAGTCCTTTTATGTTTCTGATTGTGTTTTTCTGGGCTTTTTCTCTTTTTTGGTCAGTATGGTTAGGGGTCCATCAATCTTGTTTATGCTTTCAAAGAAACAGCTTGTTGTTTCCCTGATTTTTTTCTATGATATTTGTGTCTTCTATGTCACAATTTTTGACATTTACTTTCGTGATCTGAATTCTTGTGCTGAAGTTAGAATTTTGGTGGTCTTGCCTATCCAGCTACCTTAGGTGATTTTTTTTTTAGACTGCTAACTTGTGAACTTTTTATTTTCCTAATGTGCGTGCCTAGAGTTATAAATTCCCCTCTTAGTATTGTTTCCATGGTATCCCAGAGGTTTTGGTAAGATGCATCTTTGTTTTCATTTGTTTCCAGAAATCTTTTAATTTCTGTTTTGATTTATTTGTTGACCCAGAAGTTGTTCAGCATCATGCTATTTAGTGCTAATAGTCTTTGTGTGTTTCGGGTGAATTTTGTTGGTGATGATATTTATTTTTATTCCACTGTGGTCTGAGAAGGTGCATGGCAGTATTTCAGTTTTATGATTTGTTTATGCTTTACTTATGGTCAAGAGTGTGGTCAAGCTTGGATTATGTTCAATGTGGTGATGAGTAGAATGTATATTATGTGGTTGTTGGGTGGAGTGTTCTGTAGGTGTCTATTAAGTCCATTTGATCAAGCATCAAGTTGAGTTTCCAGATCTCCATATTGGTTTTTCCTGGGATGATTTATGTAAGGTTAGTAGTGGGGTATTTCTGTCCCCAGGTATGATAGTGTTAAAATCAATATCTTTTTTTAGTTTACTTAGTAGCTACGTCATAAATGCTGGTGCTCCTGTGTTGGGTGCATATATGTTTAGGATGGATATTTCTTTTTGATGGAATGAATATTTTATCATTATGTAGTGTCCTTCCATGTTTTTTAAAGTTTTGATAGCTTGAAGTTTTTTTTTTAATATGTAGATCATGACCTCTGCCTTTTCTTGTGTTCTGTTCACCTGAAAGTTTGTTTTCTACCCTCTAGCTTTGAGTCTATGGGTGTCCTTTGTAGTGAAATGCATTTCCTGGAGGCAGCATATTATTGAGTTCTTTTTTAAAATCCAGTTTGTTAGTCTATGCCTTTTTAGTGCTGCATGTAGTTCATTGACATTAAGGCTGATTATTGAAATGTGAGAGTTTATCCCTGTCATAAAGCTCTTGTAAGGTTGTTTTGTTTTCTTTTAACTTTTAGATTGGTACATGTGTGTATTTGCAGTTTTACAGTGCTGATGTATGTTGTGTTGATTCTATGTTTTCCTGTATTCTTGGGAAGTGCATTGGTTGCTCTTTTAAAAAATTTTTCCTCTATTCCTAATACCTTCTTGAGCATCTCCAGTAGAGCTGGTCCTGAAGTAGCATAATCTTTTAGGGATTCAATGTCTGGGAAGGATTTGAATTCTCCATCTCTCTTGAAAGTGAACTTACCTGTGTAGAAAATTCTTTTTTGAAATTGTTTATCTTTGAAGACTTTGAGAATTGGACTCCAGTACCTTCTAGCTTGTAGTGTTTCTGCCAATAAATCTGTTTTTTTCTGGTAGGTGGTAGGTGTCTGACCTTTCTCTCTCCCTGCCTTTACAATTTTTCTTTTATATCTATTTTGTGTTGGCAGATTACTATATGTCTAGGGTTTGGTCTCCTCATTTGATGTCTTTTGGTGATTCTCTGAATCTCTTGTGTTTGGATGGTTGCTTTTCTGGTGAGTTATCTTGGATAATCTCCTGGAATACTTGTTTGAAGCTATTCTCCATTTCCCTTTCTTCTTTTGTGATACAGATCAGGGATAAGTTTGGCCTGTTGGTATAATCATACATCTCTTGGGGTCTTTGCACTTTCTTTCTGATTTCTCTTTCTATTGTTTTAGATTGGAAAATTTGTTTATTTAAAAAGTAAACTAGAGGGAGAGAGAGACAGATAGAGAGACAGAGAAAGAGCAGATTCATGTCCCCACCATAGATAAGGGGGCCAAGGGCAGGAAACATGGAAATGACCTCTTTCTATGTTTTTAATAGTTTGGGTTAATTCCATGTTTTGGTCTTTTAACTCTGACAGTTTTTCTTCTGCTTAGTTAATTCTGCTTTCCACGCTAGTCATCTTGTTATTTATTTCCTGGATGAAGCTTTTTATGATCAAAATCTCTGTTACTTTTTTTTCAGTGTTTCATCTTTCTTCCCCCCAGTCTTATTCACTCTTGCCATCCATTCCCTAATCTCTGTTGTACTCTGGGGCCAATCGTTGGCAATTTCCATTGTTTGGGTTGTGATATCTGATGTTTTGGTCATTGACTCTTTGGTAGACTGGGAATTACCTGTGTTTTTCTGTTGATTTTTCCTCATTTGTGAGAGATCTCTCTCTTGTCTCTTTAATTCTGTTATTCAATGCTATAGGCAGGTTTTCACTTCTGTTACTTGCTCAGCCCTCTTCCCTTCCTTGATCAGAGGGTATGAATTTGTTCTTTTTAAAAATGGGGCTGGGGGTGGAAGCTGTGCTTTTTTTTTGGAGTATTGAGACTTGAATAAGGTGGACAGTGGGGAGCTAGGGTTCAGAAACTACTTGCAAGTTTCAATGTTCAATGACTGGGGCATGGGCCCCCTGAGACCCACTCCCCACCACCACTCTATATGATGATGCAATGGGTACCTGTGTGTACCCTCTTAGTCCAAGATAGAATAACAATAATGAGGAAAACAGAGAAAAGAAGAATGAAATAGAACAGACAAAAATAATTTTAAAAATGAAAAAGAAAACAGAAAAATAAAAGCAAAAACAAAACCAAAACCAAAAGAATACACAAAACAAACAAAAACCAATACAAACAAAAAAAAACCTTAATAAAACTACAGAAAAAAACCAGGAAAACCAACACACACACACACACACACACACACACACACACACACACACACACACACACACACCAAAAAAAGAAAAAGGAAGAAGAAGAAGAAAAATGGTACCCCAACCAGACTTATCCCTTGGTAGAGTTCTCCTAGTGCAGTTGCCGTCCAGGTTCCACCTAGATTTGTCCATCTCATTAGTGCCCCAGTAATGTGCATCTGGTATTCAGAGGATTACTGGAGAGGAGGAGGTAGATCAGCCAGGACTCACTACTGATCTCTTGGGGGGTTTTCCTTGTCCTTTTCTGGTCAAGTCATTTGTCCCACAGTGGTTTAGAGTAGAGGTAGGGCACCTGAGACTCTGTACTCATCCTATCCCTCCAAAGTATGTGCTTTCAGGACAGTCCTGGGTAATGATCAAACCTAGATTACTTAACCTGCTGGTTACAGAGAGCAGGTCTGTTACTCCATGGTGAACAAGACAGATCACTTCCCTGCCTAGTTTTTCAGATGGTGGTAGGGTGCCTGTTTTGTCTTCTCCAGTGGGACTCTGCCTCTGTCTCCCTTGCTGCTTTCCCTCTGTGGCCCTCACTGCCAGTGTCTGGCTGGGTGCTGCAGTGGTTGAACAGTCTGGCAACAGCAGTTTCTCTCAGCAGCTTCTTCCCAGGAAAGGCTTTATTGATTTTAGAAAATGACACTAGGCTTTTGTACTCTGGGAAGCACTAAGGTCCAGGCAGAGCAGTGTGGCACCAACTGCCTCACCAGGAGATCCCTGGCCACTTGCTCCAAAGTCCTCACTCAGTCAGCCTCTCACACGCAAATTCATCCATACACTCACTCACTCACACAGGGACTTGCACAGTATGACTAACTCCACCACCATCTTCCTGTCCTCTCCAATTTATCTTGTTAAAGAATCAGCTTTTTGACTCATTGCTCTTTCTTTTTTGTCCCAGCTTGTCTAATTCTTTTCTAACTTTGGGTATTTATTTTCTTTTGTTAGCTTTGGGTCTAATTTGTTCTTGGTTTTTTTTTTCAGTTCAATTAGTTGCAACGTTAGACTGTATTTTTTTAGATCATTTTATTTTCTTGATATGGGTATGTAATGTTATAAACTTGCCTCTCAGCATTGATTTTGTAACATCCCAGAGGTTTTGGTATATTGTATCTTTATTTCCATTTGTTTCTAATAATCTTTTTATTTCTGTTTTGAATTTGTTGTTTATCCCAAAGTCATTCAGGAACAAGGTGTTTGATTTCCATGTAATCATGTGTTTTTGAGGAAACCTTTTGATGCTGATTTTCTTTTTTATTTTGCTGTTTTCCAAGAAGATGCTTGGTCTGATGTTGATTTTTTTGAATTTATTTAGGCTTGATTCATGATGAAGTATTTGGTCACTTTTGGAGTATGTTACATCTGTGAAGGAGAATAATGTATGTTCTGTGGTTTTAGTGTGGGTGTTTTGTAGATGTCTCTTAGATCTAATAGATCAAGTGTAGAATTTAAGTCCAAGATTTCTTTTTTAATTTTTTGTTTTGATTATCTGTCTAAAGCTGTTAGTGGGGTGTTGAAGTCTCTTACTGTTATTGTGTGACTGTCTATGCCTCTCTTAAGTAGCAATTATTTTTTATAAGTCTGGTGGTTATGGTGAGTGTATATAAATTAAGTTAAATATTTCTTCTTGTTAAATTGAGCCCTTTATCATTATGTAGTGCCCTTCATTGTCCATTACTGGTTTAAAATCTGTTTTATCTGATGTAAGAACAATGACTTCTGCTCTTTTTTGTTTGCCATTTAAATGGAATGTCTTTCTCCATTTTTTACCTTGAACTTATGAGTGTCATTAGAAGTAAGAGATACATTTCCTGAAGACTGCAAAAGAATGGGTCATATATTTTTTCAACCCAATTTGCCACTCTGGGGCTCTTATGTGGAGCATTTAGACCATTAACATTCAAGTTAGTTATTGATATGTGAGGGTTTGTGCTTGTTATCTTGTTAAGAATTTGTTTTGTGTTCTCAGCTTTGTGGTTGATTTGTATGGTCTGTAAGCTATGTGCTTACATGTGCTTTTGTGGTAGATAGTATCATTCTTTTGTTTCTGTGTTTAGAATTCCCTGAAGCATCCTTTGTAAGACTGGTCTGGAGATAACAAATTCCCTTAGCACAACAGTTAACAATTCTGATTAGAATCCATTGCTTGGGAGCTGGCAGGATCCTTTATAGTTGTCAAAACACTTTGGCTTTTGAGATTGTGGATGTTCTTAAACTGATTCCTTCTCAGCTGTGGGAGCAGACTCTTCTCTTTTTATTTTCTTTTTAAAATTTGGTATTATTGGGATAAGATTTTGTAATGTCTTCTTCTTTTTTCCTTATGGATATGTCTGTGATATATGTCTATTGGCTTTGCTTAATGGCAAGACTCCTTGTTCTCTCCCTGAACCACATGCAGCAGGGGCAGAAGTAGCAGTAGCAGTAGTTAAAGAAGGTCTAATGACGATCTCTGGAGGTTGCGCCCTCAGGGGAGTGCTGAGCCATAGCTGCAGCATTCAGGTGAGACAGGGCAGTTGTGCAGTGCCAGGAGGCCTTGCCTGATAGGGAGCTGTAGGGGCAGGTGTCTGTGACTTGTGTCCTGTGGGCATGCAGAAATGGTCCATCTCTATGCTCCCTTCCTGACCTACAGATGACAGGTATGGAGGTGGTAGTACTGGCCAGCCGGGAGCTTTGAAGATGTTTTCTTTCCTTATTCTCTCTCTGGTCTGTGTGTGGGAGGAGCAGCAGCAGTGATGGGGCAGAAGCAACAGTAGTGGCAGCTGGGGGGAGCCTGGACAAAATGCACTCTAAGTATTCAGGTGAGGGTGGGGTGGTTTGTCTCTGCCTGAATGGAGACATCTCCCAAAGCCATGGATGGCAGAAGCCTCATCTGACTAGGGACCACAGAGGTATCCTTTTTCTGTTCGTGTGTGTGAATCTTTTCTCTGTTCATGTGTGTGGGGGCCAGAGGCAGCAGCTGCATTGGCAGCTGGGAGGAGCCTGAGCAGCACATTGTAGAAGTATTTAAGAGGGGGAGTGGGGTGGATTTTTCTTCCTGAATGGGGCCTTTCTCTCCCTAAGCCATGAGTATCAGGAGCCCCCCCAGTTGGGTGTTGTGGAGGTGCTCTGCTTCCTTGTCTCTCTCCATCTGTCATGTAGCAAAGGCAAAAGCAGTGACAGTGGGAGGCGGCAGGAGACCTATCCACTGCCTCAGCAAGCTGGTGGCCTCCTGGGATCAAGCCACGGCTGTAGCCCTCAATTGAGCTTGGAGTAGGTATGGTGGAGAGCCTACCTCTGAAGCAGGAGAAATATTTCTGGTGGGAGTGGGGGTGGGAGCATCCGTGTAGCACAGTTTGCAGATGTGGTATCTGTCCTTGGGGGGTTCTTCTTTGGTGAGAGTGGCAGCAGCTGATGCCTGACCTCTCAGCAAGCAAGAAGCCCCTGGGCTCCAGGTAGACTTGAGTGGTGCCTCTGTCCAGACTCCAAGTGGTTTCTTGTGCTTGGTTTGGGGATGGGAAAAAAGGGGTTCTCCTGACTAGGATTGCAGTGGTCCATTGAAGGTGTGATAAACGCCAGCGGAGTCTCAGACACTCACCCTTCCCCTTAAGGAATCTTCTCCTGCTTCTACCTTGGGACTGGGTTTGTAGATCACTGAATCTTGGTCTCTTTCCCTCTCAAGTGGCCCCAGATGCTTTTTTGATAAACTTCAGTGTGATCTTCCAGACGGTCTCCTAAAGAACTAATATTTACTTGCTATTTCAAAATATGTCCATGAGAGATGTGTTCACTAGTTGTTGCTGGTTAGCCATCTTAGATCTGTAATATACTCTTACATACATATATAGACATAAACATAACTTTATTTCTATCTCTCTGTATATATATAAATATATATATATATATCCTAGAGAAACTCTAATACATGTGCAGAAACAAATTATATTTTCTAAAAAGTCTGATGTGATTTCTAAAAATAAATAATTTTCATAAAAAGTGAAATGTATAAATGCAATTTAAAATGTACAACTAATATTATAAAGCAAAATGTATGAAATAAATCCTTGTGCGGCAAAGAGGTAAGTCACAAAAGCATAATGTTGATTAAGAAAAGCATTTTGCTGACTATGTAAAATATGATACTATTTGAGATAATACTAAAACAAAGAATGTCAGTTTTTGGTCAGTTCATACTTATGTAATATTAAAAATCACATAAAAATATCAATGTGGACATATTCTTCAGCTTAGTTATTATCCTTGTAAGAAGAAATGAAATAAGAAAGTATGGGGCATGGCCAGGTGCAGTGGCTCAAGCCTGTAATCCCAACACTTTGGGAGCCTGAAGTGAGGGGATTGCCTGAGTTCACAGGTTCGAGAACAGTCTGGGCAACTTGGCAAGACTTCATTTCTATAGTAAATCAAAAAGTTAGCCAGGCATAGTAGCACGTGCCTGTAGTTCTGGCTACTTGGAAGGCTGAGATGAAAGGATTGCCTGAGGCCAGCAGTTGGATGCTGGGGTGGCTGTGAGCATGCCACTGCACTCCAGCCTGGGCAACAGAGTAAGACTCCAACTCAAAAAAATAAAAATAACAGTAAAAAAATTTAAAAAATGAAAGTATGGGGCACAAAAATACATCTGAATTGTTTTACTTCAAACAAACCAAAAATAAATAAATAAATAAATAACCGTCTGATAGCTGCAGACAATGGTGACCTAACTCCTTATCTCCCAATCCTTCTTGCCACTACCACCAAAACAAAACAAATAAAAATGAAAATAAAATTATTCAAGCAAATCTAGATTTCACTGTATATAAAGGTGTTAGTGAACAACACCAAATAATGAACAGAAAAAAAAATCTATACACAGTTTTTAAGAAAAAATCAGTATACAAGATTTAACAAATCTCAACTGATGAAATTTCACTGTCATTTCTTCTCTCAGAAAACTATAATCCAACCTTCAAAATACAAGAAAGTATTTCAAAATTTGTTAAATATAGTCACAAACATACATTTGAGGATAAGAGAACATCATGGATCAGAACATTTAAAACTAAAAAAGGAGGTAGAGAAGAAAATGAAAATGGAGTTTATTGATCTCAAGAAATAAAAAAAAGACAAAATTATCTCAGAAACAAAAATAGATTGCAAATTGCTCAAGGGAGAATAGCTTCAAGTGAAGACAAAAAAATTTTTTTTTTGAGTTGGAGTTTCACTCTGTCACCCAGGCTGGAGTGCAGTGGCATGCTCACAACCACCACAGCTTCGACCTGCCGGGCTCAGGTGATCCTTCCACCTCAGTCTCTTAAGTAGCCGGAATTACAGGTATATGCGCCATGCACAGCTAATTTTTTGATTTATTGTAAAGATGAGTTCTCACCAAGTTGCCCAGACTGGTCTTGAACCCATGGGCTCAGGCAATCCTCTTACTTCCAGCCTCTCAAAGTGCTGGGATTATAGGCGTGAGCCACTGAGACTGGTCTCAAGTGAAAATTTTAATAAAGAATATTGGAGAAAGGCAGGGTAATAATTAAGAATGAAAATAAAATTAACTTAAAAAGAGTAAGTGAAAATGGGTTTGAGAGAAATGATAAAAATGAAGACAAGAAAAGAAAAAATGTAATTCATGTAATCAGTATCCCTGAAGAAGATCAAGAATACATTGGAACAGAGCTAATATTCAAGAATATACACTTAGAAATATTTCTAGAAGTACAAGAAAGCATAAATGTGCATGTTTAAAGGGTCTATGGGACACCTGGGAAAATTACCTCAGAATAACAACTCTAAGACCAATTTTAATCAAACTGTTGTATTTGCAAGATGAAGGGCAAAAATTACTAAGGCTTCCAGGAGAAGCAATCAAATAATTGCAAAGACAAAATAATTAGCCTAGTGCAAACATTTTCATAAAGCTGAATATAAACAAGACAACTATGGAGTAACATTTTCAAAAAACTCAAATGTAGTATGAACGGCAAATTATATATCCAGCAAGTTGTCTTTCAGGTGCTAAGGTTATAGAAATAAGTTTCAGGCATACAAACACTTAGTGAATTCTGCATTCTGAACAGTTCTTGAGGCACCTACTAGAGCAGGAATCTGTCCTGCTTTTATTTTTTCCACAGTCTCTGCCTTCTATTCCTTTCTTTAAAAAAAAAAAACAAAAAAGATGTGGGTTGCAAGCCAGGGTTAGGTACCAAAGTGGTCATTGTACAGGTGGAACTTGAGCCTTTATAATTTTTCAGGTCCATTTATGAGTGGACAGAAACAAAGACTGACCTGCCTTTATAAACAAAATTTTGCTGAAACATAGCCATGAAGAATTCATCTGTAAGTTGTCTATGCCTGCTTTTGAACTACAACTGTATTAGTCAGCATTCTCCAGAGAAACAGAACCAATAGGAGATATATACATATAAATCTTCATATACATATGAAGATTTATTATGAGTATTGGTTTATGTGATTATGCAAAGTGAGAAGTCTCATAGTACGCCATCTGCAAGCAGGACGCCAGGAAAGCTGATGGTGTAATTCAGTCTGAGTCCAACGACCCGAAAACCAGGAGCTCCAGTATCTCAAGGAAGAGGAAGATGAATGTCTCAGCTCAAGAGAGAGAGAGAATTTGCCCTTTCTCTGCCATTTTGTTCTTCGGACTCTCATGGGATTGGATGATGCCTACCCACACCGGTGAGAGTGGATCTTCTTTATTCAGTCTACTGATTCAAATGCTAGAAACACTTTCACAAACACAAGCAGACATAATGTTTTACCAGCTATCAGAGCATCTCAACCCAGTTAAGTTGTTGGGTAAAATTAACCACTACAAAAACAAAGTTGAACAGTTATGCCTGAAACAGTGTGGCTCACAAAGTTTAACATATTGACTGTCTACCTCTTTAAGAAAGAGTTCGCCAGTTCTTACATCCAGCCTAAGATTAATTCAACCAAGCAATGGCTGAAAAAATTTCAGCAAAAAGGATGGATAGGGTAGAATGATAGTAAAGGCTAATGTACAAATATATGTTGCAACAATTAAAAATAATTCAATTAAAAACTAGGAGGACAAAGGAGAAGAAAGTAGATAGAGATAAATAGATAATAGTTAAAGGATACCATTAAGAATGCACAGACTAGATAGAAAATTTCATATCTGAAAACAGGGGACTAAGATCATTGAAGAGAGAGCACAAAGGAAATCAGTATAAAAAATACAAACCTTCCTAAATACTATTTTTTGTATATATTAAAAAGAAAAGAATACACATTTTTATAAGGGAGGAAATAGAGCTAATTGCCACATAATGCACATACTTAAAAATTTAACAGAGTTCAGAGTAAACATTTTAGTTGTACCAATATATGTGAGCAGAATTAACTCATCCATTAGAAGGTCAGTCTTTCAATTTGATTAATAAAGCATGTCCCAACATATGCAGCACATTAGATACTCAAGTCATAAAAATAGTGACTTAGAAAAGCTAAAGATGAAATGACAGGCAGTCAGGAACTATAAAAGAGCATAAGTAATGTTCCTGATATCAAAAAAGTAAAATTCAAACAAAAAAGTATAAAATGTGACAAAGAAATGCACTATTTAATGCTAAAACCCAACATTTATAAATAAAATGTAAAGCTCATTAATATCTATGCCACAAATGACAAAGCAATCATCTTTATGAACAATAACTATAGGAGAAAGAGGGAATCCAACAAAAAATAGAATAATAATGGCACTTTACTACACCACTATTGGTGTAAGGCAGATCAAATGGGCAATTACAAATGAGTAGATAGAACCGAACAATGCAATAATATAGATTCAATAGATATGTCTTTCATACCCCAATAAAAAAGAATACATCTTCTTCTCAAGCATCTATGGAATAGTCACAAAAATTAACACATATTAGGTTACAGAGAAAACATCGCTAAGTTCCACAAGGTAGAAATCTTATAAAAACACATTCAGATAACAATGTAGTCAAACTAGAAAGTATATTTTTTAAAAGATCCTTCCACATTTAAGTTTAAGCATCTTCTATTTAGCAACCACTGGGTAAAAGAGAAAACACAAAAATTACAAAATTTCTAGAAAATAGCAACAATGAAAACACTACATATATGAATTTGAGATGCAGCTGAACAGCAGTCAGAGGAAAATTCATCTTAATAAACCTCTTATCAATAGAAATAAGAGCCGGACTCGGTGGCTCAGCCTGTAATCCCGCGCCTTTGGAAGGCTGAGGTGAGTGGATTGCCTGAGCCCGCGGGTTCGAGACCCGCCTGGGCAGCGAGACCTCATCTCTACAATAAATCAAAAAATCAGCCGGGCATGGTAGCGCATGCCTGTAATTCCGGCTACTGGGAAGGCGGAGGCGGAAGGATCGCCGGAGCCCAGCAGGCGAGGCTGCGGTGGCCGGAAGCGGCCACTGCACTCCAGTCTGGGCGACAGAGTGAGACTCCAACTCAAAAAAAAAAAAAAAAAAAAAATAGAAATAAGAGAATAAGATAAATACATGGCTCAAAATAAAAATAGAAAAGAACAAAGTAAAGCAACGAAACTATATAGAAGGACATAAAATGAGAAAAGGAATATAAATAAGAAATTAACAAAATAGAATATAAAAATTATAGAATTAATACATTTCTGTTTATTAAAAATAATAAAATAAACAATTCACTAATTTGATCAATAGAAATATGGAAAGCACAAATACAAATTAAGGAATGACAATAGAAAACCATCAGTTAAATAGAGAAATAATTATTAAGTATAAATAAAACTTTTTAGATCAGTTAATTCTCTCTTCAGTAATTTGTAAATTAAATAGAATCCCAGTAAAATATTAAGTATTTTATGGTTTTGAACAACTGATACTAAAATTCATATGAAAAAGCAAACGTATAAATATAGGCAGCAAAATATGGAAAAGGAAAAACTACAAAAGGAGATCAGCCTTATCAGACATTAAAAGTTATCTGAAAGCTTCTATAATTGAGTATGTTACTGGCACATGGTTAAGCAAATTGAACAGTAAGATAGAATATATAGCCCAGAAATAGTTCTACGTGCATATGGAAATTAATTGTATGATGGTGGTGGCAATTCAAATCCCTGGGGCAAAAATTAACATTTTAATAATCGGTGCTGGAAAAACTGGATGGTCATTCGGAAAAACGATAAAATTAGATCTGTAAATTTGAACTCTAGATTTCAAAGAAGGTGGAAGGAAATATTTAATGTTGAAAAAAACCAAACCCCACCAACCTAAAATTGTATTCAGTGAAATTATCCTTCAAAAGTAAAGGAGACATAAAGACTTTCTTCAAAAACAAAAAGAGAAGCAATTCATCTCTGTCAGACCTACCCTGAATTAAGTTATAAAAGTGAATTAAGTGAAAAAAGTGATAAAAAATTAAGTGTTTTCCAGGGAGAATGAAAATTATATGGGTCAGAAATTCAGACCTACATAAACAAAGAAAGAGCATTGGAGGAGCAAATCAAGGCATGTGAAATATTTTGGGTTTTTTCTATTCTTAATTGATCTAGAAGATAACTGTTTTCAAAAGTAATAATAAACAATGTATTAGATAATTTATAGTATTTAGATAAGTGAAATGAATGACAGCAATGTAATGTAGGAGGAACTAGAATACTTTATTATAAGGTACCTACACTAAATGTGAAGGAAATAGACATATATTAGTAGTAATTTTATATTGCAAAACCCAAGGCAACTCCTGAAACATTTTTTAAAGGAAGGATAATTAATATACTAAAGGAGGAAACAAAATGAAATAATTTTAAATGTTTAAATAAAACAAGAACATGAATAAAAAGAACTGAAGGTGACAGAGAACACATGCAGTGAATATAAAACATTATGGTAGCTATCAATCAAACTGTGTCAATAATTTTGTATGTGATTGGTCTAAATACACCAATTAAAATACAGATATTATCAAGTGGATACAAAGAATAAGAATCAACTTTGTGTTGTCTAGAGGAAACCCACTTTAAGTATGAAGACACAGGTTAAAAATAAAGAAATAAAAACTCTATGTTAAAATTAAACAAAAGAAAGCTGGAGTAGCTATATTAATTTCAGACAAAACATACTTCAGTACAAAGGAAAGTATTAGAAACAGAAAGTATCTTTGCATAATAATAGAAGAGGTCAATTTTCCAAGAAGAAACAATAATATTTACTATACATACAGCTTATATCAAAATATGTGAGGCAAAATATGATAGAACTTAAAGAATAAATAGAATTATCCACAGAAATTATATGCTGAAATCCTTATAATGTTATCTTATTTGGAGTTAGGGTATTTACATAGGCAGTTAACTTAAGGTGTGGTCATTATGGTTGGCCCTAATCTACTATGATTAGTGTCATTATTAAAAGGGGACATTTAGAGACAGACAAGCACATGAAGAGAACACCATATGAATCTGAAGGAAGAAAACTGGGCATACATACAAACCATACAATGCCAAATCTTCCAACAAAGCACCTAGAAGCTAAAAGGAAGGCATAGAGCCGATTTTTCCTTATGTCACTCAGAGGGAATCAACTCTGCTCACACCTGGACCTCAGACTTCTAGCCTCCAAAACTATGAGATAATTATGTTTTTAAAGTCATCTAATTTGTGGTACTTTGTTGTGGCAGCCCTAGTAAATTAACATGAAGATCTTTATGTAGAGAACCATGAGACACCACTATATACATATTAAAATGACTGAAATCCAAAGACTTGACTATATCAAATGCCAATGTAAACCAAAACATTTGTTGCTGGTAATAATGCGAAATGGCACGGCCACTTTGGAAGACAGTTTGGCAATTTCTTACAAAACTAAACATAATCTTAGCATATGATCTAGCACTTGTTACCGAGATACTTATCCAAATGAATATGAAATCTTATGTCTAAGTAAAACCCACATACAAATGAATATAAGTTTTATTTATAATTTCCAAAAACTGAAAGCAACCAAGATGTCTTGAACTAGGTGACATCCCTTCAATGAAATATTATTCAACAATAAAAGGAAGTGACCTATTATGGCACAGAAAGATGTGGGTAAAACATAAATGCATGTATTTTGTTTTGTTTTTTTTTAAAATAAAACTCATTAGAGAAAAAAAGCTTATTAGAGAAAGAAGAGGGGAAAGAGGAACATGCTGGCATGGGTGAGATAAAACTGCCATATTTAGGTTTTTAAAAAAGTTTAAGAGGGCTACATACTATATGATTCCAAATATATGACATTCTGGAAAAAACAAAATTATGAAGACAATATAATGTTGAGTGGTTGCTAAAAGATTTGGAATAGAGGGGAGAGTTGAATAGGAGAAGGACGTGGAATTTTTAGGACAGTGAGACTGCAATGGTTGATACGTGACATTTTGCATGTGTCAAAACCCATAGAACTTCACAACACAGATAATTCATTTTAATAATTGTAACTTAAAAAAGAAATAATTTAGGAAATCAGGGGATCCTAGGAAGGAATGCCGATTGTGGCAAGAGAATCTAACTATATTATGAACCATTAAATAACCTCAATGAAGAGAGTGGAGGAAAAAGTGCTGACCTACATGCCTTGGAAATAAATGGAGGCTGTAAGACTAAAAGCAAAGTAAACTACATACAACCCCCCTACTCTTAAAGTTGGGGCACATAGCAATATGGCTTCACAATCTTGGTATTGCCTTATTAGTATATTGGCATTCAACAATTAAGGATAGCGAATAATGGAAACAAGATTTCTCACTGTTGGAATGGGAAGTTACAGACAACCAAGGAGGAGGCTAGAATTAGTGGATTAGTGTCGGAGACATCGGTATGAGCTTATGTTAAGCTTAATGTAGATAGAGATGATTATATATGTGCTTAAATACTGATCAATATTTACACATATATTTCCAGCTCTTTCAGTTGAGGGGACATAAGGAGATTTGATAACTAAATGTAACGAGCCTTTGTGGATGGAATTGTGGAAAAACAATAAGGGCATTGGCCAAAAACTAAGGTAAATTGAGTAAACTATGGATTTAAGTTAATAGTAATGTATCAATACTGGTTCATTAATTATAACAGATGTACCATGTTAATGTAAGATGTTAATAATGAGGAAAACTAAGTTGATTACAGTAGCTCATGCCTTTAATACCAGCACTTTGAGAAACCAAGGCGGAAGGATTGCTTGAGTTCAGGAGTTCCAGACGAGGCTAGGCAATATAGTGAAATCTCGTCTCTACAAAAACTGAAACTACCAGGGCATGATGCACATGCCTGTGGCTGCAGCTCCTTTAGAAGCTGAGGCAGAAGAATTGACTGAGCCCAGGAGGCCAAGGCTGAGGTGAGCTGTGATCATGCCACTGCACTCCAGCCTGGACAACACAGTGAGACATGACTCCAGATAGATAAATAAACAAACAACTGGGGGAAACTGGGTCTGGGGTATGTGGGAATTCTCTGTACTATGTTCTTAATTTTTTTCCTCAAAGATTAAAATGTTCTAAAAAAGTTTATTTGTAAAAATCATAAGGGTAAGTTGGAAGAGTGTAGGAGTCAACTTGAAGGGACTCCCAATTGTTAAAATGTGGGGTAATTTGAATGGAATAATGCCAGTAATTCATTACAATTTATAAAATGGGATGACAACTCACAAGTACAAACTGATGTAAATGAACAGTTGAATAAATAAGCACATGAAAGAGAAGGGTCAGTTCTACCTTACAGTAAAATTCAAACTTAGGAGTGATAGCAATAGAAAATCATTACTGGTCAATCATAATAATAATAATTGTTATAGGCCAGAATCATTGACAGATACTTATTTTATTTTATTTTATTTTATTTTTTGAGTTGGAGTCTCACTCTGTCATCCAGACTGGAGTGCAGTGGCTTCTCTGGTACACCGCAGCCTCGACCTGCTGGCCTCCGGCGATCCTTCCACCTCAGCCTTCCGAGTAGCCAGAATTACAGGCACGTGATACCATGCCCGGCTAATTTTTTGATTTATTGTAGAGATGAGGTCTCACCAAGTTGCCCAAGCGGGTCTCAAACCCGTGGGCTCAGACAATCCACTCACCTCAGCCTCCTAAAGGCGCGGGATTACAGGCTGAGCCACTGAGCCCGGCTATTGACAGATATTGAAACTCGTGGATGAAAGTATAATAAGAAGTAGAACATTTTGTGTAGTCTCAATTATCACCCTACAATGTTACATTATAGAAACCTGGCACACATCACCTTAATCAAATGATCAAAGTTGACCTCATCAGTCCTGAGATGTGTATATTATCAGCCTCCAGATATGTTGCTCTGAAAAGGGAGCAATAATAATTCTGTGGTATTCATGCCAAGAAATTATAGCCACAATCTAATCATGAGAAAATATTAGAAAAAAACAAGATTAGGGACATTCTCTAAAATGACTTGTAAGTACCCTTCAACAGTGGAATAAAAAGTTAGAAAGCCAAAGAATGACCAAGGAATTATTTCAAACTAGAAGAGACTAAAGAGACATGACAACTATATGTAATTTGTTACTCTGGATCGGTCATTTGATTAAATATGAATAAATTGCATAGATTAACAGTATTACAGACTGAATTATACATTCCTTGTTCACTTGTAAAAGGATACTGGACAACAAACTAGACGGGGGTAAAACAAAATCCCAGAAGAGTGCCTCCCGGGATCCCTCTTCTACTGGTTGGGATATGTTTTATTTTGCTAACTTTCCAATCTTCAGCGTAAATGAATTTCATAATAGTTTATGCCTTTTGAAACTTACACGTTAAAGCCCTCACCCCCAGCTGGCTGTAACTGGAGTAAGGAAGTAAATGAGGTCAAATGAGGTCATAGGGTAGGACCTTGATCAATAAAATTAGTGTTTGTAAAAGAAGAGACACAAGAGAGCTTGTTTTCTATGCATACATACTAAGGAGAGGCCACGTGAGCACACCGTGAGATGGCAGCCATTTAAAAGCCACAGAGGAGTCCTTACCATACACTAACTGTGCTGGTGCCTTGATCTTGGACACCCCAAGCCTCCAGACTGGGTTAAAATAAATGTCTGTAGTTTAAGCTACCCAGCCAGTGGTATTTTGTTGATAGTAGCCTGAGCAGACGAATATAAATAGTTATTAATAGTATTATATTAACTATAAGCAATAACATTTAAGCATCAGTACTTTTTAATAACTTTTAATACTGTTTTAGATATATTTTTAATACTCTATCAAAAAAATTTATATATGGGGCAAAAACATTCTCTTCTGTGAAACTGTCACTGATGCACTCACTCTAGATGATAAGGAAAGGAACTGAAAAATAGGAGATTAATGACAAGTCTCTATAGAGAAGAATTCGATCCTTATACTTCTCTGTGCAAAAAAGCCAGAACACTGTAAGCATGGCTGCTACCCAGGTAAGAAATCAAATAAATTGAAAAAATTGAAAGTCACCAAAACAAATAGATAGATAGACAGACACACACACACACACACACACACACACACACACACACATACACACATACACCACTACAACATAAAGAACACTCTTCTCACTTCTCCCACCCACATTCCCAGTGATCTTACATTGGCATTCACCACTCTGGTCACAGAACTGTAAAAAGTCTGAGCAGTCATCTTCAGGTCCTTGGCTTTCAACCTCTGTGCAAAACTATATCAAGAAGATGAAGCTGAAAATAGTGATTATAGCTTAGAATCATTAATCAATATAACCAATATAGGGTTTGGATCTTACCAAAATGAACGAATATTTCTTTTTTTCTTCTCTCTCTTGCTTTTTCTTTTATAGTTACAGCTCACATCTTTTCATGCTTTATGTTCAAAACTTCATAAATGGACTCTAGTCCTGGGCTTTTTTAAATTAAGTATGATTGATTGAAAATGTTTTCATATCCCATTTGACTCAGTTATTTGCAGTATGGTAAGATGTTAAGATGATAAAGAATTTTTAAAATCTTTTAAATGTCTATGTGTCTCACTTTCTTCATCCATAATGTGAAGATAATAACAGTACCAGCACTGTAGGGAGAGACACTGTACTGAAATGATCCATGGAAAGTGCATAGCACTGCGCCAACACACAAGCATTCAATGAATGTCAGGCATTACTGTCATTGTTTACTATTAATTATTCAATAATTATGTAAGTATCTTTTAAACTATAGTTGAATATTAAACATCACGGGGTTATGGGGTGCAGACCCCTGTGCAGTCAAAAATCTGCATATAACTTTTAACTCCTCCAAAATGTAATGATTAATAGCCTACAGTCAACCCAAAGCCTTACCAATAGCAGAAATAGTCGATTAACACATATTTTGCATTTTATATATCTTATTTATATTTTCATAATACAGTAAGCCAGAGAAAAGAAAATGCTATTAAGAAAATCATAAGGAGGAGAAAACATTTACTATTCATTAAGTGGAAGTGGATCATTATAAAAATCTTCATCTTTATTGTCTCTTAATGTCTTCATGTAGGGTAGGCAGTGGAGGAGGAGAAATGGTTGGACTTATTCTCTTAGGAGTGGAAGAAGTGGAAGAAAATTCATATATAAATGAACCTGCACAATTCAAACTCATGTTTTTCTAGAGCCAACATGTTTAATTATATCTGTAATATGCTTGCCAAGTTAATTTAATCACTGTAATAAAGAGATAAATTACAAAGAGCACTCTACATTTTTATCTTAAAAAAGGTTTTTTGTTTTTGTAGGGATAATATGTTATATTTTATGCTTTAAATGTATCTTGTAAAATAAGAGGGTTCCTTACTAATACTAACAATCGAATAGTAGTACATAATACCGTTTTAAATAAATGTACTCTGGGACATTAGAGTACATTGTTAACTTAAATAAAATAAAAATGTCAGCAAACCTAAGCTCAATCAATTTATGGACTTTCTTGTTTTATTATATTATCTTTCTCATATCTAAATCAATCCTTTCTTTGTTAGAAACCTTCATGTTTTATTGTTTCTGGTAAATGAAATAGATTATTCTGACAGACTTGAATGTTACCACTTGATATTCTTACTATTATCCTAACACAATTCTTTTCCTTAAAGATTTCTCCAAATAATTCCTGTTAACAGCATATACAAGTACAATTTGCACTGCAATCTTTTCACTGTTTTCCTAGTAAATGAATAATGACTCAGTTGCAAAAAGGTGAATAAAACATAGGGCATAACATTCTAAGCTTGTAGAAATTTTTAGATACTTGCAGAAATCTTGGACTTGTCTACATATGAATTTAAAGAGTCATCTGAAGGCATAAAAAAAAATCGGACTGATTTTTTTCCTCCAATGGCCATTGCTAAACATCTGTGTTTTAACCAGTATGTGAGTTTTGTTCTGCTCTGTTTTCATTTTGGAAGGTTCATCCCTGTGGTGAATTGCAATACTGACACAGAATGACAAGGGTGTTTTTGTGCACATGTATGTGTGTGTTTATCTCTTTAATACCAAAATACCAGTAGTTGGTTAAAAAGTACACAGAATATACAAACAAAAATAAGCTAAAACTAAATATAGAATTCCATAATGAATATATATGTCAAATGCAAAGCATAAATATATATGATTATATATTATGTATAAATATGAAATAAAAATCAAATACAGAAAATAATAAATAAGTTGTAAAGTATAAATTACAATAATCATTAGCAAATATATATAATTCAAATACAGTATTATTTTGTTATGAATTAGTAGTAGATAAATTCCCAAATAAGCAATATAAAATGAAAAAGTGGTTTAAAATGAAATTGAAAATGAAATATTATTTTTAAACAAGTGGGTTTTAAAAAGAAGTGCATTAAGGTTGCCATGGTTGAGTTTAAGCATCTTTTTGAGGATTTTTTTCCCCAGCTGATGAGAAATCTCTTTATAGCTCCATAGCATAATGTTGCTAAATTTAGTGTGAGCACACTGCAGGCCAAAAACCCTCGAGCTCAGCACTCTTACATTTCTGCCTCTTAAGGAGCTAGCCACATAGGCATGCACCATCATACCCAGCCATTCATGTTACATGCGTAATGGGGAAAATTTCATTTATAACCTTCACTGAATTTTAAGAGAGGAATCCCGATAGTGTCAGCCCCTTGTTTATGAAGTACTATCTTGAGCTTTGGCAAGTGAGTTTGGAGGTGGAAGCTGGGGCAAAGCAGAGTTACATAGCATCATATTTGGGGCGAGGGATATTCAGAAATAAGGTAACAGGGTTGACCTTCCCTGTGAAAGGAGGGCAGAAAAGAGCAATGTCCACTAGTGATGACAATGGAGAAGAGAAGGGTTAGGGGAGAGCCATATATCTGCTTCATGTTTTAAACCCGTTTGCTTTGGTGTGTGCTGAGTGCAAACAAGGATGACTAACACCAAGAAACATGATTGATTATTATCCAGTCAAGTCCCAAGTTTGCATTAATGTTGAATTGTCATGTTGATGTAATTGTATATTCTCACCAATGAAATGTCTGTCTCGTGTCTTTCTCTACTGGTTATAGCATCATGAAAATCTCTGTTTGAAATAAAATTATTTACATATTTTAGTCAAGTCTGGAAGGACTATTATCTCTAATATTTTTTTCCCAAAGCTTCAGCTTTAAAGGTAAGATCTCCTTAGTTTTTGAAGTCTGACTTGACTTAGTATTGGGTACTGCCTTGAGTCAAAATATTTCATTTCAAATTTGAAAATTAAAACCTGCATCTTACATCTCTGGAAAAGGCATATAGTACAGATCAACACTGCCTTAGATGTATAACATAACAAAAATAAAGAAATAAATGACTATATCAATGGTTGCAAAGTGATTTTTTTGTTTTGTTATTCTTTTTTCTTTTTTTTCTTTTTTTTTGAGTTGGAGTCTCACTCTGTTGCCTAGACTGGAGTGCAGTGGTATGCTCACGGCCACCACGGCCTCGACCTGCTGGACTCAGGTGATCCTTCCACCCTAGCCTTCCAAGTAGCTGGAACTACAAGCGTGCACTACCATGCCTGGCTAATTTTTTTATTTATTGTAGACACAAGATCTCACCATGTTGCCAAGGTTGGTCTCGAACCCATTGGTTCAGGCAATCTTCTTGCCTCAGCCTCAAGTGCTGGGATTATAGGCTTGAGCCACCACGCCTGGCCTGTTTATGTTATTCTTAGCATGTGTAGTTGGTATTATTTTTACAAGGTGTTCCAGGTTTACCTTTTATTTTCCCTGTTCCAGACTGCAAAAATAAATACACTTGGTCTTGACTATACACACATTTTTAAAGAACAATATTTTCCATTAGTGTAATTTTCCCAGTAAATATAAACATATAGAAGGTCACCTTGTGATAAAAATACATTGTAGATAGTATTTTTACAAAAGAATTGAAGCTTTTTCTCCTTTCTGTTTCTTTATAAACATTTCAGTCTACTAGAGACTGAAAGTTATGGTCCCCCAAATTAATATGTTGAAACCTGATCCTTAAGCTGAAGGGACTTGGACATGGGGATTCTGGGAGATTATTAGGTCATGAAGTGTCCACCAATGAGAGTAGTGTCCTTAGGTAGATGATCCCAGAGCGCTCTTGCTCCTTCCTCCATGTCAGGACATAATTAGAAGACAGAAAACGGGCCCCCAGACACTAAATCTCCTTGTGCCTTGATCTCGGATTTCCAGCATTCAGAACTGTAATAAATAAACTTTTTAAAATGTATAACCCACCCAGGTTATGGTATTCAGTTATAGCAGCCCAAGAAGACCACAACACACTCCAAAGGTCACTAAAAGTTGCCAAGCAAAATACAGTGTCCATGCTGAGAAGAGTGATGGAGCACCACTGGAGAGCTGTTCCTGAGAGGTGATGGTAGGTCCACGTGGACGTCCCAGTGGTAAGGGTTGGGAGGGTGACCATAAGGAAAACTTAGGGGGCCCAATCAGGGTGTGTGTCGGGGGCACCCACAGAAGAATGGTCCAGCCCAGGGAGTCAGAACCCAAGTAGAGTGATGAAAATATCCAGCAGAGAGCAGTCCAGGGGAAAATTTGGGAGTTCAAATGGATGACAAGGGAGTCCAAAAGGGTGGGGACAGGTGATAGGTGCAGTGATTTGAACAGCTGCCTAAGAGGGTACTAGCTCATGTGTTAGACACGAGCAGTAGAGTGAGGATCGTGTTTCTTGCAAGTGAGTGGCCTGGAGAGATGCATCGGAGTATGGGAAGAATGAAGAAGAATCTATCTACTCAGGAGGGCAGCAGCACTGACCAACATTGGTGATGAGCTGGAAAAGATATGCACAGATAATTATTTCAGTTTAGCATCCTGAATTGTGGAAATAAAAGAAGTTCTTTTATTGTTTATAATAAATATTATTTCTGGAGCAAATTATACTGCTTATGAACATCTAGGATAAATACTTATTTTCTACTATTTAATGTATTCCTTAAGCACACATTTACTGATCATTCACTATGTTTTAGACACTTTATATCAGCTGATTCCCTTAATTATCACAACCCTTTTTACAAAAGTAAGGATTAGTGACATTAAGTCATGGACTCTGTTCTCAAAGACATCAGTAAGAAAGGCAGCTACACAGAATTAAGTACCATACTTTTCAAAGAGTATTAGTAGAGGTATAGATCAATCTCCACAGTATCATACGGGAAGTGTATCAACTCTGCAGTGAATTTTGTACATATTTCTGTATGAAGTAGAAGTTTTCTTTGAAAAAAAGTGTCTGGATAAGCACCATAAGTAAGTCAAATATAAGTCCTGCTCTGGTTGAAGTTCAGAGGTTCTCAATCCTGGTCAGACATTAGATGTATCTGAGGTATTACATCTGTTAAAATGCCCAGGTCTGCCAACAGATCAGAGTTTCAGTTTCTGGGAGCAAAACCCAGGAATTAGTACATTTTAAAAGTAGCTCAGAATTTTCATAGCTGTAGTAATTGGTGAGGAAGCACCATGGGTGATTGATGTGGGAGGAGTGTAGATGATAGTTGAGGGAGTAATTCTACAGGATGGGTAAGTAGATGAGACTAGTGAAATAGTCCTAGACACTGGAAATCAGTATGAACCAAGTTCTCAAACAAAAGTTTAATTTTAATTTGTGATATCTATATGTTTCCTATGTAACCTATAAACATGTTGGGTATAATACAATTTCCTGGCTTCCCAAAATTACAGATAGAGTGTATGTGCATCTGAGAGCTTACAAGTAAATATCTGTGAATGCTTAACAATGCAGACAAAAACAAAATTAATAAATTAATGAAAATGTTCTTTTGATATCAAATGAATTCTAAGAAAATAATATATAAAATGTCATGGAGTATTCTTTACTTTGTGTTTGAAAGTGCTAAGAACTTAATATAGTTCTCAGCTATGTCAAAGAATTGGAATTATAGTTGCTTGTTAAATATTTCCTAAACAGAAGTTAGATAAAGAAGGATAAATACGTGAATAAAGAACCTGGCTTTTTAGATGAAGAGTTGCGTTATTGAAATTTTCTGAGGATAATCTTAGAAACATACTTTGCTTTAATCTAGGAAAATGGAATTTAGAAGGATGAACAATAAAAATGACTATGCCTGTTTTATATTCCGAAGTCTATGCTTATCAAACTTTGTTTTTGACTGTGGCTACATGCATCAATTAATCATCTTACCTCAACATGATTAAAATATATCATAAGTCACAATATAGTACTGGATTAAAAGAATAAATTTTAGACTCAGATGAGCTTGGGTTTGAATTGTGAATTGCATTTCTGCAATTTGGAAATTGCGTATGTTTGAAAAGTTATATTGATATTTCCAAACCCAGTGTTGTCATCTTAAAATGGTGTTAGACAAACTGCTTACCTCACAGAATTGTTGCAGAGATTGTTAGTTGATGCATGTGTAATAAATAGTAACTGAAAACCACAGTCACCTTCAATAAATGTTATGCCATTATTATTCTAATTTAACATGCCAATAGAGGAATCTGGGACAGAACAAATGCCTCTATGAGATAGAACTCACTGTAAGACAACTGGAATGTTCTAACTAATAGAATCAGCTAAGTAAAATAAATGGACAAAAACCATTCAATAATCAATACATTCTAGATGCAAAACTTAGTCTATAAACATTTTTATTTTACTTAAATTTTTAGAAAATTGTGAAAATGAGTAGTCATTACTGTTACAGAATTAGAAAGCAGCACAGAACCTGTAAGATTTGAGGAACTAGTTTCTAGTATGTAAAATAGTGACCCTTCCAGCTATCTCTGGAGAACTGATATATCATGAATCCCTCTCAAAAGATTTATGATGCTTCCATTGCTACATCTAATTAGCGACACTAAAACATTTACATTGGCATTTAACATTGATATAAAACATTTTTGCCTGACTACTTCTATCTTTGATTTTGTGTCTTGCTACTATAACTTTGCTTGTAACATGGTGAACAAAACAGACATGTTCTTTTCTCTCATGGACTTAATGGCTAATAGATAAGACAGGCGTTAAACTTTTTTTTTTAAGGCACAGCCGAAGAAAAATAAGTGTAGCCAACCTATTTCTGCCAACCAATTATTATTATTTTTTTGTCTTCCCTCCTTGTCCAAAGGAGAGACAAAAGCCTCTTTGAGGACCTTTATGAGTATAACACATTCAAACCTATCTGAAAATCTTACACAAAGGATTCTGATCAATGATAATCCAGAAGGGTACTCATGACTGACAAGCTCACCCAAAGGTTTGAAAGTACATCCACTGTCCTTGCTTTAGCTCAGTTCTTTAAGTAAGTGCTATGGTATTGATTCATTCTACTAAGAAAGAGGATGTCCAACCAGTTTTGAAACATAGGTGCTGGAACGTGTAGTTTGGGGAGAGTCATGAAAAATTCTATTAAAAAAGAAAGATATTCATGGGCTATTATTAGAGAGAATGATGGGGAAAAGATGAGAAACTAATTAGTTTCTCTGTTAGAAGGGTTTGGGAAACAAGAGGAGGCACAGTCTTCTCTCCTGGGCATGAAGCAGGCTCATTGCCACAACCATTTGCCATCGATGATCATTGTTCTCTCCCTCTAGGAGAGTAAGAAGGAAAGGATGCTAAGTGAAAAAAAAAAAAAAGAAGAAAAGAAAAGAAAAGTTTAGGAAACAGATAATTTCCTCAATTCATTCTAGAAGTTTAATGTCAAGGTTTTGTCAAAGCAAAAAGTCAACTGGGCAAAGTTAAATAGTTAAGGAAAACTTTATTTAGGATGATCACACTTCCCCTTTATTCTCAGTTTCACTTTTTGTAGTTTCAGTTACCTGCAGTCAACTATGGCCTGAAAATATAAAATGAAAAATTTCAGAAATAAACAATTCATGTTGTAAATCGCACACTGTTCTGTATAGGAGGATGCAATCTCGCACCATCTGGTTTTGCAACCCTGGAGAAATGAATCCTCCCTTTGTTAACTGTAGACGCTCCCCACACATTAGTGACTTTGTAGCCATCCTGGTCATCAGATCTGTATTGAATTGCTTGCGCTCAAGTAACCCTTATTTTATTTAATACTAGCCCCGAGCCAGGCTCGGTGGTTTAGCCTGTAATCCCGTGTCTTTGGGAGGCTGAGCCTGTAATCCCGTGCCTTTGCCTGAGCCCGCGGGTTCGAGACCCGCCTGGGCAGCAAGACCTCATCTCTACAATAAATCAAAAAATCAGCTGGGCATGGTAGCGCATGCCTGTAGTTCCAGCTACTTGGAAGGCTGAGGCGGAAGGATCGCCGGAGTCCAGCAGTTCGAGGCTGCGGTGGCTGGGAGCGGCCACTGCACTCCAGTCTGGGTGACAGAGTGAAACTCCAACTCAAAAAAAAAAAAAAAATACTAGCCCCAAGGCACAAGAATAGTGAAGCTGGCAATTTGATTTATGAAAGAGATGTCATAAAATGCTTCCATTAAGCAAAAAGGTGAAATTTCTCAACTTAATAGGAAAAGAAAAACAATTATATGCTGAGTTTCTAAAACCTATGGTAAGAATTAATCTTCTACTTGTAAAACCGGGAGAAGAAAAAAGAAATTCATGCCAGTTTTGCTGTTACACCTCACACTGCAACAGTTACAGACACAGTGGGCGATAAGTGCTTAGTTAAGATGGAAAAGGCATCAAATTTGTAGATGAAAGACAAGAACAGAAGTGTGCTCAGAATGATGACAGTTGGGTTCAGTGCTATCTGTGGTTTCCACCGATCCACTAGGAGTCTTGAAGTATATCTCCCATGCATAAACGGGGGCTTCTGGGTTGCAATAAGGAAGAGAGGGCAGAGTTGAGCTTACCTCTGCCAAAGCAAAGACCATCAGTATTCACTAACCAGCCTTACCCCAAAGGAAAGTAAACCTTCTACTATTGATAAATAGAAAAGGGGAAGGATGAAATCAACCCAACTTGTCTGTGGAACTAACGGAGATACATAATAAACATAGTAATTTACTCTCCTGGAAGCTTAAACTTACATCCGTCTTACCTGAGTGCCTTTCTCAAAAAACCAACGACTTTCAGCACTATAGTATCAAGAAATGGAAACTTACCAGATCATCGCATTCAGACAAGGAGATACCAGACCCCTCCTGATTACTACCTCCTCTTCCTTAACCCTGCTCCATTACTGTTTACCAACTCATTTTCCCTATTGCTCCTTAGTTCTTGTTTTCTGCATTCCTGCACCGCTGAAAAATGTCTGACTTCACTGAGATGGGGAGATGGATTTAAGAAATAATCCCATTTTCCTTGGCTGATATTATCCAAATAAGAAGCCTTCTTCCTTAGCAATACTCATTGTCTCTGTGATTGCCTTTCTGTGTAACAAGTATCAGGACATTAACCAAACTCTTGGTGTTTCAGTAACACTGTCTTCATACTGGAGGCAGGGCCCTAGCCTCCTAGATACCGGGAGATAGGGCAGTATGTTCCTTGATGATGATGAAAGTATGGCTCCCAAGTTCTTGAGTAAGACAGTCCTGAATTGGAAAACTAGAAGAGGCTTTTACAAGATCTTTACCTCAAAAAAACAGACAAATAATTTACATTTACAAGTTTTCTAAAGTAAGTGCTCTAAGAAAAGGGAAGTCAGATGCTAAGAAGCAGAAAAAAGCCTTTCTAACATTTGATTAGCTGAGAGAACCATTAAGACCTTCTTGGTCAGTAGGCAAAAAGACAGCAGAACTTCTAACAGCAAAATAATCTGCTTTGATGGGATCATATAAGAAGGCTATCTTAAATTCTGATGGTACAAATTTTGTAAAGTCAGAGATTTTTAAATTATTATTTAGAACTTAATTTGGTTACCCTTAAAGATTTTAAATTGCCAGAATCACACTATATTACTATAGAAGACTATTTTTTTTCCTCACAACAATTTCATCTTTGGAAGAAAAATTTATGCAAAAAAGAACATTCAAAATAATTTTCATGAAGGCTGAGGCGGAAGGATCGCCGGAGCCCAGCAGGCCGAGGCTGCGGTGGCCGGGAGCGGCCACTGCACTCCAGTCTGGGCGACAGAGTGAGACTCCAACTCAAAAAAAATAAAAATAAAAAAAAAATAATAATAATAATAATTTTCATTTTAGTGAAAGTAATTCTAGGAAACTCTATTCTTATTCAAAAGTTATGTGAAGATTGAACTTAAAATGATATATTACTTTGTCACATTGTCATATTTAATCAAGTTTCAAGAAGAATATTTTGTGTCATCCAATCATTTAACATGGAATTTGGTAAATAAGAAAAATACTGTATACATTAGGCAATTTAGGTATCAAAATTGCTTTCCTTTGGAAACACATTCACAAAAGTAAGACACACCCACAAAAATGATTCTTATCCCTAGCTATGCAACACAATAAACATTCGGAGCTTTGTAAGAAACAAAATTGTTAGTCTGCCCTCACAGACCTTCAGCAACAGAATCTCTAAAAGTGAGATCCATTGTTTAAAAAATGCTTTCAATATGATCTGGCAACCAATAACCTGGGAGCTTTTTAGACATGCAGAATCTTGGGCCTTCTACTGTTTTGAAATCTTCACTTTGACAAGAATGCAGATTTTGTTCTGCACTAGAAATTCTGGGAAGTACTGTTCTGTAGGAGACTAGCTTCATAGCCAGGTTGAAGTCTATATACCCAGTTACAATGAATTAGCCTCCAACACTGTCAAAGCAGCACCTCCTTTTATGAGGTTTCTAAGGCTTGCTTTGCTTTCTATGTAAGATACATTTTGGGGAAAAAATTTTTAGCACAAGATTTTGGACTTTAAAAAGTCAAAAGAAAAATATAGAAAAAGGTGGCGAGAAATTTATATTAATACCTGGCACTTTGTTAAGAATTCAAGAGTCTTAAATAAGACTTTATTTGGAGAGAAGAAGCTGAAGGGAGTGATCCACTAAATTGGAAATTAGACTTTCCAATGACTCATGGACCAATTAACTCTAGCTTGGAATGAGGAATCTTTTTCAATTTCTCCACCTACATGTATGATAAGGACTGTTATTGCTTCTCTTAACAGTTATGTAAAAACAAATGAGAAATCCTTAAAATTACTTCTGCCTCTCTGGGTAGAAAAACTTTATTAAACTAGTAGTAAGTGGAAATAATATTAATTTCATGTTTTCATGGCAACACTTTGTTTAGTTTCTCTTTCTAACTGTGCATGTGTTGTCCGTTTGTGTGCAAATATTTCTGAAACCTAGTGATTTTAGAAAGTAAATAAAAGAGAAGATAAAGTTTTACTTTAATAATGATTATTTCAAAATTATCTTTGTATTTACCTTTCTGTGGTCTGTTTTTGAGCATCCCAATCGAAATGTTATGTCATCTGTCCGACTATATGTATACAAAGTCAGTAGAAGCAATTTTCAAAGAAAGCAACCAAAAAAATTTAAAATTCAAATAACTAAGATTTCCTTCTGGTTTCCATTCAGAGATGTAGGGAGCTGCAAAAAGTGAGCCCCCCCCAATCCCACAGTAAAAATAAGCCAAACAAGCAGCAGATTCATAATCTTTTTTGGATCTACTTGAAGGCTGAGGTTGCATAGCAACCAACTGTCCCCAAGTCTAAGGAGAGACAGGCAGGGAGAGAAAAGACAGAAGAAGCACTGGCTTTCTTATGCGAAAAAATAGACACCCAGTAGCAGGAGTAGTTCTGCTGGGGTGACTGGTACCTTGATGTGAAAGCTGGTGAGAAAGGCAAAAAACCAGAGGACTACCCTTACAAAGGCTCTCTGCGTACTCTTTAAGTCATTTTGTCCACAAACTACCAGATGATCACAAAAGGATTGGGAGAATTCTGAGAAAGTCCCTTTTCTGGTACAGAACAAGGAGAGCAATAGGAGCTCCCCCAGTGGTGGGTACGGGTGGATAACATTGTTGAGATACCCCCATCTCGCCTACTGAACAAAAGCCCTAAACTCTAGAGAGAAGGACAGCAAACACTGTCAGTTAGGGCACTGGTGAAAAGTCATTGCAGGTGAGGGAAAAGAAAAGGGGGAAAATCTCTATCCTTGGTGGAAGGTCAGCAGAGATATTGTGTCTTCCTAAGACAGAAGGTTTATTAGAACAGCACAGAACAGCTATCACCATCACCACCACTACTGGCTAACAGGCAAAGAGTAAAAAAAGACCTTGCTAGAGAGAGATCAACTCTGAGATGCAGTGCAAAGCTGTCTGTGAAATAAATATTGAGGGAAAACAAACACACAAATCTCTGTAAAACTAGTTTCTACTCTAAACACATGGTATTTATTTAGAGGCATTTGGAAGCTGCAACGCACTAAGGTTAATCATAGCAACAAAAAATCCTCAAATCCAGCCTGACTCTTTTTTCAAATTTTTTAAAAAAATTTTAAATATGTGGAATACGATTCAGGGTTATGTATACAAATGTTAATTATGCAGGTACTCTTGTAGATGAGGTGCTCCCCTTCCCCTGGCAATTTCCCACTACTACCAATCGATTTCTTATAGTGTTAGGATTTTTGTTCAAGTTCCGCTTATAAGAGAGGACATGTGATACTTGATTATTTGAAACTGTGATAGATCACTCAGTATTATAGCCTCTAAGTCCATCCAAGTTGCTGTGAGGTTCATAATTTTGTCCTTTTTATGGCTGTGCAATATTCCATCATGTATATGTACCACATTATTTTTTATCCTGTCCTTTCAATGGGCAGCACGATTGGTTCCACGTTTTTGCTATCGTAAATAATGCTGCAATAAACATGTGTGTGCAGGAATCTTTTCCACAGAGTGATTTGAGTTCCTCCAGATATACTCCCAGTAGGGGGACTGCGGGGTCTTATGGGAGGTCAATTTTTAGATATTTTAAGAATCGCCATACTGTTTTTTACTAGTTTACATTCCCACCAACAGTGTAGAGGTGTTCCCTTTCTCCCCTCATCCTCTCCAGCATTTGTTGTTTTTTGAGTTTCTCTTGATGACCATCCTGACTGGCGTTAGGTGGTATCTTAGTGTTATTTTAATTTGCATTTCTTTGATAACTGGTGAGGCTGAACATTTTTTTCATGTATCTGTTGGTTGTTCATATGTCTTCTTTTGAGAAGTTCCCAGTCTGTGCAGCCCAGCTCTTACTTAGATTAACTCCAATCCCTTCACTAAAGACTCCATTGAAAGAAAGGCATGCTTATTTCCAGGTATAAAACTACTTACCTCAGTCTTTACTACACAAGAAGTTCAACTTTCAACAATAACAAAAAATTATGAAGCATATAAGCAAGATAAAGCAACATACTCTCAAGAGGCAAAGTAATTATGGCACACATGTTGGGACTGTGTTACAGGGATATTAAAATAACTATAATGAATAGCTTAAAGGCTTTCATGGAAATGGTTGACAACACTCAAGATCAAAAGAATAACCAATGGAGAGATTAAAAGAACTATAAGGTATCATTGGGTGAAAGTGCTAAAAATGAAAAACACAATACAGAAATAAGAAATGCCTTTGAAGGTGTTGTATACAGAATTAGCTGAGGAAAGCATTGGAGAGCATCAAAATAGGTTAAAAGAGATTACCCAAACTGAAAAAATAAAAATATTGGGGTTTGTTTTATCTTTGTTACAAAGGTGGGAGTGGGTTGACATCTGCCTTAGAAGCCAGTCCTTTGATGAGAATCCATGACTGATGGTGGACTTTCAGAAGCATGTTTACCAAAGGGAATAGTCATTGATTGATTAAAAGATTTAAGATTAGTTCTAATTCACCTATTATCACAGTTAGAGAAGAAATAGGGACCTAATTTATAAATTTTCAATTTTTTTGATGATTCTAATTGCTGAATTGGCCTAAGCTGAATTAAAAATCATACACATCCGATACTGTTAAATTGATTTTTTTTCAAGTTTGGCATGGTTAGATTTTCTCTTCAGCCATGTTTCTACTTGCTAAAAATTTAAAAGATTTGAGATGTTAAGAGAAACCAAACTGGACTTCTATTGTAATACCAGATTTTTATGTAATATAACCAGGGACAATTACTGGGATTATTCAGTCTCAGTCTCCCAAGGTCGAAACCTCCAATGTTTTAATCAAATTTATTATTATTATTATTATTATTATTATTATTAGGATTTTCCTCTCCATCACTATATATCACAATCTCAGGCAAAAACATTAATATTTGTAGTATTATTCCAAATTTGCAGTATAATTTCTATTGTAGACATTAAAATTAAATTAAATGTGAGAGAAAACAGCAAATGACATTTGATGCATTACTGTGATGCTGCTTAATGTGTGGGATTTTAATTTTTAAAATATTTTAGGAGTGAGTTTGGGAAGAATAAAAATAATCTATTACAGAAAAGAACTCATCTCAAGACAGTGTCTATTTATGTGATTACAATTACTTTTGTCAGAAACTGTGTAATTGACAATAATTTGCCTGCTAATCTAATTAAACTACAAACAAATGGTGCAAGAAATTGGGAGGAATTCTGGGTAGAGCCTTGGGCCCTTCTTGATGAATAGTACTGACGGTACGAAGCACATTTTTCTGAGTCTTTATTTTATGCATTGGATGGTGAAGAGAAAATCGAAAAATTATTTTTGCATCCGTTACATGTTTAAATTCCCAAACAGCCTATGAGTGATTTAAAATATGAAAATATGCAATGTCTGATCATGAGAAAAAAAGAAAACCCTAAATTCTAAAGGAGGATTTAGGCAGTTGACAAAACAGCAGTGAATCTAGAACTGTGTCCTCACCGAATATGTCCCTCTTCCTCTGATCCTCATCACCCCTGAGTGTTTACACTTGTCTTTACCTGTGGGCGCTCACGATCCTTCTCTCAGAGGCCAAATGGATCCTGGGTTGGAAGAAAATAATAGAATTCTGCTTCGATAGCCAGTTGCCTGGGCATCAAGCCTCATTTTTCTTTTACATGCTTAAAATGATCACACTTTAAAAGCAAATATCAGTGCATGTCTGTCAAGCAGAAGTGTATTTGGAGAGATTACAGGTCAGACAATTTTAAATCAAAGCTGTTTCAGAAAATCTTGAATTCTTGATAATTGCATCAAATTATATTTGATGCTCAAATGTCTGTAGGTAAGCCCTTTCCTTTCTAGTCCTTTCTGGTGTCACCCTTCAGTAAATTGCTTTGGCCATTTATTCATAATCTATTTACTTAGTTATCCTATCAAGAAATATGTATTGAGGCTATACTTTTTTATCCACCATAGTTTTAAGTGCATCCGTCGTTTGCTGTGAACCTGACAAATCCCTCCATTTTATTTTTCCCAAGGCAACTTTCTTCTTCTCATGGCTGTTGCATATGCTCTCATTAACACTTACTTCCATTGACTGATTGGTTTGCAGTCGTTTGGATGTAAATTCCATGAGAATGAATCTATCATTTGTTCTAGCTGTGCCCACCACATATCCTGGTTTTAATTAACTCTTTTCTATAGACATTTGGAACATAAATTCTTCAGTGGCAAGACCTGTTTTATATTCATCCTTGTTTTCCCAAGTTCAGGTATATGAGATTCTCAACAAATGTTGACTGGATGAAGAATTAATTAATTATTATTTCCTAACTTCTTACCTTTTAAAATAAATTTTGGATTTTTTTAACCTTTATTCAGACCATTTGTTGAGTTTTTCGTGGCTTTATTCCACAACCTCCTACTTGCTTCTGATACATTTGCTCACCCAACATTTCTGCACATCCTACCTGAACTTTGTGTCTTCTACTATTAGCTTCTCTTTTAGTAACCTGAAGTTTCTCTCCTAACTATTCAGATTTCCACATCTAATCTTTTCTGTTCTGTCTCCTCTTAATAGGAGTCAAGTCCTGGTATAATAGCGTCCTATTATTCTGTGCTGACACCCACTGGGCTTAGAAGGGATGTCCTGTCCTGAATACTGCTACTGGGGCCCAGATTTAAATGAGGTTACATGATACAAGTTTTCTATTAGAGATTTGTGAGATGTTAAGTTCTATATTATTATTGTACTCATCATTTTCCTCTCCAAAATCCCTTTACCTTGCTTGGTTCATTTCACATGTCTTTCACATGAAAATAAAATGTATGTGGAGGCCAGTGACTATGCTGTATCTTTATCTTTCTATCTTCCATTTCTTCATTGCCCTCTTAGCATCCAGCTTAGTGTATTATTCATAATAGTTGCCTAATACATAGACAAGATAAAATCCAAGTAATATGGTACTAAAATCAAGTAATAAAGTGAAGAAAATAATTGTAAATGATCAAGTATTTATTATAACAACTATTCTCAAATACATGAATTATTTACAAATCTATGTTCTTGTAGCATTTACTGTGTTAAATCAATCTTGGGATTTGAAATTAAGCCCATGCGAGTCTTCCAAAGCATCTGGATCTTTTAAATTGACTAGACTATTAATTTTAGATTTTTCATTATGAATTTTTAAATAAAATTTCAACTAGGATAAAATATCTGGAGACACTCAGCTAATATTGCTATGCAATAGATGTTCAAGAAGGATATATTATGTAGCTAAAGCATAATATTATTTTACATTTGTGAAAATCTTTCTAGTTAATAATAATTGCCTACATTGTCTGACGTCATCCCTTGTTTTGCCTATTAGAAGTATTTTATTGACTAACTTTGGCTTGTTTTTGACATTTAGAAATCTATTTTTTATTGGCAAGTGAAAGACTGGTACTAATATAAATTTGACTTGAATCCATTTAGTTCTTGGTCTGTTTTAATAACTTAAAAATTACTTTCTACACTAAGTTTATGAATTATAAACTCACAACGAAGACTACATAAAGGTAACAACTTGTCAAAACCCAGTCAAGTATTAGAGCTAGAAAGAATGGAGAATAAACTTAGACTCATGGTTAAATGCCTTGCTGGTGGGCATTCCACTCCTCAAGAGTCAATATTTGGAAATGCAATTGACTTGACACCTGACACACTCTCTACACAGTGTTAGAAGTCATGGAAATATACATAAGTCTTAAACACTTTTCTACTGCAGGTGTTCCACATCTGCCTCTGTAGGTCAAATTCTTCTGGTCCCACAATACTGCCGACCATCTCTGCCAGCAGATGTCAGCACCATATGCATATACAGACATTTTTATTGGCCTAAGATATGTCTCATCAATAAAGCCATAGAAAGAAAGGATGGGTAAAAACCATGAGGTAAATCAGTTTCATCTATAATGAATACAGTTAGCTCTCGTGGGGCTTATCTAATTATGGATTTTGATAAATTGTGTTTGAAATGTTATGTGCTTTTATACCCTTAACTTTCAATGTGTAAGGTCATATTTATGAATAAGAAAGTAGGAAAAAAGAAAGTAATAGTTATTGGATTGCTCATCATCTTGTGGAAATATTGATATATGATATTTCCAATTAAAAGTGAAACATCACAAATAAATCAGTAAGCATCTGCCAATTTCAGTTTGATCTTAAACCTACATACTGTTTAATTTACGAATCACCCTTGTTAATAAAACAAAAATTATTAATCACGATTTCACTGATTCATATATGTTAAGGGTTTGGCTAAACAAGGGAATATACATAGTGATTTTTCTTTTTTGATTATGGTAATCTCAGTATTTCACAGGAAAGTTTCAAAAGAAAGAAGATTTGTAAGGAAAGAAGCTCAAACAATTACTTTTCTCTAGTATATTTAGATAACATGTAATTTTACACCTGAACATAAATTTAGTGATTTTTCCAGTCTATACTCATTTTATAGAGCAGGAAATAAAGACCTCAAAGGGTTAAGGACTTTATATAAATTTTCCAAATTATCAGTCATGGTAGATGGAGAAAGCAGAGAATAGAATTTATTTCTCCTAAGTCTCCATTCTGAGTCCATCCAGATACACTTAAAAGGCTCAGGGCCAATATGTTACCTTAAATGAATCATTCTATGTTATATTGAATAATCATTGAGCAATCACTTCTTTTACAACAAAATCTACTTTTAAAATCAAGAGCATGAATTGTATCTTATTAAAAAGCTACCTAATAGCACGTTATATTGTCTATTATTTTAATTTCTTCTTTATAGACTCTTCATAACTTGTAAGTAGTTTTACAGAAATAGAAATGCCTACTGACTTAAGCAATCTGATCAATCAATAAATCATTAAATATATTTTCAATATTGTACTAGGTATGAAATAAGACACAAGGTTCTATATACATTAAAAATTATGATTTTGTTTATAAAAATTCCTTAGTTATATAGAGCTGGCAAATGCTCAATGAATGTAATCTGTGTTTGAGTTAATTATGTAAAGGGAAAACCTTGGCATACTTAATCCATGAAGATGAAGAAAATTTAGTTAAGACTTAAAAAATGACAAGCATTTAAGGTGAGACCTTAACAGGGGTAGACATATGAATTTTGAGAGAATGGAGAAAATCAAACTGAATCTTCAGTTTGAAATATGCTTTTCAGAGTAAACAAAAATAAACATACATATCTTAAGTTATTCTGTATTGTGTGTCCTACCTCATTCGGGGGCTTTATTTTTTTTAGAGGGAAAGTTAAAGCTTGTCTAGTTGTCATCATAGTCTGATGTCTGGAAGGAACTATTCGAAGCATCAAACTTTTTATCCCCTGCAAACTGCTTAAAATTTAAAGAAAGCATAGTTCAGTAAAATACATTTAAAATGTTAATGTCTCATACATACATTTGTGAAAACCCACACATAAGTGCAAATGAGAGAGAAATTTATTAGTAGCATATGTAAAAAAGACCTATGAGATAACTGTGTGTGTGGCTGCCAATGGAATAAATTTGGTATAAATAACATATTTGGGAAAAAGAAAATCATTCTGTCTTAGAGAGTAAACTTATACCATTTGATACTTGCATTTACGTAAGTTTAAAAATTTTATGTTTCGAATAGATAATATTTGCTTAATTGATTGTAAGTATCAATTAGAATTTGAATATGACTCCATTTTATCAACATTGCTATAGTATTTTTACAGAAGATTCAAAAAAACTTGAGAAATAATTTGACATTAACTTTCAATGTACATTTTTTAAAATATCATGGAATGGAAATAAGACTTTTTTTCTGTCTTTCTTAAAAATGTAGCAAGATTCAGAAATAAATTAAATTGGATTTCTTAACCTTAGGAATCTACCTAGGCTTTTCAAAGGGAATACTAGAAACTAAACAGACTAGTGAGTGGGTGTCTTTCTATGTGTGGGTATAATTGAAAAGCATTTTAGAAAGCACTTTGCATAAGTGGTTTTTAGAAATGCAATGCTTTTCAATTATTACTAAGAACTGAAAGTACATGAAGGAAAGAAAATCTTCAGGAGCCAAGAAGGTACGCAAAGATCTGAATACAAATTATCTGACATTAAAGAAAAAATTAACTCAAATTTCATTAAAAATAATTGTATTTTAATTATTCTGCTTATGTATAAATCCACCATTCATAAACTAAAAAGTAAAATAAAATAACGTATGTATTTATGGCAATTCAAGTTTATGAAATATAAGAGTATGATTCATCTACTCTGACCAGCAGTTTCAAGAGCCTAGCTGGTATTTTTTCACAAACACGGCTGCAGGAAATTTCTTATGGTTTTGTTACCTGGAAGAAAAATTTATGATTGTGTGCTTCTAAGAAATAGACTGTATTCAAAAAGAGAATTGAGGAATAAATGGTCATCAGGTGACCCATGTGAAAAGGTACAGCAAACAGCGTTAAAAAGTCAGGAAGTCTGAGAAAAATATTTGTACTTTTATAATCTTCTGTTAGTGACATTGCTACCAGATAAGTTAAGACTGCATTATAAAGAAATAGGAGGTAGAAGTGAAGGAGGGTGTGTAGTAGAACAATTATTAATTGAGGAGAAAAATTATTCCATGAGAGGACCAAAAGTCTTAGGAAATCAAAACAGACGCATGTTTTGCTTAGTGAAGGATGTCATCTCTTTCTCTCTAGTTTCCTTAACCCATCAGCAAGTTGGTTTGAGCCACAACAAGGACTCTTTATCCTAAATTTAATTGATCAGCTTACTATTCAACCCTATTGCATAGTAGACATGAAGACACGACAGTGTTTAAACTATTATAAATCTATTTGCAGCCGGGCTCGGTGGCTCAGCCTGTAATCCCGCGCCTTTGGGAGGCTGAGGTGAGTGGATTGCCTGAGCCCGCGGGTTCGAGATCCGCCTGGGCAGCGAGACCTCATCTCTGCAATAAATCAAAAAATCAGCCGGGGTGGTAGCGCGTGCCTGTCATTCCGGCTACTTGGAAGGCTGAGGCGGAAGGATCGCCAGAGTCCAGCAGGTCGAGGCTGCGGTGGCCGGGAGCGGCCACTACACTCCAGTCTGGGTGACAGAGTGAGACTCCAACTCAAAAAAAAAAAAAAAAAGTTAAACAAAAATCTATTTGCAGCTTTTATTTAGTGATAAAAATAGTGAGACATTTAGAAAACATACTAGTCTGCAAAACAAAAAAGCTAGTAACTTGTTCAACCTGTGGAACTGAGAACATCATTTTTGTATGTAATTATTTTTAGAGATAGATGATCAGAATAAATAAGGAGGAAAAAAAAAAGCAGGAGGATATTTACACTTTCTCCTGTTTTCCTTCATATTTCCCTATTGCAGTTACTTTTCCTCTTTTTATTATTTTCCCATAGATTCTACCCTGCTCACCTGACGAATTCTGTAGACTCCATATTGCATGGAAAAATTAAATTGTATGTGTGCCCTTACATATTTGTGAGGTATGAGTCTCAAGGGTTTGAGAATGTTATAGAGTCAAAAGTGGCTGTCATGTAGCATACTCAATTTTCATAAACTACAGAAAGAACATGTCATCCCAAAAGCTTAATTCTAATTATTGTCCCAGGATTTAGAAGGCTCATGTTTTTTTGCTCCTAATTAATTGATCTTGCCTTTCACATAGCAGTTTCCATGAACCTGTAAAAAAGAAAAAAGTTTCAACTTCCATTGCAGTAAAATTATGTTATCTAAAAGAATGCAAATCATCACATAACTTTTCCTTCTGGAAGATTATGGCAAAGACTCACTTTTCCCTGCTCCTCCCCTCAAAATACAATAAAATACCTTGGAAATAAATAAATAATGATAAAAGGACTCTGAAATTTAGAAAAAAGAAAGATACTGACTAGAAACCTTGGGATTTGAGAAACAAAAACAGTGAGTTTTCTGGGTTTTCACTTTCTATTTATATTTCTCTTATACCTTGAACTACGTACCAGAGAGACTTGTAACCCAGAAACACCAATTACCTCTTCATCCTAGTGAAAGCCATTAATTAAAAAGTCTTATCTGACTACTACTAAAGTACAAACTTACTATGCTCACACCCATTATCCCCATTTCCTCCCTGTTACAGAATAGAACGTGCTGCTATCAGAGGCCAGTCCCTCTACTTGAGTTCTATAGCCAGTTTCCTCTCAGCACATTCATACACTCTTTCTAGCATCATTATTTTTGTCCTCATTGCTGAACCATCACCATACAAACTTGTTTTAGCATTTCCCACTAAAAAAAATTGTTTAAAAATCTATACCAAAGTCCCATCTATATTTCTGATTATGTAACACTTTACTACTTTATTTTTCTGTTCACCTTTCAAATCAAATGCTAGGAAAAAAATGTATTTGCTGTCATTTCTTCATTATTTACTCTACAGTTTTTGTCTGTTTTTTGTAAATTTACACTTGATTATCTCTTTTTCTTGGCACTGATACACTCTTTTGTTCTTTCAGTCATTAATTTTACACTTTTATAGTATCTAAAGATAGGCAATATATGTTAAACACATACCTAGACAATAGACACTGCCACACTTTAGCTTCTACTGCCTTTTTCTCAACTTACCTGCTATCATAGTGCCATATGTTAGTCTTGTCATGTGTTATTCTTATGGTTATCTTTATGGTTATATACATGTTATAACAGAAGCTATTTATTCTATTAGTGAACACTTGTCCTTAATTTTCTTATCATTCCTTTTTGTTTTCCAGACCATTTTCCTGCACTAATATATCTTATTCCTTAAGTAAAGTTTTAGAAGTTTCTATTATGTTTGCTATAGTTTTTCTAAAATAATTCTATCTGCGAATAATTATTTAATATCGGTTGTTTTTGCTAGAATTTAAGCTTTAAAACAGCATGTTTATATCTATGCTTTCTAATATCTGTCACACATGCCAGAGATTCTAGTAGCATATTATATTTTAGGTAAAATTTTTTGGAACACACATTTAAATATAATTGTTCTTGCTTCTACTTATCTTTTTTTTTTTTTGCAAAAGGTGATTTCATAATGACTTTATTCAGCCATAAAAGTCCCTAGATTTACCTTGAACTAAAAAAGAGGTGAGCTGGAGATAGGAGGAAAGGGGAGCGAAGTTAGGGAAGGAAGATTACTGTAATTTTAGTTAAGTCTGAAAACAATTCTTTTTTTCTTTTTTCTTTTTGGTTTTGTTTTCACCATTGAAGTTACCAGTTCTATGGCTTTGTCTTGGCAATAGAATATACTTAATTCATACTTCTCAAAAGACTAAAGGAATAAAACAATATAAATTTCACTGTAAGTGGCAGAGCTTTTAATTACTTTGTAAATGGCACAGTGGCCTGAATCGTGCATGCCAGGCAAAGATTATGCCATAGTATTTATTAGAGTGGTGTCTTTAGGAATTTGAAATTCATACATCATCCAGAAGTTATTTGTAGAAATATTTATTGGAAGGTAGTTGTGTATAGTGCAATCTGGCATAGAATACATTAATATTGATCAATTTCTTTGATTTATGTTTCTTATCTTAATTTAAAAAGAAAAATAAACTTGGACTTTTTCGCTTTCTCTCTCACAATTGATACCTATTAGTTGCTTTCCCTGTAGTTTGCTACTGCCTTACTTCTGGCCCTGTTTACCTAAGTTCTCTTACAGTGTGTTGATTACACCTATGTTTGAATGTAATTCTGCATAATTTGTGATTCATTTTTGTGTATTCTCAGCAAGATAATAAGATCCTATAAATCAGATCTTACTAAACACTTTGTCTCCAAATAGTATCCCACTCTTTTCAGTCTGGCGTAATATCTGGCACATGACAAGTGCTTAACAAACTCAGGGACTAAAATTATTTTGTTTTAATATAGCCTCATTCTAATTCTAATTCATTACCATCTCTCTATTTTCAGATTGGAAAATTGGTGCCAAAATTTTGTGAAGTTCATTGGAAATATTTTTCCAAGTTCTGCATGAGAGATTGGATTAAGGAAAAAGCCATACTTTACAAAGCATTCTGTTTCCTTGATGCCACAAATTTTACAATACAAGAATTTCTAAATTATTTCAAAGTGCCTGTAAAAAACACTTCTGTTTCAAAGACACTTTATAACAATAAAAGTAATAATATGAGGGATAGGAGTGGTGTTAACAAAGTGGCAGAATAGAGGTTTTCAGCCCTCATCACCTTTCCCACAAACACACAGAAAAATAGATTTTAACAACTACCCATGAATGAGAGTAGCTCTGTGGTAATTCAAGAGTGTATTGGAAAGGAAATAGCACACTATTGGAGCAAATATCCTAGAATAAGTCTCATTAAGTAGGGTAAAAAGAACAATTTCACTTTACCTGAATCACTCCTCTCTAAATATGGTACAGATCAGTGCTAAGAGAGACCCCTTTGTCTGATGATTCCTCTCAGAGAGGAAAGTGAGAGCATAGTGAGCACCTAGCTTCCCAAGATGTGCAGAACACTTCCCAAGAGGCCCACTTCTTTCTCTCCTCACCCAGAATGCTGAAGGGATCAGCATGGAAGAATAGTCTGTGGGCGAGTAAGAGCAGAAAAAAGAGGAGGGGACTCACAGCAATTAGAACATAGAATTCAACAAAGGGCTATAGTTTCTACTCACCGTCTGTTGGCTTCACCAAAAAGTTTGCATATGAACCTTAGAATGAATTCACCTAAAGGACACATCCAGAAACCCCATTTCACTTCCAGCATTTCTCACATTTCTCCCTTCTCCTTTTGCTGGATTGGAAAAGATGTATAATCTTAACCAATTTAGGTGACTACCCTGGGAAAAATAAATAGGAAGCTCCCAGTATCCAAGGTGGTTTTGCAGGATTGAAGAAAGCCTTACAATTCTTAGAGTCTCCCCAAGAAGGGACAAATGATTAAGTTGAGTGCATCCATAGAAAATGCCCGAGAGGCCTCAGAAGCCTTAGTGGGGCTGATGGGTGAAGTTTTTGTCTTCTGAAGCTAGTCAGTAAAGACTGGAGAATTTTTTTTTCAAATGCAAAGACAGAAATACAAGAATTCAAGAAACACACACACATAATAAGTAAATATGTTACTACCAATGGAACACAAAAAAATTTCCAATAAGCAACCCCAAAGAAACAGAAATCTACAACTGTCCTGACAAATGATTTAAAATAATTGTTAGAAGGAAGCTCAGCAAGTTACAAGATAATATAGATAAACAACTCAATATTCTCATGAAATCAATACATGAGCAAAAAAAAAAAATGAGTTTAACAAAGAGAAAATAAATAATAAAAAAGAATAAAACTGACATTCCAAAGCTGAAGAATACATTAAATGAAATAAAAATATGAAAAAGAGTTTCAACAGAAGACACAATAAAACAGAAAAAAGACTACATGAACTCAGAGACAGATCATTGAAATTATCCCATTAGAGAAGAAGAAAGACAAAAGAATGCAGAGTGAAGAAAGCTGATTATATTTATTGCACATCAAGTTAACTAATATACAAATTATAAAATTTCCAGAAGGAAAAGAGAAAGGGGTAAAAGTTCATTTAAATAAATAATAGCTGAGAATATAATAAACTCTCCTATAAGGTTCTCAAACATAATAACCTCTCCAAAATTACAGAAGACACATTATAATCAGATTTTCAAAAGTCAAAAGCAAAGAGGAAATTTTGAAAGCAGAAAGAGAAAAGCAAATCATCACATAAAAGAGAACATCCATATCAGTGAAGACTATCAGTGGGTTTCTCAGCAAAAACATTGCAGGCCAGAGGAGACTGGGATAATATATTCAAATTGATGAAAGAAAAATAATTGCCAACCAAGAATACTATAATGAGCAAAACTGTATTTCAAAAACAAAGGGGAGATAAAAACTTTCTCAGGTAAACAAAAACTAAAGGAGAGCATTATGAAGGAATACTATAAGAAGTGCTAAGTAGGTTCTCCATGTTGAAATAAAACAATGCTAATTGGTAACATAAACATATGAGGCTATAAAACTCATTAGTAAAGCAAAATATATATTCAAATGCAGACTATATTTCTACTGTAATGGTGGTAGCTAAATCACTTTAAACTCTTGTATAAAATTTAAAAGACGAAAGCATTTTTAAAAACTATAACTACAATAAAATGTTAATGGACATACAGTATAAAACAATGTATATGATATCAGTAAAATAAAATGTGGGAATGGAGTAAAGTAAAATTAAAAGTAAAGTAAAAGGATAGAGCTTTTGCATGTGCTTGAAGTCAATTATTAGTCTAAAACAGACTATGATAATTAAAAACATTTTATATGTCTCATGATAAAAAAACTCTCTGCAAATACACAATAAATTAAGAGAAATAAATAAAAGCATGCCACTTTAGAAAATTATCAAATTACAAAAAAATATACCAAGAGAGAATAAAGCAAAGGATCCTTAAACAATTAGAAAAAAATAAACAAAATGACAATACTATGTACTTATCTATAAAAAAGTACAAATGCCTCTTGATTTATGATGGGGTTTATCTTGATCAACTCATCATAAATTGAAAATATGATAAAGCAAAAATACGTTTAATATACCGAAGCTACTGAACATCACAGCTTAGCATAGCCTACCTTCAACTTGTTTAGAATACCTACATTAGCTCACAGTGGGGCAAAATCACATAACACAAAGCCTGTTTTATAATTGGTGTTGATATCACATGTGAATATCACATGTAATTTACTGGATGCTATATTGAAAGTGAAAAATAGAATGATGGTATGGGTTTGGAAGTATGGTTTCTACTGAATGCATATGCTTTCTATTTTGGTTTTTTTTTGTTGTTTTGTTTTGTTTTGAGTAGGAGTCTCACTCTGTCGCAGAGACTGGAGTGCGGTGGCCGGGAGCGGCCACCGCAGCCTCGACCTGCTGGGCTCCAGCGATCCTTCTGCCTCAGCCTTCCGAGTAGCCGGAATTACAGGCATGCGCTACCATGCCCGGCTGATTTTTTGATTTATTGTAGAGATGAGGTCTCACTGCCCAGGCGGGTCTCGAACCCGCGGGCTCAGGCAATCCACTCACCTCAGCCTCCCAAAGGCGCCGGATTACAGGCTGAGCCACCGAGCCCGGCTGCTTTCTACTTTGATACCATTATAAAGTTATAAACTGTAAACCAAACCACCATAAGTCAGAGACAAATAATGGAATGCAACACACCAGAGCTTATGAGATAGAGCAAAAACAATTTTAAAAGGAAAGTTTATAGCTGTACAAACCTATGTTAAAACAAAGAAAAGGCTTAAAAAAAACTTTACACAGTCCTAAAGAACAAAATTATGAACTTCACAGCAACTTGAATGGACTTAGAGTCTATAATACTCAGTGATCTATCACAGAAACAAAGAACTGAGTATCACATGTTCACACTCATAAGTGGACCTTGAACATTTATTGTAATATTATAAGAAAAAGATTGGCAGTAGCAGGAAACTGCTGAGGGGGGCACACCTCATTAACAAGGTTACCTGCATAATGAACATTTGTATAGCGAACACTAAATTCTATCCCACATCTTTAAAATAAAAAAAAAAATGAAAAAGACAGAAATCTTTTCACCTCAAAGAATTAGAAAAAGAATTACAAAGCACATAATGAGCAGAACAAAATAATTAATAAATGTTAGAGCAGTAATAGAGACTTGATAAACAATAGAAAAGATGAACAAAACTGAGTTTTTAAATACATATATACTCATACCTTTAATTAGACTAACCTAAAGAAAAAAAACTAAAATAAATGAAATTATACATAAAAAATGAGACATTACAACTGATACCAGAAAAATACAAATTAGCACAAGATATTATTATGAACAATTATCCTCGATTGCACTGGATAAGCTAGCAAAACAGAAAGATTCCTAGAAATATACAGTTAGCCAATTTAAATCATAAAAAATAGATAATTGAACAAATTAATATGAGAAAGGAGATTGACACAGAATCAAAGTCTTGTTCAAAGACATCATCCTGTATATCTTTAATTTATACAATTTTTGTCAATTATGCATCAATAAAGTTAGAGAAAAGGTGAGGGCTATCGTAATAAAATAAAATAAAATCTTTCTGATCTGTTTTATATTCTCCTAATTGGAAATACAGTTGCCAGCCTATGGAATTTTACTACTCCCTATTTAATATCTTTGGTATGGTGATATGTTGAAGAATAATGATTTATTTAAAAACCTTTAAGTCACCCACTGTTTTGTAAATCACACTTTAATACAAACCTAAGTCAGAAACCCAATGTAATTTTATGTTTTTATGTTGATCCCTGTAAGTGATCTACTCCAATTAGTATTTACATTCAAGAGTGTTCATACAACTCTAAAGCTATCTATTATATTTTCATCTATTTAACTTCTTGGAATGTAGTTTGGACCAAAAGAAAGCATACTTAGTTGTATGATGTAGACCACATTGATATAGACTCAGATTGAAAGAAATGGGTTGAAGGTATGTGATCTTCAAAGCAGTTTTACTGTTATCTCATTTAATTTTACAATTTGACTAGGTTTTTATTGGGAACACTCAGAAATGCTGTCCTTTTTTATAAGTTTGCATGCTGAATTTCAGAATTTCATTTTTATTTCAGAATTTCATTTTTAATAATTACCAATATTTCAAAACATATACTTTTTATATAAAAATCAACATTGGAAACAAATATTAAAATAATACATGATATTTTTATAGTTATTTTTATTGCTCATTGTATAATGAATCTTACATTTTCATCAGATTTCTCTCAAAGATCAATGTACAAATAAATCAAATGTCATATTTCTGGGAGTGATGTGAAACACTTTACATAGAAAATATTGATTAATTTTATTATTTTCATTCTATATGTATTAATTTTTATTTTGAAAATTAGTACAAATTTCACAGCATGCAAATTCAATGTAAAACTATAATTTACTTATTTTTCCATCATTAAATACAATTATTATCTCAAATCCTCAATATGCTAGGTATTACAATTTTAATTTCGGCAAATCCCGAATAAATTAAGACATGTCAGAATTTTTTTATTTGATTCAGTATTATTTTAGTCAATATGAACTTTCCCCAGGATGTCTCCAGAATTGACTGCCAGCTATGAGACACACATAGTAGACTGGTACAATTGACTCATTCCCGATTATTACCTGCCCATGTTATTCTCTGGCTGCCCTATATGTCTTTTGAGTTTTGGCATGGTCATGTTTTTTCTATGGTGTTCCCAGAATGCTGTGGTGTAAAGTGATGCTAGGAAACCCAGACTTTCCATAAAAATCAAAGCCAAAATTACCTCTGCTCTCTTACACCCAGACATATTGGATGATCACATCAACCATGAGCAGTCGAAACCTAGGATCCCTTTCAAAAGGTCACAACCACATCCCACCCTATTGACCTATGCTCTGACTTTTCCTTGATCCCATTCTCTCTACCACATGGAATCCTTACCTGATCCGAGGTGGTCTAGTCTGGTTCTTGATTTATTCTCTCCATATCTATTCATTGTAACTATGAACGGCTCTTAACTACTTCAATTCAAACAATCAAACAAAAAAACCCTTATTCTTACAAACTAAATATCTTTTTCCCACTAAGCCCTGGGTTTACAAGTTAATTTGTAGACTTGAAAAGGTATCATCTCTCATGACTTCCTTTTTCTGAGTCCTTGAAAGCAAACTGAAGGTTATAGAAAGAGCCCAAAAGTATGAACAAGTTCATCAGTTTCTAACATTGATGTTCACTATAGTCATCACTATAGAACTAGACATGTGAGTAAACTAGAGTTTTTTTAAAAAATATTATTTTGTTTTAATTATTTGAGAAAACAAAACTTTCTTTTAAAGATAATTTATATATTTTGAAGCTTTTTATGTGTGTAATAGATATTAATATTTTAATTATTTACTGTTTGAAAAATTAAACATCTGTCCTCTGATAAATTAAAGTTACATAATCAAATTGATATTAATGCATAACAAGTGAGGCATTTATAACATTCATACAACTTTGTTTTTTTGAACTGAATAACTTTATTCCCATTTTATAGATGAAGAAATTGAAGTCCACATAGGCTACATGACTTGCTTGAGGTTACAAAATTCCTAAGGTTTAATACTCTAAGATTTATTTTCTTTATAATATATTATACCTCTTCTTGGCGTCTTTATAGCAGACTCCAGAGACTAGGTCAGAGCAAATACAACTTATCAGTGTGATGAAGTAATAGATAAGTCATCCATGAAAACAAATCATTATTGAAAACAGGTTTGTAATTGTTGATTCTGACTTAATAGTAGCTGCCCAGGGTAGAGAACCAGAAATTGTTGATACAGACATTCACAGACAATCTTGTGCCTAATTTTTAATAATTTGTTTAATAATGTGTAATGAGTCCTTTGGCTATAATCCAACTGGGTCATTTAAGTAGAATTGCCTTTTAGTCACTAGAGACTCGTTCTGTAATAAAGTAGTAGATTATAAAATGGTTGCTCTGCATCTATAAAGTTTTTTAATAAACGTATCACTTATAAAATATGTAATACATATTTTAGTCAGAAAGGTTAAAAATTAAACAAATGCTAGAAAAGTAAAAATTGTCAATAGAGATCAGTAAACAAAGGCAGGCTTTGATAAGAGAAGTTGTTTTGAAGTATATGATCCCTTATTCCATAAATAAAAACATACTGCAGGGTCATCTGCTTAAATGTTTATGAGTATACAGTTGTCCTACTAGAATTTTCTGCTTTCAGTTTATTCAAGTAGCTGAGGTTTGTGACCATTTAATTTGTCTTCTAAAGCAGTGGTATTCAGCTGGAGATAATCTTTCTCCTAGAAAATATGTGCCTAGAAACACTGTCAAATGTGCCATGAGTATGAAAAATCACCCCCAGTTGAGGAAATCGAGAGACACAGAGGCTACATGCCTTTTAATATTTGCATTCCCAGTTGAGAACCACTGTATTAGAGGTACATCTAGAACGTTGGTTAATGTTAATATTTCCAGTATTTCCTACAGCATGGGGAGAAAAGATTATTGTTAATAACATCAATAACGGAATACAAATAACTACAATTTAAGGCAGAGACATAAATGTGTATGTATTTTGTAATTGAAAATTTAAAGAGCTACTGTCAGATTAGAATACAAGGGGGGAAGAAAGTAGATTGTTTTTCTGTGAGTCTGTGATACCTTCAGTGCCTAAACTTTGGGGCACAAGAAAGTCGAGGTTGTTGAAGATATTAACTCGTTTACCATCTCCACTGAGCATCCATAATAGTACTTGGATGCCTTGTCTTGGCATCAATAAAAATGACAAGTAGAAGGAGAAAATAGAATTGGAATGCCCAGTTTTCTAGCATGAAGAATATTTCTTCACCAAAGATATGAAAGATAAAACTGATTTTCAACCACGATAAATATTGTTTTTCTCCAGTTCATAAAGTACTGTATTTTTACAATTTACCACATGTCTAAAAGATCATGATTTTAGGAACCCTGGTGTTCTCCTTTAAGAAAGGGTAATTTGATTTGTATGAAGCTGGTTTTATTATTCCCTGAATATAAATATGACAAATCAAATTGTTTGGAAATTTATTTCCCTTTCACCTTTTTTGTGTTAAAGATGTCACGAATTATTAAATGTCAACAGACAAGTCTAACTCTGTCTTTGAAAATAAGCTACATGCTTGCTTTTGCCTTTAGACTTAAAGACCAGATATTTACAAGCTTTATTTTTATACATTTTTATAATAGGTGATTGGAGAAAATGCTTCTTACTTATAAACTCTTTTATAAATGTAGAAAGATAATATCTATAATCTTTACAATGTCTCACCAATAGACTTCAAAGACCTTGCAAATATGCAAATCTCATTTATTCTTCAGTTCTCTGTGCTCTTTGTAAAATACCTTCCAGGCACAAGTACAATCAAATGGCAGTAGTTCAAAATAGACAGTTTGTTTAAAAGAACTACAGCAGCAAAAATAAAACGCTAACAAACCAAATAATATAGGAAAAAAAGAAAACACATAATTTTGCCAGCCCAGAAAAGCATGCTGTTAAAATAACAACTACAACAGAATTTCCTTAGTTGGACAAGTAGCACTTTAAGAGACCATATGACATCTGAATAGCAAAGAACAGAACAATTTAAGGACAAACCCACACATGAGATTTAATACATTTTTCCTAAGAGCCATCTCTGTCTTTGAGGCCACGCTGAATGACATTTTTATATGACCTTTAATTCCAGGTGTTCTGAAACCCTTAAGAAATTCACAGATGTCTGTGCTTGAAAGAACATAGACATCTCAAGACACCATGCGCTATGTATATTTGGAAGTCTGGTTTGTTCTGAGCCATCTTTTCTTTCATTTCCTCTGTAAGTTATATACAGGAACAACTGCTTGGATTAACCAGTATAATACCCTCTGTTTGTACACTAACATTACATTTAATTTATTAGTCATCAAGACTATAGATATAATTCAAAGCCAATTGGGAGGCCCCGTCCAATAATGAGTGTTCAGACCTAGAATGTATGACAGACAATAGATAGGACCTTACTTTCTATTTGTTATTAGGCAACACAAAACTCTTATGTCTGTAATGACTTAGAGGTTTTAAGTTTCAGGTCTGCGGTTCTAAAACAACTCATTAGCATCTTCAATGTTTTTCTTCCTGCCAGCTTGTATCAGAAGTGAAGAGAAGTAGTGCAAGCCAGGGAAAGAGGAGGACACCCAAAGACTAGACAAGGAAATGACCAGGAAGAAGAAAGCAGCATCAAACCGTTGTTACTGGGAGTTATGCTGCGCTGAGAGGTGACCATGGCAACAGGGGAACTGAGATGATGAAAGAACAAACAAGCTCCAACAATGTGAGCTTCTTTGTCTCTTATGAGAGCACTTGATTGCTTTCAGGGTTAAGACAGCCAAGTTCTGTATTGTGTTTTCTTGCTCTAGAAGGCAAATGAAAGTTTTGGCAGGATCACAACCAAAGAATACTCAGAAAATGGTAACAGAATGCAGTTTTCTGCATGAAAGGCTGCAGAACATCTCTTGGATATTTTATTCAGCCTTTTAAAACTTACCATCAGTGTGAATACATATTGCAGCTAAGGGGGACCCCAGTGCATCTGAAGCAATGACATTAGGAAGAGCAGGTGTCGTCATCTTCATTAGCCTGTTTGATGGCATGATTGGAAGCAATCCTGCACAGCTGCTTCAGGGAATGGGAGATCCATTCCTTATTAATTGCTTAGTCATCCTAACTTCCTCACTGGCTAACCCCATTCTCTGATGTACTCTGAAGAGGCGGACAAAAAATCTGCCATATTTTCACAAAGAGAAAATGCAGTTTGGGCAGCACTGACTTGGTTAAGGACAATCTCTCTGTCTCTCTCTTTTTTTTTTGAATCAGGGTTTCACTCTGTCTCCCAGGTTGGAGTCTGGTGTCACAATCACAGCTCACCACAGCCTTGAATTCCTGTGCTTAAGTGATCCTTCCACTTTAGCCCCCAAGGATATGAGACTACCGTGCATGCCACCATGCCCAACTTTTTTTTTTTTTTTTTTAGAGATGAAATTTTGCTATATTTGCCCAGGCTGGTCTGAAGCTCCTAGGTTCAAGCAATCCCCCTGCCTAGGCCTCCAAAGAGCTGGAATTACAGGCCCGAGCTACTGCAGCTAGCTGACAATCTCTTCTAATAACAAAGAAAGTACTTACTATAGAGATAAAATGTTTGATATGTCTTAGTATTGATTATCTTTTAGAAATGAATGAAACATACATATATATACACACACACACATATGTATATATTCCCTTAAGAATACTACAGAGAGCATGTAGTCAAATAACACAATTACACATTTAAATTGTGCCGAGACTTTTGACATCTCTTGGTTTTGTACAAGTTATGAGAGAGCAAGTTCGTAATTCTATCACTACCAGAATGTGATTTATTTTTGGTTAGAGGGAATGATAATTTTCTTCTATGGTGATGATGAATACAATGGTGTTCCTATTGTTGAACTGATTATTTCAAAATATAATTCTTAGGTTGGAAAATATTATTATAAGTATATTAATGCTACAAGGGATAATTTGCAAAGCAAAACATATTGAGGTGACAGCTAAGTTATCAAACTTTTATTTTTGTGTTAGTTTATTTGGTGAACTTGCTTATTACCTTAGGTTTTCTGTTTCTAATAGTTGATACCTGTTACCAAGTTACTGTTCATTCTCCCTGCACAGTTTGTGAAAAGAAACTCAGTGCTGATTCTCAGTTTTCAGAAATGGTGCAAAATATTTCTTAGATTCCTATTAGTTTATCTTCTCCTCTGTCTATATTACAATTTGTATTGTCTCTTTTATATAACCTACTTTCTATAATTCTTGATTTCTCTGAAAAGCCATTTTGTGATAAACTAAATGAGATATTAAGGGAAAAATTGGTTCTAGAAAAGTTTGTTTTCACCAGTTTCTGCCTCAGTGAGGGGATACCCAATGTCACTTAAACAGCATTAAACAACTTTTAGTAAAGAATTTTTATTCCTCCTAAAATGTAAGAGCTATGACCTATGGGTGCTAGTCAAGAACGCTATCCTAACTTCTGTTCTTTTTTTTTTGCTTTGTTTAAAACATAATTACACAGTAGTAGGTGTTTATGTAACAAATTCTATGTAAATCAAAATATTTTCCTATCCTTCACCTCTGTTATTGTCTAGGAAGTAATATGCACTATTTTCATGTCTCAGATGGAGAAACAGAGGCAAAATGATGAACTACTTTATCTGCCATTTATGTGGCAGTTGAGGTTTGATCCTTGTGCTGAGTCTCATACTCTTCCTTCTATGAAGCATATCCTCTGTTAAGAGAGCAAACAGTAAGTGGTATGAACATAGAAAACAAGCAGGGTCAAACAAGTGAATATGATGGGATAGATTGGTTGTTTTTGTGCTGGGCATGCCTAGCTGGTTCCACAAGACTCTGCTTTGATTTAATGAAATCTGACATCTTGGTTTCCTAAGTTGTTCTTTTAGCTACTATTTCCTAATTTTAATTTTACTGAAAGATGCATGTAGAGAAAAGTTCCATGGGAGTGGCAACTCAGTTTAATAGGACATGCTGAAGTTGTTTATAAAACTCCACTGGTGAAACTCTACATGGTCTCTAATTCCTTTATTTCTCCTAGCCTTTTCAGCCCTCACCACCAAACCCAGGAGAAGAGGCCCTTTAAAGTAATATGATGAGAAGGTCACTGCTGGTAATAAAGACCTATGAACGCTCGCCTTGGAAGAAGTTGAAGATCTAGGCGCAGTAGGACTTTCTAATGTAGGTAGAGGAAAGCCACACAAGAACAGGGTAAAAATATGTACGGGGAAAGGAGGATGCCAATGGAAAGGAGAGTTCTGGATGTCTTTGTAAGACAAACTCAGCAGTGCCTGAAAAGCCACCTGCAGGCAACATTATGACACATTATGTAAAGACACATTATCCCTTTCTCTATACTCAGAGTACTTTCTTCTTGCTGAAAGTTACACTGGCTTGTGTCAGATGCTAATGTTGATGTGGGATGAAATACCAGGAGTATTTTTTGGTTTTTTTGAGTTGGAGTCTCACTCTTGGTCACCCAGGCTGGAGTGCAGTGGCTTGCTCACGGCCACCACAGCCTCGACCTGCTTGTCTTAGACGATCTTCCACCTCAGCCCTCCAAGTAGCTGAAACTACAGACTGCACGCCACCATGCCCAACTAGTTTTTGGATTTATCGTAGAGATGAGGTCTAACCAAATTGCCCAGGCTGGTCCTGAACCCCTGGGTTCATGCAATCCTCTCACCTTGGCCTCCCAAAGTGCTAAGATTACAGGCTGAGCCACTGTGCCCGGCTATGTTTGTGGCTTGTGAATAGTCTTGATTTTTTAAAAAATTAATGAATTTGGTAGGGAATACGAATTTATGCCTCCAGTCTAATAGGTAAAATATCTGTTAGAAGCCATGGAGAAAATTTTTATTTATGTGGGTAAGTTTTTTTAAAAACTTAGATTGGATTTTCAATGTTCATTTAATTTCAAGTTCTATTTCTAACCAGAACCACTCTTGATATTTATTGGCAAAAGCCATGACTCCATTAGGAGAAAGCATAAAATTCTGCTCTTGATATATCCTTGTTTTTCTTTGTTTTGCTTTATAAACTTCTTTATAAATGTATCTTCCCCATGTTTACTGCCCGAGGAACCATCTGCCAAGGTGTAAACAGATTCACATAGTACATTGACAGAGCTTGGTTTGTCAGTAGAAAATTAATACCTGTTTTGTTTTTATTGCTAATACAATTGATCTTAGGAAACCATTTAATTGGTTTTTTTGCTTATCGCAAAGTTTTGCCACATTATTAACACCTGGAATTTCTTTTCTTTTAATTACAAAAATGGATGAAGTCTGTAATAAGTATTTGTGTGAAACAATGCTTAACATAGCAAAGATTGTATTGAGGTATAGTTATTTGTGTTTCCCCCATGTCTACACAATAAAAATATATTTTAGTACTTTTTATTTTTTGGTTACAGAATTCTACACATAAAGTGCACAAGCTGACACATGGGAAGTATTAGGATCATGAAGAGATGATATCAATGAAATTTCAGTACATACAAAATATTGTCCAACTTGTCCTTTACAACTCATAGGATATTACCCTTTGAGAGAAGAAAGCAATTCTCTTCAGAGTATAAATTACGTCATAAACAAAGCGGGTGAAAATAATAACTAAAGAAATGTTCAGGTCTTTTTTGTTTTACTGGACATTTTTAGTCTGCAAAGAAATTTAGTTCTCTCCACCACTTCTCACCTAATTTATCTTAACATTGCTTTTTAGCTCTGCTATTCTAGGAAAAAGTTGACAAGAGCAGAACAACATGGTAATTGAAACAATCTCCTCTCAGTTCTTAAAGAAAAATTAGCAGTGTAGTCATTTTTTTTCCAGTGGTTGATACTATTTGGTAGAAACTTATATAAAAATAATGGATTTTTTTTTTACTGTCCATATGACTTTGAACATTATTCAATTCTCCAGCTTCCTAAAATAATGATTTTTTTTATAGAACTCTCAAACAACTTCTGATTAAAGATGGTCATAGAAAAATACTTTTTGTCCTCCAGTTCCATGAAGCTTACTGGACTACGTTAAATAAAAACAAAAAAGGACTATATATCACAATAGGATTTACACAATGCAGTAGATTAGGTATTAAAAAAATCACTTCATTTTTCCAAGAATTTACATTTGAAATAATTTCTCTTTTTAAAAAATTGTCAAATAGGTGATACAAATATTTAAATAAGAGTTTGTGAGAAAAAGCTGATGTCTTCACAGGAATACAAGTTTCCCATAATTTTTGCTTATAATAAGACCTAAATGAACACTGAGTAACAAAGGGCATGTGATAAAAGCAGAATATTCATTCAAAAAGTAGACTGTACATGTGAGCATTAAAATTTCTGTTCATGATTGTGTTTGTACTTACAGCAATCAGATAGGAATAAACAATTCCAGTGAGTTGATAATAGCATGAAGAATATCTGTTTATACAAAATGGCAAAATTCTTGAAACATTAAATTTAAGAGTTAGGACATCTGAAGATATACAAAAATATGTAAATTTTCCACAGTCAAACATGAACATTCTAAAAGTTAGTGTATTTTCCTTATGTATTAGCCAAAAATTCTGTTCAAATTAATGGTATTACTTAACTCACGGTGCAAACTTTTCATGGAATAATCCCAGTTACTTTACATAGGATGTATGTTTATAAAAATGTAGTTAATATGTGTCTTCTCATTATATTTTCAAATGAAATGGATGAAAAATTGCCGTACATATATTTATTTTACCAAGGCTGCATTAGTTAACTGCAAACTTGAGATTATCAAAATGGAATTCACATTTTACAAGATTAAAATTTAGCAATATACTGCATACTGAATAATAAAATACATCAAAATGCTTCTCAAAATAAATATGCTGCTTTAGTTTTGTTACTAAAATATTATATTTAAATTGTTGTTGATAAAGACAATAAATGCTACTATATTTATTTAACTAATGAAAAACAGCCATTTAATTTTAGTATCAAAATTTGCATTCAAGTTTATTTGGAGACTTGATCCTATTTAATTATGAGAAAAAGGAGTGAGCCAAAGGAGGGGTATGTAGTTTTCTGAACAACAACGACAACATATTACAATTTTGTTAAAATCTTTCTAAACTATTAGTTTAAATAAGACAAGTACAAAGAAGGAAGATGTTTGTATGGATGTATGGTAATATTTGAATTAAAGAAAATCTTCAAAGATGAAGAAAATGTGAAAATTTTCACTGAGAAAAAAGGAGGAGGGGTTTTTAAAAAACTCCTAAGGGTCTGGGATTTTACCCTACTTTAAAGCTCACAAGTCAGCCTGTCATAGTTTCATGGCAGAAAGCTTGAGACAAAGGGATTTATTACTCACAGCAACAGCAGAAGCCAGAGTATCAGCTTTTCTTCAGTGATCTCTCAAATCTCTCTTTTCTTCAGTGATCTCTCAGTTTCAACAGAGCAATGCAAAGAAAGCCAGGTGATACTTGCACATGCAGTGGATGGCATTACAGGAAAGAAACTCTTACCTTAATGAACACTCATCTTTCATAACGGGCAATAAGCATATCTTGTGTTTTCTCCAGAGGGTGACACTATCTCCATCTTCTGGGACTGCCCCTTATCTTCTCAGGTTGTCTGTCTTGCAAACATCTGTGAAAGAAAAGCCTAGAAAAAAGGGCAATCTGTGTCTTGCTCATAAGACATGCAGAAAAGCAAGAGACCCATAAGAAATAATCCCAAACCGGGCTCGGTGGCTCAGTCTGTAATCCCGCGCCTTTGGGAGGCTGAGGTGAATGGATTGCCTGAGCCCGCGGGTTCGAGACCCGCCTGGGCAGCGAGACCTCATCTCTACAATAAATCAAAAAATCAGCCGGGTGTGGTAGCGCACGCCTGTAGTTCCGGCTACTTGGAAGGTTGAGGCGGAAGGATCGCTGGAACCCAGCAGGCGAGGCTGCGGTGGCCGGAAGCGGCAACTGCACTCCAGTCTGGGCAACCGAGTGAGACTCCAACTCAAAAAAAAAAAGAAAAAAGAAATAATCCCAGCAATTACCTACTGCTTGTTTCTATACTTCTTGGCTTCTGGTAAAATTTCCCTTGACTATACCGTCTGTTGGCGACTCTGATTATTCTAACAGGGATAGGTCAAATTTGTTGCATTTATCACTTAGAATTGGTTATACATGGGACTCACAGCAGTCAAGGGGCTCAATTTGACAGTCCCTCCAATATGGTTTCTTGGCTCACTGGTTAACCTTAGGACTTCTAGTTCAGTTCAAACAATTGTGTCCTTTCTTTTGGGGGACCCACCTGAGAGTATCAATGTCACTAGCCAGGCTGAGTTCATCTGTGACGTGGAATGACTGAGCGACTGTCAGGAGAATGGGGGATGGAGAAGACATCTAGGTGCTTTGCATGGGAGCTACAGAAATCAGGGCTGCTCTCTGCTATTTGTGATAAACTTCTCAGTAAGGTTAAAAGGAATGACAATCAAATTTTGGTCAGAGCTATTTGGCGGGAAATAACAGACCCCACGGTCAGTTAAAGACAAGTGTTTAGAAAAGCCATACTGAGCTTTGTTGTGAGAATAATTCCAGGTATGTCCTTGTTTGTGTTACTCAAAAGAAACAGCTAAAGCTGAGTAATTTATAAAGAGGCTTATTTGGCTCCCAGTTCTGCAGTCTGTACAGGAAGTAAGTAGCAAGGTCCCAGCATCTGCTTCTGATCAGAGTCCAGAAAGCTTTACTCAGGTTGGGAGATGAAGGGAAGCCCACATCACGTGGAGAGAGAGAAAGGAAGAGAGAAAGGGGTGCTTGGTTCTTTTCATCAACTGTCCCTCACAGGAACTAATAGAGCAAGTACTCACTCATTACCTTGAGGACGGCACCCAGCCATTCACGAGGTATTTGCCTCCATGACCTAAACATCTCCTCCAGGGCCCACCTCCACCGTTGGGGATCACATTTTAACATGCATTTGAAAGGGACAATCATCCAAAAAACTATATCACAGAAGCAATTCCAAAAGATGAATCCCATTAATGTTCTTCACTCTCTTCCCAGGTGCCAGGGTCATTGTTGCCCCACCACTGCCACAGCACAGGTGTGACCTATTCCAGTTATTGTAACTTCACCCTTTTTGCAAACATCCCCAGCTTACATCTTTTGACTGGAATGAACAGGTGCAAGAAGGATAAAGGAAATTTAATAAAATTTTATAAAATGGATACCAATTTTTTTTTCACCTTGCCCTGTGAAAGGCACTTTCGGGGGAACTTAGCTGGCAGTAAATTCAGCTAAGAAATCATTATCCTTATGATCAAAGAGATGACAATCCAACAAGATAATCCAGATGGCTAAACCAGAATGGAGTTTGAATCCTCACCCCCTTGTTGAAGAATGTCCCAAATGTCTAGCCTAAGGTAACTATTAAGGGAGTGAAAAATATTACACCAGGAATCATCAGGACAGAATCTCTAATTTTTAAAATTAGGTCTATATAACTTGCCCTCTTCTATCATCTTAATAAAAGCCCAGGGGGTGGCCCAGAGGAGATAATCCCTTTCTGGAAATATACATATTTATTGATCAAGCTGTCTACCTAAAGTGTGAAGACTAGAAGGAGATTGGAAATACAAACTCTTTGAGCTGATTTTTTAAGCAGGCTATTTCAACACTTAATATCAAGTGTTTGTATGTTGCAGTAGGCATTTAAGGGACAGTTATCAACACTAGACTGAGTAGTATTTGCGACAAATATACTGCAGTTATAAATACTAGACTGAATAGTATTTGTGACAAAAGTGGCATGTATCAGAACACAAGTTGTCTGAATCATTGAAAATATGACGTAGGGTATTTTTAAGGTGATACGTAAATGGGTTAAAAGTGGCCCCTGTACATTGACCCCTATATTGTTTCCCTTTTCAGAGTGAGCTAGAACTATTTTCTCAAAGTTATCCAGTGTCAAACTCAAGTTCTTTTTATTTTTTAATTTTTAGAAACAGGGTCTCATTCTGTCATCCAGGCTGGAGTAGAGTGGCACGATCATAGCTCACTGAAACCTTGAACTCCTGGTTCAAGTAATTCTCTAATTCTCTCAGTTTAGCTTCCTGAATAACTGGGATATCAGGCATGTATCACACATACTTGACTTTTTTTGTTGTTGTTGTTGTTGTTATGTTACCCAGACTGACCTCAAACTCCTGGTCTGGCCTCAAGAGACTCTCCCATTTTGGCCTCCCAAAATGCTGAGATTACAGTAATAAGCCATTGTACCTGGCCCAAACTCAAGTTCTTGAACATCCAATTGCTTTAAATATAGCTCAAAACAGCATATTTTGAGTCATGTATTTAGTCTGCCTGCTTTGCAAATCCCATGAAATTGCACCCAACACATACTAATCATAGATAAGACAAACCCTGTAGCTATAAAAATCCTCATGATGGTTAATTTTATATATCAATTTGACTGGGTCACTAGGTTCCCAGATATTTGGTCAAATATTATTCTACATGTTTCCGTAAGGGCATTTTTCAATGAGATTAATGTTTCTTTTTTTTTTTAATTTTAAAGATGGGTAGTACAATTCAGAATTAGGTGTACAAATGGTCATCATTTCAATTGGTAGAATAAAGAGGACTGCTTCTCCCCATTGTGGGTAGGCCTCCTTCAATCATCTGAGGGACAACCTACAAAGGGAACAAAAAAGACTGACTCTCTCCTGAGTAAGAGAAAATTCTTTAGCAGATTGTCTTTAGACTGGAACTGCACCATCTGCTTTTCTAGGTTTCAAGCCTGCCAGCTCACACTGCTGAGCTAGAAACTGAATCTAGTTTTCCTGGCTCGATGTGAGTTTAACCAATAACTTGTTACCAGATGAATTTTATAAATATCTCTTATATTAAAGACTTTAAGTAAGTCTCATCCGGTTGAGATATTCACTCCTGAAAGTCATAGAAACAAACTAAATACACTTTTAGGCTCAATCTAGCTTTAAATTATATTTTTAAATTACACTTGAAATATTTTAAAAAGCATATATTTTAATAAATTCAACAATTTAGTTAGTCTCTCTCCAAATAAATAATTTTCGGCCCTAATTTTTCAACAAGTTTTGCTCTTTAATTCCCGATTTCAGAATATATTTAACCATAGTTTTCAGTGTGTGTGTGTGTGTGTGTGTGTGTGTGTGTGTGTGTGTGTGTATGTGTGTGTTTGTCTAGGGTATGCTTTGTGGGCAGAAACCTGACCCTGATGGAGCTTTTTGAAAACTTCTAGTTGTATAATAGTAATTGTACAACCATTGCAAAAATAAATTTCTAAGAAAAAATATGTTAATACATAGAATTCAAGGTAATTCACTTTACAATAAATGTCTATTTTTCTACCATATAAGACACATTGAATTTTTTGTAGAGAAAAAGAAAACGAAAATCAAACCCACCATATATTCTCTTTGTCATTATATGTATTTAACCATTCTTAATTTTCTATTAAGTGTTCTCTTGTTTTATCATTTTAATCATTAAGGATAATAAGACTCAGCCATTATATTTAGAAATATAAAACACTATTGCAAAGATTTTTTGCTAACAATTAAAAATTACTTATATTTTTACTCTATTGTTCTCTTTGGGGCAGCAGGAAAGGAGACTTTTGCCTATTTGAGTCACAGATATTTTAATATTTCATAAGCTGAGAATGGGTTATCACTATGTAGAGAGTTAAACCATTCTTTTCACATGGTGTCGCACAGGAATCCAAGATTATTAAAGCCAAGTAGACCTGAGTTCAATCTAACTCCAATGTTGCGAGTGTTTATTATCTATAGGACTATATTAATTTGCTAAGTCTGCCATAACCAAATACTACAGACCGAATGGTTTTAACCACAAAAATTCATTTGTTTACACTTCTGAAAGCTAGAAGCTCGAGGTCAAGGTTCTGGAAGGGTTGTCAGAAGGGTTGGCTTCTGGAGAGGCCTCTCATTTTGACTTGCTGACAGCCCCTACTCACTGTGTTTTCTCAATGCCTTTTCTCTGTATCTGTATTCCTTTGGTGTCTCTTTATCTTCTTATAAGGATACCAGTCCTGTCAGAATAGAGCCCTACCATTATAACCACATTTAATGTTAATTACTTCCCTGGTATCCTGTCTTCAAATACAGTCACATTGAGGTTAAGGCTCCAACACATACATTTTGGAGAGATACAGTTCAGTCTGTAACAGTGACCCTAGGCAAATAATTCATCTATGAACATATGTTTCCTTGCATGTAAAATAAAATTGCTAAAGTTACTTTGTAGAACTATTATGATTATTAAATGAAATACTATGTATCAAGTAACCAACACAATATTAATGCTTAATAAACTATATATGTGATGGACTGTTATTCTATTTATAAATTTGCTATACTTACCCAATTCTTCATCTCCAATTTTTTTGTTGCATGAGTATCAAATAATAAGAAGAAGAACTGTAGTAATCAAAAGTTATTCACAGAGTGACAGTTAAAGTTAATGATACTCCTCTAGGAATTAACCAAGACAGGTTTGGTTGTGGGTTAAGTTTTTGTGTGTGTATGTGATTATCAATATTTTGGCTAACTCTTGGTGCTCTTGAAAGATAAAAATGTCATTTAGGATTTTTTTATTGTTGTTTGTGTGTTATTTTGCAACTAAATGTGATAGAGATAGACCAAAGAAAGAATAATAGTTTGATGGAATGAGTCAAGCTTCAACATACAGTTAAGTCAGTTAAAGTACATTTAGGTCAACTGACTTGCACAACTGATCTGTGGCAATAAGAATACTACTAATTCAGTTTTTTAACTTCTAATTTATTTTTTTAGTTCATTTTAATTGTTTGCTTTACTTATTGGTTAAGTGACTTTGGGTCTCTAAGCCTACAGTTTTTTTTTCATTTTTTTCATTTGTAAAGTAGTGATAATGATAGGGCTTTATCCACAGGATTTTTTTACATGAGGATTACATAATTTTGTAAAACACTGAGCAGAGTGTACAACACATAGTATTGGTCAATCAAATTAAATTTTTATGATGATTTCTAAGAGTATAATTAGGCTACCATTATCTCCTGGTCAGTTTCTTTCTAGAGGTGCATTTTTTTCACATTTAATTCCTTGAGGTAATTGCTTGTTGCCTGTTTTCCTCAGTCTTACTTTCAGAATGCTCCTAAACCTGGCCTATTTGCCCACTTGGTATGTTATGAGTTTGTATTACACACCAGCATGAACTCCTGTCTCCAGTCTTCCAGCCACCAGTTATATTTGGCTGTGTTATATTTCTTACTCTTAGAAATGCCCTTCTCTGGCAATGTTCCACCAAATTCTAACTATTTTTAAAGGTGAAGATCATGTTTACTTTCCCATTTGTCTCATTTCCAATCACTGCTGTACATTTCCTTCTTTTTTCTGAACGAATTCTAGTTTGAGCCTATCTAAGTCTGCTTCTCTCTGACTTTTAAACACATAGTCTATCCCATAGTCCCAAATAAAAATAAAGCATCAATAAGACTTTAAATCCATCTTTTTGAAGCCTATTGTCTGGGAATAAAAGAGGAGGATAGTATGATGTTGTAGCTTATGGGAGTGACATTCACAGTCAGATGGAGTTTTTATTTGTGCCATCACTAAACAGAGCTTTTTGATCATAAGGGACCCAAATCGGGAGTGTGGGTTGCATCATTGCAGGTAAGCTTCAGAGTTTAGATTCCCCTTTGTTACACATTTAGAACTAGGAGGTACCAAGTATGGTTTTTCTCTTAAAAATATGTAACCGATGTGTATGATTTAAGACACAGTGGGATTTATCACTTAACAGAGATGAAGTATTGAGTATACAGATGAGATTTACATTGTTTTAAAAAGTGATAGTTGAGAATGCTGAAGCATTTCAGCTAAAAATCAAAGAATGAACAGTGTTTTGATGTACAGAGACCTGGGGAACATATTGAGAGAAAGGAAGACTATTCTAGGAGTAATATTATCAAAAGAATAAGTTTAAATAAAAAGAACTTACTGGGAATAGGACAGTTATTGTGGGCCTGAAACAGATGCAACTTACGGCCATTTTGTGAAAAAAAAATTGAGAATAAAAATTAAGTACAAAAGTAAATATTTTGGCTAGGCATGGTAACTTATGCCTGTAATCCCAGCACTTTTGGGGGCCGAGGTGGAAGGATTTATAAAAACCAGGAGTTGGAGAACACACTGAGTAATACAGCAACACACTGTTTCTACCAAATAATAATAAGAATGAAGGAAGGAGGAAGAAAAGAAGGAGGAGGAGGAGATGAGAGAGGAGGAGGAGAGAAGGAGGAGGAGAGAGGGGAGAGGAGGAGGAGAGGAAGAGGAGAGGAGAAGGAAAGAGGAGAAGAGAGGAAGGAGGAGGAAGGAGGAGGAGGAGAAGGGGAGGGGAGAAGAAGGAAGGAAAGAAGAAGAGAAGTGGGAGGGCTGGTATTTGTACTCTAGCTACTCAGGAGATTGAGATAGGAAAATGACTTGAGTCCAGGAGTTTGAGGTTGCAGTGAGCTATGATTGCACCACTGCATTCGAGTTGGGTGACACAGAAAAACCCTGTGAAAAAAATTTTTTAATGAAGTATTGTGAAAGGGAGATAAAATCCCACCATATTATTGGAAGCTTGGAGATTCAGGTCTTTTTTTCTGACATATCTTTGGGCAATTGATCAGAAATGCTTCCTGATTGCCACCTGACTTCCAGGTCTTCACTCAAAATTATCTGTTTAGAACTCCCAATGATTTCTAGCAGTCAATGCTCTGTACAAGCAAGAGACCTTGGTATATCAAGTACATCAGGCTCATTGTAAATCTGTGATAAGAAATGGATAGATTTATGTGTAAAGGAGCAGAGAGGAAGGATAGGAGGTATGGTGAGAGAGGTTACAAAAGAGCAAATTAAAATAGGGAAAAATTAGGTCAATCATAGGATACCTTAAAAGCCATCTGAGCTATTTTGGGCTTTATTCGTTGAAGGAGTCTACAAGGAGCTTGGAGAAGTAATTTCTGCAATTCAGGACTTATTTTCTTATAATAGAAAGCACACCGAAAATGATTTGCAGAGATACATCATTTTTCCTGGAGTTAAAGTGGAATATGCATTCATATTGGAATTGATTTGACCTCTATTCCAATCTAATATGTGCTATATATAGGAGATGACTTATGATAGTCTTTCAAAGGCTACCTTCTGTGCTCATAAAAATGTATTTTTCATTTTAATGCCCTTCAAAATCCAAAGGTACTCATCTAAAATAAATTTGCTAGAATTTGTATTTTCTTATCTTTCTTTAAAAGTGATTTTATTTTAATGACATACTTAGCAAAATAATGGGTCAGGCAAGGAAATTTCATGATATGCTATTTTAATGGAGACAACTGCATTTATTACTAAGCTCCCATTCATAGAGCAGATAGAGTAACAAAGAAAATTATCAGGTGTGGTGGCTCACACCTGTAATCTCAGCATTTTGGGAGGTTGAGATGGGAGGATTGCTTTAGCCCCGAAGTTTGAGACCAGCCTGGGCAACATAGTGAGACTTCATCTCTAAAAAATAAATAAACAAATTAGCAGGGTGTGGTGATGTGTACCTGTAGTTCCAGCTACTCAGGAGGCAGAGGCAGAAGGATCACCTAAGCCTCAAAATCTGAGGCTGTGGTGGGCTCCGATGGTGTCACTGCACTACAGCCTGGGTGACAGAATGAGACCCTGTCTCACAAAAAAAAAAAAAAAAAAGAAAGAAAGAAAGAAAGATGAAAACATGACAAGAATATTTTTCTCAATTAGAAGTAAGAGTTCAAGTGCGTATATTTTGGAGAAATAAAAAAAGCAAAGACTAAGGAGCTTTATTTTTTTTCTCCCCTGTCTTGTGGGGTTCCCCATTTGTGAGATAAGATGACACTCAAAATACTTATATAGCTTGGAAATTATTCTTCCAGTTGAACCCTTAGAGGGAAACTGCTTCAGAGTGGAGGTGGCTTCTGCAAAGTGAGGATTATACATGGGTGTTCTGTATGCATATGCTCTATAAGTCTACTACACTTCTAAACAAGGAGGGCAGAGTATTTTGAATAGTATAATGAAATGGTTTCCTATGTCTTAAGTGAGTATCTGTTTTGAATTGCCCTGATGAATAGCAAGTATGTGTCCCTGACCTCAGCTCTTCTCAGAAGCCACAACTTGTCCTTGTGTTCAGTTAGGCCTCTGCTCCTCTTACGTGAAGCTTCCCTAGCAGCTGATTTTATTTGCCCTGATTCTTAGTGTTGTTCTCATATCCCTGTAATTGAGTGTCCAAGGCAATTTATTAAAATGCAGATTGCAGGGCTCTGAGTCCACGATAGGGCCTAGGAATCTGAACTTTTGACAAGTTCTTCATGTGATTTTTATGAGCTTCAAATTTGAAAGACTCTCTTTCTGACTAAAATGCAAGACGGAATGAAGATTCTCATCCTACTTCGCCAGTATCCAGCAAGGCATTGAGTTGGTATGCCTTGTTTTTCTTATTTGTAAGATGATACAGGCTTATAAAGTGATCACGATGAAAGTGATCACTTTGAATCAATACTCCATACAGTAAGTTAGGGTGGACTCTGGTACATGCTTTCTCTTTTACCACTTCCTCTTTCTTTTATAGACTGCTCTTTAGTCCAGTATTTTTTTTTTCTTTTTTTGAGTTGGAGTCTCACCCTGTTGCGCAGTCTGAAATACACCGGCATGCTCACGGCTACCCCAGCGTTGACCTGCTGGGCTCTGACTATCCTTCCTCCTCAGCCTTCCGAGTAGCCAGAACTACGTGTGCACGCTACCATGTCCGGCTAGTTTTTGATTTATTGTAGAGACAAGGTCTCACCAAGTTCCCTGGACTGGTCTTGAACCCCGTGGACTCAGGCAATTCACTCACCTCAGCCTCCCAATGTACTAGGATTACAGGCTGAGCCGCCGAGCCCAGCCTAGTCCAATAGTTCTTGAAGCATCATCCTGGGACCAGCAACATCGTCATCTGTGAACTTAATAGAAATGCAAATTCTTGGACTTTTATACCAAGTCCTCTTGAACCAGGAACTCTGTGGATGTGAAACAGTCCTCCGGATGATCCCAGTGCATGCTGAAGTTGGAGAACCACTTGAGAGGATGACTTCAATTTCATCCATACCCATATCAATTGCCTACTCATAGGAAATAATGAAATATGCTAAAATAGGTCACACTGAGTTTGTTAGGGGCATTTGTATTTTAATAGAAAATCTTGGTATAAGAGTAAGTGCTAAACCCACAGAGATGCAGTACTACTAGAGAAATTTATCTTGTTATAACTCCTTGAAGGAAAGATTTTGATGAGAAGATTGACTGAGGGCACCATCAAACATTATGCTTGATGGAGCATATTACACTTGAGCCTCACCTAAGAGTCTCCCATTTACAATATCTGTTTCTGTGTCGATTCATCACAACCTACGTATCCTGTGTTATTACCTTCTAGGTTTCTTCTCTGTATGATAACAACTTATAGGTAAACTAATCTATGCTGATGGACATTAATTTACCCACCATAAGTAGTTTATGGGGCTTTCTGGACATTATTCCTTGGTCCTATATGTTAGAAAAATCTAGATCACGTGGTGAATTGATGAGGTAGAGAGTTTCCATGAAGGTTGCTCTATCTCCTAGTGACTCTGTGATGATCTTTTTTTTTCTTCCAAAGTTGAGTTTAAATTTGTACCTGAAATATTTACCTGAAAAAAGGACCAAAAAGGAATCAATTGCTGTCTTTTATTTAAAAGACAAGTAAAGAATTACTAAATGTACTCTGAAATTTACAGGAATGCATATTTCAGTACCATATGAGGAAAACTCTCCTAAGGCCTAAAGCTGTCCATCCACAAAAGTCAAGCAGCATCACATAGGTATTAGGAGCACTTTCTTTGGAAGCAAAAGTATAGTTCATATTATGTGACAACTCTTATTAGTTGGTTGACCTTATAAGAAGGAATAAGCACACAAACCTCAGTTGTGAAAAAAAAAGATAATAATACTGTCTTCTTTATAGAGTTGTGATAATTAAGTAGAATATTAGTGAGATACTTAGCACAGTACCCAGCACAAATGAGCACTCTAAATGGTAGCTATTATTTTCATAGTTTCTAGCAGAAGCTGATTCACTACCTTGCAGTGACGCTAAGGAGGAAGCGATAAAAAAACTCTTAATGTCTATTTTGAATACATGAAACTTAGATCCTAGAAAACCATATATTCTCTAACTTTTATACTTAGACAAAAACTATTTATAGGAAACAACTAAACATAAAAAAAATCTTCCTCAATGACACTTTAAAATAATTTCGGTTGACTTATTTCTTTAGAGATCCACTTAAAAAATTCTAAATCCTCTCTTCATTGGTGATTTTTTTTACGATGAAACTCTTCTACATTTAAACCACAATTTCTTTGAGGATAGTTTCATCTTTCACAACAAAATTCAGACTCAGACATGCATTCACACTCACACAGATTATCTCTATCACTTATGTTCAATCCCATGAAGCTCAGGAAATGTTGAGTTGGTCTCAAATGCTACATGGTGTCTGAAAGAGTGGGCTTTTTCTTTTTTCTTTTTCTAGTCTGTTTCAATATAGTTTTCGGGGTGTCATTTTCTACTTCTCTGGAGTTAGGAGACAGGTAAAAGTTTTTATCAATCTGACAAGTTATTTCCTGCCATTATTCAAGGCATTTGAAATTGGATGGTTTCATTGTATACATGCTTTGATGGAGTTTGAAAAATATCAAGTAAGAATCAGCAATGTCCTGAAATGCTTAAAGGAGTGATTTTCTCTGCTGTCCTCAGAAAATGTGATTTTTAAAATGAACAATGAATGGGTAAGTCTTTTTAAACAGTGGGAAAGACTTCTTTTTATCTCATGAACAAAAAATATATTTCCAAATGAAACCAAATCCAAGAACTTAATGCAATTTTAAACTATTTCAGTGCCTTTGGTTATAAATTTTATATTTTGCTTTTCAGTCCTGTGGAATTTTTTTGGCAAAATTTGAATTAAAATAAAAGCAGAAATGCGGCTTCAAAGAGTGAAAACTTTATATCTATCACTTGTTACAATCCTTCTTAACTTAATTCCTGGCCAAATAGATGTACCATTAATTATTTATTCATGTTAGTATTGATTGAATTTGCTTTCACACTGGATGAGGGCCCTTTGAGACTCTAGAATGACAATAGAGTAGATTTCAGCCAGAGATTTATAGAGTCAATGATTATGGGTCCACAGCAACAATCTAACAAATGACTCAGGCAGAGGTTAGTGGGCATTCAGTCAGTGTCAGTGATTTGGAGGCAATACATTTATGAGAATCAATAATCATAACTCAGGCTGGAGTTTCTGGTCTGGAACCTGCACAGCTTTGTTTACTGTCAACCCATTCTGCTAAAGAAAATAGAACTATTGCATGTTCTGTTTCATGTAATTATATTTCAGTATTATGAAGTCCTTAGTATACTCATATTTGCATTAAATTGTAAGGGCAGAGTAGAGTCAGGGAGGAAGAAACAACTTTAATTTAAAAGCAAAAATCCTAGGCAGAAATCTTCTTCCACATATTAGCTGCAAGATTTTTAGACAACATTCTAAGATTAGTAGCTATAACTTACATTGAACTTGCTTTGCAGCAATGACTCTTTAAAAATTTTTATGTATAATATTTTTTGATACTTTCATTGTTCCAATTTTACAAGGAATAAAAAAAGAAACAAAACACATAGAATATAAATGACCTGTCCAAAGTCACACAGATTGGGTGAGGGGAACTGGGATTCAAGTCATGGCAATTTGGCACCAAGGCCCACATTCTTTTTTTTTTTTTTTTTTTTTGAGTTGGAGTCTCACTCTGTCACCCAGACTGGAGTGCAGTGGCCGCTCTCGGCCACTGCAACCTCGACCTGCTTGCTGGGCTCCGGCGATCCTTCCCCCTCAGCCTTCCGAGTAGCCGGAATTACAGGCATGTGCTACCACGCCCGGCTGATTTTTTGATTTATTGTAGAGATGAGGTCTCGCTGCCCAGGCGGGTCTCGAACCCACGGGCTCAGGCAATCCACTCACCTCAGCCTCCCAAAGGCACGGGACTACAGGCTGAGCCACCGAGCCCGGCTGGCCCACAATCTTAATAATTACATGTACTGTCTTAACTTTCTCATTTGTAAATTATACGAAGAAGATGACAACACTTTGGACACCAACAGCCTATGATATTTTTTATGAATTATATAATTATTATGTATTATATAATTAGGAGTTACATAATTATATAGTAATATTAATACATATTAGACATAAAATAATTTATACAAAATTATATAAATATGATAAACTGTTTATTATTATTATTATACCAGGTGCTTCAAATAAAATCATTGCAGTGTTTGTGTAAATTAAAATTTATATGCAACATCAAACCTATATTACAGATGAGGCAAATAAAATTCACAGTTAAAGCAATTTGCCAAATATTCTATAGTTAGAAAGTAGTGGAGCTGTATTTCAACTTAACATCTTCCTGATTCCAAAATTCAAACTATTTTTATTTGATCATATTGATCTTAATAATAGTAAATAATATTTCTACTTTTTAGAAGTTTAACTTTTAAAGTTGCCCTTTAGAAATTTTATTTGTTGAAAGTGAATATAGTTCTGAGTAAATTTCTAAAGTATATTGGTATAACTAGGAGAAATGGAAACACCCTTTTTCTCCCTCTGTAGTGAGTGAAATTTCTTTAGAGATAGTAGAATGATTTCCTATTTCATAACATTGCAAAATATATACCTTAACTCAACAGAAAGCTCAAATTGATTTTTTGACAGTCACTGAAGAGAATATGATATATAATTGAAATGTCATCTCCATATCATAGGTAATTTATTTCTGCAATTATAAATAATTGTTGCACAACAAAACCTTTAAAAACTACATTAAATCATCTTGAAAGAATCTTTGCACTGTAGATGCATTGAGCACAAGAAAGCGCTCTCTAGATAACTGCAAATATATGTACAGGTAAAGAGTCTGGGATAGGCAGAGAGGAAGAAAATCTAAGTTTCCTACAGAATTCAAATACAATTTAGATCCTTAAAACAATTGAATCTGACTCTTCATGGGGCCATAGTTTCAAACCACATTGAAAGGGTTAGGGATAATGGATATTTGATATGCATGTACATTGCAGCAATTACAGTTTTATAAGGTCAATTGGAATCATATGGGTAGTTTCACACAGCAAGGCTCTTTTAATACCATTAAATAACTCACTTGACTTGAAAGTCCTCAAATCAAGTCTAAAATCAGAGGACCATTTTAAAAGCACAGATATCTAGAGCCAAAGGGTCATGAGAATCTGCTCTACTTTATTTTACCTAATTAATGATAGCAAACTGGGACTTTGGTTGAGGTAACAATAATAGGATAAGATCAATCAAGTAGACAAAACCAATAGTTCATATATGTAGCCTATAAAGACATGGCAGTAGCTAGCAATTAAGTCTATGAACATCATATTATAGTAGGTTTAAAATGACATTAGAACTTAGATGTAAAAAATAGCCCAGGATTTGCCATTCCTTCCCATAGGGTTCCTGAAATAAAAACTATGCCCAGAGAAAGCAAAAATACCATTTTATTGTGAGTGGACTTTTGTATTGAATCATCCGTGGCTCTCTGATGAACTGGACAAGGATAATGAAGAAAACTACTAAACAAAGTAAGTCCAAATAGGGTAGAAACAGAGAAAGATCTGTTTAGATTACATCCTCCCCAAATAGCAATTTTGATTTCAAACTTAAATTTGAAATAAGACCAAATCGCATGTAATTGCTCAAAGAACATGAATAAAAAGTTTGTCCCCAATGCCAAAGGTGGAGATTCCCTATATTCTCTGCCTTAGACCTTTATCAAGTGTCACCTGAAGAGTCTCTTGTAGCTATACGGAATAAGACAGCACTTAAAGGAATATGTTACCCTGATCCATAATCCTTGTGAAATACCTTCCCTTTGAACTATAGACCATTGCAATATTTTCAACTTCAACTTGGATTAAACCTCTCCCCCTTGGGTATGAAGCTGAGGCTGGGTTATAGAAACAGGGAACAAGCCGGGCTCTGCGGCTCAGCCTGTAATCCCACGCCTTTGGGAGGCTGAGGTGAGTGGATTGCCTGAGCCCACGGGTTCGAGATCCGCCTGGGCAGGTGAGACCTCATCTCTACAATAAATCAAAAAATTAGCCGGGTGTGGTAGCACGCACCTGTAGTTCCAGCTACTTGGAAGGCTGAGCGGAAGGATCGCTGGAGCCCAGCAGGTCGAGGCTGCGGTGGCCGAGAGCAGCCACTGCTCTCCAGTCTGGGCGACAGAGTGAGACTCCAACTCAAAAAAAAAAAAAGAAAGAAAAGAAAAAGAAAGAAAGAAACAGGGAACAGAGAGGAACCTTTCTCCTAAATAGTTTCATACCCCTAACTTTTTCATGTACCTTTTATTAAGCCCTGAGGATTGATAGCAAACCCTATAATCAACCAAGAGTGTGCGACTCTCCTTTGGAGATGGTGATCACAGATTATCAGATAAACCCTAACCACAACTTCTGTAACCCTTGCACTACAATTCTTTCTTAGCCCAATAAATTGGGAACTTTATTCCCTCAAGATCCCTTTGCTTTTTACTTGTAGAGTATTTGAAATAGTTCAGCAAAGTGTACTAAGTTTATTCAAAATTGACCTTAAGCATAACACAAACAAAAAAACCATTCTGACACTCACTTTAAAAGTTTCTGTTACCCAAATAAGTTTCCAAAGCAAGATTTTCTGGATGTCACCAGGTGCCATCCTAGCTGGAAAACACCATCATGCCTGTCATGTATATTATAGCAGTATGTTAATGCCTTCCAACAAGTAACAATAGAGAACATGTCTCCAGGTAATTTTTTGTTCACAAATAAAACTTAAAGTCTCTGCTGTACTATGAAAGTGTCCCCTGAATTCCATTCCATGTGTTGTAAACTTGATCCCCAATGTGGCAATGTTGAGGGGTGGGGTCTAATGGGAGGTATTTGGGTCAGGGGAATACCACCCTTATAAATGGATTAATGACATTTCTGAGGGAGTGGGTTCCTTATAAAAAAATGAGTTTGAGCCTTTCTTGATCTCTTGCCCTCCCTCTCTTTGCCTTTCCACGGGGTTATGATGCTGATTGAAGGCCCTTCCTGGATACAGGTCCATCCACCTTAGACTTCACAACCCACAGAGCCACGAGCTGATATATTTCTGTTCATTATAAATAACCCAGTCTGTGGTATTCTTTTATAGTAGCACAAAATGAAGTCACACAGTCCTAATTTAAAACTTCCTCCTCTATTTTTTCCCCAGGAAAGTTGAAGTCAGAAAAGTGCCCTTCCTCCCTTACTTCTTATTCTGTCTAGTACCCGTCAGATGGTTTTTTTCTGCAGCAGCCGCCTGGATCATCTGTCACCAAAACAGGTGAAGCTTGTTGTGCATTTCCACAGCCGTGCGATACCACCGCGTTTTTAAATGGATTTAATGTTTCTAAAGATCACATGCTCCATAAAGCCAATAAGATACCCAAATACCAATCCTACATCAACAAAATTTAGAAAATACAAGCATCACCAGGATGTTAAGCAGTTTAAATTCAAGGTACCAATTTTACTCTGCAATGATATTTTCCAATGAAAATTAATGTTTCTAGAACTCTAAGACATAGATTTATTTTGATTTGCTAACCATAACACTTAGCAAAGGATTAACATTATGGATACAAGGGAGTACAAAGAAAAGGAAAACAAAATTATAAGGAATAGAGATATAGTTCTTGGTTTGGTTCTCTAGTTTGTATTCAGTGATGCCTGTGGACCACAACCCACATACGTTTATCTTAACGTTCAATCAGTTATGAAAACATACTTTCCATATTCTGGAGGAAACAACCTCAGCTTATAAAAGGACTTTCTCTATCAGAAATTGGAAGATAAAACACCCTGGATTTTTGCATAGCGAGACACTTGCGCTGCAACCCTTATACTGCCTCTCAGTTTCAATCCTCCGACCCCAAACCTTAGAAATCTGCATGGGGCTTTCTCTGTGATGAAGCTGAGCATAACCCCTATGTCAGAATACCTTAAATACTGTGTTTGACCTAAAACAAATTGTGATATCTTTCTTAATTCTGGTTTACTCAACTATTAAAAAGGCGTGATAGCATTCTACCTCATGTGGCGATGTAAAGAATTAAATGAGATGTTGGCAACATACTCCACGCAGTGTCTGGCACACAATAGTTACGAGACATATTTTCAATAAGCCACTCTCCAAACAAATTTTCTGACCTTGAGGGCCATCAGCTGTTCTCTTTTGTCTTTATCTTCAGCTGAAGGTAATGGGGCCCCGGGGTAGGGGGAATAGCAGATGATAAAACATGGAAAAGAGATTGGGTAAATTTAGGAATTATGAAGACATCAGATGTGCAGCACCAGAAAGGGTCATCCACAAGAGCTTTGCCATAGGTTTATACTTTATGCAATAATTTCCTTTTGTTGAACATTCACAAAAATCCATGTGGCACCCTAAGGTCTGTCATTTGATTACACATTGTCCTGGTAATTTTTGCTCTTCTTTATGCTTTGCTTACCCTAATAAGATTGAAACTATTTGAAATCAGCATCAGCATTTTATAGTTTGTACCTGCAATATGTAATATAGCAAAGAACAGAGAACTAACTCAGACACAGAAAGCCAAATACTGCATATTCTCACTTATATGTGGGTACTAAATGACCACAAAGATGGAAATGAGACACTGGGGAGGGTGTGGTTGGAATGGGGATAGGGTTCAAAAATTACCTATTGAGTAACATTTTCACTGTCTGGGCAATGAGCCACTTGAAGCCCAAAACCTCCCACTACACAATATGTCCATGTAACTCATGTACTTGTACACCTCTGATTCTAAAGTAAAATAAAATAATATATAAAAAAGAAAACATTGTTTATTTTCTTGTTGGTCAGTTAATGCAGAAATCATATATAACTGTGTTGTTTCTCTTTGAACTATAAAGTCATGGGTAGACATTATGGGAAGAGGGCAGACCTAGAAAAAATATGATAATAAGAAATGGTGAATTAGATGAAATGTGTACAATATGGAATCAGAGTAATACTAATATTATAACCCTCCTTTTTCACACTTTCAACCTAGTTTGGGGTTGTTCTTTATATGTTGTTATGGTATCATAATTTTGCCCAAATTAAAACATCAAGTAATAATTGGACATAGAATGTTTATGAACATACTGAGTCAAAATGATGAACAAACGTATCTTCAATGTCTGGACCACAGACAAGACAATCACTGAAATTCCTAGTCATTTAAGGTAATAATTATGGAATCTATATCTGTTAAATAATATGGTGCCCACTGGATAAATTATTAATTCTTCTTTGTGATACAAGTGCATTGTAACGTGCAACAATTCTATTCTTTTGTTTGTGGCTCTGTGATTGAGACTATTTATAAATGAAGCTACTTTTTATTGTGTGAAGCTCTTCTTTTTAACTATTTTCTGCCATTAATCACAAAGAAGGGTAAATTGATGTTTGTATAGTATATCTGGAGTCCAGAACTTCTGCCTTGCTTCAGTTAAATAAACTGGTTTCTTTTTAAAGATTCTTTAGTTCACCTTTAGTGACTTTTCCTCCCTTGGTGGAGTGTGGTGTCATACTATTGCTAAATGTCCTCAGGCAAAGAGAGCATAGTTCAGCTCCCATGCCAGTGGGTCATCGGTCTGGGACAAAAGTCAACATATGTTAGGTGAACTCTGCACACCCACCTGGCCCTGGAGAGCTGAATGAACCACGGTGCGGTCTCTTTTCAAAAAGCGGTTGAGGAGACGAAAGGAAATCAGACTTAAAAATGTCTGACTTAGTACTTGTGCTTTGTTAGTACATTTTCTAACAATCATGCATAAGTATTTATTAATGAAAGGAGATAATTATAAAAAAGATTTATAAATAAGAAGCATTCCACTTAAAATCTTGCTGACTATAAAAGTAATTTAACATGAGGTCTTAGGGTTAAGTGCATTTTCCCTGACATTGCTATTTAACCTCTATTTTATTAAAATACTGCTTTACATCAGTGTTTCAGTTAGTGTTTCAGTTATTGATTTAACTAATATAAAATATTTTTATTAAACATCATAAAATGATAATTAGAACAATTATAATGATATTTTACCACTTTACTGCTTTTTATTTACCTATTATTGTGCTAAAGACTCTAGTGTTTCATTTACTTACATATAAAATATGTAATTCAACTGAATACAATGATAAAAATGGGTGGAAAATATGGTGAACAGAGTGGGCAGAGAAGTCTTTAGATAATTATACATGGAGGGAAAAATACAACAAAAAAGTGTTCATTTTTTTTTTTTGACCATCCCAGAAGAAAACCAATAGAAGCTTCTAATAAAGTAAGCGTGTGCCTCTCACTGTCAGGGACCTGAAGAAGTTTGGCAGTTTGTGTAGCTCCACCGAGGAGTGGTTTCTAGCTCCCTAGAAGGGTGGACGGGGGAAGGAAATGGGAGAGAGAGTGAATTGCTTAAATGACACATAGAAAAATAAAGATCCCTCATAAAGAAGAAACAGTGCGATTCCGGCTACTTGGAAGGCTGAGGTGGAAGGATCGCCGGAGACCAGCAGGTCGAGGCTGCGGTGGCTGGGAGCGGCCACTGCACTCCAGTCTGGGTGACAGAGTGAGACTCCAACTCAAAAAAAAAGAAAAAGAAACAGTGCTGAGCCACACGTAAAGCTGAGATAGGGTTTATTTTGGCTGTCTCTGGGACTTTGTATAGCCACAGAGTCTGGGGAAAACTAAGACACTGAAGAGAAAACTAGTGCCCACCAAGTCCTTTGTGCTAGCCCAGAAAAAAGGATAAATGTCAGTGGCTGCAGGTAACGTGCTTTGCTGACTAAGAACACCCAGGAATGCTCTATATTTATATACGTGCTTCACATTTAATGTTTAATATGTACAGAGAATGTGTGTTCATTAATTAAATTTCTGCATCTTTATAAGAATACTTGCAACATATTCTAGATATTCTCAGGAGAGCTCGGAAAAGAAAGAATATCTCCAGCAAGATTCCATAAAAATTCCTGAAAAATTGTCCAGGTAAAAATACTACATATATAATATAAGCAGATATTTAGAAGACACTTGCATGTAACCTAGTACTGACTGTGCTTATTAAACACACACACACACACACACACACACACACACACACACACACACACACACACTTAAATACGTAAAGATTAAAACAAAATAAAAATCTTTCTATTATTTATAGCTTTTAGTTCATATTCCCCTTAAACTATAAGTTTTGTCTTCTATAGGTATATTTATGATCCTTTAAAATAAGGCAGTCTTAAAATTAAAAAAAATTACTTAATCTCAATTGAACTCCTTCAGTTAAACATATACACTATGATGCATTCTAAGCACCTAATGATGGCTTTTAATATTATCTAAAGTAAAATAATTATAATTCACAATAAAATATGCTGTTTTATGAAAACAACTATCAAAATCACATCGTCTACAATTAAAATTAGATAAATACTTAAAAATTCCCAATTTTGAGGGGTATTATTCTATGTCATAATGTAAAAACTGGTTTAGAAAGCTAAGGTGGGTTTTCACTTCTGAAAGGTTGGAATAGATATATTCCTTCCTATTCTCTTTCCCATTAACTACAGATAAAATCTCTGGAGAGAAAGCGATATATAGATGTTACAAAAATCTTCCCCTAGCCAGAATGACTGAGAGAAAAAGCCCAAACACAATCAGAAACACAAAAGATCAAATTACAACTGACCCCAAAGAAATAAAAAGATCATTAGAGGATACTATGCACACCTGTATAGAAACCAACTCGATAACCTAAATGAAATGGAGGACTTTCTGACATCACACAATCTTCCAAGGTTAAAAGAAGACGAAATTGAGACACTAAATAGACCAATAGCAACCCAATAAATTGACTCTGTCATAAGAAAATTACCTACCAAGAAAAAAAAAAAAGTCCTGGACTAGATGGTTTCCCTGAGGAATTCTATAAAGCATTTAAGGAGGAGCTGATACCAATACTATTGAAAGTATTCCAGGCAACTGAGAAAGACAGAACTCTCCCCAAAGTATTTTATGAAGCTAACATTATACTAATATCCAAACCAGGCCAAGATCCAACAAAGAAAGAGGAAATACAGGCCAAATATCCCTGATGAACATAGATGCAAAAATTCTCAAAAAGATTCTAGCATATTGGATCCAGCAACACATCTCAAAAATTATCCACCATGACTAAGTAGACTTCATCTCAGGATGCAGGGCTGCTTTCACATCTGCAAGACCATAAATGTAATTAAATACACCAACAGATGGAAAAAAAAAAAAAAAAGAACCACATGATTCTATCATTAGACACAGAAAAGGTTTTTGACAAAATCCGGCATCCATTCTTGATAAAAACTCTTGAACACTTAGGTATAGAGGGAACACACTTCAAAATAGTAAAAGCCATCTAGGATAAACCCACAGTCAACATATTAAATGGACAGGAAATGGAGGCATTTCTTCTGAAAACTGGAGCAAGACAAACCTACCCACTCTCATTCCTCCTGTTCAACATAGTGTTGGAAGTTCTAGTTAGAGCAATCAGATAGGAGAAGGAAATCAGGGGTATCCAAATAAAAAAAGAGGAAGTTAAACTATCTTTCTGCAGACAATATAATCCTATAGCTAATAAACCCAAGGGAATCTGTCAAAAATCTCTTTGTGCTGAAAAGAGTTTTGCAAAGTTTCTGGGTATAAAATCAACATGCAAAGGACAGTCACATTTTTATACACCAACAACAAGCAGGTAGAGAACCATATAAAAATATAATCCACGGGCTCGGTGGCTCAGCCTGTAATCCCAGCACTTTGGGAGGCTGAGGTGAGTGGATTGCCTGAGCCCGTGGGTTTGAGACCCGCCTGAGTGACTTGGCGAGACCTCATCTCTACAATAAATCAAAAAATTAGCCAGGTGTGGTAGTGCGCGCCTGTAGTTCTGGCTACTTGGAAGCCTGAGGCAGAAGGATCGCCGGAGCCCAGCAGCTCGAGGCTGCAGTGGCGGGGAGTGGCCACTGCACTCCAGTCTGGGTGACAGAGTGAGACTCCAACTCAATAATAATAATAATAATAATAATAATCCCATTTACAATAGCAACAAAAAAATGAAATACCTTAACATTTTACTTACCAGAGAAGTGAAATATATTTGCAATGGAAATTACAAAGCACTGATCAAATAAATTAAAGAAGTTGCAAATAAATGAGAAAATATTCCATGCTCATAGACTGGAAGCATAAGCATTGTTAAGATATCTACCCTACCCAAGGCAATCTACAGATTCAATAAAATGCCAATTAAATTACAATCATCATTATTCTCAGACGTGGAAAAAATGATACTGAAATTCATATGGAGACAAAAATGATCGCAAATACCCAAAAATATCCTCAGCAAGAAAACAAAGTGGGAGGTATCACACACTCCCAGACATCAAACTTTACTATAAGGTTACAATAATAATAATACTAAAAACCCTGGTTTTGGTACAAGACCAATGGAACACAGCAGAGATTTCAGAAATAGAACCTCAATTTCTCAACCAACACCTCTTTGACAAAGCCTCCACCAACAACCGGTGGAGAGAGGAGAATCTATTCAGTAAATGGTGAAGCGAAAACTGGCTGACCACATGCAAAGGAATGAAACAGAACCCCTGTCTATCACCACACACAAACATCAACTCCAAGTGGATCAAGACCTAAACATAAAATATCAAAATGTAAGAATCTTAAAGGGGATCTCGGCAAGATGGCGATGGAACAAATCAGAGTGTGAGAGTCTTCGCTCAAGCTAGTGTCCATAAAGACTCTTTGCATGAGTGATTGTGTGTCGGTGGATGAGTGAAAGTCCATCTGAGGGGAGATTTGGGTTTATGCACCCAGGGTTGTCCTCCAGAGGTTACTGCAACCTACCACCACCTGAGATTAGAACTCCCAATGTGCAGAATCATCTGCTGTTCTCAGGGCTCTCTTGGAAGGAAACAGTGGAGAGCAGCTGCTCCTCACTACCTGGCACATGGCCTGTACCATCACCTGAAGCAGCAGACTGGCATGAGCCCCAGGGACCATGGAGAAGGCAAGACGTGGAGATATGGAGAAGAGCCTTGCTGCCAGTGAGGGGAAGTCAACCGGTGCCGTCTTCTCTGTCCCAGGACTAGGGAGAGACCTGCACTGCCCTGCTCAGCTCTACCCGGCCTCCAGCCTGGGACCCAGAAGCTATCCCCTCATCAGACTTGGAGTGGCAGATGCCACCCCCGCCCCATGCTGGAACAGGCAAAGACACATCATATCTGAATGGGAGACTTGATAGCAGTACCAGCAAGTTGGGTGAATCCATATCTGATCCATCCTCCTCCCTCAGTAGAATGTAGGGGATCTGATCGACAGTGAGAGCAGCCCTATCAACTTGTGCTGAGTGCAAAGAGACTGGAGATTGGAGCTATTCCCTAACACCATGGTGGCAGCTGAAAGAAGGAACTTCGAATTACAGAAATGGCCACTGAGTGAGGGTGTTCTTTTCCTTGCTTGATTTTTTTTTTTGCTTTGTGTTTTATTTTGTCTTCTGTTTCTTTCTGTTTTTGTTTATGTTTTCATACTTGCTTAGTTTCTGTTCTTCTAATGTTTTTTGGGTACTTGTATGATTGTCTGTATTTTTTTGGTTTCTTCTTTGTATTTTTCTCTGTTTATTCACCAGTTGGTAGTTCTGTCTGTTTTCTCTCTTCTTCTTCTCTCTCTCCACCTTCCATTTGTCTTTCTTCTTCCTTTTTGTTATTTCATTTTGCTTTCAGGGAGCAAACAGACACCTCCACTGCATGGACAGATTGTAAGGCAGTGGGAAGGAGGTTCCAAGGGGCTCACATACCTGTCAGCAGATACAGGGATCATCAGATAGTGTCTGAATCACAGCGCCCCCTTAATTAAATTTCAAAACTGCAAAAAGGAAAGATTCTCCCTACCCAAGTCGAGCTTCAGAACTGAACAAAGTCAGAAGATCTGCATAAGGAAGAATAGGAGTTTGAACAAACAGAAGGTAAAGCTATCCCTCTTATCATTGAACAATAGAATTAAAGAAGAGGTGAAAAAAGGGAGAGGAAATGAAGAAAAACCAAAGGAAGAATATGGTTCTCACACAGACACCTGGGAGGGCAACCACTGAGAATACAGACGTCAGAACTCAAACAATGAAGCTCACCCAGAATGACTGTTCTCAAACCACAAACCCAGATATCAAGATATTAATAGAGAATAAATAAACATGAGGAGAGACAAGAAGAAAGAATGGAGGAGTTGATAATTGTGATAACAGCAATAAAGAATACAGTGAATGAAATAAATAACAAACTGATAAGCATGGAAAACAGAATTAACCAAGCAGAAAAAAGAATCTCTGTGCTCGAGGACCAAAATATGGAACTAATCCAAACTGTTAAAAACATAGAAATGAAGCTTAAAAAGACAGAACAAACCCTCCAAGAGATGAGTGATTATACCAAGACACCAAACCTAAGATTAATTGGAGTCTCTGAGGCAGATAGAAAGACAGAGACTACCCTGAAACAAATATTCATGGCAACCATGAATTCATCCAAGAAAACTTCCTGCATCTCATCAGAGACGTGATCATTCAAACACAAGATTTCAGAGAATGTCTGCAAGACAACAGATGAGAAGACCAACTTCTAGACACATAGTAATTGCTCACATAAAGTAAGTATAAAAGAAAAAAAATCCTAAAGGCAGCAAGAAAGAAGGGTCAGACTACCTAATGGGGAAGATTGAATAAAATAGAAGCAGACTTATCTATAGAAACACTTCAGGCTAGGAGAGCTTTGAGATCAACCTTCAAAGTTCTCAAAGATAAACAATTTCAACCAAGAATTACCCACCCAAGTAAGTTAATTTTCATCAGTGTTAGAGAATTAAAATCCTTCCCAGACATTCAATCCCTAACAGTTTACGCTGCCTCTTAAGACCAGCTCTATAAGAAACACTTAAGAAAGTATTAAACACAGAAGAAAGAAAGAAAGAAAAAGAATGACAATGCCCTTCCCAAGAATGCAGGGAAAAGATTGAAAACACACATGAATCAACCCAAAAATCAAAGGAAACACAACAAACAAATAAAAAAACAAACAGCCTCCACAGCAAAAGACTCTTTAAGAACCTCATGACAGGGATAAACTCTCACATCTCAATAATTAGCCTGAAAGTGAAGGGACTAAATGCACCACTGAAAAGATATAGAATGGGAAATTGGATAAAATATCATGATGTAGCAATATGTTATTTCCAAGAGACTTATCTCACCAGAAAGGACACTCACAGACACAAAGTAAGAGGATGGAAAACAAATTTTCTGGTGAATGGAACAGAAAAGAAAGCAGGAGTCACAACCCTAATATCAGACAAAATATGCTTTAAGTTATCAAAAATTTTAAGAGATATAGAAGGTCACTACATAATAATAAAAGATTCAATTCATCAACAAGAAATATCTATCCTAAACATTTATGTACCCAACATAGGAGCACCAACTTTCATAAAGCAGTTTCTAGGTAAACTAAAAAAAGATAATTTCATTGTGCTTTTTATTTGGGTTTCTGTTTGTTTATTGCTAGTGAAAATGACAAAATGAAATACCTTGACATCTTCCTAACCAGAGAATCAAAGACTTTTACAGTGAAAACTACAAAACACTGCCCAAAGAAATCAAAGATGACACAAATAGCAAAATATTCCATGCTCATAGATTAGAAGAGTGAACATTGTTAAGATATCCATCCTACCAAAGACAATCCACAGATTTAACACAAATATCCATTAAGTTACCAGCATCATCCTTCTCAGACCTGGAAATGACAATGCAGGAACACATATGGAAACATAAGCAACCACAAATAGCCAAAAAAACCCTCAGCAACGAAAACAAGTAGGAGGTATCACACTCCCAGACTTCAAACTGTATTATAAAGCTACAATAATCAAAGTAGCCTGTATTGGGAGAAGAACAGGCATATAAACCTATGGAACAGGATAGAGATTCCAGAAGCAAAACCTCAATTTCTCAACCAACTCATCTTCAACAAAGTCTCCACCACCAACCACTGGGGAGAGGAGAACCTATTCAGTAAATGATGCTGGGAAAACTGGCTGACCACATGGAGAAAATTAAAACAAGACCTCTACCTATCACCATACACAAAAATCTACTCTAAATGGATCAAAGACCTAAACATAAAACCTCAAACTATAAGAACCTTAGAAAATGCAGGAGACATCCTTATGGACCTTGGAACTGGCAACCAATTCCTGATCAAAACCCCAAGTTCTCATACCAAAACACATAAGCTAGACAAGTGCACCTCATCAAACTTACAAGCTTCTGCAAAGTCAAAGAAACCAACAAGAGAGTGGGGAGACAGCCCACAGACAGGTAACAAGTATTTGTCAACTGTATATCTGACAAAGGCCTAACATCTAGAATCTACAAGGAACTCAAACATGCAGAAAAGAAAAAAAACAAACAACCTCATTACAAAGTGGGTAAAATATACAAGTAGACACTTCTCATAAAAAAAACCATGAACAACCACCAAATGCATGAAAAAAAAAACTGTCCCACTAGTCATCAAATAAATGCAAATTAAAACCACATTAAGATACAACCTAATTCAACTCAGGGTGACCACCATCAATAACTCAAAAAACAACAGAAGCTGGAGAGGATGTGGGGAAAAGGGAACACTTCTATACTGTTGGTGGGAGTGTAAACTAGTACAACCTCTGTGGAAAACAGTTTGGTGATTCCTAAAGGAACTAAAATTCTGTATGAACCTGCTATCCCCCTACTGGGAATATACCAAGGGGAGCTCAAATCACTCTATGAAAAAGATACCTGCACATGCAGACACTCCTCAAAAGAAGATATACAAGCAGCCAGGAAACACATTAAAAAATGTGGTTTCACTAATGATAACAGAAACCACACTGAAATACCATCTACTTCCAGTAAGAATGGCCATCATTAATAAAACAAAGATAATAGATGCTGGTGAGAATGTGGAGAAATGAGAATATTTTTACACTGTTGGTAGGAGTGCAAACGAATTCAATCCTTATGGAAAACAGTGTGACTATTTCTAAGAGAACTAGAAATTGACCTTTCATATGATCCAGCAATTCTTTTTCTGGGAATATGCCCAGAGAAGCTCAAGTCATTTAACAAAAAAGGTACCGCTGCATGCATGTTTATTGCAGCCCTATTCACAATAGCAAAAGCATGGAACCCACTGTGCTGCCCATCAAAAGTGGACTGGATAAAAAAATGTACTACATATACACAAATAGAATATTACACAGCCATAAAGAAAGACAACACGATGGACTTCACAGCAACTTGGATGAATTTGGAGTCTATCACACTTAGTGATCTATCACAGAAACAAAGAACTGAGTATCACAAGTCCTCACTAATAAGTGAACCCTGAACAGCTATCATAGTACTACTAAAAAGGGATTGGCAGTAGCAGGACACTGCCAGGGAAGAGGGGTATATAACATCAATAAGGGTGTCTGATCCTAATCCAGGCAAAGTGAGGTCTGATGGGAAGCCCAAAATTTTACCTGTACCTAAACAACATATGTATGCAGTCCTGACTAGTACCTCACAGTTTTAAAATAAAATAAAATATATTTCTTTAAAAAAGGAAAATCCTTGCTGTTATGGAATAGCTCTATATCATGATTGTGGTAATGGTTACACTACACAAATCTTCATGTGTACTAAAACGATGTGGAAGTATACATACACGTTGTACCATTGTCAATTTTATAATTTTAATTTTATATCATAGTTTTATAACATATAATTATTTGGAGAAATTAGATTATGGGTACATGGAGCTTATGTATACAAATTTTTTTTTTATTGAGTTGGAGTCTCACTCTGTTGCCCAGGTTGGAGTGCAGTGGCACGCTTACAGCCACCTTAGCCTCAACCTGCTGGGCTCAGGCGATCCTTTCACCTGAGCCTTCCAAGTAGCTGGAACTACAAGTGTGCTGCCACACCCAGCTTATTTTTTTATTTATTGTAGATACAAGTTCCTGCCAAGTTCCTCAGGCTGGTCTCAAACCCCTGAGCTCAGGAAATCCTCTTGCCTTGGCCTCCCAAATTGCTGGGATTACAAGCTTGAGTCACCACACCAGGCCAAATGTATAATTTTTGAAAATTTCTGTGAATCTCTAAAAACTGTGACTCAAAATAGAAACTTTAAAAAATAGCTATTATAAGACATGTGCAAACTTTAGAGAGCAAGATCCTTATGAAGATCTTTGAGGAAGATCTAGAGCAAGACTTTAGCATAAAAATTGCTTTTATCATATTGTATAAGGTCAGTGTCAATAAACCAAGGCAATTCTTTTCTTGCTTTTTAAAAAAAATTTCAGTAGCTTCAGGGTGGACAAATGGTTTTGGTTACACAATGCATTGTATTGTGAATGAAGTCTGGTCTTTCAGTGTCCCCACCACATCCACCTTGCCCATTCTACCCAATAGGTGATTTTTCATCCTCTACTACTTCCCATTCTCCCCCTCTGAGTGTCTAGTGTCAATTATGCCATTTTATAGACAAGACAATTTTTAAATTTTATCGTAATACAGAGTTAACTTTTGTTAAATTATTAATTGCAGCAGTCATTGAATGATTAGATTTAAATTGTCACCTGTGATAAGATGTCCTTGTTTTTATTATCGCATACTGTTCTATTGCTCGTATATACCACATTTTCTTTATCCATTCTTCCATAAATAGACATTTACATTGTTATACAACATGGATGAACTTTGAGGACACTATGCTAAGTGAAATCAGCCAGTCACAGAGGCACACATACTGTAAGATTCCAGTAATACAAGGTATCTAACCTAGTCAAACATAGAAATTGAAAGTAGAATGGTGGTTTCCGGAAGTTAGGGTGAGAAGAAAATGAGTAGTTGCTGTTCAATGAGAATAGAGTTCCAGTCATGAAAGATGAGGAAAGTTCTAGAGACCTGCTGTATAACATGGTGTTTAGAGGTAATAATAAAACTGTACCACATTCTTAAATATTTGTGAAGAAGGTAGATTTCTTGTTATGCGGGTTTTTTTAGCACAATGAAGAAAAGTTAAATTACCAAAGTAAACATTTTTCCTTAGGTTTCATGTTATGTGCCTTTATTAACAAAACAAAAAGCTAAATTACCAAAGTGAATATTTTTTTAGATCATCAGTATTATTCATGCTGTAATCCAAAAGTATGCTAACAATAAACTTTGTGTTACAAGTTTGTGTTGAGATAAAGAGTTTGGTCACAATCCACTGTCAAAGTAAGTATTCTGTTTCAGAAAGACATCTGTCAATTTCTTAACAGCAATACTTTACTAATGAAGAAAGCAATGCATTGAATTACATTTTGGATCAAGCTTCTTACCTCTCAGTGCATCAGTAGCAAATAGTTTGGTAACTGGAAACTTTGAGTAGCGTGGGTATTTCTATTCTTTATGAGTCATTTTAAGAAGAGATAGTAAAATACAGAAAGTATAACCACAGGCTGGGCATGGTGACTCATGCCTGTAATACCAGCACTTTGGGTGGCCAAGGTGGGAGAATCATTGAAGCCAGGTGACTGAGTCCAGCCTGGGCAACATAATGAGACCCCACCTCTACTATATATAATAGTAGACAAGCATGGAGACCTGTGCCCATAGTCCTAGGTAATCAGGAGGCTAAGGCAGTAAGATCACTTGAGCCCAGGAGTTCCAGGTGTTGTGTTATTATTGTCCCACTGCACTTCAACTTGGAGTGCAAAGAAATAAACATAAAAACATAAGATAAAAAATAAATTACCACTAGAAAGGCAGAATGATTTCCTTATTCTTACACACAAACACACACACACACACACACACACACACACACACACACAACTCTGGGAGGCATGTCTTCTGGTAGGTGCATTGATTGCTAAGGTATGCACAGTAATGATATCTTCAGAAGAGTTTTTAAAAAATTTCAAAATCAAGAGAAGTTTGGCCTTTTTGTTTTGTTTTAAATTATCAGTAATTAGATCACTGATTATTAAAACTAAATAAGAAAACAAACAAGCAAAAGCTCTTTACCACCCAATAAATAAAGCTTAAGGAGCCTGGGGAAGATGGTGACTGAACCAGTCGGACTATGTGAGTCCCGGTGTGAGTGAGTAGGTGTATGTAAAATTTTGTGTTTGTGCTGATAAGCAAGTGGGCATGTGAGTGGCTCACTGAGTGAAGGCTAGGGAGCTAGCGACCTGGGCTCTCCTAGTGCAGTGGCTGGTGCTGCAGCTGCTGGGCTCCTGATTCCCAGGATGGAGAAGCTGAGTGCCGTTTTTTTTAAAATCAACAAAACACTTCTCAGGAAGAAAATGCTGGGAGAGACTAAGTGGGGCTCAAGAGCATGTGGCCAGGGTCCTGGTGCAACAGCTGGTGCTGCAGCTTCTCTGCTTGGTCTCTTCCCAGGTTGCAGAAGCCGAATGCCATTTTTTAAAAAAATAAACAAAAGCTTTCCTGTGAAGAAGTGACAGGGAGAGGACTACAGACCCAGCTCGGCCTCACCACAGCAACAGGAGAGACTGCAGGCTCCAGGCTTTGCCTCACCACTTCAGCGCCTGGCAGGACACTGGCAGCAGGGGCTGCAGAGGAGTCCAGAGGCAGAGTCCCATGGAAGAGGACAAGAGAGGCACCCCACCACCATCTTGAAGGCGGGGCAGGAAAGTGTTCCGACTTGCTCACCACAGAGCAGCAGACCCAGTCTCCGTGCCTGGCAGATCCATTGTGACCCAGAGGGAATATCCTGATAGCACAAACTTCAGAGGGACCTGATGAGTCCAGAGTCTCAAGTGTCCCACCACCTACCCTGATCCAGACATGGGACGAAGGATGTGGCCAGAAAAGGACGAGGAAGGACTCCAAAGAGATCAGGGGTGAGTCTGGGGCTGACCCAATGCCCCTCCTCCCCAGTAATCCTCTGAACATCAGACCCACACAGCTGGACCATGACTGAGAAATATAAACCCAGGTGGGGCCTGGATGGCAGTCGCAATAGGAGAACTCCATTCCAGGACAGGCCTGGCTGGGGCACCCCGCCCATGAGTCCATACCTGGGGAAGAGACAATCCCATACCTCCCCACCAGAGATCTCCCTAACCATATGGTGGGAGGGGAGGACTGAAGCCCTGCCCACCTCCACTGCCCCTCCTCCTTCCCTGCTCCAGACCCTGAGGAGAGAGTGAAGGAGGTAGCTCTGCAGGAGAGGCCAGATTAGAGGAACAATTACAGGGCATGCCACAAGAAGGCAGGTTTTATTTTTTTAATTTTTAACTTTTTAAATTTTTTAAAAATTTTCTGCCTATCTGTTAGTCCATCTATTTTTCAAATATTTTTCATTGTACATGAATGTATGTGAGGGTTTGATCTGCATCCCCTACAAATTTTTTTCTTTTCTTTCTCTGTTTCTTTCTTCTTCTATCAGTTGTTTCCTGTCTATGTGTGTATGTGAATGATTGAGTGTTAATCTTTCAATTTTGTATTTGTTGGTTTGTTTTTATCTTTTGCTCATCTTTTTTTATTTTCATTTTTATAGCTTTAAGATGTGTGTCAATATATGTGTGAGGGTTTGATCTGAAATTTTTTTCCCAGTCTTTCTGTTTTTCTTCTCCATTCACTTTATGTTAGGTGTGTGTGTGTGTGTGTGTGTGTGTGTGTGTGTGTGTGTGTGTGTTCAGTTTTCTTGCTTTTTTGTTGTTGTTGTTTGTTTTGTTTCACTTTGTTGTCATTCCAGTTTATTTTGGAGAGTATGTGTATGTCTGTGTGTGTTTGTGTGTATTAATTGTTTTGCAATGGTTTCTGCTTTGTATTGTCATATAGGATGGTGATGGGGAGTGGGTCTACAGGAACACATACTACAATAAGTGAACATTGTAATGTGCAAGTAGTTCTGAATCCTAGCGCCCATTCCCTACTTTATTTGACTTTCAAAAACTACAAGAGAAAGCAAAGCTTCCTCCTATCCACCATCCTATTTCAAAATAGAAAAAATCTAGAGCATGGATCAGGGAAGAATAGAGGGCTGAGTGAACATCAGAAGGAAAGCCTCTCCCACTGACACTGAATAATAGAACTAAAGAGAAAAACAAGAGATCTGTCACAAATGAGGAAAACCAAAGGAAGACCACAGGCAATTTCAAGTGTAACAAAGAGAAAACTTCTAAAAATCAGACCTTGGTGCCCAAACAATGGAAGTCACCAACAACTTGACCCCAGAATACCACAGGGATTAGAGAATGGATGGAAAGAGTGAGTAGGACTCAAGAAAGACAAGATGCAACACTGAAAGAACTTGTAACAGAGATTTTGGCAATAAAAAAATTTCACCCAGGAATAAATAACCAAATGACAAGCATGGAGAACAGAATTAAACTAGGTGAATAAATAATTATTGGGAGCCAGCCTTGGAGGCCCACCTGATTTACAGGGTCCTGGTGGGCTGAAGACCCCGGGCTGCAGGGCAAGCCTGGAAAGCTGAAGCCCTCTGTCTTCCACCTTTGCTGTTTGGTGCAGCCAAAGAATTCTGTGCAGTCGTGGAAGAAGAAAATGGCATGTTTATGTGAAATACTCACAGCTAACCTGGAAATGTCATGGTTCATTTTACTATTTCCCACTATGCTGTTTGGCCTTTTCTAACATATGCAAGGATTAAACTCTGAAGCACATCAAGAATGCTTTCTTTCACTTGTTTATAAGTTACTGGATATTGCTTGAGTAAAAAATGATATAAGTATATTCACTTCTTATTTGATTTAGAATTATGTAGTTTAGTGTTTACACATAGAAACACAAGTTTATAGTAAGTTCATTATAAATTAATTATAAGTTCTAACACTTATTTAGGAGTTATGTAGGTGATTTGTAACACTGTTTTCACAGATTTAGAAGATTAATCTTTAAGGTTTTTACTTAATTCAATAGTTAAAATTCTAAGTTAATGTTTATAGAGTGGATTTTCACTGAACTCATAATATACTAATCAGACACTTTTATGATAAATTAGCTAAAGACAGAAAACAACCTTGGGGGCCTGGGAAACATTAATAAATGCTTCTTTTGAGTTTTCTTTAGAAATAAACACTGCAGGATAAGAGAAAAGTAACAGAGACACCTGGACAAGAGAGGCGATTACAAAGCTCTGAAGGTCATAGAATCCCCAGAAGGAAAACTACTGCTACATGAAGAAATGTGCACTTGGAAACTTTCTTGAGACATTTCAAGGACTGTAATTTGGGACTTTGGGCTAAAACTATCATTTTTGGCTTTATAAATAAGACTCATTGTCTGAATGTTTATAGGGATCTTGGTTTGTTTGTTGCTAAGACCACTAGATGGTGGTAACTTTTAAAGGATATGTATGTGAAGGAATTTTCTTTGTCTTGCCCCTTTACAAATGGTATAAAAGCTTTCCATTAGCCAACATTAAACAGCATCTGTTCAGGAAGCAGGTGTCCGAGTATATTATTTTCGTCTTTTGCCTATTTGTCTCTCCTTCAGGAAACCTCACAACCTGGCAGGGGCTGGACCCCCGCAAATAATCTCAGAACTTGAAGACTAGATCATGGAATTAACCCAATCTGTAAAAAACATAGAAAGAAGACTCAGAAAGAAAGAACAGAGCCTACAAGAGATGTGTGATTATATCAAGAGACCGAACCTATACCTGATTGGTATCCCAGAAGAAGAAAGGGAAATGGAGAACAACCTGGAGCATGTGTTTCAGTAGGTAATCCAAGAAAACTTTTCTCATCTCACTAGAGATGTGACCAGCCAAGCAGAAAAGATACAGAGAACCCCCATAAGACATCAAATGAGAATAACAATCTCTAGACATATAGTAATTCACCTACACAAAGTAGACCCAAAAGAAAAAATCCTAAAGGTAAATTTTTTTCCCAGACTACCTACTGGGGAAAACCAATCAGAATACCAGAAGACTGATCGGCAGAAACACTACAAGCAAGAAGGGACTGGAGTCCCATATTCAAAGTCCTAAAAAATAAACAATATCAACCAAGAAGTTCCTACCCAGTCAAGCTCAGTTTCATCAGTGATAGAGAATTAAAATCCTTCCCAGACAAACAATCCCTAAGAGATTATGCACCTTCCAGACCAGTTCTACAGGAAACACTTAAAAAGATATTAAGCACAGAAGAAAGAAAAAAAGGATGACCACATGCTTCTCAAAAGAACAGTAGAGCACAGAATCAACAGAGAATGCAGTGAAACAAGAAACTTGAAAACACACACATACATCAACCCCAAAGACAAAAGAAAACAAGCAAAGGAAAAATTTTATAAGAACTTCATGACAAGGATAAGAAATCACATTTCAATAATCAGCTTGAATGTGAATGAACTAAATGCACCACTGAAAAGATACAGATTGGCAAAATGGATAAGAATCCATGACTCAATTAATTGCCGCATCCAGGAAACTCATCTTACCTCAAGGGACGTACACAGAATCAAAGTTAAAAGATGGAAAATGAGCTTCCAGGCAAATTAATCACAAAAGAAGGCAGGAGGCATGATCTTAATATCAGACAAAACAACATTTAAGCTATCAAAAATGTAAAAAGATGCAAAAGGACACTAACAATGATAAAAGGTTCAATTCATCAACAAGAAATATGCATCCTAAACACATATGCACCCAACACAGGAGCACCAGCATTTATAAAGCAACTACTAAATAAACTAAGAAAAGATGTTGACTCTAACAATATTATAGCAGGGGACTTGAGTACCCCACTAATGGCCCAAGATAAATCATTAAGGCACAAAATCAACAAAGAGATACAGAACCTAAACTTGACACTCAATCAAATTGACTTTATACATACCTACAGATTATCCCACACAACAACACAGAATAAACATTCTACTCCTCATCACATGGAATGTACCCCAAGATTGATCACATTCTTGGCCATAAAACAAGAATAAACAAATTCCATAAGGTTGAAATATTGCCATGCACTTTCTCAGACCACAGTGAAATAAAAATAAATATCAACATCATCAAAATTTCCCCAAAGCTCACAAAGACATGAACACTAAACAGCATGATGCTGAACAATTACTAGGTCAACACTGAAATCAAAGCATAAATTAAAGGATTCCTGGAAACAAATGAAAATAAGCAACATCTAACCAAAACCTCTGGGATGACATGAAATTGGTTGTAAGAAGTTAATTTTTATCTCTATGAGCACACATCCAGAAAATAGAAAGATCACAAGTTGAGAGCCTAACAAATCACCTAAGGGAGGTGGATAGAGAAGACCATCAAAATTTCAACTTTAGCAGAAGAATCCAAATCACCAAAATAAGAGCCCAAATATAGGACATAAAAAACAAAAAAATTATAGAAAAATATCAACAAAACAAAAAGCTAATTTTTTTTTTTTGGAGTTGGAGTCTCACTCTGTCTCCCAGACTGGAGTGCAGTGGCTGCTCCCGGCCACCGTAGCCTTGACTGGCTGGGCTCCAGCGATCCTTCCGCCTCAGCCTTCCAAGTAGCCGGAATTACAGGCATGCGCTACCACGCCCGGCTGATTTTTTAATTTATTGTAGAGATGAGGTCTCACTGCCCAGGCGGGTCTCGAACCCACGGGGTCAGGCAATCCACTCACCTCAGCCTCCCAAAGGTGCGGGATTACAGGCTGAGCCACCGAGCCCGGCTAGAAAGCTAATTTTTTGAAAGAATTAACGAGATTGATGGACACCTAGCCAGAAGGACCAAGGATAAGAGAGAAAATTCCAAATAAACACAATCAGAAATACAAAAGATCAAATCACAACTGACCCTGAAGAAACACAAAAGATTATCAGAGATCACTATATCCACCTTTATGGAAACACAATTGATAACCTAAAAGAAATGGAGGACTTACTGACATCACACAACCACAACAGGTTGAAACAAATAGACATTGACACAATAAACACACCAATAAAAACCCAGGAAATTCACTCTGTCATAGGAAAACTATCTAAAAAAAAAAAAAAAACAGCCCTGGACCAGATGGCTTTCCAGCAGAATTCTGAAAAATGTACAAGGTGGAGCTGATACCAATCCCAGGCAATTGAGAAAGATCATTTTACGTAGCTAACATCACACTGATACCCAAACCAGGTAAAGATCTTACAAAAATAAAAGAACTACAGACCAATATAGTAACTGCAAAAATCCTTATGAACATAGATGCAAGAATCCTCAACAAGATTCTAGCAAATCGGATCCAAAACCATATCTCAAAAATCATCGATCATGACCAAAAGGCTTCAGCCTCAGGATGCAGGGTTGGTTCAACATTCACAAGACCATAAATGTCATTAAATACATCAACAGATGTAAAAACAAGAACCACATGATTATATCATTAGATGCAGAAAAAGCTTTTAATAAAATCTAGCATGGCTTCTTGACAAAAACCCTGAACAACTAGGTATAGAAGGAACATACCTCAAAATAGTAAGTGCCAACTATGATACACCCACAGCTAGCATGTTGCTAAATGTCCAGAAACTGGAAACAGTTCCCTTGAAAACTGGAACAAGACAAAGCTCCCCATTCTCACCCCTCAAGTTCAACATTGTGTTGGAAGTCCTAGCTAGGGCAATTAGACAAGAGAAGGAAATCAAGGATATCCAAATAGGAAAAGAGGAAGTCAAGTTATCCCTCTTTGCTGATGATATGATCCTATACCTCAAAAATCCAGAGAATCTGTCAAAAACCTGCTTGCACTGATTTAAGGACTTTGGCAATGTCTCAGGGGACAAAATAAATGTGCAAAAGGTAATTGCATTCCTATACACCAACAACAAGCAGGCAGAGACCCAAATTGAAAACATAATCCCATTCATAATACTCACCAAAAAAGAAAAAAAGAAATACCTCAGCATCTTCCTAACCAGAGAAGTGAAAGACCTTTACAATGAGAACTACAAAATGCTGCTCAAAGAAATTCAAGAAGACACAAATGGGCAATATATTCCATGCTCATAGTTAGGAGCAATCAACATTGTTGAGATGTCTATCCCACCAAAGGCAATCTACGGATTCAAGGCTATACCCATTAAGTTAGCAACAACAATCTTCTCAGACCTGGAAATGACAATGCAGAAATTCATGTGGAAACATAAACAACCACAAATAGCCAAAACAATTCTTAGCAAGAGAAACAAAGCAGGATGTATCACACTTCCAGACTTCAAACATTACTATAGGGCTACAGTAATCAAAACAGCCTGATATTGGTACATGAACAGACATATAGACCGATGGAACAGGATAGAGATTCCAGAATCAAAGCCTCAATTTCTCAGCCAACTCATATTTAACAAAGACTCCAACAACAACCACTGGGGAGAGGAGAACCTATTCAGTAAATGTTGTTGAAAAACTGCCTGATCACATGTAGAAGATTGAAACAGGTTGCCTATCTATCACTATACACAAAAATTAACTCTAAATGGATCAAAACCCTAAACGTAATAACTCAAATTATAAGAATCTAAGAAAATGCAAGAGACACCCTTATGGAAATAGGAATTGGCAACTGATTCCTATTCAGAAATCTAAATGCCCATACCTTAAGAAATAAGATAGACAAGTTGAACCTCATAAAGTGGAAGCTCATAACAGGCTTTAGCAAAGCAAAAACACCATCAAGAGAGCAGGGAGACAGCTCACAGAATGGGAAGAAAATATTTGCCAACTGTAATTTGACAAAGGCCTAACATCTGGGATACTAGGAACTCAAACACGCTGAAAGGAAAAAAAACAATAAGTCCCTTTAAAAAGGGGGCAAAAGACATGAATAGACACTTCTCAAAAGAAGATATATGGGCAGCCCACAGACACATGGAAAAGAGCTCAGCCTCACTCATCGTCAGAGAAGTGCAAATCAATACCACACTTACATACCACCTAACCCCAGTAAGAATGGCCATCATTAATAAAGCAAGCAACAGACGCTGGCGAGAATGCAGAGAAAAAGAAACGCTTCTATACTGCCGGTGGGAATGAAAACTAGTGCTACCTCTTTAGAAGACAGTGTGGCGATATCTGAAAGAACTAGAAATTGACCTTCCATATGACTCAGCAATTCTCCCGTTGGGAGTATACCTGGAGGAACTCAAATCATTCTACAAAAAATATAATTACACATGTATGTTTGTTGCAATTCTATTCACAATAGCAAAAACATGGCACCAACCATGCTGCCCATCAAAGCTGGAGTGAATTAAATAATGTGGTACATATACACAATGGAATATTATGCAACCATAAAGAAGGACAAACATATGGACTTTGTAGTAACTTGGATGGATTTAGAATTGATCATCCTCAGTGATCTGTCACAGAAACAAAGAACAGAGTACCATGCATTCTCACTCATAAGCAGACTTTGAACAATTATAATACCACAAGAAAGGAATTGGCAGTACTGGGAAACTGTCAGGGGAGGGGGGTGAGATTGCCAGTTGGGGAAAACTGCTAGGTGACGGAGGGGCACACCTCATCAACTAGGGTTCCTGCATAATGAACATTTGTATACCTAACCCTGAATTGTACCCCACATCTTTATAATAAAAAAATGAGAAAAAAATAAAGCTTAAAATCTGGACTTTCATGAGTTTACAAAATCTCCAAGAGCCATCATGAACCAATATTCCCAGACTTCTTTCCATTCTGCTGTGAAATCAGACTCTATTCTAGCCTAATGACTTCCTGCCATTCACCACAAATAGCTAAGCTCTGCTTCTTTGTTTTTGGCTTATAATATTCCCTTCACCTAGAGAGCCTATCTTTTATCTTTCCATTGTTCTGCCAATGATAGTTCACACTTATTGATTGCTCACTAGTACCAGCAAATACAGCAAAAGTTTTACAGCATTTTCTCATTTGTTTTCTGTGAAACAATCCTCTCAAAGCAGGTGCTATGATACTATTATTAGGTCTATTTTGCTAATAAGAAAACTGAGACATGGAGAGATTAAATACACATTCTAAGTCAGACAGACAAATGGAAAAGGATATATGTTATCTTATGGGGTAATGAATGCATAGACTCTTCAATGAGAAACTCAAGGACAATTATTAGGGTGGTTTTTAAGATTATAACAATCTCTACTTTAAAAAATGATTTAAAATTTTAAAATAACTTATATTCTTTCTGCTTCTTTTTTTCTTATTAATTTGATATCAGCAAAACATTAAATCTGGCAGAAAAAATTTAATGAAATTAAGAGAACACCACTTTAAACCTTATTATTAACTTTGAAATAAAATAATTTTATTTTTTTTGGTTGGAATAAATATAATAAAAGCCAGTTTTTAAAAGACTGAAAAGAATTTAACAATAACATTGATTTTCTTTTAAAAAAGTAAAAAATATCTTAACATTTTAAGCATTTAAAATATAAAGTTGTATATTTAATTGAATGTAAATCCTCTTACCACAGTACAGGGCCTACCTGGTTGGAAGGTGAGCTTTGTATTATTAAACATATATATTTAGAAATATATGTGTGTGTATATATATGGCTTTAGCTTTAGCATTCATATGCAGCACATATATTTATATAGATTATATATTAATATGTATGTGTGTATATACACACACATATGTATCTATGACTTTAGCTTTAGCATTCAATTAGTCGACTAAGGAAGGTTTTCTAAAGATTTAAAAGGTCTTTTGTTTGTCGAACAAATGCTTTAATATTCACCATTGGGAAATAGGTTAAGCCTGCTGCGTCAATTAGCTTAATTGATGAGAATTTCAATTGGTCCTGGAGTGTGTTAATTTCCTGAGGTGAACCTATTGAGAGAATTACTTAGAGAAACTTCCACGGTTGGGAAAGATTTCAAATGCACTTGACTTAATCTGAGGTTGAGTTACCATACTTTTACATATATTAAATGCCCCAAATCATCCTTACTTCAGCATCTTTGATATCAAGACACTCTTTGGCTTCCTCTTTCTGCTTTTTCTTCATCTGCCTTCTACTTGGTCAGGAAGTACGAAGATTTGTTCTGCTTTCTCCAAGGGGTAAAATGAAGACCAGTGCTGAAAAATAGTATTTAGTGTAAGAAAGAACATTCTCAAAGTTGTCTCAAAATGATGGGTTATGAATATGCTCATGTGTGTTTGGAGAATCTATCTATACACCTGTACAGATCATATATAATATGTTGTCATAGTAGATATATAAATTACTTATTCTCATCTTACAAATTCAGCAAACCAGGTTCAGAGAGGTTAAATAACCGTGCAAGTTTGCACAGCCACACCAGGACTTAAATAAAACTTCAAAAAAATGTGTTCTTTTCTCCACATTAAACTCACTCATTAAAGATAAGCTGGGCAGCAGGCAGCTCTGGGAGAATATTTTAAAAGGAACTTGAGCATTTGTTGGGGGTTGGCCGAGGGGTTGGACTAAGGTCTTGAACAAATCTTAGAGAAGCTTGCGGGCTCAGTCTCTTTCTGAAGTGTCTGAAAACTAATGAGATCTCTAAACATTTACAGAGCTTTCTCACTCTCTCTTTCTCTCTCTTCCTGACATGATGGCTGATGCATACAAAACATGATGAAAAAAACCCCAAAACTATAAGCCAAATACAGGCCTCTGGAACCTAAATCCTTCTGAGCTTTGCAGCTGATTGACAGGTTTGCTCCTAGCCACCCTTGCCTTCTATGCAAGGTGCTAGAAGCTGGTCTAACATTTTCGCCTTTTTGTTCATCAATATTCACTCTTATAGGACTTTCCCATTAATTTCACTTTCACAAACCTCCTCCCAATTATGCTCTGAACTTTTCATCTCTTCAAATGCCTGACAAAAAAAATCTGACTTTCAAAAACTCTGCCTTCTGTGTGGCCCACTTTTCTTTTGTAATATCTATTTTCTGAATGAACCCTGTTGCCTGGATTTAATACAGCTCTCCCAAACTAAAATGTTCCAATGCCAAAAAATTGGATAACTTAGAAGAAATGGATGAATTTCTAGAAACATACAATTTGCGAAGACTGAATAAAAAAGAAATAGAAAATACAAATAGATTAATAACTTGTTAAATTTGAAATAATAATAAAAACATCTTACATTGCCAGGCTCGGTGGCTCAGCCTGTAATCCGTGCCTTGGGAGGCCGAGGTGAGTGAATTGCCTGAGCCCACGAGTTCGAGACCCGCCTGGGCAACTTGGCGAGACCTCATCTTCACAAAAAATAAAAAAATTAGCTGGGCGTGGTAGCACACACCTGTAATTCCGGCTACTCGGAAGGCTGAGGCGGAAGGATCGCCGGAGCCCAGCAGGTCGAGGCTGCGGTGGCCGGGAGCGGCCACTGCATTCCAGTCTGGGCGACAGAGTGAGACTCCAACTCAAAAACAACAACAATAACAACAACAAAAAATCTCACATTAAAGGAAAGCCCAGGATCAGATGAATTTACAGAAGAATTCTACCAAACATTTAAAGAACTAGTATCAATCCTTCTCAAACTCTTCCAAAACATTGAAGAAACATAAATGTTTCCAAACTAATTTTACAAGGTTAGCATTATCATGATTGATTATAATTGTTATCTTGAGGATGCAAAGATGGTTGGACATACCCAAATCAAGAAATGTGATGCACCATATTAACAGAATGAAGGGCAAAAATTATATTGAAAGGATATAACATGAAGTCAATGTAGCCAGTGAGCAGCCATTTTGATATTGCTTAGCTATGTCATGTTTCTTTAGCAGTTCACTTTAATTTATCCTCTAATCACTAAAAAAGGACAGAAACTTCCAATTTCTCAGAGGTAGCTACTGATTTTTGTTTTACAACCCCTTCTCCAGCTTATTTTGTACTAATTAACTTATCTATTTCAAGTATTTGCCTCCACCCATAAGATCCAAGTTAACCTATTCAGTATTCAGCACTTCATGACACAGACAGACCCCATTATCAAGGCAGCAATCATGTGACTAAGCGCCCCCATCTGCCTGCAGTCCATCACCTGATGTCAGTACCTGTGCTTGCCTGTCCCTTCTGCGATGATGTGGAGTAGATCACCACCCAATCACCTTAACGACCTGCACCCATCAAATGGAAGGGTTCAAAGGCATTCAACTTCAAATAGCAGTAGACATTGCTTTGCTAAGCTATGGTCTGGCCACATGGCTCCTTGAGCTATGACCACCTGAGCTTTGACCCCTCTCCTACTTCGAAGAGGTGAATCTCCTTTACTGTCTAAATAAACTTTATTTTTCAATCTAATTTCTGTGCAATTCTTCACATCCATCTTGCTGCATCAGATTGCAAACCAGACATCCCACATTAGGCCTGACCTATACTATTTGAGAGACCTACTGGGAATTTTAACTTAACACATATGATCATTTCGATAGATGCAGAAAAAAGCATTTGACAGATTTCAACATTCTTTTATGACAAAGACTCTCAAAAAGTTAGGCACAGAAGGAACATACCTCAATACAGCAAAAGCTATACATGGAAAGTTCACAGCTAACATCATACTTGATGGTGAAAAGTTGAAAGTTTTTCCTCCAGATCAGAAACAAGACAGGGATGTCCACTCTGGTCACTTCTATTCAACATAGAACTGAAATTTCTAGCCAAAACAAATAGGCAATAAGAAGAAAAGAAATAAAAAGCACCCAAATGGGAAAGGAAGAAGTGAAATTGTCTGTTGCAGATGACATAATCTTATATATCGAAAATACTAAAGACTCCATCAGAAAAACCTGTCAGAACTAATAAACAAAATCAATAAAGTTTCAGGGTACAAAATCAACACAAAATTATCAGTGATCTTTCTCTACAATAACAACAAACTATCTGGAAAAAAAAAGAAAAGAAAAGAAATAAACTCCATTCACCAGAATACAGAGACACAAATTCTTAGGACTATATTTAGTCAAGGAAGTTAAAGTTGGATATGCTGAAAAGCACAAAACAGTGACGAAAGAAATCATAGACAACACAAATAAATAAAGAGGTCCATGTTCATGGATTGGAAGAATTACTGTTAACATTAACATAGTACCCAAAGCAATCTATAGATTCAGTGAAATTCCTATTAAAATTCCAATGCCATTTTTATGCAAATAAACAAAAAAATCCTAAAATTTCTTTGGAACCACAAAATATCTTAAATAGTCACAGCAATTTTGAGTAAAAGGAACAAAACTGGGAATATTACACTATCTGACTTCAAAATTTATTACAAAGCTATAGTGATTAAAACAGCATGGTATTGTTATAAACAGATATATTGACAAGTAGAACAAAATAAGGAGTTCAGAAATAAAACCACACATTTAGGGCAAATTAATTTTGAGAAAAGTGTCAAGAACACACAATGGAAAAAACAGTATTTTCAGTGCTGTGGGGGAAAACTGGGCACCAGAAGTAGAAAAATCAAATTAAATCCTCATTTCACACCAATTACAAAAATTAATCCAAAATAAGTTACAGACTTAAATGTAAGATCTGATAAGTGGCTAATATTCAAAATATACATAAAAACTCAAACAACCTGATAGCAAGAAAACAAATAATCCAATAAAACATTGACAAATGATCAATAGATACTTCTCAAAAGAAGACTTACATATAACCAACAAATACATTTAAAAATGTTTATAAGCCGGGCTCGGTGGCTCAGCCTGTAATCCCGCGACTTTGGGAGGCTGAGGTGAGTGAATTGCCTGAGCCCGTGGGTTCGAGACCCGCCTGGGCAGCGAGACCTCATCTCTACAATAAATCAAAAAATCAGCCAGGCATGGTAGTGCATGCTTGTAATTCCGGCTACTTTGAAGGCTGAGGCGGAAGGATCGCCGGAGCCCAGCAGGTCGAGGCTGTGGTGGCCGGAAGCGGCCACTGCACTCCAGTCTGGGCGACAGAGTGAGACTCCAACTCAAAAAAAAAAAAAAAATGTTTATTACCACTAACCATCAGGGAAATGCAAATTGAAACCACAGTATCACCTCACACCTGTTGAAAGGGTTATTATTAATAGGATAAAAGACAACAAGTGTTGGTGAGAATGTGGAGAAAAGAGGATATGTATACACTGTTAGTGGGAATTTAAATGAATAGAATCATCATGTAAAACAGTTAAGTGGTTCCGCAGAAAACTACAGACAGAATTGCCATATGATCCAGTAATCCTACTTTTGGGTATATATCCAAAAAAGTTAAAATCAATATACTATAGAGATATCTGCACTCACATGTCCATTGTAGCATTCTTCACAATTTAGGTGTCCATCATCAGATGAATGGATAATAGAAAATGTGGCATAGATACACCATGGAATACTATTCAGTCTCAAAAAGGAGAAAATCCTGTCATTTGCAACAACTTATATGAACCTGCAGAGCATTCTGCTAAGTGAAATTAACCAGGCACAAAAAGATCAATATTGCATTGTCTCATTTTTATGCGGGATGTAAGTTAAACTCCTAGAAGTTCAATAATGAGGTCCCACAAGCTTCTGCCAAAAAAAAAACCAACAAACCAAAACCCATCAAGAGAGCAAGGAGACAGCCCACAGAATGAGAAAAAAAATATTTGCTAACTGTGTATCTGGCAAAGGCTTAATATCTAGGATCTACAAGGAACTCAAACATGCCGAAAGGAAAAAAACAAACAGCCTCATTAAAAAGTGGGCAGAAGCCGGGCTCAGTGGCTCAGCCTGTAATCCCGTGCCTTTGGGAGGCTGCAGTGAGTGGATTGCCTGAGCCTGCGGGTTCGAGACCCACTTGGGCAACTTGGCGAGACCTCATCTCTACAGTAAATCAAAAATTAGCCGGGCATGGTAGCGCATACCTGTAGTAGTTCCAGCTACTTGGAAGGCTGAGGCGGAAGGATCGCTGGAGCCCAGCAGGTCAAGGCTGCGGTGGCCGGGAGCGGCCACTGCACTCTAGTGTGGGCAACAGAGTGAGACTCCAACTCAAAAAAAAAAAAAAAAAAAAAAGTGGGCAGAAAACATGAATAGACACTTCTCAAAAGAAGATATATGGACAACCAATAGATACATGAAAAAGTGCTCAGCCTCTCTACTCATCAGAGGAATGAAAATCAAAACCACATTGAGATATCAACTAACCCCAGTAAGAATGGCCATCATTAATAAAGCAAACAACATCAGATGCTGGCAAAGATGCAGAGGAAAAGGAATGCTTCCACACAGCTGGTGGGCATGCAAACTAGTGCAACCTCTTTGGAAGAGAGTGTGGCAATTTCTGAAAGAACTACAAATTGACCTTCCATATGACCAAGCAATCCCCTACGGGGAATACACTTGAAGGATCTCAAGTCATTCTACCAAAAAAGATACCTGCACAGGCATGTTTGCTGCAGCTCTTTTCATAATAGTAAAAACATGGAATCAACCATGCTGCCGATTGAAGCTGGACTGGATTAAGAAAATGTGGTACAAATACACAATGGACTATTATGCAGCCATTAAGGACAAACTAATAGACTTTGCAGCTACTCGGATGGATTTTGAGTCAATCATACTCAGTGATCTATCACAGAAACAAAGAACAGAGTACCATATGTTCTCATTCATAAGTGGACCTTGAACAATTATCATTATACTATAAGAAAGGGGGATGGCAGTAGTGGGAAACTGCCAGGGAGGGCGGGTGGGATTGTGGGAAACTGCTAAGGGAGGGAGGGACACCATCAACAAGGGTAACTGCATAATAAAAATTTGTATCCCTAATCCTGAATTGTACCCCACATCTTTAAAATAAAGAGAGGAAAAAAAAGAAGCTAAATGAGTTCAGTCATGAGCAGAATGATGATTACTAGGTGCTGGGGAAGGAGAGAGTGTAGAGAAACATGAGTTGTTGATCAAAGGGGACAAGGTTTTAGTTAGGAGAAATAAGTTTTAGTGATCGATTGCAGAGACTAGTGATTATAATAAATAGTAATTAACTGGAGATTTCAACATTATTAAAAGAGTAGATTTTAAATGTTTTCCCCACAAAAAAAGACAGACATATGCAGGTGATATATTTGCTAATTCACCTGATTTAATTATTGTACATTGTAAGTGTATGTCAAAACATCATATTGTATGCCATAAATATATATAATTATTGTACTTCTCGTTAACAATAAAACTTAAAATATAAAATTTCCCCAATATACATCATAATCTACATTTGCATATGTCTCTTTTTTGATTCTCTACAACCATAGGTCTAACTAGAGTCTTTGAATTTACCTTTGTTTTATATTCTTTAGTGTACTACAGATCTAATTGGCCCCAGTTAGTTAAGTTAATGGGATTTTATTCTTAGACATATTTTTCCTCATCAGTATTTCTTTGTTTGTTCTTAAAGTAGGTTATTTTCTTCTCTGTCTTTGTTTAGAGTAGTCACCTTCTTAACAAGTAACTATTCTAAAATAGATCTGATAATGTCTCTACCAAGCTATTTATAATGATATTTTATTTAATCTTATTTGACTCTATGAAATAGTAGTTCCAGAAGAATAATTACCTTTTTAGGATGTGAAAATTAAAGTAGAAAATATACAGATGTCTTGGCTAAGGACAAACAACTAGCAAATTGCAGAAATGAGTATCAATCCTTTCTTATCACAACCTGTTTTTATTATCCCAGGTTGGATCCACCAAACTCTTCTTTATACATGGCCTGAAAACCAAATTCCTCTAATGTGTGGTTCCATCCTCAAAAGTTTGACTTCTTTTAGTCTCACACTTTTATTAAGGCTTAGTTTTACAAAACTACTTGCCATTTTTCTCAATGAGTAGATCTCATAAATTCACACATGTTCTATTTGTCATTAGAGAGATGACTAGTAATGAGACTTCTGTGTAGGACTTGATGTCTCCATGAGTCGGACAACTTTGCTAGCCTTCATTCCTCTTTCTGTAACACTCACAACTTTGTCACCACTTTTTCCTTAGGAATGATTATATTAAGTCTTGTATTCGTTCTTATTCTTCTGTAAGAATTCCTATTTTCCCAGCACTTCTTATCCCTTAGACATTTGATTCCTTTAGATTCTGTACATTGACTCTCTGACCTCAGCTCTCACCTATCCTGGTTTTCTGAAATCTTTTCACTGAGTTCTCTGAAATTCCATGTCAATTATGAAAATAACTTTTTATATCTCTGTTTACCATGAATGTTCTCTTCATCTTTTTTGCTCTCACCAAAACCTAGATTTCTGTTGTGACTCTGTTTCCCATGTGGTCTTATCAAATGTTCTTAAGTTTCCGTCTACTTGCTTCCTACCACATGTTTCAGAAGTGAATTTGTTTCCTCTTTGCTTCTTATTGTTGCTTTCAGGGGCTTTTCTCTCCCTCCTCTCAAATCTGAATCTCATGTTTTCATGTCACTAGTCTATTATCACATCTCCTTACTGCAGACATCGACCACTCCTTCACTATTCCTTCTTTCTTTGTATTGGCATTGGGTTCACTATTATTCCAACATCACTCCCATCATAACTTTTTGAGATGCGCTATACATAAAGATGCTTCCAAAATATTCAAATGTCTCAGCAACTTGATCTCCACTCTGCCACAGCCACGTGAGGAGGGACTTCCGCCTCAGAAACCGAAGTTATCTTTTGGAGGCAGGCCCCTTGTAGCAAATTCAGAATTTGTTCCTCCCCATCAACTGATCAACCAAAGTTTTTATCTGGAAGTTTTGAGAAGGTTGTGTCACAATTAGCTAAAGAAGTGTTCCGAGTTGTGACAAACAGGTGACTGATTCTTCCACTATAATAGGACCTGTCCTCAACGTGCTGAGTGTTTAGCAGTTTGAGACCCAAACCAGCATGACCCCTGTGCCTCCCAACCTCATTCAACAGATCTCACTCTGAAAGATTTTTTGTTTGTTTGTTTCCCTTGATGAAAAAAGTCTTCAAAGGGAAACATTTTGCTGATATGGAAGAGGTGAAATAAAAAATGGCAGAAGTGCTAAAAGGCATGCATCCACATTGATGAGTTAAACTGTTTGGAGCAGTGGAAAAAACCTCTTGATAGGTGTATTGCATCAAACAGAAAGTACTTTGAAGGTGACTGAAGTTTAGACATGTGAGAACAAATACACAATTTTTTATAAATAAATTTTGTTTTTTGGAGGGCTCCCCCTAGTACATTCTCATGATTTTACCCTAGTGCTTGTCATAACCCCTATCATAACCTCCCTCCATAATTTTAGAATCACACCTCCTACTTCCTTTCTTTCTAGCTTACTCCTTTGGTACCCCAGCTCCAACAATCCTTCAAAAATCAGAACATGTCTGATTCTATAACTTGGCAATGTTCCTTAGCCACCTTAAACACTAATTTCCCTCCTTACTCAGATTAAATTTCACAGTCAATTATTATAATCATTCTGCTTCCTTTCATATACACTCAGCCTCCTTGCCCTCTGCCTGCAGCTGCACAAATGAATATGTCTGGAGAAAAGTACACAATCATGCTGACTGGCCACTCTTTATAATCACGATCATTAACCTCAAATGGCTCTTTAATGCTGTCCAGTAATCATACTTTATTTTGCTATTCCTATTCATGTCTTCATTTAACTAGAGGACTGTTTCGTAGTTGCTCTTTTCTTAAACTTCCCAAATCTCCCCTTCATCCTCATTCTCAACTGGTGATTTACTTACTATTTCAGGGATGGCTACATAATTTGCAAGACTTGGTGTGAAATGAAAATGCAGAGCCTCTTGTTTAAAAAGCAGGAAAAAGTACTATTAAAGGCACTAAAGTATAAAGCTTTTTGCATCCACAGTCTTTCTCTCTCAAAATATCATATTGTCTTTAAATTTAGTATTTAGTGATGTACTAAGTAAAGAAAAAAATAAAAATTTTTGTTACTAGCATGGATTCTACCATTCATTTTTACATTGTGGGATGACAGTTTTAAATGCAAATATAAGAGCATTTAACCCATATGCATAATAACCAGAATCTCACAACTCATATTTTGTAGCTCATGCATGCATATACATTTTACTCTTACCAAAATAGTAGAGATGTTACACAAACAAACTCAACTTTTTTTTTTTTCACTTCTTGGTGTGTGCACATTCTATCTAAACTATCTACCTCCAGCTTACTAATGAGTAAGAACAAACCAGAAGAAAAATCGAAATATGGGTTACTCTGTCTTTCTCCCCCCTTTTTATGTCATTATTTCAGGGTCAATAGTCAACTGAGATAGGAAAGTAACATGAATAAAAAATATATAATAAGATTCCTTGATCATTTATGTTTCTTGGAACATTATTGTCTTTTTTCTGGGTTGTGAGCAAGTTCTTGTACAAATTGAAGGTGTGGCTTCTTGGGGTCATCAATGTACAATATATCTCCTTCCCCTCTTCTATGAATTAATTCCCACTAGACACCACAGTACAAGCCATCCTGTGATTATCAGTGGCATTGTTTTGTTAATTCCCATGGTCAATTTACATCAAATCTTTATCTTATTTTACCTATTGCAGTATTTGACAAAATTTATCACTTTCTTTTCCTTGAAACTATCTCTTTGCTTGGCTTCTGTGTTAGTTAATTTTAAGTGTCAACTTGGTTAGGCCACAGTATTCAGAAATGTGGTCAAACGTTAGACTGGATGTCACTATAAAAAAAATTCAGCTGAAACAGACATTTCAACCGATAGGTTTTGAGTAAAGCAGATTACCTCCTATAATGTAAGTAGGCCTCATCCAGTCAGTTACAGGTCTTCCAAAAACAACAACAACAACAACAAGATTAAGATACCCCAGAGAAGAGGACAGTGCACCTATATACTGCTGTCTAACTTGAGATGAAACATCAATTCTCTCCTGGGTCTATAGTCTGCCACTCTATCCTGCAATTTTAGACTTGTTAGCCTATACACTTGTGTGAGTCAGTCTTTTAAAATCTCCATCTCTGTGTCTCTCTGTCTCTCTCTAAACACACACACCCTACATTTCATTGGTTCTGGTCCTCTGGAGAACCCTGACTAATACAGCTTTCAGAACCACCTAGTTCTGCATTTAACCCTCAAGCTACTCCAACAGAGTCTCTTTTGCAATATATTTCCTATTTTTCCAGTTTCTAAGTCCTGGATTACTGCTGCGTTTGTCCTTGGAATTAATCTCTTTGCTATTTATATTTACTACCTGGGTGACTTCATCCAAACATATGGCTTAAATACCCTCTGTATGCTGGTAACTCTCATATTTTTCTCCAACAACAAAAATCTCGTCTGAACTTCAGATTTATATAGTCTAAACTGTTTAATTTGCATCCCCATTTGGATGTCAAATGGGTGTCTAAAATTTAACGTGTCTTAGAATGAGCTCCTGACACGTGACCTCCTCTCAAAAGTCACTTTAGCCCTCTTTTTGACTTTTGAAACTCAGTGAATGAGAGCTCCATGACTTTAGTTGCTCAGTCCAAAACTTTGTTGTTATTCTTGACTCTGATCTTTCTCTAAGACGCTACATTAACTCAGGCAATCTTATTGGCTGTGTTTTCTAAATATATCCAAATCCCAACCTTGTTTTTTTTTTGTTGTTGTTGTTGTTTTGAGTTGGAGTCACTCCATCCCCCAGACTGGAGTGCAGTGCCACGTTCCCGGCCACCCCAACCTCGACCTGCTGGGCTCCAGTGATCCTTCTGCCTCAACCGTCCAAGGAGCTAGAACTACAGGTGCACACTATCTCACCCAGCTAATTTTTTTTTTTAATTTATTGTAGAGACGAGGTCTCGCCAAGTTTCCCGGGAGGGTCTCGAACCTGAGGGCTCAGGCAGTCCTCTCGCCTCAGCCTCCCAAAGTGCTGAGATTCCAGGCTGAGCCACCGAGCCAGGCCCCAACCATTTCTTAACGCTTTCACTTCAACCGCTCTGGAACACATCATCATCCTCTCACTCCTGGTTTATTAAAGGAACCAGTTGGTTGGTGTTCCTTTTCCTGTCATGAGTTGAACTCACCATTCCATGACTGACCCCCATCTGATTTCAATGCAACAAGAGTTAACCTACTTGTCTTAGATCAGATCATATCACTTTTCTCTTCTAATCTATTCTCTCTTACCCACAGTAAGCTTCAAGGTCTTTTTAAGGCCCGATGTTACATGAAATCCTGTTACCTCTATAACTTTAGTCTCTTAAATTATTCTGCTTCTCTCTTTTTCTTCAAACACATGAGTTGTACTATCTCTTGAGGGCCTCTATACTCACTATTCTTTTGTGAAGGGTGTCTAAGCTTTATTTTTTTGCAGGTGGATAACCATTTGCTCCAGCATCATTTGTTGAAAAGCGTATCTTTTCTCCATTGTATTTGCTCCTTTGTCAAAGATCAGTTGACATATTTATGTGAGTCTATTTAAGGACTCTCTATTCTGTTCTATTGATCTATTTGTCTAATCTTTCACCAATATCATACTGTCATATAATGTAGCCTTAATATAAGTCTTGATGGACTCATTTCCTTAATGTTTAATCATGTCCTCTTTGCTTTCCCATCTGCAGAAGCAATATGTATACTTAGAGCATGACTGACGTGGCACTTGGTTCAGCTGCCTCACTGATAGGTGAGTTAGACTCTCTACCTCTGTATCTTCACAAGGAAATATGCATCTCTTTTTAATATGCTGCAGATCTGGTCCTGTTGTATTTTATTTATTTACATATACAGTTCCTTCTGAAAAGAAATAAAAGAATAATTCCTATTCATTTTTTTGTATTCAAAGCACCTAGCACACTGTCTGTTGCAAAGCAGAGGACATGCTACATATATCTGGTCAGGAGGAATTGCAAAGATTGGGAAAACCGATGAAAATGAAAGGATGTTTCTTATGCCTGACCTCATTTAGGATGAGTAATTTCAACAGAAGTTACATGGATATATTGGGAAATTTGGGAGATGAGAAAAGTCCTGTTAGTTTCTTAAAGTGAAGTGATAATGTAATTTATTAGCCAAATGGGAAAGCTTTGAAAGCGAAAGAAAGTCCTGTTTACAATTAAACTGGAACAACAGGTGCAAACCAGACCTTTTCCTGGCAAATTTGGATTTATGAATAATAATCTTATCTACAGTGGCAGTAAGAGGTATGGGTGGAAACATTTGAAGGTAGACACTTGGAAAGCAAATGTGACCTGATATTTGAAATAATTTTAAATATTTTACCAAATGTGGCAAATGTTAACACAAACATATATTTACATTTTTTGTCAATTTCTGGATCAAGATTCTAGATCATAAAAAATAATACTTGCAGAATAAAAAATTAAAGAAACAGAGACAGTTAGTACGCAATGACTTTTCATGCATTTCTGGAAAGTAAAGACAATAAAACGAATATTAGTAGAAAAGGACAGTGAGAAGTCTCAACTCAGAGTGAATCCTGCAGCAGGAAAAGCAAGGTAGTCCTAACTTAATGTGGTCAGATTATGAAAGGTTGGCATAAAAGTGGAGACGGAAAGAGGGCTAGCTGAGTCTGTACATTGAATTAACACTCTTTCCCTTACACCAATATGCAAAATAGAAATCAACCTTACCTTTTCCCCTCATGGACAAAACAAATACCACACATTCAATGAAAGGACATACTCTTTTCTCAAGAATTTGTCCCACTCAGATGAGGAAGGCTGTGTTGTTGCCCAAAGTAAATTTCTTCTCACTTTAGCATTCGGAAGATGGTGCACCTTGTTGATCTGCTACCTGATCACTCACTCAGAAGCAAATCTGTCTCTCATTATGCCTGATTTCTATTCTCAAAGCTCACAATATGACCTTCCAGAAATTCCCATCATACCAAACAAGACCCACATCAACTGTCTAAAAGAGCAAACAAATAAATTTGTTTTTATTGTTGTTATTATTATTTTTACTATGTATATTTAAGATACATAGCATGATGTTATGATATACTTTGATATTCATAGTAAAGTGATTAATACAATTAGGCAAATTAATATACCTATTATCACATATACTTGCTTTCTTTTTTTTTATTTTTAACATTTTTGTGGTAAGAGTACCTAAAATAAACTTTCTGGCAAATTACTAGTATACAATGCAATATTATTAACTATGGTCCTCATGGTATATATTAAATCGCTCAACTTATTCATCCTTCATAACTAGAACTTTGTAGCATTTTGACCTACACTCTGAATTTGTTTTTAAATATTAATGATCAGCCAGAATTAGCAGGCATTTGTGAAAAAAGAGCATAAAATGTAAAATTAGAGTAAACTGAAAAAGACATCATCCATAGATGAAACTGTGACTCAGGAGCAGAAGAAATAATTTTAAAAATCTAATTTGCATAGAGGGATAACATGTTAATCTATACTCTAATGTGTACAGAAATTGTGACTCCTTTCTTTCTATAATTGAGATAATATTTTCCAAATGTTTCTCACTCAATGGCAAGTAAAAACTTTGCTGGATAAGAAGAACTTCAGATTTTTACCATGTTAATAACATCCATTTAGTTTAAAACTACCACCTTCAAGTCCATGCTAAGTCTGTTTCAGTTTCACCTTTTCGCCTTTCGATTCTCCAAGATTGTATGAAGGGGGACCCAAAAAAAACCCAGAAATATCTTTTGAAGGACAGACTCCTTGTAGTATACTTGGAATTTGTTCCTCTGGATAAAATGGTCAACCATTTTATCTAGAATTTTTGAGAAGATTTCATCACAGTTTGTGGAAGAAATGTCCTGACTCATGGTAAACAGGTGATTGGTTCTTCCACTATGACAATGCACTTGCCCACACCGTGCTGAATGTTCAGTAGTTTTTGACCAAAACCAGCATGAGCCCCTGTGTCCCACCCTCGCTATTCACCGAGTCTCACCCCAAGACCCTTTTATTTTGTTTCTCTGGATGAAAAAGTCCTCAAAGGGAAACATTTTTGCAGATGTGCAAGGGATGAAATAAAAAACAGCAGAAGCACTAAAAGGCATGAACATCGGTAAGTTCAAAAACTGTTTTGAGCTGTGGAAAAAGTGTCTTGCTAGGTGTGTTGCATTAAACATGTAAGAATAGATACACATTTTAAAATAAATAAATTATGAGTTTTTTGGAGGGTCCCTCTCATATGTGAGGGGTTCCTAGGCCATCAGGAGACATGTACTTATTAACTTGTGGGATCTTGTGCTCTTTCTGATATTTTCCCGAACTATGAGGCTGGTAGCTCTATTTACTTGGTCCTGTCTCACTCACTCTCTTTTGAAGTGGTTGCTGTGAACTTGTGGTCTGTTCTTTCTTGGTTCAGTCAAGCCCTGAGGTTCCCTCTATTGATTTGTTTCTTGCAGTCTTCATAGATTGTTTTTCTTTCTGACACCAGTCACCAGTCAGTTCCCTATTGACTTTGGTTTTAAAATAATTTCAGACAAGCAGAAAAGTTGCAAAAACTGCCCCAATGTCCCAGTATATTTATTTTCAGGTTCCCCAAATGCTAACAGTTTACCATATTTACTTTATCATTTTCCTTGTGTGTGAGGGGATGGGTATCATTACTTTTCTGAACTATTTTACAGTAAGTTACAAACTTTATATACCCTTTTATCCCAAATACTTCAGTGTGTATTTCCTAAAGTCAAGGATATTCTCTTACATACCTATAAGATTATCAAAATCATTTAATTAAGATTGATATAATATGATTATTTCACGTATTTGCCTTATTAAAATGTTAGCAAATGTTCCCTAAATATTCTTTATAACAAAATGAAAAAATATGATTCAGAATTACACATCATATTTACTGCTATTAAGTCTTTTTAGTGTCCTTTAAATATGAAGCAGTTCTTCAGTCCTTTGTCTTTTGTGACATAGATATTTGAAAAGCACAGAGCATTTATTTCATAAAACATCTGTCAGTTTGAGTTTGTCTGATGTTTCCATATGATTATATTCATGTTATATGTTTTTTGGTAGGAGCACCATGAATGACTACTTCCTAATCTATAGCCTAAACTGTTTGCTCTATAGCTAATACCTACAAAGTCACTTTGTGCCTAGCAAGGGAATTTTGGGCTTTCTAGTCAATACCACTGGCAATCTTTTCTGCTTCTTTATCAGGCACAAAGGAATTCAGGTAACTTTCCATGCTGTCTATAAATATTGTAAGTCTTTGTGGAGTGAAACTCATGCTCTTCCACCACTTAAATATGAAGAATACTAAATTTTATCCTAAAATAGTCTTCCTCGTGCTTATAAAATGGAGATATAAATCTTTCTGCTCTTAAGTTTCTCTTCAATCTAACAATCTGCTTCAGAGAAAAACAAAAGAAACTTGCATCCACAAAACAAGAATAAAATTCAATGATTTTTTTAAAAAATGACATGAAGAAATTCTTAGAAGTTGAAAACATTACTGCTGATTTTTAAACAAAGAATAAAAAAGTTTAAAGATCAGTTCCAAGAAATATCCCAGAAGACAGAACAAGATAAAAACATATAGAAATAAAGGCAATATTAAGAACAAATACAATTAATCAGTGAAAATTCTTTAAAAAGAGAATAGAAAATTATATTACTATCCAAATTATTAATCAAGTCTGAGGGCAACATAAAGACCTTCTCAGGCATGAAAGAAATAAGTCAATTGCTTTCGCACTCTATCTAAAGTACTTTTATGTCTATATCTTTTATACCATTGACATCCCTGGTAAATTGCCAAGCTTAATCAGAGACATCAGACCAATAAGGAGTCTTGATAGAGTGGGATGCAAACTTCTTATGCCTGACCAAATTTAGATGAGTAGTACAATCAATAGCAGCGGTATAATTCCACAGGGAAATTTAAGAGCACTAAACTTTAGTGCCTCCATCTCGCTATAAATATTAAAGAAACATTATATCCTTTACCTTTATTTGTAGGCATCTTTCTGTCCATCCCTTCACCATCCTGTTTGAAGTCCCCAAAAGGCATTTTCTTCTTCTCTCAACAGAAAACACAAAGGCAAACAAAAACTTTTGGCAAAACACATTTTTTAAAAACTGTCTTAAGAAGTCATTTTTCAAATATGAAACAAAATATCACATAATTTTTAGAAATTGGTGAAACAAAAGAAAATTCTAATTGCCTTTATGCTGTGAACTATCATCATTGTGTAGAATAGTAGTTCTAATAATGTTACATGAACAAGGATATATAATGTCAAAATATTTTGCCCTATATTGGCAATAATTGTCATGGCCATACCGTTAGAGAGACAATTTTCCATGGATCTATCTCACATCTGCACATCTTTGAAGGCATTCTTAATTTACTCTAAAATTATTCTTAAATATATTAGTGTATCAAGCAGTCTTGGAAAATAAAAATGTCTTTCCCATTGCATATTTATTTGCATTCCAGGGTGATGAAAATAACATCTTTCTCTGTAGAGGGAGATGGGAGGTGAAAGCTTGGGCTTGTGGAACCAATGTACTGATGTTGTCCTGGCTACTGCTATTGTAATGGACACTATTTTGTTTCTAACCCAAGAAACTCATATCTCTTTTGGAATCTATAAAAATGTAGCTAGCTAACTTGTCAGTTAGCAATCAGAGTAAAATCTCAAATCTTTTGCAGTTTTCATTAATAACAATGCAATTGTTTTTATTAAATTTCCACTTTTAGAAAAAAGATATTGAGAAAGATAGCATAAAAAAAGAAGAAAATCATCATGAACTTGAGCTAAACAAATATTTCTTGTCTTGCAAAAGACAAACATGTACCATACAAGGAAACTTTGATAATTTGGATTTCATAATATTACAATAAACACATAACTTTTGTCCTTCCAAATATATCATTAAGAAAATAAAGTGTCAAGCCAGATTGGGAGAAAATATAATTGGTTCCCTTCTCTCTTTCTCTCTGAGAATATATTATATAATACATATAAAATATCTAAACATATTGTAAACATATTTAAAAATATTAAAAAGTGAGATGAAGAGAATAGGTATGGAAGATATAGTAACTGCTTATTTTGTTTTAACTCTTAAGGTCTATGTTATTCATTTTCTTAGATGGCATAATAAAACCTCTAACTATGCAAAGTTATTTTTTAATAGATATCTTCAGAATTTCTGAATTTCTGGCACTGTCACAAAATTGTACACAAAGAAAGTTGTGGATATTTTGGCATTAAGCCTAAAACAGGGAAATGAATTGGAAATAGGTATGCTTTTTAAAAATACAGTTTGCTCAGGAGATTAAAATTATTGATAGGAAAAGGGTATTTTACACTTAGAACTTATTGGCAATATTTGGTGTTTGCTACATTCATGCAATGTTGTCTATATAAATTTATAATTGAGATGATATGTTTAGATATGACCTCTTATTTTCAAAATTCCAGACATGTGACTATCTGTGGTTGTTTATATTTTTGTTTATTATTTCATAATCATGAAGTACATGTGAGAATTTGTTACACAAGTATATTGCATCGAGGTCAGGTTTGGGCTTTCAACCACCGTTCACCCATCCCTCACATCCCTCAAAGCATGGTACCCAGTAGTTGGTTTTGTGTCCTTTATCCTCTCTATCTTCTTTCTTTAGCAGTGTCCAGTATCTTTTGTTCTTGCCCTTGTGCCCATTGTTTATTGCCCACTTATGAGTGATAACGAGGTATTCAGTTACTTGTTTCTGTAGTGATTCACTTAGAATGACGGTCTCCAGCTGCATCCATGTTGTGGCAACAGGCATGATTTTTTTCTTCTTTATGACTGTGTAGTATTTCATTGCATATATGTACCACATTTTATCCAGTCCACCTTCAATGGCATCTGCATGGTTCCATGTTTTTACTATTGCAAATAGTGCTGCAATAAACATACAGGTACAAGTGTCTATTTGGTAGAGCAATTTGTGCTCCTTTGGGTATATTCCCAGAAGTGGGATTGCTGGGTCAAATGATAGCTTTATTTTTAATGGTTTGAGCAATCTCCAAATTGCTTTCTACAAAGGCTGAACTAGCTTACATTCCCACCAACAATGTATAAGAGTTTCTTTTTCTTTGCAGTCTGGCCAACATCTGTTATTTTTATTGTCTAACATTTTAATAATAGACATCCTGACTGGTATGAGATGGTATCACATACAGTTTTGATTTACATTTCTATGATGATTAATGAAGCTGACCACTTTTTCATGTTTGTTGGCTGCTTGCATTTCTCCTTTGAGAAGTGTCTGTTCATGTCCCTTGCCCATTTTTAAAAATAGAATTATTAGTTTTTTTCCCTGTCAGTTTGTTTGAGATTCTTATAGTTTCTGAATGTTAGGCCTGCACCAAATGCATAGTTTGCAATTTTTTCCCCATTCTGTAAGTTGTCTCTTTTCTCCTTTGATGACTTCTTTTGCTGTGCAGAAGCTTTTTAGCTTGGTATGTTTTCAACTGTCAATTTTAGTTTTTGCTGCATTTGCTTTTGAGGACTTGGTCATGAATTCATTGCCTAGGTGGATGTCCAGCAGAGTGTTCTCTAAGTTTTCTTCTAAGATTCTTATGGGTTGAGGTTTCACATTTAGGTCCTTGGTTCATTTTGAATTAATTTTTGTATGTGATGATAGGTAAGGGTCCAGTTTCATTCTTCTGTATGTGGCCAGTCAGTTTTCCCAGCATCCTTTGCTAAATAAAATTTCCTTTTCCCAATGTTTATTTTTGTCAACTTTGTCAAAAACGAGTTAGTTAAAGTCCTATGGTTTCATTTGTGGATTCTCTATCTTGTTCCACTGATCCACAAGGCTACAGTAACCAAAACAGTGTGGCATAGGTGCAAACATAGACAAATAGTTTTTCATCCTTAGTTGTTTATCTTTAGCTAGTTATGGTGGGATTGCTATAGAACAACTCTCTGACCAGCACTAAAATGCTTAAAAACCATTAATAACTTAATTGGGTCTATATTCAAGGACTCCTTTACTATCTAAGTTAATACGTCTCAAACTTGGATGCACATGTCAGTAACTCAGAAGAATGCACCTGGATTTCATACATTTAAAAAAAATTTTAATTCAGATTAAGGGGTACAAGTGCAGGTTTGTCACAAGGGTATATTACATAATATGTTTAAACTTTGTTTGAGCCTGTTATCCGAGAGGTAAGCTCAATAACCAATGGTTGGTTTTTCAACCCTTACCCCTCACTTCCTCCCCACTTTAGGAGTCTTCAATGTCTACTTTTTTCATCCTTCTGCCTGTGTTTACCCAGTGTTTAGCTCATACTTATAAATGAGATTATGATGTATTCTATTTTCTGTTTCTGTGTTAATTTGCCTTGGATAATGGCTTCCAGTTGCTTACACATTGCTGGAAAGGACATGATTTTGTTCTTTTCAAGGCTTCATAGTATTCTACAATGTATATGTACCACATTTTTGTTATTCAATCTACCTTTGATTCTCATCCAGATTGGTTCCAAGTTTTTGCCATTGTGAATAGTGATGAAATAAACATATGAGTGCAGGCATATTTTTGGTAGAATGATTTATGCTCCTTTGGCTATATATCCTATAGTGGGATGGGTGGGTCAAATGACAAATCTATTTTTAATTCTTTGAGAAACCTCCAAACTGCTGTCCACAAATGTTGAACTATCATACATTCCTTCCTACAGTATATAAGCATACTTATATAAACCAACTTATATTGGTTTTTGAATTTCCAGTTGATTCATTTAAGTTTTTATACATTCTAGATATTAGCCCTTTGTCATGAATTCTTTGTGTAAGCCAATGTCCAGAAGAGTGTTTCTTAGGCTTTTTTTTTTTATTTTAAGATTTTTATGGTTTAAGGTCTTACTTTTAAGTATTAATGTATCACACAGGTGTTCTTTCCCAACATTTTTTGTCAAGTTTGCCAGAGGTCAGTTGGTTTTGGGTCAGTAGTTTCATTTCTAGGTGCTTTCTTCTATTCCATTGGCCTATCTGTCTGTTTTTGTACCAGTACCATGCTGTAGCTTTGTAGTAAAGTTTGAAGTCTGACAATGTAATGTCACTGGCTCCCCACCTGCTTGAGGATTGTTTTTAGCTATTTGGGCTCTTTTTTTTGCTTTCATCGTAGTTTAAGTATTGCCTTTTCTAGATCTGTGGAAAATGATGCTGATCATTTAATAGGTTTGCACTAAATCTATCTAGACATGGTTTGCTAGTATTTTATTGAGGATTTTTGTGTCTGTGTTCATCAGATATATATCACCTGTGGTTTTCTTTCTTTTTTGCGTCTTTGTCATTGTTTAATACCAAGATGATATTGACTTCATAGAATAATTGAGGAAGAAGTTTCTCCTTGATTGTTTGTAAGTTTCAGTAGGATTGGTATCAGATTTTCCTCATATGGTCTGGTAGGATTCTGTTGTAAATCTGTCTAGTCTAGAACTTTTTCTGGTAGATAGATCTCTTATTACCAACTGAATTTTGTAGCTAGCTATTGGTCTGTTCAGGGTTTCAATTTTTTCCTATATAAGTTGTTATTCTTTCAAATTTCCAGGGAATGGAATTTTTAAAAATAGTCCCTGTTGATTAACACATGCAACCAATGTTGAATAATACTTCCATTAATACAGTATTATTGTATGACTAATCACCTGTCATCAGTAGCAGCTCAGTTTCTCATGACTCTGAAATTTATATATAATCCAGTTTGTTTCTGTGTATGGAAAAGCATATTAATGACATTTTTGTGATTCAAGTTGCAACTTTTGCAAAGCTTTAACTGAAGCTTCACCATAGTTGGAGATTAGAGAAATTGATTGCCTTAGATGTAGAGACAGAAATCAGTCTAGTATTGAGAAAGAAGGAAGAGGAGGAATGAAGGGAGGGAGACACAGAGAGAGAATTTAAGTACTATAAATTTCTAAATTACGTGGGTCAGTGTGTTGTAGAGGATTTAGGAATGTTATGGCATGATCCTTCATAATAATTGTTTTCTAATTTAAATGAAAACTTTATTGATTTGATTAGAAAGAATTTGTAGTTATAAAAGGTTTTGTTGTGTATTATCCATCACTAAGAGATCACTTTCTAAATCAGTGGTTGTTAGTGATTGAATTGCATCCCTCCCAAATTCGTATGTTGAAGTCTTAAACCCAGGCCCTTAAAATGTGACTATATTTGAAGATGAGGTCTTTAAAGAGGTAAAGTGTGATCATTAGATTGGAACATGAAAACATAGAAGGAAGACCATGTGAAGACACAAGCAGAAGGTGGTTATCTATACACCATGTAGATACTTTCAAATAAATCAGCCCTGTTGACATCTGAATCTTGGACTTCTAACCTCAAGAATTTTAGAATACAATTTCTGCTGTCTAAGCTAGCTGGCCCTGGTGCCTTGATATTACAGCCCTGGGGAAGCAAAGTCAGTGGTTAGTTCTCAACATTGGCAGCTCAATAGATTCACCTGTAGCAACAAATTGATTAAATAATAACAAAATAAAATATTTTCTATTAATTGGATGGGGGAAGAAGAAGAGAGTGTATGGTGAGTGGGCATTGATTTTTTTTTAAAATAATATCTTCATGTGATTTTTAAATAATGAGGGAAAACTTACATTTAACTACTTTCTATAACAGGCTCTTGTAAAGTTGCCTAAATAAAATAATTTGAAGGCGGATAAACAAGTTATAAACTTTTTGCAATGTATTCAGGCTCTATTTGTTATTCTGGCAAGTATGTTCCTTAAATTATTTAGTATCTATTCCTCCTGTGATAGAAAAATTATGAGTTAATTTAAATTTTTGTTAGCCACGGTTGAAATAAATTTCTTCCTCTGTGGCTTATGCAGAAGAGACATCATTTATTCTATTGCAGCATTTCCCTTAAGAGCTTGATCTCAATGTGTACCTTTACTTTCATTGTGATAGCATAGCCCCACAGAAAACATAAGTGCCATGATTTTGATCAATTTTACAGTTATTTTGAGGGATCAATACTGATTATTAATTTAAAATTTCTAAAATTATTTGCCCTAATTTCTTTAAAGAAAAACTATTATATTAAATGTAAATAGAGTAAAAGATTTCTTGAAACAGAAAAAAATGTAAATAAGAAAGCTGCAGCTACAGCAACCACAGCAGGAACTAACTGTCTAGAAATGCCACTTAAAATCTGGTTCTTTTCAGACTATGGTTTCCTAATGAGTTCTGCTGCTTGCCAGGCTAAAAATAGGTAAGACACATGCCACATATTGATCATTACATTTCCTGGTGGGGAGTCTCCAGAAATTGACCTCTATAACAGGATAAAAATCACCTGGAGACCTCTGGTTGTTCCTGAGAATCAGTCCTATGACAAAACAAGGCACAGAGTTTAAGACCAGAAAATCAGCTGCTAAAATCGATGGGCTGAAATCAAATTTAGTTGTTTTCCTTTTTTGGTTTTGTGACCTTGGGCAAATTATTATTTATCATTATTAGTTTTTTAATCTGTGCTTGACTTTTTTTGCTTCAAAGATCTATTATGGTAATTTATTTAGGGCAATAGTAACCACTCAGTTTTATTTTTTATCACACATTATCTATTACAGCTTTCTAGAAATTCTTGCACCCTTCTCTACCTTCCTATGTAATTTGGAATTTGATTCGTATTTTTTCATTTCAATTTTACTTATTTTTCTTTTCAGTGTCTTTTGTATTTGTAATATCAGAAATATATATTTCATTTTTTTAAAACGATTCTGTATCAACCACACCCAAGTATGGTTCCAACTTAGTCTTCACTAAAAATTACTCAAATGCTAATACGTCGAAAAATTAATTTCTGCTCCCAGAAGTCATCATTATCTCACATGTCATCCCTTATTTCACCTTAAAAGTTTAAGACAGCTCTAAGATGGTGTTAAGGTAAAGAGAAAAACATAAGTTAGTGTCAAAATATCACAATAAATTTAAAAAAAATCTCCACTTATTAAAGACACTTCTCCATTTTACAACTTTATCCACTTAGCTAGCTTACACTAATAACCTTTCAATCTTTTTCACAGTATCATCACTTGATTCATCATCTCATAATCTAACTACACTAAAATCTCACCCCAAGATACCACCAGGGTCAGCTGCTTAATTACTATGAACACTAATTCCTCTCAATATTTTATTCCTTTGAATTTCTTTTTATTCTTAATAGCTCCTGAACTTTAATATTCTTGAATTCCAGTAATCCTTTTATCTGTAATATATTTAATACTTGGTATGTAACACATGAAACGTGATGTTATATAATTATCTTTCTGTTTTATATATAACTGTTACAAGTATATGTCTTCTCTTTTTTAAATAGTTGCACTACCCATCCTTCTCAACACAAAGAACTAATAAATGTTTGAGATGATTTATATGTTAGTTACCCTGATCTGATCATTATACGTGTCAAAACATCACTACATAGCCCATGAATATGTACAAATATTATTTGTCAATTTAAAAATAAGTTTTAAAATGTGTACAACTGTGCAACCAATACAATTCTTTTCAAAAATTGAAAAAAAGGTGAAACGTGTTATGCTTCCTTTCACTTGAACATTTAGAGGCTACTGTAAGGTCATTAATTGGTCTAATATTGATGTTGTTGTGTCTTGGGGAATAGAAAAACTCAAGAAAGGGGAGAGAGACAGGGGAAGAGCTGGTCAGTGGAACATCAGCTTACACAAAACATTTGCCCATTAAGTTTGCTGTCTTATATGGGCATGGTTCCTGACATCCCAAAACAGTTACAACAATAGCATAAGAGATCACATATCTCGAACACAGATCACCGTAACAGATATACTAACAATTAAGAAGTTTGAAAATGTGACACAGAGACATGAACTGAGAACACGCTGCTGGAGAAATGGTGCTGATATACTTGCTTGATGCACAGTTGCCACAATTTTCAATTTGTGAAAAATGCAATATCTGCAAAGCATAATAAATTGAAGTGAAATGAAACAAGGTGTGCCTGTAGTTGTATTATGATGTAAATATCTTTCCAACTAAACAAGTCTGTGATTCTGAAAGTTTCTACCATATAGACGACGACAAACTAATATAAAGTTGTGAAGTCTGTCTTTACTGAGCGTTATCATTTGTAGGTAACTTTTTTTTTGAGTTGGAGTCTCATTCCATCACCCAGGCTGGAGTGCAGTGGCACGCTCAAGGTCACGCCAACGTGGGCCTGATGGGCTCCAGAGATCCTTCCACCTCAGCCTTCCAAGTGCCTGGAACCACAGGGCACGCTAACCATGCCCAGCTAATTTTTCATTTATTGTAGAGAGGAGGTCGCACCAAGTTGCCGGGGCTGGTCTGAAATCTGCGGGTTTAGGGAATCCACTCTCCTTGGCCTCTCAAAGGGCTGGGATTACAGGCTGAGCCACCGAGCCCAGCCAACTTTTTTCTTCATGATGTGTTTTCCCATAAACTTATTGTCCCATTATTTTGAAGCTAAGCTCTCTTTAGTGCACAACAAAGTCACTATAATTTACTAATAATGCCTCAGGGCATTGAAAACCCATGACTTTATATAATTGAAAGTGTCTTGATTGAGTGTTACTTGACATGTGTGAGGAATTCTTGACATCCTTTCACTAAATTGTACAATTTTTCATGGAGGTAATATACATTAAAGTTGATCTCTGTCACTGAACATGTTATTTCACCAGATACTCTCCTTTACTTAGTTGCTTCAATCACAAGTTTATGATAGAGTTGGCATGACAAAGGGTACCTGTTCTTATTCAGAGGATCATTGATTTGAATACAGATATAATTTGTATGCTGTATCAGATAGTTTTCTGCTCCAAAGGAAAATAGCAAGGAACAAGACAGCCATAAGGTTAGTTTCTAGCTTTTTACTAAAACCAAACACATGTAGTCAGTGGATAACTTCTCAGCACAATGTGTTCATGGTAGACACTTTAAAATACACTGGGATACAAAAAATAATAAATGTTTGCACTACCCATGATGAAACAGTCTATGAACTATGTTCTTCTTGTGCCTTCCAGAGCCCAGAGCAGTGACAGAAACATATAATGTATATATTAAGCTTGATTCTATAAATAATTATTCATTTAAGTAACAGAAACTATCATTGATGTCATTGCTTACTCTTTCACCTAATAAGGTATTATATGATGTATGTTTTGTTTGACATCTTTGTCTTTAAGAGATCTGGTTCTGTCTTGCTTTGGTTATAGAAATGAAGTTAATCTGCTAGAAACAAAAGCTCTAAACATACTGCAAACATATGAGAAAAATGAAATATTGTTCTTGAGTTGTGGTTTTTTAAAGTTCATCAATATATTGTCACAAAGTACTGTGGCATTAATTTGACTGCCTACTAATTACATATGCAAAGAAATATTGCTTGCTGTGTATGAGCTAATGAAATGATATTATATATTAGGAACGTGTTTCTTACATAGTTAAAAATTTCATGCTTGATTTTTAAATATATTTTTTTTCATTGCCTGTTTGTCTATTGAAAATTTGAATAGTAAGTGTGTAACATGCATGAAAGTCTGATTGCATAGAAAGAAGTGTTGCCTGCTTACTAAAAGCTCCACTGGGCTCATTGCTTACTTTACATTTATAAATCTTTGAGGCATTTCACAGTATGTGACTTCTTAAAATTAATAAAATCAAAAGATATGAATAGACACTTCTCAACAGAAGACATACCAAAAAAAGGTAATAAAATATCATATGGAAAGAAAGTATTTTTCTTTGGGAGACAGGTTAGTATTCCCTCATTTCGCCACAATTATTATATTGCTGATTTCAATATGTTAACTGATATTTTCTATTTTAATTTTCACTGGAATTGTGAATGTTGATGTCTCCAAACACAATAGAGGTTGAAAAATCAAAAGACCATAAAAAAATCTCTCAGTATATATACACTGACATCCAATGATCAACATGTTTACAAAACCTTTGTTGAAATAGTTATTTTGCCTCTATCTCATGGGCCTGTTTTGAAGTCCCAATACTGCTTCGGAAAATTATAGATATTTATTATACATTTAATTATATTATATATAATAATATAATATAATATAATTGTATAATATATAATAATAATATGTAGATATATATTAATAATATTATATATTATTAATTACATTATGTATATAAATTTTATATCTCTCAAGCTGTAAGAATTTAAAATATATAAACTAGCTTGTAAGGGACCACACTAGAAAGATAGAGCATCGCTTACCAAATTCAATTACAATTGTGTTGACTTATACAGAGTTTTCCTCTAAGTGCTATTTTCTGAAACACTATTGCTTCTTCCAAACAGGCCCGTGCGATAGAGTAAAATAACCATTTCAACAAAGATTTTCTAAACATGTTGATTATTGGAAAAATTCCTAGGATTCAGGTACTGCACTTCAACTTAATGAAAGTTCTTGGTTAGAAGGTTTGAAAAGGATTTGCACTCGATTTTTATTCTTCTTAGTAACTTTTCCTGATGGTATTGGACAAGAATAAATATATTTTCTAGTTATCATCGCATGCTGAACGAAAACCTGTAGGCTAAAAATAAAAGAAATTAAAATTACTAATACACACTTCTATAGCATAATTCAGAGTAAAGGAATACTGAAAGATAAAATTTATCTGTATGCATGCATAAACCTAAAAGACCAGTACAGTAGTCCCCAGAATATACACCAGAGCAAAGAGTAAAGCAAAAATAACACAAGAGAAAGAAGAGAGAAGCAGGGTTTCAGTGGCAGCAGAATATCGATTACATCACCTCAGGCTCATCCCCAGAAAAAGAGAGACTCAAACAAGAGAGTGTTGGGAACAAGTCTCAGATCTGGTGCATTAGAGCACTGGCGACACAAAAGACGTTTAAAAAAGGGTTAGGGTTAGGTTAGTATCTTGTTGAGGATTTTGCATCTATGTTCATAAGGAATATTTACCTGCAGTTCTTTCTTTTTGTTGGATCTTTACCCGGTTTGGGTATCAGTGTGATGTTAGCTACATAAAATGATTTGGGGAGAATTCCATCCTTCTCAACTGCCTGGAAAACGTTCAAAAGGATTAGTATCAGCTTCATCTTGTACATTTTGTAGAATTCTGCTGGAAAGCCATCTGGTCCAGGTTTCTTTGTAGGTTGTTTTCTTATGACAAAGTCAACTTGCGGGTTGCTATTGATCTATTTAGTGCCTCAGTGTTTTCTTGTTTCAACCTGAGGAGGTTGTGTGGCATCAGAAAATCCTCCATTTCATTTAGGTTATCAATTTTGTTTGCATATAAGTGGACATCGTAATCTCTGATAATCTTCTGTATTTCTCCAGGGTCAGTTGTGATTTGATCTTTTGTATTTCTGATTGTGTTTATTTGGGCTTTTTCTTTCTTTTTCTTGGTCATTCTGGCTAGGGATTCATCAATCTTGTTAATTCTTTCAAAGAACCAGCTTTTTGTTTTGTTGATGTTTTCTATGATATTTTGCTCTTCTATGACCCGTATTTGGGCTCTTATTCTGGTGATTTGGATTCTTCTGCTAAAATTGGGGTTTTGGTGGTCTCTTTCCAGCTCTCAGGTGATTTGTTAGGCTTTCAACTTGTGATCTTTCCCTTTTCTTGATGTGTGTTCGTAGAGATATAAATTTCCCACTTAAAACGACATTCATGGCATTCCAGAGGCTTTGGTAAATGTTTCTTCATTTTCATTTGTTTCCAGAAATCTATTAATTTCTGCTTTGATATCAGTGTTGACCCAGTAGTTGTTCAGCATCGTGCTGCTTAGTGCTCATGTCTTTGTGGGCTTTGGAGAAATTTTGATGGTGTTGATATTTATTTTTATTCCACTGTGGTCTGAAAGATGCATGGCATTATTTCGCACTTATGGAATTTGTTTATGTTTGATTTATGGCCAAGAATGTGATCGATATTGGAGTGCATTCATATTGTGATGAGTAGAATGTATATTCTGTGGTTGTTGGGTGGAATATTCCATAGGTACTGTTAAGTCTTTTTCATCGAGTGTCAAGTTTAGGTTCTGGATCTCTTTGTTGACTTTTTGCCTCAATGACCTATTAGGGTTGTTAGTGGGGGTATTCAAGTCCCCTGCTATAATATTGTTAGAGTCAATATCTTTTTTTAGTTTACTTAGTAGTTGCTTTATAAATGTTGGTGCTCCTGTGCTGGGTGCATATATGTTTAGGATGAATATTTCTTGTTGATTGACTGAACCTTTTATCATTGTGTAGTATCCTTTTGTATATTTTTAAATTTTTGATAACTTAAATGTTGTTTCATCTCTTATTAAGATTGCAACTCCTGACTTGTTTGTGATCCATTTGCCTGGAAACTGATTTTCCATCCTTTAACTTTGAGTCTGTGTGTGTCCCTTGTGGTGAAATTAGTGTCCTGGATGCCACAAATAATTGGGTCATTTTTATTATCCAGTTTGCTGTTCTGTGTCTTTTCAGTGGTGCATTTAGTCCATTCACATTTAGACTGATTATTGAAATGTGATTGTTTATTCCTGTCATGAGGTTCTTATAAAGTTTTTCCTTGGTTTGTGTGTTTTCTTTTGGCTTTGGGGTTGATGTATGTGTGTGTTTTCAAGTTTATTCTTGCACTGTATTCTCTGTTGATTCTGTGCTATAATATTACCTTGGGAAGTGTGTGGTCATTCTTTTTCTCTTTCTTCTGTGCTTAATACCTTTTTAAATGTCTCCTGTAGAGCTTGTCTGAAATCTGCATAATCTTTTAGGAACTGGATATCAGGGAAGAATTTTAATTCTCCATCACTGACGATGCTGAGTTTGGCTCGGTAGAAAATTCTTGGTTGAGATTATTTATCTTTGAGGACTTTGAATATTGGACTCCAGTCCCTCTTTGCTTTTAGTGTTTCTGCTGATAGGTCTGCTACTATTGTGATTGGTTTTCCCTGGTAGGTAGTCTGAACTTTCTCTCTTGCTGCGTTTAAGATTTTTTCTTGTGTGCCTACTTTATGTAGTCAAATTACTATGTATCTAGGAGTTGGTCTTTTCGTTTGATGTCTTGGGGAATTCTCTGTATCTCTTGTGCTTGACTGGTCACATCTGTAATAAGAGGAGGAATGTTTTCTTGAATTACTTCCTGGAATACTTGCTCCAAGTTGTTCTCCATTTCCCTTTCTTTTTCGGATACCAGTCAGGCATATGTTCAACCTCTTGATATAACCACACATCTCTTGTAGGGTTTTTTTTTTTCTTCTATATTTTATACAGATCGGGTTAATTCCATGTTCTGATCTTCAAGTTCTGAGATTCTTTCTTCAGCTGGATTAATTCTGCTTTCCATGCTTGTCATCTTATTTATTTCCTGGATGAAATTTTTTATTGCCAAAATCTCTGTTATGATTTCTTTCAGTGTTGTGACTTGTCTTTCTTGAGTCTTTTTCACTCTTCCCATCAATTCCCTAATCCCTGTCATATTCTGGGACCAGTCATTGGTGGCCTCCATTCTTTAGGCACCAAGATCTTATTTTTCAGTGGTTTTCTTTTTGTTACACTTGTCCTGTGGTATTCCTTTGGTTTTTTTCCTCATTTCTGACAGATCTCTTGTTTTTCTCTTTAGTTCTGTTATTTAGTGTCAGTGGGAGAGGCTTTCTCTTCTGATGTTTGCTCAGCTCTCTATTCTTCCCTGATCTGGGCTCTGGAAATGTTCTATTTTGAAATGGGACTATGTGTGGAAAGTTTTGCCGTCTCTTGTAGTTTTGAAATTCAAATAAACTAGGGGATGGGTTGCTAGGATTCAGAAACTACTTGCAAATTATAATGTTCACGGATTGTTATATGTATTTCCTGAGACCCATTCCCCACTACCACTCTATATGATGATGCAATGGGTACATGTGTGTACTCCCTGAGTCTGAGATACAGTGACAACAGTGAGTAGCACAGAGAAAAATATAATGAAATAAGATAATTTAAAAAAATAAAAATAAAAGAAACACAGAACAATGAAAGCAGAAGTCAACACAAAAAAACAATTGAACACACACACTCACACAGGCATACACACACCCCAAAACAAACTGAAATAACAACAAAGTGAAACAAACAAACAACAACAAAAATCAGGAAAACTAAATACACGCACACATGCCTAGCACAAAGTGAATGGAGAAGAAAAACGGAAATACTGGGGAAAAAAAGAAAGTAATTGAGATTGAAACCTCACACATATATTGACACACAACTTAAACTACAAAATAAAAAAACCCAGAGGAACAAAAGAGTAAAACCAAATCAACAGCAACAACAAAATTGAAAGATGAACACTCAATCATTTACATACATACATAAACAGAAAACAACAAACAAAAGAAGAAAGAAATAGAAAAAGAAAAGAAAAGAAGAAAAAAAAAGGAAGGATGCAGATCAAACATGCACAAAGGAAAAGTATTTAAAAAATAGATGAACTAACAATCAGGCAGAAAAAAAATTTTTTTTATTTAAAAATTTTTTTTAAATTAAAAAAATTTTTAAAAATATGCCCTCTTGTGGAAGGCTCTGTAATTGTTCCTCTAGTCTGGTCTCTCCTGTAGAGCTTCCACTTCTTTCACTTTCTCCCCAGTGTCTGGAGCAGGGAAGGAGGAGGGACAGTGGAGTTGGGTGGGGCTGTAGTCACGCCCCCCCACTCTCGTATGGTCAGGGAGATCTTTTCCAGTGGAGAGGTGTGGGGTTGTCTCTTCCCCAGGTATGTATTTTGTGGGGAATGGCCCAGCCAGGCCTTTCCTGGAATGGAGTTCTCCTATTGCAATTGAAGTGCAGGCTCCACCTGGGTTTGTCCCTCTCAGTTGTGACCTACCTGTGTGGGTCTGATGTTGAGAGGATTGCAGGGTAGGGGAGGTTTGGGTCAGCCTTGGAGTCACCACTGATCTCTTTGGAGTTCTTTCTTGTCCTTTTCTGACCAAACCCTTTTCCCATGGCTGGATCAGGTTCAGGGGTGGGTCGCCTGGTCTTCAGCACTTGTCAGGTCCCTCTGAAGTCTGTGCTTTCAGGATATTCCCTGTGGGTCATGATCAACCCCTGAGTAGTTAACCTGCCAGTCACAGAGATCAGGTCTGCTGCTTTGTGCACTTTCCTGACCTGCCTTCAAGATGGTGGCAGAGTGCCTCTGTCAACCTCTCTGGTGGGACTCTGCCTCTGAGCACCCTCTGCAATCCCTGCTGCCAGTGCCCTGCCAGGTGCAGAAGTGGTGAGGCAAAGCCTGAAGCCAGTAGTCTCTCCTCCTTCAGTAGTGAGGCAAATCCTGGGGCAGTAGACTCTCCCTACCCCTTCTTTACAGGAAAACATTTGTCTGCTTAAGAATAAAAATGGCACTGGACTTCTGCAACCTGGGAAGAGCCAGGGACCAAGCAAAGATGTTGCAGAAGCAGTTGTTACACCAGGGCCCTGACCACTTGCTCACAACCCCCCACTTAGTCAGTCTCTCCCAACATTTTCTTCCCAGGAAAGCTTTTGTTGATTTAAAAAAAAAAAATGGTGCTAGGCTTCTGCATCCTGGGAATTGCAAAGGTCCAAGCCCAGCAACTGTGGCACCAACTGTTGCACCAGGAGAGCCCTGACCACTAACTCCCTAGCCCTCACTCAGTCAGCCACTCACACACCCACTTACACACCAGCATCTACACAAATTTTTCTATACCCTCACTCACTCACACTGGGATTCACATAATCCAAGTGGCTCGGCTGCCATCTTCCCAACTAATTTATATATTTTCATTAATGATTCTAGCATTAAAAACTGTATTTATAATTCTCTCATTTCCTTGTATGGTATTTCCTTACTAACTGGTACTCTTTTTATTAAAAAATAAAATAAAATAAGGAAAAGCTTTATCTTTTCAACTGACTTTGCACAACAGTTCCACTTAAAAAACCTTTTTTAAATGCTCGACTTCTTATTTTTAATTATCAGCTTTCCTCCTTGCTTTCTGACACAGCAAAATGTCTCAAGTGCACCTTGCATTTTTTTCTACCTCAGGCCTATAAACAACTATTTATAGAAAGGATGAATCCTCCAAAAATGGAATTATCTTTTGGTACAAGATATTGGGGAGCAGAACATTCACATGGTGTTCATGATAATTTGAAAAAGAATACTTTTATCATGAACAAATGGGGCGGTCTCATCTTAAGTGATCAAAGTTAGAATTAGTAATAGTGGGACTACTTGATACTAGGATGTGACTTTTTGTGTCATCTGATTTGATCCAACATGAAGTGTACAACATCACCTATGGAGAGTTATTAAAAAGGAATCCTTAACTTGGATTTAATCAAGAGAGTAGATGTAATTTCCAGTTTAAGAAAACTATGTGTGATGGAGAAACTCATAAATGATGACAAAGGCAACAATCATTCAAATCCAGAATGCAGTATATTCGATAAAACAACTGATCTCATCTCTTCAAAAATTCAATATCATGAAGAATAAGCAAGTGGAAAGACTGTCAAAGACTAAAAGAGATGAAAGGTGTATTATTTAAAGTAATGCATAACTTTTTATTGCTTTCTGATTTTGAAAGCTAATAATATGGCTTTTGGGAAAAGTTGGGACAATCTGAATATGACTTGGATAATAGATGATATTAAGAAATTATTGTCAATTTTAGTAGAAGTGAGAGTGATATTCTTGCTATGTAAAAATGTTCTTATTCTAAAGTATTTGGGAGTGACGTATCATGCTCTTAGTAACTTACTTTAAACAGTTCACAAAATATATATTTTTATATATTTCTGTATATGTGTAAAGACAAGAGAGAATGTATATTTGAAAAAATGTTAATTCTTTTTACAGTATTTGTGAGTATATCTTCACTGTATTATATTTTTCTTACCTCCTTTTTTGTTTGTTTAGTTTGTTTTTGACAGGTTCTCACTTTATAGCCCAGCTGTAATACAATGATATGATCATAGCTCACTGCAGCCTAGAATTTCTGGTCGCAAGTGACTGCACCACTTCAGTCTCCCAAGTAGCTGCAGGTAAGTTTTGTTTCTAATTTTTCATAATAAAAAGAAGGAAATTTTCTATTTTTGTTTTAAAAAAGTAATTGTAAGCCGGGCTCGGTGGATCAGCCTGTAATCCCGCGCCTTTGGGTGGCTGAGGTGAGTGGATTGCCTGAGCCCGCAGGTTCGAGACCCGCCTGGGCAGCAAGACCTCATCTCTACAATAAATCAAAAAAAAAATCAGCCGGGTGTGGTAGCGCACGCCTGTAATTCTGGCTACTCGGAAGGCTGAGGTGGAAGGATCGCCGGAGCCCAGCAGGTCAAGGCTGCGGTGGCCGGGAGTGGCCACTGCACTCCAGTCTGGGCGACAGAGTGAGACTCCAACTGAAAAAAAAAAAAAAGTAATTGTAACTTTAAAGATAGTACAGTGATGTTTAAAATTTCAATTGTTATTTACTAAGTATCCAAAAAAATAAGATCCCTTACATTACAAAAATTAGAAGAATGAATCAGACAGATTATACAATTCAAAATATTGTCAAACATTAAACATTAAAACAAACAACATTATATCGCAAAGGAAAAAGCAATGCAGGACATAAATAAAATATGAAAATCCATATTAGTTAAAAATAACATGGATTTTGAAGAAACAAATAATTATTTACCTCTAAGAAGCAAATTTAAGGAAGACTTCATGTAGGAAGTAAGTTTTTTAAAGCAGACTTTACCTAAATACAAGAAAAATTAAAGATATACCTTTCAAGGTCATGAAAAAAATCATATTTCAATAATAAAGAATGTTTGGTAATTAAATGAAGCAACTCCCAGAAATTTATTCTTGTTTAGATGTTGTTCTGGCCAGCCAGTACACTTTGTAATTTTTGTACTGTTTACAATTTTATGGTCTTGTTAAGTGAAAAGTAGAGACACAAAATTATAAACTTGGAGACAAAAGGCTTTTAGAACACTTAACTTTCAATGATGGCAATTATTTTCACTTGTATAAGACTAATATTTACAAAGGGTTTTGGCCTGCATTATATCAATTTATTTCAACACTCTTATTAGTTAAATGGTGTAGGAATTATAATTCCCCATATATAAAATCAAACAAATGAGATATTTTTAGGTTGTAGCTGGCAGAAATCAGTTACTTTCTTTTCTGTAATTAGAATTGTGAAAGTAGTGTCTATCACATAGTAAGCACATAATACAATTCTAAAGAAATGAACCCATAGATGAATGAATGAATGTGTGAACTAATAGGTGTGAAAAATGCAAGGATCCTGATCCTTCAAAATCACTTTCACCCCTGTCCTTAGGGAATGGTTCACTTTTTATACAGCCCTACAAGGTTCTATGAATGGATGAAATATTTGTGTCTTTGAAAGACCAAGGGTCATTAGAATGTTTTTGTCTTATTGCACACATAAGGACAACTTTAAGTCTAGTCTTACAACCTGGCAAGACTCTTGGACCAAAGTACAATGCAGTAGTTCCCCTTTATCCTCAGGTTTACTTTCCATAGTTTCAGTTACCCTAGGTTAGACTTGGCCTGAGATATTAAAATAGAAAATTTCAGGAATGAACAATTCATAGGTTTTAAATTGCAGATCATTATGAGAAGTATGAAATCTCATACCATCCCACTCCATCATGTCCAGGATGCAAATTATCCCTCCGTCCAGGGTATACACATTGTATATTCTACCTACCTGTTAATCATCAATATAATCTGCTCCTGATATCCAGTCATTGACATCAGCATGGTTTGATGATCCAGGGTCACCCCAAGCTGATGATCTGTCTTCTGACATGTTACCAGAAGGTCAATAGTAGCCCAATGCTGCAACACAATGTTGATTTCATTCTCCTTATTTCATCTCATCATGTAAGCATTTTATCATCTCACGTCATGACAAGAAGGCTGAGTAGAATATAATACCAAATTTTGAGAGTTGACATTTACATAACATCTATTACAATAATAGTGTTATAATTGTCCTATTGTATTATTAGCAATTGCTGTTAATCTCTCACTGTGCCTAATTTATAAATTGAACTTTATCTTAGGTATGTATTTATAGGAAAGAACAGAATATATACAGTTTTATTCATTCTGTGGTTTCAGGCATCCACTGAGTCTCCTGGAATACAACCTCTGCTGATAAAGGGGGACTACTGCAGCCCAAAATAGTGCTGAAAATTTAAACTGTGTAAGGCTGGCACCTACAGACCCAGTAGTACATTAAAACAGGTAAGCCCTTTGTACGCAGGAAAATCATTCCAGTATAATTGTCTCAGGAAACTTCATAATTCATCAATAGTCATATTTACATACACATTTTGATGTGAATGGTTGCATCTATTTGAGTGGGGCTCAGAATTAATTTCATTTCTTTACTATGTAATGACTAATTTCCTAACTTGTTTATTAAACTGTGGTTCTGGGTAAGTGCAAATGCAAGGTATTACTATTAGAGAAGCTATCATAACTCATGTCACTAAATGAAAGGCACTTTGAAGGATCATTGCTGTATTTTTTATTGTCTTTCTCTTCAACAACCAACTGAAATGTTATGGAACTTTGGATTTTATTATGCTCAAAACATTTTTTTAACAACCATACTGCATTATTTTCAGCTCAATTTATTCTGGTAACTCAAGCCATATAGCAATCACTCAGCCTTGAAAGTTGGTTTTATTTTTTAAATTTGCTTCCATCCATATTCCAGAGCATTAATAAGCTTATTAATTTATTTCTTAATTAAAGGCACAAATTAACATATAACTATGTATTATGTACAAATATACTTCCTTCCTTATGCTAGATTCTATAAAAACACAGAAGTATTGCTATTTACCTTTAAAAGTTACAGTCTGCCCAAGTTAAATTGCCAGTGTTCTTTTACCAAAAAAGTATGCACCAAAGCCCGTGGTAACCTAACCTGTGTTCTGTTTGTGTCTACTCAACACTACCAAGAAAACACTATAAATCAGAGCTTCTTTACTATTTTAAGAGCTGATTCACCAGCATGCTAAATGTCAGGCAGCTTTTGCTGAAATCTCTGTTTCTGAAATCAATATAGTAGTAATGACAGCAGCCAATATTTCTTGAATTTTTATTTATGCGCCAGTACCTGGGTTGAGCATGTTACATACATTTGCTCTTCGAATACTCACAAGTTCATTTCTTCTCAGTAGAGAGTTGGCATCTAACAGGTGTTTAGACAAAATATCAACTTTTTAAAAATTGACATTTAAAATGAATATTAAATTAAAAGAAATTTTTTGCTTAAGTACTGAGTTTTCTTATTCTAACGTATGAATTTAAGGGGAACACAGACATGACATTAGAAACATGCGGTTTGTTTTGTTTTTGTTGTTTATTATTTATTTATTTAAAAGATGTGGGGTACAAGACAGGTTCAGGTTCATGAGTGGTTTAAGGAGAGGTGGAGTTTGGGCCTCCCATTGGCCCTCTCTTCCCCTGGTTTATGATCCGGTGGCTCTTGCATATCTTCCAATACTTCTCATACCATCATCTCGGTGATTAGGTTTCAGTACGAATTTTGGAGAGTTACAGACATTCACACCATAGAAGACATTCGTGTTTTATAATTTGTGTTTTTTTCTCTTACTTTTAAAGGTAAGTGTGGATTTTTAGGAGAAAAATACACATTTGAAAGCATAAAAGTCTTACGTTTTTGGATTCCTTCACAGTTATTTTTATTTACATTATTTGATGAAATATGATGCAAATCAAAACCACACTGAGATACCACCTAACTCCAGTCAGAATGGCAATTATCAATAACTCAAAAAATAACAGTTGCTGGAGAGGGTGTGGTGAAAAGGGAACACTCCTACACTGTTGGTGGGAGTGCAAACTAGCACAACCTCTGTGGAAAGCAGTGTGGTGATTCCTAAAAGCTCTAAATATCGACCTCCCATATGACCCCGCAATCTCCCTACTGGGAATATACCCTGAAGAACTCAAATCACTCTATGAAAAAGATACCTGCACACGTATGTTTATCGCAGCATTGTTCACATTAGCAAGAACCTGGAAGCAACCATGCTGTCCATCAAAAGAGGACTGGATTTTTAAAATGTGGTACATATACACGACGGAATACTACACAGCCATAAAAAAGAACAAGATCATGAATTTTGCAGCAACCTGGATGGAACTAGAGTCTATAATACTGAGTGACCTCTCACAGAAACAAAGATCTGAATATCACATGTTCTCACTCATATAGTGCACCTTGAACATCCATCATAATACTATAAGAAAAGGACTGAAAGTGGTGGAAAACTATGGGGGGGAGGGTAAGGGAGGTGGGATTAATGGTAGTACTATCTGTCTGGGGATGGGGAGACACCCCTTATCAACAAGGGTGCCTGAACGAAGCATATTTGTATACCTAACCCTTAATTGTATCCCACAATATCAAAACAAAAAATATTGATTAAAAAAAAAAGAAAGAAATCAATACAGTTCCATCCAGAGAGCCCCTATTAGGAGGTTGGGAGATGGGGGACCAAATAACTATATTAATGATTCTGTTCAGTCACTTTCCCATCTGTTGTCTAAATTTTTAAAAAATTAAAGATAGGCATATTATTTCTATTACTGCCAAAACCGAAAAGCATGACTACTGATATAAATGGGAAACCTGGATTTTATCATTGACAGTATTGCTCAGACGATTATAAAAATAAGGCAAAAAGACATACAAAGTATAGAAATGTGTTTTTGATTACATGATTATAGGCTTTTATGATACGCTTTTCTCCTCTTCAATTTTATATCCAAGGTGAATGCCGTGCTTACCTCACTCTCATTTGGTCCTGAGATATGTAGGAAGAAATTATCTTCCTCTTGAAAGGAGGTCTGTGGGGACAAGTACTCTGGAATTCCTGATGGACTGAGGCATTATCTCAGTTTCAGGGATTTAGACAACAGTGTGCTGAGCAGCAGTCACATGAGAGTCTATCTACTTTCAGTTCCTCCTTGTTCCTAGAGTTTAGTCCCCCTGAGGTCCTCTTGTGCCTGTGATGCCTTTCCCCAGCCCTATGAAACTCAAGTTTCATTTAGTAGTTCAGACTCTTGGGCTTCTCCCCTCTTGGAGATCCTTACTGGGGATATAGTAACTATCTTATCAACTTTTTTTTTTCCTCCAGATTTACTACTTCTCCTCAATGACAGGTTTGACCTGAATTATCTAATCTATAACTTATGGTAACACAAATTCTGTATGATTTTGTGAAACCTAAATTATTTGCCTTAGATATTCCATCTTTTTAAATTTTTCAAGTAATCGTATAATGCCACCGTTATTTTGCTATACAAACCAATAATGGGTGAGACTTTTATTTATTAAGAAGAGGGTTTTTTTGCCACCAGAAAATTGCTCAAAAGTTATTTAGTAGAATCGCTGAGTTCAAAACCTTAGAAGGCTCATAAACCATATCATCAATTATTGTGAAATAATTGCTCATGAAACAGATTCTACTGTTGTAAGGACTTTATTCCTTATGTAATGCACTCTTGGAAATCATCTATCCTTTTTTTAATGATTTTGTAGACAGAGCTTTCATCTTTTTGGAATCAAAAAGTACTTTGATTATTTTTTAAAAACTATATGCAATTTTTCCACATAAATATTTGCATATGTTCAAATAATTGCAATTATAAATTCAATAAATTTCTTGTACTTAAGATATATACCAACAAAATGAAATTATACACGCACAATTATTTGAACATTATTTGGTTCTTAGTAAATAATATTTTTTTTCTATATTAAAGATAACCAAAAACATTCCTCAGTACTTTTGTCCAACTCGGTCATAGCTTGGCATGTTCCATTTGTTTTGTGAATTATGTGGGTAGGAGTACGGGAATAACAGAGAAAAAAATGCAATGGAATGAGAACAGTAGAAGAAAACTGCACAAGAACTTCATGTTAAGCAGTAGGTAAGAATTAAGGAAGAAGAAGAAAAACAGGGTAGGATAGTAGTATCTGGAAATATTTGCTGGCTTGGTAACAGATCCAGAAACTGAGCATTCCAAAACAGTCATAGTAAACTGTGAGACTGGGTCTTTTTGATTGATATAATTCTACTGTCCAGCAACTGAAGTGTGTGTTAGAAAATTCCCCGGAGAATAATGGAAATGAGTGTACTGAGCAATGCCTGTCTAGAGAAATGAAAAATGAAAGCGAACTGTGGAAGAAAAACAAAAACAAAGCAGGGCAATCCAAGGTGATTTATAGAGACCAGATCCAATGAGTAGGATGGGAATCTTCTATCGAGCCAACATTTTAAATCAAAATTTTATCTCTGGTTAAAACTCATCTATGCATACAAAAGGCTGTCCCAAACTGCATATACTAGAGACGGCTCCATCTTTACAGTTACTTTATGATCCTTTCAGAGTTCTTGGGGCACATGGGTAGCTATAGGTGCAACTTATAGCTTGCAAGAAATGAAACTGTTGAAGTTGGTAGGAGTGTCATTGAACTTTTAAACATAATCAGTATTAGTTATTTCAGTTCAGTTTTACATTGATGCCTGAATAGTGCATGGGTCTTCATACAAATTTACAGAAAGCTAGAAATTTTATTTTCAAGAGGTTCATATATAGCTGGTGTCATTACCTTGAACACAAAGGATTAAAGTCATTCAAAGTATATTAATCCCTCCAGAGACACACAAAGCTCTGTTTGATTTATCCTCGAACCTTCAGAGCATTATCGATGCATGCAAAATATATAATGGTAGTTGAATTTAACACCTCACTTTTTTTGTCTCAAGATTTTAAGTTAAAAGATTGCTATCCTTATATTCACCAGATGCTGCAATTCTAAAATACAGATATGTGACACTTAACGCAGCAGTCCTCAATCTTTTATGCAACAGGGACTGGTTTCATGGAAGACAATTTTTCCAGAGATGAATGGAGAAAGTGATGTTCAGTCAGACCTCACTGCTAATGTTAGTCTGTATTTGCAGCTGCTTCCCAGCACTAATATCATCGCCTTAGCTCCACTTCAGATCACCAGGCATTAGATTCTCTTAAAGAGCACTGCAACCTAGATCCCTCACATGTGCAGTTCACAGTACAGTTCATGCTCCTATAAGACTCTGATGCTGCCGCTGATGTGACAGAATACAGAGCTCAGATGGTAACTGAGTGATGCGGAGCAGCTATAAATACAGATGAAACTTCCTCACTCTCCTGCCACCTACTTTCTGCTGTGTGACCCAGGTCCTGATAGGCCATGAACCAGTACTCCTGACTTAATGACATAGGTACATTCTGAAAAATGTGTCTTTAGGTGATTTCGTCAGTGTGTGAACATCATAGAGTATACTTACACAAACCTAACATAGTATATCCTATTATGCAGTTGGACTGTACGGTGTAATCTATTGCTCCTAGGATACAAACCTGTATAGCATGTTACTATACTGAATACTGTAAGCAATTGTAATGCAGTGATAAATATTTGTTCAAATAAGTACAGCAGCATACAATATAAAAGATAAAAATTGGTACCCTCCTATAGGGCATTTACCAGGAATAGGGATTGCAGAACTGAAGTTACTCTGGGTGAGCCAGTGAGTGAGTCGTGAGGGTATATGAAGTTCTTAGGATACTATGCATTACTGCAGACTTTATCACACTTAGGCTTCACTAAACTTAAAAAACATTTTTTCTTAAATAAAAAATTAACCCCTTGCCTGAGCCCGCAGGTTCAAGACCCGCCTGGGCAATTGGTAAGACCTCATCTCTACAATAAATCAAAAATCACCTGGACGTGGTAGCGAATGCCTGTAATTCCGGCTACTTGGAGGTCTGAGGCGGAAGGATCGCCAGAGCCCAGCAGGTTGAGGCTGCGGTGGCCGGGAGCAGCCACTGCACTCCAGTCTGGGTGACAGAGTGAGACTCTAACTCAAAAAAAAAAAAAATTAACCTTAACTTACTGTAACTTTTTTATTTTATGCAATTTTTGATTTTGTAACTTTTTTGACTCCAAACAAAAACACATTGTACAAAGGTACAAAGATATTTTCTTAGTTATATTCTTTATTCTATTAGCTTTGTTCTATTTTTACAACTTTTTTGTTTTTACTTTTCACATCTTTTTATTAAGAATAAAGACAGAAATACATACATTAAAGTAGACCTACACAGGGTCAGGATCATCAGTATCACTGTCTTCCACCTCCACATCTTGTACCACTGGAAGGTCTTCAGGGGCAATAACACACATGGAGTTGTGATTTCCTATAATAATAATGCCTTCTTCTGGAATACTTCTTGGAGGCTGTTTCACAGTTAACATTTTTTTTTAAAGAAATGGAAAGAGCATACTCATAAAAGTATTGCATAGTTAATATAAGAGCCATGACATAGTCATATATTATCACCACACATGTGAGTGATATGTTGTGCTATGACATTACCATGACTACAATGCTACTGGGTGATAGGAATTTTTCAGTTTCATTATAATCTTATGAGACCACGATCGTGTGTGTGGTCCGTCAGTGACCAAAATATCGTCTTGTAGTACATGACTGAATGCTAATTTTCAGTCCAGAGGTTAGTAATTTCATTGGAAACAATCCTTCCTCACCCATCCCTTTGGCTTCTACCATTTTCCACCACATGTACCAGACAAATTCAAAGGGAAAGGAATAAATGATTCTGGCATAAACCAATATCTTACCAGTTATAAGAAGAAATGTACAAAATAAGCCATTTTATAAATATCAGAGCTGCATGTCCCTAACTTAGGTGTGAAAAAATGTTCCCTCCTTTAAATGAACATTGATAGTCTCAGCGTATAAGACTTGGTTGGATAGTCGTTCAAAATGGAAAGTAAGATTAGTATATATATACTATATATACTATATATTTCTGATTTCTCCTGAATTGTTGTTTTGTGCAAAAATCATCATATACATCTATTTATAACCCGAATAAAGATAAATTTATTGATATATCAAGTTGCTGGAGAGCTTTTAATTGGGGCCTTGAGAATAGAAGTCTTTGATGAAATGTCAGAAAATGGTATGGTTTAGTCAACTATTGTTTTAATAGGTTTTATTATTATTTAGGTATGATAAGGCTATCACATCCGGAGAAGATTGCTATTTAAAAAGACAGTTTGCTATACTCTTGGATCCTAAAAAAGGAAGAACATGTCAAGCCATGGAGGGTGGGTGAGGGGGTCATCACAGGACTTGGTCACAAGGCAAGGGAGATGAGCAGATTATGGAAAAGAGTTTTTATTGTAGTTTCCATTAGAAGAAATAGGAAAATCAGAGTCAGGGTAAAAAGGCTTAGGATTGGCTACTTGCCAATCATTTCAGTAGGCTCTGGGGCATAAAGGCTGTCCCTGGCTGGTTCTGGGGTGATTTGGGCTGTTGTACAGTGGCCCAGAGTATAAACGACCAACAGAGTAGGTGGTTGGGGAAGTGGACTTACTTGGCAGCCCAGGGAAGGAAACTGACCATTCTCCATCCAAGGCCCCAAAACTGGATCAAGACATCATTTAAAAAAACTATACTATAATTGATTTTTGATAGCAGTTTTGAGCTCAATTATTTGAGCTATTGAAGTGGCCTGAGTAACAGAAGAGAGCTTGAAAGACGAGGGCATAAGTTGCCCTAAAGAGTATAGAAAATATTTTATTATGAGAATTTTAGAAAAAGGAACACAAGTGGAAGTATGAAAAGTCTTGTAGGTTGGCTTGTAACTAAGTTCCTTATTTATATGACATTAATCAAGAAAACAAATGTGAAATACCTAGATCTTACTAATATATCCATGGTATTACGATATGTGTTAAAATTAGAATATCCTACACACACACACACACACACACACACACACACACACACACACATTATTTTTGGTGCATCTCTCAGATCAAGGTGGCAGGTCCAGCAGTTATATTGTTGGAGAGTATGAACTTAGAATTTAGCATAAGTAAAGATAAGTGGCATTTGTGAGTTACCAAGGGGAAGGGGAAATTATGCTGGTAATGGATGAAGACACAGGGCAGGAAGTCATGGTAGAAAACTGAAAGAATAGTAGGAGAAGGCACTGGGAAGTGAGGTGAGTGGTTCTCTCCTCAGACACTGGAGGGGTAGACTGATATGAAGAAGTTGCCTTCTGGGAAAAGCAATCTCCATTCATTTTTAGAATGGCACAGACATTAGTATCCCCTACCAGATTTCCTTTTAGGTGTGGGAGTGTGGGGGTATACATTTTAGGAGACATCAATGAGCATACTTGGATCATAGATTAAGCAGACATCAAACTCAGGAATCATAATAGAATTCTTAATATTAAATGAAGAAAATCCCCAAGTGTCTCATGTCCAATTTGTCAGCAACTTAGGAGAGGCAGCCCAGGGTGCTGCTGAGGTGAGAGTTTTAGTGTCCAGGATGAAGTCAAGGAAGGTTCTGTCATCTCCAGTGGTGAGTTCCTGGGCCACAGCAGTCTCATGCGGGATGTGGGACTGTGATATTCTTTTCAAGAGGATACCCACTGGAGTAGATGTAGGTTCTGTTTTTGTGCTTCTGTGGTCTTATAATGAAATTGGATCACTTACATGTTGAAAGGCAATATTGGGCCTGAAAGGTTTACCTGTAAATAAATGTCATTTGAGTTCATGGGCTTCAGGGTGCCAGCTTGCAAAGGTGATATCGGCTTTGGTGATGCTGTAGTAATGGGTCAAAGCACCAGAACTTGACTGACACAATGTCCCAATTAAAAATAGCAGAATCTGAAAGTTTTTAATAGGTTAAGATTTTGCCCAGATGGGTGATGAGCGAAGTTCTGTTGCAAAAAGGTTTTAAATCATTTGGCCTTATTTGGCTATATGTTGCTAATAGGATGTCAGGTTGTCTAAAAAAGTTCAGACACTAATATTTGGGTCTCCCTAAAGAAAACATTAACAATCAGTCCTACACATTCATACAGTGCTTTCAATTCACTTTTTAAGTAATCATTCTTCAATATATGAAGAGAAACAAGAAAACAATTTTAAAAGGGAGGTATGGCTTGGGGGCAAATACAGCAGAAAGAAACTTTTAAAAGCAACAGAATCTGTAATTATTCCTTGTTCTGAGCTAAAGGAAGATATTGTATAAATAATATGAGAATAGATTGCTATGAAAAAGTTAACATTAAACAAAGAAAACACTTAAAATAAAAACATAGTAACCAAAACTTTTAAAAATTATGATGGACCTTCTTGGAAATATTAGAAAAACTTAGGGCTGCCGGGAGCTAGGGATGAGGAAGCAGAGAGAAAAGGTGACCACAGAGGCTTAGCATGAGGCATATCTTTGTGGTAATGGAACAAGTTCTGAATCTTGATTGTGGTTACATGGGTCTACACATGGGATAAGATTGCATAAAACTATACACACACACACACACACACACACACACACACACACACACTCAAGACTACATGTGATACTTGTGAAATCTGAATAAGGTCTGTGAGTTACATAAATGCCAGTTTTCTGCATTTGATGCTGTACTGTACTGTAGTTATGTAAGGAGTTACCAAGCAAACTGAATGTGAGTTATTAACTCCAGGAAAAAACAAGTGAAACAAGAAAGATAAGCTATCCTAATTGGTTCAAAAGTGAGAAATATTTATGTAGTTATCAGACTTTGGACATTTGTTATTAGATTAAGTATTGTGATCGTATTACAAAAAATGAGAAGGAAGCCTGGCTTGGTGGCTCAGCCTGTAATCCCGCGCCTTTGGAAGGCTGAGGTGAGTGGATTGCCTGAGCCCGCGGGTTCGAGACCCGCCTGGACAGCGAGACCTCATCTCTACAATAAATAAAAAAATCAGCCGGGCGTGGTAGTGCATGCCTGTAATTCTGGCTACTTGGAAGGCTGAGGGGGAAGGATCACCGGAGCCCAGCAGGTCGAGGCTGCGGTGGCCGGGAGCGGCCACTGCACTCCAGTCTGGGCGACAGAGTGAGACTCCGACTCAAAAAAAAAAAAATGAGAAGGTAAATGGAAAGGTGGTTCTTAAAAAGCTAACGCTTTAACCACTGTAAAATAGGAAGTCATTATATAGCTTAACATTGAAAAATTAAGAAATGATGCTAAAAGCATATTATTTTATTACTTTAAAGTGTGGGGTTAATATAAGAAGAAATATTTATAAGAGCTGAGGGAAGGATAGACCCAGGAAACTACTATTTTTTCATTATAATTCTATTTGATTATTTGGACTGTGAACATGTATTACTCTAGCAACAATAAAATTTAATAAAACATAGTATAGAATATATTAAAGAAAACTTACAAAACAAAGATTTGTAAAATCATGATACTTTAAAGAACAACAGGTACAACTATACCCCTTCAAAAGAAAATTTGATCAAATGTGAATAAAATATAATTTTCAACTCACCTAATCATTTTATACACACCCCATGTTTATTATTTCCTGTTATTGTTTGCAATCATTCTAAATCATGTAGGAGTTCTGTATTTCCTTTAAACAATATGCTAATATTGACATAGAGAATTTCTAGCTTAGCAGCCAACATCTTGGGTTTATAAACCCTGATGGGTAGCAGCATTGTCTTAGTTTTCTTAATTCGGCATCAAAACTTTTTATCAGCGCATATTTGTTTGCTTGAACTGGAAAACAAACAAACAAAAATGGAAAAATTCAGAAGACAGATTACCTCTGTTTTTATTTCATAAGGAATCATGAGATCAGATGCATCTAGTGGGCCTCATATAAAGACATATAAAAGAAAATGAAAAATGCTGGTATGTATGTTGATGCATTTTAGATGAAATGTAACCAACATTTTTATAGCAACAGGTAAATCACAGAGACTAGAAATTGACAAGGAACTGATACACATTTTCCTAAATGAAATTTAAAAGAAATTGTTAGTGATTTGTAAAGAGGAAAAACATTTGTTTCTGGTCACAATTTTTTAGCATTAGTCTTTGCCATTGGGGTGTCATATTTGAACTTTTAAGAGACAGATTATCACCTGTATAAAAGTGAAAAAGAAAAAGAAAGTGTTATAAAAATGATGTAATAGGACTGTATTTGCACACATTTGGATGCACTGCTAAGCACTCAAAGCCATAGACGATATAGTTTTGGACTTCAATAAGTTTACCATCTTGTTGTTGAGGATGGGTTGAATTATCTTTAATCATAAACTCGTTAAACAATAATTTCAAGCAAAAAGCAATTGTATAATAGAATATTAGTGTAAAATACTTAGAATATTTAAAGTAAAATAGCATGGCAATTTCAGGAAGAGGATAAGTTGTAAAAAATGATAATGATAACAATACTTGCTTATGACAAACTATAAGAATGAGTGACCATTGTAGGTGGGGAGACAGGTATCTATTTTTTTCTCATTGAAACGGCTTTTATAGTGATAGAGCCATGAGGTCAGACAGAGTGAGATATAGCCTAATGTTACAGGCTGCTCAGATTTCCAGGAAAATTGCTCCAAATGAAAAGTCATGGGGTCAGTAAGGTATCAAATAGAGGATGAAGAAAACCACTCAGGATTCATCTACCATTCTTCAGGCATATGTGCATCCTGCAAATGTGAGCTTGCCAAATACTCTGTAAGTATCTGCTGTGCCCTTTACTTACCATGTGCTCGGACATGCTTTTTTGTTGTTGTTGTTGTTTTGTTTTTAAATAGTGCTCTTCTTCTTGGCTTAGATTTCAGGAGGCTGAAGATAATTTTTATCTCTAGCCAAAGCTTCACTTGCAAACCAGCTGCTGGGCTCTATTCCGAGCTTTGTAACCTGAAGATACTGAACTGCTTTTCCTCTTGTCCATCTCTTTATCTTTGTCACCATTTGAGCAAACACAAAATACAAGTCGGGTCAGAAACAATCTTGAAGTGATGAAATATTGTTACTTAAATGGAACTGAGAACATCTCCATTAACTTATTTGTGTTATAAATGAGTCAACTTGACCTGAGAACTGTAGGAGCATGTCCAAAATTATGCAACATAATAGTGGGAACCAAGCAGAGAATAGAGTCCCATTCTATGAATTCCTAATCTAGCTTTTTTCTTTTGGTCTGAATTTTTATTAACCAGTGTGGCAGGACTAGCCTGTCTATTACATAATCTTGCAAGTATTTTTGCCTCCGTAAATAAAACCATTCATTTTTTAAAATTTCAGACACGAAAAACTACAAATGAGACATGAAAGAAAAAAGAATTAATGCCTTTACCTAACTGTAGTTGAATCTGATGAAGAATAAGAAAACAATTCATTGTCATAGCTGCAGCTTGTAATTGACAAGGGAAATGATCCTGACTTTCAGGGTCTAGAGTGCCTATCAGAGAACTGCTGTGTAATACTGAGTAGTTACAAGTTTTACAGTGGTACTGTTCAGTCTATAACACTACTTATTACCTCCGCATCTCAACAACTAGTCTGTCATCCTAAATTAATTACAAATGTGGATTTGTTAGTTAACGTTGTAAGGTCTCTGAGATCTAAATGATCTAGTCCTTTTTGAAGCATATCTAGGAAATCTTTGGGTGTTAGGAGCATTAGCCAAATTTAACTTCCTTTCCAGGAATACAGACAGACTAGAATGAAAATAACATAACTATTGCCATTTTTAGTTTTAAAAAAATCCACATGTGAAATGGAATTCTGATTCTCGTTTGGTTAAGCTGATCTCTGCATCTATCTTGCCATCTGCTCACTCTTCTAAAACTAGACTTTACTTTATCTAGATAGAAATGTTTTTAAGCGCAGTCTACCTGAAAATATATTATGGTATATACAGGTACAAAGTTCATAAGTTCAGGAAGCAGTCCTGATATGCACATTGGAAAAATTTATTTTTGAATTTCTTGAAGTCTATTTTCCAACTTCTCCTTATGTTATTGTAGGTCTTATCACCCTTGGCCAGATGCTAATTTTCCAGATCAGTGGTCCTGAGGTCAACACTTGAAATGCAAGTAGACTTGGTCTTCAATTTATTTTTCATAATTTCTGACAGTTTCTCAAAGTATATCAAATCTTACATTAAATGTTTTACTTTGTGCCAGTTAGCATGTGCCTAAGCTCCTTCTTTTATTCAGGGGCTAACTCTTTCAAAGTTGGGAATTTGGAGAGAAGAACACAAGAAAAAAAAAATCTCTTATTTGACACCCTGCCTTACCTAAATCATTAAAATTGAAAGTTGAAGGCATAGTACCAATTTTCTTTATGCTAGATATGTTTAAAGTCACACATTAGTCAAATAAAAAATACAAGACTTCTCAAAAAACTTTAATGAAAAAGCATATGTATGTCTGTGTATACACACACACACACACACACACACACACACATTCAAACTTTGTGTCTACTTTTAAATATTGAACAATGGAAAGAATTTCCCCTGATATTGCAGATTCTTCCTCAATATGATTTTTAGTAAGATTAAAATAGACAGCAGACAGCAAAGTTAGCAGAAAAATACATGAAACTTAGAAATTCTGGCAGCTTCATATGAGTGTGGATGTGTATTATTTTCTAAAGAAAGTTTATTCCCTAAGAAGAAAGAGTTTAAATTGGGACGAGCTTCAGAAGGCATCATATCCAATTCTTTCATTTTTGAAGCCACAGAGATTTGGACTAAGGGGGAAAAAATGCCCTGATTGACATAAGGATAAAGTAAGCTTGATAGATCCATGGTTTTTCGTATGAATACTCCAAGGTTTTGAAATTGCAAAGCCTTCTAAACTTCACTCATTCATTTGTAATCTAATTTAGGTAAATTTCAGAACTATAAGCCAATTTTTATGCACAATCTTCATTATAAAATATATATTTAACTGATTCTTATTTGGAAAATGCACGCAAATGTAGATATACACAAAATACACAGTTTTATGAAGACTACTTTTTATTTTTGTGTGTTTCATTTTTTGTGTGTTGATTGTGCGAGAATTTTTTTTTTAATTCTTTATTTTATTTAGCATATAGTGAACATCTCTCTTAAGTTTTTTTTTTAAATCATCCACTTCATCCATGACTGTGAATGTTAGTTTGGAGACATGTGCAGTCAGCTCTAATCTCTCAATATTTATTTTTACATATATGCATGTATATAATACACATATGTACACAAAAATATGTACACACATGCATATATTTCTTTTTAAAGTATACTTTATATTGATTTGCAAGTACTCAAATAAATACTGGTATGAGAAACCAGAGGAGGACCTGGGAGAGTGGGAAGCCATCAGCTACTGATTCCAAAAGTAAGATGTGATATCTGTTTATTTCACTGAGTCTTACATACAGCAATATGTTCTATCAGAGATTTGTTGTAAAAAGTTTGAGAAGCATTTCTCTTAGACAGCTATTTGCTACTTCCAAGCCTTCTACCACACAGCCAACACCAGCCTCATCTTAGCCTTAGCTGTCAGGAGGCTTCTCCTCTTACCCTTTTCGCCCAATTTGGACCCTACCACCATGAGTCCTATTCCCTTTTCCCTTAGAGGATAAATCTGTTGCAAGTCATTACTTAAAGCCACTTTCTAGAATTAAAACCACACAACTAGGTAAGTAAAACAAACAAATTAATGGATATTCACAGGTAAATCCATGGAAGGTTTATAAAGTCGTTAATGATTAATAATTAAATAGGTACTCTACATATCAATTACTGTTTTTTTTCCAGTTTCTCTTAAGCCATCTAGTATAGTCTGACTAAAATATGAGAAAAATAGAAGCCTAAAGCAGGACTCACAAAACCAGATATTTGTTGAATAAATAGACTGTTGTTCGAAGACACTGCATGTATATCCTGGCCAATATTTTATAAAACATATTCAGAATTTTAATGAAAGACAAAAATGTCATGTGTATATTAATAAGTTGTATAGGTCAGAAGACAGTACAGCCCATAGTCTGAATGTCTGTCTGGTCCACATTTAAAATATGGCTCTTGTAAAAGAATAATTTTAAAAATAAATTTAAACAAGAATTTATATCTTTATCTTTTTTAACCAAAATATTGACTGTTTACAGTTGTACAAAACAAAACCTGTATTTTTGTGGCAGTAAATGTATACAATATAAGAAAAGTAAAATCTTAGATGGTCTGAATTTTTATTTAAAAAATATGCACACCACAATGATAAAAATTTTGCTGGGTGGAGAGCACACTGTGATTTTTTTTTGAGCCAGATGATAATAGATTACTATGTTGACATTGAGTTGATGCATGTGGTATGTAGTCTTAGATCTGATGGATTCTTCAGTCTCTCTTGCATTTGTCTTCTTTTAAATAACAGACTTATAGTTCTAATATTCTATTGTATATTTTGAGGTTCTGTGGATGAATTAACATCTATGTTACCATATCACACAACTAATACATCATTAAAAAGTAAGTGAAGTGTTTCACTCTTATTCTTATCAATGTACATGTTGTTAATGGAATGAATTATTTGACTTCTTTGGGCTTGAGAACTAGGATTAATTACAATTAGAATGAATTTAATGCCCCAAAATGTGTGTCAACCTTATGTCACATTAGTCTTATCATTTTCCCAGGAAAGTGTTTTAATGTATTATCATTATGTTCTAAAGTTAAGATGATTTTATAGATAAAGCTATTGTATGTAGCTATGTAGAAAAGAAAGAAAACAGTATATAGTCATTCTTCCTTTTGGAAAAAATCAACTGGTCAATAATTTTTTTAAAAAAATCTGTCTTATATACATAAAAGATTAAAATTTGGAGATAGTTTCCTACATAGGACCTGGCAGTGTTTAAAACTCAAAGGATTATTTTATATATCTTTAAAATATCTTTAGCTGTTAACAGAAATGGAAAGCTTAAGAGATAATTAAAATTTATAAATCTCTTCAATTTTCCATAGAAACCGAGTTTATGTATTTTTTGGTCTTGTTTGGGTGATTTGAATGAAATCCACAAGGATGCATCTACATTTTAGATTCAGATAAGCATGTAAAACATTTCCTGACAATGAACTAAATGCAAATTTTGTAATTTCTTTAAGTGACGTGACATAATCCACATACTTGTCAATGTCTGCATCTATTGCTTTTATTTAAAAATGAATCATTTGGAGAGAGACGACTGCCTGCTCCAGACTTTGCCTCACCACTGCAGCACCTGGCCAGACACTGGCAGCCAGGGATCCCAGAGGAAGAGTCCCACCGGAGAAGATGAAAGAGGCACCCCACCACCATCTCGAAAATAGGGCAGGAAAGAGCTCTGATTTGCTCACCATGGAGCAACAGACCTGATCTCTGTGACAAGAGGATCAACTACTCAGGGGTTCATCATGACCCAGAGGGAATATCCTGAAAGCACAAACTTCAGGGGGACCTGATGAGTGCTGTCTCTCAGGCGCCCCACCCCCTACCCTAATTCAGACTCAGGACAAAGCGTGTGGCCAGAAAAGGATGAGGAAGACCACTAAAGAGATCAGTGGTGAGTATGGGGCTGACCCAACCCCCCTCCTCTCCAGCAGTCCTCTGAACGGCAGGCCCACACTGTTGGGGCACGACTGAGAGGAATGAACCCAGGCAGAGCCTGGACATCAGCTGTAATAGAACTCCATTCCAGGATAGGCCTGGTTGGGACCCTCAAGAGTACATACGTGGAGAAGAGACAATGCCGCACCTCCCCACTGGAGGAGATCCCCGTGACCATTTGAATAGGATCACTTTTCTTTATCACACTGTTACCATCAACTCTGGCCCCCATCACTTAAACTTCCTGATAGATCATTTCTACACACTGTAGCCACTGATATCATTTTTGCTTTTTATAATTAGTTTAATGCACACACAAAATCATTTTATGAAAATGATCAGTAAATATAAAGAAGCAAAAATTATTGAATTTAATTTCAATCAACTCATACTCCATTCCAAAATATAACTAAATATTTTTGCATATATAATATATATGTATGCTGTGTGTGTGTGTGTGTGTGTGTGTGTATCTCGACATACTTTATCAAGTTGATACACACACACACACACACACACACACACACACACACACACACACACACACACCCTTTCCTGGTTTTAATGTGACTATTTTTTTTTTTTCCATTTTCATTTTAGATTCAGGGGTACACATGTGTTTGTTACATGAACATGTTGTTTAGTGGTGGGTATTGTGTCTCTGGTTGCTCATTCCCCATAGTAAATATTGTATCTAGTAGGTGATTTCTGAACCCTAACTTCCCATCCCACCTCCCCACTTATTGGTATCCCAGTGCCTATTATTTCCAACTTTGTGGCAGTTTAACTACTATATGTAAGTGAGAGCATGTGGTGTTTTGTTTTCTGTTTCTGAGTCAGTTCACTTAGGATGATGATTTCTGTTTCCATTCCTGCTACTGCAAAAGACATACTTTCCTTTTTTATGAGTGTCGTATTCCATAATGTATGCATACTGCATTTTCTTCGTCCAGTCGATTGTTAGTTGGTTCCATGATTTTGTTATCATGAATAATGCTGCAATCAGTATATTAGTACAAGAGTATTTTTTATATACTGATTTCTTTAACTTTGGGTATATTCCTAGTAGTGGGATTGAGGGATCGCATGATAATACAATTTTTAGGCCTTTGAGAAATTCCCGTAGTGTTTTCCATAGAGGTTGAACTCATTCACAATCCCATAGGTGGTGAATGAGTGTTTTCTTTTCTCCACGTCCTCATCAACATCTTGTTCTTTGATTTTCTAATAATTGTCATTCTGACTGGTGTGCCATGATATCTCATTATAGTTTTAACTTGTGCTTCCCTGATGATAGTAATGTTGAACATTTTTTCATATCATTGTTGGCCATTTTTGTGTCTTTGTTTGAGAAGTGCCTATTCGTATTCTTTTCTCACTTTTTGATGATGTTATTTGGTTTTCATGTTGAGTTGTTTGAGTTCCATGTAGATTCTGGATATTAGCTCTTTGCCTGAAGCATAATTTGTGAATATTTTCTCTCATTCAGCAGGTTTTCCCTCTGTTGATGATTTATTTTACTATGCAGACACTTTTTGGCTTAATTAAGTCCCATTTGTCTATTTTTGATTTTGTTGTAATTGGGTTTTTGCCATAAATTATTTAGGGTTTTTGCCATAAATTATTTGCCTAGGCCATTGTCCAGAAGACTGTTTCCTACGTTTTTGTTTTTTGGGGTTTTTTTAGAATACTAGTTTCTGGTTTTACATTTAAGTCTTTAATTCATCTTGAGTATATTTTTCGCATATGGTGAGAGGTAGGGGTCCAGTTTTATCCTTCTGCATATTGCTAGCCAGTTTTCCTAGTACCATTTATAAATATTGTGTCATTTCCTCACTGCTTATTTTTGTCAGTTTTGTTTAAGATCAGTTGGTTGTAAGTATGTGGGCTTTATTTCTGGGTTCTCTATTCTGTTACATTGATTTATCTGTCCATTCTACTACAACCATGATGTTTTAGTTACTATAATCTTAGGCAGTGTACTAGTATTAGTTACTATAATTCAAAGGCTGGCAGTGTGATGCCTCTGCAATTAGTCTTTTTGCTTAGAATTGCTTTGGCCATTGGAGCTCTTTTTTTATTTCATATAAATTTTAAGACTTTTTCCTATATTTTATGAAGAATGAAGTTGATATTTTGCCTGGGATTACAATGACTCTATAGATTGCTTTGGGCAGTATGATCATTTTAACATTTGGATCATTAAATGATTCTTTTAATCCATGAACATGAGATGCTCTTCCATTTGTTTGTGCTGTCTATAGTTAGCTCCATTAATGTTTTGTAGTTATTCTTGCAGAGAACTTTTGCCTCTTTAGTTAGGTGTATTACTAGGTATTTTATATATATATATATATATATATATGATATGTGGCTAGTGTGAATGGGAATGAGCCCTTTATTTGGTTCTTAGTTTGAGCATTGTTTATCTATAATAATGCTATTGATTTTTTTTTTTGGCATTGATGTTATATCCTGAGATTTTACTGAAGTTGTTTCTTAAGTCGAAAAGCTTCTAGAATCTTTAGAACTTTTCTAGATATACAGTCATTTCATCTGCAGACAGGGATAGTTTGATTTACTTCTTGCCACATTTGATGCTTTTATTTCTTCATGCAGGATTATTCTTGCTAGGAGTTTCACTACAATGTTGGATAAGGATGGTAAGAGCTGACACCCCTGTTTTTTCCTGTTCTGAGAGGGAATGTGTTCAACTTTTCCCAATTACTTATGATGTTGGCTGTAAGTTTGTTGTATATGGCTCTTATGATTTTGAAATATGTTCCTTTGTTTCCTACTTTGTTGAGGATATTTATAACAACGGGATGTAAGATTTTACTGAATGCATTTTCTGCATCTATTGAGATGATCATATAATTTTTATTTTTGCGTCTGTTTATGTAGTGGATCACATTTATTAATTTGCAGATACTGAGTCATCTTTTCATCCCTTGCACAAAACTCACTTGGTCATGATAAATAATTATTTTGATATGTCGTTGAATCAGGGAAATTGGCCTGTAGTTTTATTTATTTGTTGTGTCCCCTTACTTGGTATCAATGTGATACTGGTTTTGGTATCAATGTGGTACTGGTTTCACTGAGTGAATTCAGGAGGAATTCCTCCTCTTCGATTTTCTGGATTAGTTTCAGTAGAATGATTCCAGCTCTTCTTTGTAAGTTTGATAAAATTCACCTGTGAATCTGTCTGGCCTAGGGCTTTCCTTTGTTGGAAGATTGTATTGTTATTCTACTTATACAATTATTACTTATACAATTTTGTTGCTTATTATTGGTCTATTCAGGGTATCTTTTTACTTCCTGACTCAGTCTTGGGAGGTTGCATAATTCCAGGAATTTATCCATCTCCTCTAATTTTTCCAGTTTGTTGCCACAGAGGTCTTCATAGTAGTCTCTGATCTTTTGTATTTCTGTGGTATTAGTTATGTCATCTCTGCCATTTCTGATTGAATTTATTTAAATCTTCTCTCTTTTTTTCTCAGTTAGTCTAACTGGCAGTCTGTCAATTTTGTTTATCCTTTCAAAGAACCAACTTTTTGATTAATTTATTCTTTGTATTTTTTGCTCTGATCTCATTTAGTCTGCTCTGATCTTTATTTCTTTTCCTCTGCTAGTTTTACTTTTAGATTGTTCTGATTTTCCTACTTCCTTGAGGTGCAGAATTAAGCTTTTGATTTCCAATTCCCTGCCTTTCTGTTATGGCATTCAATACTATAAACTTTCTTATTAGAGTTGTTTTTGCTGTGTCCCTAAGGTTTTAGTATATTGTGTCACTATTTTCATTTGTTTCTAGAATTTTTATTTCTGCTTTGATTTGATTGTTTATCCAAGGATTATCCAAGAATGAGTTGTTCAATTTTCATGTAGTGGTATAGTTTTGAGAGTTCCTATTAGTCTTGATTTCTAATATTATTCCACTGTGGTCCAAGAAAATGCTTGGTACAATTTTCCTATTTTTAGACTTATTGAGACTTGTTTTATGGCCAAGCATATGGTCTATTCTGTAGACTGTTCCATAGGAAGAATACATATTCTGCAGTTGTTGGGTAGAAAGTTCCTTAGACATCTGTTAGGCTCAGTTTAATCTAGAGTACAGTTTATGTCCAGTGTTTTTTTGTTTATGTTCTGCCTTTATGATCTATTATTGTCAATGGGATTTTAAAGTCACCTACTCTTATTGTATTACTAACAATATGTTTTCTAAAGTCAAGTAGTGTTTGCTTTGTGAATCTGGGTGCTTTTTGGTGTTTGGTGCATATATGTTTAATATATTTAACTATTTTTATGTTGAATTACACCCTTTATTAATATAGTGCCCTTACTGTCTTTCTTTACTGTTTTTGGTTTAAAGTCTAAGTTATATGATATGAGGATGACTATTCTTGCTCATTTTTGTTTTCCATTCACATGATTTATTGTTTTCCACCCATTTACTTTGTGTCTGTGACTGTTTTGGCTACTAGGTGAGTCTCTTGTAAGCAGCATGTAGTTGCATCTTGTTTTTTTCCCCCAGTTTGCCATTCTGATTCTTTTAAGTGGATATTTAGACTATTTATGCTGAGGGTTAATAGTGATATGTAAGGTTTTGTTCTTGCCCTAGCGCTATAAGATAACTGCCTTGGGGATTTACATGTTTATGTGTTTTATAGCCTCTCTGAGCTTTGTACTTATATGATCTCTACTGAAAGTGAAAGTTATCATTTCATATTCAATTTAGAACACCTTTGAACATCTTTTTCAGGGCTGGTCTAGTGGTGACAAATTCCTTTTGTGTTTATTTATCAGAGAATGACTTATTTCACTTCATTTATAAAACTAAGTTTGGTAGGACATAATATTTTTGACTGACAATATTTTTCCATAAGGAGGTTGAAAATGAATCCCCATTCTCTTCTGGCTTATAGGTTTTCTGCTGATAAGTTACCTTTTAGTCTAATGTTCTTTATTAGTGATTCAGTGCTTCTGTCTTGCTGCTCTCAGGATATTTTCTTTCACTTTGACATTAGAGAAACTGGCAACTATATGCCTTGGTGAGGTTCTTCTTGTGATGTATCTCACAAACGTTCTTTGAACTCCTTGCATCTGGATGTCTAGAACTCTCTCAAGATCTCTAAAGAACAGGGAAGTTTTATTGAATTTCTTTGATTATGTTTCTATACTTTTTACTTTCTTTGTCTCTCTGGATTGCCTATGAGTCATAGCTTTGATCTCTTTATATAATCCCATATTTCTCATAGACTGTGCTTATCCTTCTTAATTCTTTTTTTCTTTATTTTTATCTGACTGCATTAATTCAAAGGATATGTCTTCTAGCTCTGAGAGTCTTTATTCACTTGGTCGAGCCTACTGCTAAAGCTTTGTAATGTGTTTTGTATATCCGTCATTAAGTGTTTTAGTTCTACTTGTTTTTTAATGTTGTTAATCTTTTTTTCTCCTCATGATTTTGGTCTGCTAATTATCTTTGTTGGTTATAAGCTTCATCTTGCATCTCATTGAATCAATTTATAATCAGTATTCTGAATTTCTATATTTGACATTTCAGGGATTCCATAGTGGTTAGGGTGTATGTTGAAGCACTGGTGTGCCCCTCTGGAGAGGTAACCTCTGTTTCTTTAGATTTTCAGATAATCTGTGTTAGTTCCTTTACTATAGATACCCTGTGTATGTTGTTTTCCCAAGTGTTGGTTGTAATAGCAACGTAGTGGAATATGGGTTAGCGCACTGTCTTCTGTGAGGATAGGGTGGTGGGAGGTCTCAGGAGGTTTATCTTGTGCCTCAGTGGTGTGTGTTAGTGCAACCAATTACCTGTTGTGTTACATCATTAAACCTCCAGACCAGCAGGTGGCCCCTATGTGTAATGGCTGGCTACTGCTGACATGGATGGATATTTACTTGATCCTTGTTCACTGGAAGAAGCTCTCTTTTATTTCATCTGTGAACTGGTCTGCAGAGTGTGCTGTAGTCTAAGATGCCAGTTCAATTCAGGGTAGGGGTGAAGCAAAATGGGTAAGATCAAATTGGCTGCCCCACCTATGAGTCCATTGATGACAGGCACAGGCATTAACTTTAAGGTAATGTCTTATGTGTGGCCATCAAGTATCCAGAGATGCCTCAGGGAGATGTTGGCAGATCTCTGCTCAGAAATGACAGGATGACATAAACCACTAATCTAGAATAGTGGGAGTTCCAGTTACCTGGGGCTATGCCTGGACATTGAGCAGAGAGTACACCAAGAACTCTACTCCTGAAAGGAAGGACTCAGACTCCTACTCTAGGTGATTAGGTGTGTTAGAGCATGGAGCACAGGGATCCTCATTGCACAAGGATTGTCACACAGGGGAGGGTGGGGCAGCTTAGGTTACTAATCCAGGTGCATAGAAATGGGGTTTACCTGATCTTTGGTACAGAAGTTGGCATAATTTCCCAACAGACTAGAGAGATAGGCTGTGGATAGGCTGTGGCCTCCTGCAATGTCATCTACAGCACAATTCCAGGTCATGGAGCTGACTTTCATGAGATCAGGAACCCTCCTATGGTTCAAGCTTCTGATTCAAGTACAGAAGTATAAGGTCCCTCTTTGCTGGTCTCCTACCATGTAGATTGCTTTCCCAGATATGTAAAATTGAAGGCCACCTTTTCCTTTGTATTGCTGGGGCACAATATCTCAACTAGTCAGGAGGAAGGCCGAGTCTCTTGGCAGTGGTACTTGCTGAACAGTTCCAGGCTGCAAAACCGATACTCTGTGGGACTTGCTGTTCATAAGAAACTGTGGATACAACAGCTTTCCTTCTGAGAGAAAAGATAGTCAGACATCAGTTAGATAGAGAGAGAGGGTCTCCAGGAGACTTAACACCTGCAGGAATGACCCCTGCACCACCCCCATTATATAACTGTTGGCTAGAAATGTGGTTAATGTGGTTAAGAACATTCTGTCAACCTAGGATGTACTGCTAAAGGTGACATTTTGCTGCTTAAATGCAGGTACAGTAGCTTAACTAAATGTCCTAACTTGACCTTGATTATTATAATCTCATTAACATAGCATTAGCATTGAGGTTTTACCCCCTTGAGTGAGCTTTTCTGTGGTACTTATGGGTAATATTCAAGATGGAGTAACTTTGGTCAAGGACCCACATAGGCAACAAGTGTCGGGTCTCAGGAAGTAAGGGGCAGATGAGATGTAAAGAGAAGAACACCCTAGAAAAGATAAGATAAAAAACACAAAAAACTTCCTAGCACTAGGTCACCTATTTCATTCTCCCTCTCTTCTCTGGAGAGAGCTTTGTTGCTTAATAAACTCTTTAGTTTACTCATCCTTTTTGTGTCTGCATTTCTTAATCTTCTCAGTCATGGGACAAGAACCCGCGGTTGCTGGTTTAAGCTGACAGTGGAGTTCAAAACTCCTGCAACACTTCTGATCAGACTGCGGGTTCTGGAGCAGCATGGGAATGGGGGCACCCTGCCAAGTTTCTATCATTTAGGCTGCTATTCCTGGTGTTCCTAAGTGTTGTTGGGGCCCCTTGTGGCAACTTCTCAGAGTGGCAGGGTGGGGCACCCAGACAGTGACACCCAGAGGCAGATTCTGGGTCACATGACCATGACATCACCATGACTGCCAGTCTCTCTTCCTGGGAAAAAACACAATTTTGGTAGGTCTCCCACCATTCCCAGCCTGCAGTGGGGAAGAGCTCATGTTCAACTCTAAATCCTGGCGTGAACTTCATGATCTTCTCTGCTCTGGTTGTAGGAGAGCCCTAATCCATTCAAGGGTTAACGCAGGGCAGAAACTAAAACGGCTGCAGGGTTCCATGTTGCCAAGATACCTGTCCTGGGTCAAAACTGATGTCTTCCTCGTGGGCCTAGATTTAAGAGAACACCTATGGCTTTACTTAGTGTATTTGCCCCTTACCAACTCTTGGCCTCAACCTGGAACAACACACAGGCTCTGGTGAAATGGGGTGTCTCCCTCGGGCTGAGTTAAACAGGTCCTAATTGAAAGGGTATGTCTCAGAGGGGAATTTCTAGCCCTGTCCTGTGTGCCAGGGTTGCACTCATTTTTCTTTGCTATTGTGGGGGTGTTTGCCCACCTTATCTTCCCTGAGCTCTGGTGTATCCTTTGCTATTCTGGTGAATATCTATTTTCCTTCTTAAATCAGGATTCACTGTATCGATCCATTGTTTGGAAGTGAGGCACACCAAAAAAATAAAAAAGAAAAAAAGAATATGTAATTTAAATATTTATTACAACAAATGAATTTACACATTTTAAAGGGTAGTGAATACTTAACTGTCTGAACATGACATAAATTATTTAAACAATATACTATTAAAAAGTTTATCTTTTGAATTAATTTTTATGCTTAGAAAGCATATGGAGGAAGATCTCTTATACAAAAATTTCAATTTTATTTCGCGATTTTTTTGTTAAAATCTAATATTGGTTTCACCAACCATGCTACCCATCTAAAGAGGATAAAGAAAAATGTGGTGCATATACACGATGAAATATTATGCAGCCATAAAGAAGAACAAAATTATGAACTTTGCAGCAACTTGAATGGATTCAGAGTCCATAACACTCAGTGATCTATCCCAGAAGCAAAGAACTGAGCACCAAATGTCCTCACTCATACACAGACCCTGAATATATATAAGAAATATATAATAATCCTATAGGAAAGAGATTGGCAAGAGTAGGAAACTGCCAGAGGAGGGAGAAGGGGGGGCACACTGATCTCAAACCAGGTGAAGTAGGGACCAAAAGAATGTCCAAATTTTACCTGTACGATGACCTCTTTATACCTAATCCTGAATTGTAGCCCACATCTTTAAAAATAAAAAAAAATTAAAATATATATTTTTAAAAAGGAACAAGAACTGTCTGGGACCTTTTAATATATATGACAAGAGTCTTTCCATGGAAGTCATACCATATTACATTCTGATCTGAGCCTGTCATGACAGTGGTTCATGATCTAGTCATCTAGGCGACTGTAAGAAAGCATTGACTGTCCAACTAACAACCAGAAAATCTAGGGTAATGGGAAGCAGGGTCCAGGGTAATGCTGGCCCCATAAATTTAACTTGAGAGTTTTTCTTTCATTTCTAATTTTCTGGAAAAGTTTGCATCATATTGATATTGTTTCTTTTTTCAGTGTTTGGTAAAATTCCCTAGTGAAGCCATTTGAGTGTGGAATTTTCTTTGTTGGAAGATATAACTAAAGTCTCCAATTTCTTTAATAAATGTGATTCTAATCAAGCTTTTATTTATTCTTGCTTGAGCTTTAATAATTTATGAATATGGAACGAATCAGATTTCTGTTTACTCTTGATTGAGCTTTGACAATTTGTGACTTTTGAGAAATTTTTCCATATCACTGAAATGGTTGAGTATATGATAACAAGGTGTTTACAATAGTTCTCCATGATCTTTTTTAATGTCTGTAGTTCTATAGTGATATCTTCCCTTAATTTCTGATCTTTGTAATTTTCATCCTTTCTTGATAAGCCTGCCTAACACCTTGGTCCTTTTCCATAGTTATTACTACATTTTTGTGTGATTACAATTTTATTTAGGTAAATATTTTTCTCAGTTAATTAATATATTTTGTTTCTCTAATTTTACTTTATTATCATTAATTATTTTAAATATTTGTTCTTGTCCTTTTTAAATGTCTAGCTGGTTTTTTCTATTTTTTCTTAAATAAACAACTTGTTAATCTATTAATTATTTGCAATTTTTTTCTAACTTACCAATACATACTTTTTTAACTAACCATATTATTCCATGTTACTTCTATTTATTGTATTATTTTAAAATTCTTTGAGTAAGGTAAAGCTTAATTTATCTACTTTCCTTTGTTTTTCATTTACATGATAATCTAAAGCTATATATTTTGTTCTGAGCTGTTGTGCCACAAGTTTTCAAATGTAATTTTTTACCATTGTTTTTAGAAAATTCAGCAAATTTAGTTTTTATTTCCTTGATTTAATTTTTTTCCCCACAGAGGGAAGTGATGTCTTTGCTTTATGATGTTTTAAAAATATATGTTTCTTGTTGGAGCTGGAGAACATCATCCTAAGTGAACTAACTCAGAAAACAAAACACTTCATGTTCTCAGTTTTATGGGGGAGGTAAATGATCATAATAATAAAAGCAATATACACTGAAGACACTAAAAGAGGTGAGGCAGGGACTAGTTTTAAGATTCACAAGTTATGTATTGGGTACAATATTCACTGTCTGAGGAATCAGTTATCTGAAGTTCAATACCCACCAATATGCAATATGTCCATGTGACAAATGTGCACTTTTGCTCCCTGAATCTAAAACAAAATAAATAAAATAAAATTTTTATTTTTACTGAATTATGATCAGAGACAAAATGATTAGCTGGGAGTGGTAGCACACACCTGTAGTTTCTGCTACTCGGAGAGCTGATGCAGAAGGATCGCTGGAGTCCAGCCATTCAACTCTGGTTTAGCCATGAGTGTGCCACTGCATTCCAGCCTGGGCAACAGAGTGAGACTCCAAATCAAAAAAAAAAAAAAAAAAAACTATGTCGAAGAAAAAAAATCTTCATAGAAATAGAAATATAGCATAATATTTAGCTTGCACAAGGTCACAAAGTTCAGTAAACTTTCAAAAATTATTAAATATGCAAATAAACAAAAATTACTCATAGTCAAGAGAAATAGCAATACATAGAACCAACTCTGAGGCAAACTAAATGCAATTATAGAAAAGAAACTTCCAGGTATTATAGATATAGTCTAGGATTTTAAAACATTCACTCATAATGAATAAACAGAGAATCTCAAAATTTATAAAAATGTACCAAGTGAAATTTGCAAACTGAAAATATTAAATAACTTAAATGAAAAACTCTTATTATGGACTTTGCAGCAGAATAAAAATGACAGAAGAGAGGAAGTAACTTTTAAAAATTATACATACATGTAGTATACTTGTTTATATAAAAAATTTAAATAGAAAAATAAAAATTGAAGAAAAATAAATGAAGTTTCAAAAACTTATAAAATAAAATTAAGTTATCAATTAGAGCTGCAGCTCAAGACGGAAAGAAAGAATAAGGAAGAAAAGCTATTTGAAAATATGATAGAAAACTACCATTTTTGGAGAAAACCATAAATCTATCAATCCAAGAATCTCAATACACCCTAAGTAAGATGAGTACAGAAAAATATAAAATAGTAAACATACAAACAAGAGAAAAAAATGTGTTTGTCTTCCAAGGGCCCAAGGCCATACTTAGAAGTAATTTGAAGTTTGTAGATTTTTTTCTCACTGCACACTTAGTAGTAGGTTGAAAACTGGACATTTCCTTGGAGTTTGGGCTTTTTTCCTTTTCCCATTGTTGTTTTATATCACTACCAGAAGGAGATAAAGGAGGTTCAGAACTAAGCAGCACCATGTTATCACTAGAACTAGAGGGTACAATGAAAATGGGATAATTCAACCCAAACTATTAAATAAGACTTAGAAAACAGGGCCAGATTAGGAAAACAAGCAAACAAACAACCAAAAAATCCCCAAAAAACAGCATAAAGTGCACTGGCGAGAAAATGATCAAGTGTCTACAAAACATGTTAACTTTTTAGTAATGATTTCTGATTTTCAGTGAATACTTGCTACTTACACACCCAGAAATTTAAAATGTAAGAACTATATTTTTCTTAGATTTTAAGGTAGTTTTCTCCTTAGTTGCTTCTATTCCTAAGAAGCATCAATTATCTATATTTATAAGATAAATAGAAATCCTTGAATCTGTCAACTTCTCTTGAATAAATTTCATCCTTTTTCTTTTTAAATATTCAAAAATAGCCTTTCAAATTTCCCCTCCAAATTGTGATTTATTTTTATGCAGTTTTTTCTGATTAAAAATTAATATGCCAGCCACTTTTTTAAATACTATATAATTTTGTCTCATTCTCTCTCTTTCCTTTTACGTGACCATGTTTTATTTTATTTTTTCCTTCAAATTGTAAAACAGCTGATGCCTAAAGTTTATTTCTGTTTTATGTAGTAAATCTTCTTCTAATATGTGTTTTTTTTTCCTTGTATCTTATAGGTTATCTTCTTGTACATTGTATAGTACTTACATGACAACATGTAAATAATATGGCACTATACATCATGGAAGACTTACATTACATGACATGTAAATAATATGGCATCTATATTATTTTTTAGGCTATTTTTAAGAAACATTTTCTTCTTTCAATGTTATTTTATTATGGAGATGTGGGGATTAGCTACAAAAGTAAGGTGGATGCGGGTGAAGTTTTGGTTTCTAACTGGCCCTCACTCCCCCTGGTAGTGGACCAAGTGTTCTTTGTGTTGTCATATGTCCCTTTCCCTCCTTCCTCACTCTTCCCCAAAACAGTGTCCAGAGACTTCAGATCCTTCCCTTGTGCTAATGTGACTATTGTTCAGGGACCACTTATGAATGAGAACATGTAGTGTTCAGTTCTTTGCTTCGGTGATTGATCCCTTAGTAAGATGGTCTCCAACTCCATGCAATTTGTTGCGAAGCCTACGATTTTGTTCTTTATGACTGTGTAATACTTCATCCTGTACATGTACCACATTTTCCTTATCCAGTCTACCTTCAGTGGGCAGTAGGCTTGGTTCCACATTTTTGCTCTTGTGAATAGTGCAGTAATAAACATTGTGCCGGTGTCTTTTATTCAGAATGGTTTATGATCCTTCTGGTATATTCCTAGGAGAAGAATTGCTGAATCATATGGAAGATCAATTTTTAGCTCTTTTAGGAATCACCACACTGCTTTCCGTAGAGATTGAACTAGCTTGCACTCCTGCCAAGAACGTAAAAACATTCTCTTTTCTCTACACCCACACCAGTATCTGTTGTTTTGTACTTCTTAATGGTAGTCATCCTTACTGAAGCTAGGTGATATCTCAGTGGAGTTTTGATTTGCATTCCTCTGATGATTACTTAGACTGAGCATTCTTTGACAAAGCCACCAATAACAATCACTGGGGAAAGGAGACCGTATTTAGCAAATGGTGCTGAGAAAACTGGCTGACCATATGCAGAAGAATGAAACTGGCCCCTATCTATCACCATGCAAAAATCAACTCAAATTGGATCAAAGACCTAAATTTAAAACCTCAAACTACAAAAAGCCTAGAAGAAAATGTAGAGACCTTTGTGCACATTGGAGTAGGCAATGGATTCTTGACCAAGTGTCCAAAAGTGAATGTCATAAAAGCTAAGACAGAGAAGTAGGACGTCATCACATTGAAAAGCTTTTGCACAAGAAAAGAAACCATCAAGAGAATAAAGAGACAACCCAGAGAATGTGAAGAAATTATACGTCTGACAAAGGCCTAAAATTCAGGATCCACAAAGAGCTCAAAGTGAAAGGAAGAAAATAAATAACCCCATTAAAAAACGGGTGAAGGACATGAGCAGACACTTCTCAAAAGACTACATACAAACTGCCAACATATTATTTTTTCCTATGTATTTGTTGTTGAATGAACGCAATCTGTTCAAGACTATTACTTGTACCTTGACTTCCACCAAAAAAAGTAGATATTTTTTACACTGTTCTTGTATTCGCATGCCTGTAAGCCTGGCACTGCTATTAGAATATCTGACTTTTAAAATTTGTACTCAGCCTGGAAACTATTTGGTAGGTATGGAATACCATCACACATTAATCAAGGTTAAGGGGAAAAAAGAAGGAGCTGAGACTAGTATTCTTCATAAATTAAAGCCACTGCAAAATACACTCTTTTTTTTTTTTTTTTGAGTTGGAGTCTCATTCTGTCGCCCCGACTGGAGTGCAGTGGCCGCTCCCGGCCACCGCAGCCTCGACCTGCTGGGCTCCGGCGATCCTTCCGCCTCAGCTTTCCGAGTAGCCAGAATTACAGGCGCACGCTACCACGCCCGGCTAATTTTTTGATTTATTGTAGAGATGAGGTCTCGCCTGCCCAGGTGGGTCTCGAACCCGCGGGCTCAGGCAATCCACTCACCTCAGCCTCCCAAAGGCGCGGGATTACAGGCTGAGCCACCGAGCCCGGCTCAAAATACACTCTTAAACTGGCATTCTGTTTAGCTTGTTTTTCTGTTCCAAGGAAACAATATTGCTTGTCCAACACCTTCATGATTGCAAAATTGGTAGAACAGCCATTTCTCATTTGGGAAATGAATCATTATGATTTAGATACGTTTTTTTCCTTATTGAACCATTCAGTTAGTGAGAAATTGTGTCAGAGACTGAATTTTTGTGGGGTTTTCTATACATACTCTACAGTGTCTAATTGCTTCTGTCTTTACATAATAAAAATGCCTGAAAGAAAAGGCATCTTTGTCTCTCTTATGGGATACTCCTATCTACTCCCATTTCTACAAATTTGGTTCAGTTAGTCTCCAATTCTGGAAAATATTCCCTATATTGACAATGTCTCATGATACCTTGCAAATCTATACCGAAGAAAAATCATATGCCTCAGACTTTGACGTGATCATTTGCATACTCTCCCAAATTCACTAGAATGCTGTTGGAGTTGTTAAATGAGGTTTTCAATAATTGCGCTCACTTTATCTCACAGAATGACTCCTTCTAAACTTTGGTAAGAAGACAATACAATTTCCTGCATTTATTTGCATCAAAGTATATTTTTTTTGACAATAGTGCTATGATTTAATTATTTATGACTTTATAAAATCTATTTCCTCTGTACTATATATAACAGGCCTTTTATAAAAGTTATGATGGTTGGTTTATATTATATGGTATTTGGTTTGACTCAAAAATGTAAAACAGCTAAGGTGTAATTTCAGAGAATGCAAATTTTTTAGATATTTTAAGCACAAAGAGATTTATTGCAAAATGTTAAATGGCACAAAAATCATGAGTTAAGTTGAAGAAGTATATTTTAGGTTGAGCTTTCAAAAATGACTTCAACTAAAAACAGAATCACGAGAGCTAATGCCTCTTTTATGATTAGGAAATTTAAAAGATTACCACTGCAAATGCTAGCTCCAGAGCTATGCTTTGCCATATTACCAAAATAAGGAGGCCATACCATGATCAGGAAGCTGTTACAATAAAAACTCCAAGCTCAGAATGTCTTCATTATTAGGAAGCCACCATTGCAACTGCTGCTTCGGAAACACCTGTAAAGAGTCAATAGGAAACTGGATGACATACAATTCGTATTAATACTCATGGAGAAAGTGATTACACATTGACATCTATGCTAATGCTGCCACAGAAAACCAGACTCCTTTGTGCTAGCAGAAACAAAAAAAAAACAGGAAAAAAATGGGAAAAGCAAGCCACTATATTGCATTAACTGTGCAGATGTCATGGGAATGTGTCAAGGTGGTAGAAGCAAAATTGCACTCAAAGCTGTAGCGACAAAATTCCTGGAAAATGCAGCTTCTCTTCATTCTCTGCAATGAAGGTAAACACACTAGAAATATGTTTATGTGATTGCTGGGCTTCAATCCATCATCTCTACCTCCAATTTAAATAAAGGTCTTTGTTTCCTTTGGCTTTCCCTTATTTATTATGGTCAGAGTAAAGGAGTAAAGCTAAACATTCTTATTTATTAACATCAGCTCAGTCTGGCCGGGCTTGGTGGCTCAGCCTGTAATCCCGCACCTTTGGGAGGCTGAGGCGAGTGGATTGCCTGAGCCCGCGGGTTCGAGACCCTCCTAGGCAGCGAGACCTCATCTCTACAATAAATAAAAAAATAGCCGGGCGTGGTAGTGCATGCCTGTAATTCCGGCTACTCGGAAGGCTGAGGCGGAAGGACGCCGGAGCCCAGCAAGCGAGGCTGCGGTGGCCGGGAGCAGAAACTGCACTCCAGTCTGGGCGACCGAATGAGACTCCAACTCAAAAAAAATAAATAAAATAAAATCATCTCAGTCTGATTTTCATATAGTTCAAATCTGATTATGTCATAACCCTGCTTAGAACCTGAGGTGATATTAACAAAAATATAAATTATTTATTATAATCATAAGGTTATGATTTTTAAAATCTTATACTTCAAAAAGATGTACCCATTTACTGAGCATACATACAAATCACTTTGTCATCAAAATAGTTAAATTTTGTGACCCTAATCTAAATGAATTTAGCATATAAGCATATGTTGATATCAGGTAACCATGATGTTACTCTTGACCCGTGATTAAAAAAAAAAAAAAGTTGATTCAGTTTATGGTGTTAGTCTGAGTGTGTGATAAAAGCACCCTGGTAGAAATGAGGATTATTTGTGGTATTAAATAAAAAGAAGGAAGAAGTTGAAACTTAGAAGAAGTTGACTCCTGAGAATGTTGAACTGTTAAGTAACATAAGAACTCTATTCTAGAACCAAGAGATAGGATAGCAAGGCTGTTTATCGTTTATAAAACAAGTGTTCAAAACCAATTTTGGTATTTACATATCATGTAGCTATTTGTTGGAAATAGTCTTTCTCAAAAGGAGATATAATAAAATTGATCGCATTTCTTATAAATCAAAATATAATTTACACATTTGGCAATAATCCTATTTCATCCTAATTCTAGAATTCGCACTCTTTTCTGTTCCAGCTAGCATACGGTTCAATGTAAAGATAAAAATATGAATGGAGTAAGCTTGGAAGCCATGTTTTTACTTTTAATCAAATAGAAACTTTTAAAAGTTGTGATCCTGATAAGAACTGTTAGAATAATGTCTTCAAAATATCTTATGATAACAATACTGCAGTCATGGCCATATTCTTATTTAAAGTCTGGTTTGGAATGTTATTACAGATAAATATCTAAAAGAAAAATAGTTTCCCTGTGAGAATTTTAATGTGTTCCAATATGCACTTAGGAACTGTGGACATATGTAGCATAAAAGTATGTCACAATTTTCTTATTTTGAGGAAGCTATAAGATTTTAATCAAACCCTGATTTTCAGTGAAAGTCACTCATTCATGGATTCAACATTTATTTACTAAATGCTGTCAGACATTATTCTAGGAGTACTTATTGGTGAAAAAATAGCAACAACATTTCCACTGACACCTATATCCTAGTGGATGGAGACAACAAATGAAACAAACAAGCATAAGAAAATGATATATCAGATATTGATAAATCCTATGGGGAAAAATAAAGGAATGGATATGAAAATGGAAAAGCCTCATAAATAAATGCTCAAATGAGCAAAGATTCAAAGTTGAAGAAATGTATTATTATTTGTGGGAAGGTCTTTCAAGGCAAGAGGAAAAGCAAATGTTAAACCCTGATGGCAAAGCTTGTTTAGAGTATCCAAGGAAGAGCAAAAAAATCAGTGTGTTGGGAGTAAATATTGGGGAGAAGTAGTCAGAGGGCAAAGAGAAGGCATAATCAAGTCGAGTCTGGAGGCCATTGTGAGGATCTGGCTGTTCCCTTAAGTCACTGGAGAGTTTAAAGAGAGAAGGTAATATGACCTAACTTAAATTTTCAGGAACACAGTTGGGAAGCCCAAGACAAATTCAAAGGTCACTTCAGTAATTTTGGTGAGGAACGGTTATGGCTTGGGTTGGGATCCCAGTAAATGAGGTGATAGGACATAGAAAAATAGGGAGTCATCTCTTTTTTAAATGTAAGGAGTGAGATTTAATGCACATGGTTTGGATACAGGCTAGATATTTTCTCCACAGTAAAAGGAATATGATTGAATATACACGTAGGTGACTGTGGAAACTTGTACACATTCTATTCCTATGATATTTTCTCAGTAAAATGGTAACAGAGTTACCAAATATGAATGAGGAAAGTGAACAAATGAAGAAAATGTGGTCTGATTGCCCTGTAAGTGTACAGGTCATGTAATTGATGTTAATAGTCATGAATTTCAAATGCAAGCTGTCAGTGTGGTTGTGTGTTCTTCTGTTACACATATTTAGACACATGCATGGCTTATCAGGGAAGGCATAGAATGGAATTTAATCAGAATATGAATTTTGCTATATTAGTACAAAATAGAAAAACAAACTAGTATAAAATATAAAAATGGAACATATAAAAGAGTGGTAAGAATTGAGAGTACATGGAAGGGAATACTTTTATTGATAGAATATGAACCCAAAACTGAGGTAGGAGAAGATGTTAATATGACTATGGTGAGGCATGGTAAATTGTAGTTAGATTAATAGATGCTAGATCACAGTGGATGTGAGAACTTGACAAAGTTACTGCACTTAAGGGAGTAAGCTAAAGATAGAAGTAAGCATTATAGATAGACCTGCATGAGACTGAGATAACAAAGTTTGTTTACAACAAGATGCAGAGCGTGGGCATGGAAGTGAAAGACTGATGCAGGGTGAAGAGCAACATCATAGGGAGAGAAGGTAAGAGAAAGAGAGGAGACGAGAGAGCTGGGAGTTATGGGTAAGAAGAGGATGATATACTGTGCAGATAATGAACTAAGAAATATAATAAGCAATGTTGGAAGAAATAATAAGAAAAAGAAATGTAAATCCTCAAATAATAGAAGGATCCCCCTGTGTGCAGAATGGCTGTAATCATTCACAGTCTGTAATTCAGAGATGAATGGCTCTAAGGATAGAAGTAGAAAAATGATCTGGACAAATAATGCTGAGAAAGGAGAACACCAAAAGGGTAAATGAATTACCACTGAGCCAGGCAAGTGGGTCGCTCTTTTTCACTTTTGTGAAGATAAACATTTCTATGGGGATTGACCACCTCTGAACTAATAATTTTCTTGAGGATAATTCAGTATTTTTCTTCTCTGTGTGGTTTAAGAAATGGACTGAAAAGGACTGTATACTTGTGGAGTTTTAATGTTCAGGATAGTTTTAATGCACTTCTTTCCAATGAACTCTATAAAGAAGTCTTGAACTATCTGGTTATTTTCTGAAATGAAACATGTAGAGAATTATATTAGCTATCCCTTCTTGGGAATAGTTTTCTTCACATGTTGTGCCAAGACTATAACATAATTTAAGAAACATCTGTTGCCAGCAAATTTGTGTGTTGGAAACCAGCTATTTTACATCACAAATTTTCCCATTTAGCCATTAAATGATCCTAGAGTTAAGAAATCTGCGTTGCTACCGTATTTCTCCCAAGTGGACGTTGGAATTGAGATTGTTACACTCTTGGCAAAATTTTAAACTGCAGATTTGCTAATTGCCTGGAAAGAGAATATTATATATGAGCTAACAATCTTCACAGAAAGTATAGACAAGATAAAGGAGATTTGAGGTCATAAGAGGGTCTATTTTCAAATGATATATGTTGTAGTAAGGTCATCTGTGTTATGTTCAAAATAAGTGACTCATATTTTTTAAGTTAATTTTTATGTAGTGGAGTTGGGATACATTCCACAATCCCCTGTGGTTGCCTGAAGACATAGATAGTACCAAACCATATATATATACTGTGTTTTTTTCCTATATATATATACATACATATGATAGAATTTAATTTGTAAATTAAGCATAGTTAGAGATTAATAACTATTTAATAATAAAATACAGCATGTAAAATAATATACTATAAAACTGGTCCCTCCCACTGTCGAAATATCTTATTGTACTCTACTTACCATTCTTCTTGTGAAGCTGTGAGCTGATAAAATGCTTACATGATGAGATAAAGTGAGGTGAATGACATAGACATTATGCTGGAAGTGGAAAATTCCAGAAATAGCTCATACGTTTTAAGTTGCATGCCAATCCAAGTCACGTGATGAAATCTCATGCTGCCCTGGTCTGTCCCATCCAGACTGCCATTCATCTGTAGTAGTATCTCATGCTTGTGTTCAGGTAACCGTAATTTAGCTAATAATCGCCCATGAAGTACAAGAGTAATGATGTAATATTTTCTAACCACAGTTCACCTGGGGTAAACCTGAAATCTCAGAAAGTAAAAACTTGAATGAGGAAAAATGACTCTATTTTTGAGAGTTAACACTTAGCAAAAACAAGAAGAACCCATCTTATCAAAAAAGAGTTGATGAAACTCCTCAATTACACAGCTTATGAAATTCTTCAATATATTTTTACAAGGGAGAATTTTAGCATTTTTATCACCTTAGTGATCATTATGTCTTTAATTTTTTTAATGTATTTAAAAATCTAGAAGGATGCTAAAATTTTTAAGGTGTAAAATTAAAATTTGTAAGGCTACCTCATATATCCATTCTGTTAAGTAACAATATTTTCAAGTATTATCCTTTGGATTCTTAAAAATACAACATATCATCATTGAGAATGAACATAGAAAATATAAGCAACTTCTCATCAAAAGTAGCAATTTAGTGTCATGTAGGTCTATTTTACACCTCTATTTAGTTAGAGGAAAAAATAAGAGTAGAGTAAAATGCATAGGCTCTCCAGACGTTCAAACTGTAGGATATTCAATTACTTGGTGGCAGCTGATCATTAGATTAGATACATCCCAGCACATCACAGAAGGTGAAAAGCTTCCTCCAGAGACAAAGGTGCTTTAAAGCAATTTCACTTCTAATTATGTTTCCTGTAAGATTTTGTTTGTCTCTGATTTAAAGTAGGATGTAATCTGCTAGAGAGAAGGAAAAAAATCAAAAGATTAACATCACCTTATTATCTAGTATGAAATAGGTCTGGGTTCAGACTGATCTGATGAAAACTATTTATAGAACTTTTAAAATCTCTCATTTAAAGGGGAGTTTGAGGCTGGATAGATAATATAAGCAGATGTATTAATTTAGTATAGTGTACCAGCATACCACCATAATCCCAGTAGCTAAGATCTGTAATAAAAAATATTTACTTTACATACTGTTATATACCTAAAGGACATTCTAGTGTTTGTTCATTCTTGGACCATGATCTTCATAAATTCTTTATAATAAGAGAATGTAAGTACTTGCAACATATATGGGCCAAATTCAATTGAATTATGATTCAGAAAGATGTTTCTATTATTTACTTCATACTCAGTGTTAGAAAGCAGTGAACTTGAAAAAACATTTTTCACACACAAAGAAACTAATTCAGACTGTGACCTTGTTGAGTTAGTTCTAGATATTGTAAATTTGAAAAAAGCATATATTCTGAAAAAGTTTGTACCCATTGTATATTAGTTTACATAGTAAAATGTTTGGAAATTAGAAATTTTCTGTGTTTATGCTTTTAAATAGAAAAAGGACTTACTCTGCAAAACTGCTTAAAAATTAGAAAAGGAGACAATTGCAACTTGTGGTACTTAATAATATACTACTTAATACTTGTTTTCCTTTGTCCCTTTGCCCTATAGTCATTGGAAAATGTCTTCTTTTGCCCTTGATAGTCACCTTAGTCTTTGACTGTCTTATAGTTTTAAAATTCATGCTTAGATGATAAAAAACTATCTAGTCATACTAAATTCTTAACCGAATCTCAGTTTGGAAATTAAACAACCTATTCACACTAACCAAAATGTTTGCAACTGTCTGTTTCTTGGCGCATTAAAAGTATATCCAACATTTCAGTGTCTTTCACAGGAAATATTTATTTCTTGCTCTCAGGTCTGTGGAGTAGCTATGGTTCGCCAAAATTATTCTGGGCTCAACCTGTCTAAGCTAAATGCCAGACTTCAACTCATTTGAGGTCTTCTTCACTTATCTCCATAATTTTTTAGCCAGCTAATAACCAGGGCAATTTCTTCTCAAGTTAAATAGCCTAAGTAGAAGAGAACAAAGCAAACATAAAGCACTTAATCTAAAGTCTCTTTTTATCACATTCACGAACATTCCATGGGCCACAGAAACTCATAGCTAAGTTCAATATTAATAAAGAGAAATATTACAATCCTATCCTCCCACAACGTGGTGAGAAATAAGAACAGAGAAAGAAGGAAAAAAATGTTGAAAGAAAATACAATTCATCACAATGTCAAACCTGATTCAAAGACAAATTCTCTTCCCTTCTCTAGCCTGGGTCCACGGTAAGCTTGCAGTTTACAACAAAGATGGTAGATATGGTCATTCTGTACTCACCTCCTTCACCCCACCTCAATAACCATAATAACTCGTCCCTAGCTAGATGGTAGTGATGTGATATGAAATGAGACAGTTAAGGGCAGAGGTCATTTAAATTTCTTGTATCAATGGCTATTGTAATAAAATAATTTTCATCTGTGTAGCCTTGCTGGACTTCAAATACTACATTGAATGGAATTGGCAAAAGCAGGAATTCTTGCCTTGTTCCTGATCTTAGAGGAAAAGCTTTCAGGTTTTCATTCACCATTCAGTACTACTGTATTTGCTGTGCATTTTTAATATATGGATCTTATTATCTTAAGATAGTTTAATTCTAGTCCCAGTTTGTTGAATGTTTTTATTATGAAGGGTTGTTGAATTTTGTCTTGGATGTTTGATTCATGTCTTTCATCAAATTGGGAGAGTTTTTGGTCATTATTCCTTCAAATATTTTCTTTCTCTTTTTCCTCTCTCTTGTACTTCTGAGAATCTCACAATACATATATTGGTCAGATTGAGGATGGCCTGCTGGTCCCTTAGAGTCTATATATTTTTCTTCATTTTTTTCTTCTTTCTGTTCATCATATGTTTTATTGTCCTATCTTCATACTTAAATCTGCCTTTCAATGTCTCTAGTAAATTTTCATTTCAGTTATTGTACTTTTTAGCTCCAGAAGACTTGACCAGCTCCACATCTTCATCTTGTTCTTTGAACATCTTTCAGAAAAAAACCTGCCATCAGGTTTTTGTTAGAAACAGTTTCTTTTTATTTATTTTAAAGCTGTGGCACACAATTCAGAATTAGGTATACAAGTGGTCATCATACAGGTAAAGTTTGGGCCTCCCTTTGCTCTGTACTTTGCCTGGTTTGAGATCAGGTACCCTTATTGATGTTATGTCCCCCCACCCACCCACCCTGGCAGTATCCCACTACGGCCCGTCCCTTTCTTATAGTATGATGGGAAATGTTCAGGGTCCACTGATGAGTGAGAACATGTGGTACTCTGGTCTTTGTTTCTATGATAGATCACTGAGTATTTATTTTTTTCTTTGAATGTGTCATACTTTTTTCTTTCTTTGTGTGCCTTGAGATTTTGTTTGTTTGTTTGTTTATTTAAAACTGGACATTTAAACCAAATAATGGCAGTAACTCTGGAAATTATATTGTCTTTCTTCCCCAGGGTTTGTTGTCTGTTTGTTTGTCTGCTTTCTTAATGTTTTAGGCTATCTTTGTGCCAAGGATCGGCCTGAGTGTAAACTTAAGGTTGCAGGCCTTTTCTTAGCCAGCAATATTCCCTTGTCATGTATGATTACTTTCTAATTTTCCCCATGTATGCAGCTGTTTTTGAATGTCCTTATCCTTAATATCTGGCTCCCAAAATGAGAAAAAAAGGGGGGGGGGCGGGTGCAATAATGCCAAAGGAGCACTAGCCCTTTAAATTTCCTAACAGTTTCTTCAGCCTGAGTGGGAGGGACTTGCAATAATATAGGGAGGTGCAACAACAATGGCTACTCCCTGTCATCTTCACCTCTGTGTTCAAAAGCAGCTGTCTGTGATCATAGCACAGATTCCTAATATTTTGAAGACAAGGTCTTTTTTGTCTACCCTGCTCCTGCAAGCTGTGCAGAAACTGCTCCAAAAGACCCCTGCTTATCACTGGAATGGGAGATGTGTAGCTGCTACTCTACTCTGCTAAAATTGACCAAAATTAACCACAGTTTACTTTCCAAATCTTCCTTTGAACTTTGTGAGCCTTCAGTGGACTCTAGACTTCCAAAATACTTATATCATATAAATTCTGCCAGTAAAATCTTTGTCTGGTTAGGGAGACACTCCTGGTGCTTCCTACTCCACCATCTTCTCCAAATTCTCCCATAGGCAGTACTTTCCTGCAGCTGAAGGCTTCCTTCTTCAGCTCTTGTTTTTGTTTGTTTGTTTGTTTGTTTTTCTGATAGACAACTCTTTATAGCTTCTAGAGTCATCACACATTATCTATTCATGTCTTTTCGTTAGTGTTTTTTAAAGGCCTAGGGCATTCTTCCTCCCATGTGGTCTACATCTGTCTCAAGGGAAGGCCTCATGCACATGTTGATCTTTCATTAAAAGTTAGACTAACTTCTTTCTAGAAGCAGTCTCAGCTTCCTATTGCTTCCCTGCAGTGCACCAACCCAACTCTTGCAGCTTGCATATTCTATTATTTCCAAACTGAGGAGATATACTCCAAGATTTCTATAAGTGCCTTAAAAAATGTAACTATTTGTAATTGAGGTGGAAAAAGCAGCCCCTCCCCCACATCATTCACCCCCCCCCACCCCCACCCCCGCCACCCACCCAGTATGAGGAAGGGTGATGAGAATCATAGAGGTCAGCAGTTTTCTTTCAAAAACCTATTAACAAAGCTCTTTATATGTATTTTCTGGTAGTTTTTCTATTCAAAGTTTGGAGTCAGGGTTCCCTCAGCAAGGGACCCAAGAATGATGAAACCAACTTTCAGCCAGTATTCAACCATCTTTGAAATAAACAATTTGATCTAACACTTCAATTTTATATATACCACACATTACTTGTTGGCACCCTGGTCAAAGCTTCAATTATAACATCCCATTATATGTGAATGACAGTAAAGTCAGTATAGCAGTGAATAATAGGTTTATGCTTCATTTTAACAGTTTTAGTTTTCCAAGTCACCCCGTAGGTAACTCTTAAAAGAACTTGGTGTAAGATTATTTAGAATTTTGGCCCTGTATTCATAAACACTGTGTTGTATCGACCTAAAATTTACTATTTTTTGATAACTGAGCTATTTCTATTAATTTTCTTTTTTTTTTTTTTTTTGAGTTGGAGTCTCACTCTGTCGCCCAGACTGGAGTGCAGTGGCAGCTCCCGGCCACCGCAGCCTCGACCTGCTGGGCTCTGGCGATCCTTCCGCCTCAGCCTTCCGAGTGGCCGGAATTACAGGCATGCGCTACCACGCCCGGCTGATTTTTTGATTTATTGTAGAGATGAGGTCTCGCTGCCCAGGCGGGTCTCGAACCCGCGGGCTCAGGCAATCCACTCACCTCAGCCTCCCAAAGGCGCAGGATTACAGGATGAGCCACCGAGCCCGGCTGGTATTTCATTTTTTTTATGGCTATTGTGAACGGGATTGTGCTTTCTATTTTGTTCTCTGTCTTTGCTATGGGTTTATAAGAATGTGACTGTCTTTTATATATTTATTTTGTACTTTGAAACTTTGCCAAAGTCCTTTGTTGGAGCAAGATTTTTTGACAGATTCTCTTGGGTTTTCAAGGTATAAGATCCTAGCATCAGTGTCGAGGGATAGCTTAATTTCATCTTTTCCTATTTGGATACTCCTTATTTCCTTCTCTTATCTGATTGCTCCAGCTAAGATTTTCAACACTATGTTGAACAGGAGGAATGAGAGTGGGCAGCCTTATCTTGTTCCAGAAAATGCTTCCAATTTCTGTCCATTTAGCAATATGTTGGCTGTGGATTTATCATAGATAGCTCTTACTATTTTGAGGTATGTTCCCTCAATGCCTATGTGTCCAAGGGATCAAGAAGGCATGTTAGAGTTCATCGAAAGCTTTTTTTTTGTGTCTATTGAAATAATCATATGGTTCTTATTTTTACATCTGCTGATGTATTTAATTAAATTTAATGTCTTCAGAGTTTAAAGCAGCCCTGCCTCCCAGGGAACAAGTCTGCTTCATCATGGTGGATGATTTTTGAGATGCATTGTTGGATCCAATTTGCTAGAATCTTTTTGAGAATTTTTGCATCTATGTTCATCAGGGATAAAAGCCTGCAAATATTTTTCTTTGTTGACTCATTACCTGGTTTGAGTGTCAGTGTGATATTAGTTTCATACAATAATTCGTGGAGAGTTCTGTCTTTCTTAGTTGCTTTCAATACAATTGGTATCAGCTCCTCCTTGTATGTTTTGGAGAATACTGTCAGCCATCTAGTCCAGGGCTTTTGTTTTGTAAATAGTTTTCTTATGATGGAGTCAATTTCCTGAGTTATATTGGTCTATTTAGTGTCTCAATTTCTTCTTGTTTCAACATTGGGAGGTTGTTTGATGTCAGAATGTCCTCCATTTTATTTAGGTTTTCAAGTTTGTTTCCATACAGGTGTGACTTGTAGTCTCTAATAATCTTTAGCATTTCTTTAGAGTCAGTAGTGACTTGATCTTTTGCATTTCTGATTGTTTTTATTTGTGCCTTTTCTCTCTTTTCTTGGATTATTCTTGCTAGGAGTCCATCAACCTTGTTTAACCTTTCAAAGAACCAACTTTTTGTTTTGTTGATTTTTCTGTGATACTTTTGCTTCTTTGTCCTGTATTTGGACTTTTATTTTGGTGATCTGGATTCTTCTGCTGAAGTTAGGGTTTTGGTGGTCTTGTCTTTCCAGCTCCCTTAGGTGTTTGGTTAGGCTGTTAACTTGTGATCTTTATATTTTCTTGATGTGTGTTCATAGAAATATAAATTCCTCTCTTAGTACTGATTACATGGCAGTCCAGAGGTTTTGGTAAAATATGTCTTTGTATTCGTTTGTTTCAAAGAATCTTTTTTTTTTTTTGAGTTGGAGTCTCACTCGGTCGCCCAGACTGGAGTTCAGTGGCCGCTCCCGGCCACCGCAGCCTCGCCTGCTGGGCTCCGGCGATCCTTCCGCCTCAGCCTTCCGAGTAGCCGGAATTACAGGCATGCGCTACCACACCCGGCTGATTTTTTGATTTATTGTAGAGATGAGGTCTCGCTGCCCAGGCAGGTCTCGAACCCACGGGCTCAGGCAATCCACTCACCTCAGCCTCCCAAAGGCGCGGGATTACAGGCTGAGCCACTGAGCCTGGCTTCAAAGAATCTTTTAATTTTTGTTTTGATTTCTGTGTTGACCCAGGAGTTGTTCAGCATCATCAAAGACATAGTGTCCGTGTCTTTGTGGGTTTGGGAGAATTTTGTTGGTGTTGATATTTGTTTTTATTCCACTGTGGTCTGAAAAGGTGCATGGCAGTACTTCAATCTTATGAAATTTCTTGATTTATGACCTAGGATTTATTTATGGCCTAGGATGTGTTCAATCTTGGAGTACATTCCATGTGGTGATGAGTAGAATGAATATTCCATGGTTATTGGATAAAGTGTTCTGTACTATCTGTGAAGTTCATTTGGTTAAGCATCAAGTTGAGATTTCAGATCTCTTTGTTGATTTTTTTTTTCCTCATTGATCTACCTAGGGTTTCTAGTGATGTATTTAAGTCCCCAGCTGAAATAATGTTAGAAGCAACATTTTTTCTAGTTTACTTTGTAACTGCTTTATAAAAGCTGGTGCTCCTGTGCTGAGTGCATATGAACCTCTTGTCATTATATAGTGTCCTTCTGTATCTTTTTAAAATTTTGATAGCTTGAAGGTTGTTTTGTCTGATATTTAAACTGTGACTTCTACTTTCTTTCATTTTCTGTTCACCTGAAAGTGTGTTTTCCATTCCTAACTTTGAGCCTGTGGGTATCCTTTGTAGTGCGGTGTGTTTCTTGGGCACAGCATATTCTTGGGTCATTTTTTTTCTAAATCCAGTTTGCCATTCTGTGTCTTTTCAGTTGTGCATTTAGTCCATTGACATTCAAGCTGATTATTGAAATGTGTGAGTTTGTCCCTGTCTTAAGGCTCTTATAAGTTTTGCTTTCTTTTAACTTTTGTGTTAATATATATGTATCTGTTTTCATTTCATTTTTGCAGAAGTGTTGTGTATTCTGTTGCTTCTATGTTTGTTTGTGATCTTGTGAAGTATATAGTCTTTCTTTTGTTTCTTTTTTCTTCTGTGTACAGCATCTTCTGTAGAGCTTGTCTGGAAGCAGCATATTTCTCTTATGTATTGGATGTCTGGGAAGTATTTTAATTCTCCATTGCTGATGAAATTTAGATTGGCTGAGTAATAAAGTCTTAGCTTTTTTTTTTAATCTTTGAGAGCATTAAAGATTGGGATTCGAGCTGGGCTCGGTGGCTCAGCCTGTAATCCCGTGTTTGGGAGGCTGAGGTGAGTGGATTGCCTGAGCTCGCGAGTTCGAGACCCACCTGGGAAACTTGGTGAGACCTCATCTCTACAATAAATCAAAAACATTAGCCGGGTGTGGTAGCGCATGCCTGTAGTTCCAGCTACTTGGAAGGCTGAGGAGGAAGGATTGCCAGAGCCCAGCAGGTCGAGGCTGCAGTGGCCTGGAGTGGCTACTGCACTCCAATCTGGGTGACAGAGTGAGACTCCAACTCAAAAAAACAAAAACAAAAACAAAACAAAACAAAAAAAGATTGGGATTCAATCCCTTTTGGCCTGTGATGTTTCTTCAGACAAATCTGCAGTGATTCTGATTGGTCTTCCTCGGTTAGTAGTCTGACTTTTTTCTCTTGCTGCCTTTAGGATTTTTTCTCTTATACCTACTTTGTGTGGGCTAATTACTATGTATCTAGAATTTGGTCTTTTTATAAGATGCCTTGCAGGCATTCTCTGAATCTCTTGCACTTGAATAACCTCATGGAATGTTTATTCCAAAGTGTTTCACATTTCTCTTCTACTTCAGGTATTTTAATAGGACTTAGGTTTGGCTTCTTGATAAAATTGCACATCTCTTGGAGAATTTCTTCTTACGTTTTTTCTATATTTGTAATAGATTGGGTTAATTCCATATTTTGGTCTTCCAGCTCGGAGATTTTTTCTTCTGCTTGCTCAATTCTGCTTCCCATGCATGTCAGTTTGTTACTTATTTCTTGGATAAAGTTATTTATTTCTAAATACTCTTTCTTAAGTGTGTCTATTGCAATTTAATTTAGTTTTAGCCCTTGCATTTCTTGATTTTTATTCATTCTATCCAACAACTTCTGATCTCTATAAGTACCTACTGGGTACTGTCGTTCTCAGAGATAGCCATCATTTCTGCTTTAGTAGCTGTTCTTTCAGGCACTGATTCTTTGTTGGTGCTCTGAAAGTTACCAGTGATTTTCTTATATTCATTTGTAGCATTTCTGTTATCTTTCTCTTTAGTTCTGTTGTTCAGTGGTAAATGGAGAAGCAATAACTTCTGATATTTGCCCTACCTTCTGTCCTTCCCTGAGCCAGGGCTCTCGGTTTGTTTAATTGTGAAATAGGGCTGGGCATGATACATCGTGCTATCTCTTTATAATTTTGAGCACTTACTAAGGGGTGAAAGAGGGGCCACAAGAATTCAGAACCTATGGACAGGACACAATGCTTGCCTCTTGTGAATGGGCCAGCTGGGACTCTCTCTCCATCTCTACACAATATGGCCTTACAATAGGCATGCTTGTGTAGTCCCTGAGTTTAAGACAGGGTATAAGAGAGAAAAGAGAGGGATGAAGGAGAGAAAAAAGGGAAAGAAGAATAAGGAGAAATAAAAACACAGAGAAAGAACCAAGAGAGAGAAAAAGAAGGAAAGAAAAGAGAAAAACAACCAACAAAGCAAAAAAATGAGACAAATACATAAATTAAAAAAGAGAAAACAAAAACACCACATCAATCCCCCCACCCCCAAAAAAATTTTGTAGAGATTTCTTAGTTTTAGATTATCTATTTGAGTTGAAGCTATCTTTTGTGGCAAGTTCTGTGACTGCAAGTCTGCTACTGCATGTTCCCTCTTTGCTGTTGAAACATGAGGTGTTAGAATCTTCACCTCTTGCTGCCTGCAATTGATAGTGGTCATGCATCCTGTGGGGGAGGGGGTAACTTGACTCAGCATCTTCCAGACTCTCTAACTCTTCCTTCCTCTCCCAGTATGGTCACAGCTTCCACAGCATTCAACTTGCAGTGGAAAATAGGACCTCTGGCCTCTACCCTGCCCTCCTGACCTCCTTAATTTTTGCTCATTGTTAGGGGAAGGGGGAGTCAGCTAAGCATTCACCAGCTTCCTTCTGGATCAGATCTGCTGTATATGTCTATCATCCAGCAGCTGGCTTAGGGCAGGAGGTGAATTTTCTGGGACTCTGCTTCTGCCATTATCCACCAGGGCTTGTGTACTTGTAAGGGGAGGTATACTCTCTAAGTTCATGGAGAGCAGATGCAAAGCAATGTAGAGATCACCCCCACACACACCCCGATCTTGAGATGCAGGACTGCTGTTCCATGGAAGATGCCCTGGAGCACTTGTCTGCATAGGCTTTAGAGTGGTTGCTGAGTTTCTCTATAGTCTGGTCTATAAACTTTTAGTGATAAGACAATGAGAGAAGATCTTTCAATATTTATTCTCTTATATAATTACATTTTCTTCACATTCATGTTAATATTTCATTACCACCTGGAGGCTTTCCCTAATTTTCTAGGCTCAGTTAGATGTCTTGATGCATGCTCTTATCAATCTCTGAACTTCTTTTTTGCATAACATTTATATTTTATTGTAATTAATCATTTAATGTTAGCTTCTCCATCATCCAGAGAATTCTCTAAGAGTTGTTTGGTTTATGTCAGGCTGCCTAGGATGTTGCAACACAGTTGGCAGAGGTCAATGACTCAAAACATATTTTAACTAAGTGATTGAATTAGTGTATATATAGTCTCTGAAAGCACATGGTACGATTTTCATTGAACACTATTGGACATTTGATACCTTACAACATGAGGACTATCTTGGTTAAAGAACAAATTATTCACCTACCTTTTGTACCAGTATACAATTACCATTATAAAACCAGTTTGCTAATTTGACTTCCATCTTCCACTCGGGAAAGAGAAGTACCTGGCACATTTTTATTCTCAGTGCAAAAATCTAACCATGGACCATTTTATTAATATTCAGTACCTCACTGCAACTCAACTATTGGAAGATGATTATAAACCATATTGACATATGTCCTAGAAAATGCAATAAAAAGCCACAGCAACGTAGCACCTATCCCCATGTTCTGATTCTGAATGTATTAAGAAATATTTTGTAAAAAGGCAATGCAATTTATTCATGTCAACCACTGTGATTAAAGCTAATGTATGAATAATTACTAGTTAATTTTCTATTATTCTTGTGGTGATGCATGAAATGATTTGATGCACTTTAGGTACAGATATGCCATGGTTAGCAAAATATGTTATTTTATTCCCTAATTATGATATGAGTGATATTTAAGAATCTCAAGTAGTTTACAAACACTTACAATCTTTTTCAGAAGTTTGGGCAGTATTTTTTCCACCACAACTCTCTTCTTGGTTTAGTATTTATTTCATTCCCTAAGCCACTCTTAAATTTGCTATTTTTTTAGTAGATTAATGGCCTAAGAACATTAAAATAAAAAAGGAAATGCTGAGAAATAATTTATAGATATTCAGTACTAGATATTCAGTAATAGAATATCTAGTAATAGATATTCTATTCAGTATATTCAGTAATAGAAATAATTTATAAAATGTTCAAACTCGCTATTAGAGATACAGATCAAGATAAAATATATTTTTGCCTATCTAACAATATTTGTTTTCATAAGAATACTATAAGATAATAATGTGGTAAAAACAGAGTATTTTTCATTTTATTTATGGAAACATAAAAAGTGGTGACTATTTTAGAAAGCTAATTGACAGCATTATTCAAGAAACTCTAAAATAATTATAATTTTAATTCAGAAGCATCTTTTATTGTAAATTATGTCAAGGAAAAATAGCACATTTTTTTTATTTTGTTAAAAAAATTGTTGATCACCTATTCTGCCTGACACTGGGAGCATGAATGTTGAATGCGTTTCTTTGGAGGAGACAACCTATGTTATCCTAAAGACTAGGACCGAGACAATCACTTAAAAGTCCTTTAGGCAGGTAGGAATAGGAAATTGCAGAGAGAGAAGATAAACAAAGTATAATTGGAGCACTTTTGCACTGGTCTTTTCTGTCTTCATGTCTGGCTCTCTGTAAACTTACCATAGTCACAGTTACCACCAAATTGTAGTCCTTGTTTCATAGCTTAAAACACTTCCAGGATTGGCTGACCATAGCTCAATAATTTGATGTTCATACTTTAAATCTAAATGTCTGGCAAAAAAAATCATATTTATCCAGTTGAACTCAGGTGTCTATATCTAATTTACCTTTGTAAGGTGGGAATGAAAGGGAGGGCCCCCCAGATTCTGATTCCAAAAAGGGAGATGTAGGTGTACAGGAAAGAATGTGCATCTTGTTAAACTTACTAAGTGGGTATAGTATGGGTATAGTATATGAAATTTTTCTTAATTTGGGAACTTGAAGAAAAATTATTTTAATAATAAGTGCAATCATAAAGTTGTGAATTTTAAAAAGTACTTGATTAAGGGTAATTATATAGTAAACGTTTATTGGATATCAAGGAAAGTATTAATTCCAGGCACAGAAATCTTTGATGAGCATCCTTCTTGTCTGTACAGGAGCAGTGAACATGGTGTTGATTCAAAAAATTGATGCTATGTTAAAAGGATATTAAGATAGAAGAGAGACACATGCCCAATATTGTTAGCTGATGATAGGCTTGGAAATTCTCCAAAGAAATTAGAAAATAAAAGTTTTCATTATCCTAAGAAATTCATTCTACACGTTCAAGTACTAGCTAGAGAGAAACTTTTAAGAATAATACTATGTCCTGGGTTCAGGCAATCCTCCTGCCTTAGCCACTTGAGTTAGAAAAAAAAAAAAGAATAACGCTGTGTTAGCACAACTCAAATCACAGAACTCTACAATTCTGCTATTTTCAAAATGAGTTCTGACTCTTTATTTCATTATGTGCATGCTTTACAACTAAATCACTAAAATTTCAATTTAATGGTTTAATAGTATTTTTTTCTCATCACAGAACTTTGGCCTATAACAAATGTGAAAGTTTTTAATAGGGTTAAACCAATCATTCCATATATATACATATGCTTGATTTAAAAAAAAAAAAGCTAAACAAACAAAAAGAAAACACAAAAACCACCTAAAAAAAAAAGTCCCAAATAAACAAAACCCCGACACCTTTGCAATGCTAACTTACTTTGGTTACATGAAACCTTGAGCAATTATACCCAGAAATGTTGTTCAGCACTAAAAGTTCCTAGCTTATATATGGAAGGCTTTGGGATGGGCAAAAAACACTAAGACAGGATAGTGACATTTTGCCTTCATTAGGATGGCCCTATTTCAAAAACAAATGATGTGGCTGATGGAGATCCACTCCCCTGACTAGTTTTTTGAATATTTCTCCTCTGACCTCGCTGATCTTTTAGTCTCTCATTGAGTCTTTTATTGAGTCTTCTATATTTTTCTAATGCATTTTCTTTTCTTAGAGCAGGTAAAGTCAGTTCCTGTGTTTCTGTGGAGGTATTAGGCAAGATTTGCAGGTGATCAAACAGAATCTCGGGAAACGATTCCATCTTAAGAGTCATACACTTAATAAAAGTAAAAATCAGGGATTCTAATCTCAAAGCCCTCTCTAATTTGGATAAAGCTTTAATGAATGATAAGGGATTGAACTCCTAGCTACAGTGCTTTCTACTTGTAAGATTATATGATTTTATTCTCAGTGTAGGTTTTGTTACTAGTCAAGTCAAATTCAATTAGAATAAAGCATATTATGCCTATGCAATAATCTTAAATCTATCAAGCACTTATTTAAAATGATGATGCAACTCATTTCTAAGACATCTATATATTTATATGTTTATAATACATATACATTTTTTGCAAAACATATTTTAGGTACATTATTTCTAACATTTTGTTTCTATTTTATTGTGATCTGCTTCTGCATAATCAAAACTGCATTTTTATACTTTGAAAAGTAGCTCATGTGTTACATAATTTCATTGCAGAATGTTATCCACTATCATGTGATGTCATTTGTGGAGTGATTTTAGAAGAACAGCTCTCTGCTTGAATCTACTTGGTTGCCACATAATGAAAAATGCTGCTATTTTTCCTTTTAAATTTTTCTGGTCACATCTTCTCTCTGTATAATAATTCCTGTGGGGAGAAAAAAAGCCCACACCTACAAAATAACATAACTTAGGCTACTTTGAATTCACGGTTGGAGTGGAGATGCTGTGCTCCAAAAAATGTATTTGTACATATTGTTATTAGGATTTAGATTTGGGAATAACTTGCCAATTCATCGCATCCAGAATCCTGTTACTGATTTTGCCAATGGTTCTGATCTAGGGTTGAGATTTATATGAAATAAATTCTTTCATAGTGGTGGAGTTCTACATAAACTCTATGTGCAGAAAGAATATACCTATTTTCCAAAGAAACAAGCAATCATTTCAAGTAAAGTTGATTTTTTTTCCTGAAGAAAATTACAAAGTTCAGAAAACACATAAATTGTCAGAGCCCTTGAAAATTATGGTTGGTTTTTAAAATGTTGTGAAGATTTCGTTCCATTAGTATATTCAGGTAATGTACATTGACCTGAATATACTAATGGAATTAAAAATGAGAGTTACACGTCTGAATCTGATGAATCAATAAGTAGAAGAGATAATTAGTCTATTAAACATTTAATTTTGCCTGAGATTGCACTTACCAGCACTATTATCCCACCATTGGTGTAAAAAAAAATTACTTTTTGCATAAAAATGATGATACCAAATTATCACACCTAATGTTTTATATAAATTATCCTTGTCATTGAATATTTAAAATTCACTTTATAGTTCTAGAAGTAGAGATTGGGCTCGGTGGCTCAGCCTGTAATCCCGCGCCTTTGGGAGGCTGAGGTGAGTGGATTGCCTGAGCCCGTGGGTTAGAGACCCGCCTGGGCAGCGAGACCTCATCTCTACAATAAATCAAAAAATCAGCAGGGCGTGGTAGCACATGCCTGTAATTCCGGCTACTTGGAAGGCTGAGGCGGAAGGATCACTGGAGCCCAGCAGGTCAAGGCTGTGGTGGCCCGGAGCGGCCACTGCACTCCAGTCTGGGCGACACAGTGAGTCTCCGACTCAAAAAAAAAAAAAAAAGAAGTAGAGATTACACTGAAAAGACAGCTAAATTCTATCCATTGACAATCTAATAAGTAATCATATACATACACACTTACACATGCATTCATGCAATACAAAAACAAAATTAAAATTTAAATAGACAGAAATTCTTATAAATCTTTAAGGACATTTTTAAAAATTACATGGAACAAAGAAAGAGGAATGTAGGGAATTGTATATAATGAATACCGTGTATACACATTCATAATAGGATGACAAATACTTGAGATAAAGAGATAAATAAGCAAGACCATTAAATCAAACATAAAGTATCATTCAGTAACCTAATATGTGATTGAATAAAAAATTAAGCATTAAGTTGACACTTCCAGAAAGCCAAAAGCTGAACTATTAAATCTCAAATGATGTGTAAGCTTCCATAATTCGAGCATCCATATAGCTGTAGATCACGGTGGCTCCAGGAGCAAGAGAAGTGATAGACAGTACCTAGAGTTTATGCTCCTGTTGACCAGCTATGTCATCTTTAAAAAGTCCCTCAACTTGCCTGAACCTCAATTTTCTCATCTGCAAAGTGAGACAATTGAACCCCCTTTAATTCCAAGTTACACCAGTCATTCTATGCATAGATGTTAAACTGTCTTTGCTTCCTTCCTACTTCTAGAATAAGATTTCTCTCTTTTCACTGCTGATATCCTACTGAATTTGAAAGAATTGTGTCCCTAAACATGTTCATTACAAGAGTATTTGTCTTGTGGAATATGGAGAAAGAAACTAAATAGCCAATAAATAGAAAGGAAATAGATAAATTTTGGCTAGTCTACTTGATTATTATGCAGTCATTAAACTGAAAATTGCAAATTCATTTTTAAAACTGGGTGGCTGTTCAATTAAAAAATAGGAAAAAGAGATGAATGCATATACCCAATTGTAACTGTGTAAATAGTGTGAATACATAAATAGAAATTGAAAGAAAGAAGAAACAAATATTTTACTTTTTGAAAGACTAGGATTTAGATGATTCTAATATATATCTTGACTTTCATTAACAAGGTTTTAATATTGCTTATACAATAACACTGGTGTAAATTAGAATAAATCTTAACCATATTTAAGACCGTTTGAATGCCTTATTAAAAATAAATTTTCTCTTCTCAACTTTTCTCAAAGTTTTATAGCATTTATCAATTTAAACTTTATTATAATTTTTTTCTATACTGGTATCCTCCATGATATTGTAAACTCCTTGGGAAAAATAATGTATCAATCTCCATATTTTTTTCATTGCGCCTAATTCTGTGACTTATAGACAGTAGATGTCCAAAAAATAGTGTAAGTAAAAGAATAGTGTATTATAAGGTAGTTTGTGTTTGAGTCTATTCAAGTAAACTAACTGGGCTGTATAGCATAGAATAAAACAGAATTGAACTTTTTTTAGTCTATTCATTAAATATCTATTGAAAGTTGAGAGCAGCTTGAGGAGCTAGGAATACAACAGTAAAAATATAAGCACAGTTTATATAAAACTATAGCAAATGCAACCTGTTTGCTAAATCTAACAGTGGCATGGCTTCCTGGCTGGAGCAGAATAAGTAAAGAGTAGAGAGATGGTATATAGGAGAGGGGACCCAAAAAAGTCAGAATTTATTTATTTAATAAGTGTATTTATTCTTACATGTTTAAAGTACTCTCCATTTGATGCAATACTATTGCAACACTTTTTCCATAACTCAAAACAGTTTTCTGTCGTTTTTGTTTGACCTCTTTCAAATTGGCAAAACTTTTCCCTTTTAGGATTTTTCTTTTCATCTGGGAAACAAACAAATGTCATTGGGGATGAGACTGGGTGAATAGGGAGGGTGGCGCACAGGAGTCATGTTGTTTTTGTTCAAAAACTGCTGACACATCATGGTGTGGACAGGTACACTCATAAATCACCCATCACGAAATGGGCAAATGTGCTGAAAGAATCTCAAGAAAAAAGATCACAGAAGCCAAATGCAGTCTCTCACAACAACACTAGCTGGGCACTGATGCCAATGGGTTCCTAGAAAACACCTAGCAAGAGAAGCCTGTACTACAAGGGACCCGCTCTCCAGAAAATAATAATAATAATTCTGAGTTTTTTGGGTGGGTCCCCCCTCATAAGTTCTGAGGAAACAGGCAAAACAGGCAGAGCGCGAATATATGGAACCTTGGAGGTCTTGGTAAAGAGTCTGGATTTTTATTCTATATGGCTTAAGAGGCCAATGGAGGATTTGAGTAGGAGATAACATGAACTTCTTGGAATTTTCTTAAAGTTTTTTTGTTTGCTTTTTTGGAATTGTACTAAAGGAGACAATATTGGGAAAAGGAAAATAAAATTGTAAGGTCACAAAAAGTTTTAACTGAATATTATGGTACAGATTTGGATTGCAAATGTTGCAGAGATGGTAGAGCTAAGCAGCTTTCTTCTTGCTTTAAGTTGAACGTACCACTTACCTTGATCACTCAGAATTTTCATAGCCAGGTAAGTTTCTTAAACCATCCTGGGCTGTTGCATTTATTTGCTAACCTAATCTTGATAACTACTAGACTTCTATACATTTTTACATCAAAGAAATCTTAGTATGACCAGATTTGTTTTGCTTTTTTTCTTCCTTTTTTTCCACCTAAGGCACATACACAAAACTTTTAATTTTCCATTTACTAGTTCTTAGGGAAACCATATTTAGCACATTAATTTTTTATCTTAATTTACAAATGAGAAACTAAATCCAAAAATTCAACAAAGTGCACATAAAAAGGTTGGCAGAGAGAAACAAAATAAATTATTATTTATTTTTTAACTATGATTTATACCATGTGGTATTTAGGATAGTTATAGATTTACTAGCTCATTTAATCTATACAAAAATCCTGTGAGGGAAGAACTATTTTCTCCAATTTACCAATAAAAAGCCAACACACAGTGATTTAAATATTTTTTTCAATATTACTAAACCGCTAAATTTGAGAGTAAAAATTTAAACACAGCTTCGTTTAATTTTCAAGCTCTAGTTTGCATTCAGCACTACTACCTACAAACACCTACAACACTATAGCTTAAGATTCAGTCTTTTGCACCTTTTGCTAACAAAATGCAGATCTCGTGAAGGCTCAAGCAGTGGATTTTTTTTTTCCAGTGAACTTGTAGGATTCAAATACTTCAGTACCCAAGAATGAGTACTTCAGTACCCAAGAGTGAGTACTGGAGAGGGGATGAGATTTCCCAGGTCCAAGCTATTTCAAACTATAAAGGTGAAAACAAAATGTAAATGCCAATGTGTTATATTTTACATTAGTGTTTGTGTGTATGGGTAGGTGGAAAGGAACACTAAAATTATATTCTACCTTGTTAATTCTTAACTGTTAAACTACAGTTTAGTTGACAATTTTCTAATATTGTTATCTTATTTAGGCTGTTTATATATAATTTTTAAAAATTTGAAAATATAAAGGTGAGAGAAAATCTATTTGGTAAATTTGCCTCCATTTCCCAGTTAAATTGATTTTTTTTTTTTTTTAATGTCAGAATCGCACTCTGTCTTCCAGGCTGGAGTGCAGTGGCACGCTCACAGCCACCACAGCCTCGAGCTGCTGGGCTCAGGTGATCCTTCCACCTCAGTCATCCAAGTAGCTGGAACTATAGGCTTGTGCCACCATGCCCAGTTAATTTTTCTTGATTTATTGTAGAGGCCTCACCAAGTTGCCGAGGCTGGTCTTGAATCCCTGGGCTCAGTTAATCCTCTTGCCTCAGTCTCCCAAAGTGCTGGGTTTACAGGCTTGAGCCACCGTGCCCGGCCTTATATTAATTTTTTAAAATATATTTTGATATTGAATTTCTCCGAAAACCTGCGGTACTGATAACATACTGCTAATTTTCCAACAGCTACAAAATCAAATTAGAAGATTCATAAAAATTCCCAAAGCTATAAGTGAACATTTGGAATTTATTAAATGAAATTTTGATGTCCCAGTAAATCTGATGTACTTGCAGGCTGGCTTTCAATGACTTTTGAAGTGATACTGGCCATTGCTCCTGTGATTACAATATTGTTGATAACAGAGCAATATGGTTTCAAAAGAAACAGATTAATGAATCAAATTAAATACCATCTTCTGTTTTCTTCCTATGAGAGAAATTTATGTAGGAGTATGCTCTTTCCATGAACATATTGTCGATTCACTTAAAATCAATCAAATTTTTTCTTAAATATCGAATAGCCCAGGAATATATATAAAGTCCCAATTAATCAATAATACATATCATGTTAATTTTCTCTTTTGTGAAAGGTCTATGAATTTTTTTCTCTTGGTCACGTGATTGTTGAAGAAAATGGCATTTGTGTGATAATGTTTATGATAGCTATTATTATGCCAGTAAATATACTTGTCCAATGAGATTCGAAAGTTACATGACCCATCTTGATAAGATAGTACAGTAACTTAGGTAGTGAAAAACTTTTAGTTCAATATTCTTTTTTACCTTCTTTACCAAAATTTCACAGTATTCTAAAAATGCTTTGGATTGATGCCAAATATAACATTTAATATTATCTCTTCCCTTTTGTGTATATCTGAAAGCGTGACACTTAGAGTTGGTTTAAGGACCAAAAAGTATAGAGATTTGTTAGAAATGATTCTCAGGCCCACCTAAATCCACTGAATTGGAATTATCATGTTTATGATTTCTCATGTGATCCATATGCACAAGAGATCAAAAAACACTCTCCTAATATAATCCTTACTATTAACTTTCTCCCAACTCTAAAAGATTCCTTGATTTTTTTTTCTAGAACACATTGAATGTGTGCCACTTTTTAAATATCCTTTTCACAACAGTTGTGAAAAGGACTCACGTTTTTACTGGTGATTGTGCTCTTTGCTCCCATTAATAATTTTTGAAGGTTTTTCTGATAATTTTGCCTGACATCTGCAATGTAAATGAAAAATGTTTCCATCTGAATGTTCTTCTTGTTGAAAAGAAGTGTTGCCATTCAAGATTGAACTCTAACTCTATAAATAACTATATGATTTACCACAGTGACTTAAATTAAATATTAGAAATAGGTGCCATTATTTTTCCCATTTTGTGGATGGAGAAACAAAGATATCATAATGTGATGATGATCATGTAAAGAAAAAATAATGAACTGGAGTTAAAACCCAGGCCATATGATACTCGAGAACTTAATACTTGTCATAGCATCAGGATACATTGATAATCTGTTTAGAATTAGCTTCTAAATTTTGAAATAACCGATATTTATTTCGGGTGTATGTTCCTCCAATTATTCTTTTACATGACTTTATGACATTATATTAGCCCACAATTAGGTTGCTTTTTCTAAGCTTCTATATTTTTACTTCTTTTTATGCCTTTGTCTTTCTTTCACATTTATGAATTGCATAAATCATATACAGACACAAAAATACCTTAAGTGGTTTTAAGACTTTTTTATATTCTGTTCTTTTTATTATAAAGATGCAGGGTACAATTCACAGTTAGATATACAAATGTTGATTATGCAGCTACTGTTGTTGACGAGGTACGCCCCTTCCTCTCCTAGCAGTTTCCCTCAACTGCCAATTCCATCCCTTCTCCCCTGACAGTTTCCCACTACTGCCAATCCCTTTCTTACAGTATTATAATAATTGTCAAAGATCTGCTTATGAGAGAAAACATATGGTACTCTGTTCTTTGTTTCTGTGATAGATCACTGAGTATGGTCGACTCTAAAACCATCAATATTGTTGCATATGTTTGTCCTTCTTTATGGCTGCATAATATCCTGTTGTGTATATGTGCCACATTTTTGTATCCAGCCCAGCTTCGATGGGCAACGTGGTTGATTACATGTTTTGTTATTGTAACAAGAGCTGCAACAAACATACATGTGCAGGTATCTTTTTTGTAGAATGATTTGAGTTCCTCCAGGTATATTCCCAGTAGGAGAATTGCTGGATCATATGGAAGGTCATTTCTAGTTCTTTCAGAAATCACCACGCAGTCTTCCAAAGAGGTTTTACTAGTTTGAATTCCCACCAGCAGTGTAGAAGTGCTCCTTTTTCTCTGCATCTTCACACGAATCTGTTGTTGTTTGTTTTATTAATCATGGCCATTCTTACCGGGGTTAGATGGTATCTCAATGTGGTTTTGATTTGCATTTCTCTGATGATGAGTGAAGCAGAGTACTTTTTCATGTGTCTGTTGGCTGCCCATACATCTTCTTTTGAGAAGTGTCTATTCATGTCTTTCGCCCAATTTTTAATGGAACTGTTTGTCTTTTCATATTGCTGAGTTTGAGTTCCTTGTAGATTCTAGATGTTAGGCCTTTGTCAGATATACAGTTGGCAAATATTTTTCCCATTGCGTGGACTGTCTCCCCGCTCTTTTGATGGTTTCTTTTGCTTTGCAGAAGCTCGTCAGTTTGATGAGGTGCCACTTGTCTATCTTATTTCTTAAGGTATAGGCATTTATGGTTCTGAATAGGTTGCTAGTTCCAATTTCCATAATGGTGTCTCCTGCGTTTTCTAAAATTCTTATAGTTTGAGGTTTTATATTTAGGTCTTTGATATTTTTTAAGTTAATTTTTGTGTATGGTGATAGATAGGGGTTCTGTTTCAATCTTCTTCATGTGATCAGCCAGTTTTCCTACCACCATTTACTGAATAGGTTCTTCTCTCCCCCATGGTTGTTGGTGGAGACTTTGTCAAAGATAAGTTGATTGAGAAATTGAGGTTTCGTTTCTGGAATTTCTATCCTGTTTCATTGGTCTATGTCTGTTCTTCTACCAATACTAGGCTATTTTGATTGTTATAGCCTTATAGTAAAGTTTGAAGTCTGGGACTGTGATACCCTCAGCTTTGTTTCTTAGGCTAAGAATTATTTTGGTCATTCGTGGTCATTTATGTTTCCACATGAATTTTTGTACTGTCATTTCCAGGTCTGAGAAGAATGATGTTGGTAACTTAATGGGTATTGTGTTGAATCTGTAGAATGCCTTTGAAAAGATGGACATCTCAACAATGTTGATTGTTCCTATCCATGAGAATGGAATGTATTTTCCATTTGTTTGTATCTTTTTGGATTTCTTTGAGCAGTGTTTTGTAGTTCTCATTGTAAAAGTCTTTCAATTCTCTGATTAGGAAGATGTTAAGGTATTTCTTTCTTTTCTTTTCTTTCTTTCTTTCTTTCCTTTTTTTTGTGTGGCTATTGTGAATGGGATTGTGCTTCCCCCCCCCCCAAAGTTTTCAGACAAAATTTATTAGCAAGAAAAAGAGAAGAAGGAAGAAGAAAGATTCGTGGCTGGGATTATGCTTTTAATTTGGGTCTCTGCCTGCTTGTTGCTGGTGTATAGGAATGCAACTACCTTTTGCACATTTATTTTGTACTCCAGACATCGCCAAAGTCCTTTATCAGTGCCAGCAATGTTTGACAGATTCTCTTAGATTTTCAGGGTATAGGATCATATCATCAGCAAAGATAATATTACTTTATTTCCTCTTTTCCTATTTGGTTACACCTGATTTCCTACTCTTGTCTAATTGCCCGAGCTAGAACTTCCAACACAATGTTGAACTTGAGAGGTGAGAGTGGGCTCCCTTGTCTTATTCCAGTTTTCAAGGGAACTGTTTCCAGTTTCTGTCCATTTACCAACATGCTACCTGTGGGTTTATCATAGATGGCACTTACTATTTTGAGGTATGTTCCTTCTTTACCTAGTTGTTTGAGGGTTTTTATCGAAGCGATGCTGGATTTTATCAAAAGCTTTTTCTGCATCTGACGATATAATCATGTGGTTCTTGTTTTTACATTGGTTGATGTATTTAATTACATTTATGGTCTTGTGAATGTTGAACCAACCCAGGATCCTGGGGATGAAGGCTTTTGGTCATGGTGGATGATTTTTTGAGATGTGTTCTTGGATCCTTTTTGCTAGAATATTGTTGAGTATGTTTGCATCTATGTTCATAAGGGATATTGGCCTGTAATTCTCTTTTTTTGTTGGATTTTTACCCAGTTTGGTTATCAGTGTGATGTTAGCTTTGTAAAATGATGTGGGGAGAATTCCATTCTTCTCAATTGCCTGGAATACTTTCAATAGGATTGGTATCAGCTTCTCCTTTTATGTTTTGTAGAATTCTCCTGGAAAGTCATCTGGTCCAGGGCTTTTTTTTTTTTTTGTATATAGTTTTCATCTGACGGAGTCAATTTCCTGGGTTGTTATTGGTCTATTTAGTGTCTAAATGTCTTCTTGTAGCAACCTGTGGAGGTTGTGTGATGTCAGAATTTCCTCCATTCCATTTAGGTTATCAAGTTTGTTTCCATATAGGTGTACAGAGTACTCTCTGATAATCTTTTGTATTTCTTCGGGGTCAGTTGTGATTTTATCTTTTGTATTTCTCCTTATGTTTAATTGGGCTTTTTCTTGGTCTTTTTGGGTAGGGGTCCATCAATCTTGTTAATTCCTTCAAAGAACTAGCTCTTTGTTTTGTTGATGTTTTCTATGATATTTTTGACTTCTATGTCCCGTATTTGGGCTCTTATTTTTGTGATTTGGATTCTTCTGCTAAAGTTGGGGTTTTGGTGGTCTTCTCTTCCAGCTCCCTTACGTGATTTGTTAGGCTCACCATTTGTAATATTTCTATTTTCTTATGTGTCCCATAGAGATATAAATTCCTTCTTAGAACAGATTTCATGGCATCCCAGAGGTTTTAGTAAGATGTTCCTTCATTTTCATTTGTTTCCAGGAATCTTTTAATTTCTACTTTCATTTCAGTATTGATTCAGTAGTTGTTTAGCATCATGCTATTTGGTGTCCATGTCTTTGTGGGCTTTAGTAAAATTTTGTTGGTTTTGATATTAATTTTTATTCCACTGTGGTCTGAGAATGTGCTTGGCAAGATTTCCACCTTATGGAATTTTTTATGCTTGATTTATGGCCAAGAATGTGATTGATCTTGGAGTACATTCCATGTGTTGATGAGTATAATGTATATTCTGTGGTTGTTGGGTGAAAAAAACCTGTAGGTATTTATTAAGTCCATTTGGTCAAGTGTCAAGTTTAGTTTCTGGATCTCCTTGTTTACCTTTTGCCTCAATGATCTATCTAGGGCTGTTAGTGGGGTATTCAATCCCCTGCTATAAGAGGGTTAAAGTCAATATCTCTTTTTTGAGTAGTTGCTTCATAAATACTGGTGCTCCTGTGTTGGGTGCATATGTTTAGGATGGATATTGCCTGTTGATGAGTTGAACCTTTTATCATTATGTCATGTCTTTTTGCATCTTTTTAAATTTTTGATAGCTTAAAGGTTGTTTTGTCTGGTATTAAGATCACAATTCTTTTGTGATCCATTTGCCTGGAAACTCGTTTTCCATCTTTTAACTTTGAGTCTGTGTGCATCCCTTGTAGTGAGATGAGTCTCTTGGATGCAGCAAATAATTGGGTCATGGTTTCTTATCCCGTTTGTCATTCTGTGTCTTTTCATTGTTGCATTTAGTTCATTCACATTCAGGCTGATTATTGAAATGTGATTGTTTATCACTGTCATAAGGTTCTTATAAAGTTTTTTTCTTTCTTTGCTTTTTTCTTTTGGCTTTGGGATTGATGTATATTGTTTGTTTTAAAGTTTTTTGTTGTGCTGTATTCTCTGTTGATTCTGTGCCCTGCTGTTCTCTTGGAAAGTGCGTGGTCATTCTTTTTTTCTTTCTTTCTTCTGTGCTTGATACATTTTTAAGTGTCTCCTATAGAGCTGGTCTGGAAGCTGCATAATCTCTTAGAGAATGGATGTCTGGGAAGGATTTCATTTCTCCACCACTGTTGAAGTTGAGCTTGGCTGGATAGGAAATTCTTGGTTGAAATTTTTTATTTCTGATGACTTTGAATATAGGGCTCCAGTCCCTTAGTACTTGTAGTGTTTCTGCTGATAGGTCTGTGCTATCCTGATTGGCTTTCCTCAGTAGGTAGTCAGACCTTTCTCTCTTGCTGCCTTTAGGAATTTTTCTTTTGTGCCTATTTTATGTAGGTGAATGACTATGTTTCTAGGGGTTGGTCTTCTCATATGATGTGGAGATTCTCTGTACCACCTGTGCTTGGCTGGTCACATCTCTGGTGAGATGAGGAAAGTTTTATTGGATTACCTCCTGGAATACTTCCCCCAAGTTGTTCTCCATTTCCCTTTCTTCTTCTGGGATACCAATCAGCATAGGTTCGGCCTCTTGATATAATCACACATCTCTTTGTTCTTTCTTTCTTTCTGAGTCTTCTTTCTATTTTTTTACAGATCAGGTTAATTCCATGTTCTGGTCTTCAAGTTCTGAGATTCTTTCTTCAGCTAGATTAATTCTGCTTCCCGTGCTTGTCATCTTGTTATTTATTTCCTGGATGAAATTTTTTACTGCCAAAAACTCTTTTACAAGTTCTTTCAGTGTTGCATCTTGTCTTTCTTTTTTTTTTTTTGAGTTGGAGTCTCACTCTCACCCAGACTGGACCTGCTGGACTCCGGTGATCCTTCCGCCTCAGCCTTCCAAGGAGCTGGAACTACAGGCACGTGCTACCACGCCCGGCTAATTTTTTTGATTTATTGTAGAGATGAGGTCTCACCAAGTTGCCCAGGCAGGTCTCAAACCCGCGGGCTCAGGCAATCCACGCACCTCGGCCTCCCAATGCACTGGGATTACAGGCTGAGCCACCGAGCCTGGTGAATCTTGTCTGTCTTAAGTCTTATTCACTCTTTCCACCTATTCCCTAATCCCTGCTGTATTCTGGGATCAGTTGTTAGTGATTTCCATTGTCTGAACACCAAGGTCTGATTTTTCAGGAGTTTTGTCTTTGGTACACTTGAAATTGCCTGTGGTCTTCCTTTGGTTTTTTTCCTCATTTGTGACAGATCTCTTGTTTTTCTCTTTAGTTCCGTTATTCAGTGTCAGTGAGAGAGGATTTCCCTTCTGATATTTGCTCAGTACTCTATTCTTCCTTGACCCAGGCTCTGAATTTGTTCTATTTTGAAGTAGCATGGTGGATGGTAAGCTTTACTGTCTCTTTTACTTTTTGAAAGTTGAATAAGGTAGGACGTGGGCACTAGGAGTCAGAAACTACTAGCAAATTACAGTGTTCACTTATTGTGGTATGCGTTCCCTGGGGACCATTCCCCATCCCCACTCTATATGAGATGCAAAGCATATACCAATGCAAAAAACAATTGGACACATTCACACGCATGCACACACACACATGCACAGACATACACACACATCCAAAACAAACAGGAATAAGAACAAAGTGTAACAAAACAAACAACAACAATAAAAACCAAGAAAAGTAAACACACATATGCCTAGCAAAAAGTGTATAGAGAAGAAAAACAAAAAGACCAAAATAAAAAAGGAATCAAACCTCACACATATATTGACATACCCTTTAAACTATTCTAAAAAAATGAAAATTAAAAAAACCCATAAAAACAAAAGAGCAGAAACAGACCCAACAAAAACAACAAAATTGAAAGATGACAATCATTCATATATACACATAAAAAGAAAACGACAAATAAAAGAAACAGAAAAACAAAATGATTTGGGGGGATGTAGATCAAACCTTCACATACACATTCATGTACAAAAGAAAAATATTTTTAAAATAGATGAACTAACAGTGATCTTTTTTAAAATTTTTTAAAAAATTAAAAAAAAAAACCACCCTACCTTCTTGTGACAGGCTCTGTAATTGTTCCTCTAATCAGGTCTCTTCTGCAGAGCCACCTCTTTCACTGTCTTCTCAGTGTTTGGAGCAGGAAAGGAGAAAGGCCAGTGGAGGTGAGTGGGACTGCAGTCCTCCCCTCCCACACTCAAATGGTCAGGGAGCTCTCCTCTGGTGGGAAGATGTAGGATTGTCTCTTCCCCAGATATGTACTTGCAGGGGGTGTCCCAGCCAGGCCTATCCTGGAGTGGGGTTCTCCTACTGCCACTGACGTCCAGGCTCCATCTAGGTTTGTCCCTCTCAGTTGTGGTCCAGCTATGTGGATCTAACATTCAGAGGATTGCTGGGGAGAGAGGGTTTGGGTCAGCCCCGGACTCACCACTGATCTCTTTGGAGTCCTTCCTCATCCTTTTCTGGCCACACCCGTTGTCCCATGACTGGATCAGTGTAGGGGGTGGGGCACCTGGAACTCAGCACTCGTCAGGTCCCTCCAAAGTTTGTGTTTTCAGGATATTCCCTCCGGGTCATGATCAATCCCTGAATAATTGATCTGCCCTTCACAGCGATCAGGTCTTTTGCTCCATGGTGAGCAAGTCGGAGCACTTTCCTTTCTTGCCCTCAAGATGGTGGTGGGGTGCCTCTCTTAGTTTTAAGATTTTTATACCAAATTATGCTGCTGTTTCTTTGTTCCTGAAAAAAGGGTAGACATATTCATTCACTTACTCAGCAAATCACAATAGAAATTTTTTTGGGGGGGAGGTTAAGGAAGGTCATGCACTGTACTAGACACTATAGATATAACAATAAGAGAATTAGAGCTTCTACATTTATATAGCTTTTAGTTTCTTTAAGAAAAAGGGCTTCAATCAAATCACCATTAAATTGATAAATGTGTAAGTACAACTGATCAGAGTTTCATATACTAATATCAAGGTTCTGACAGCATTCAGAAGGGGATCTGATCCTTTGTGTCTCATGGCAACACTGAATAAATCTGCTTGAGATGAGTTTTAAAGGATTTGGCAAGTTTTAAAACTTTGAGTCTTAAAGTTTAAATAAGTAAACTTTGGCAGGAAGTACATAACGTTTGAGGTTAAGAAAAAAAATCTCAAGCAAATGTTTTGTGCAGAAAAGGAGGATGGCATGAATGGAGACCTAAGAGATTTGTTAATGGACTCAATGTTGTAATCCATTCAAAATGCCAGCACCCTCTCCCATACATCTAAATAGAGTTAGGCATAGCTGTGGATTGAACTGTGTCTGCCCACTCCTCAAAAAAGTTATGTTGAAATTTTTTTTTTTTTTTGAGTTGGAGTCTCACTCTGTCGCCCAGACTGGAGTGCAGTGGCCGCTCCCGGCCACCGCAATCTCGACCTGCTGGGCTCTGGCGAGCCTTCCACCTCAGCCTTCCAAGTAACTGGAACTACAGACATGCGCTACCATGCCTGGCTAATTTTGATGTATTGTATAGATGAAGTCTCAACAAGTTGCCCAGGTGGGTCTCGAACCGCTAGCTCAGGCAATTCACACACCTTGGCCTCCCAAAGTGCTGGAATTACAGGCTGAGCCACCAAGCCCAGCCTGTGTTGCAATCTTAACCCCCAATACTTAAGAATGGGATATTATTTGGAAATATAGTCATTGCAGATGTTAGTAGTTATGCAAGATAATGCCATGAAAATAATAGGGTGGGCTCGTAATCTAATATGACTGGTGCTCTTACCAACTTTTTCCTTGTCTTGTGTTCTGGTGGTTTACTGGCAAGCAAAGGAATACCGAAGCTTGCCAGTAAACCACCAGAAAATAGAGCAAGGCAAGAAAGGATTTCCCTACAGTTTTCAGAAGGAGTATGGCCCTGCTGACATCTTGATTCCGGACTTCTAGTCTCCAAAATTGTAAAGCAATAAACGTCTTTTGATTTAAGGAAACGAGTGTGATACTTTTTAACCGCATCCCACAGAAGCTTTTACTTAAAAGCAACTATAACTTAGGAAATATACTTCTATTTGTTTCTGTTAAAGTTTCACCAAACATAAATCCTGAAATAAAATCTGATGAATAACATTCTATTAGAAGATAATGCCAAGTGGGGAAAGGAAATCTAATTTTCTGATAATGGGACATTAAGAGCTGAAAATTATATACAATCAAACATCAATACAAAATTTGGGATTAGCATTTTTTGTTTCCTCATGTGTGTGCATGTATATGTCTCATTAAATATGAAAGAGGAAAATATAAATAAATTTATTCAGCATATTGTAAGCACATCAAATCTCATTGCATAATGGATATTGCTTGCAAGTAATTACAAAATCAATCATTTGAAAAGCACCATAATCAGGAACCAGATAATAAAGAAACTAACCACCAAAATTCATTTTAGTTGTTCTCATTCAAAATTACAAGTACTTTTCAAAATACTGCTTATGTTTCTGAGAAGCTGATTATGAAAGATATCATAGTGCATCTAATAGCAAGTTCCATCTCTCCTAGCAAAATGTTGCTGGTATAATTTGAGACATCAAATAGTGGGAAAAAAACAATTCCCTGCCACCAATGATATTGTTCCTTTATTAGCGTAAAACTTAATAACAAAATCATAAGATGAACAATTCTTTAATAAGAGTAATTTCATTCAAGGTACAAGTAACTACATTATTTACATAGATTACACGCACACATACACAGCTGCTTTCTTTCTTTCTTTCTATGTTAGATGCATAAGTCTTAACAAAAGAATAATGTACATCAATATTTTGCCACAAGTTTCTATTAAAAGTACTACATGTCATAATTTTTGATAATTAGAGGAATTTAATGAGACCTAATTTAATCATTTACTAAAACTGATAAACTATAAATTCCATTTTTCTCTATTCCTTCAAAATCTATACCAATGAAATTTTTTATGGATTCACTCTTAACTCCAGAATTAAATTACTGGATAATATAAGTGAAGATGCCATTGTACATTTTAAGTTGTAGTCCAAATATATGCTATATGCTTATATTTTACATATTTTAACAAATACTTTAAAAAATATATTTATTATTTATTCATTCAGTGCCAGTCACTAAGGATAAATTTCATATTATCACAAAAAAATTTTAACTTATTTCAAAGGCAAAGATGTATTGATAAAATAACATTTATCTAAGAAGCTGCTTAAAATTACATCAAACTTCCTTCTAAAAGATTTGTAGACAAAAAACTAAAACTGTGCAGCACCAAAAACAAAGTTCACCAGTTAACCCTACCTTCTGTGGCAAATCTCCCTCTACTGATATGTCAGTGGTGTTGTATTTAAGCAAACAAACAAAAAAGACAAATTTACAAATAAAAAACTTAATCTTATGTCTAAAGAAAATAGAAAAGAAAAAATAGTTAAGCACAATGTTAGCAGAAGGAAATAAATAATATAGATTGGTGAAGAAATAAATGGACTAGCAACCAATAAATATACAATAGTTCAACAAATTGAAAGTTTTTTAAAAAATACAAACAAAATTGAGAAAATTTTAGCTACATTAACCAAGAGAAAATGCTAAAGTAAATAAAATAAAATAAAATGAAAGAGGAGACATTACAACCGACAACACAGAAACACAAAAAAATCAAAAAAACTATTGTGAATAGTTATTATATGCCTCCAAAATGGATAATGTAGAAGAAAAGGATAAACTCCTAGACACATGCAACCTGTCAAGATTAAATCATAAATAAATAGAAAATTTTAATAGACTAATCATGCAAAAGAAGATAGACGCAGTAAAAACGTCTCCCAACAGCAATTAAAATGTCCAGGACCTGATGGCTTTGCTACTGATGTCTACCAAATAGTTGAAAAATAAATTGCAATAAAAAAAACTATTTAAAGAAATGAAAAGTAAGGAATACTTCCAAACTTTTTACATAAGGCCAACATTACCCTAATATCCACGCCAGACAAAGACATTATAACCAAAGAAAACTACAGGCTAATATAATTTATGAACATAGATGAAAAAATATTCAAAAAAATCCCAGCAAACTGAATTTAGCAATACATTAAAAGGATCATTTACCAGGTATAAGTGAGATTTAACCCTGGTATGCAAGTATAGTTCAATAAACACAAATCAGTAAATGTGACACACAACATTTACAGAAGGAAGAGCATAAATCATATGATCATCCAAATAATGCAGGGAAAGCAAAGATGACAAAATTCAACATCCTTACTTGATGAAATCATGTGATTATCCCAATAGTGCAGGGAAAAAAATGTACAAAAGTCAACATCCTTCCTTGATAAAATCTATCACCAAAATAAGTATATATTCCTCAACACATTGAAGACCATATATTTAAACACACACAAACGTACACGAACACACACATAAACACACACACACCACACACACACACACACACACACACACACACAAAACTAATGCCCTTCTCAAGGAGGAACGAATTGAAAACCTTTTCTCTAAGAAATGGAAGAAGACAAAGATGCTTACGTTCAACACTTTTAGTCAACATAGTACTAGAAGCCCTAGCCAGAGCAATTAAGTAAAAGAAAGAAAGAAAAACTATCAAATCAGGCATGATGGCTCACTCCTATAATCCCAGCACTTTGGGAGACTGAGGTCAGAGGATTGCCTAAGTCCACGGGTTCAAGACCAACATAGGAAATTTGGCGAGACCTCATCTCTACAATAAATACAAAAAATAGTCGGACACAGTGGTGTGTGCCTGTAGTCCCAGCAACTTGGAAGGCCGAGTTGGAAGGATCACCTGAGCCCAGCAGGTAGAGGCTGTGGTAGCCGTGAACATGTCACTGTACTCCAGCCTGAGCGACAGAATGAGACCCCAACTCAAAAAAAAAAAAGGAAAAAAAGAAAAAGAAAGAAAACATATCCAAATTAAAAAGAAAAAATTCTATAGTTTCAGTTAGAAATTCCTAAAGATCTACCAAAAAACTGATAAATGAAGTCAATAATGTTGGAGGATACAAAATTAACAACAAAAATCAATAGCATTTCTCTACATTAACAACAAACTTTCAACAAAAAATAAATAAATCAAGAGTACAATCTCATTTAAAATAGCTACCAGAAAAATGTAGCAATGAATTTAAACAAAGAATTGAAATACCCTGTACTCTGAAAATAATAAAACATTTATAAAAGAAATTGAAGAAGATAAAAATAAAAGGAAAGGAACCCGATATTCGTGGACTGGGAGAATTAATACCATTAAATGTCCATATTACTCAAAGTGACCTACAAATTTAATTTTATCACTATCAAAATTCCAGGTTCATTTTTATATATATGGAAAAGCAATCCCACAATTCATATGGAACCACACACACACACAAACAAGTAGCCACTGGAATCATGAGCAAAGATTATCTCCAAAATATATAAGAAACTCAATCAACTCCATAGAAAAAAATATGTAATCTGATTTTTAAAATGGGCAAGGGGCCTGGATTAACATTTCTCAAAAAATATATATACAAATGGCTAACAAATACGTGGAAAAATGCTCAGCATCACTAATTATTAGGAAGTTGCAAATTTAAACCATAACAAGATATCAACTCACACTTGTTAGAATGGCTATTTTTAAAAAGACAAAAGATAAGTTGTGACAAGGACGTAAAGAAAAAGAAACTCTTGCACACTGTTAGTGGAAATATAAATTAGTACAGTCATATGGAAAACAGTATGGAAGTTTTTCATGAATCTAAACATAGAATTACCATATGACTCAACAACTCCACTTCTGACCATCTGACCAAAAGATTTAAAATCAGTATGTTGAAGAAAAGTTTGCAGTGCTTCATAGTGCATGGCCATTTCAGTACTATTCACAATGGCCAAGTTACAGATCAACCGAAGTGTCCATCAGGGGATAAATGGATTAAAAGTGTAGTGTCAGTACCAATGGAATACTATTCAGCCTTTCAAAATAAAAAATAATTTTTGTTACTTGAGACAGCAATGATAGGATTGAAGAACTTTATACTAAGTGATAGAAATGAAACACAGAAAGACAAATACTACATATTTCTCGTTTATAAATGGAATCTCAAACAATTGAACTAATTGAAACAGAAAGTAGAATGGTGGTTTCCCTAGACCTGGAGGTAGGAGGAATGCAGAGATAATAGTCAAAGGTTACAAAACTTCAATTAGGAGTAATAAGTTTTAAAATTTTTAGATCTATTTTACAGCATGATAAATATAAGTAATAATTGAATTCTGTGCATTTCCACATTTCTAAGAGAGTAATTTCTAATGTTCTCATTAAAATGTTACATATTTGAGGTAACAGAGATGTCAACTTAACCTTTCCACATTGTAATAAAAGATATAACATCACTTTGTACCTCATAAATATATTCAACTATAGTTTGTCAATATAAAATAAAAATTAAAAACAACCAATTATAAGAAACTATGTGGCTTCAGTTCATATAACCTGGGTTCGATTCATGAAATGAAGAGGTTCTTTCCCTAAAATTTGAAGACTTCTGAGGTTAGTCATACTCTAAAAGTCTTCCAGTGGTGATTAAAAGTGATGGAAATGTTTGAGGTATACAGGAAAACCAAAGTCAAAGCAAAACTATGATAAGGGTGTCCTGGACATTTTCAGACAGTATGTGAACATCAGTAATGATCTCTGGCCCTTTCTGACCAGGTACTACTAAGGTAAAACTATTTGCTTTCCAATATTTCATCCCAAACAATTCACGGTGTAAACTTGTAGTGTGAGCTACATTTTTTTGGAAGTTAAAAGTTTATTTAAAATATATTTAAAACTCAGAATTATATAAATATAATTTTTCTCTTTCTGCCTAAGGTATCTAAATATTTCTCTTAATTGTGTTTTGTTAGATTTATATGTGTGTCAATGTAAACATACACATTATTGTTATTCTTGCCCCTTTAATCAAAAAAATTCAATTAGGCTGTTCTTGTTTTCAAAGGCTAGTAGCCAGTACTAGTGAATCTGTTTCTAAAGGTCTAGGCCTTGCCCAAGATTGCAATCAACTGCTCATCTCTGTTCACTCTAAAAAGGTCATTCGGAAGTGTGTAGCATATTTTAAGCCCCTGCTTTAAAATTTAGTGTAAGATAACATCACTGTTTGCACTGTAAGTTTCGGCAAAAATTTTTTTTTGAAAAATGTTAGGCCACTTTACTAAGCTTGGTACTTCCGTGGGACAAACGAAATGTTGAGTATTCTTTGTGGCATTTTAAGGATGAGACCTGATCACTCTCACCTAATAGTCCACACCCCTATAACTAAAACTATAATTTAGTAATTTATAAAGGATCCTAACAAATTCGCCTGTTCATAATTGGAAATAAGTAGGAACAAATCTTTTCACATCCACGAGGTCTATTCACTCTAAAAAGGTCTCAGTTTCAGATCATTTCAAAGGCATTGTTGGAAACTCCTGAATTAAGCCTCATTGGTTCACAGCCTTGAGGTTGCTGGTATGGGAAGTCCTATGTAAGTGGATACTGAATCAGAGGGATGCTTCAGGAAGGGCTGAGGACACTCAGCTCAGTAGAGGCCATAAGGATCCCAGGTGAAAGGATAGACCGAGAGTGGGAAGCCATTTTTCATCTTGTTCTTCAACCCTGACACAATGATGAGAAAGTAGAAGCTATGCTTTGGAAAAATGCAAACTTTAGATAAAGATTAACTTCGCTGACATTGTCTTTTCAGAAACAGACTTCCTGCTGCCAGGTGTCAGAGGTATCTCACAGCGGCAACCAAGCTTGCCTAGAGTAAAGGGAACATACAAGGCCTAAGATATGCATTTGGACAACGACTGTAGAAATCATGAAACTTGTAATTACAAAAGTTATGACCACTCAGAGGAGGAGCAGGTGGGGAGCCAATCTTCCAGTAAATTGGGTGCTATCTACAGGGAAGTCAAGGATCCCCCAAAGCTATCCACTGGGAATGCATGGCAGATAGGTGGAGGTGCACCCTCCATTAGCTCTAAGGAATGTCGTTTGGGAAAGTGCAGGAGCACTAGAATCCTTGTCACACCCTTCTCTGGGGTCTTTGATAATGTGGGTGGGCATTAGTGGGTCTCTGTGTCACAGGATCTCCAAGACATTGGCAGGTGGTCAGTTAGGAAGTCATGGCAGTCACGTCTACCTGAATGTAACATCTCCAGGGGAAGAATTTAAGCCAGGACTCAGGGGACTAGCTACTGGACCACACGCTTCTAGAGTATAGGTCTGCTCTCTGTCTGTGGGGAGTGAACTTATCCTAAATAAATCTTTTCTTCTCTCACCTCTTTGTGTGTTGCAATTCTTTGCTTTACTCAGATCTCTGAGTTACCAGCACACCTCTCCGGCATGCCAGCTCCAGCGGTGCTGCGCTCCTGTGTCTCTTTCTCCATCCATCCACCCTCACCCTATCCATGCCCTAACACCAGGGACAACTGGGATCGCTGTTAATAGCTTTATTGTTTTTTCAGAATTCTCCTTTGAGGAATGTACAGCATAAGTTCAAAGACAAAATTCTTGGTGTTTTTATTTGTGTGTTTCAGAATGTTCCTGTGAGAAACATTATCACACAAGGGTTCAAAGGAAAATTCTGAGTTTTCAAGGAATGAGAACAAGAAAATGGGTAATACTCAATTTATACCCTTAGACACTCCATTGGGACAGATTTTAAAGAACTGGAGAAAATTATAATTATGTGGTTTAAAATGAAAAAAGTTAATACTTTATTGTAATCAAATTTGGACTCAATACAAGTTAGCTGATAATGAGGCTTGGAAAAGAAATGGGATTCTTTGCTTTAATAACATCTGGCAATTAGATTCATTTTGTAGGCACGACGGGAGATGGTCAGAAGTTCCATATGTAGAGGCATTGCTTAATTTATTTTGCTACTTTTTAAACAAGATTATATCCTATGGGATATTAAATGCCCAACTACAGAGGCTTGACTCGGAACTACAAATACCAAACTCCCAATTACAGAAAACTTTTGAGGTTTTTAGCAACTGAGACATTGAGGAAAAAAAAAAAACTCCAGGATGAGTACCAGCAAGATAAATAGCAGGCAAACCTATTGGCAGTTGCCATTAGTGGCAAAACTTCAGCCATCCAACAGGCACCCAGTAAAAGTAGGCCTGCTAAGGGGAATGGTCTCTGCTATTATGGATGTGGTCAATTTGGGCACTTGAAGCACAGTAGTCCTCGATGGCCTGAAGTCCCAGGGCCTCGTCCACCATGAGGACTGGAAGGTCAATGGAAGAGCTGATGTGATCTCTCCTGTAAGACAGGAGGATCATTTAGCTAAGTAATGGCTGCCATTGACTGATGGGGCCTAGGGACCACAGCCCATACCGGCACTCTGTTTGCCATCACCCCAGAGAATCCTTGGGTCTGCATGGATGTGACTGGATTCTTAATTGATACTGAAGCTAAGTTTTCAACCCTTGTGCTCATGCCAAACCTCCTCTCTCTTTCTCTTACACCAGCTCCCGAATGGGAGTGCAGGGTGTGTTCAAAAGTTAAATGTTTCACCTAACCTCTAATGAAAAGTTACTAGAAGGTTAATTCAACTTATGAATATAAAAATTTATCTATAAAAAGGCAAAAAAAAAAAGAGAGAGAGAAACCAGACAGCAAAGGGGCAAAGAAAATTACTGGTATAAAAGAATGCTTTTTGGTAAAGAAAGGAGGTTTTTGGAAATAACTATCTGGAAGGAATTCTATGAATAATCAAGTGTAGAAAAAAAAAAGTTATATCGGCTGGGCGTGGTGGCTCATGCCTATAATCCCAGCACTTTGGGAAGTTGAGGTGAGAGGATTGCCTGAACTCACGAATTCGGTACCAGCCTGGGCAACTTGGCAAGATCTCATCTCTACAATAAATCAAAAACTTAGCTGGGCGTGGCGTCACATGCCTGTAGTTCCACCTACTTGGAAGGCTGAGGTGGAAGGATCATTGGAGCCCAGCAGGTTGAAGCTGCGGTAGCCATGAGCATGCCACTACCCTCCAGCCTGAGTGACAAGAGTAAGACTCCAACTAAAAAAAAAAAGTTATCTCTATGAATTAACCATTAATATCAATCATTGATGTTATGCCAAAATGCCATTATATTGAAGTAACAGTATTTCTTAAAACACTAATCTTTCAATCTTTAGTAACTACAGTTTTACAATGAGTAAAATAGAATGCTTTCAAAATTTAAATATTTTATGTCTATTGGTCCATTGATTAAATACCATTTCTGCTAAATGTTTTAAAGTACAGAATGTTGCTCCTGTAATACTTTTTGTACTAAAGTTATCAGTAAACTTATATTTTAAATTTAAGTTGTTAAAGATTTATGCCAGATTAATCACATATATAGTCAAGTTAGCTAAAATCTAAAAAGTGTCATTCAGTGCAAATTGCTAACAACTTTAAAATCTTCCTGAACTCCAATTATATAATTTGTGGGCTCATGAGGATTGCTAATCCAATATAGGATTGCTAATAGAACAAGAGTTAATTTCATAAACCGAGTTAATAAAAACCAAATATTTTTATAACATTTTAGTTTAAAGTATTATTAATTATTTTTTAATATTTCTTAGAGTCAAAGAAAAATCTTTTCCTTGGAGCAATTTACAGTTTTTTTCCCCGCAACTAAGTAAAGTATGGGTTTATTAGAAAAATTGAAAACGTATATATTCCTTTTTTTTTTTTTTTTTTTTGAGTTGAAGTGTCACTCCGTCGCCCAGGCTAGAGTGCAGTGGCAATGCTCATGGCTAATCCACCGTCGACCTGATGGTCTCCCGCGATCCTTCCGCCTCAGCCTTCCAAGTAGTTGGAACTACAGGTATGTGCTACCATGCCCGGCTATTTTTTTTTTTTTTTTAATTTATTGTAGAGATGAGGTCTTGCCAATTTGCTCAGGCTGGTCTCAAACCCTTGGGCTCAGGCAATCCACATGCCTCAGCCTCCCAAAGTGCTGGAATTACAGGCTGGGTCACTGAGCCTGGCTGAAAACATACATATTTCTAGTTACCTATTTTCTCCAAAATGTGAAAGAACTGTTTATTAATTTCTAACAGTATGGCTGTTTGCATAAGTTCAATAAGAATCTGTTTTCATTTGTAACTAATGTAATTGGAAACACTGGTTATTTTACCAAGGCTTTCACTAAAATAATATTTTAAAACAGACTACTTTAAAGAATTGAGTTAAGGGTTTAATCTAATCTGCGATTCCTTATGGGCAAAAAAAAAAGGTGGGTTCCGACAAAGCCAATTTTAAAATGGCTATATGGCAAATATTATTATTATACTTTATACACATAAGATATATAAGTCTAAACAAGTAAACCAATTCTACTATAATTTGTCTTTAAGATAAATGGAAACTGAAAAAATGTATTTCAAAAGAAAAAGTACACTGTTTTAAATTCTCTTATTCAGTGTTTTAAATTGTATTTTTTCCTACAATTCAAATTACATCATGAAGTCTTTTCTGGGTACAAGTCTCCAACATTTTGGAGTTTATCTTCTAACTTTATGTAAGATTCACTTTAGTGCCTGGTTCAAATCTGTCAGGTTGCCACTATAGTCTAGAAATACATCAGAAACTCTAAAAACTACTACTTATATTAAAACCACAGCAGTTAAAGTTTATTATTTAAATTATGCCAGTAACCACAGGCCTTGAAGCACTTGTGCAATAAGTAATCAGTCCCCACCTAAGTTGTCAAAATGTATATTTTGCTTTATTTAAGAGCTCTACTTGTTGCTTTTTTTTTTTTTTTTTTTGCAGGTTTGTTTGGTTATTAATAAAACCTGCTGTACTTGTATAAATGTTACTGGGAAATTTGAAAAAGGTTTTTAAAAAATTTATAGCAAGGCTAAGTAACTCCATGGTTTTACCCAAAGAGCCTCTACTGCAAACACTTTTGGGGATACTATTAAAAACTATCTGCCCTCATCTGTTTGGTTTGTTCATTGTATTGGGTCTTTTGTGATGATTATAATCCTGCTAATTTTTAGTCCATGTCTTTTTAACCATGTGACTAAATTTGTTTCTTCCAGAATCCAGCAATTTCATACCCACACAATGATCATGAAGAATTCCAGCTGGTGCTTGCCAATGATGCCACTGCTGAAACAGATCTGGATGCCCTAGATCATACAGGGTGAGATTTTCGATCTCTGACGAAGCAAGACCATGCCCACTGACAGCTTTGAAGAAGTTACAGAAAACTGACCTCCATCCTTCAGTACCCCATATGACTATGGGACTGAAAATCTCTAAGGAGAGAGTTGTGGCAGCGTAGCTAGCACAGACTGGACATAGATAAGTTTTCCATAGGTAGGTTTTGGGAAGGGTTCAGACATTTTTAAAGTTACATTTCACTTCATACCAAGCTGACAGCATACCCCATCCCCTCGGCAAATCAAAAGAAAACTCCATCAGATATAAGAACAGGACAGTCAACCTTTCAATTCATGTATTAGCATAAATCTCTAAGAAACTTTTAGGTTCCCTGTCAAAGGCAGAAGGTCTAAGACCACCCCTTAACTGACGAAAGCCACATAAATGATAATAAGACCACCTTTTAGCTCCAGCACTTGAGAATTAGAAACATCTGGCAGGTCTCCTGCAAAAGAAAATGGATAATAACAATAGACAATATGTTCAGGAAAAGACCACTCTTCCCCTTCTCTCCTCCCATCAGAAGCCCAGAGATATCAATCTTCAGAGTGATGGATACCTGAGCGCCATCCCCTCTAGCATATTAATCATTGTGAAGGTGTATCAAGTCTATTGTAAAGTGCAAACGTGTGGTTTCTTTCACCCTTGGCAACCCTGGCATGTCTCCATTTCTTTTCTCCCTTTTTTCTCTAATAAACTTTGTTTGAAACTTTGCTGGCTGCTCTAAAATTCATTTTAGAAATGAATAAAAAAATCCATGGGTTTTGTGCTGCACCCCACCCAGCATCAACCTGACAAGTGCTTCCTTTAAAAAAGAAGATCAGCCGGGCTTGGTGGCTCAGCCTGTAATCCTGCGCCTTTGGGAGGCTGAGGTGAGTGGATTGCCTGAGCCCGCGGGTTCGAGACCTGCCTGGGCAACTTGGCGAGACCTCATCTCTACAATAAATCAAAAATTAGCCGGGCATGGTAGCACGCGCGCCTGTAGTTCCAGCTACTTGGAAGGCTGAGGCGGAAGGATCGCCGGAGCCCAGCAGGTCGAGGCTGCGGTGGCCGGGAGCGGCCACTGCACTCCAGTCTGGGTGACAGAGTAAGACTCCAACTCAAAAAAAATAAAAATAAAAAAGAAGATCATCGATCTACAGTTTTAAGTTTTAATAAAGTAAACTTGATCTGGATTTTTATTTTGTAAAGATCTGTTTATGTGTGAGATGAAAAAGATCATGCATGGTTATTATCCTTTTTTCATTCTATATTTTAAAATTTTTATATTTACTATTAATTTTACTTTTAAAATATACGAATTCTACATTACAAACTATATATAAGATAGAAATATGCTTAGTAACTCTAGATAATTCCTCTTTTCAAGCTATGGAAAATACTCTTAAAATTTAATTGAGATGTTCTACATGAAGAATTATACATATAATGTGGCTTAAGTGCACAGCAAAACCAGAATTTTATATACACAATAAAAATTATCACTTTTTTAGTATTTTTATCCTTACACTCAGGGGTGATATTTGAAGTATTAAAGAAACAAATGTGGTATAGGCACCCATCAATTAGAATAGACCCTGGATATTGGGCCTTTGCAGCATGTTCAAAGACCACCCCTTGATCTACGATGTATTATCACTTTGTTTTTTACATCTGGGGACATTTGGCAAAGTGAAAGGAGGGACCCTGACAAACTTACAATAAACTTAGTTCACATTTTGCCTTAACATAGTCATTTTTGCTTATACTGACATGCTTTGCGTCTAGCACAGGGTGAACACAGATAGATCAATTTCCAATAGGCAGTTTTTAGGAAGTTTTTTTACTCCCTAAATTTTACTACAGGCCAAGCTGGCAGCCTACACCACCCCCTCAACAAATCTCCATCAGATACAAGACAAGGACGGTTCCATGTCTCAATTCATGATTTAGCATAGCGATCTCTAGAAGAGGAAGACTTTCAGGTTCCTTGTCAAAGGTGGAAGGTCAAAGATCACCCATTAGTTGACCAAAGCCATAGAAATGATAATAGACTACCTTTTTGCTAAGGAGTTTGTGGATTGCAAACATCTGACAGATCTCTTGCTGGAAAAACCCCCTCCCCTTGTTGCCTCTCAACTAGCCCACCACCTGAGGGCATGAGATGCTAATGTCTGGCTACATCAAGATCTAAGACTCACGTGGCTACAAGCAACATCAAAGACCTGCAGACCAGGACATTCCTTTGGGTCCCCATCCCTCTGGGACCAAACCTTCCTTACCCCCAAATCCCTTGAATATACCCAATTCTTGGACCTTTGATGCCACACATGCCTTTGAGTGTCTGCCCCCTTTCCAACTTGTGAAAGGTGGATAATAAACTTCACTTCCTTCTACTTCTTACTTGGTTGCAATCTTGCATTATTCCCAAGGTACCAGCACCAGCCAACTTTTCCGCAGTTTACCCTTTTACAAAGGATCCAAGGAAGTGTTTCACATGGCTAGAACAGTATAAATGCTGTCAGGAAGCTCAGGACAGTGGTTTTTCAGTCGATCATAATTGCTTTTTTTTAAACTACTGGTGTGGCTGTCCTTTGCATTTGAGCAGAATCTATCCTTTGTGTGTGACTACTGTATGTACTTGGTGGGAAAGTCAATGGTCCACAATGTAGGAAGAAAATTATCTGATAATTTCTTCCATCAGAAATGGGCAAAGGAAAATGAATCCCTAGGTGCCCCTGCTTGTATGTGGAGGGAAGAATTTAACACAATATTCACATTTCTCATTGGTTCAAGGTAGGACACAGAGCTGTATAGTGTGATAAGTAAGAATATTTACCCTTTGGACACATTAAGCCGTTTGAAATTTATGGAAGACTTTGGAAAATTTTAAGGCAGTGACAAACAGTTATAATTCAGAGGACTGATTTCTATGGCAGGATCATGCAGAGTACTTGGTGCTCAGAAAAAGACTCTATGACAGGAAGCTCTTATTAGATGTATTCATACTCTTATGCAACCATCACCACCATCCATCTCCATAATTCTTTTCATCTTGTAAAACTGAAACTCTATATCCATTAGCAATAACTTCCCATTATCCCTTTCTTTAAGCCCCTGGCAATCACCATTCTACTTTCTGGCTCTATAATTTTGACTACCAAAGAATGTCATGTAAGTAGAATTATATGAGATTGTCTTCATGACTAAATTATTTTACTTAACATAATATACTCAAGCTTTATTCATTTTGTAGCACATATCTGAATTCCATTTAAAGGCTGGATAATATAGCATTTTGTGTGTGTACAGAATTTTTCTTATTCATTCATTATTCATAAACAACTGGGTTGCCTCCATGTTTTAGCTATTGTAAAGAATGCTTCTCTGAATATGGGTGTACAAATATCTCTTAGAGGCCATGCTTTTAATGTTTGGAAGTATATATGAAGTAGAATTGTTAGATCCCATGATAATTCTATCATAAATATCTTGAGAACATGTCATACTGATTTCTACAATGGCTGTCTAATTTTACACTCCCAAAAATAGTGCACGAGAGTTATAATTTCTTCACATCCTCATCAACATGTGTTATTTTCTGTTCTTATTTTTCTTTACTTTTTAAAAAATATTAGCATCCTAATTTTGTGAGCCTTCTAATGGGTGATATCTCATTGTAGTTTTTATCTGAATTTTCTTTTTTTTTTTAATCAATCAGTATTTTTTATTATGGTTTTGTGGGGTACAGTTAAGGGTTAGGTGTACAATTATGTTTCATTCAGGCACCCTGTTGATAAGAGGTGTTTTCCCATTCCCCGACAGATATTTGCTACTGTGAATCCCATCCCCCCCCCATAGTTTCCCAGTACCGTCAGTCATTTTCTTATAGTATTACATTGGATGTTCAAGGTCCATTATATGAGTGAGAACATGTGATATTCGGATCTTTGTTTCTGTGAAAGGTCACTCAGTATTATAGACTCTAGTTCCATCCAGGTTGCTGCGAAATTCATGATTTTGTTCTTTTTTATGGCTGCATAGTATTCCATCGTGTATATGTACCACATTTTTAAAATCCAGTCCTCTTTTGATGGGCAGCATGGTTGCTTCCAGGTTCTTGCTATTGCGAACAACGCTGCGATAAACATACGTGTGCAGGTATCTTTTTTATAGAGTGATTTGAGTTCTTCAGGGTATATTTCCAGTAGGGGGATTGCAGGGTCATATGGAAGGTTGATATTTAGAGCTTTTAGGAATCGCCACACTGCTTTCCACAGAGGTTGCACCAGTTTCCACTCCCACCAACAGTGGAGAAGTGTTCTTTTTTTCACCACACCCTCTCCAGCAACCGTTATTTTTTGAGTTATTGATAATTGCCATTCTGACTGGAGTTAGGTGGTATCTCAGTGTGGTTTTGATTTGCATCTCCCTGATGATTAGTGAGGTTGAGCATTTCTTCATGTGTTTGTTGGCTGCTCGAATGTCTTCTTTTGTGAAGTGTCTGTTCATATCTTTTGCCCATTTTATAATGGGGTTGTTTGTTTCTTAATGATTAGTAATTTTCAGCATCTTTTCATGTAGTTATTAACTATTTTGTGTGTATTCTTCTTTGGAAAAATGACTATTCAAGTCCTTTGTCAATTTTTTAATTGAGTTGTTTGTTTTCTGTTGTTGTTGAGTTTTAGGCACTCTGTTAGATATTAATTTCTTATCGCATGTTTTATTTGCAAACATTTTTCTCATTCTACGGGTTTTTTTTTTTTGCCTTACTGATAGTAAATTTTAACTCAATTTTTAAATAAAATTCAGTTATTTTTATTGTTGTTGATTTGGGTATCATATCCTAGAAATCACTCTCAAACCCAATATTTTGAAGATTTTCCATGTGATTTCTTCTGTGTTTTATAGTTTGAGTCTTTACATTTAGATTTTTGACCCATTGTGAATTAATTTTTGTATACAGTATTGGGCAAGGATCAAATTTTATGCTTTTGAATGTGAATATTCAGTTTTCCTAACTCCATTTGTTGAAAGACTGGCCTTTCCAATAGTGAATGGTTTTGATCATATTGTCAAAAATAATTTGAGCCTAAGTCTAATTAGTCTTAAGGGCTAGTGGAAATTAATATGGCATTGAGGTGAGAGTTTAAGGGCTGGGCAGAGGTGGATAGTTAAGGGCAAGAAGAAAATAATAGCATTGGAAATACCAACATCCTTCATGGTATGGTCTGGGACCAACAAGATATCCAGAAATGTGGGCACATGGAAAGAAAGAGGTGAAAGTTTTAGTTGGATGAGACCAGAAAGATGCATAGTTTCCAGGCCACAAAAGTCTTTTAAAGTGGTTTGGGGTTTATCCTTAAAAAAAACGGAAAGGGTCTGAAGGCTGGTGAGCACGCAATTGTGTTTATATTTTAGGAAATAATACTTTCTGAAGTGCTGAGGCTGGATTGAAGGGAGGAAACTGGGGCACAGTGATTATTTAAGATGCGGTAGGAGCAATCTAAGCAAGAGATGATCTCAGTGATATAAAAAACTATTAATAGGTAAAATTTTGTTGGCCTTAAGCAATGTGAAGAAAGTATAATCCATAAACCTGGATATCCAACGACAGGGTAAGGAAGAAGTAAGGATGGCTCTCAGGTTTTAAGTCCATGCAGCCAAGTGGAAGTGAGTCTTACCCACTGCTCTTCCCAAGTCCATGTATCATAGACATCATGGGCATATAGAAACATTCATAATCTGCCATTGTAGACTGGAGAACTATTAGCCAACCACTCTCAATGTAAATATGATATCTCAGAGAAATGATCAAAACCCATAGTTCACTTTCTAATACATATATATTTTTTATTTAATTGCTGAAATACTCCATTGGAAAACTAAGGTAAGGTTTGAACAATAAGACCCACTTTCCCATTTCAGAGTGATGCAACAGTAAAAACAATTGAATGCAGGTGAAAAATATCTAAGTGTTCCTTTGCTTAGTAACTTAAACTGCCTTATTCAAGCCTTTACAATTTTCTTGCAATGATAACCACAGAAGACTTTCAAGACAAAAAATTATAAGGGGGAAAAATTCCCATATTTTGCTCTGGAAATAGGAAATAAAACATGAAAGACTTAAGGAACATTATTTTTTATTTACAAGTACTTTGTTGTTGGTCTTTGTTTGTATTTTGTTTTACTTTGATTTTTTATTCAAGCACTTCGAAGTGTTGTCAGAGTTCAATATCCCAAAACATTTGCAGTGTACCACTGCATGGTTTCATTTACAAGGCATAGATACTTCACACACATACACTCACAATATTGTTTTAAAATCACTTTGAAAGATATAAATTCACCCCTCTATTTTCTCTGACAAATTTTTTTATGGTTGGTAACATGGAATGTTTCAATGTAAGAGAAAATATCTTAAACACTGTACGAAACAACTTCTGCATAATGGAGACTTGTGAGAAAAAATGCTACAATGATAATTGTACAACAAATTAAAAGCTGGGGCTAATTAGACCTCCAATGAATTTCCAGTGCTCTTCTTTTCTCTTAGAAATTTCTAGTCAAAATAACCTAATTAAATAATGCTGTAAAAATCTCAGCTGTAGTGTCATAGACTACTTCTGAGACAAGAATAGCAGCTCATAAATGGTACAGTTCAATCACAGTTCCTGACCTCAATATATGAATCAACAGTGCACACAAATTAAATCTAATTTCATCATGTTCCTGGGGGGTTTCTTTCCTTCCTGTCTGAAATCCTCAGTTGTGACTTCTCTGATGAACCACTATACTTTTATGACTAACATTTAGATTCTGATTTTAAACTATATTTTATTCTGTTATGCAATGAGCACTGTGAGAGAGAGAGAGAGAGAGAGAGAGAGAGAGAGAGAGAGAGAGAGAGAGAGAGGGAGAGGGAGAAAGAGAGAGAGAGAGAGGCGATTTATCTAGGAACCATGGCTGTACCTGTGAAACAGAACTCTTGTCTGCTGGCAAATGCTTTTCCCACTTTGTCAGTTAAAATCAAAATTTAAATGTGCTTGTATGGTAATGTCATAAAACAACTGGAAATATATACACATACATACACACACACACAAACAGAATGCATCCTAATTAAATGGTGCATTTTTGAAGAACTTGTTTGGTCTTAGATTATAGTATAATTTTCCTTAAAATACTCATGCTTCTCGAAGTTCAAGCTACCCAGAGAGAACATTTTATGGTGTTTCTTAAAGTCCTGAAGGACTTTGAAGATAAGTTCATAATGCCACAGCCAAACCTCTGATTCATGATGTATTTGTATTTATGAAAGGAAAATAATTCATTAAATTTATTGAATGCTAGTAAATTAATGTATCAAATAGAGTAAGATGAGTTGACTTCCTTAAGAATTTGGGGTTTATTTTAATTATAATTACTATTTTAAGAAATTATTCAGGGGATTCTTTTATATAATTCATATTTGATTCTCCAAATTCAATTACTAGTTCTTTTATTTTTGTCAGTTTCAGCTAAGAAACTTTAACTTGGAAAAATATTCATACATTCAGTCAATAAACATTCTTGAATGTCTATTATTTGTCAGGAACTAAGACAAATACTATAGATATAAAGATAAATGCAAAGTAATCTCTATCTGTAGGAAGATTTAAACTAATGGGGAAAAAGGTGTTGTTTACAAAAACCTACAACCTATGATTCTCTGCAACTGGTGTTATAAGAAGCATGAATTAAACATGTATAGTAATTCAAATATAAAGATACTATTTCATTCTCGAAGAATTAAAGAAGGCTAAAGATTTGGTAGAGAGGGTCATGCTTCCATTGTCTTTCAATAATGAATATGTTTCAACACATTGGGATTTTGGTATGACTGGTTCAATCCATATATACAAGATTCATGAGGAGCATTGGAGTGGACTATGTGTGCTTGTAGAAGATTCAGAGAATCACCTTTACACCAGGGAGGAGGGCCCATGCTGTGGAATCATAGAAAATAAATCTAGAAATGTACATAAGAGCCAGAATGAATTGGGTAGGATAATTATGTGTGTATAGTGTTTATTTAATATTATAAGATGATATTTTTTAAAACCAAGCAACAAAACATTATATACACTACAGTTTTGCAAAATAATTTTTAAATGTTGTTTGCACAGAAAATGTACTAAAGAAAATTAAAATAAAATTATTAATTTTTAAGTGCCTATTTTAACATATCAAAATAATGTATAGTATTCATTTGTTAAATATGCATGTATAATTATAAAATTACTATATACTAAGAAGAAAATAAGGTTCAAAGCAGAAAAGTGTACACACATACACAATTCTTAATAATTCAATCAACTAAAAATAATGCTTTAATATGTCATTTTATACTACTTTATGTGTGTACATTAAAAATGTCTACTATATGCTTCATTGAAGATTGCTGATTTCAATTTAAATATGTGATGGAAGTGTCCTAATGTCAAAAAACATGTATAGATCTTTTTTTGTTAAATGAAATAACAAATTAAGAGCACTTGAAAAATCTCTAGTTCCAAATAAATAGTTGACTGAAATATGACAAATATATCACAATATTACTGATCTTGCTGTAACAAAAGAGAAAAGCAAGAAACAAAGTGGATTCAACAAATGTTGGCTTTCAGTAGTAGGTGTATCAATACTTTAATAAATCTCTCTTTGGGGGCATTTGCTTTCAACTTTTTCATTATTATAAATAAACTGTGATTAAAGTCATTTCATAAATTGTACATATACATCTGATTATTACCTCTGGAAAAACGCCTAGAATTATTGGCTTATATGACATATACATTTTTTAAGGTTTTATATATGTTTTGACAAATTCCTGTTCAAAGCAGCTTAACCACTTTATATTCTAACACAATTCTTTATTGACAATTACCATGTCAAGTATATTACATATGTTATCACATATTTGCCTTCCAAGAATTCTTTAAGGTGTATCATTATCTTCAATTACAGGAGTGAAACAAAAAAACAAAAAATCACAGAATAAAAATTTCTTGCCAAATTTACAAAGTTAGTAACTAGTAATACAGGGTTTTCAATCCACAGCTTATCTGATTTCCAAAACCAATGATCTCAACTATTGCATGTCTCTAAAGCCACCATGAAGAAGAGTATCAGTTTCTCTGCTTCCCTTTCCTTGTCTTTATAATTCTTTAGAATTTTTACCAATTTACAGGGAGAAATGGTATCTCATTCTACTTTGCATTTCTTTGACAACCAGTAAAGGCCGAACATTTATCTTAATGTTTACTGACAATCTGTGTTTCTACTGTTGTGATCTGCTTATTCATGAATAGAAAGACTGCCCTTTATCTACTTTTAAGAGCTTTTAAGAGTTATGAGTATCAATGTTTTTACAACCATATTGTCTCAGATAACTGGTTAATCATTTTTTACAATTGTGTTTACCGTATAAATATGTTTAATAGTTTTATGCTTTTAACTTTGTCACACTTTCTATATTTGTGTTCTCTCTCTGGGACATATTTTAGATGAACACATCTTTTGAATTTTATATGCACTTTATATTCACAGTCTACTCTTCGAAGCATAAACAGAAAAAAAGTCAGTAATAAGTATGATGGTCTAACTTTGTCATACTCTGTCCTTCTACCTGAAGTTGATTAGAAGTTGTGACAAAAGGAATCAAAGGAAAAGATTCGGCTTTTGACATTTAAAAATATGCTTTGAAAGCAAGTCAATAACTTTGATAGCTAGTGTATTGTCATGAAAAAAGATTGTCAAATTCCTTTATCTCTGTTATGCATACCAAGAGGTAGGTTGTGTAGACTGAACCACAGAGGTACAAATAGGAAAAGTAAACAGGAAAGCTAAGTCTTTTCAGACCCTAGGGAAATTAGAGGAATATATGAAAAGAAAAAGACAGATAAGTGACTAGCAGACAGCTGTCCTACTTTTTTTCTTGGATTTTTTTCTGGAAAGCAGCATTTACGTTAGGGTAGGAAACAATTCTTAGGCCACTACTTTTTTGGAACTCTGATTGGCATGGTACCCATGAGCCAGCAACAGACTTATCAAGATAGCCTTGGTTATGCACTATCCAGCAGAGGAAAGCAATTGAGTTTTATTTTTCTAGAAAGACTTTTATTTCCTTTATTATAGAACTAGAGGCACATGAAAGGCTTACTAGTGTACTGTGGTTACACACTCTGACTGAGATCAATGACAGTCGCACTCAGATCTCAGATGGATTTATTGTATGAACAAATCCTTAGGTAGAGCCAGACTCATTAGGGACTGCCACCAGGACTGTTTCTAGAACTAAGAATGACACAAAGGTTAATAGGACACAGACTTAAGCATTAGAGGCCAGAGACACCGACCGATAAAATAGACATAGGATTCACTTTGCAGACAGCAGATGCTAGCCAGAGCACAGCTCCATGCTGGCATGAGACAAGGACCTGGTCCTCCCAACATAGCACTCACTACTAGATGCTTGTCTTATTGGGAGAATCAATAAGAAGTGTTAAAGCAAAAACTTCTATGGGGAAGTCCCTAGAATCAGAACAGGTTCAGAGTGACTCCAAGGTTGTCACATGTTTGGATAACATTTATAGATAGAAAAAGGAAAGTGGCATGCAGAAAACAGGTGAGGTACAGAAACAGCTGGATTGATTACAGCTGGGCATTTGTCTTATTAGAGACTGTGGTTGGCTGAAGTTCGGCTGATGTGATTGGCTAAAACTGGGCTATTTGTTACAAGTGTAGGTTGTAATCTGTTCACACATCAAGTTAGGTTACAGTTCATGATGTACAAAGAAAACTTTAGGCCAAACTTAAAATATGTATGAGGTCAGCTTTAGGCCAAACAATTTAACAGAGGTTATCTGAAAGAGGGTTTAATATTCTTATCGGTCTAGGTGTTAAACTGAAAAGGAAATTTAGTTGATTTGTCTCCTACTACACAGTAGGTGACTTTTGATGAAAGAGAACAATGCAACCAATGACAAAGAGGCAGATAAAATTTTATTTTGGCCTTAGTTATTGAAAGTTAATAAGCAATCTGAGTATCTTCCTAAAACTCACTATTGCTAGGCCATCAAAATGCATAAAGAGGTTTTGAGAAAAATAAAGTATTTTGGAGCATGTATATTTCTAAAGATGAAATAGACATTCGGGTATTTCAGTTTTCATTTTGGCTTAGTTATGGAGAAAAAGATAAATGTTCAAGTCACATTTTTTTGTTTTTGCTAATATACTTCATTTCATAAAACACAGTCAAGCACAGAGAAAAAGGGAAGGGCATTTACTATTCAACTAATATGAATTATTATTAATCATGGTTGATGCTTAGGAAATTCTCAAAGGTCAAAATCACAATGAATTCAGAGGGGAAAAAGTCTGTGCATTCTTATTCATCTAGAAAGCACATATATTAAAACTAATTTTTAAAAATTAATATCATTGTAACTTAGATCTTCAATTTAAAAAAAAACTTAGATTCAATATATGGGTAGGAAATATAATATACACACATGTTTAAATGCATAGAATCTAAATTGTTTGCCATTGTTTTGCATATCTGTAAGAATCTATATTGAACCTGAAAGTGATTCTGTTATTGGCATCATTTGTTTATTTTGTTGTTGTTGTTCTTGTTTTAAGTTTTTTTTAAAAAGATCAATATCTAGTCTTTCTCCACTGGACTGTGAAAATAAAAAGAAAATGATTGGAATCAAAGAAAAGAATCTGTGGATAGATAATGATCTATGATCTTTGAGTTTCTAGGTGTACTTTGTATAACTATGAAGAAAATGCCTGTGTACTTGCCTTCCATAGATAACATGGGCCAATAAGATGAACTAAGTATACCTGATATACTTACTGGGTATGCAAAAAGTCTTATTAATTTATCTTAGGAATGTATTTCTGATCATTCTAGTTGGCATCTGCCATACTTCCAGATCATTCTCAGTGACTCATAGGTGAGGCACTCAGATCTCTGCCATCATGAACTTCATGTTGGTAGTCAAAACACATGAGAGTAATAATGTGGGATTTAACTAACTTCAATTGTTTTAACGTTAGTTTTTACAGACCAAGCGCAGTAGCTTGACCTTTTTATTCAATTTAATGGTAGTAATTTTATATCCTTTGTCAATTCTAAGAAGTCCTAAAGGATAGCATTGTCATATGAACCTGAATAGCTTTTTTTGTACCTAATGGGAAATAGCTGAGCTTATCAACCCTGTGGGCAACAACACAACCTCCAGGAAGGAGATTTATTGATGGAAAGGATGATTCACCAGCCCTCTCCTGTAAAAATTTCTTTCAACAACTAGAACAGAAGGGTTTCAAAGGTCAATAGCTTACATTATGTTCTACTAAGCTGCAACTTAAAGCGACTTCTTGTTTTGAGTTTGTCAGTTTTTTCTCTAATATCCTCTTGAAGAAATGACAGCTTTAAAATAATATTAAAAATGAGGTCTATATAATGTTAACATATATTTCAAATATGGCAGAATTGAATAAATGTAAATTTTATATTCGATTTCTGTCCAATTCAGTTTTCAGAACCAATTTTTCTGCCTTCAATTTCTTTCTGTAATCTACTATGTTATGTAGATATCCATGATGTACTGAATTTTATTCCCCAGTCATTCTAAAGCATGAATTCAATGGATTGTTTTATCTCAAGCTTATCTAATTTATTCAGTTAAGTGATGTTAATTCTGAATTACTACTCTAGGAAGGTAAAGTAGTATTCATTTTAGAAGTAATAAAGGAAAACTCTGTTAGATATCTAGGCATAAATAGATACTTAAATAGTCAATAAAGTATTACTTGGAGTAATTGCTCTTAAGTAATTTATAACTTTAGTACAATACGTATGCCAATTGAACACAAATTTAATCAGCCATCCAATTGTTCATTTATAAACTAACTTACATTCTTAAAAAACATGCTAACTTTTGTATATCAAAGTGTAGCTCTGTCTACTGTAAAACGCAAAATTAACAGTTCATTTTAACTTTGATTTTAGATGGCTAAATCATATTTTTTCTGTAACTATTAAGAGACCACTGATAATCATTTTCTTCCACAGTTATTTTTACAAATCAGCATAACTTTGTAATTTTATTAAAATTGGCAGGAAGTATACACTAATAGTTATCATTAATTTTCATTAGTTTTTAAAAGTTTTACTGTGATGTGGCAAAGTATTTTTTGTGTTTTTACTCTTTTTAATAGCTGAGAACAAGATGCTTTTAGTTAGAAAATGGGTTTTTTGGGGTTTTTTAATGAAGAAAACTATCTTGATTATCTTTTTATGAGTGAAAGGGTTGGAGACCCTAAGGACAAGAGACATAGGTTAATGCAAATCAAGTCATAAACGAGATGGCAGAACCTTCTTTCATAATCAAAAGACAAAGGTTTGGAAGGTGGAAAGAAAGAAGAGAAAAGAAGGATTAAGATAGTGAAAATCTGAGGCCCTGTGTAAAGCTCATCATGTTCCAGGAAACTTATATAACATTTTCAAACTATATACATGCTTTGTACACATAGTTTATTTGATGGGACTTGAGAAGGAGTCAAACTCCGTACAGTATCAAGCCAATGCAGGGAAAACATGAGACACATGCCATTAAGTTCCCTAAATAAGCTAATTTCAGCTGAGTTTTGATAAGGATGTCCAAGTCAGATGCGAGCTAAACTCATTGACTTCACACATATAGGTGCGTGCACGGGCACACACAAACATGCAAATTCCTGGAGAGGGGAAAGAAGAGAGAGGAAGATGAGACAGAGAGAGGAAAGAAGAAAAGGAAAGATGATACAGAGAGAAACAGAAAAATGAGGAGGAGGAGGACAAGAAAGACCTGGAGGAGCAGACAGAAAAATGGACAGATTATTTATTTGTGTATTTATTTATTTATTATGTATTTATTTTTGAGTTAGGGTCTCACTCTGTTGCCCAGGTTAGAGTGCAGTGGAACACTCAGGACTCACGACAGCCTCGATTTCCTGAGTTTAGGCATCCTCTGCCTCAGCCTCCCCACTCACCACCATGCTCAGTTGATTTTTTTTCATTTTTGCTTTGTTGTTGTTGTTGTTGTTATTTTTGTGAAGATGGAGTTTCACGACATTACCTTGGCTGGTCTAGAGCTCCTGGGCTCAAGCAATCTTCTCTTCTCAGCCTGCCAAATTGCTAGGATTATAGGCATGAGCCACCACATGAATATTTATTTTCAAAAGACATAAATAATGTTTCAAGAAAGCTTACCTAGATTTTAAAAGACAAGGAGCTACCAAGTTGACACCTAGGATGAAATAAATTAAACAAATTAATTAAAATTTATGACCAAGATTCAATGGAATTCCATTGAAAATGTCAGCAAGGTATTTTGAGTATATAGATAAACTGATTCTAAAGTTTGTGTGGAAAAGTAAAATGAACAGAACAACCAACACCGAAGAACAAAGTTAAAGTACTGACACTACCTGACTTTAAGATGCCCTATAAATTTACAGCAAGTAAGACCATGGCATTGGTGAAAAAATAGACAAATAGATCAATGGAACAGAATAAAGAGCCAGAAATATACCCATGTCAGTACAGTCAACTGATCTTTGACAAAGGAGCAAAGGCAATACAAGGGAGAAAATATACTCTTTTCAACAAATGAAACTAGGACAGCTGGGTATCTACATGCAAAAACAACAAAACTATACTAAACCGAGGCACAGACCTCACATCCATCACAAATATTAACTCAAAATGGATCACAGAGCTAAATGTAAAATTCAAAGTTACAAAACTTCTAGAAGAAAAACACGGGAGAAAATTTAGATGACCTTGAGTTTGGCAATGAAATTTTAGATACAATACCAAAGGCATAATCCATGAAATTAACCATTAATAATCTAGAGTTTACTAAACTTAAAATATTTTGTTCTAAAAAAGAAACTAGTAAGGGAATGGGAAGACAAGCCACAGACTGGGAGAAAATATTTATAAATGACATACCTAATAAAGGTTGGTTATTTAAAATGCATAAAGAACTGTTACAATTCAACAATAAGAAAACAAACAAAAACAATTAAAAATAATTCAGACCTTAACAGACCCCTCACCTAAGAAAATATACAGGTGGCAAATAAACATATGAAAAGATGTCCCACATCATGTGTCATCAGGGAAATAAAAATTAAATGACAAGGAAATACTGCTACACGTACTAGGATGGTCAAAATATACAACCCTGAGAACACAAAATGTTGGCAAGGATATGGGGCAACAGAAATTCTTATTCGTGACTGTTAGGAATGCAAAATGGAACCGCCCTTTTTGAAGACAGTTTTACAATTTCTCGCTAAACCAAACATACTCTTACCACATGATCCATCAGTCATACTCCTTAGCATTTACCCGAAAGAGTTGTAAATATATGTCTACACAAAAATCTGCACAGGGATGTTTATAGCAGTTTTATTCATAGATGACAAAACTTAAAAGCAATCAAGACTTCCTTCAGTAAGTGAAAGAACAAATAAACTGGCACTTGGAGACAATGGAATATTATTCAGTGCAAAAAAAAAAAAAAAATGACCTGTCAAGCAATGAAAAAACATTGAGGAAAATTAAATTCATATTACTAAGATTGAAAGAAGTCAGTCTGAAAATGCCACATACTGTATGATTCCAATTATATGGCATAATGTAAAAGGTAAAATTATGGAAACACTAAAAAATTATGGAAACACTAAAAAAAAAAAATAAAAAAATCAGTGATTGCCGGAGATTAGTGAGGAAGGAGGGATGGATAAGTACAGCATAAAAATTGTTTAGATGGAAAGCAGTGTAGCATTTTCTCAAAGACCTAAAAATTGAGCTACCATATAACTCAGCAATCCCACTTCTGGGAATATACCCAGGGGAACATAAGTCACTCTACTAAAAAGACACCTGCACATGTATGTCTATTACAGTCCTAGTCACAATAGCAAAAATGTGGCACCGACTCATATGCCCATCAAAAATGGACTAAAGAAAATATGGTTCATATACATGATGAAACACCAGGCAGTCATAAAAAAAGGACAAAATTATGTCTTTTGCAGCAACATGGATGCACCCAGAGACCATCATTCTAACTATCACAGAAATGAGAAAACTGAATACCACAAGTTCTCACTCATAAGAGGGCCCAAAACATCGGACACAAAAGCACAAAGGTGAGAACTGATGCTAAGGGGAGATGGGAGGAAGAGGAGATAAGGGGCACACAACTACCTATTGGTGGGTACCATGGTAGCAAGAGAGGGCTTACTAGAAGCCCAAACCTCACCTACATCAATTTGCTTATGTTGCAAATCCTCACATGTACCCCACAATTCTTAAAAACAACAACAACAACAACAACAAGAACAACATTCAACCGGGATCAGTGGCTCAGCCTGTAATCCCGAGCCTTTGGGAGGCTGAGGTGAGTGGATTGCCTGAGCCCGCGGGTTCAAGATCCGCCCGGGCAACTTGGTGAGACCTCATCTCTACAATAAATAAAAAAATGAGCCGGGTGTGGTAGCACACAACTGTAGTTCCAGCTACTCGGAAGGCTGAGGCAGAAGGATCGCCGGAGCCCAGCAGGTCGCGACTGCGGTGGCCGGGAGCGGCCACTGCACTCCAGTCTAGGCAACAGAGTGAGACTCCAACTCAAACAACAACAACAACAACAATAAAAATATATAAGAAAAATGACAATGATAAAAATTACAAATTTTTAGGTCAGTGAAATTACTTCACATAGCACTGTAATAGTGAACTAACGTCACTGCAAATTTATCCAGTCACATAGAATGTACAACAGCAAGAGTGGATCCTAATGTCAACTCTAGAATTTGAGCGATAATGATGGGTCAGTGCAGGTTTAGTGGCTGTAACAAATGTACCTCTCTGATGGGGAATATTGTTGTAAGGGATGTTGCATTTGAGAGGGTGACGAAAAGGGTACATGGGAATTCTCTGTGCCTTTCATTTGACGATGAACTCAAACTTCTCTAAAAAATGAAATCTAACGAAATCTAAGATTAACAAAGAAAAAGAAAAAAGTATGATCAAGTTCTTTCAAGTAGAGATTCTGAGAAACGTTTAAAAGAACAGACACAAACAACATGTAGTTAATATATTTTTATGAACATGTGTTCTTTAGTTCTCAGTTTTAAAAGAATTTATTTTCTTAAATTTGTTCATAAACTCCCCATAAAGTTATATATGAGACTTTGATTTTTTTACCTTATTTCTTTTTTTTTTTTTTTTAGCTGGAGTCTCACTCTGTCGCCCAGACTGGAGTGCAGTGGCCGCTCCCGGCCACCGCAGCCTCCACCTGCCAGCCTCCGGCGATCCACCTGCCGGGCTCCGGCGATCCTTCCGCCTCAGCCTTCCGAGTAGCCGAAACTACAGGCGCGCACTACCACGCCCGGCTAATTTTTTGATTTATTGTAGAGGTGAGGTCTCGCTGCCCAGGCGGGTCTCCAACCCGCGGGCTCAGGCAATCCACTCACCTCAACCTCCCAAAGGCGCGGGATTACAGGCTGAGCCACCGAGTCCGGCCCTTATTTCATTAGAAAATAATTTTCCTAAACTAAGATAAATTATAATTTTTAGTATTTATGAACATTTCTAAATTACAGTAAGAACATGCTACTATTTACTTATTTCAGCAGTATGTCTTTCATGCTATTTAATTTATACACAAAAAATTTTAATAAAAATAAACAATATTATGTATAATATGGATTTGAAGAAACTACTTAAAGGTTGGAAGCACAGTGGAGCATGGGATTATGGTGTAGACTTATGCATTTTTGACCACAATATAAGAATTGAATGATTTCAAGATTTCATCCTGAATTTAAGGCACTATGTACCAATTTTTATTACAGAATACAAGAGTATGCTTTTTAAAAGTAATACAAAGTATATAACCTTTCTACAAAGTAGCTAGTAACATAACTGAGTTTGTGACTGGGTTTGGAAGAATTAAATTAGAAAACAAGGAATGAAACTGTTTTAATTTTGTTTATTTTAAAGATGTGGGGTGCAATTCAGAATTAGGTATGCAAGTGGTCTTCACACAGGTAAAGTTTGAGCTTCTCTTTGGTCCCACCTGGTTTAAGATCAAGTATGCTCATTGATGTAATATGTATCCCTTCCCCCCCGACAGAGTCTTGCTACTCCAATCCTTTTCTTATTATATTATGGTAAATATTCAAGGTCCGCTTATGAATGAGAACATATGATACTCAGTTTTTTTGTTTCTATGATAGATCACTGAATATGATAGACACTAAATCCATCCAAGTTGCAGTAGAGACCATAGTTCTTTTTTTCTTCTTTATGATGGCATAATATTTCATTGTGTATATGTACCATATGTATGTATATTTTTTATCCAGTTCAGTTTCATTGAGCAGCCCAGTTGGCTCCATGTTTTTTGTTATTGTGACTAGTGCTGCAATAAACATGCATGTGCAGGTATCTTTTTTAGAATGATTTGAGTTCCTTTGGGTATATTTCCAGAAGGAGGATTGCTGGGCCATATGGAAGGTCAATTTCTAGTTCTTTTAGGGATTGGCACAGGGTTTTCAATAGAGGTTGAGCTAGTTTGTACTCCTACCAACAGTGTAGATGCATTCCCTTTCACCGCATCCTTGCCAGCATCTGTTGTTTTTTGTTGTATTATTGATGGCCATTCTTACTGGAACTAGGTGCTATGTCAATGTGGTTTTGATTTGCATTTCTCTGATGATTAGTGATGCTGAGTATTTTTTTCATGTGTCTATTGGTTGCTCACATGTCTTCTTTTGAGAAGTGTCTATTCACGTCTTTTGCCCACTTTTTGATGGAGCTGTCTGTTTTTTTACTTTCAGCACGTTTAAGTTCCTTGTATCCAGGATGTTAGCCTTTTGTTAGATATACACTTGGCAAATATTTTTTTCACATTCTGTGAACTGTCTCTCTGCTCTCTTGATAGTTTCTTTTGTATTGTAGGAGATTTTCAGTTTGATAATGTCCCACTTCTCTATCTTATCTCTTATGGCATGAGCATTTAAGTTGAACAGGAATTAGTTGCCTATTGCAATTTCTGTAAGGGCGTCTCCTACATTTTCTAAGATATTTTAATTTGAAGTTTTACGTTTTGGTCTTTGATTCATTTAGAGCTGACTTCTTTTCTTTTTTCTTTTTTCTTTTTTTTCTTTTTTTGAGTTGAAGTCTCATTCCTTCGCCCAGGCTGGGGTGCAGTGGCACGCACACTCACGGCCACCCCAGCATCCACCTTCTGGGCTCCAGTGATCCTTTTGCCTCAACCTTCTGAGTAGCCAGAACTACAGACACATGCTACCACACCCGGCTATATTTTATTTTATTGTAGAGACAAGGTCTCGCCAGGTTGTCTGGGCTGGTCTCGAACTCGCGGGCTCAGGCAATTCACTCGCCTCAGCCTCCCAAAATGCTGAGATGACTGGCTGAGCCACCAAGCCTGGCCTAGAGTTCATTTTTAAGTATGGTGATAGGTAGAGGTCCTGTTTAATTTTTCTGCATGTTATCAGACAGTTTTCCCAGCACCATTTACTGAGTAGGTTCTCCTCTCTACGGTGGTTGGTGGTGGAGGCTTTGTCAAAGATGAGTTTGTTGAGAAATTAAGGTTTTTGATTCTGGAATCTCTATCCTGTTCCATTGGTCTATATGCCTGTTCTTGTACTAATATCAGGCTGTTTTGACTATTATAGCCTTACAGTTTTAAAGTCTGGAAGTGTGATACCTCTTGCTTTATTTTGATGAGGATTGTTTTGGTTACTCTTGGTCATTTGTGTTTCCCTATGCATTTCTGTATTTTTGTTTCCAGATCACATGTATGATGTTGGTTTTTTAATGGGTATTGCATTGAATCTGTAGACACCTTTGGTAGGATCGACATCTTAACAATGTTGATTCTTTCAATCCATAAGCATGGAACATTTTCCCAATTGTTTGTGTCATCTTTGACTTCTTTGAGCAGTGTTTTGTAGTTTTGCTGTAAAGATCTTTCACATCTCCGGTCAGGAAAATGCTGAGGTATTTCATATTTTTTGTGACTAATGTGAATGGGACTGTGCTTTTTATTTGGTTTTCTGCCTGTTTGTGGTTGGTGTATAACAATGTGATTGTCTCTTGCACATTTATTTTGTACCCGGAGACTTTGCTAAAATCCTTTATCAGTGCAAGGAGGTTTTAGACAGATTCTCTTGGATTTTTGAGGTATAGAATCGTATCATCAGCAAAGAGGGATAACTTGACTTACTTTTCTATTTGGATACCCCTGATTTCTTTCTCTTGTCTGATTGCTCTATCTAGGATTTCCAACACTATGTTGAACAGGAGGGGTGAGAGTGGGCAGCCTTGTCTTTGTCCAGTTTTCAGGGAAAATGCTTCCAATTTCTGTCCATTTAGCAACATCCTGAATGTGGTTTTATTGTAGATGTCTCTTACTATTTTGAGGCCTGTTCTCTCTATGCCTAGGTATTCAAGGGTTTTTGTCAAGAAGGGATGCTGGGTATTATTGAAAGGTTTTTCTGTGTCAAATGATATAATCATGTGGTTCTTGTTTTCACATCTGTTGATGTATTTAATTACATTTATGCTTTAGATGTTGAAGCAGCCCGGCATCCTAGGGATGAATCCTACTTGGTCACAGTGGATGATTTTTTAGATGTTTTGTTGGATCCAATTTGCTAGAATCTTGTTGAATATTTTAGCATCTATGTACATCAGGGATATTTGCCTGTAGTTCTCTTTCTTAGTTGGCTCTTTACCCAGTTTGGCTATCAGTGTGATGTTAGCTTTAGAAAATGATCTGGGGAGCATTCTGTCTTTCACAATTGCCTGGAATACTTTCAATAGGATTACCATCATCTCCTCCCTGTATATTTTGTAGAATTCCACTGGAAAGCCATCTGGTCATGGGCTTTTTTGGGTGGGAGCGTAGGTACTTTTCTTATGACAGAGTCAATTTCCTGGGTTATTTGTCTATTTAATGTCTCAGTTTTTTCTTGTTTCAACTGTGGGAGGTGGTGTGATGTCAGAAAGTACTCCATTTCATTTAGGTTATCGAGTTTGTTTCCATACAGGTGGGCATTGTAATCTCTGAAGCCACTTGTATTTCTTTGTGGTCAGTTATGACTTGATCTTTTGCATTTCTGGTTGTATTTATTTGGGCTTTTTCTTTCTTTTTCTTGGTCATTCTGGTAAGAAGTCCATCAATCTTGTAAATTCTTTCAAAGAATCAGTTTTGGGTTTTGTTAATTTTTTTTTCTACGGTATTTTTGTCTTCCATGTCCCATGTTGGGCTTTTACTTTGGTGATCTAAATTCTTCTGCTGAAGTTAGGGTTTTGATGGTCTTGCCTTTCCAGCTCCCTTAGGTGATTTGTTAGGCTGTTAATCTTGTTCTCTTTCTATTTTCTTGATGCGTGTTCATAAAGAAATAAATTCCCTTCTCAGTACTGCTTTCATGACATCCCAGAGATTTTAGTAAGATATTTCTTCATTTTCATTTGTTTCCAAGAATCTTTTGATTTCTGTTTTGATTTCTGCATTGACCAAGGAGTTTTTCAGCATTATGCTGTTTAGTATCCATGTCTTTGTGGGTTTTGGGGGAGTTTTGTTGATGGTGATATTTATTTTTATTCCACTGTGATCTGAGAAGGTATATGGTAGTATTTAAATCTTGTGAAGTTTGCTAACGCTTGATTTATGACTGAGGATGTGGTTTATCTTGGAGTACATTCTATGTGGTGATGAGTAGAATGCATATTCTGTGGTTGTTGGGTGGAGTGTTCTGTAGATATCTACTAAGTTCATTTGGTCAAATGTCAAGTTGAGGTTCCAGATCTCTTTGCTGATTTTTTTCCTTAATGATCTATCAAGGGTTGTTAGTGGAGTATTTAAGTCTCCAGCTATGATAGTGTTAGGGTCAATATATTTTTTTAGTTTATGTAGTAGCTGCTTTACAAAAATTGGTGCTCCTGTGTTGGGTGCATATATGTTATGATAGATATTTTTAATTGAAGGATCAAACCTTTTATTACTATATAGCGTTCTTCCTTATCTTTAAGTTTTTGGTATCTTAAAGGTTGTTTTGTCTGATATTAAAATCATGAATCCTGCCTTCTTTTATGATCTGTTCTCCTGGAAATTCATTTTTCATCCTCTAACTTTGAGTCTGTGGGTGTCCTTTGTGGTGAGATGAGTTTCCTGGAGACAGCATATTACTGGGTCATGTTTTTTTAAATTCATGAGTTTTCCATTCTATATCTTTTCAGTGGTGCATTTAGTCTATTCACATTGATTATTGAAATGTGAGAGTTTGTCCTTGTCATAACACTTGTATAAAGTTGCTCTGTTTTGCTTAGCTTTTGTATTCATATATATGTGTGTTTTATTTTTGTGGTATGTAGTGTGTTCTGCTGCTTCTGTGATCGTTTGTGATTTTGTGAAGAATATGATCGGAAGTATATTGGTCGCCCCCAGTAGGTAGTCTGATCTTTTTCCCTTGCTGCCTTTAGGATTTTTTCTTCTATACCTTCTTTCTGTAGGCGAATTACTATGTGTCTAGTGGTTGGTCTTCTCATAAGACGTTTTGCAGGAGTTCTCTGAATCTCTTTTATTTGTGTAGTCATCTCTCTGACCATCTTTCCTGAGTGACCTCATGGAATGTCTTTTTCTGGGTATTTTCTGCTGTTCTTTCTATTTCAGGTATTCTGAGCAGATGTAGTATTGGTCTGGATAAAGACGCACATCTCTTGGAGAGTTTATTCTTCTTTCTTAAGATTTTTTTCCCCTTATATTTTTAGTAGATTGAGTTAGTTCCATCTTTTGGTCTTCCAGCTCTGAGATTCTTTCCTCTGGTTGGTCAATTCTGCTGCCCATGCTTGTCAGTTTATTATTTATTTCTTGGATGGAGTTTTTTACTTCTGTTATTTCTAAGTATGCTTCCTTGAGTTTGTCAATATCTGTTGCGATTTCATTTAATTTTAGCGCTTGCATTTCTTGATTCTTATTTGTCCTATCCAATGATTCTCTGATCTCTGTAGTACCTTCTGGGTACTGTCATTTTCAGAGATAGCCATTGTTTGTGCACCAGTAACTGTTCCTTCTAGCACTGACTCTTTGCTGGGTCTCTTGCTGCTAACAGTTCTTAGTTGTTTTTTTCTTCATTTGTAGCATTTCTTCCATCTTTCTCTTTAATTCTGTTGCTTAACGGAAAATGCTCTACTTTTTGTCCTTCATTAAGCCAGGGCTCCGGGTTTGTTCAATCTTGAAGTAGAGCTGGTGGTGGGGCATTGTGCTGTCTCTTTACAATTTAGAGCACTTGCTAGGGGATTAGGGGGACTGCAAGGATTAATAACCTATTGCCAGGTCAGAACACTTGCTAGGTGGTGATGGACCAGTTGGGACTCACTCTCTAACTCTGCACAATATGACCTTACAGTGAGTATGCTTTCACAGCCTCTGAGTCCAAGACAGAATATAAGATGGAAAAGAGAGAAAAGAAGGAAGGAAATATGGGAAAAGAGAAGAAAGGAAAAGAATAAAGAAAAATAGCAGAAGGAAAAACTCACAAAAATACAGAGAAAAAACAAATTAATAAAAAACAGAAGAAGGAAAGAAAAGAGAAAGCCACCCAGCAAACAAAGCAACTGAATGAGATAATCAAACCAACCAACCAATACCACCACCAGTCTCCTTCTCAGTCAGTTCTGCTGTCTGAGTCTATCACCCAGCGGTTGGATCTGGGTGGAGAGTGGATCCACCTGGGGGTTCTGCAACTGCCATTATCTGCCAGGGCTTGTGCACTGGGGACAATGTTCTCTGAGGTGGCAAAGAGCAGCCCCAACGCAACACAGAAATCAACATCCGGTCTCAAGATGCAGTTCTGCTGTTTCATAGAGGCTGCCTTAGAGCACTTCTCTGCCCAGGCATTAGAGAGTCTGGTCAGGTTTTCTGCTGGAAGCTATTGCTCCCTTCTCAGCAGTTGCCAATCTCTGAACTTTAAGACTTTGTGACAGGACTCTGGAACCCCATCCAGGCTTGGGGTGAACTCTCCTCACTGCTTCCTTGGGAGTCTGCTCAAATTTCCTCCCTGCATTCCCTCCACAACCCTCACTACCAACATTCAGTTTTTTCCAGAAGATTGTCCTGAGGAAAGTTCCCAAATTGTCTGCCACTAGGTCCCTGTTCTGATTGCATGTGTATGTGTTTGGTCCAGTGTGGGGGTGGGGTGTCTGTATCTCCAGTGTCATGCACTTAGAGTATCCTCTCAAAGCAAATGGAGGCTGATATCAGAGGGTTGTAGAGATCATGCCTTGGTCTCAGTATGCAGGCTGTTCAGGATGCTGGCAAAATAAATCAGGTCTCTGCCCAGGCCCAGGACAGAGAAGGTGGAGGTGGTCCATGTGTTTTTTTCTTCCAGCACAGCTCAGCTCCAGAATTCTTTCCCACACTCTCTCCACAGTCCCTGCTGCCCATGCCTGGCCTGCTGCTACTGGTGGTGTGTGGACCAGATGCCAGCTGATCTCTTCTGCCTTTTCCTGAGCAGTGCCCTGGGGATGGTGGACCCTTCTGCATGCAGCAGGTGCCAAATTCAGAGCTGTTTCTGCAGTGGCCCCGGGGCACTTGATCACATGTCTCCCTTCATTTGGACATTCGTTCACCCACTTGCACCTACAAACAGATATAGATTTGTTTTCTTTGTACACTCACCCATTCAGACATTCATACTGACCAGATCCAACACCATCTTCAGGACCTCCCACTTTATCTTTTTCTAAATGTCAAATCTTTTAAAAATAAAGGTCAAAAAATATTTAAAAACATCAATTCACATATAGTTTTTCATTACTCCCCCAAATAAGAGAATAAAATAAAAAGTAACAAATTACTTGACAAAATTTACACACAGGTAACTGACTTTCTGATACAGTCTTTCCATAAAAGTTAAATAAATGAAGAACCTTAAGAAAGGATGTGTAAGGAAAACTAGGCTACTGGGTATTCATGACATGGTGCCTGGAAGGAGGTAGAGTGAGCTAGGGTCAAAGGAGATGACTTTGGGAAGTATATAGAGAAGGGAGCCATGGAGAAAACGCAGTATCAGAAGAGAGGGAGAGAAAGAAACTGGTCGGAGAAAGGCTGGAAAGTGTAGTGGCCTAAAAAGAAGAGGATTCTGGGAAAGCATGATCATCTGGGCTCCTTCCCCATCACCATCCCTTGCCTCAGGCTTTCTATTGCTCCTTGTATCTCTCGCACTTCACGGTTCAGTATTTTATAATAGTCGATAAATTGGGTGTGTACATCAGTATTTTACATAGGACTTTGGAAATAAAGAAAAATTAGAGTAGAAATTGTTTTGTTCTGTATTTAGAAAAATGTATTTTAAATGACTCCTAAACCTCAATAACTCACTTTGTGGAATAGAGGTAATAATAAAAGAGTAAGACTCAACCGTTTTTACAAAGGCAAAGAAATAAAACTGCTATAAAGGTGCTTATATAAATATGAGTACCACCATATAGTAAATAAAAAATGCCTATTTATATGTAGGGTCTCTGCTGGAAAAATATTCGTTTTTATTGCCAGCTAGGAAAACAACATTGTAAATGACCAGAACCCAAAAACACATAATTTAGCTTATTGTTATATGTTATGTTTTTACCATGTCAACCATTGCATAAAATTTCAGTACATATAGATATAGATATATAGATATGTGATGTAAGCAATACATATTTCACTTGAGACAGTCACAGTATTTACACTATGGAGGCACAGTAAAAGCCATACATAACAATTTTAGATTATTCACAAACTATCCATTCTGGATATAGATTAGTTGTTAAAATTTCTAATCTCATTTTTATTTCCCAGACTATCAAAAGTCTTTCTAGCATATATGTGTAAACATAATGCAAAGCCCCGTTAATCTTCATTAAGCAAATCTTAATGAGTAACATAAATTTTCTGATCTCTATAAAAGGTCATATTATTGATTCTAAACCTAGATATAATTTTGTGTTTGGAGTACCTGAAGGTGCCTTTTATTGCTTATCTATTTTTTACTGAGAACTAAACAATTTTAAAAAATAGTTTGTTTTGGGGTTTTTTTTCCCAGCAAGAATTTACTTGAAATCTACAGGGTCTGGTCTTTTTAAATTATTTTACTCCTATTAAATAAGTATATAAATATTTCCAAAATACCGGAAAAGACAAAATCAGAAGGCTAAAACAAATAGTTTAATTTAATAATACAAAAAAGTTTAGAAATACTTTTTAACTTTTATCAATTTTAATTGACTTGAGGCTTTGAAGAAATGCAACTGACCTGAAAATACTCTCATTCTCAGCTTCTCCCAACCTCTTCTTTCTCTTCCCCAATCCTCTGCGGACTCACTCAAGTGTCTACTTACATACAACTTCACATTTCAGAGACTGCTTGTGACATCATACTGCACTAGCCGAGAACAAGGTCAGTGGGTTTGAATATCAGTAAGAATGTTACTACCGCCTATCTGAGAGAGGTGAGGGGTACAATTGGAAACATAAAATTCTATTCCTATCTGCAACACAGAAAAATTAAAACACAAGGTACCTACTCCAGCAAAACAGACAACAGAGCAGCCAAGGCCATTTGGAATAATTGGGTGCAGCAGCCTGTCTCTTCTAAATAGCCATGTTAGAATGTATGAACGCTAAATGAGGAGATATTTTTACACAGAAAGGGTGTAAATGGAGGGTGTTTTCCAAGTATGTTGTAACTCACACCATGCAATATATAATAGTTCATGCTATGAAAGATGCATCCAATTTTCTTTGTTCAAACTGTTCCTGCTTGGTCATTTCACACAGACTCCAGCTTAATGCTGAGTAGCAATGTCTGCCTAGTGTTCCTATATCCACAGGGTGCATTGTACTTAATTTTCTATGGCTAATTTTATTTTATTTTGGTTGACTGTTGTGCTATATTACACTACACTACTTTAATTTTTTTTAAAGAAGTATAACTAGAGGAACAACAACCAAAGTCATTGCTTTAATTTTTAAAAGAACACGAGAAGCATTATTTTAGGAAAAGTAGAATAGTTGCAAATAGATTTAAATTGGTTTCTTCTGATGACAGGAGCTATTCACTTTTAACTTTAGTTGCAGATATAAGCAAGATTTTATCAAAGCTACTTTTGTGAGCTGTTACATTTTTGAAAGGGTCACAGGTCTTACACAGCTGACTCCAGGCTGATGAAAACTTCTGAAAAACAGATTCTGTTCCAAACTGCTTGGCCACAGGGAGATTTTGTAATAGGGTATATTTAGCACCATGGACAGCACACTCCAGAACACTAGGACAATCCACACTTTTTCAGAGGAGTGTCAGCACATCTGGAAAGAACTTGGAATGGCATTGGTAGACGCTCCATGACCTAGCCCTTTACCTGGGTATATCACATTCTATGTGATAAGTGAAAAAGAAACAAATTCTGTTTTATCCACAGCGCTATGTTGTTCATAGCATCTCCAGCTGCATCTCCCTCCTTGTTTAGTGTTTAAATGACAGCACACCTCAAAACCTGAAAGGCACTGATAACTACAAAGCCATACCAGATTTAAAAAGTGAGATCTGTTCTAGGCCATATTCATTATGTCAGCTTGGATGAACTCCTCTTTAATCCAGGCAAATCCAAAGACAAGCAATTTGGGAGATAACTGCAGAAGAAGAAACCTGTAGAAATACAAAAATATTTTATTAATACTTAAAAGTATTGAAGCAGTGTGATATGACGAAAAGGCACTTGACTCAGAATCAAGAGTTCTAAAAACCAGAAAATCAGGTCTTTCTACTAACTTTGGGAAGTCATATAATCCCCCAGATTTTGATTTTTTCGTTGGTAAGACTAAAGAGTCTAGATTAAATGCTAATGGCAGTATTATATAGTTTTCAAAAAAATTTTCTGTGCTTTATTTTGTGATTCAATATTCACATACATTTTGGTGTATTGTTTGCAATACGTTTGTTGGAGTCTGCCCTCCTCTGAGTAGGAAATTGTGAGGAAGAAAAAATATTCCCAATTATAACAAAAAACTGAGATGACACTCATCTAGATAACTTCAGCAATTAATTGCACCAAAATTGTAAAAAGTTTATATTCTGCATATTTTAAGCCAAGAGATGGAATGGCAATCTTTCATCTGCCTGCATGTGTCCTATCATTTAGATGTAGCAACACCCTTAGCATTTATCATACATTCTGGGAACCAACTTTCAATGAAGAAAATTAAGAAACAATCTTTATCCATCAACCGATAGAAGGAGACAGTAACAGACAATCTGTATGTCTACCATGCTAATGTAGGGGAATGTGAATATCCTGTAGCAGTTCATTCATCCCCAGAAGACTGTTGGTCCAAACTTGTCTTTAGAAGAAAGAAGCAGTGAAGGATTTGAGGGTAGGTATGCTTTAGGATAAGATCTCCTAGATAAAATTTGGGACCAAAGGACTCCAAATAGGTAGAAACAGGGTTTGGTAAAGCCTAGTATATTTCTTTCTTTTTTCTTTTTCTTTTTCTTTTTTCTTTTTTTTTTTTTTGAGTTGGAGTCTCACTTCATTACCCGGGAGTGCAGTGGCATGCTCATGGCTACCCCAACATTGACCTGCTGGGTTCTGGTGATCCTTCCACCTTAGTCTTCCAAGTAGCCAGAACAACGGTTGCATGCTACCATGCCCAGCTAATTTATTTATTTTTATTTATTTATTTATTTTTGAGTTGGAGTCTCACTCTGTCGCCCAGACTGGAGTGCAGTGGCCGCTCCCGGCCACCGCAGCCTCGACCTGTTGGGCTCCGGCGATCCTTCTGCCTCAGCCTTCCAAGTAGCTGGAATTACAGGCTACCACGCTGGCTGATTTTTTGATTTATTGTAGAGATGAGGTCTCGCTGCCCAGGCGGGTCTCGAACCCACGGGCTCAGGCCATCCACTCACCTCAGCCTCCCAAAGGCGCGGGATTACAGGCTGAGCCACCGAGCCCGGCTTATTTATTTATTTATTTATTTATTTTTGTTTGTTGTTGAGAGGCGGTCTCACCAAGTTGCCTGGGCTGGTCTTGAACCTACCGGTTGAGAAAATCCACTTGCTTCAGTCTCCCAAAGTGCTGGAATTACAGGCTGAACCACCAAGCCCTGCCTAGAGTGTTTCTGATTGGGATTTACTGGGAGGAATGCAAGGGTTCTGGTTTCTAATTCTAAATTCGTATGCTTTTGCACTTTTTTCTCAACTCTAGCAGCAAACAAACAAACACATATGCATGTCCTTAAACCCAGACTTACAGAATCAGAAATTATAGCCTTAATTCTTCAGTGAAATTTTTTCAAAAAGTTTGAACTGCAAAACAATATAGTGAAATAATATGGAGAACTCAGAGTTCACGATGCTAGTAGCAGTTACTAATACTGGAAATCTGAGAAATGTTTTGCATGAGCTGAGACAGAGATTTTTTAAGAAGAAAGGAAGAAAACTCATGAGGGAGGAATATCTGAAAGAGCCCACCTGGGCTTCCCTTTAATTTTTTTCTTGCTTATCTTTTTGAGAACTTTAAAGAGAAAATTCCCCTTTAGGAAATAAATAAAAATCCAGCTTTGTGATAAATATTTCCAGGTAAAAAAATCAGGGAAAATTTATTCAAGGAAGCTTAACTAAAGTGTAATAAAGCTCAGGACTGTGAAAGAAGAATGTGTAGGATGTTCAGCATAGCCAAAGTCAGACGGGTAAGGTTTTGCTAGAAAATATTGAAAGATGGAATGAAACAGGTAGGGCCATTTTGTAGAGATGTTTACTATAATACGATACGTGGATCTAATTTGGAGGTGATAAGAAGCAAGGTCAATATTTTATAAGTGGAAATTACATTTTTGCTTTCCAAAGATAATTGATATCAGTGTGGATGCCAGATTGGAGGATGGAGAAATCACAAGGAATGAGTTAGGAACCTACTTTCATTATCCAACCAAGAGATGAAGATCCATGGTTACAGTAAAGAAGAGCAAGGAATAAATTAGAGAGATACAGTCCTATGTCACTTAACAATGCAGACATATTCTGAGAAATGAGTGCTGTGAGGCAACTTTGTTGTGCAAACATCACAGCGTGAACTTGCACAGACCTAGGCAGTATATAGCCTACTACACACCTAGGCTGTATGGTTTAGCCTGTGGCTTCTAGGCTACCAACCTGTACAGCATGATACTGCGCTGAATACTATAGGCAGTTGTAACACAATGGTAAGTATTTGGGTATCTATATATATCTAAACATGAGAAGGTACAGAAAAATATTGTATAAAATATAATTTTTAAAAGGTATGACTGCAGAGGATACCTGCCATAAGTGGGGCTTGCAGGTCTGGAGTTTCTCTGGGTTAGTCAGTGGGTGAATGGTGAGTGAATGTGAAGGCTTAAGACATTCTTATACACTACTGTAGACTGTGTAAACATTGTACATGTATGCTACACTAAATGCATAAGAAGATATTAATTCCTTCAATAATAAAACAATCATAGCTTTCTGTTGAATTTTTACTTTAGAAACTTTTTTCTTTTTTTAAACTTTTCGGTTGTTTTATAATAACACAACTTAAAATACATATACACTGTACAGCTGTATAAGATCCTTTTGGTTTTTTTTTTTGAAGTAGGGTCTCATTCTATTGCTCAGGCTGGACTGTAGTGGCAGCCCACTTCAACCTTCAACTTCTGGGCTCAAGTGTTCCTCCCACTTCAGTCTACTGAGTAGCTGGGAATACAGGTGAGTGCCACCAATCTTGACTATTGTTTTCTTTTTGGTTTAGAGACAAGGCATCCCTATGTGGCCCAGGCTGACCTCAAACTTCTGGCCTCAAATGATCCTCCAACCTCAGCCTCCTAAAATATTGAAGTTAGGTATAAGTCACAAAATTCAGCCATTCTCTTTCTTTCTTTATTCTGCAAGTTTTACTTTTCTGTTCTCAATTTTTTTATTTGTTTGTTTTTACCTTTTAAACATTTTTTATAGGAATCAAGACACAAAAACACATATTAGCCTAACCATACACAAAGTCAAAATCCTTAATATCACTGTCTTCCACTGCCACATATTGTCCTAATGGAAGGTTCTCAGGGACAATAACATGCGTGAAGATGTCATCTCCTATGATAACAATGCCTTCTTCTGGAACACCTCCAGAAAGATCTGCCTCAGGCTGTTACACAGTTAGCTGTTTTTTAATAAGTAATGATAAAGAATACTATTGCAAATATATAAACTAGAATCATAGTCATTTATTATAATTGCCAAGTATTATGCACTGCATATAATTGTATGAGTTATACTTTTATATGACTGGCTGCACAATAGGCATGTTTACACCAGCACCACTACAAATACGTAAGTAATGTGTTGCCCTATGATGTTTCTATGGCTGCAATATCATTAGGTGATAGAAACTTTCCTTCTCCATTATAATCCTAAGGGACCACTTTTGTACATGCAATTCATCATTGACCCAAATATTGCTATGTGGCACATGACTGCATTTGAAAAATAAACTTATTAGTCTTAGTGAAAGACTGAGTGTGAAGGTAACAAAATTGCTAAGGATGTCTCTAAACATCGGAGCTTGGAGAATTGGATGAATGATGAATATACCAAATGCAGTAGGGAATACAAGAATTAAATGTTTGTAATTTCAAGCCAAATTTGATCAATCTGTGGGATACCCAGATGGAAACACCCTTCTAGTGATTTTAGAACTCATACTGGTGTGGGGGTGGGGTGGCTATTACACGTGAGATTTATCGTAGTTCATCTAGATGTATCTTACTTGAATGAATTATCATTCTGAAACTGTCTTCTTCCCTCCTTGAATCTTTTCACTGACCAAAATTAACCAAACTCTCTCTGACATCAGGTTCATCTGTGAAATTCTGTTGGTTAAGGATCCAGCACAAACTTCATGAGGAACCATTCCATATTAGAAAAAGAAAGAAAGCAGAAAATCTTTCCAAACTTTACATTTTTGTAATCAAAATGCATGATCATTATTTTGGGTCACATAAGGATGTATGTCAAATACTTTTAAACTTCCAAAATCTTTATTTAAGCAATTATCTGCAAAGTATGTTTAATTTAATTTATTTTAGGCATCTTTTAATCACACAGTTTAAAGACCATGTTATATATGTTCACACCCTACTTTAAAAGCAAATAAAATGTACTCCATTTAGAGAGGTGCTAGTTCAGCATTATACTTTGTTGTCTTACTTAGTTTTCAAAAATGGTATCTTATATGTATTTAACTTTGTGTGCTATTCACAGTAATAACATACCCAAGGTTCTTTTCTTTTTTTTTTTTGAGTTGGAGTCTCACTCTGTTGCCCAGACTGGAGTGCAGTGGCCGCTCCCGGCCACCGCAGCCTCAACCTGCTGAGCTCCAGCGATCCTTCCGCCTCAGCCTTCCGAGTAGCCGGAATTACAGGCATGCGCTACCACGCCCGGCTGATTTTTTGATTTATTGTAGAGATGAGGTCTCGCTGCCCAGGCGGGTCTCGAACCCACGGGCTCAGGCAATCCACTCACCTCAGCCTCCCAAAGGCGCGGGATTAAGGCTGAGCCACCGAGCCCGGCCCAAGGTGCTTTTCTAAACAGCTCTTTCTTCAATAATGATGAGTAATGTTCTAAAATGAACAGATTCTAGGCATTTTTTCAAAATCATGAACATATTTTACACAGATTGATAAATAATTTATACAAAGCTGCTGGTGTTCATATGTACCTTAAGTTATTTCTAAAAATAAATATAAAGAATTAAATATAAAGTTTTACTGACTCAGTTAATGAAATTTAAAAGGTAAAATTTAGATGTTATAAAATCTGTTGGTTCCGATTAGGAATGCTCAGAAGAGACTGCCAAAGTCTTAGAAAAAACAGAGGCTTGGGTTCTACCTGAATAATGATAATTGCAGGTTTTCCCTTCATTCATTTCCTTTTCTCACTAGCATTTCATTTTTTTACTTCATTCATTTCTTTTTCTTACTTGTCTCCTTTCATTCACCAGCAATGTCAACAAAGACATTCCAAATCCACTGTCTTTATTTCCCATAATTTCTTAATCTGCTGTAGTTCAAGTAACAGTGATCCCTCACACTAGGCCTTGACTCACTTCTGTTCCACTCTTGCTCACCTCTTAAATAGGTTCTCCGTTCAGAATAGACATCATAACTCTTAAAACAGAACATGTCATTTGCCTATGTACAACCCTCCAAAGGCCCCTATTGCCCATAAATTTAAACACCTTACATTGCTCAAGGTCTCCAAAATCTTGTGCCTGTCCTTGTCACTAACCCAAACTCATCTCCTCCCCACTATCCTTTGTCCTGCAACCCATCCTAGCTTATTCTGATTCCCCAAACCTGCTAAGTCTAGTTCCACCTTGGGGTCCTGGCACCGTTATTCACCTCAAACACTTTTTTCGTTTTGTTTTGCTTTGTTTGTTTTCTTATTTGCTTAGCTGGCTCCTTCTCGTGTTCCAGATCCCTCAGTTTAAGATAAACCTTCTTTACCCACTCAACCTAAATAAAAGACCTTGTGATTCCATCCTGCCAGCATATTTTAACTCTCTTCACAGCACTTGTGTGTCATTACTCTCAGATAGTTCTCGTTTGCTTATTTAGTTGTTTATTGTCGATCTTCCTCTATGTCCTGTTAAATCCTTTCCTGTTCATGAGAAAGATGATCAAATTGGTGGAGAGCACAGCTATTAGCATCAAATGGTCAAAGTTTGAAGCCCTGATTTTCACTGTGCCACCTCTGAAAAGTTATGACTGCTTACTTTGCCTCCGTTTTCCAAATGTGAAATAGGGATAAAAGCAGCATGTACTCTGTAAAGCTCTTGTGAATATTGAATGAGCTGAACAGGGCCTGATCCATTTAAAGCATCTGAGAAATGCCATCTATTGATCATCCTTGGACTTCATGGAACAGTATGTGACACAGGTGAAACTTACTGAGTATTCAAAAAACATCTGGAAAAAAGTGAGCAGGCCAAATCTCTTATTTATATTAAGGGTCCTTTTTTTCTTTTAGAAATAATTTGTTACTTCCTTTATTTCAGTCCTAATATGTAAGTATATGCCTAAATGAAAATGTACTTTTAAATTTGTAAAATAACTCCTCATAGATGTAGACAGTAGATTACTCTGGAGATTCAGTGGTCTTTCCTATAAATGGAACTAATGATCCCTGACCCTTAGCAGTTCATGGTACCACAAGGCAAAAGAGAAGTGAAAAATAACAATAATTTACCAGTTGTTTGTTCATTTAGCTGCTGTCTCTGTGTGACCAACCCCACAGCTGCAATACAAAACAGTTTCAATTGTAAACTGGGAAGAATATAAATTATGGCTAATTGAAAGTGCCAGGGAGACCTGGAAGATGACAGAATGCAATTACCCAAATTGGGTGTGTGCCAAGTTGGCGCTTGTATGTCTGCTCTTAGAAATACCGTGGAAGCCGGGCTCGGTGGCTCAGCCTGTAATCCCGCGCCTTTGGGAGGCTGAGGTGAGTGGATTGCCTGAGCCCGCGGGTTCGAGACCCGCCTGGGCAGTGAGACCTCATCTCTACAATAAATCAAAAAATCAGCCGGGCATGGTAGTGCATGCTTGTAATTCCAGCTACTCGGAAGGCTGAGGCGGAAGGATCGCTGGAGCCCAGCAGGTCGAGGCTGCGGTGGCCGGGAGCGGCCACTGCACTCCAGTCTGGGCGACAGAGTGAGACTCCAACTCAAAAAAAAAAAAAAAAAAAACAAGAAATACCGTGGAGCTTTCTGTGGTTAAAACAGCTAGATTCATAAAGAGCGGCTGCTAAAAATAGTGCCTCGACTTCCTACATTTTCTTCATAACCCTCAGTTCCCAGAACCAGCTACTAGAAAACGAATCTGGGGAAACTTCTTTCATACAAATGATCCCTTACTTGCATAGATTTAGCTCTATTTTACCTAAAGTCCAAGAGTGTTTCTGGTTTCCCAGTCTGAGATATCCAGTACCCTTTGGGGGTAACTTATCTTGGAAACTACAAGACCATTAATTTGGCTTTGGGATAGAAATTCTGCTGCTTCTCAGCCTCGAGGAAAGAATAAAACACTATCTGGTCTTGCCCTTAGGCAAGAAGATGGAATTTAACATAATATTTTCCTTTTTATGTATCTTTGTTATATTTTGGGCTTTAATTCCATAGCATATAAAGAATAAAAACACAATGTTTTTTTTAATACTTCTATTAAGTTTGCTTTCACTCAGAGCTGTATATATGTGAGTTCACTAATTAATTTCAAAGTAGAAGAAAAATAGATTTCTTCCTAACACCTACCTACCTTGTGCTAGATTTTATCATTCCCACTTAACATAGGGGAAACCCGGTAGTTAGATGAAATACCTTCTACAAGATAACTCAGCTTGCTACTGACCAAGCAGGGATTCTAGCTCAGGCCCAGGTGGGCACATAGCCACTACTCTTTCCATAACACCCCAAAGTTTCCAAGGACAATTAGCTTCAAAATTACAGAAAATACTAAAAAATAGAATCAGATATTTAAAGAATGTACCATGTGGCAATGAAAAATGTGAAATAAAGGTATAGAAGTAGGGAGGACACTCCCCTAATACCCAACCCTTTTCTTTTTTTTAATTTTTGTGTCGGAGTCTCACTCTGTCGCCCAGACTGGAGTGCAGTGGCCGCTCCCGGCCACCGCAGCCTCGACCTGCTGGGCTCCGGCGATCCTTCCTCCTCAGCCTTCCAAGTAGCCGGAATTACAGGCGCGCTACCACGCCCGACTGATTTTTGATTTGACTGTAGAGATGAGGTCTCGCCAAGTTGCCCAGGCGGGTCACGAACCCTACCCTTTTCTTAGAGCCTAAGCTGTGTTTATGGCTTGGATTCAGGCATACCTTAGAGTGTCTGTGCATTGCTAAGTGAGGCTAAAGGAATTCCATGTTCATGAGGGTCTGAATGACTGCAAGAAGAGTCATTGCACAGAAAAGAACTACACATGACCAACTAGCTTCCAGGAGACAGACCTGACTCCTGTCTTCCCCACTACAAGTGTACCTTTTGCACTTCCACTCGAACCCATTCCGTGTTGCGTGGTATTTGTCAGTGATTACGTGCTTGATCCTCCCGATTGAGCTGAGAGGCTGTGTTTCACTTACTTCCTCATCAACACTGACTTCAATAGGGCTCCGAGCATAACGGGATAGTGACTAAGAGCACTAGCTCTGGAGACAAACACCTGGGTTCGATCTCTGCTTCACCACTTATTAGCTGTGTGAGCTTAGACAAACTAATTAATTTTCTTGTGCTTCAGGCTTATGCATGATGTTTTCTTTCTAAAATAGTGCCACTTGCCTTAGAGCCCCATGATAAGGAATAAATGTATACCTATCTGTGAAATGCATAGACCAGGGCAGCTGCATGATGGAATGAACTTAAAACAGCCCCCTATCTTAGTCACAGACTTCTAGTTGAGAGCTTCACTTTAGCCTACCGATGCACTTGCTTTGGCCTGCACAGTGAGTAAAAGAACAAAAACTGAATGAGAATATGTCCAGAAAGGTTACATACTGCACTTTTATGCACTCTACTCCTTGTTTTCTTACATTCTGCACTCTACAATTTTGTGTCATCTGTCATACCTACAATAATTTTGTTCTAAGGCAGTGATAAAATTGTTAAAGAGGACAAGGACAAGGACTTTAATCCATTAGGATGACACAGAGCTTTGAGTCAACACTCCTTGGATGCAATTGTTCAAACAACTGTACATTAATGTCAAAGTGTATTATCCAGGCTATATTTTTATATACACAATTTTTAAAAAGTCAATCCTTCAGTTAAATCAAAGTAGTCTTTGTCTGTGGAATAACAAGTATTCTGCTAATGTTACATAAATATACCTAGAAAAGTCTGCAATGTCACTCGCCACAGTTGAGTGGCTATTTTTTGCTGTAAACAAAATTGTAATTTTTTATTTACAGAATGGTATTCTATTATTCCAGAAACATTTTAGATTTTATGATTTCAAAATATATACCCCTCCAAGTAAATAAATACTTATTTTATTATTAAAATTAGTAGCTAACTCATATTCTATCATGTGGTATTTCATAAAGAAACAGGTTTGCTATTAATGGACATTTTGATGTGTTTCAGTTTTCATCATTATTGGAACAATATTTTTACAAAAACATTTTACATAATGCTTAATGCCCTTTTACGAGTGTATCCATAGTATAAATTTTTTAAAGGATTATTGCTAAGACAAATGCTTGCAGTTTCATGGTTTCCCACACATATTAGCAAATATCCTTCCAGAAAAATTGTACAGATTTATACTCTTGACAAGAAAGTGAGAGAACACATTTTAAGGACTGTCTGCAACCTGGCTCTTAGACCTTTTGCCAATTTTATAAATAAAAACATAATATTTCACTGTAGCTCTAATTGTCACTTCTTAGAATACTTGCAAAATTGAATATGGCTACAACTTTTCATTGATTATTTATATATTTTCTGCTGTGAATCGCCCAGTCATAGCCTAGTATAAACTTTTATTTTAAATTAGGTATTCGTGTTTTCTGATTAATGTTCCAGAATATTTCAGATATTAAGAAAACAATGTGTACTATCATAATGCCTTGTAAAGTGTTTCCTGGTAGGTTACTTACTTTGTAACATTATTCATTATATTTCATGTTAATGCAGTAAAATTAGACAATGCTCCATAGCTTCATCTGATTAGACCAAATTGATCAACTCCATTTTACCTTAACTCAATGAATATTCACCTATTTTCTTAAGTTTTTCTACTTAGATTTAAAATATATTATCCTAGAATTTATTTTGAGAAATATATAAAGATATATTTTTTAGGTTTCTTATTTATTGCACTGCCTACATAAAGATGAGCTCTACATTTTGTATATTCTAGAGGAATTTAGGATTTGTTTGTGTGGGTGTGAGTTCTTGATAATATATATTTTTTTCTTTTTTTTTATTTCTTTCATCACTATTGGAATCTTTAGGATGCAGCACATCTTCTTGAATTACTCTTCCTAATTTACATTTTCTTAGAATTTTTTAAAGAAAAAATTAAATGCATTTATAGAAAATGAAACATGTTATTCTCTTATTTATAAATCTTGTTTGCCATCTCTAATTATTTTCTTTTTTCATACTTAATGCTGAGTATTTTTTACTTCTTTTTATCTATCCCAGAAGTTTTTCTACATTTTATTTTTCCAAAATAACTAGGCTGGGCACTGGTGGCTCCTGCCCGCAATCCCAGCAATTTGGGAGGTGGATGTAAGATGACTGCCTGAGTCCATGGGTTTGAGACCAACCTGGGCAACTTTGTCATCCCTACAATAAATCAAAAAATTAGTCAGGCGTGGTAGTGTGCATTTGTAGTTCCAGCTACTTGGGAGGCTGAGGTGGAAGAATTGCCTGAACCCAGGCGGTTGAGGCTGTGGTGTCCGTAAGCATGCCACTGCACTCTAGCCTGGGCAAGAGAGTGAGACTCTGACTAAAAAAAAAAAAAAAAAAAAAAAAAATCAGATCTTGAATTGATTTATTAATCATATTTTTTCCATCTAACCTATGCTGATTTTATTTTAATAAATATTAATTCCTGGTTTTAGCTTATTTTACTATTCTTTTTTATGACTCAAAGCTTAATATATTTTCATTATTTTTTATTTAATAATAGCATGATGAAACATAAAATTTTCTAAACTTATTATTTACGCATTATGTTTTCTTTTCTTGTCTACATCCTGTATTTACTTGATTTATTCAAGGATTATAGTAACTTTTACTACCACTCTCTGTCTCTAACCTTTGTAACTATCTTTAATGCTATGATGTGGGATTTTTAATCCAGATATTATTATATTATTTAACTGTTGAAGAACTTCTCCTTTGAAAGTGTTTTGTATGAAATTTTGCTTTATAAGAAAATTTAACACAAATTAATTTGTTTCTCTCTCTTTTTTTTTCTTCTCCCCACTGTTTTCAAGAATTTTTGCCAGGCTTTCTAAGTTGTTAATATTTCTTGTTCATAAGATATATAATTTCCTTCACATGGACAATGGGATCCCTGCTGGGATTCTGTTCCTGGGTTCTAGTTGCATCTGCATCACACCATGTTCTTGTCTTTTCTTCAAGTGGGTTGACCAATAGTCCATAAAGTTGTGAACCAATAACTGTTATTTTTTTCTAATTCATGTAATATCTATGACACTTTCATTTAAAAACTTGAGAGCTACCATTAATATTTTCTGAGTGTGCACATATATTAGAATGGTTTTCTTTAGCCTCACTTATAAACAGCTTAGCCACATATGTGTAATGTCACCATTTAATTTTCTCAAAATTCTATGGATTGTGCTTTTCTTGTACATAGTTGTGTAGAAGACAAGTTAACACCAATTCTAGCTTTATTCATTTGAGAAGTTATATGTATTTTCTTACATGCTCTGTTCTTTTTCTTTCTTTCTTTTTCTTCTTTTTTCTCTTTCTTTTCTTTATTTCCTTTCTTTCTCTCTTTTTTCTTTCTTTTCTTTCTTTCCTTTCTTCTTCTTTCTTTCTTTCCTTTGTTTTATCCTTATCTATATTTCCGATTAAAGTCACTCTGAATCATCCTTCCAAAATAATATTTATTTTTGTATTGGTTTGCTATGGTAGGAAAAATAAAATGTTTCCCAACCTCAGTAACTTACACAAAATACTTTTATATTTTTTATGTTACATGTTACTTATGTTCCGCCTTATATAATTTCTCATTGTGCAATCCAAGCTGTCAGAGTAGCTACTTTTTAGACTATGTCATTCTTGTAGCAGAAAGAAGAGCAAGAGAGATGGTAGAAAATGTAATGACTCTTAGAAATTCTTCTCAGAAGTGAAATACCATGTTCCCTTGGACCAAGTAATCCTGAGTCCAAACTTGAAAATATACAAGCATGTTCCATCTACACAGAGACCCTGCAGCTTACATTGTGATGGGCAGACATATATGATCTTCTTACAGGGAGGAGAGCAAATTGTTGTGAACTATAATAAAATCTAGTACAATATCTAGCTTACCACTATCTATCTTCTGGTTTTATCACTTTTCTTATATTCATTACTTTACTCTTTCCTTCTGCCCACATGAAAACCTGGTAAGCTGTGCCTTTTATTTTTCTGATCCAGCAATCTGTGGCACTGATTTTACTCTTACTATCACAAAGGTGAATCTGATAGTTTTAATTTCCTTATGAACTGTCTTCCTCTCATCTATTTCCAGACTTAATCAATTTGTTTCCTCTTCATTCCATTCTATTCCTCTTTTATAGAAGCCATATGTTTTTATAATCTACTTAATCTTTTAAAAATGTAACTAAATCTTTTTGAATCTTCATGCTTTTTTCTTTGTATGTACTCATTGTTAAACAGGTAAGATTTGTCCGTACTTAATAATTTTCATTCCCCAGGGTAAGTACTCTTTCTTCTGCTTGTTTTGGTCTCTAGGTTGACTGCTGAAACGCTCTCTGTGAATCAGACAGAAAAGAGGTTCCTGTTAACGTTTGAATCCTACATATCTATAATGTATTCACCTCATTTGTAATTATTTTGGCTTCCTATTCTCTCTTTCTGGCCATCTGCTGTTTCGGCTCCTAAGATCCAGGGCCCCTCAATGTATCTTGCTTTCCGCCACCTATAGCATCCTGCTTTGGGAGATGATAGCTGTCAGGTTTCACTGTGTCATAACAAATTCTCATTGATTTTTGTTGATCAGCTTGTCTGTGGATGTGAACTCTCTCCTTGACATTAAGAAGACAGTGTGAGAAAGGTAAAAGAGAGAGAGAGAGAGAGAGAGATTAGTGATATTTCTAGGAGAAGGGAAATGATATTCCTTCTTTCAGAGTACTTTCCTGTAGGTAGGTAGTTGAAGGATGATGCAGAATCTCCTCCCACGTCTGTGCCCTGCCTTAGGATGGCCAGGGAGGAGAATTGACAAAACTGAAACTCAATCCTTTACACCAACAAAGTCATATTCTCTGATTCAGGGCTTCCTCAACCTGAAGGAGAGGGTGACTTTCTGGCTGTTTACACAAAGCTGCAATATGTGTTAGCAGCAACCCAGATTATCTGTTTATGTGCTTTACATAAATAGATTCCTAACTATATATTTTTTGTGTCTTCCTTCTGTCAACATTATTTTTGACTGCTTCTGCTATAATGGTAATGTACCCATCAGTAGACCTCAAACACATACACAGAGAAGCAAATGAACAAACAAACAAAAGAAAAGAAAAAATCTGATTCACTTAATCATTTTGAAAAGTTGGCAACAGAACAAAAATATGATGTTACTAACTTCTTTGTTCTCTGTGTGATTGGAGATCATCCAGTCTTGGGATTTTGAGCTTGAGACAAAGGAAGTCTTATTATGTCTCCCCAAACCATCTAACTTCCTACTTGACAACAGGGACCCAGGAAAGTAACAGAAAATGGTAGCAAGATACTCTGCCGTGTAACTTGGTGACTGACACCAAGACTGCAATGATTATAAGCTATACCATTCACTCTGCATATTCTGAAAAATTATAGAGCAATTTGTGAGGAAAAAAAATTATCTCTTAATGTATCTTTCTATATAGAGGTACACGTATGTGATAGCATATTTCTAGTCTCTGGCCACTTTGTAGTTTCCCATTGTTTCTTTTCATCTTTTTACTTGGACTTGATGCAAACTTACAAATACAAATCAAGTCTGCGTGATATCCCTTCTATAACATTTCCTCAGAGGTCAACATCTAATGTAGCCATACAGTTCCTCTTTTTGAAAATTGAGACGTTTCTTTCTTACTGGTCCTCCCACACTTCTCCCTCCCTGAATAATTAAATATTTCTGGCAGTGACTCTGTGATCACATCTGTACATATCTTCAGCTCCCTAGAACATAAATCTTCAGAAACTGGGGAGAGACTTGGATTACTACAAAGCAATCCAAGAGGGACTACTTCATACCACATTCACATACTATTTCAGGTAGCAGCCTTTCTTTTATGTTGTTTAATATTTTTGTTTAGAGTTTTTTTTTTTTTTTTTTTTTGCTACAAGAGATGGAATTTGAAGAATGCATTGGTTATTCTGCCTTCTAACATTTGAAGTAATAATACCCTTTTCATCAGACAATATGTCTACTCTTTTCTTCTTATGTCCTTCAAGTGATATAGTTTGGACATTTGTCTCCTCCAAAACTCATGTTGAAGTGAAATCCTCATTGTTGGAAGTGGGCCTTGGAAGGAGGTGTTTGGATCACGGGGGATGGATCCTTCATGAATGACTTGGTGCCCTCTCCCTAGTAATGAGTGAGTTCTCACTCTATTCGTTCATGAAAGAGCTGTTTAAAAAAGCCTGGCATCTCTCTTGGTCCCTCTCTCATCAGGGAACACTCCTGTTTCCCCTTCACCTTCCACCCTAAGTAACAGTTTCCTGATGTCCTGACTAGAAGTCTATGCTGGTGTCATGCTTCTTGGACAGAGCTGCAAACCAAATACACCTTTCTTTGTAAACTACTACGTATCAGATATTCCTATGTAGAAACACAAAATGGAGTAACACAAGTATCTTAGACGGCAAGGAGTTGGCCGGGCTCGGTGGCTCAGCCTGTAATCCCAGCGCTTTGGGAGGCCAAAGTGAGTGGATTACCTGAGCCCGCGGGTTTGAGACCCACCTGGGCAACTTGGCGAGACCTCATCTCTACAATAAATCAAAAAATCAGCCGGGCATGGTAGCGCGCACCTGTAGTTCCAGCTACTTGGAAGGCTGAGGAGGAAGGATCGCCGGAGCCCAGCAGGTCGAGGCTGCGGTGGCCAGGAGCGGCCGCTGCCCTCCAGTCTGGGCGACAGAGTGAGACTCCAACTCAAAACAACAACAACAACAAGGCAAGGAGTTATCTTTTACAGAAATAGGGTAGTTTAGTGATGTCAAGATGACATAGTTGTGCATCCTAATATTGTTTCATTCATTAAAGTTTCTTCAAATCTAGATGCTGTCTTTTCTTCAGCTGTAATGCTGAAAGAAATTTATCACTCAAGATTTGTGATATGGCCAGATTTTGTGGTTCAACCTGTGATCCCCGCACTTTGGGAGGCCGAGGCGAATGGATTCCCTGAGCCCGTGGGTTTGAGACCAGCCTGGGCCCCTTGGGCGAGCCTTTGTCTCTACAATAAATCCATGGTAGGGAGTGCGTGCCTGTAGTTGCAACTTCTTGTAAGGCTGAGGCGAAAAGATCACCAGAGCCCAGCAGGTCCACACTGGGGTGGCCGTGAGCGTGCCACTGCACTCCAGCCTGAGCGACGAAGTGAGACTCCGACTTCAATAAATAAATAAAAAGATTTGTGATAAGGACTGAAGGGACACACAATATAAATATTTCCCAGTTAGTAAGGGGCAAGTCAGGTTTGACTGGGCCATAGAGTCTTGCTCTACAGCCCACACGGCATCGGGAGGAGTGCTGCTTGGAACTGTCTTTAAAAAGGAGTTTACTATTCAGCTGCAAAGAATGAAGTTGGTTGGCAGAGTCCACCCAACACCTGAACTTTTGAATCAAGACTGCACTTTTCCTGGCCCTCTCCCAGCCAATAGTGTGTGTGTGTCAGAGGTCCTGGAGTCTGTTTGTCCTTCGTGGGTCTTCTCTAATGGGCCATTTTGCTCTAAAGCCCGTTTGGCCAGATGAGACTTTGAGAGACCTTCACCTTTGCCTGAGACTTTCTCTTTCTTCTCTTTTCTTGATTCTGAAGGTTTTTTAATATAATATAAATATAAATCATTAAGCAGTGCTCATCACAGCATGTATAACACATTGTCAATTTCATTAACAAGTCACAAGTTCAATGCATGCTGTATTCTCAGGGAGTAATGATTGTGTATACGTTGTATCTTGGAGAATCAGACGTTGAGCTCCAGTTAGGAAAGTGAGTTGTATTGGTTATTTGCTGGGGGGGGGGTGCAGAAAAAACCTTCAAAATCAAGAAAAGAGAAGAAAGAGAAAGTCTCAGGCAAAGGTGAAGGTCTCTCAAAGTCTCATCTGGCCAAACTGGCTTTAGAGCAAAATGGCCCATTAGAGAAGACCCACGAAGGACAAACAGACTCCAGGACCTCTGACACACACACACTATTGGCTGGGAGAGGGCCAGGAAAAGTGCAGTCTTGATTCAAAAGTTCAGGTGTTGGGCTGGACTCTGCCAACCAACTTCATTCTTTGCAGCTGAATAGTAAACTCCTTTTTAAAGACAGTTCCAAGCAGCACTCCTCCCGATGCCGTGTGGGCTGTAGAGCAAGACTCTATGGCCCAGTCAAACCTGACTTGCCCCTTACTAACTGGGGCATTGTGAGAAAGTGAAGGAACCTCCCTGTGCTTCAGCTTCCTGGTCTTTAAAACAAGAAAAACAGCAGTCGCTACCAAAGGGCTTTGGATAGGCTAAATTAACTAACGTATATAAATTACTTAGCATAGTATCTGGAACAAAACAGAGACTCAATAAATATTTGCTGTTACGATTACTATATAATAATTATTAGTATGTGCTATTATCATTGGCACATTCTTACATATTTCACCACTTCCATGGATATATTCTTGCCTAAATAGCCCTTCTTGTTTCTTTTGTGTCTATCCTTAGGAAGAATAATATGTGAACTCTGAGAAAAGGTACTCATTTCTTATGCCCTTTCTTTCTTTCATTTCTTATTGTTCATTGCTATCAGTCTAGGTAATTGCACTTATCAATATTTCACTCAAAATAATCCATTTAGTATAGGTAACGAGAGAGTCTACATGAGATTTTTATGCCCAAACCTTGCAGAGTAGATGTATTGGTTCCACAGTATGAGCAAAGTAAGCTTCTTTGAGGGCAAATCATAAGTACTATGTGTTATATCCTTTCTAGATAAAAGGGAGCTATTTTATATCCATCAAAGTGGAAATGAGGTTTAGCTTAGTGGACCAAAAAAATATTACCTGTTTTGACATAAATACAATGGAACAATTCCAAAGAAATCCAATTTTGGGCAGCATTGCATGCAGGGATTATAAAGTATCAGAAGATTTGGGCGTTCTGAATGTTTTTTGTTGTCTGGGGTGCTCTCCTAAGATTAGCCGAGCATATTATGTGAAGATGAGCCAGACTTATCTCTGTGCTCTTTCAATTTCCTAACAAATGAAAATTTAATAATGATCTATTATATTCACAGAGCTTCATCCATTCTAGTAATCTAAAGTTTTTTTTAGGTGTTTCATCTCTTAAGAAGATAATAATCCCTTAGAGCAATCCCAGGGTCAGTATTATTATTAATACTTAGAAACCACAGTGTATAAACTATGGTTGTAGAAAACAAATTGAATTGTTTTGATCAACTTGACTGATTATGTGTTTTCTTTTCTTTTCTTTTTCTTTTCTTTTCTTTTTTTAATCACAGTCTCACTCTGTTGCCCAGACTAGAGTGCAGTGGTGTGCTTCCAACTCACTACAGCCTCGACCTCCTGGGCCCTGGGCTCAGGTGATCCTTCACCTCAGCCTCCCGAGTAGCTGGGAGTATAGTTGTGTGCTACCATACCCAGATAATTTTAATTTTCTTTTTTAAGAGACAAGGTCTCACTATTTTACCCAGGCTGGTTTCAAACTCCTGGATTCAAGCAATCCTCTCACCTCAGCTTCCCTAACTGTTGGTATTATAGGTATAATCCACTGTGTCCAGTTGTTTGTGAGTGTGTCTTTTAAAATGTAATTTCATTTTATGTAATAATGACAGCATGACATATAGAGAAGTAATGAATCTGAGTGCTACTTTCATAATATATCAATCATAACTCTTAAAAGTGTCACAACAATCATTTAGTTACTCAATAAATATTTACTTCATACCTACTTTGTGGCTGGTCTACTTCTAGGTACAATGGTATAGAAGCAAAATATTTGAATGAAATTCATTCTCCAGCTTAAAAGTATTCATTATAATTAGAATAAGATTCTCACATTGCCTACAAGGCCAAATCAATACTTGAGTCTCTGCCTTATCTTTTAGCTGAAGTCCTAAAGATCCCTGGAGCTTTCTATGCTTCAGGCACACTGTTCCACTGCCGTTCTCTTTGATTCTTAATACCTCAAGCTCTTTCCTGCCTTGAGCCATTTGCACAAGCTGTTACCTCTATCTGGCATGTCTTTCCTACAGATCTTACGGTTTCATCTCATCCTTCAGACTGCAGATCAGAGTGACCTCACAGAGAAGTCTGTGGCCGAAAATTGCTCCCAGGCCCGCTCTCCAATCATTATCTCTTATTATTTTCAAAAATTTCTTATCCAGACTCATTGCTATTGAAAATTATTGTATTTATTTTTTAATTTTATATTGCCTTTGGCAACGTGTTCACAGCCTTTCTGATTTTATGACACCATTTGACATCCATATCTCATTTTACTCCCTGCCTTCAGGACCCTGCCATGTGTTTCTGGATCACTTTTGTCTTAGTTATGTCATGGAGCTCAGTACTTTTGTATTGTGATGATCTTTGTATTTGACTATCCCTAGCACTAATATGTGGGCCATTTGATAAAAGGAATTATATATTCCCAGCTGTAACTCCTGAAACAAGACACAACACAGTAGTAGTTTCTCAAAAATATTCATTGAGAAAATTAATAAATTACCTTATTTTAAAATTTGTTCAATACTGGCCACTAAATGCTATATGTTATTTTGACTGTTTCATATAAATAAAGAGGAGAAAAAGAGACAGGTTATACCTCTCTTTTTTCTTTTTAAAAGTGTGTCATGCTCTTACACTAAAATGACCAGTGCCATATTTTTTACAAGCAACTTTTGAATTCTAGGCTAGCAAGTGTTTTACTTTGAGGTCTGCAAATAGGAAAAAAGTAGGAAAAGCTATGAAAATTTGGGGCACCATCATCTGAAATGTCTATTCTGGTTCACATCATTCCCTTAAACTAACAGAGAAAAATCTCTGACATTTCATACAAATGAGCTCACTTACCTACATGGATTAGAAGGTGAAAGAAGGCTTATGTACTGATGAGAGAGGAGGTAGCTGGTAAACAACTAGGCAGACAGAACAGTACCTGGCAATGATGTGACAGATTCCCCACTACCAGGATTGGAAAACAACCAATCAGCTCACAGCTAGTGCTAACCAATTGTCTTAGGTCTATATAGGCTTCAGGCTTTTGCTCTAAATCCGCAACTCCCCTTCAGATCCCCGCCTACTCTGGGACATTTTCTGTCCTCTCAATAAATCCTGCTTTCACACCTTCTTGCCATCCGTGTCCCCTCATTCCTCCTGGGCCAAGACAGGAACCCAGACCTGAAGAGCTGCAGAAGATCATAAGAGCCAATAGAAGGCAAGACTCCGAAGCTGAGACTTAGGGGGCGAGGCTTACCAGCCCACTGAATCAGTAACACTCTCAGGGCTTGTTTTGCCAGCCCATTGGAGCCAACAATCCTGAGGCTTGGTTTGCCTTGCCAGCCCATTGAGCTGATAGTCTTTGGGGCTCAGTTCGTGGGCCCATTTAGCTGACATTCTCAGAGTCCCGGATGGTTGGATAGAAATCCACATCACTGATGTTTAAAATATTATGTATATGTCTGACTTACGTCTACAACCATTTTAATGTGTTTGCCTTCTGTTAGCAAAGAGCAGATTGAATTTCTTCCAACAGTGACATAAACTCACCTCAAATATTGATTATAGCTCTTCAATCGTATGAAATCAAATATGTTCTTAATTTCTCAAGGAGAAGATGCATGCTTGTTGTTTGTTGTACCATATTAGATAATTCCTTGGATTCTGAAAGACTTGTGGATTAGATCTTGGATAAGAATAACAGGATACTTGAAGACATAATTATATGCAAAGAACAAAACATAAACTGTTATTTGACTACGGTTATTTTCATAACAATTCTGTCTCAAAATGCGATTTAAATCCTGAAATGCTTATAAGAAAAACAGAATAAAAAGATTACCAGTTAATATAGCTACAGCCATACTTATAGGAAGCAGTCAAAACAATATATAGTAATTAAGTGGTCAGTATTGTACAGCTTTCTTGTATACCATTAGAGTTAACCACAATGAAAACATCATTGCTTGACTCATGGCTTTCATGTTGCACAAAGAAAAATAATTCGACCTTCATTTTCCAATATTATTCTTCCATGTGTAGCTAAGAATATATATCAACAACATGACTTTCAGAAATGAGATTAAATAAACCATTAAACATGGCCAAGTAGTAAGCAAAAGCATTTCATTCTTCAATTACATTAAAACTAGGATCATTTTTAAAAATTTAATTAAATGAGTTCATCATAACACAAAAGGACAAGCATCTTTCATTTGGCTCAGAATGTCATTTTTTTACAACATATTCTTTACTTGAGAATGATGTGCTCAAGAGCACAGTAAATTTTATGCTCCGGAAATGATATGCATTGGCATAGCTTTTGCTTTCTATTGCTCTTTTTCAAAGCAGTCAAGGCAAGTTGAACTGAAATGAATGTAAGAGAGAAAATTCAGCATCATTCAATGAAAGTTTTCACACGCTACTGTCTGGGATGTTCTTGTAGCAATCTAGGGTGAAATAGGCAGTGTTTTCCATTCTAGCTTCTCTTTCAATATTAGCCTTTGATAGTATTTGAAAGGATGTACTTCAGGATTGACAGCCAGACTTGCTCACATATTCACAGTGGTAGCACCTTGTGTTTATATGGTAAAGTTTTTTACACAGTGAGATAGTCAAAAATTTATATCCACGGTCCTCCAGTGCAGAAAATATGCATACCACATGTCAGTTGGTTATGTACAATTCCCTAACATGGACAGTGCTATTTTATGAGGAGGATGGACTCAGGAGTATTCTGAAATGAAGAGTAAGTGTGACCTAAAAGAAGAACAGGACGGGATGAATAAGGCTGTAGAATGCTGAAATGACCAATAAATTAAAAACTGGTTCATGGATTAAACTATATCTAAGTCAGAATCATGCAACAAATGTAGGCTCATTTCCTTATTATTACCTTCTACATGTTCCTATATATTTATTTGCCATATTCAATCTATTTTGCTTTCCAGATCATTTTGTTTTTTTAGTCTTTTAAAACCAGAGCAAGGATTAGTTCCAGGAAGAGACTCTTTGACTTCCTAACTTCAAAAGAGCAAAGATAATTTTCTAAGACTAAAACTTATGACTTCTGGAGTGTCATATATTCATAATTTTTATTTTAAATTAGTCAAAAGTTGGCATAAATACAAACGGTGCCAAAAATATATATACATTTTAAGAAAGGAAAAATATATAAAAATACCAACAACAAAAGATAAAGACAAGTTGTGTTTGACTTCTGCAATTACAAGAGGTGCTCAAAGTGGTTATTATCAGTGTCCAGACACTTTTGTAAAGCACTTTGAAAAGTAATACATAGATAACATCTCAACATGTACATTCATTTTTTGGCCTTCCCGGTATTTGTTTAGGAACAAGTGAAAACATACAATAAATGAGAACAGTTCCATGCTCCCACACACAAACAAATGCAAGTCGTCAAGATGGGAGAGAACATGAGGCCAGGCTCCCCTACCATGGTGAGGGCATCCTCCCCCACAATGCACCCTAGGAGATATCCCTGCTATATATAAGCCCTCCAAAAGTTTATGATCCAAGAAGAACCCTATTAGAAAACAAAACAAAGACAAATAAACAAAGCACTGTAATTATAACATTTTTTCTGTTGTGTCTGTATGCTGAAGATTATCCTTCTCCATGAGACCTGCATTTGCTTATGGTGATCTCAGTTCAGCTGATGAAGTCATGGTCTGAAAAGTCAAGCATTTCCAGTGGGCGAAGTACAGCTCTAATTACAGTGGCATGAGAGAAAAAAAAAATTGACCTTGTACTAAAATTGATTATTTTTACCCTTCTACAACCTCATGCTCTAGATTTTAATGTAATTCCCCCCAAAATAAAAATATTAAACTCAGATCATGACACTGGTAAGTAATAAGCCAGAAATCTGCCTCTGCGACGGTGACTCCCAAACTTGTTCCCTTTGCATTATCTCATGGCTTCCCATCAGAATCAAGTGCTTAGCATTTTGGGGGAAGAATGGACCCATTTAAGTGAGTAGTACAATTTCACTTCCTAGAAAACTGCATGTGTTTTTTACTCATGACAATGTGCCAAACAATGTAGGGAGTGTACAATCCCCACATTGTAGGATTTATATGTGATACAAAGTGAGACATCTTTATGAGGTCTCAAAATGGAGGCTTTATTTCTCTTCTTTTCTGTAGGCCATGCAATTTTTAAAAATGGTGTTGCATTCAAAAAGGAAAGGGAAGATGAATAAGGTTGATTTTAAGGAACATAATTATATTATAAACTCAAGGTCAGCAACAACAGAACAACAAGAACAATCAGTGCTCTTTTGTGATTAGAACAGAGGTGAAATTTAATATACCTCCTTCCTTCAAAGACCTGCATTTTAAAATAATCATGCTGTTTGGCTAGCATGATAATGTTTTGCTTTAATACATGTATTACTGATATTGTAAAATTCTTTTCATACAGTTATCTTTTAGAAACCCTAATCTCAAAATAATGGATTAAACATTAATGCATTTGGAGAATACAATGTGTCTGATTGAGAAACTTTAAAATGGCTTAATTTAATACAAAAAAGGTGGTGTAATTTTCATATTACTTACAGTTTTATGTTAGCAAAATTCTAACCTAGATTTCTGCATCTAGCACACTCAACATGTTTGATTCTATGGGCATAATCTCAAATCACCAAAGCCTTGGATACTTTCCTATTTTAGCTTTTGTTTAAATTCAATAATGCGAAGAGAAAAGCACAAATGTGCATTTTTTTTTTTTAAATTGGAATCTCACTCTGTTGCCCAGGCTGGAGTATAGTGGCACACTCACTGCCACTGCGGCCTAGACCTGCTGGCCTCAGGAGATCCCTGTGACTCAGCCTTCCAAGTAGCTGGAACTACAGCTGCTCACCACCATGCCCAGCTTATCTATCTATCTATCTATCTATCTATCTATCTATCTATCTATCTATCTATTTATTGTAGAGACGAGGTCTCACCAAGTTGCCCAGGTTGGTCTCGAACCCCAGTATTCAGGCAATCCTCTCACCTCAACCTCACCAAGTACTGCGATTACAGGCTTGAGCCACCACGCCCACCCAAGCAAACTTTCAAAACATAAAATTCTGAGTCTGTGTCCCATCTCACTTGACAGACATTGAAATAAGTGTAACATTAGTGTAGGAGTGCACACTTTCTATAGTAAACACAGCAAAAGTTACAGCTTTTCCCTCAGCATGGGTGGAACAAGAGGAATGTAAGGAAATGTAGAGAATTTGTGAGGATCAATGAGAAATGCATAAAATTACTTTGTAAGTTCTCTCCATATTAAATTTCCATATTATTATTGTCATTTTTACAGGCTCACTCCTGTAATCCCAGCATTTTGGAAGGCCAAGATGAGAGGATTGCTTGAATCCAGGAGTTCAAGATCAGCCTAGGCAACAGAGTAAGACCTTGTATCTACAAAAAAATTTTTAAAAGTATCTGATCAGGGTGATGCTCGCCTATAGTTTCAGCTACTTGAGAAAGTAAGGCAGAAGGATCACCTGAGCCCGGGAGTTTGAGGCTGCAGTGAGCCATGACTATGCCACTGCATTCCAACCTGGATGACAGACTGAGACTCAGACTCAAAAAAAAAAAAAATTATATGTGTCTGTAAAGCCCACTATACCACTGATCAACTTTCAGATGCTATCAAGTAAACTAAAATAAGATTGCTTTGATCTAAACTTCAGTGTTTATACCCTCAAGATAAACAGGAATCTAATTTTCTACCAATGAATGATTTTTAAAAATGTGAAAGATTTATTTTTGCAAATTGATCATCTTCCTCCCATCTCACTTGACAGTCATCGAACTAAGTTTCACATTAGTGTAGGAGTGCACACATTCTCTAGTAAACACAGTGAAAGTTATAGCTTTTCTCCCAGCGCAGGGGGAGCAGGAGGAAAGTGAGGAAATGTGGAGAATTTGTGAGGATCAATGAAAAATGCGTAAAATTACTGTGTAAATTATTATTTCCATATTAAATTTCCATATTAATTTTGTCATTTTTAAAAATATTATTGCTACTACTACTACTACTACTACAGTTAGTATTGAGGTTTGGTGGAGCCTGAAGAAATCTAAAAGATCCTGTTTGTTCATGAGAGGAGGTACAGTGCTATGGATTGATAACAGGATTTGTATGTATCACAGAGATTGATGCTTACATTTAGGCTTATAGTCAATAACTGTGTGCTTTGGGGGAAAATTATTTTAATTATCTGTGTCTCAAGTTTCTCATCTGTAAAATGGGAATGAAAAGTGTGTCTGGATTATTACATTTCTGCTCATGATGGAGTTTGTGGTACCAGAGTTCCCTTCCTATTATTAAAAAAAATGGAAATTATACATGAAGTAACTGTATTCAGATATTAGAACAAAACTATATGCTCATCAAGAAAGTAGCAAATGTGCTGAGACATACAACTGTGCCAGTTTTTTGCCTGGATGTGCCTTCCAGAGTACAGAACAGGGGTAAGGAACTCATGCTAATGCCATTCTTGCTCGGTTGAGGATTCAGCAAGCAGAGATTAGAGAAGCTGATTGAGCTGAAATTTGTATGGCAGAATCAGAGAAGGGGCCACATAGAGAAAGAGCACCATATTTGCAAAAGGAGGTGTCATCAAATCTTTTACTACAAAGCTGTCACATGTGATGAGACTCCATGAGGTTATGCAAAAGATACATTACTGGGGCAGGAAAGCTTCCTGTGCCCTTTAGCTGAAAAAATTCTCAGAGCTAAAGAGAGATGGAAGACATGTGGGCTCATATGTACTGGAGTAGAGATGTTCTATGGAACATCAAAGACATTCAGGAAAGACTGTTGAGGAGTCATGCTTTAGCAGTAGAATTAAACTAGCCCTAAAGGGAATTCTACTCAAAATTTGTCTCAGGCAAGCTTCGAAGAATGTTTTCAAATGATCAACCAGTAAATAGCTTTACTGAGAGAATTATATCAAACTTCTAAAGAAGAAAGAGTATACATAATATGCTTTATCAAAAATAGGACAGAATAAGATACTTCTCAACTTAGTTTATAGAGTCAGCATTGCCTTAAGATCACATCAAGCAAAATATTTTTTAAAAAGAAAAAATGGAGAAGATATCACAAGTTAAAATGAAGCAACTTATACCATTTTCGGGGATGTCACAGAAACTAGGATAAAAATGGGTTGCAGTAATTTAGCCTAGTAGTCCCTGAAACGTTTATGAAAATTGAATATTTCCCAAATTGATTCATTTAGTTGCTACATAGTTGAGTGTTTCTTAGATTCAAAATAATTCAAAGTGAATACACAGATTAAAAAGCCATAGACAACACCTTCACAAATTTTATAATCTGGAAGCAGATAAGAAACACAACCTCTATGGCATTGTACTATGTGTGAACTTCTATTGCCGGTATTTGTTCACTAACCGGAATCTTATGAGATTTTCATTTCAAAGATGTAGGAAACTATAAAACAAGATAAGATATGCCTTTTTTTTTGAGAAAAGAATTAGCAAAATGTGAATGGAATTAGTCAGCGAAGATCTTTTAGTATGTTTAATAGTTGATTAAGACTATGAAAGTTGTAAATAATTTTAGCTGGCTACATTTTTGTTAGCAGAAACAGCAATGAAAAGAAGAGAGAAGGTTGGTGAGTTGTTTTATTGAGGAAGCTGAAAATAAATTAGTTTGGAGGAAGTGCTGTGTAGATCTGGGGACTAGGAGTAAATTGGGTTGTGAAGAAAGGTTAAGGCCAGAGAGTGATAAATCGTGACTAGCATGCTAGGTGTGAGTCTATCCTATTAATATCGAGGAGAACACATAATAAAAGTAGTACTTCAGGGTCTGTATCTGGCAGCCATATCAGCAGAAATTTGACAGTCAAAGAGAATGGTGGCTATCATAGTAGAATCACTCACTCATCCATCTATCCATTCATTCACTTACTCACTATTTATTATCTTCTCTGTATCCTGCACTGTGGAAACCAGTAGGTTTAAGACAACAACAACAACAACAACATGAAATTTCAGCCCTCCCATATTTGCTTTCTGGAAGGAAATAATGGCATTAACCAAATAACTGCAAGAATGATGAGTTTAAAAACCTTGGTAAACAAAGGATGCTCTGGAAGTTACTATGAATGGAAGTGTTTAGGGAAGTGTATCTTCCACTTCTTGCCATGAATGGGACTCCCTTTTCAAACCCAAAAGGGATAAACAGAAGAAAGAAAAACAGCAAATCACCCTCTTGCTAGCTAGAATTTGGCCACGACCTCCCACCCCATAACACTATTTTAAGGCAGATAACCCTTAGGCAACCAAGACCATATCACTTCTCTTCATGAACCTTCTCTTGTTCATTTCTGTTTTGTCTTCTAATGTTCGGGTGAAGGTAAGAGTGAACATAACTAAAGGGGAATCAGAGGTGTGGCCTAAAAACAAAACGAGAATGAGAAGAGGAAGTAAGAGAAGAAGAAGAGAGAATAAACGACAGAGAGAGAGAGAGAATAGGACCAACACAAACACAAGATGAAAAGAACACATTTTATATAAGAGAGCTCTGAATCATTTTAGTACTCACCACAAAAGCTCTTACTCCTCAGCATCATTATCCTATAATGTTTTTTACTGTAAACGCCATCAGTTCTTTCTCTTTTTGGAAGTAAAATACAGAGGGCTTGAACTCTGCTACAAATCAAAATTTGCCATTACTGAGCCTGACCAAAACTTCAGAAATGGAAGTGTGTGTGTGTGTGTGTGTGTGTGTGTGTGTGTGTGTGAACAAAAAGAAAGGAATTGATTGATACTACAAGCTAATAAGGACTGGAGTTTGAAGCATTCATTATAAAAATTAGTATAATCATTAATAACACAAGGGACATGGGTACAATAGACAGGATACTACAAGTATTCAATGACTTGAGGATGTTGGATATGTTGAATCGGAGGTACCAGTGTAGTAGCAAGTTGGAGTCGTAAGGTCAATAATCGAAGAAAAGGAGACGTGTTTTATGTGAACTGTTGGTACTGAATATATAGATTTGAAAATGACTTGCTTTGAGGTGACTATAGACACCTTGGAAAGCGAACAGTGACAAGCTTCATGTTAGAGGAAGTGAAAGAAAACTTGGGATAAAGTTCAGAGGTAAATCTGACATACAGAGGAGTGAAATTGAAGATGAGCCAGCTAAAATTTGGGAAGGGTGGTGGTAAGTGAGAAATAAGAAAGAAAAGCATTTCAATTGAGGCATACTTTAAAAACCTAAAATTAATTATAAAGAGATCAAGGAAGAAAGGAATTAAAACATAAGTTATAGAATGTATAAGCAAAATAATTTGATAATATAGCAGGGTAGAAGATATGTTCAGGGTTGAGAGTTGAGTGATTAAATGGGAGAAGGGGACATAAAAGTGTTAAATTGTATTAATTACTTCTAAGTGAGAAGGGAACTAAGATGAGGCAACCGACACTTATAGAAATAATCGCCAGCCAGTCTCGGTGGCTCAGCCTGTAATCCCGCGCCTTTGGGAGGCTGAGGTGAATGGATTGCCTGAGCCCGCGGGTTCGAGACCCGCCTGGGCAGTGAGACCTCATCTTTACAATAAATCAAAAAATCAGCCGGGCGTGGTAGCGCATGCCTGTGATTCCGGCTACTCTGAAGGCTGAGGTGGAAGGATCGCCGGAGTCCAGCAGGTGGCTGCGGTGGCCGGGAGTGGCCACTGCACTTCAGTCTGGGCAACAGAGTGAGACTCCAACTCAAAAAAAAAAAAAAAAAAAGAAAGAAAGAAATAATTGCCTATTTATTTAGTTTTTTTCTATCTTGCATAATGCTCACACGATAAACCTTTGGTAAACCTTTGCAGGAGCTACAGGGTTATTTTAATTTTGTAACAATACCTCATCTTTGAATTATCTGAGTGGTTTTCATTATAAACTTTTGATGCAAATTTTAATCGGCTGAATATATACAGTCTTAGGAAAGTTCATTTGTTTTTAAGGAATCCTTTAATAGCTAACTACAAAAAATATAAAAAGGATTAAAGTTGATATATCTTATGGCTCAGAAAATGCAGAGCTAACTGAAAATAGGAAAGACCTTAACACATGAAAATTGTCATAAAAATAAATTATCTCAGTGACTGTGCATTCAGAAGGAAGTAAATAATGCTATTCACTCATAAGAACACATTTTAAACTGGAAAAAAAATAGAAACATCTCCCATTAAGAAAGATAGCCTCTTATGTTCTTGAAATATAGACACACTAAATTGTGTAAAATCACAACACTGTCAGCAAGTCTTGAAAACTCACGGAGGCCATGTTTACATAATGATTATAGTAGAATCCAGGATCAAAGATTATGTTGTGTCCCTGCCACCTATTCTCATTCTACTACAAGATATGGAACTAAAACAGATAACAGATCAACAGATTTCATCTATGGTTTTCTGGAATCAGAAAAGTCTGGTACACAACTCACATCCACAAGAAGATAAACATACTCAACAGGGTCACTTATTTACTTCACTACAGTTCAGAAGAATAAAGAGAGCATAGACCCTTTACTCTCTATCTGATATTTTCCCTCAGAAGCCCTACCCCACTGTGTCGCTGAAAGAAAGAAAACCAAATTTACTTAATTCGATAATCTTAGTTTGAGTCAATAACAGTAAACCACCCTTGAAGTAATTTCATTTCTTCAGTTAAAAGTTTTTCTTTCAGATTTCTCTCTTCCCTTTTGAGAGAGTGCAATGACTTATGCAATCTCACATCAGCAGAGGAGATGCATGCTGCGAACCCACACTGCGTCCCATGTACCCTCCAGGGTCTTGACTGTGAAGGGGCTTGGACTGGTCAGATCATTGCTTTAGTGAAGTGTGACTAATTGCATTTCACTCTTTGTGTGTCATGTGGTGGCAGCCATTTCCAGAGACTATAGCTACAGTTATTTGTCCCAAGTCTCAAAGTTTGTATCTGCAGAGCCCTGTCAGAAAACTGAAAGTCTAACAGATCACGTACTGTCCCTTTTATCACTTCTGCACCCTCTCGTGGGGGATACAGGAACTCCTAGAACCTTAGTCCAGGTACAGGCCTGGGGAAACAGGAGTATTAAAGTGCATTTATCTGCTTGCCTCTGGCCAGCACATCTGACCAGTACTTTTATACCACAGTGGCACACTGGATCTGAAACCTTTGCCTAGGGTTAGCAGCTCCTAACCCACAATTCCCAAGGAATCATACCACTCGCCACAGTGTTCTCAGGCTTTAACTGATGAGTTCGGATGTTTCTCAAGGCTCTCACCTTCAGGTTTGGATACCAAACAGAAAGAAGTGAATGTAGCTTTGGTCCTAAAACTACCTTCTCAACCTTAGGACAGCAAGACTTATGTCCTAACAATCACAGACAGATGGCAGATCTTCTCTGCAATGTGAAAGAAAAGCTGTATCTGGCATTTTATCAGCCTTATTTCTTCATAGACTAAAAGATTTTAGAGAGTTGTGTGTCTCTGGAGGAGCTTAAATACCTAGACCATTTTTTTCCAGAAAAAATCTCTTTTGAACATCATTAACTGAATACAATGATAATTCTTGCATTTCTTTTACATTCATGCTGCATCAACTGTTAGTCTTGATGTACAAATCCAAAGGAATGCCTTGCTTCTAACTGACTATCGAGACTAAGGGGAACGCATACTGAAAAAGAATTGATGAGTAGCTCACTGAATAGTTCTGGCGCAAGGCTACTCGTGAAGTAGTAATCCAGATTTTAGCCTGAGCTCTAATCATCAGAAGGCTTTGCTGGAGCAGGAAGATCCACTTCAATGCTCATTCACATGGCTTTTTGCAGGAAGTCTCTCTCCTCGCAGGTTGTTGGTCAGAATCCTTAATTTCTTACCATATGGGCCTCTCCACATGAGACGTAGGAAAGATGGAGTATTCTCACAGTACTGGAAGAGAGGATATGGAGAAGACTGCACACTTTGTTTTTCTGTTTGTTTTTGAGTTGGAGTCTCACTATGTTGCCCTGACTGGAGTGCAGTGGCACGCTCACGGTCACCCCAGCATCCACCTGCTGGGCTCAGGTGATCCTTCTGCCTCAACCTTCCAAATAGCCGGAACTACAGATGTGTGCTACCACACCTGACTAATTTTTTGATTTATTGGAGAGATAAGGTCTCACCACGTTGCCCAGGCTGGTCTCGAACCCGTGGGCTCAGGCAATCCTCTTACCTCAGCCTCCCCAAGTGCTGGGATTACAGGATTGAGCCACCACGCCCAGCCATCTGCACACTTCGTATGACCTGGTCTCAGAACTAGGCTATGACTCTCACTACTGTATTCTACATGTCAGAAGTAACTTATTAGGTCCAGTTCACAGTGGGGGAGGGGGGGCAGAGTAGAACTAAGCTACATCTTTTGAGAGGGCGACTGCTGAAGAAAATGTGTATGTATTTGAAAACGATCACAGCTTCCCACAGGAACTAACCCTTTGTCAAAATATTGCAAATTATTTTCAAGGTGCTCTCCTAGAACCAGAGGTTAGTGTGTGATCAGATCAGGTTAGTGACTTTCCATCCACTGAACAATGATGGCCCTTCACAGAGCCTGCTTCTAAAGATGTTTCATTCTTCAACCCAAGAGGTATAACCTGTTTTATTTGCCATAGTCCTCTTACAAATAAACTATAGTCTCTCCCACCAACATTTATACTTTGATGCACTCTGATGCTCTCCCAAATCAACTTATTTGTTGACTATATATTTTCTGTGCCTGAAATACATTTTTAAATAATTTCCTAATCTTATTATTTATTCTTAATCTTTGTGTATAAAAATCCTGATACATCTCTGAAAATAGTCCTAATGTTCTTGCCTATTAATGCTTTCTGTTTTAAGAATATTTTGCACTGCCCTCTATACCCACACATGCCATTAGCCCATCAGCCATTCCCATGGCAACTAGCTTCACACAGACATAACCTGACAGCACCACCCCCTTAGCTGTATCAGTTACCTTAAACTTTCCCTCCAAGCTTCTCTGACACAGGACACCTGGAGGAACCAATCTGGTTACTCACTCATGTGCAATCAGGAAGTATAAAGGAAGTTAAGGCACGAGTGGGCAATTATTGATTAGGGGAAAGCAGTTCATATTACGTTCTGACTTCTTTTGTCCTTCAAACAGACAATTCTGGGACATAATCTTCACATCTTCACAGAAGGTCCAGGCAAAATCAAGTCAACGTGCCATCAATAGTGACCGATTCAAGAAGGCGCTCTGGAATTAGTTTTTCCTCTTTTTTGCATTTCGTCTGTCTGGACTGCCACTCTTCTTCCCTGAGATTATGTCTGAAAATAAACTACCTGTCTACTAGAAATTATCTCAGCCTCTGTTTCCAGGTGGACTCCATGACTATGATATTCTCCCTAAAGATTTCAGTGAAAAGCAATCACTTCTTTCTTGTCTATTACAGGATATTTCATGTTTCTCTTATTATGCCTGTGTACTTGGCTGTAAAGTTCCTTAAAGTGGAAATTGTGTGCTATTCATCTTTATAGCTATGATACTACCATAGTATTTTCCATATAGTAGGTTTTCAATTATTTCTTGAAGAAAGACATATATTTTAAATTCCTTAAAAGTAGATGACATGGCCAACACATATAGCACGTTGTCTGCAAAACTCGATAAGTACATTCCTTGCGAAATGTGCACTATAAACATTTGGTCAGTGAGACAATTCGAATTCAAATGGTTTAAAACTAAATTCTGAAAAGATATGTAAACCCTACCAATCTGAGTTTGGGAAAGTATCTCTTCTAAAAAATTATAACGATAGAGTTATTAGGAACTTTCGGGTATCCTGTGGACTTATGAAGCTTAAATATCTTGGGAAGATATCTGAGGCTGTGTCTATGTGGCATTAGGAAAAAGAAAATATCTTAGAAAATAATCTGATTATTATAAAAATAAAAAGCATCACATTAACATAGAAACCAGCCGTATTGCTTTTCTTTACCCTATTTCATAATATTCTGCAGTAATAAGGGATGGCTCCTGGCCAAAATATCCTATTTATCTATTGGTTGATCAGGTTTCTTAAATTCCCACAAAGTGAATATTTTTCATGTTTAAGTAACCATAAGTTGTAGTTGTTTTCCCTGCTCCCATTTGATTTTCTTGAAATTAATTTCAAGAAATTAAGGCAGTCAAAATAAATTTAAATGCATATTAGATTAAGTCATAGCCCAGCATTAAACAGGTGGATGTTAGAACCTATCCATCTTCTCACCCTGAACTACCCAGCCTCGTGTAATCAGATGCTTATTTACCACTCCCACCTTTCCTGGCATTCTTGCTCTTGGTTACTGTATTAGTAACGTGGCCTTTCATTCTCTAATTTTCAAGCCCTTTCTCACTTCCAGGGCTTCATCCTACTTCCTCCTATCTGGAACACTTCTCCTATCTTTTTGAGTGTCGTGTCTGAGCCAGTATTATTCAGGCCTCGACTGAATGTTATCTCTTTCAGATAACCTGTGTTATCTGACAACCATGTGTAACATAATTACACTCAGCCATTTTTTTCATAGCACTTTCTGCATTATGACATTAGTATATATACTTATTTATATCAGTTTTTTTTTGTCTCCCCAATCCCATCTTCTCCTTACCCTTCCCCCTCCCAATCCAAGAGAACATGGACCTTGTCTTTTCATTCATTGATACATTCCTTGTGATCTGACCTTAGCAGTAGTATTCAATAAATCTATTTAATAGACGAACAAGAAATCGTATATAACATGCTAGAAAAAGCATGAGGTTGGAGTCAGACTGTCTGGCTTTAAATTGCAGCTCCGCTGCTCACCCCAGTGACAACATAGTTGACCTTACTGTGCCTCAGCACAATGAAAATGATGAAAAAAACCCACTTCATAACATTGTGTTAAGTTCAAATGTCTAGAGCAGAGCACCGAACAATAAGCACTAAATAAGCATTAGCAATTTTGCAGGATGGTTATAAAAAGAAAAGAAAAGAAGAACAAAGAAGAGAAACCCAAAAAGGATAACATAGCTGTATTTAATGAGACGGCACTTACCTGTATCTCCCCCACTCATTTGTAAAATTAGGGACTCTACGAGTCAGAGTGTGAGGAGAAAGGGAGAGGAGTGGTGGTGGGAGGGGAGAGTGGTTCTTTGCTCCTTCCTGTGAGAAAGGAAACCGATAAACTCCTCCTTCAGTGGGGCTCTTGAGGAAATTGACCGATCACATGATAATTTGAAATGGCTAAGGAAAAAACGTCTGGGAGGCATGAATTGATTTTCAGTTTTTATTTATTTTTTTAATTTATTTTTATTTTTGAGTTGGAGTCTCACTCTGTCGCCCAGACTGGAGCGCAGTGGCCGCTCCCGGCCACCGCAGCCTCGGCCTGCCGGGCTCCGGCGATCCTTCCGCCTCAGCCTTCCGAGTAGCCGGAATTACAGGCATGCGCTACCACGCCCGGCTGATTTTTTGATTTATTGTAGAGATGAGGTCTCACTGCCCAGTCGGGTCTCGAACCCGCGGGCTCAGGCAATCCACTCACCTCAGCCTCCCAAAGGCGCGGGATTACAGGCTGAGCCACGGAGCCCGGCTGATGAATTGATTTTCATGAAGCATCACATCTTAATGGCATGGAGGATTCCTCAGAAAGAAGGAGCAAGGTAAGAAGATACTAGCATTTATTAAACTGAGCTCATGAAAACATTGGATTGAATTCCAAAATATGCTTTGTACAACTAAAAAAAAAAAATTAAACTAGAAGCAATCAATATGATAAATTAAAATTTTTGTTTTGTTTTTCCAGATTTTTTCGAAATTAGGACAGCAAGATCAAATCAGTAATAGAAAACAAGATAACATATTTTATACATCTGATTTTTAATTTTGAAATTCCAGATACACACCGTTTTAGTACAGAACCAATAGGAGATATGTGTGTGGTGTGTGTGATTTAGACACACACACACACACACACACACACACACACACACACACACACACACACACACCACATACCCAGAGAGAGAGAGAGAGAGAGAGAGAGAGAGAAGAGAGAAATTATGAGAATTGGTTCACAAAAAGTCCCACCATCAGCCATCTGTAAGCTAGGAAACCTGCCTCAGGCCCAGATAGTCATTTATTTCTTCAAGAACAGATTTATCCTATTGGAGAATTGTATTAGAAATCAAAATCTGCTAGGTGTAGTCATTGCTATTAAGGTATCATTGATTCTAGAATTCAGGATAAGATAATGTGTGTGTGTGTGTGTGTGTGTGTGTGTGTGTGTGTGTGTGTGTGTGTGTATGCACTAGCCTATAAATTTGCAATCATGCAGATATATCAAGCTTTAATCTGTTATGGTGTGGATACTGTTAGATTCTTCCTTTACTTATCTATAACCTCCCACCATGACAATGAGAAACTTTATCCTCACAATATGTCATTTATTAATTTAATTGTTCAATTACAGTATACATGTAAAGCATTATTAGAATTGTTAACTTAGGTTTTTCTTGCGTTAGTAATACGGTTAGATTATTTTGTCACACTCGGTATTATATCTTGCAATCTTTCTATATCTAAGTTATTTTTTTAACTTGCACAGATAAAAGTTTACTGTGGGCTGTAAAGTTCTATAGGTTTAAACAAATGTGTAGTTTTATATATCCATCATTATAGCATCAAATAGAATAGTTTTACCTCCCTAAACATTTTCATTCCCTAAGCTTCACATTTAACCCTCTTCTACTACCAAACTCCTGACAACCACTAATCCACTTACTGTTTATACAGTTTTATCAGTTTTTGAGTATCATATGACTGGATTCATACAGTATGCTGTCTTTTCAGACGGGTTTCATTCACTTTGCGATATGTAGTAAAGATCCATCAATGTCTCTGTATGACTTGATAACTCACTACTTTTTATCACTGAATAGTGTTCCATTGTACGGTTATACAATATTTTGTGTATTCATTCACCTAGACTCCTTCCAGTTTTTTATGATTATGATTAAAGTTGCCATAGACATCTGTGTATAGGTGTTTTTTTTTGTTTTTTTTTGTTTTTTTTGAGTTGGAGTCTCACTCTGTCGCCCAGACTGGAGTGCAAGTGGCCGCTTCCGGCCACCGCAGCCTCGCCTGCTGGGCTCCGGCAATCCTTCCGCCTCCGCCTTCCGAGTAGCCGGAATTACAGGCGCGCGCTGCCACGCCCGGCTGATTTTTTGTAGAGGTGAGGTCTCGCTGCCCAGGCGGGTCTCGAACCCGCGGGCTCAGGCAATCCACTCACCTCAGCCTCCCAAAGGCGCGGGATTACAGGCTGAGCCACCGAGCCCGGCTAGGTGTTTGTTTTTGAATGTATATTTTCAGATCACTTAGGTTAATATACAGAAACTTGATTGCTGAATTGTATGTTAAAATTATATTTTGCTTTGTAAGAAATTGCCAAAGTGCCATGGCTATACTAGTTTGCATTTTCACCAGTAATGATAAGAATTCCTACTGCTCTATATCACCACCAGCATTTGTAATTGTCAGACTTTTTAGATATTTTGCCATTTAATAGGTATGTATGATATCTCATTGATGGTTTTTTTTTTTTTTTTGAGTTGGAGTCTCACTCTGTCGCCCAGACTGGAGTGCAGTGGCCGCTCCTGGCCACCGCAGCCTCGCCTGCTGGGCTTCGGCGATCCTTCCACCTCAGCCTTCCAAGTAGCTGGAATTACAGGCATGCGCTACCACGCCCGGCTGATTTTTTTTTTTGATTTATTGCAAAGATGAGGTCTCGCTGCCCAGGCGGGTCTCGAACCTGCGGGCTCAGGCAATCCACTCACCTCAGCCTCCCAAAGGCGTGGGATTACAGGTTGAGCCACCGAGCCCGGCTCTCATTGTTGTTTTATTTGAGGTTTCCCAAATGATGTTGATGTTAATTTAATTTTTCTATTGAGAATCTTTTCATACATTTACTTGGTATCTATCTCTAGATCTTCTTTGTTGAGGTGCTTGTTCAGAACTTTTGCCCATAATTTAATACTTTAATTTATTTTTGAGTTTTCGGAGTTCTCTGAACATTTATCTACATGTAAATCTTTCATCATATATATGTTTTGAAAGTATTTTCTCCTAGTCAATGACTTATTTTTTATTATCTTGGCAATGTCTCTCACAAAAATTTTGACAAAGTCCAATACTTTTTTATAGGTCATGCTGTTTTTGTTGCAGCATAAAATTAATCAACAAACTTAAAGTCATATAATCTCATATATTCTATTTAAGAAATTTGATATCCTTTTATTTTATATTTAGGACAAACATTTCTTATGTCAGTTACACCTCAATACAAATAATTTAGTTTGTTTGTTAGGGGATGTTTTGTTGCTGTTATTACTAAGGTAAGTCTTTCTTTCCAAGACTTTTTTTTTTTCTAACTGCTCAGTCCCCAGCTAAAGGCAGACTGTTTCCTGATCTGAGTTAGTCTGAGCAAGGCAATACCAAAACTCTGGCAACATTTTTCTCCTTCCCTTGGTTCTGATAACTTCCAGGACCAAGCCTCATCTTGGTATTATGAGACCCTGGATTTCTAGTTTGCTATTTCCATGCCTCAGGGTATAGATATTTCTGAGTCTTTGGTGAATTTGAAGTCTCCTGAAATCTTAGGTTGATTTCCTTTTTTTTTTGAGACTGCATTACGAGAATGAAAAGCAGAAGGTGGTGGTTGGTTGTACATGGCATATGCTCAAAGCCTTAGGAGCCATCATGTTTGAGGCACAATACTAACATAGGTTTCATGTCAAAATGTATCTTTTATAAAGTAGCTCAATTTCATTATATAAACGAAAATACCTTTGTTCTGTGGAATCTTACTTAAACAATGGATACTGGGAAACCGGATTAATAGACTACTTGGAAACCACAGCACAGTTATCAGAAATGCAGGCAGGTGGACATAGCTGACATTTGAAAAACTGGATTTATTATACAGTCAATTTTAAGGTTGAAGTACTCTCCTTTGGGTTGGAATTCAGGTTTTGTTAATTAAAAACTCATTTATCTAAATTGTATCGGGTTTCACACAAATCTGAAATGTGAGCACGTGCAAGTGATATTGGCATTCTAAAGCCCAGACTGCATAGAAATTGGTGCTTTTATTTTTAGAAGTGCCCTTGGTTTAGACCTCCCTATGAGAGAAATAAGTATACAATGGAGACAAAATAAAGCCCAAATAATCGTCATCTAAGAAGACAGATAATTTTTAGAGGAAAGTGTACACCAGCATATTGCTAAATTCTTATCCTAAATTATTTTGCAGTGAATATTTGAAAACATTATGATAACTGAAATATCTGACACCAGATTTATGGGTTTGTAACTCAACTCCCAAAATGACTGAATCATTGATCTTGTATAAGTCACTTAATCTCTCTGTTTCTTATCTTATTAATTTATGTGTAATCATAGTGGATCTAATACTGCCTCTGCTCACAGTAAAATACCCCACTGGTTTAATTTAATGCTGCTGTGCTAAGGATGAGGCTCTTCCTTCAGCCCCATCTTCATCAGGATGTCCAACTTCCCTAACAGCTCTGTAGGGTGAATTTACAAGTGTCCAGGACTGTTGAAGATCAGCTATTTACCACTGATAGCTTGAGAGAGGGGGGTCCACAGTTCACCATAGTATTTCATCTTGAAAGTTGCTCCAAATCATCTAGTCTTTCCTGTTTGGTTTTAAGTGTCACATCCTTTTTTCCCTCATTTCCACAGATCAGTTTTAAGAAAAAGTGTGACAATGCAATAAGAACCACCTTCTTCCCTTTAAACTGGCAGTTTCTCTTAATCTTTCTTTTTCTTCTTCAATATAGGGAGGAAAAGTGACCTTTGAGTTATAAATGTGAGAAAAGAGAACTGATTACATAGGGAATTAGAGAAAATAACTCGATTAATTAATATATCAAGGTATAATTTTACTATATGTTACTACCCAAAACCCATTGGGAACTCTTACATAGTCAGAGTTCAAGAGAATTATGTTACTACCTAATCATATCACCACTATTATGATAACACAGAAAATTGTACTAATTTTTGACGTTCAGAAAACATTATAAATAAAAACTCTTTGCTGGAAAGACAAAAAAAAAGCTCTCTTGATCATTTGAGACAGTGACCAACAATAAAGAGACCAAAAGAGAGAGTGACACAAAGGATAGAAGGAAAAAAAAATCAGAAGAATATTTCTTAATATATTCTTAGACTGGCTTATATTTTTCACTGAATGTCAGTACCTTGATCTCAGATCCAGAAATAACAGAATCAGTTCTGCTCAGGAGCCCACATAAATTTTGCCAAGTGCCAAAGAAAAGTTGCTCAATGAACAGCAAGACAGTCAACTCACATCTCTCTCACATCAGTCTTGACTTTAGATGTTGGTATTTCCAGAACCTGGATAATTCTGGATGTGTCAGATGATGTACAGACAAGGGCTAAATGTAGGATCCAGGTGGGGTGACCTCTGACGTTTCCTTTCAGCTCAAATAATTTCCAAGTCTTTTGTGGATAAAGCAAGTGTAATAAATAGAAGTAAAACTATCTCACACTATTAGCTAATGTTTATAAGCCAGAAAAATAATGTAGTCAAAAGATTTATCCTTACTTAAATATTTGATCTATTTTGAAAGTCATGTTCTATTTTTTAAGCTGTATTTGGGTCAGTTTTATATGTTGCATCCATAAGCTAGCATTATTCATTTTACTCAAATTATCAAGCTCACACCTTTTCCTTTAATTTTTATGAGCCTCTGGAATAGTTTCTGAAGTTACCTTGAGGCTATAGTGACTTAATCATATTTTTATTTGTTTTCACTAAATATGCAGAATTTTAGCACTGAAACTCAGTTTGAATTTTACATAATAGTGTATTTGTATATGCTTCATATGTTAATTATTATACTATCATTCTCCTTGCTATAATTAAAGTTAGCAGTTTATTTTGAAATTCTATTTTCTAAGTCTTATAACATTACAGTAAATAGTCCCTAAAATTAATATTAACCTAACCAGTTATTTACATTTCTTTTCTATATATTAAAATACAAATTTATTAGTGTGTGTGTATTTTCCCCAAACATAAGAATGGTAAGAAGTTTAGAAAATTTTATATTTTTGTCTTATTTGTATGTTTTAGCCTCAAGCTGAAGTTTACTCCAGTTTTTATAAGTATTGAACATTTTCATTAATAGTTGCTTTTTTCTTTGCTAAAAGTAGCTTGAGTCATATATATCTGAAGTAACATTTTCTATATCAAAACCTGTCATGTTAAATCGCCTCTAGCATTTTATGATTTGTGTGGGCTCTGAACAATTCAACTAGTTTTGAGTGGTCTTGTAGTAGAAACAGGCGTTTTCAGAACTTTGATAAGCAAGTGCCAACACCAGTATTGACCCAGTTAATAATAATTTTACGGGCTCAAGAGCAATGCCAATGCATACATATCACTTACTTTCCAAAACATAAACTATATCCACTCTTTTTTCTAAGTTCACATTCCTTACCTTTGAAGGAAATAGTATAAAAATAATTTATGACCACATGGATGGGTTATCAAGAGACCGAAGTTCTAGCTGACAATGTGACCAAGGATAAGTCTCTGGATTTCTTTGGAATTCAGGTCATAGTACACAAGTTTTGATAAGATCATTTTTAAATCTTCTTTTGTTTTATGATTGGGAGATTCTGACATATGCCTAAATCCCAAATTTGTTCTGATTAACTCTATCACTTAGCCAATTAACTTTCTTGGGGTTATATTTTGCATCTGTGAAACAGAAAGGAGTATTTAGTTTCCATAGGCATTTTTGGTTATAACATCAAAAGATTATGTTACCAGATTCATATACAAGAATGAAACCACAAATGAAGGCATGTTGAATGAATATATTATGTTATATTTTTTCCTAAATTCCTATTAAATGACCCCAAAGGATGTTTACAAGGTAGAAAGTAACAAGGACAAAGAGAATGAAAGAAGACACAAACAATAAAATTGGGAAGCTGGAAAGCAGGACAAGGTGACTGATTTGGTGCACTCAAGAAAACTGAATCCGAAGGCAACAGTGAACACAACAGAGAAACAATCATATTTTTTCCGTGTACCCTTAAGATAGGACTATAAAAGTCTGATTGAAAATCACTGTATGGTAAAGGTAGATTTCCACATACTCTTCCCACTCTTGCAGCTGCAAAATGGCTTTTGCTCTATCAGAAAGGGATTGAGGCTCTAAGTTTCTAAAATGGGTCAAACTAAATGTTTCAGGACTAGAAGAGAGCAAAGTTGAAGGTTGAGGTTTATACAGAAAAGAAGTAAAAATGCACATACTGATTGTTGAGTTCCCCAACCTTTTTCCTTTGGCCCCTAAAAAACTAGCAGTTGGGCAGAAAATTGAAAGGAAGAATCCTCAATTATTTCAAAGGTAACTTAGCATTTGAGGAATGCACCTAATATGAAACATAGAAGGTAAAACAAACACTAAAAACAGAGTGAAAAGGTAACTTAGAGGAAATGAATACTAGATAATGAGGGAAAAAACCCTCCAAAATTACAAATTTTTATATCTCCAGAAATAAATTTAAAAAGCATAGTATCCATTAAACAAGCGCAGGATGCTATGAAAAAAGAATGTTTTGAGACAAAAATCTTCTTAAGAATTAAAAAATCTCAGTGGAAAGATTAGAAGTTAAAATTGAAGTGCATACTAAGATATAGACCAAAAGGGTTAAGAGAAGTAAGCAATGAACAAAAAAACAACAAAAAATTTAAACAACCCACAAATTTTGAGTTCCAGAAAGACAGAAGAGAAAGAAAATAGCATCAACAACATAGAATTAATTTTTAAAAATAGAAAATTGTCAAAGAAATAAAACATAATTATAGAACTAAGGAAAATTTTATTTTGAAAGGGATCATAGAGTTTTGCTCAAAAAATGAAATAACCAACACCAAGATACATGAATGTGACGCTTCAGAGACTGGGGACAAAGACAATCATATCAGCTTCTAAAAGAAGAACAAGAGCCGGGCTCGGTGGCTCAGCCTGTAATCTCGCGCCTTTGGGAGGTTGAGGTGAGCGGATTGCCTGAGTCCGTGGGTTCGAGACCCGCCTGGGCAGAGAGACCTCATCTCTACAATAAATCAAAAAATCAGCCGGGCGTGGTAGTGCGCATCTGTAATTCTGGCTACTCGGAAGGCTGAGGCGGAAGGATCGCTGGAGCCCAGCAGGTCGAGGCTGTGGTGGCTGGGAGCGGCCACTGCACTCTAGCCTGGGCGACAGAGTAAGACTCCAACTCAAAAAAAAAAAAAAAAAAAGAAGAAGAACAAGAAAAACAAAATAAGAATGAAAATAACCAACCCAAAACATAAACTAAACAAATTCCACAGAAGAATAAAAATTAGTATTGGACTTTAAAGAAATAACACTGGAAACTAAGATAAAAGAATTTTTTCAAAATACTGTAAAAAAAATTTCCAATTAAGAACTCTATGTTCAGCCAAAATCTTAATTAACAGGAAGAATGTATCAATGGATAGAAACATGGAGAGTGAGAGGTAAACCATCTTCTATAATAAGAGTCAACTAATAATGCTTATAACTGACAAAAAATAAGTGGAGATATAAATGTCACTTAAAGAAATGAAAAATTCAAAGAGAAATCAACCAACAATTTTTTTTTTTTTTGAGTTGGAGTCTCACTCTGTCGCGCAGACTGGAGTGCAGTGGCCGCTCCCGGCCACCACAGCCTCAACCTGCTGGGCTCTGGCGATCCTTCCACCTCAGCCTTCCAAGTAGCTGGAATTACAGGCATGCGCTTCCACGCCCGGCTGATTTTTTGATTTATTGTAGAGATGAGGTCTCGCTGCCCAGGCGGGTCTCGAACCCGCGGGCTCAGGCAATCCACTCACCTCAGCCTCCCAAAGGCGCGGGATTACAGGCTGAGCCACCGAACCCGGCTAAACCAACAAATTTAAAAGTGGTTGCTTATAATACAGAGGGAAGTAAGTGGAAAGGGAATACAGTTTTATATAAGACTTTATAGAGCTATTTAGTTATTTAAATAATGTGCATGCCTAACATACACATACACACACACACACACACACACACACACACACACACACACATCTTCATGTATGTTATATACATGGAATAGGAAGAAGAGAAAGAGAAGGAAAAGGAAGAAAGACTCAGGTTGCTCTCTGCGTAACTGATGTCGTACCCAGGGCCAATATTCCATCAGCTAATGGCCCAGAAATAAAACATTCTAAGTTTCTTGGTCAGTTCTAGAAGTTGTTTTATGTCTTTCTTTAATATGAAGAAATCAACAATCAAAATAACCAAGAAAGTAAACTTCAAGATTAAGGAACATTCAAATAAACTTCTGAGACAAGGCTTTGTAATGTACTTTTATTAAAAGGCCTCTTTTGGTTATGGTTATTTGGATTCTTGACCTTGATTTTCTGCTCAATTTTACTAGCAGAATTCTGGCTGCAGTGAAAGGAATGTGCTGAAGTTTTTCTTCTTTGTCTGTTTTAGGGCTGATATAGAGGAAAGCCTCAAACAACCCTCTCCTATCTCTATAAATCCTCTGAAGTTCCTGCAGGAGCGATCCATGGGGCTAGAGTCACATCTTTACTGGTGGAGCCACAAATTTACTCCTGTCATTTCTAGAACATTGTGGTGAGGGAAGGGGGCATGCTGAACGTTTAAAGTCAGCAGGGGTTGTGGAAAATCTGTCTGAGACAACATGGCAAAAATAAATAAATAAATAAGGAGAGGCTCCGTGGTCTTGGACCCTAGCAAGAAACATCTAGCTCTACTCATAAAAATAAATTCTGGTGTACGGGATGACAAACCAGTCACCCTCTTTTCTTTTACTCAAAATAGTCCTGTGTTTGAGCTTCTTCCCTGTGATATTATTCAGAGGAAGCCAGCCCCAAACGCACTCAATGATTGCCAGCTCTCCTCAACATAGGATCCCCGTTCAGTGTGTGAGGTCCACAAGCCAAACTGCCCACTTCCCTGTCTACTTTGTTAATGCCCATTTTCCACATTTTGAACCCAGTCCTTGTCAAGGCCCAGGAACCACAAGGTGGGAGGAGGAGGGAGACACTGAATGCGAATAAGTTTAAGAGCAGTGGAGACAGCTTTCCTAATATAATCTGTGAAAAAGAAGTCAATATGCGTCCTGTGTTAGTTTCCCTGCCACTACTTTTGATTAGTATGCAGGAGGCTAATTATTCATTCTTAACACACAGATTTTTAATGATAGGTTTTTACCTCATATTTTTAGGTGGGGAAATACTGTTTAACTGAATAGTTTGGCCTTGATGTCTCTTGGTGTTCCAGCATTCCCTACTTACTTCACAGAGGTGGAAGAGATGGTCACACCTCAATGAAGGATCTTTCATAAACTGCAAGTGCGAGTGTGAGAAAGCTGACATTTGAGAAGCCATGCCGTGTTTCCATGGAAACCACTTGCAGTTATAAGAACAACTCTTAGTGCCAGATTTTAATCTCAAATACAAAAAGCACAGAACCACACTTTCTAAATGGGGAAGAAGAGTAGGTAATGGAGGAAATGCTAGTTGAAGGCACCCAGTGATTGTTTTCTGCAAGTTTACAGTCTCATTCTAAAGTTATGTATATGTGTTTTATGTAAATAGTTTACAAGTGGTATGTCCAAGTTTGATTTTATCAGAGGCCCAGGAATAAGAGACTCCTCCCTTCATTTTTAGAGGGAATTTGGAAAAGCCATTTAGACATAAGAGCATGACAAAGCACTATTTTGTGTTTATATTATGCACAGTGGAGTATGAAAGCTTGCCACAGATTAATCTTTTTGAGTATAATACCGTTCCTAGGTACTAGGTGACAAATTGGCTGTGTATTGAAAACATACTCTGAGAATGGCAGGTATGTGAGAAGATCTTTAAACAAAGATGCAAAATAAGTGAGTAGGAATTTTTGTTTTATGTATATAATATATATAGCAATAGATGAGAAGAAAAACTTTTGTGATATTCTCAAAAAACATTCTTGGGTAAGTTGGCACATTTAAAGAGTAAGTTTGAAGGTGGTAGGAAGTGTTGTCAGCTAGGACAAAAAAAAGTTTTTAAAGGAGTTTTTAAAAAGCTTTATACCGTTTTTATCATCTGGAGAGAACAAAGCTAACTAGAGGATTATTCATTAGGTAATGAGTTTTGCAAAATTTCCTAACCAATTATGTTTCCCCAATGAAAGTCCTGGAACACAAAAGGAACGACTGATGGGAATTTTTAAAAAGCTATAATACTACTATGATAGTTTGCTAAGTTATCCGAGGGGTTATTTTAAGTGAATCAGGGTGGTGAGAACAAGAAGAATGGAGACAAAGCCACCTACTTTCCAGAAGAAAAAAAAAAAAGGAATTATCAGACATGTTATAAAAACTACATAGACAGCTATAAATAAATCGTGACACTTAAGTGATGAAGCTCGTGCATAACAGAAAACTCTTCATCAAGCTATAAACATCTTAATGAAAAAGTATCCTTTCTATGACTCAACAAATGGTGGCATTTTGATATTTCCATTTTCATGATTTGCCTCTATGTTCATCCTTCACCTACCTCCATAAACTTGTCTGCGTTGTGGTACTGCGGTGAGTCAAGGAAGGACCCAACAGAGGATGTGGAGCTAACATTCCTCAAGGGGTAGCAGGCTGCTCTAAAAAAATCGACCTCCCATATGACCCCACAATCCCCCTACTGGGAATATACCCTGAGGAACTCAAACCACTCTATAAAAAAGATACCCGCACACATATGTTTATCACAGCATTGTTCACAATAGCAAGATCATGGAACCAACCATGCTGTCCATCAAAAGAGGACTGGATTTAAAAAATGTGGTACATATACACACTGGAATATTATGCAGTCATAAAAAAGAATAAAATCATGAATTTCGCAGCAACCAGGATGGAATTGGAGTTTATAATACCGAGTGATCTCCCACAGAAAGAAAGATCTGAGTATCACATGTACTCAGTTATAAATGGACCTTGAACAACTATCGTAATACTACAAGAAAAGGATTGACAGTGGCGGGAAACTATGGGGGTGGGGCAGGGAGGGGAAGGGAGGTGGGATTAACGGTAGTCGATATCTGCCTGGGGAAGGGGGGAACACCTCATCAACAAGGGTACCTGCACAATGCATATTTGTATACCTAACCCTTAAACTGTACCCCACAATTTTAAAATTAAAAATGTTTTAAAATAAACATAGCTCTTTAATGTTGTTTTTGGTGAAAAGAGTCTTGAAGAAAAGTGAGGTAGTGGGAGAGAATAGAGAACGACAGGGCCATCACTTTACAGACTTTTGGGCAGAGGCCTAAATGAAATAAGGGAGCTGTGAGCCTTGCAAATACCTTGGGAAAGATCATTCTAGAAAGGGGTAACAGGACAAAGGAAGGAGGAATCCAAGGAACACACCTGCAGGGGAAAGTTCTAGGTACAGCAAGGAGGTCTGTGTGGTTGGAGTGGAGTGAGTAAGGGAAAAATGAAGGAAAAGTGATCAGGACAGAAGCAAGCACTAGCTCATGGGGCTTTGTCACCTACTGTAAATATTTTGGATTACTCATAGTGGTGAAGGGAGTCATTAGATAGGTTTAAGAAATAAAATATCATAATGTAACTTAAGATTTTAAAGAGGATTACACACCTACTTAGAAAGGGAGAGGCCATGCCATACTAATACTAATACTACTACTACTACTACTAATAATAATAATTGTGACACTATTACTATAGTCAGGGAATAAAAGATGATAGGTAGAACCAAAGTGTTTCTAGTGAATGGAGTGAGGAAGGTTCACATTTAGCACACATTCCGAAGGTAGAACTGAAAGATTTTGAGCAAAGGAGAGGATGTGGAAGGTGAAATAAATAGGGTAATCAAGACTGACTCCGAGGATTTTTGTATGAGGAGCAGAAAGTATGGTGATGCCACTTCCTGGGGAAGCAAATGTTTATAAGATGGGAAAAATTAAGAGTTTATTTTTTGAAAACTAAATTTGTGATACTTCTTAGAAATTCTGGTGCAGAGTAGATATAAGAACCTGGAGTTCATAAGAAAAGTGACGGCTGCGGATATAGTTACACGTATATTCATAATAGTTATAGCCATGGAATTAGACAAGATCATCTAGGAAGGAAATGTGTTCAGGGAAAAGAAAATGTATAAGAAAGAGTTCTAGAGCACTGCCAGCTTCTGTGGTTAAAAGCAGCAGGAGAATGCAGCAAGGGAGACAGATTTATAAGAGCACAAGTCAGTATTCTGGGAAATTTGCTGTAAAAGAGAGCTGTATCTGGTAGGAAATAAGGTCAAGGGAACGTTTTGTTGTTTTATAATGGGAATATTACACATACTTCTACACAGATGGAAAATATCACATAGATAAAAATTGATAATAGTGAGGATGATGACTAGGGAAGAAATTCTAGGATCAAAACCATAGGGAAGCCGTGAGGTAATGGGATCAAATTCACAATTCAATGGATGAGCTTGAGAACATGGAAAATTCATTTAATGTAACAGAGATATGATTAACTTGTCAAGAAAAAAATGTAGGGAGATTATATTCTCTGAGGATGGAAGGATGCAGAGAATGGAATCTTTTCTGATTACTTCTGTCCTCAATAATTTTCAAAGAGCATAGACAGAATTTCAGCGATTCAAGAGTATATGGGTTGCATATTACTGCATAAAAATATTATCACAAACTTAGCAGCTTAAAACCACACACATTTATTACCTCAGTTTCTGTGGGTCAGGAGTCTAGGCGTGGCTTATCTGATTCTCTGCAGGGCTATAATCAAAATTTCTTTTTTTTTTTTTTTTGAGTTGAATTCTCACTCAGTCGCCCAGACTGGAGTGCAGTGGCCGCTCCCGGCCACCGCAGCCTCGACCTGCTGGACTCCACCGATCCTTCCGCCTCAGTCTTCCAAGTAGCTGGAATTACAGGCATGCGCTACCATGCCTGGCTGATTTTTTGATTTATTGTAGAGATGAGGTCTCGCTGCCCAGGCGGGTCTCGAACCCGCGGGCTCAGGCAATCCACTGACCTCAGCCTCCCAAAGGCGCGGGATTACAGGCTGAGCCACCGAGCCCGGCTTATAATCAATATTTTAACCCCAGCTATGTTCTCAAGACTTGACTGGGGAAGCATTCACTTCTAAGTTCTTGCAGTTGTTGGCATGATTCAGATCTATGCAGTCTGAAACACTGAGGGCTTCGTTTCTTGCTGACATTTAACAGAAGTTCATCTTGAATTCTTTTTCATATAGGCCTCTTCGATAAGACAGTTTCCTTTCTCAAAACTAGTCAGAGACAGTCTTCTAGCAAAATACACATGACAATCTTATATATTATAATCACAGATGAGATTATGACATCCAGACATCTTTACAGTATTGTGTTGATTAGATGCTAGTCACAGGAATGGTGTAATCAAATTGAAGAAATTATACAAGAATTTGAGTAGCAGGGGGTTAAGATAATTAGGGATCTTTTGAAGTCATAGACTGTAGGGAAGAATGATTAAGATTAAGGATTGTTAATTGCTATTTGGAAATGAATTGAGGAGGGATATGGGAATCTGTACTTCTCATTATAAGGATTAAGATAAACAGGATTACAGGACATAATGATACTACTCTTGATGGTAGCTTATGGAGAGATGGATGATTAATGTTAGACACATCTTTGAACTAGGATTGGAACTAGAGTTTTTGCATAATGGAGAGCTGTGGTCATAGGGGAAGTAAGCCAAGCTCTGTCACCCTCCCCACAATCTAATAGAGAGCAGTGCACGGCTAGAGAAGGTGTTCTTTCCAGCAGTAGTTATATTTCAGTATGTTATCATAGCACAGTTGTTAACAGTTAATCATACAGTCTCTAGAGTTGGACAGGTTTAAGTTTAAATTTTGGTCCTATCTCTTGTTTACTCAGCCATTTTAAATCCTGATCCTATTTTCCGTTCACTTAACCATCTTAGGTAGGCTATCAGGCATCATTTATTTCAACTAGTAGCACATAACTCTGTGAAATAAGTACTACTATTATTTTTATTTCACAGATGAGGAAAATAAAAATGGAGATAAGGATAGCTCTCTTGTCCTATAGGATATTTTGGAGGCTGAAGAAAAACAAAGTGAAAGCATAGCTAGTAGGAACTAAAAAAATATTAGCCATGTATTTCATCTTCATCTATCATGAATCAGTAATTATCATGCTCCATGCTCTAATCAAAACATACATAGGAAGTGATGTAATTTCAAGCTATTATCTTATTTAGAGTTTTCAATTTATGAAGATACTTGATAGACAATAAAACTAACGTTTATCTTCAAACCTAAATTCAAGGCAGATTATGAAATGCAAAAATTAGCCGGGCTCGGTGACTCAGCCTGTAATCCCGCGCCTTTGGGAGGCTGAGGTGAGTGAATTGCCTGAGCCCGCGGGTTCGAGACCCGCCCGGGCAGGCGAGACCTCATCTCTACAATAAATCAAAAATCAGCCGGGCGTGGTAGCGCGTGCCTGTAATTCCGGCTACTTGGAAGGCTGAGGCGGAAGGATGGCCGGAGCCCAGCAGGTCGAGGCTGCGGTGGCCAGGAGTGGCCACTGCACTCCAGTCTGGGCGACAGAGGGAGACTCCGACTCAAAAAAAAAAAAAAAAAAACTGATCTGAAGAAATGTCATTTGTAACATTTGGTGTTTTCTTTTTATGAAAGAAAGGGAATAACCTAGGAAAGAAGAAAGCAGGGAAGAAAGGGAAAAAAGAGGAAAGTAAGGAGTAAAGACAGAAAGCAAGGAAGGAATGACAAAGAAGTGAAGGATGGAAGGAAAAAAATTCTAGATACATTTTTTAAAGTTTGAAAATGAACCACATTTAAACTTATTCCTAAGGTGCCTCTCAATTTTTTAATGAAACACTAATAAATTGGCAGCTCACCCAAAGCTAAATAGATGAGGTAGAAAGTTTATCAGATTCATAGATAAAAATATTTTATTTACTCTAATGCTTCTAAATGGTGAATTAAAAACACATTTTTATAGAGTTCTTGGAAATCTGTGCACAATAAAGAAAAATATTTCGGCTTATAAATTTTTGGATTAGAGCCTTCAAATGTTAAAATGTGAAAAAAAAGGCCAAAATGTTGCAGGACATCATTAAATAAATCATAATTTTCTCTGTTATCTTTATAGTATATGATGTCATAATGTTGAACAATCAAAGCACAGATGTCAATTAGTGAAAGATAGCTTAACTAACAAAGTTTTGGGTGCTTCATTAATGATAAAGAAGTGACAGATCAATATATGGTGCTATAATCACATCTGCAGCAAATTAGTTATTATTTGAATAAAATGGAATGACTTATTTTATAAGAGTAATATTAATAAGAGGAAAAGCTAAAGAAGCTGCAGCATATAGAGAAAAACTGTATCAGCTGATGTTAAATTGTATTAGATTTCGTGAACAAATAAAATAAATAAGTTATCTCAAAACTGGCAGTTCTTATAGGAGTATTAATGTATCTTCAAAAATATTTGCCACCTTTTCTTATAAAAATTAACATATTATTTTGTAAAAATATCCCGTTACACTAAAAAGTAAACTATTTAAAAAGCATCAATATAAGTTTTTTTTTCTTTTTTACTTGACTTGTTATTTATGGAGAAAAACCCCACTAACCCATCTAAGCATGTGTTCTCAGTTTTACCAGATTCAATATTTCAGCCATACTAGCTTTATTCCCACGTGAAATTGCACATAATTATACTTGATCAACAATAACTTATTAAGTCAAAGGTTAGAGGCACACATGTAGTAGAACGCTGATCAATTAATTAGTAATTTTTCTCTCCTTAAAGTCACATTTCGGTTTTACCCATTGGCCTTCAATATATTCTTCACCTTTATTAAACCAAAATTAGATGGTTTCAGTCCTCAGATTGTTCTCCTTATAAGAAATCTCAATCCATAATATGGTTTTGAGTAGTACTTTGATGAGTTATCAGAATGCAGTGGCAAACTTTTCAAAAATGACATACCATAAAGCTTGTTTTCCTGAAAAGAGCCTCCTATAGAATTTAGTTGATGAGAATTTAATTCTCAGGTGTAAACTTGAGCAAATTTACTTAACTGCTTTCTCCCTCAATTAATAAACTTGTGAGAATAACAGAATCTATTCCGTGATACATGTAACGTACTTGAAACAGTGCCTGGCATGTAGTTGAAAATTCAGTGATTCCATAACGGTGTTCCTGTGCTTGTCCATATGTTCTTAATGAGACTTTAAAACTCAAGGGTGACTCCTACATGAGTATTTCCTTGGTACTTCGGAGAGTATTGATTCTCTGCTCCTATACCTCCACCATATCTGCCTCTATTTTGAGACATAACACTATGTGCAACTTTATTAATAAGGAGTCTTCCAAATCCATGACATAAATCCAACTTGAATTAGTCTCATAAAAAAAGAAAGCAAATAAATTAAAAGTTATAACTGAAAATGGATTACTGACTAATAGGGTGGAGAAACCAAAAGGCAGAAGTGATTCAGGATAGAATTTGAGGGTTCAAAATATGTCATCAAACTGACTCTTTGTCCACCTTTTGCTTTTGCTTCCTTCTCTGCGTTGCTTTTATTCTTAGACTAAGAATGGGACAAAATATAGCTGTGGGGTGCCCAAGACTACGGTATTGAAGGTTAGTGGGGCTTGGTTCACATGGCTTTTCCTAAAGCAATCACTGTAGGAAAGGAAGTAGATCAATTTTCCAGTGTATATCACGTGTCTAACCCACAGGTACAGGGATTAACCATCCCATCAAGACTACGGAGAGTAGAGAAATGTGGTTTCTTGAATTTAAAAGTGAGGTTTTTTATCAGTAAATGGCGAGATACTTGGAAAATTCTTGGGTATAGAGAGTTGACTTTTTTCAGATTTCAGCCATTTTTCCAAAATGTTCTTTTCCTGTCCCAAATCCATTTTCGGTTAAAACATTTAATTTATTTGCCTTATCTCTTTAGTCTCCTCTGTTCTCAATCTTTCTTTGTTTCATAATCCTACATTTTGTGAACTACTGGCCAGATATTTTGCAGAATGCCCCTCAATTTTGGTTTGTGTGATGTATTTTGCTCATGACATGTGTGATGTATTTTTGAGGTTACCAGAGGAAGCATGTTTTCTGAACTTGGAAGAAAATTAATCCTGTTTGCTGTTAATTATTTACTAAAGAAGGGTACATTAATGATATAGAAGTAACAAAGGACCATGGTCATAATAATGCTATTGAGCAGAGAAGAGGAAATAGGATTTAAAACCCCAAAGAAGGAATGACCTTAGAGGAAAACAAAGAAAGTGCATTCATAGTGAAAAGAAGGCCTGACAGAGCACATGAGAACAGAGAAATGCAAGAGGTACCTGTAGTAGTGGAAGCATATGCAGGTTTTCTTTCTATTGTGTATTAGTTTTCTATGGCAAACCAACAAATTGTTGCAAATTTAGCAGCTTTAAACAGCATGTATTTTATTATGCAAGTTTCCATGAATCAGTATATTAGATATGGTTTAACTAGGTCCCTTGCCCCAGGATCTCACACAGCTACAATTAGAATGTCAGCTAGCTCTGAGGATTCATGTGAAGCTCTTTCAAGTTCATATGGTTGTTCGCAGAATTTCTGAAAGCTATAGACTCATGTAGTTTGCTTCTTCATGGTCAGAAAGATTCTCTCCAATTTCCTCTGTCTCTAACCTCTAGTCTTGTTTTATTGTATTCATCTGATTAGGTCAGCCCACCAGGGTTATCTGCCTTTTGATTAGCTTAAGATAAACTTATTAAAGCTCTCAATTACATTCTTAAAATACTTTCATCTTAGCCATATTCTCTTAAAAGTAAATTATAGATTCTGCCCACATTCAAAAGGAGGGAATTAGATGAGGGTGTGGCTCATTGGATGTAATTGTTTTCAATTGCTTTTACTTTCTCAGTTCAGTAGGAAGAAAGATGATTAATTCTGAGTGTGAACAGGGGAGAAAGTAGTGAGAGTTTGAGAAAATAGGAAAAATAATGAAATATGTATACATATATATGAATGAGTCTATCTTTTGGTTTTAAATAATCTCTTCAAAATGTGTAAGACTCCTCCAACATGTGGATTCCTAGGATAACAGCTTATCCAACCCAATTCTCATACTTGAGTCAATTACTAAATATTCTGAGTGGTGTTTATAGGGCTTTTTCATAAATAGTAAGATAAAATTGGTTCTACTGTCCTTTTAAAATTATTGATCTATTAGGAGTCATAATTAACAAAAAAACAAGGTTAATAGTCAACACATGGTCTTCTAAATCTCAATATTAACTGAAAAGCATGCCAGTATTTACTTTTTAATTATTTCTGGTGCATGTTCTGTTTTAATAGCTGTGTTAATTTTAGCAAAATATTTAGTGGAAAAAGCACAGGGATTATGCAAATAGCTCAGAAACTAAGACCATCTCAAACATTATACCGTTAGAATAAATAACTGATTGACAGTAAGTTTAAGTGGGACACTTCCAGACTTTTCTGCCACTAATATGTCAAATGAACACACTAGCTTTATTTATGAAAGCAATGACTTTTTAAAATTGTTTTTAATAGGCATATGTGGAATTTGAATTTGTATAAATGACTCATTTAAAAAAAACAAATTCTTGGAATAGAACTATAATTTTAATATTAATGTTTTAGTTAAAGATGAGAAGAGCAAAGTATATATGCTAGGATTAAGTTATTTCGCATAAACACCAACTCCTGAAACATATGAACAATCTTTTTGCTGAGGAAAATAGAATAACAATAAGTAATATTCATGAACAGACCCTTCTATATAACAGAGTGTTTTGTATATGCAAAGCTTCATGTAATTCTTTCTTCAATTCAACAAGCATTTAATTTGAACCTACTTTTTTGTCAAACACTGGAATATAAAGGTAGAGGATACTGCATTGTATCAAATTTAATATTGAGTTCATGATTGTATTTTTAAAACATCCACATCTGTTTGTTTTTATACATTTTGTGTTGCTATAATAGACTGGATAATTAAAAAAATTTATTTGGCTCATAGGTTCTGAAGGCACTGAAGTCCAAGACTGAGGACCATATCTGGTGAGGGTTTTTGGACCGCATCATCCCATAGCAAAAAGCAAAAGAGCAAGAGAGCATCAGACCAAGAGAGGCAAAGAGAGAGAGGCTGGTGTCCCATGTTTGCAGCTCTCCCAGACTGAAGCTACAAGCTGGTATTGCAGTTCTTGAGTCTTGAGAGTGACCCCACTTTCATGATTCTATGGGGCATTGTCATTTTCCCATTCTTGTAGGATTAAACTAGTGACAGTGGCCACTCTCTGTGGTGACCCCCCAATCCATGTTTCTGCTCAGCATGACATTAGTAGGAGTTCTCTGCGGTGACCTTGCCCCGCCCCCCGTGATGAGTCTGCCTGGGCTGCCAGGCTGTCCAAGACACCCTCTTAAATCTAGGTGGAGAGAGTCTTGCCACCACAACTCTTACATTCTGCACATCTGTAGAATTAGCAACATGTGAACATGACCATTGTTTATGGCTTGTGTCTCCTGGAGCATCAGGTCGAGCTGCTCCTGGGCCCAGGTGACCCATGGCTGGAGTGGCTAAGAATAGCTGCACTGGAATGTGGGGAACAGAGACCAAGGTGGGACTACCACAGGCTGGGTTATTGTTAGTGAAAATAAATTCATTTTGTTCATAGTTCTGGATGTTGGGAAGTTCAAGATGGAGTAGCCACATTTGGTGAGGGCATTCAGGCTGCATCAGTCCACAGTGGAAGGCAGAAGGGTAACAAGAGGGCACCATGGCGAGAGAGGATAACAGAGAGAGAGAGGGAAGGGGTGTTGCGGGGGGAGGAGAGGAAAGGAGAGGAAAGTCAAACTTACTTTTATAACAAATTCACTCACACAATAACAAACTCACTCCTGTGATCATTGGCATCAATTCATTCATAAGTGCAGAGACCTCATGACCTATTAACATCGTAAAAATTCCACTTCTCAAGACTATTGCATTGGAGATTAAGTTTCCAACTTATAAACACTGGGGGATATATTCAAACCAGAGCACTACTATTTTCTTTTTTCTATATATTAAATATATTCTATTGTTTAAAAAAACATGAAATCAAAGACAGGTCTGACCCTCAAGGTGCTTACATTAGAGATGGAGCTACTTCTATGTGAAGCTTATCTCAGCAGAAAGCAGTGTATGTTAGGATAGAGATGTACTCTGAATGTCTAGCGTATGTGAGTCATGGTGAGAATTAGGTGTAGGAAAATATTTCTGGATGAGTTGACCCTCTGGCAGAATGACCCTCTGGCAGAATAGTTTGTTCTGATCCAGCTCTTCTCAAATGTGAGACATTGGCAAGTTACTACAAATTATTTTATTAACCTTAAAACAAACAAATAAAACTTATCTCAGGATGTTTAATAAGTATTGCATTAAATTACATGTGTAACATCTAATACAGTGTTTGATACATATTAGGTACTTGTCAGAAATGTGTATTTCTTCTTCCTTTGTATTCTTTCCCACTCTCATTCTGTTTCCAGTAGGAACAAACTAGTGAGGAACAACAGGAAAGACATAACATACCAAAAAGAGATCTTCATAAGGTTATAAAATAGCAAGTTGTGTTGGTCACTCATCTTGTGTAAAATGTTAATGTAGCAGAAACCAGTGAGACCCTCACTGTAGACATAGAACAGTAATGGGACATTTTGAATACCTTATGAAGAAGTTTGTGCTTCATTCTGTAAGCAGTGGGGGACCATTGAAGGATTGGAAGCAAAAGAATGACCTAGACTTTAATTCTGGATAGTAATTTAAATTAAGCAACACAATAGGCATATATAAACTAGTTGAGAATTTCGGGCAAGAGAGTGTGTGACATGGCAAAGTGTTGCCCAAATTTCTGGTTGTTTGATATGAATGACAATGTCAGCAATTAAGATAGGGAAGAGAGAAGACGTGAGGAGAAGAAATTCCACTTCTAATGGGAATGGAATTGTTGATCAACAGGCAAGATGTGCTTAATTCTAAAAAAAAACTGTTATGCATGCAGCCATCTGTATTGGAATGTACATTACCATAGTATTAAAAAATGAATCCGTATCTTAACAAGCAACATAGAATAAAAACATTCCGGGTCCTTCTCAGTGACTATAAATTAATTCAAATCAGCTACTCAAAAGCCAAATTACAAGGAGTAATAGAAAAGATTGACTGAGCGATATGCATTTAACTCACTTCTTTGGGTGCTTTAATCTCTGATGTTGCATGAGCTAAGAGTTGGGGAAAACTATCCCCAAAACAGAACTCTCAGGCATTGTTTCACTGACTTGTCTTCTATTGCTATATGGGGGGGGGCGGCAAAACCAGGAATTTATTTAAAAATTGTGCTTTTATCCTTATATGTTTAAACTTTGGTCACCTTCAAAGTACTCTCCATTTGATGCATCTACCAAGACACTTTTCACTACTCAAAACTGTTTTTGAACTCATCAATTTTTATGGCTGTTAGTGCTTCTGCCATTTATTATTTCCACATTGGCAAATCATATTTCTTTGAGGACTTTTTCATCCGGGGAAACAAAAAGTTGCTCAGGGTGAGATCAGGTGGATAGGGAAGATTGGGCATGGGGTCATGTTATTTCTGGTCAAAAACTGCTGAACACTCAGTATGGTGTGGACAGGTTGTTCATGTAGATCGCCCATCATGAAATGGGCAAACACCTTGAGAGAATCTTAAAAGAACCCCAAAACTTATTGGAGCTGAACACAACCTTTCACAACAATGCTAGATGGCACACTGCTGCTGATGGGTTCCTAGAACGCTTACCCAGTGGGGGAAGCCTGTACAACAGGCGGCCTGTCTGCAAAAAGATAATTCCATTTTGGGGGGTTCCCCCTCATACACTTAGAATTTATTCAAATCATCACAATAACTATTCATATGAAATTCCCTTCTGAGTGTTACAAAATCCTGAGAACATTTTTCATAATTTTACATTCTTTATATTGGAGGTCAAAAAATTAATGACCCATGAACTGGATCCTACCAGCAAACATTCAAAAAATATTTTGTAATATTTTTTTCATGTCATAATTAGAAAAATTTGCACAGAAACAAACAGACAAGTGCATGTCCTCATTTCAGTGACCCACAGCAACAAGGACAGTGCTGACAGGAGCTGATGAGAAACTACTTCTTTTAGGTGAGTTGTCCACAGTCTCTGGTACTCTCTAGGGTCTTCAACCTGATGATTTCATTTACATTACCTGACAGGTTCCTGAAGGCATTTGTATTTTTGACCCTAGGTATAATTTCTACTTGAGAAACTTATTTTAAGTGTATTGACAGGAAAAGTTTCTTCCTATGGGAAAGAATGTGCTTCTTTTCTGGAATAAGAGCCATATAGCCTCTTGCACTGGAAGCTCAATTACAAATGTGTTCCCATCCATACACAATAGAACTGTGTATGGAAATTCTTTTTTTAAGCATTTCAACCATCATTTTTCATTATTAATTTCTAATATTTGCCTTTTCAATTTCTTTTTGCAAAGAGTCAGAGTACATGTATTCTAATAAGGAGACACATCATGTAAGCTCCAATTAAGAATAAATCAAGAAAAAATGAGAAAATGTTGAATTAACAGAATATTTTATTTGGTAATCAAATTAAATCTTTAGCAACAAATACATAATATTCATATGTAAGAAAAATTGAGCAAAGTTACTGTTCACATAATTGTCATTAAATATTTTCCTTATAAGATACCTAATAAGAAAAGAGTATATTTTTCAATAATGCCCTTTAATTAAATACTAATATTACAACAAAGCAAATTTTCAAGTAAGAATTTAGCAAATAATTAGTTCTGCAATTGGTTTTTTACATGAAGTCAGAGATTAGGTTGTTCCATTTTAATATTAATGGTTTAACATTCTGCCACATGACTAATATAAATCTGGGTAATTAACATGATACACAGAAAAGCAGTATTTAATAAATATAAGTTTCATATGTACAAAAATATTTTTGTTTTAAATTTTCATTTTTAACTTCATAAGGGAATTTTATGAGGTTTGTTTAACTGATTATTATTTTGGATTTTATACATGAAAAGAATTCCTTTCAGTTCTTCAGTCTTACTGCACTGTAGTGGCCTGAACCTCCAACACAATGTTTGGTGGAACTTGTGGTAATGGGCAGTCTTTCTTTGTTCACTATCTCAAAGGGAAAAAGAATCCATAATTACCACTAATTATGATACTTGCTGTAGGGTTTTTTGGTAGATAGATATCTTTTTTCAGATTAAACAAGGTTCCGTTTTCTAATTTGCTAAGAGTAAAAATGTACAAATTTAAAATTTGTTATCCCTTTATAGCACTTCATTTTTAGTCTGTTAATGAATTTCCTTTTCTAATTTTAGCCATCTTTTCAACCCAAGATTAATCTCAACTTGATTTTGACAGCCTTTCTCTATACTGCATTATTTGGTTGTTCATATAATAATTAGGATTTTTTAAATCTATGTTAATAAGTAACATATTTCTATAATTTTATTTTGGCTTTGTATTATACTAGCCTCAAGAGGAGTATTTCCTTATTTTTATATACTATAGAAGATAAATTCTTAATATCAGAGTAACTACTTTTTAATGAAATGTGCCATGACTTCTGTTTCTAATTTCCACATTTAATAATTACTTTCTCTGGTTAATGATCATTTTTCTTATTTTCTGTATCTCCCAAGAGAGAAATATATAAATCACGAAAATAGCACTTGTCACCCTTTATGCTAATTTTTTACAGCTATAAAAGCAGATCCACCATACTGCTACTTTTTGAAATCTGGTCTTAATCTTAAAACAAATTAACTTTATAAGAATAGAATAATATTTAAAGAAACTTTACTCTGAAAATACTCTGTTATGTAAACACAAACAATATTTAACAAAGGGATGTTTTTATTTACCAAAATATAGACATGAATAGTCAACACAATGGAATTGTGTTAAAATTTATATAAGAAAAACATACTTGGCATTTTCTTAATTTTTCAGTTTTACAATATTGAAGGTTTCTGTTTACTTGTTTTCTAATTCCTAAGAGATGCATAGTATTTTAACAGTGAGAAAACTAAATAGCTAATATTCTCTTTTTTAACAACCGTGGCATGCTACTATTTTAGGTGCATGTGTTCAAACATACACATTTCTAAAGTCTGCTGCATGCATTTCAATTGGAATTCTTCAAAATAACTTTTTTGGCATTTGGTATTTTCCACATAAAGATTGTATTACATTAGACTCTACTATCAAATTAACATGGAAATAAAGTGTTCTGATAAACGGACTCAAAAACACTTTTGTGCATGGACATAATTGTAATTAATGTATTTAAGAGTGATTGAGTAACTAATGATTCCCATGTTGTGTTTTGTAATGATCTCTGCTCTGATTTTTAACCTACACTTTTCAAAAACCAAAACCATGAGAGCATGATGATATATTCATATACCACAAGTTGAATGGTATGTAGTAATATCTTACCATAGTGCCTCATTGTTTTATGTCATGAAATATTTAAATTTACCTTCTAAAGACTTTTAAAACTTATGGTAAAATTTATGGTTAATTTTATGTAATTGGAGAAGCCTGACATTCAATACATAAGAAGCTTTTAAACAAAATCTAGAACTTCAATATACAAGTACCACTATATTTTTATTTCAATAAATTTTAGATGTATGACTATTTGCTTATTAGGCCTTAACTTATTTTGCCTTTTAGTATCATACATTAGATAGTATTATATAACAAAACAACAAAAGCTAATTACCTAAAAAACTGATCCTCCCTTCATTGGTAGAATTAAATAGTGCTATTACTCAGTTATTTTATTTGACTTAAAATGAATAAGTTTCTATAATTAAGTCAAAGTAGTACCTGAATTCCCAGGGCAATAATTTTGCAATAAGCCCACAACAACTTTTACGACTTCATGTGGATATTTAATAAAGTAGTATAACATTTATTTTGGAGTACATTTTTTGAAAAAAATGTTCTGAACCATAAAGTTCTTTTTGCTGTGGCCACATCAATTTTTCATTTAACATAATAAATATTTACAAAAATAACAGAAAATTTGCTGGTAAATAAAGTACTGCTTTTTTTCTACATTATGATATGAGAGAATTCAATTTAAGATATCCACTTTGTAAATGCTGAATATCTCAATCGAGAAAATATGTAAATAGTGATAACTAAATACTACTTTTCAACTGTTAATTGGAAATCAAATATGACATTTCATGAAGATAATAGATTTTAATATCTAAGAGACAATATATTTCATGTATGCTTTCATCAGGTAAAAATTAACTATTCCATATAACAAAATAGTCATTTTTAAAATTACAGTCTTAAAACGAAACAGAAAAAAAGTTAATATACAACTCAGGTAAACATTAATAACAGCTGTTTTTGACACTATTAATCCTGAAATGAAGCACAGATTTGGTTTCTATAGTTATATTAATAACAATGAGACTGATTAAATCACAAAAATGAATAACTCATAAAAGAACCCATGATGATTCTTGCACTGCATATATTATACCACCTTATGGATTTTTAGATTAGAAAATGTAGTTTATTTAGAAAGTAAATTGGGGGAGAGAGAGAGTCAGAAGAGAGAGAGAGAGAGAGAGAGGAGATCCACCTTGTGTTTTAACAGTTATTTTAACTTACTGAATTCAAATATATAGGGGTTTTTTTGAATTAAGAAATCAGTTATTTGCACTTATTTACTTGTGATCATAACAATCTAAATAAATTGTTTCAAGTCAAAGGGTATAGGCAGGTATAATGAATGTCTGAGGAAGATTTGAAAGCATTCCTTCCTAAGAATTAACAATATTACCAGAGATAATTCCTAATGCAGTTGGCCCTCTGTATCTGTGGTTTCAATATCCATAAATTCAAGAAACTGCAGGCTGAAAATATTCAGAAAAAAATTGTGTTTGCACTGAACATACACAGACTTTTCTTCTTTATTCCTTAAACAATACAGTATGACAGCTATTTACATAGCATTTAGACTGTAGTGTTGCAAGTATTCTAGAGGTGATTTAATGTATAACAAAGGATAAGCAATGTTATATGCAACTACTCTGCCATTTTCTACCAGGGACATGAGCATCTGTGGATTTTGGTATTCGTGGGAGGTCCTGGAAGCAACTCCCTCAGATACTGAGGAATGATTGTAATTATTTTCTTAAAAAAGAGAAAGAAACCAGATATTTATATAAGTAAACTAGCAATTCATTACACATCAGATTCCAAACACTGTTACATGGAAAGTAGCTTTTTGCAATGAAGACAGAATCTTACTTTGAAATCTGACTGCTGCTGGCTGGTTGAGGAATCACAAAGCTCTGATGAAGTATGCTGTGGTGGATTATCTATGTCTATAATGGAACTAGAAAGAAAGTTGTGCTATTCATACTGAGAATTTGCTGACCTTGTCTTTATAGACTTTCCCTTAATCTCAGAACTATTCCATAAAATTCATTTTCTGTCATGGTGGGTTCTAATATACAACATACACAATGAAAAAAATTATTTTGTATTAGATACTTCTCAAACAAAACTTTAATAAAGTATGGTATGTTATAAAAGATTAGATATGACAGTTATAATTTATTCCTAAAATAAGATATACAGTGGCTAACTGGATATAAGAAAAAAAATCCACAGGTTATAACTATATGACTGTTACTCTAAAGGTACTTGGTTATAGCAAAATATCTTTATAATAATTTATTCTTAAGCTTCCCCTAGAAAATAATCAAATTATTACTAGTACTAATTTTCTATGGACTGATCATTCTCTAATGACAAATTCTTAAATTATAAATGTTTAAAATTAATAATGCCTCTTTTCAAAACAGTTTACTTAAAAATAGAGGTTTAAAAGTAAAAATGCATTTTATCATCTGATGTACTATTTTATGATAAATTTCAGTGCCAATTTATGTTTCTGAATGGATGTCTTTATACTCTGAAGGATTATACAGGCAATTTTTTTTTAGTATTACCCTACTACTCCTTTTAATATAATTAAATATGTAGGATATAATATTTATATAATAGGGTAAATATTTTTTATTGTATAGCTATAAACATTGATTATGAGAATAAAGTACATTCTCTTTATTTTTATTTTTATTTTTTTTTGAGTTGGAGTCTCACTCTGTCGCCCAGACTGGAGTGCAGTGGCCGCTCCCGGCCACCGCAGCCTCGATCTGCTGGGCTCCGGTGATCCTTCTGCCTCAGCCTTCCAAGTAGCCGGAATTACAGGCATGAGCTACCAAGCCCAGCTGATTTTTTGATTTATCGTAGAGATGAGGTCTCGCTGCCCAGGCGGGTCTCGAACCCGCAGGCTCAGGCAATCCACTCACCTCAGCCTCCCAAAGGCGCGGGATTACAGGCTGAGCCACCGAGCCCGGCTCTCTTTATTTTTTAAAGTGAAAAGATTAATCTTTAGCACAGAAATGATCAATCTGTCATAATATGAGAAACAGTTATTGATCACAAGCATTTTAACCCTTAGGTACCATAAAAGTCTAACATTTTTAAATGGGGATATTATTATACACAAGAATTTAAAGTATTGTCTTTTAAATAAATATTGTTTTTCTCATTATTATAAAGCATTAAACTTAAAGTAAAGCCAAACTTCAGCACTTATTTTAGATATAAAAGAACTGTCATTTTCATGTCTCTAAAATAAAAAATCATAAGTAAATTCCTCTATTGCTTTGAGTAAAAATAACTTAAAATATTAAAATAAAATTCAATAAGAGTATTATCTTTGTTCTTAGATAACAGTTGGTCTCTGATTAAATTTAAAGACATGAATCATAAATAGTAACAAATTAAAGATCAACAACATATTCTAAAAATGACAATATTCTGGACATAGTATCTTAATAATAATTGTGAAACTGTTTTCCTAATCACTGAGAAACCATCATTAACTTTCATAAACATTTTTTTTTGAGTTGGAGTCTTACTCTGTCGCCCAGACTGCAGTGCAGTGGCACGCTCCTGGCCACTACAGCCTCGACTTACTGGGCTCTGGCGACCCTTCCACCTCAGTCTTCTAAGTAGCTGGAACTACAGGCGTGCGCTACCATGCCCGGCTAATTTTTGATTTATTGCAGAGATGAGGTCTCGCCAAGTTGCCTGGATGGGTCTCAAATCCGTCGCTCAGGCAATCCACTCACCTCCGCCTCCCAAAGCGCTGGGATTACAGGCTGAACCACCGAGACCGGCCCATAAACATGTTTTCCATAGCTTCTACAACTGGAATTCAGCATAGCAAAACAGAAGCACTAAACATGCAAAACACTTAGCATGCTATAGGTAACCAAAAAAATCTGCAAATGACATACAGTGCTGCAGAAAGCAGGCCAACCTAACACAATTTGGTCACTACAGTAAGGCTTCATGCATGGACACTTTTAAAAGTTTAAAAAAATATATACTGTTACTTAAAGCAGTTTTATTAAGTTCATGGCATCATTATTGAAGAGTTATATCATTATTGAATAGCATTCAGACTATTCAATATTAATACAATAAAGTTGATTTGATCATTTATAAAACTGGAAATGAAACACGGAAATCATCTTTTAGGGTTTCTTTAATAAATATACCTAGTATACACACAGTCCTATTTCTTTGGGCCTGTGATGCAAGTATGATTTAACTGTGTGCTGAGTTCATTATGTAACACGAGCATTTATGTACTGTGAAATGAAAATTAAATTGCTGTCAAATCAGAATTTCAATTTCAGTCAGAAATGCAGTAAATTATAGCATAATAAATATTATTTGTACAACTTTTCTCACAGATATTTTCTCAGCGCAGTACTGGGAAGGGTAGCAATGATCATATTATCTCTAAATAAAATAATAATTATTCTTAAAGATAACAGTAATAGTGCCCATAGATTTTGACAGTTTTTTCTCCATAACTAAAAAAAAGGCATTTATTGAAATTAGGTGATTTTGATAATTATTAAACTTTAACCAATGCATTAAGAAACAGGCAGCTGGTGATCTGACGCATAGGTTAATCTTGCCTTACTGTATTTTTCAGACCACTTGCGAGTCAGTTCTAGATAAAGACCAGGCTTATGAGGACGGTAATCTAGGTACACTGTGTTACTAGTTCTTTTGGGAACAGCTTTTTCAATCTGAGTTCCTTCGTGCCACTCATTAAATGAGGTGATAGAAATCAAACTTGGGAGTGCCTGAAGTGCAGCACTTAGAGCAACTTCATAATACTTCCCATTGATTCGGTTCCTGGTGTTCTGAGTGTTCCATGGACGGATGCTGGTATCTATGTATCCTGGACCCACACTTGGGATAAATATTAAGTTGTATTTATCACAAAAGGATTTTAGGCTAGCCCAATTCTGATGCGATGAGCCATAAGTAAAGCCATTTGTGGCAAAATATGTGTAAACTCCATCAAAACCACTTTGAAGAATATCATATTTGTGTTTTTCTTCTACTAGAAGTGCAATAAACAATCCATCATAAGGAGAATTGCGAATACTCTGAGACCCTGAGGTGGTTAAGAGATTGGCCCATTTTTCAGGCTTGGTGATATAGGAATCATAGACATAAAACATAGGAAGATTGTTGCCAGTCCTTGTCTTGTATCTGTAAAAGGCTGGATGACTTCCATATCTGGAACACAAGCATATGTAAAAGTAAAAGGAATAGTCACAACTCACTTGCCATAGATAAAAACTGTTCAATGTACTAAAAATGAAGAAATCAGTGCAGTTGAAGCACACTGCTCCATTTCTTCAGGGAATCAGTTATATAAGTGCAATAATAAAAAATGAATTGTTAATTTTACACATTAGAAAATGAGATGCTAGATACATTACTGAATAAGTAATTCATTGTCTCATTTGAGGTTTACAAATGATGACTAATGCCATAACAAACCTATTATTTTCTACATGAAGACATATGTTGCTTTTTTTGTACCAATAGTAAATGTCCACTGTTGCTGACAAGGTTATTTGTAAAGTGTGACATCTGCCGCATATTAGTATTAGTAAAATCCTTTAAAAACATGAAACTGTATTAATAAATTATTTGTGTAATCAGACTGGTGGATATATATTAAAATATTAGCTATGAGTTTACTGCCATAAAATAGTTTGTGTTTCATAATCTGAATCTTCTTTTAAAAAATACAAAATGCTATATTCCTAAAGTTTAGAATATGTCAATTTAAAATATCAATATGACAGGAAAGATAAATAGCCTTATAAATATGTAAAACAGTGAAAATAACCTTTAATACAGAAAGTGAAGTATAAGGAACTTCAGCAATGTTCCTCAAAGTGATTGTAACAGTCATTATAAAAACAGTTTAAATTAATTTTATTAAAATTGTCAGTACTGTCATTGAAATCTGTTAAAAAAACTTAATGTCAACTTTAATGTACTCTTCTTACAACAATAATTAACACTGGTTTATAAAACAATATTTATAAACATTTAAGAAACTCACTTGTCTATAATATACTTGACATTTTTGTACATGTTTTGATCATCTCGGTTGTTATATGGCTCTATGTGAAAAGCGACCTAAAACAAATAAAAAGATCAATTAGAAAAAGTAATTATCTGTGATGTAAAAATAAAAGTATATTCCATATATTTAACAAGTGATTGATGTAACAGTCTTAATTTAAGATGAATATTTATTGAACACAGAAATTACCAGATAATTCATCGTAATACAATTTACTAAGAGTTTCCTCTGCTAACTAATATGCTAAATCGCATGTTATACTTATTATCTCAGTTAATGTTCACCACTGCATAAGGTAGTTACTATGACTATTTCCATTTGTAAATTAAGCAGTCAAAATTAAGGTAAGTTCAGTTACTTGTCCAGGGTCACCAAGTTAGTTGGAGGCAATATAGGCCATCAGAATTCAGAGCTCAAATCCTCAACCACTGTGTAATGTTTCTTTTTATATGTTAATTCCCTGTAATATACATGCTATATAGAATATAGCTATATAAATATCTTATATGACACATATCTTATATATCATATCCATATAAGGTATATGATACATTCTGTATTAAGACATGCTTTTATCAAAAAGAAACAAAATCAATATGGTCCAGGAAAATCTAGATTCTTTTTTCAGGTGTGTGATCATTAAATTTATATTAAAATGGAATCAACAGTTGGTGCTTCTGTGTTGGGTGCATATATGTTTAGGATATTTCTTGTTGATGGATGAAACCTTTTATCATTTTGTAGTGTCCTTTCTTATCTTTTTAAAACCTTTGATAGCTTAAAAGTTGTTTTGTCTGATATTAAGATAGTAACTCCTGCCTTCTTTTGTGATCCATCTGCCTGGAAATTAATTTTCCATCTTCTAACTATGAGTCTGTGAGTATTCTTTGTAGTGAGATGAGTTTCCTGGAGACAGCATACCACTGGGTCATAATTCTTTTATCTAGTTTTCCATTCTATGTCTTTTCAGTGGTGCATTTATTCCATTCACATTTAGGCTGATTATTGAAATGTGAGAGTTTGGCCCCTATCATAATGCTCTTATAAGGCTGCTTTGTTTTTGTTTAGCTTTTATGTTCATATGTGTGCATATTTTCATTTTTTGCAAGTATGCTGTTTGTTCTGCTCCTTCTGTGTTTGTTTATGAAATGTGAAGTATATGGTATTTCTTTTGTTCATTTTCTCTTCCATCCACAGGACTTTTTTTTTTTTGAGTTGGAGTCTCACTCAGTCGCCCAGACTGGAGTGCAGTGGCCGCTCCCAGCCACTGCAGCCTCGCCTGTTGGGCTCCGGCGATACTTCCGCCTCAGCCTTCCGAGTAGCCAAAATTACAGGCATGTGCTACCATGCCCGGGCTGATTTTTTGATTTATTGTAGAGATGAGGTCTCGCTTGCCCACGCGGGTCTCGAACCCGTGGGCTCAGGCAATCCACTCACCTCAGCCTCCCAAAGGCGTGGGATTACAGGCTGAGCCACCGAGCCCGGCTCACAGCACCTTTTTAAGCATATCCTGTAGAGCTAGTCTCTGAGCAGCATATTCTTTCAGGGATTGAATGTCTGCGAAGGACTTTAATTCTCCCTCACTGATGAAGATTAGCCTGGCTGGGTAGGAAATTCTTGGTTGAAATTGTTTATCTCTGAGAACATTAAATATTGGGGTCCAATTCCTTCTGGCCTGTGTGTTTCTACGGATAAGTCTGCAGCAATTTTGATTGGTCTTCCCTGGTAGATAGTCTGATCTTTTTCCCTTGCTGTCTTTAGGATTTTTTCTTTTATAACTACTTTGTGTAAGTGAATTACTATGTGTCTAGGGGTTGGTCTTCTCATAAGATGTCTTGCAGGGGTTCTCTGAATCTCTTGTGCTTGTATAGTCATCTCTCTGGCCAGAAGAGGGAAGTTTTCCTGAATGACCTCATGGAATGTTTGTGCCCTGATATTTTCTGTTTCTCTTTCTATTTCAGGTATTCTGATAAAAACCCCCAAAGTCCATGCCATTAGAGATAAGACTGATGAGTGGAATCTTAACAAACTGAAAGGCGTCTGCAAAGCAAAAGAAACCATCAAGAGTGTGGAGAGACAGCTCACAGAATGGGAGAAAATATTTGCCAACTACCTATCTGACAGAGGCCTAACATCCAGTATCTACAAGGAACTCAAATGTGACAAAAGTAAAAACAATTAAAAAAACCCCCCAAAACCCAGCCCCATTAAAAAGTAAGCAAAATACATGAATAGACACTTCTCAAAAGAAGATATATAAGCAGCCAACAGACACAAGATAAAACGCTCAATCTTACTAATTATCAGAGAAATGAAAATCAAAACCACATTGAGATATCACCTAACTCCAGTAAGAATGGCCATCATTAATAAAACAAAAAACAACAATGATGGTGAGGATGCAAAGAAAAGGGAACACTTCTACACTGTTGGTGGGAATGCAAACTAGTTCAATCTCTATGGAAAACGGCGTGGTGATGCCTAAAAGAAATAGAAATTGACCTTCCACATGACCCAGCAATCTCCCGTCTGGGAATATACCTGGAGAAACTTAAATCACTCTACAAAAAAGATACTTGCATTTGCATGTTCATTGCAGCACTACTCACAATAGCAAAAACATGGAACCAACCATGCTGTCCATTGAAACTGGACTAGATTAAAAAAAAATGTGGTACATATACATGATGGAATATAACACAGCTATAAAGAACAAAATTATGGACTTTGCAGCAACTTGGATGGATTTAGAATCTATCATACCCAGTGATCTATCAAAGAAACAAAGAATTGAGTACTACATATTACCACTCATATGTGGACCCTGAACATTTACCATAATACAATAAGAAAGGGATTGATAGTAGTGGGAATCCCAGGTATGGTACATAACATCGATAAGGGTACTTGATCTCAAACCAGGCAAAGTGGGTACCAAAGGGAGATCCAAACTTTACCTGTATGTTGACCACTTTTACACCTAATTCTGAACTGTACAACAAATATAAATCAACAGCAAATTTCTTTACAGAACAAATTACTCTATATAATTAAAATAACATTTCACAAAATAATCTACACTTAATTTGCACTATTATTCAAATAATTTATGAAATTACTAGAGATAATTTCTACTAATGTTATTAATGGCAGTAATTTTCATAATGCTTAAGTTATTGATAGGGTTTATATGTTTTTATGTCTCTAATAGTGGAAAGCAGTTTTTGTTTTGTTTTGACTTAGAGGGTATGTGTGTGTTTGTTTTAAGGTTGACAATATATTTGTAATATATTTTTCAGGTTTTGGCAAGATTGACTAAATTCTTAAACAGTCTGACTAGGGGACATATAAGATTCATTATTTTATTGAGGAAAATTAATTTTATTCTGCTAAGTTTTCCAGTGTCAATTTTATAAAACAGGGGTAGGCTTAGTTATGTTAGAATGGTTCACTCTATTTCTTTGTAGTTATTGGGAAAGGTAGTCATGAAAAGTCTGTGGACACCATTTGGCTTCCTACGAATGGGCCTTGGGCTGGATCATTTCCTTACTGAGAGAAAAGAGCCCTCAGGGTTGGTGCTTATCAACTTGTGAGGAAATATTGCTTTGTTTTGTTTTGGTTTGGTTTTCCTGGACCTAATGAGCAGTTTTGTGTTCTTAAGAATATTTGTCAGTGGCTTTCAGGCACACTCATAGCCTTCTTTTTTTTTTAACTTTAAAGTTGTGGGGTACAATTCAGGGTAAGGTATACAAATTTTCACTATGCAGTCACCATTGTTGATGAGGTGTGCCCCTCCTTCCCCTGGTTGTTGCCCTCTACTGCCAATCCCATCCTGTCCCCCGACCCTCCCGCCTGCAGTTTCCCACTACCGCCAATCCCTTTCTTATAGTGTTATGATAACTGTTCAATGTCTACTTGTGAGAACACAGGTTCTCTGTTCTTTGTTTCTGTGATCATATCACTGAGTATGATAGACTTTAAATCCATCTAAGTGTGCTGCGAAGTCCATGTTTGTCCTTCTTTACTGCATAATATTCCATTGTGTATACATACCCCATTTTTTTTTTATCCAGTCCAGCTTCGATGGGCAGTGTGGTTGGTTCCATGGTTTTGCTATTATGAATAGAGCTGCAACAAACATGTGTACAGGTATATTTTTTGTAGAATGATTTGCATTCCTCTGGGTATATTCCCAGTAGGGGGATTGCTAGGTCATATGGAAGGTCAAATTCTACTTCTTTCAAAAAGATTTTTTTTAATATTGTACATATATTTACAGTTTTTTAACTAAAAAAATGGGTTAGCTATAATAAATCAAGAAAAACTAATTATGGCCAGTAAAACCATCTTGTATATCAATTCTAACTAATAATGTAGAAAAAATGCAGAAAATACTTCCCTTAAATGACAATCTATTTAAGAATTGTAAAAAAAAGAATAAGAGGATTTTCACTTTTATTTCTAATTTTACTAACTTAACAACAGTAATTAAAAATCTTTATGGCAATATAATATTGATACTGTTTTAATTTCAGGTTTCAGGCTCCATGAAGTACTTACGGAACTAGAGACCTTATTGCAATATAAAACTTCTTTGTTTGCAATTACCCAATTAAAGTGAAATGTATTTTATATTAATCAGTGCTACTTGTTTTCTCAGAATCAATTTTAAAGTCAGATAGAATTCAGTGAGATATAATTCCCTAATTTTAATGAGATTGCAGTGCAATATTACATAAAGAAAGTTTTTGTCAGTAACAAACTAAGGTCAAATTTATTTTTGCAGTATATTGTTAGTATTACTAGAGTAGTAACTGTCAGGGCAGTTAGATCTCTCAGTAGCTTTGGTATTTACTTTTTAAATTCAGTTGAAAGAAAACTGTCAAGGGTATAGGTATTTTCATACTCTTATATAATGTTGTCTTAGGTAACTCTTCTTTCAGAAACAACACTGTATTTTCTGAACTTCCATTTTAAATATAAAGAACACTATATTTAACTTTTAACTAATATGCTATTTGGAATATCTACATCAAAATAAGTGTGCTTTTAAAGCTGTAAACTATAAATGGCATGCTTTTTCGTAAAGTGCAAATCGATGTACCTGAAGCAAATGCAAAAAGCTATTATTAAAAAATATAATATTTTAAAATTCCCCTCATATATTTCTAACTAATTAATTATAAAATTACTTTGCAGTTTTATTTAATATGTGATTTAGTCACCATTTCTCTTTTCCATTTTGAAAAATTTATTAAATCAACATTAAAATAACTTTAAAAAATGACAGAATTCTATACATAAAATTAAATGTTTTTGCTATCTTTGGAGTACAGAATCACCTAAATATTCCCCAATTTTGTGCTTTCAATTTGACCTTACGAGTCTCTTCTCTACCCTCCACCCAAAGCAAACTTTCTAGAGTAAAAATCTGATGTTTTTCTCCTTTCGCCACACCTCCTCTCCCTGTCTTTACCCTGCACACTCTCCTTCCTGTACCACAACACGAATTAGGTAGGCTTGTCTACTCCTACGTAATCTGAGAAAAGTACGAAGTAATCTAACAAAGTACTTTTCTCTTCTTGAAATTTACTTGCTTTTGTGTCTGATCTCCAGTAGATTATAAGGTCCTTTAAGAATAGAGATAATATCTTATTCTTGATATCACCAGCATCTGGAACTGTATCTGGCATCCAGCAGTAACAGAATGAGTAATGAAGACACAAATGATTTCCATGCAAAAGTGGACAACAGTCAAATTAAACTCTAAGTCTATCTTTTATACTGCATTTAGGTTAAGATTCACCTAGTTTTCACCATAAATTCACAATATTCACAAAACAACAAGAAAAAAAAAGAAAAAAGAGAGGTCATGTATAATATAACATGCTTCAAATGGAGGTAAAAACCATTTTAAAAGAATCATGGATATACTTGTATGCAAGTTTCACATGGTTGAAAATCTGCCTAAGCCTGGAAAGCAGATATGATGATGATTCGAGGGGTATGCAAATAAATAATGGATGCTGAAAAACCAATAGTACAAAACATGCAATCTGTGTATAAAGTAGTAAGAAAACTCGCTACTTTAAAAGAAAATACTGTGAATAATGCTGCAATAAACATGCATGTGCAGGTATCTTTTTCACAGTGGTTTGAGTTCCTCCAGTATATCCTCAGAAGGGGGACTGCTGGGTCATATGGAAGGTCAGTTTTTAGAACTTTTAGAAATCACCACGCTGTTTTCCACCGAGGTTGTATTAGTTTACACTCCCACCAACAGTGTAGAAGTGTCCCCTTTTTCCTGTATCCTCTCCAGTATCTATTTTTTCAGTTATTGATGATGGCGATCCTGACTGGAGTTAGGTGGTAACTCATTGTGGTTTTAATTTGCATTTCTTTGATGACTATGTCTAGTGAGACTGAGCAGTTTTTCATGTATCTGTTGACTGCTTGTATGCCTTCTTTTGAGAAGTGCCTATTCATATATTTTGCCCACTTTTTAATAGGGCTTTTTAAAAAATTTTTCTTGTTTGATTTCTTTGTAGATCCTAGATGTTAGGCCTTTGTCAGATATACAGTTGGTAAATATATTTTCCCATTTTCTTGATGGTTCCTTTTGCTTTGCAGAAGCTTTTCAGTTTGGTAAGGTCCTACTTGTCTACCTTATCTCTTATAGCATGGTTTATTGCAGCATTATTCACAATAACAAAAACATGGAAGCAACAGTCCTGCCCATCAGAAGTGAACTGGATAAAAAAATGTGGTACATATATACAATGGAATATTACGTAGACATAAAGAAGGACAAAATGATAAACTTCACAGAAACTTGGATAGAGTTAGAGAGTCTATAATACTCTGTTCCAGGCTGTAAGTCAAGTTCATATTAGTTTCATTTATCTTTTTCTGTATCCTAGGTAGAAGGGGACATGTTGTTATTATATAAGAGAACAGGAACACAACCATGCAAGCATGTGGTATACATTAGGTTTGCTCACATCTCACTAGCCAAAGCAAGCCATGAGGTCAAACCCAACATCAATGGGGCAAGAAGTATACTCATTCTTTCCATGGAGGGGAAGGGAAACAGAAATATTTGCTAAACAATGGCAGAATCTACCAAACAACTCTTTCATGTCTCACGCAAAAGATTTTTCATTGCTGTGCAGTTAATTGTATAGGAAAGAGAGAATAGAACAGAAAGGATTCAACTCTGCTTTTTACATTTTCTGCAAAACCTGACTACTCATTGATTAAGTGCTATATCCTTTGTTCCAGTGAATATGCAGACAAGTATATAAAACAATTGATAACCCAAATCTCTTTTAAAAAAAACATATTTTAAATTTTAGTTTTATTCATTTACACTTCCAAAAAATAAACTTAGTCTACATTTGCTAAAGAAAATGAAAAACAAATAACTAAAGCACCAAATATTTTTATTATTCTTGCTTATTTGTTTATAATTTAAAAGCATTCACCTAAAATGACTCTTGGTTGAAGTTAATAAAATTGTAATTAAAACATAGTGACTAATACTCATTAAAACATTATGTAATCAAAACTAATGAGCTATAACAAAAGCTTAACTAAGAAAAATTCATTTCCTAAAATCTCTCTATCCTTAAAGAAAAATAGTGAAAAAATGTTTCACCTCAAAAAACACAGAGAACAGTTAAAAAAAAAAAATTAAGCCGGGCTCGGTGGCTCAGCCTGTAATCCCATGCTTTGGGAGGCTGAGGTGAGTGGATTGCCTGAGCCCGCGGGTTCGAGACCCACCTGGGCAACTTGGCGAGAGCTCCTCTCTACAATAAATAAAAAAATTAGCCGGGCATGGTAGCGCGCGCCTGTAGTTCCAGCTACTTGGAAGGCTGAGGCGGAAGGACTGCCAGAGCCCAGCAAGTCGAGGCTGCAGTGGCCGGGAGCGGCCACTACACTCCAGTCTGGGCGACGGAGTGAGACTCCAACTCAAAAAAAAAAAAAAAAAAAAACTAAGCAAAGAATGAGAAACACATTAATAAAAATTAAGGTAGAATTAATATACTACAATCATTAGAATATTTATAAAATTTATAAACAGAAGGGTTGTTTTGGGGGAAGGAGTTATAAAAATTAGTATTAATTGGAGGAGAAAGGGTAAATTATTCCCTTGCATTGAGGATTAGCAAGAAAAAAAGAGATGTCATTAATGAACCCATTGTAGACTTAAAGTTTTAGACATGGTCAGTCACATACATTGTAGGTCCCAATTCATCAGCACAAAATTCCACAACATCATTCATCTTTTCATGTCTTACTGCCTTAGCACTTTAATTCTAGTAAGGTGCTGTCATTAATTAAACACATTAACCCTTCCTTATATTAGCAAGAAAAAAGAATATTTTCCATTGTTCAAAAAATTGAATTTGTTACATTTAAATTATTTTTAAAAATCTGTTCCACAAAAATATGACCGAAATCACAGAAAAACCCAATGAACAAAATTACCTTGTGGCTTCATTCTGTCATTTTACAAATGTGAGGGATAAGCCAAGAAAATCAAAGAACTAATACAAGATTCCAGAGCTACCCAGTGGGAACAAGCTCCAGTCTCGTGGTACCAGGTCTATTCCTTGTACTATAGATAGTTCCTCCCCAGCTTCCTCCCCAGTCTCAATAAGTTTAAAAAATTTTCAAAAATATTAGTCACGTTCCAAATTGTTCTGCTCATTAGATATACAATCTGAAGCACAGAGAGATCAAGTATGCTTGCAACATTTACACAGACAATTAGTGGTTGAACTCTTTCCTATGCTTTCCTTTTACACAGAAGCTTTAAACAGGAGAAAGACCAACCTATCCTCAAGCATCAGAACATTTTCACTTTACCTTTAAAAAAGGTAAAGGACTGAAAAGTCAGTTTCTGGAGCTTGTATCTTCCAAGATTACAGCAGGGTCTGCACAGAAGAGCAGCCCTTGGACTTATTTTGCAGAAGATAAATCAATCACTTATCCGGTCTCAGATTGGGTGGCAGAACCTGGAGCCTTGCCTATTTGCAGATTTTAAATGCCAATAAGAATTCCCTGAATGGTACTGAGGGACACGGTAGGTGACAGCTCTTACCAGTCAGCTCATTTGAGAGATGCTGTCTTAACAGTTTCAGGATTATAAAGCAGAATGAGGAGGCAGCTTAATGGCCAGGAATTAAAAAAAAAAAATGCTCACCTATTTAGTACTTTCTCTCTTCCTAGAGTTCCATTTCTATTCCCCAATAACTACTGAATCTGTAGGCTGAAAGAGGAAAATTAAGGCAAAACTAATTTTTCAAACTTTTATTTGAAAGATTTCAACAGTGGTCTAGATCATCTCTTATGGAGCCCAATGACCAGTATTGGACAATCCAGATTGTTCTCCATGAACGTATATAAACTGCAAGGAATTACAGGGCAAATAAAAAGCGTCTTCAGCAATTTTTAAAAGTGGTAGCCATCTGAGAAGTCAGGGTAATGGTCCCTAGTTAAAAGACACTCTAATTCATTTTTTCATTAAGATTTGCAAATACATTGTATTGACAAGAAGAATAAATACTAACAAACATGAGCAATCAGAGAATGAGTAAGGGTTATTAAATATGAAATATAAATGACCAAAGACAGAACAGACAAGATATACAATTAAAAAAACACCTAAACAAGTATCATGAGGACAAGATCATAAATAAACATTCCTTTTACACATGATTTTAAATGAATATTGAATTACATATTGGATTCCCATATTAAGTGGGAATTCCCACATTAAGTTGTTCCTGAACTATATATTATGTTATATAACCTCTTTTTTTTCCATACTGAGCCTAAAGTTATGCTCTTTATTTTAATTTCCACTACTTTATAGTACATGTTGTTATCTGGGAAGACAAGTCTTCCCTTCGTTAAAAACATTTTAAGCCTTACTTTATTCCAACATATTTATAAATTTTGGAATTAGTCTGTCAAATTCTGTATTTAAAAATCTCATTGGAATTATTAGCTGGATGGAAACTGCTGGGGCAGGGAGAAGCATACCTCACCAACAAGGTTACCTGAAAAATCAACACCTGTATACCTAACCCTGAATTGTACCCCACATCTTTATAATAAAAAAAGAATAATACAAAATAAAAAAAGAAATACAAATGTTTGAGAGAGTGGTTATTTCTGCAATTTTGAATCTTCCCATCAAATTCTTGTTTATTTTGCTGGTCTTTCATATTCTTTGATAATAAGGCAAAGAGTTCTTTATATATATATTTCTTTATATTTGTAAATATATATTTCTTTAAATATATAATATAAAGATGTTATTTCCCATGTAACTTGTCCCATTTTGTTCTCTAAGACAGGAACCCTACTGAATTGAATATATTTTTTGTTCCAGTTCTCTTTCTGAACACATTATTAATATTTCTAATAGCTTTTTTGTTTATTGTTTTCGAGTTGGAGTCTCACTCTGTCCCTCAGACTAGAGTGCAGTGGCACACTCATAGCCACTGTAGCAACAACCTGCTGGGCTCCAGCGATCCTTCTGCCTCAGCCTTCCAAGTAGCTGGAACTACAGTCACGAGTCACCACGCACAGCTGGTTTTTGATTTATTGAAGAGATGAGGTCTCATGAAGTTGCCCGGTGGGTCTCAAACCCTAACGCTCAGCAATCCATTCGCCTCGGCCTCCCAAAGAGCTGGGATTATGGGCTGAGCCACCGAGCCCGGGCTCTAATAATTTTTTACATTATTTTCATAGGTTTTCAGGTATTTGCCATTTGCAAAAAATAATTATTTTATTATAAAACGTTTGCATTGCTTTAATCAACCTCTTTTGTTTACAATCTCCATAACAACACTAAATAATACTGTATTTTTGTACTGATCTTGATTGAATCAATTAGCATGATATTTCTGTTCCCCATCAGGTATGGTATTTCATATAAGTTATGTCAAGACACCCTTTATCAAGTTAAAGGACTCTGGTTATCAAGAGTTTTATTAGCAATGAGCTTTTATTTTCTCAGTTTTTCAGGGTCCATTAAGATGATCATGCTTTATCTCCTTTAAATAATTAATGAAATTTTGTTTATTTGATTCTTACTCTGTACCAGACACTAATCTAAGTGTTTTACATTCCTCATGGAATCTTTCTAAGCACTTTGTTACTATTTCCACTCTAGAGATAAAGAAAGAGAAACAACAGTCACATTCAAAGCTAGAAGGTGGCTGATCCAGGATTGAATGTGGGCAATTCAGGTTCAGATTTCATACTCCTGAAATCACTCTTAGATCCTTGCAAAGACACATTTCTTATCTAAGTTTTCCTTAGGACCTTTGCATCTATTTTCATTAGTGAGATCAGCCTATAAGTCTCCTTTTTGTGCTACCCTTAGTTTTAAATAGAAATTGTGCTGTCATTATAGGACAAATTTGTAAGTTTTCTGTGGTTGCCAGTAACCCAGATGGCTTCCAATGATTCCCATCTCCTGGTATTCACAACTTTACAGTCCCTCCCACATTGTGGCAAGGTTGGTTTATCAGTACATAAAACAACTCAGAAGTGATCAGGTGTCATGGCCAAGATTATTTTTAAAACCTCCTGCAGTCTCTATATTAGTCTTTCAGTCTCTTTCCGTCTCTCTCTCTCTCTCCCCTCCCTCTCTCTCCTCCAGATATTTTACTTCAACCTTTCCAGCTCAGCCACTTCCAGATTTCTGATCCTTAGCAACTGTGTGAGATAACAAATGTTTGTTGTTTGAAGCTGAAATTTGTTCTGCAGCAACAAATAATGAGTATACTTTACATTATATTTCAATATCATAAGAATCAACTGGTTGAATAGAACTGACATGACAGGGAAACCTGGTGTTATTATAGGGAAGACAGCTTATTATCTTTTATATTTTTTGCTAGAATAATTATTAAATTCAGATTTTGAAAATCTTTCTGTATCAAAAAATAATCAACATTTTTTTGTATTTTCCTAGAAAAATCCTATTTCTTATACATTTTAAATATGACAATATAAAGTCTTAAACTCTCTTCTATACCTAAAAGTATATTTCCTTTTAAACTGTTTTCCATTCTCACAACACAATCAAGTAAAAGGGATGTAACCACCTTTTTAATTTTTGACAATATGTTCTTTCAATTTTTTTCTTTTCCAGTCTCACCAGTGGTTTGCCTATTTTTTTTTTCTTCCCAAAAGTGGAAAAAACAAGATTAATTTGTCCAGGTAACGGATTTTAAAGGTCTTGTATTCTATTCAATTCATTTCTTACTTCATTCTCTTTAGTTCTTCCTTCAACCTCATTATCCATGTCTTTTTGGTATTGTTAATGCAATACCAAAAAGTGCTATTTATTTTTATAGCACTTAAATTTCAGTTTTGACTTTTATTTTTAAAGCAAGTGTTATTCTTAATTATAATGTTATAATTAAAACCTTAAAGAATTTAATACCTTTTAAATGGTTTGGACTCAGTTATTAACTTTCAGTGGTATTGAATGTAGTCAGAGAATCTAGATTCTATGGTTATAGTTTTTGTGAATTTACTAGAATTAATGTTTGCATCTAATATATGACCAATTTTTGAAAAAGTATCCTTGTATTTTAAAAACGATGCCTATTTTCATGAAATTCAGTATAAAATGTAACTTTGTAGTGTTATTAAACGCCTTTTAATCATCCTTTTTGTTTCCATGATTCATTAATTTCTGAAAGAAATACAAAACATCTCATACTGTGAGAAATTTTACCTCATCTGTAACACATGTTAATATTTGGGTAGAATATGTTTGATTTTTCATCTGTCTTCAGATGTTCACCTGCATTCTATATGTACACAAGTGTGTGTGCGTGCATGATAAAGTTTAAATTAAGTTTACATTTTTTGAGCAATGGCTTATTTTTTAACTACTGTGTTAATATGTAAAGTCACATTGTTATCCAAACTAATTTTAATGGATTTTTTGACATCTGACATTTAAACATATAAATCTTCACTAATTTTTGTATCATCTTTACAAATGAACCTTTCAATCCCTCTTTCTTTCCTGCTAAAATAAACAATAAATTAATTTAAAACATGGTTGGAAAAATAGTAAGGACTCTCTAAAATATAATTCAAACAAGGTTAGGAACTAAAAGAAATTTTCTCTATGAAATATAGTATTATTTTTAAAGATTCTAAGTCACTATTTTCACACCATTTTTAATTAAAATGACCACTCCAAAAACTGCCATTACTATCCTCTTGTCCAAAAGAAATAACTTATGTACAGTTTGAAAATAAAATACCTTCAGATTATATTTATGAGCTTTCTCCAAAATAGCAGGTACCAAGTCATCGGTCGGTTGCCCATTCTCATCACTTGAATCAGGAGGGTACCAAGATAGGGCTAAAACACCTATTTAAAAAGACCAAAAATAAAGGGAAAAAAAGACAGGAACAAGAATGACTACAGATATGCTTTAAAAAGACAGAGTAAGTACCAAATAATTAACCATAAAAAATACACGTATTCACAAGAGGTTATGTTACATTATTGCAGAATACATACGGCTGTTAGATTATTTTGTATAGTCAATATCTATGAATCCTTTATCAGGCATTAACATATGTTTGTAGAATTTAACAGACTTTACATTTTAGAATAGGTTTTAGGTTTACTGAAGAATAGAAAGGAAAGTACAGAGTTCTCATATACTCTCCTGCCTTCTCCACCCCACCCCTCCACATAGTTTTCCCTATTTTTAACATCTTTCATTGGTGTGGTACATTTGCTACAACTGATAAATCACTATTCATAGATTATTACTAGCTAAAGTCCATAGTTTACATAAGGTTCAGCCATTATGTTGTACAGGTCTATAGGTTTTGACAAGTCAGTTTATCATATGCTCACAATTACAGGAACAGACAGACTAGTTTTATGCTCTATAAATCACCTGTGCTACACCTACTCATCTCTCCTTTCTCTGATTTTTTCTCTCTGATTTTTTTCACTGTCCATAATTTTGCTTTTTCATATGTCATATAGTTGAAATCATAAAGTAGGCAGCTTTTTAGGATTGACTTCATTCACTTAGCAATTTGCATTTTAGGTTCCTTTCAGTCTTTTTATAACTTGACAGCTCATTTCTTTTTACTGCTTCATAATATACCATTGTATGACAGTCTGTCCATTCACCTATTGAAGAGCATCTTGGATGCTTCTAATTTCTGGCAATTATAAATAAGACTGCTATAAACAGTTATATTCTGAGACATTTTGTGGATCAGTATCTTTTAATACAAGATTTAAAAGTAAAATAAGTATAGTTCCTCCTTGTTGTCCCTACTTATTTTTGAACCAATAAATATAAAATGTGTTAGAATTATAAATTACATAGAAATCACTAATTGTAGACAGAGATTTAAGATCAACTAATTCAAATCTCATTAAATATATAAATAAATGGAAGGTCAGTAGAAAAATGACACTAATTTCTAGAAAAACCAACAGACTTTAAGGCAGGGAGAGAAATAACAATGGTATCAAAAGAAAAACATATGGAAATTAGAAAACAAGAGGTTATAAACTGCCAGATAACCAAATTTTAAGACCTCAATTTTGTGGTAGCCACACTATGAACAGATAAAGCCCGTCTAAGAAACAAAATTAAAGTTAACAGAAAAAAAGATGTCTATGCCCCCTATCCACTCTGAAAATAAGAATAGGAATACAAGTATGAGAGGTAGAACAAATAATCTATAACATACAGCGTTTCAGGAAAGCTCTGCCTAGTCAAGAAGGGAGTGATTACCAACAGAAGAATGTTGGTGAAAAGAGTATCTGGAGACAATCCAACATTCATGCTGCCTATTAGCCAAGCTTATAGAAGAACACCACAAATAAAAATAAGAATGACAATAACAATTTTTGCAACTTGGGAACTACCTACAAAAATTATTTTATGCACAAAATATGTAAAGAAAAAAAGGAAAAAAAAGATTTAAAAACAGCAAGATTATGCTCCAAAACATGTGAAAATCATGAGCAAAGCATTCTTCCATGAAACTGAAAGCAAAATGAAATTCCTGTTTCCAGTAGTAGTGGACCAATTTCTAATAACAGTTGGTCTAATAGTAGACCAAATACTCTCCATAAAAACAACTAAAATTGTTAAACAAAACAGGGGGAATAAAAATTTCTTTTAAAGCCAAAGACCAGAAGAGATTAACAAATTATTTGATCAAGTTAAATGGAAAATATACAGCCAAAGAGACATGTGACTAAGGAAGACAATTTGCCACAAGCATAATTGGCAGAAGTAAAGCAACTCTCAAAACCAGTGTATTACATCACAGGTTCACAATGATTGCACAGCTCTCCAGCTTAATTTAAACTTAATGCAAAGTGACTCAAGACTGGTATTCTAAATAGTCACCAGGAAAAAGCAAAAGCAAATTCTTTCTGGAGGAAGGTTATCTCATTCTTGGACCTCAAATTATTTGCAAAAACTATGTTTTTATAATCAAAGATAACCAAGGACACAAAGAAATAAAGCACCATGCACAAGGATCAGCAAAAATAAATTAATTAAAATAAATTTAAAAAACACATAAATGAACCTGCAAAAACTTCATATATTGCCATGACAGCTTAAAACAATGCATAGTTTAAAAGACGAAAGGTAAGATAGATGAGCATTCACCTTAAAGAATTCAGAAAATTGTCACTTTTGTCCTTTTCCTAATCTATCAACTAAGAAGACTCATCTCTTCTTCTTTTTCCCCCCCTTAGAGGCAGAGTAGAACAGTAGAATAAGCATGGGCTTTGAACAATGTATTTGAATATCTCATCACTTATTAGCTAGTTAACTAAGAGCAAGTTAACTTCTCCTTGCACACGTGGCCTCACCATCAAAACTCAGATGACTCTTCCTGTCAGGATATGTTCTAAGTATAAAAATAAAATTCCATTTCCCATACTACAGAATTCAATAAATATTGATTTCTTTCACTACCATATTCCCTTCTTTCTTCACATTTTCCCTCCCCTCCAAACATACATCCCTCCTAGCATTCATACACACACACACACACACACACACACACACACACACACACACACACACACACACACACACACACACACACACAAAATGTTTTACATTTTAATGCTATGGTTTCCGTTCCACCGTTTCTTTACTCTCTTCCTCCAGCTTTACTACACTCTGGTCCTATGCTGTTTGAAATGTTATCATCAGTCATAATTAAAATTTTTAAATTTTTTAAAATTAATTTTGTTCCTCATTCAACTAGCCATATTTCAAGTGTGCAATAGCCACATATGGCAACATATCCACTAGCATAGATACAGAACGTTTTCATCAGCACAGAAAGTTCTACTAAACAGATTACTCTGATTCTCCTAACACACTAATCACCTCGTTCTTGTATAGTGATTTCTCTTCTTCTTTTATCCTCTCTAGGTATACACTAAAGCTTGGAGAGAATGTACTTTCTTCTCTCTTACCCTGTTGTTACGTTTCAGTTTCTTTATCGCATCCATTATGAAGTCCATATTTCTAATTCTATTGCCATACTGTGCTTCACAGTCCAACTTATCATTATCCAGTGTCTTTTGGACTGTGACATTATCAGCTCCGAATACATAATAGCCTGGGAGCTAATCCAATAATGGCTCTACCCCTGAGAAAGGTTGGGTCATTTACAGTGGTTGTGAATTCTAGACAATAATCAGAAAGTTTTCTCTAAAAGTAGCCAACTGAGTATCATTTATAAGTAAAATATATTGTTCTGTATTTCTTACATTCTAATTGCTTAGTGAATTCGGGTAATCTTTGAAGTCTAGTCTTGGAATATCGGCATTTTAAAATGCAAAAAAAAAAAAGTGAAGCCATATTGTTCATGTCATCCTTCTATAGCTCAATATAACTGATACGCAATAATTTTTTTGTTGTTAAGTAACATGATGGATTTAAATAGGGTAACAGTTAAGAATATAGGTTACAAAATGGGATAGGTCTTGAGAATTAAGACCTGTTTCTATTATTTGATAAATATGTATCCTTAGGTTAGTAATTTTACTTAAGTTTTGAAATTTGTAAAATGGAGAGATAAGTTCTGTTCATAATCCAAATGTTTGTTTTAGAAAGTACAAATTAGAGAATGCAACATATAGAGTAAGAGCACTCAAAAAGTGCTATAAATAACATTCAGCAACAAGAAGACAGTATAAGATAAATAAATTTGAATATCCTGAAACTCACAGAGCTTTTGATGTGTTTTCATACATACAGAAAACTTAGTTTTCCTGCTTCGTTCAAGCACCTCTAATGTTCCTTCACAAAAAAGAAAAAGAAAAAAAAGACTTAACAGAAAAGCCAGTCTATTTCCAGACATAAATACTACTGTCACTCTCCTACTCAGGATGACACACTTTCAGTAACTTTCAACAAAAAATTATGATGCATATAAACAAGCAAGAAAAGCAATACACTACCAAGAGACAAAGCAGTAAACAGAACTAGATTCACATATGAGACAAATGTTGGAATCATGAAAGAGGGAATTTACAATTACTATGATTAATATATTAAAGGACCTAATGGCCAAGGTAGCCAACATGCAAGATCTGGTGAGAAATTTTGGCATAGAGTTGAGAACTATAAAAAAGAATAAAATAGAAATACCAGAAATGTAAAACACATTAAAGAAGATGAATTAATCAATTCAATAGGCTCATCAACAGCGCTGAGGATAGAACCAGGAAACATAAAGGCAAGTCAAAAGAAATTATCCTACCCAAATTACCATAGTGAGAAAAAAATCTGGGGAAAAATACAGAACAGTGCATCCAATAGTTGTGCGATAAATGTCAAAATTCAACCACACCATGTAATTGGAAACTCAAAAGAGGTAGAAGTTTTATTTAAGGAAATAATCACTCAGAATTTTGTAAAATTAATGAAAGACAAAGCAACAGTTTTGAGAAACTCAGAAAACACTAAGAAGGATAAATACCAAAAAACAGCAAGAAAAATAACAACTATGCGTATCATGTTTAGCTAAAAACAAAACTGAATGCAGCAGAAACAGATACAGGAAAATGAAGATATAATATTTTTTATATATATATATATATATTATATATATATATATATATTTGAGTTGGAGTCTCACTCTGTCGCCCAGACTGGAGTGCAGTGGCCGCTCCCGGCCACCGCAGCCTCGACCTGCTGGGCTCCGGCGATCCTTCCGCCTCAGCCTTCCAAGAAGCTGGAATTACAGGCGCGTGCTACCACGCCCGACTGATTTTTTGATTTATTGTAGAGATGAGGTCTCGCTGTCCAGGCAATCCACTCACCTCAGCCTCCCCAAGGCGCGGGATTACAGGCTGAGCCACCGAGCCCAGCTTATAAAAATATTTTTAAAAATTACACCAGACTTCTCATCAGAAACCATGGAAGACAGAAGATAAAGAACAGAGTAATATTTTTAAAATTCCAAATGAAAAGAAACATCAAAATCTGTCCGTTGAGAATTCTATAGCAGATGCAACATCATTTAAAATATAAGATACAAACAAAATTTGAAAGAATTCATTGCAAGTAGACCAGTATCACAAGGTACATTAAAATAAATATTTGAGGTAGAAAGAATAGGATTCCAGACATACACTTGAATCTATGCTAAAATATGGTAAAATGACATCAATAAATGTAAAAGAAATTCTAATTTTTAATAACTATAAAAGCCAACTGATTGTTAAAAGCAGTGTTCAGCAAACTATGACTGCAGCAAACCTTGCCCTTGTACACCATTTCATCTATATATTTGTTTAAATACTGAAGACTAGGTGTAATCATAAAAATTATCCAATTAACCCAAAGAAAACAGAAAAAAAGAAAACAAAGAATAAACGGTAGATGTATGAAGCTGTTAACAAGATGGAAGATTCCAATTATTCAACCATATCGGTAATCATATTGATCAGCCGGGCGTGGTAGCGCGCGCCTGTAATTCCGGCTACTTGGAAGGCTGAGGCGGAAGGATCGCCGGAGCCCAGCGGCTCGAGGCTGCGGTGGCCGAGAGCGGCCACTGCACTCCAGTCTGGGCGACAGAGTGAGACTCCAACTCAAAAAAATAAAATAAAAATTTTTTAAAAAAGTAATCATATTAAGTAAAAATAGTCTAAACAAACCAATTTACAAATATCATTTTCAGGTTGGACTAAAAATAAGCAAGACCTTATGATATGTACAGGAAAGCCACTTTAAGTACCAAGGTATAGACAGATTCAATCTTTTTTTTTTTTTTTTGAGTCGGAGTCTCACTCTGTCGCCCAGACTGGAGTGCAGTGGCCGCTTCCGGCCACCGCGCCTCGACCTGCTGGGCTCCGGCGATCCTTCCGCCTCAGCCTTCCAAGTAGCCGGAATTACAGGCGCGCGCTACCATGTCTGGCTGATTTTTTGATTTATTGTAGAGATGAGGTCTTGCTGCCCGGGCGGGTCTCGAACCCGCGGGCTCAGGCAATCCAGTCACCTCAGCCTCCCAAAGGCGCGGGATTACAGGCTGAGCCATCGAGCCCGGCTGACAGGTTCAATCTAAAAGATTTATAGTACCTGACACTAATTTAAAAAATGCTGGCGTAGTTAAATTAATGTCAAAATAGACTTCAGAACAAAGAACATTACTAGCAATAAATAGGAATATTACATAGTAACAATATACTCAATTATCTAAAACGCCACAACAATCCTAAATATTTATGTACCTTAAAAAAGAGCTTCAAAATATATGAAGCAAAAACTGACAATCCTGAACGGAGAGATAGATATATTCACAATTTTTCTTGGACTCCTCAACATGCCTTTAACAGTAATTTACAGAATAGGTACACAGAGAATCTGCAAGGATAGAGAAGATCTGAATAATACTATCAAGAACTTGAACTAACTTGCATTTATAAAATGGTTCATTAATAAACAGCAGAATACACATTCCTTTCCAGGGGAAATCGATTAAACCACATATTGAGTATCTATAGCAATATGAAAGCTGTATGGAATATTCTACAATTATAGACATAAACTTTAAAGTGAATGCAAACTTATTCTAAAAAAATGGAGCCGGGCTCGGTGGCTCAGCCTGTAATCAAGCGCCTTTGGGAGACTGAGGTGAGTGAATTGCCTGAGCCCGTGGGTTCGAGACCCACCTGGGCAGCGAGACCTCATCTCTACAATAAATCAAAAAATCAGCCGGACATGGTAGCGCATGCCTGTAATTCCAGCTACTTGGAAGGCTGAGGCTGAAGGATCCCCGGAGCCCAGCAGGTCGAGGCTGCGGTGGCCGGAAGCGGCCACTGCACTCCAGTCTGGGCGACTCAAAAAAAAAAAAAAAGGAAGACATCATGTTTGATGTTACCAGGTAAGTACATTTAAACTTTAAACATATAATTAATTTTACTGTAACTTCTACTTCTCCTACTTTTATGTACAAATTTTAAAGGGAAGGGTGCAGAATTATGACCTTACTGAAACAGATATTTTCTACTTTCAGCAAATATTCCAATGTTTATTTCCACCTAGTGTTTTTGAAGCACCAATGATAAAAATAAGGGAAAGACTAGAGAATGATACTAACTCATCTTTAAGTTCCCAGAACCTAGCACAAAGTTGGGACATGGTGGAAACTCAATAAACATTTAGTGCTAATTGAAGGAAAGGGAAGATAATTTTGAAGTTATGCAGTATGTGATGTTTTGCTAAATTGTTTACATAACAAATTATCACATATTTCACTGCTTAAAACAACATAAATGTATTATCTTTCAGCTGTGTATGTCAGAAGTTTGGCATAGGACTCAATAGGCTAAGATCAAGGTATTGGACTAAACTACATTCCTTTCTGGGGGTTTGAGGAAAGAATCTCTTTCCTCACCATTTAAGCTTGTAGAGACCACCACATTCTTTCACTCATAAATTCTTCACTCCATGTTCAAAGATAGCAACAGTGGGTCAACTCCTTTTTACATCACATTCCTCTTTTTTCACTTTTCTCCTTCTACTTATAAGAACTCATGTGACTAGATAAGTCTCAATCAAATAAAGAAGGATAATGCCATCTCAAGGTCCTTCGACTAGCAACCTTTCGCATCTACAAACCTAATTCTCTTTGCCAAGTAAAATAACATATTGATAGATTCTGAAGATTAGGATGTGGACATGGACATTGTGGAGGCCATTATTCTGACTATCTCACTAAGTTTTTAGAAAACTATATTATAAAAATAAAAAGGTATTCATCTGGTATATTTAGAATTGTGAAATACCAATACAAGGGGTAGGAGATATATGTTATGTGATACTTAAAAGTCTTGAAAAGGATACAAATATATCATATGATATTATAATATATCTGATACATTATAATCATAATAATTGGATTTAAACACAACATTAATACTCCATTTTAATTTTATCATTATTTTCAACAACAAAAGTGGAACCATTAGGATTTATGCACATGCCACTTCTAATTGTAAAAGCAGAAAATCAACCAACTTGTACTCTGTGATAACAGTATAATTACTTTACATAGCATTTCAATTTAAGATAAAAAGAAGACCATTTATATGAAAGAAAAAATATGAATGTTAAAAATGTTGTCAAAGAATTTTCAACCACACAGCAATTTAAATAGCCTTCATTTACTATTTTTGTCCATTCAAAAAATGTCAAAGTCAGCATGCCAGCTCCCTGGATAAAAATAGTGTTTTCAGTAAATATTTTAAAATTAAAATTATTTTCTGCCTAATAATAATGAGTACAATTCAACATGTAACTGATTAAGAAATTATTTACTTACTATAAGTAATAAGTAAATTTGTACCGTTACTTTTTTTACTATCAAATGTTACTTATTAAAATCTTTGCCTAGCAGAAAATTCATCACAAAGTAAAATATTTGTATCAATATTAAACTTTTCAACATTTAAAATAAAAATAACTGCCTTAGTGACAATGTATAGAAATAATTAATATCCATATAAATGATATAATAGTAAAATAGCGTACAAGGGTAAATGTTTTTATAAACATTAGATAGTCACAAAAATGTGAACTTAAACTTTTCTTCCCAATCAGAATCAAACTATAACATACTATTTATATATATTCATTTACTATAAGTATTTATTTACAGCCTTGAAATAATAAAACTCAAACATGATACAAATATCACTTGAAAAGTAATCCTCTCAAAAATAAATTAGTAAACAGAGACAGACAGACACAGGCATACTTACCACAGGTCAATGCTATCTAAATTTACCAAGACTACTTTATGCCATAGTACAGACAGAACATAGAAACTAGAGCTCTAAGTATATAATAGAAAGTTAAATTTTATAAATAGTTTAAGAAACAATTACTCCATAGAAGAACAAGTCATCTTGCACACATTTCAAACAAATTCATAGAATTATACATTGTTTTGTTCATGAAAGAACCTCATGTTTATATACATATCAGTTCCATAGTGAGTTAATACCTCTACGTAGAGCAATAAAAATGTAAGAACATCCAATTTCTTCTTCTGGTCCTACTTCTAGGAGCACTAACAGGATGAATAAAACTAAAACAGGAAGGTTTTTACAAGGGAGATAGTAACAAATTGAAGAATTTTCAGGCACCAAGTTGTATTTTTTTCATGTAAATCACCTGTGGGACAATATGACTCTATCTACATGCATAACTGGGTTGCCCAGAGGAAAGAAAAGAGAAAGGTAAGAAGTTGGAACAACAATAAAAACGACCTCTCATCAGTTAAGTTAAAGGTGCATATTATTAAAAGGTGTGTATTTATATTATAAAATAAATTAAATAAAGGAATATATTAAGTCAGAAGAAAATATAAAATAACAAGCATATTCAACCTGAGAAGGCAGAAAAGGAGGATTAAAAAGGAACAGATGGAGCAAATGAGAAAAAAATAGCAAAATGAAAGATTTAAAAGACATTATTACATTAAACAGAAATGAAATAAACATAGAAATTATGAAATTAGAGATTGCAAAAATTATTTTTTAAAACAGAAAAGACCAAATGATATGCTACATAACTAAAATTTCAAACAGCCCAAATGTCCATCAACATGTGAATACAGTCAAATTTACTATAATCATATAATGAAATACTACTCAGTACTAAAAATGACTAAACCATTGATATAATTAATAATATGGGTACATTATAAAATAATGTGCTAAGTAAAAGAACACAAGCGCCCACATACACACAAATGCAGGACAATTCTATTTTCAAAAAGTAATAGAACATTCACAACTATTCTACAGTGATAGAAATCAAATCTATAGTTTCCTGAGTTAAAGGAGTAGTAGGGTAGCACTGAATAAAGGAACAATGATGAAACTTTTTGGGCTATAGAAATATTTTACTTCTTGATTAGGGTGTTATACAAACAGGTGCATACTTTTGAGAAATACACTGAGCCATAAACTTAAAGTGGGAGAACTGCATTTATGCAAATCATAATTTAATAAAATTGAGAAAGTAAAATTAGAAATCAATACAAATAATATGTCCACAAATACTCCAAAATTTAGAAATCAAACAGCACAAATCAAAGGCAGTGTTAAAAGATGGTTGCCTGGATGCTTAAGAACATATATACAGTTTAATTTAAAGATAAGTATTCAATAACATAATTAACAATGATGTGAGGAATGATTAGTAAGTTAATGTTACACAAAAAACATATACATACATACACACATACATAAAATAATTACCAATTGAAGCTGAACGCATTTGTCTCATGTGAGTTTCTATGACAGAAGGATCCCGAGAACTGTAACTTCCCAACTCAGGATAAAAGCTGGAGCCAATGTCATCCGGAGGGTTGTGCCTTCCTTGTGGAAAATTCTTGGCTATTCTAGGGTTCCAATGTTCCAACACTGGGTGGTTCCAATGTATATATTTACCATCAAATTGTGGATTTCCATACCAGCTGTAGTAAAATACATGTAAATAATAATTCAGAGGTGGCAGTTCTTCTAAATTAAGTTCAGAAGCTTTGGAAGGTTTCATAGTGATTTCAACACTTTGAAAATTCTTGGTATTTGTTTCACTGTTGATTCTGTCACTCTTTTGGACATCAAAATTCTTGCCCAAATAAATCGTTTGTTGACGAAGTTCTGGAAGAAGGTCAAGTCCAAAAGGAGCTCCAAAAGTAGCTGTATTTGGTCTCAACATTTTTAAACCCATCATCAGAGAGAAAACAAATAGAATAAAAAGTGACAAAATGATGCAAGTCCTTCTCCGAATCTTTGCCATGATGACATACTTTAAACGCCAAGATAGTAAACGTTTTGCTGCAATTTATTGAAAAAAGATAATTAGTAAGTACTATCAACAATATTTCCAATGTATTAACATGAAAACTAAAATTTATAAAGTTCATTACACTAAAAAAAATGAAGTACATTATAACACTAATTACATCACAAAATATTGATGTTTGTAACTAGTCTATATATGGCTAGAGCAAATGTCAATATTGATGTAGAAATATCACCAGGTGCATGCTAATTACATTAGTCAGATAAGCCTTTTGAAAATTTTATTTCATAAAATAAAATTTTCATCACTTGAGCAGTTTTTTTGCATTACATTCTATATAGAGAGAATAAAATTTTCTAAATTTAAGTGCAGAATTTACAGATCATAGTTAATAAAATGAAATACTTATTAGTGCATAAAATGCCTAGTCACGAAATTAATAGTCAAAAACTTTTTTTTTTTGAGTTGAAGTTTCACTCTGTTGCCCAGACTGGAGTACAGTGGCTGCTCCCGGCCACCGAAGCCTCGACCGGCTGGGCTCCAGCGATCCTTCCGCCTCAGCCTTCCAAGTAGCCGGAATTACAGGCATGTGCTACCACACCCGGCTGATTTTTTGATTTATTGTAGAGATGAGGTCTTGCTGCCCAGGCGGGTCTCGAACCCGCGGGCTCAGGCAATCCACTTACCTCAGCCTCCCAAAGGCGCGGGATTACAGGCTGAGCCACAGAGCCCAGCTGTCAAAAACTTTTAAAACTAAAATAGCAACTTCACAAGCAGGGGATAATTGCACATTTTAAATAACATTTTGAAATGGAATGGAATCAGACAAAATTTTCAAAATAACATTATAAAAATCAGTCACAAGTTAGAGTTTCCCAATTTTAAAAAAATGCATTAAGTTATAACTCTGAAAGTCTTACCAAACAGGGATTATAAACAGTAACTTTTAACTTCTAAAATAATATTATGTGATTGTTTGTGAGTAAGTATGTGGGCAGACATATATTAATGGTGCATACATATATGAGTATATGTATATAGTTACATATACATCATAAAAATATTTGTCTTTTTATACACAGATATCTTATTAGAGAAGTATCTGGCAATATGTTCTCATTGACTGAATTATAAAATATGACTTTCTATAATACATAATGTTGTTATTTTAACAAATAGTAAGATGACCAAGCATATTTCTTTCAGAGGTAAAAAAAAAAACAACAGAGATTATTTTCAAGGTTAACCTTGTATAATTGTGAGATACATTACATCTAAAAAATAAAAAACAGATGTCTGGTTTAAAACATAAAAAGTAACATTAAAAAGGAAAATTGCCTACTTAAAAGCTCCCTTCCACTTCTTGTATCCCTTCACAATCACCAGTCCTGCCCATCTCCCTGCCTGGAGTTTTTGTGTTTACCATTACCTCATGTTTCTTTATACCTAACTAACATTAATTTTATTTTGCCAGCTTCAAATTTTTATTCAATTAAATATGGTGTGTATAAATTTATACACATATATATGTATGTGTACTATATACACAATAGGTATACATTGTGTCTATTAATGGATATATGTACACACATGTACATGTGCATATGTACATATATGTATATATACATAAAATATTAGTATGCATTTTGTTATATATAGACACATGTATGTCATGCATACATTTACATGATATAAATATGTATAATTATGTATATAATTAAGTATCTAAGTAAGTGGATATAACATCCATAAAACTCCATAAGCCTTCTCGGACACTTGACCTAGTATCCTAACTCTTCCCCATTCCTGCATTCTATCACATCAGTTCTCTCTCTAACAAAAAGTCATAAAAATGAACTTTTAGAAAAGGAATAGGTGAATTCCTATCCCTTGGGTAGAAAGGGGATTTTTGTTTTAATATATTAATTCACTGCTGTGGTAAATATTCTTTCAGGTCAATATTTATCTTCCTAAGCTTTCAAAGTTATATTTTCAAAGTAACAACATATGTTATTCCTAACACTCTAATTTAGGGACACACTTCTCCCCCATAAAGCTTGTTTATATTTTAATAGTATTATTGCATGAATACACTGTGACCACAGCAATAAGTTAGATCATTAGAATATGCTATACAATCAATAAAATATGTCATAAGTTAAAGCAAGCATTATAAAAGTAGACATCATTGGTTTCTAAATTTTTAGAAAGAAATGATTTATTAATTTGGTTACATGAAAATTTTTAAACTTTTATAATAAAGTCTCAAAATATAAAAGACACAAAACTAACAGAAAATATATTTGGAACACACAGATCTGATAGGTGATTACTACCCAGAGAAAGCAGACACAGTTGACTTTAGGATGCGAAACAGTTGAACTTTTATTTCTCTCCAAGAAATAAACAAAATTGTACTTGCTTAAAATACCATAAAATTCTAAAAAACAAAAAGTAAAAGTTGTGCAATTCTGTAAAATTCAGCAACTATACTACACAAAAAAAAAAAAAAAAAAATTATGCCAGGTGCCTCACCAAATAAGTAGATTGGTGAGACACAGTTCAAAGGTAATTAGTGAAAAAAAAAGGTACAAAAGAACTACAAAACAGAAAATAATTAAGTAGTAGGTCTTTACTATCAAAATTACTAAAAATACAGAGATAAGACTCCCCAATAAAAAGGTACAGAGTGGCTGAATGAATAGAAAAAGAGACCCAACGATGTGTTACCTACCAGGATTCACTTTAGATCTAAGGGCACACATAAACTGAAAGTGAAGGAATGGAAGAAAATATTTCATGCAAATGGTAAACAAATGAGAAAAGGGGTACTATACTTAAGTCAGAAAAAATAGACTTTAAATTGCAAACTGTCACAAGAGACAATGGTCATTACATAATGATAAAAGGATAAATTCAGCTGGAAGACATAGCAATTATAAGTATGTACACACTCAACATCAGAATACCTAAATATATAAAGCCTAAATATATAAAGCAAACATTAACAACTCAGAAGGGAGAAGTGGCAAACAATAATAGTAAAATACTTCCTAGGCAACTTGGCGAGATCTCATCTATACAATAAATCAAAAAATAAAAACAAAAACAAACAGAAAAATACTTCAATACCCTACTTTCAATGATAGATATAACCTATAAATTCATACTATTTTTTAAAGTGACAAAATAAATAAATTGAATATGGAAGACTCTTATATTAGAATGCCAACTAATACATTTAGATAAACTCATGAAATTACAATATTACTATGTGGCAACTACTGGAATGTTATGGTCTGAACATGGCCCCTAAAATTCATGTGTTGGAAACTTAATCCTCAATGCAAGTCCTGAAAGGTGGGCCCTAATAAGAGTAACTTACTGCCTCTATTAAAGGGGCTTGTAGGAATGGGTTGGCTCTTTTCTGCTATTCCACCAGATAAGGACAAAATGTTCCTCCCCTAGAAAAGACACAGCATGAGGGTGCCATCTTGGAAGCAGACAGCAGCCACTGGTCAGACAATAAAATCTGCTGGTGCTTTAGATCTTGGACTTCCCAGCTTCCAGAAGCGTAAGAAATAAATTTCTGTTCTTTATAAACTACCCAGTGTGGTATTCCTGTTAAAAATTAATCCATGCCAGGCTCGGTGGCTCAGCCTGTAATCCCGTGCCTTTGGGAGGCTGAAGTGAGTGGATTGCCTGAGCCCGCGGGTTCGAGACCCGCCTGGGCAGCGAGATCTCATCTCTACAATAAATCAAAAAATCAGCCAGGCGTGGTAGTGCGCCTGTAATTCTGGCTACTTGGAAGGCTGAGGAGGAAGGATCGCCGGAGCCCAGCAGGTAGAGGCTGCAGTGGCCGAGAGCGGCCACTGCACTCCAGTCTGGGCGACAGAGTGAGACTCCAACTCAAAAACAAAACAAAACAAACAAACAAACAAACAAAAATTAATCCAGACCAAATCATTAAGAAACAACAGACGATATATTAAAAAATACACACATACACATTTATATACATACATATATACAAATATTATAAGAGGGGACCTCAAAAACCCCAGAATTTATTTACAAAAAATTGTATATTTACTCTTACATGTTTACACTTGCCACCTTCAAAGTACTTCAAAGTACTCTCCATTTGATGCAATGCATTTATTGAGACGGTTTTTTCACTGCTCAAAACTGTTTTTGAACTCATCAATTTGGATGCTTGTTAGTGCTTCTGCTGTTTTCGGTTTCATCTCTTCCACATCAGCAAAACGTTTCCCTCTGATGATGTTTTTCACATCTGCGAGACAAAAAAAAGTCTCTCAGGGTGAGATTTGGTGAATAGGGAGGTAGGGTATGAGGGTCATGCCATTTTGGTTTCAAAACTGCTAAACACTCAGTGTGCTGAGGGCAGGTGCTCTTATAAATTACCCATCAAGAAATGAGCAAATGCATTGAAATTACAAAAAAAGAAAAAAATGATTGACGCCAAACAGCAGCCTCTCACAACACTCCTAACTGGTACACTGTTGATTGTTTCCTAGAATACTTATCTAGTGGGGGAAGCCTGTTCTACTAGGGGTCCGCCCTCCAAAAGATAACTCCAGGCTTTTTGGGGTCCCCCCTCTTACATATAATGCATACTTAAACACAGTTTAGCATATAAGTAAGGGTGTGTGTGTATACAACAGTAAGCAAATACAGTAAAACACTGATTTGGTGAATGTTCAGGAAAAACAGACAAGAATTGCTGAATTGTTTGTACTATTGAGACAAGAGATAGAAAAAAGCGAGGCACGCAGACAGGGTGGGGTCATCTGGGACCAATGTAGCAAACTTCCGGCCCCTGGGGATAATACACTCAAATTGGAAAATAAACCTCCCAAGCTAGAGCTTAAGAACTCACTGCTGAGATACAAAACAAAACAAAACAATCAGCTCACTGCAAAGTGCTAGCCAATCAGCTCACCATTAGACCGTTCCTCCTGCCAGTTGGCCTTTAGTACTGACCAATCAGCACAGATAGTGCTGACCAATCAGCTCACAGCTAGTGCTAGTGCTAGCCAATTGCCTTAGTCTTAGGGCTAAAAGCACCAGGTTTCAGCCCCAAATCAGCAATCTCCTTGGATTCCCTGTCACTGTGAGAGCTTTTCTATCTTCTCAATAAATGCTGCTTTCCCACTTTCCCGCCATCCCTGTCCCTCATTCCTCCTGGATATGAGACAAGAACCCTGACCTGAAAAGCTGCAGAAAATCGTTGGCGCTGAAGAGTCATGCATCCTGGAGTTTCGCTTGCCAGCCAACTGAGCTGGGAGAACCAGGAGAGCTGCTGGAAGAGGGCAAGACTCCAAAGCGGAGACACTTCTGGGGGCTGCAACACTCAGGGTTTGGCTGGCCAGCCCATTAGAGCCAACACTCTGGGGACTAGGCTTGCCAGCCCACTGAATCAGCAACACTGTTGGGGTTTGGCTTGCTAGCCCATTAGAGCCAATACTTCTGGTGCTAGGATTGCCAGCCCATCGAGTTAGCCTTCTCTGGGGCTTGGCTGGCCAACCCGTTGAGCTGACACACTCAAAGCCCAGGCAGACCTGAAAAATATGTATTACTGTTTTTTACAACTTTTCTGTAAGTCTAAAATTAGAAATTAAGAAAGTGGGGGAAAAAAAAAAAGAATCCCAGTAGTAAATTGAAAGCTATGAGCTGCTAACAGCAACACCTGCTTATTTCTGGAAAGGGCCAACTTACACAGTCTTTCAAGTTCTGTACACATGACTCCAGGGAGGGAAATTTGTACATGTGAAATATGGCAGCTCTCTTACACTGGATGGGAATTAAAGAAAGATACAATCATTTTGTCATGCCACTCTAATTTGATGGCCTGGAGTTTTCAAATTATTGAGATAACAACAAATCTTTTCCTTAGCTTAAAGAAAGTGAGAATTTTGACAAAACATAAAACAAAAACAAAAATTTATGGATGTAATATGATATGAACTACATTAAAGATACACACAGAAAAAAGGAATATTCTAAATACATATAATAGTTACCTATGAGTGAGAAAACAGTGATATTTTCTTACTCTGTCTTAGAATACTTCATAAAGAAAAAAGTTTATGTAGGTATTCTATAAGGAAATAATCAATGGTAGTGAATGTTGAAGAGCCACAGAGAACTGGAGAAATAATTAATGGATTTTAAAATTGGTAAGACATTGATTTTTGTAATGTTGACTTCAACTGAGTGGTGAGAGATACATAAAAGATAAGGATATATGATGAAAAGAATATTGATCTTTAAATATGAAAGCGTAAGTTTGAATCAGTCATAGACCTAAGTTGTGTGAATCTGGGTAAAATAACTTAGTTGTTTCTTTAAAAAAAGCATATTTGTTTTGTCTTTTGACAAAATGATTCTGTGAATCCTGCAAGATATTGCTTAAAAAAGAATATCTGAAATAGTAATGTTTTCATCAAACAGCAAATATTAATTGGATTTAAGAATAAATGAAAAGTGAAGAAATGAAACTACTGAAACTTTTTTGAATTTGTTACGTTCATTTTCTGGATCTACACATTAATACAAAACATAAAATGTTCATTTTGTTGGTTTGTTTTTGGCCTCTTGCCAGTTTTTTAAGCTGTTCCCTCTCTTTTCACATCACCTAATTCACTCACTTAAAATGTTTGTTCACTGCATCATTATAGATGGTCCACTGGCTCTTATCTCAACCTCCATAACTAAATTAACAATAAGTCATCTAAACCTAAATAAAGGCAACTGGACATTGTGATTAAAAATATGAGCTCTGCAGTCCAAAAGCCTGAGTTCAAATTCCAGCTGTAACATTTTTAGTTATTTGACCTATATAACTAACTTGATCTCTCTGTACTTTCCTCACTTGTAAAATGAGTTACTGCCTCACTCACAGGATTTTGGTGAGCATAGAATGAGTTAATATAGAATCATGCCTGGCTTAGTGTAACACTAAATAAATAGGAGCAATTATTTATGAAGATGAGGATGATGATGATTAAAGATGGCTGTATGACAGGCAATTAAAAATCACTGCTTTATTTTCTCTAAATGCCTATTCTCTTGAAGGCCAACTTTCAAAATACCACTCACCTTGCAAGTCAAAGCTGAAATGCTGTCTCTTCTTGATACCTTCCCTTATTCCAGCGTGAAAAGTTTTCACTCATATATTCCATTGTTACAGTATTATCTAATTTTAAAATTTAAATTGTCATTTCTTACAAGATTATGTATTATATCATGATATGTATTTTCATGTTTTATATCCCCTACCAGATTGGTCCTTAAGCTTCAGAAATGGAGTCTACCTTAACATTCTGGTAGAATACAGTATGACTCACATAAGTTTAAACAAATTGTTGGCCCTTTTGTTTTTGACATTGGTATATATGATTCTACGAACCATCTCTACACTTAATAAGTTTACACTGTATACTGAACATATTAATAGGAAAAAACATGTGTTTAAAGATCCAATAATTTTAAAAACCCATTTTAATAAAAATTATCATCTTCCACATTGCAAAAACATAATGCCCCCTAAGATGCCTAAACTTTCTGATCTTATAGGAAAGGGGTAGAGAAACCACTTGTTTAGATGCAACAACAGAAAGAAGTTTTAGAAGTGCTCATAGAGGAAACAATTACAAGTTAATTGCAGATGTATAGGTTTCCAAAGCAGAAACCTACACAAGGTACTGGCTACTGAAAATCTACTTTCTCCCCAAAATGTACAAAAAATGTACATAAAACATTCTTTTGAAAGTATGGTTTCTATTTTTGAATTTTTGTGCTTTTAATCTTTTGAAGTGCTAGCTGACCTGGAGGTCCAGTGAGGTCTCCTAAAAAATTATTAGGTATATCCACCTAGCTAAGAGATTCAAAGACCCAGAGTCAGAGCTCAAAAAGCATTTGCTGTTATGTAATTGAGAAAAGCCACCTTTTAATTACTATTGTCAACTAAATTATACAGGCTTCTGGTGCTTTTTCTTTTTTCATATTGTTTTCTTCTAATTTTATTCTATATGAAGCCACTAGAGATAAATATAACTAATATTAGTAGAAGACACATCTAGAACTTTCAAGATCAGTTTCTGTACAAAGGTTTCTTTGTCCTGGTCAGTTTTATTGTAAACACATGTACTGTTTGGTTAACAGAAATTCAGTTGGGCATAATTTCATTCTATTTTAATCTTCACAACAATCTATGAAGAAGAATTTATTTTTAAAACCACTTTACAGATGATGAAACGGAGCAGGGTAACTTTGTCAAAGTCTTTGGGCTAGTGCATGGCTAAGTACCTATCTCAGGTTAAGCAACTAGCAAGGAACAGACTAAGTACCTATCTCAAGTTAAGCAACTAGCAAGGAGCAGACTAAGTCTGGCTCTAGAATTCAAGTTTTTGTCCTCAGGCTGTTCTGCCTTTTTACAAGATATTAGACAAGTCAATTGTAGGAAATATACCACAATTATTTTTTGACATGTATGAAGGCTGCAGACATGTGGTCATGTTTTCATACAAGATTATGTACTTTTAAAACAATGATTACCTGTTATCTACTCCATATCGCATAGCCCACATTACTCTAAAGAAAGCTTATCTCATTGATTTTCTGATCACTATTCATCATGCGAATAACAGCAGCTCTTATTTTTGCTAAGAGCCTGAAAATCCACAAATTCACAGTACTCCACCCTCCTTTCAAGTGAGCTACACATAGCTCAATACGCACAGAGCAATGTATTATCAAGAAAGTGGCAAACCACGTGACTTAATAGCACTATTATCTAAGTTTTATTTTGTGTTTTTCTTTCAAACTACTTCCTAAATAACCTGAACCGCCCATTCCAGTCTCACTTGTCTTATTTCCAAGCTCATATAATTAACTTTCTCTTCCATTGTTTTGTTTTGAAGCACTTCCACCTTTACCCCTAACACTATCCTTAGGGTTTTGCAACAATACAACAAAATTGTTTTGCCTGTCTATACTTCAAGTTGCCTCTTTGGAACCTGAAAGAAACAAAAAAGGCACTAGCCCAGCAGAGCTGCATCCCGGGACTCGGCAAAGGACAACAGTCCACGGTGACAGTGCCAACCACCGTTAGCAGGTGAGTGGAAAACCACGCGGTGGCCTCGCCCCCCGGCTGGCTGGTCCCCAAGCCCAAAGGCGCTGAGACAGGCGACAGCCACCTTCCTGCCGGGCCCCGAGCCCAGTGGGCCTCGATCCTTCCACTGTCCCAGTCGGCTCCAGGCCGAGAACCAGCAAGACAGCACAAGAACAAGGGGTGGGGGGAAAAAAAGCTTCCATCTGTCCGAAATTCCCAACTTGCTGGAAACAGAAGGAAAAGCCCAGGCGACCAGGAGGTTCCGCTCCAAGGCGGAGGCGAGGCCGGCGGGGTCGCGATAAAGTGGAGTGAAAGGCCACAGAATTAACTAACCCAGACACAAACGGATGTAAGAGGGTGACTGGGGGGTGCCGGGGGGTCCCGAAGCCCCGACTCCGCGGCTCCAGCGGCCGGTTTCAGGGGTGCCGGGTCAAAGGGCAGCGGCAGGAAAGCGGCCTCCAGATTGGCTGGCGGGGGCGCGCGCAGGCGCCCGACGCGGATCGCGTGCCCGCCGCGGCCGCGTCTGCCGGGCACCTGGTCCTGCGGCTACTCACCAGGGTCTGGGAATCGGCCACCAGCAGGGACTCGCCCGGCACAGCGGTGGAGACGGGAAGTACAGGAAAAAAGGCCCGGGCCGCCACGCCGCGAGCCCAGTCAGCCCCGCCTCCCCGAAGGCACGCGCGGGGCGTTCCGGGAGGCCGGGGGGCGGGGCCCGCCGGGCGGGGGCGGGGCCCTCCATGTGGGCGGGGCGCGAGGCCCGGAGTCTGCGGGCCGGAGGGACACGGATGAAAGAGAGGAGTGCGTTTCAGGGCATTCGGTACTAGCAACGGAAAGGGCTGCATCAGAGTCTGGCTGACCTCCCATCCTTTTTTTGCAACTAGAAATGACTCACCCCGGCCTTAGATACTGTCTTCTAAGGCTCAGCTGGGATGCTTTGACTTCCAAAGGACAGAATTTTTTTTTATTTGTTTAATGTGAGGCATTCAAAAGCTGCTTTTAACTCGACTGCACTGGTTGTTTTCAAAGTTTTTAAGTTGAGGAACTGTTTTGCTTTTTAAAAAAAAAACGGAACTTAACTTTGAAGATCAAGGTAGACGAATGAAAGATAACGTTTTTAACTTACAAATGCATAAAATAACATTTGTACTCATATATAGAAATAATTGAGAATAAGGGAGGTGTAAAGAACATGAACTTTTGAAAGTGGGGTTACACTGGAAGGTTTCCATCTTATGTCAGCCTCAAATCAAGAGAATTTATATTTTCTTTGGTTACATAGTAACAAAGAAATCCTGACTCATAGGCTAGAGCTTGCTTGTGAACATTTTTTTAAGCCTTTCTTAAAAGATCACTGGATATTTTACACCAATTTGAATTGGGGAATATACATATAGGAGTATATTCTATATGTGCACATTTTAAAGAATAATAATGAAATGATACCCACTACAGAGCATAAGAAACTTTAAAAAGTACATGTATTTTTTAAAGCCTTCTATAGAGGAAGTCCTCTCAAAAAGTTTCTTTTTCATCACTATTATGGTTAATTTTGTATTACTCATTCCTTTGTTGTTTTGAAGAGCTTTATAAATAGAATTTACAAAAATAGAGTTTTCCTAGTGTTGTATTTATATAGGTGAACCATACTCCACTCCTCCTCCCCCCACCAACTTCCTTCTTCACTACTCATTCAGTTTTTGAGAATCATCTATATACAAATCCGTTTCACATCTACTGGTCTGGCACATTATTATCCAAAACACCTGCTGTAGTCAAACTTCCAAGTTTTGGCTGACAGTAGCATTTGTTTGCTCTTTTAATTTGCATTTTCCCCTTTGTTAATGCCTGTTCTTAATTTTGGCTCATTTTTCATTAGATTGTTTGCTTTTGAAAATTAATTTGAAAATAATCTTCATTTTTATGGTTTAAACACTTCTCTCTTGTCAGTTATATATGCTTTGAATATTTTCACTTGGCTTGTGGATTATCTTTTTCATTTTTATGATGTCTTTTGATGATCAAAAGCTTTATACTCTAGTATGCAGCTTGATGAATTTAACAATATTTTACATTGTAATTTCATGCAATTCCTTTCTACAAGATTCTCCCCAATTGGATGTAATAAACTATTCTCTTTACTCTCTTTTAAAAGTTTGAAAGTTTAATTATAAAAATTTTAACACAGAAAAGAACAGATAATGTAATGAACACCCATGCACACAATCCTGGGTATTCAAATATTTTGTAAGTTCCTCTTCCTTATGATTATTTTCTAAAATTGCCTTAACTATTTTTGGCTCTTCACTCTTTTTTTTTTTTTTTTTTTTTGAGTTGGAGTCTCACTCTGTTGCCCAGACTGGAGTGCAGTGGCTGCTCCCCGCCACCGCAGCCTCCACCTGCTGGGCTCCTGCGATCCTTCCGCCTCAGCCTTCCGAGTAGCTGGAACTACAGGCGCGCGCTACCATGCCCGGCTAATTTTTTGATTTATTGTAGAGATGAGGTCTCGCTTGCCCAGGTGGGTCTCGAACCCACGGGCTCAGACAATCCACTCACCTCAGCCTCCCACAGGCTCGGGATTACAGGCTGAGCCACCGAGCTCAGTGGCTCTTCACTCTTTTATATACTTTTCAGGATGAGCTAGTCAAAATCCATTAAAAAAAAGAATTGGATTTTGATTGAGATTTTGACTTCCTGGAGAATTGAATTTAGAGATTATTTTAGAAAAGCGTCTTCTCGTCTATGAACATGGTATAATATTCATTTATCTGGGTTCTTTATGTTTTGCTATGCTTTGCAATCCCATTTATTAAAAATTTGAATGTATTTCATTATTTAGGTTCTTAGTTTTATTACTAAAATTGAAGATTTTTTTAAGTTATATTTTCAAATTGATCATTAATGTTACATAAAAAGAGATTCAATTTTTATAATATATTAGTCCCAACTCCAGAAACTTTGCTGATTTTTGTCTGTTTTGTTTATTTCTTCATTACATCTTTGAATGTTTTATATAAGTAATCATGTTATTTGTAAATCAGAATAATTGTTGCCTTTTTTTCATTTTTTAAGCCACTATTCATTTTTCTTTTATTTGTCAGTAGGACCTCCAGTACACTGTTTAATGGGAATAGTGATACCATCTTTATCCCATTCCTCACATTACTGCAGTATTGCTAAAGTTTTATCATGAAGTACAGTGCTGGCTGTGGCATTTTCTAGATACTTTATCAATATATATTTTTTTTAATTTATTTTGAGTTGGAGTCTCACTCTGTCACCCAGACTGGAGTGCAGTGGCCACTCCCGGCCACCGCAGCCTCGAACTGCTGGGCTCTGGGGATCCTTCCGCCTCAGACTTCCTAGTAGCTGGAATTACAGGTGCGCGCTACCATGCCCGACTAATTTTTTGATTTTATTGTAGAGATGAGGTCTCCCCTCCCCAGGCGGGTCTCGAACCCGCAAGCTCAGGCAATCCACTCACCTCAGCCTCCCAAAGGCACGGGATTACAGGCTGAGCCACCGAGCCTGGCTTTATCAAGATTATTAAATATCCTATTTCTAGTTCATAACTTTTTTTTAAAACCATGAGTGACTAATTGATTAAGTGCTTTTTCTGCATGCATCGATATAACTATTGTTTCCTGTGCTAATATGTTCAAGGGAATTAATAGATTTTCTGATGTTGAATGAGAGGGAGGGGATTTTATTTTATAAATATGTTAATGCATGCTCATTTGCTTAAAAACCAGATACTTTATGACTGCCAATGTAAATAAATTAGAGTAAGTAGATTCTCACTGCATCACCCTCTGTATCTGTGAAGCCACTGCACAATAGTGTTTTTAAACTGGAATGGAATCGCTGCTAATGCCTTATCTTGAAACTCTGGCTGATCTGCTTGTCTTCTGCTATTGGCAAGCAATGTTGAAATGACCGTGATAGACACAATGTTGTTCAAATTCTTTTTTTCTTTTTTTTTTTTTTTTTGAGTTGGAGTCTCACTCTGTCGCCCAGACTGGAGTGCAGTGGCCGCTTCCGGCCACCGCAACCTCGACCTGCCGGGCTCCGGCGATCCTTCCGCCTCAGCCTTCCAAGTAGCTGGAATTACAGGCATGCGCTACCACGCCCGGCTGATTTTTTGATTTATTGTAGAGATGAGGTCTCGCTGCCGAGGCGGGTCTCGAACCCGCGGGCTCAGGCAATCCACTCACCTCAGCCTCCCAAAGGCGCGGGATTACAGGCTGAGCCACCGAGCCCGGCTCAAATTCTTTTTTTCTTTCCACATCATTTTTGTTTTCCAAAGTGTTTTTGTGTAGAGTATATATTTTTTTCTTCTGCATCACTGAAAGGTAAATAAACAATATTTTGTTGTAATTATCACATATATAACATTTTTACATGCTAAATCTTGACATTTTTTAAAAATATGGGATGACCATAATTTTTGCCACATCAAACTTTCTACTTCTCATATTATACATATATATTTCTTAATTAAAGAGTATAAAAATTGGTGGATTGACAAGCACTGATTGGAAACATCTCAAGATAAATGAGTAAGTAATTAGTATGTTAATACTTACAGGAAAAGTTTGTATTATATTTATACAAATTGTGGATATATATGCATGTATAATTACACAAAATATCTGAAAGGGTCTATGCTTTATTACCTATAGTGATCTAAGGGGACTGAAGGATTTTTTTTTTTCTTTTTTTACTCCAGCTCTGTAATTTGGGGGAATTTTTTTGTTTGCTTTTTATATGAACTCATATTTATGTGTTATTTCAGTTAAAAACATATCACTTGAGTAATATACCATTCATCTTAAAGATGTTTTCTTGGAAGAAAAAACAGCTTTGTGTAAATTGATTTTGTGTTTTAAATAGACATTTCAAATGTGTTACATCAATGATAATCAATTAATCAGTCCAAAGGGGTATGGATGGGGGAAATGCTCCAATGGGGGAGTAATGGAGAAAAAAATAAACAATTTTTTTGATCAAATTTTTGTCAAAAATAATACTATCCCAGTAAACGAATAGTAGCTTTTCTTTTTTCCTAATTATTATTTGTTAATAGTTTTCACCCCACAGGATCCTTGAGTTTAGCCTTATTTTGCCACTAGAAAAGCAGCAGTATTTATTTTCATTTTTTTGGCATTAGCATTGAAGATACTTCTCCTACTTCCTAAGGAACTTAGCAAACATTTATACCTTCAGTCATCATTTTCGTCTTTATTTCAATGGATCTTACTGTCTGTCTCCTGAATAGTTTATGTCTGTTTTTTTTTTTCTTCCAGTCCTAGAAGTTTTATACCTTTTCCCATTACTCCTCTCACCTAAGATAAGTCAAAATATGTCCCTATTCTCCCCACTTGCTTTAATCAGAGTTATGTTTTGTAAACAATAGAAACTGAATCTGGCAAAGCTAAACACAGACCATATACAAAGTTATAGAGAGGAATGCAGTATGAAGATGAATACTAATCTATTAGGCAATGGCAATAAATAGAACCCAAGAAGGGTTGGGAAATTAGGAACACAGCCTCATACAACAGTACAGATTAGGGCACTGTTACTTATAGGCTGCACTGAACTCTCAGTGTTGTTGACACCAACATGAATACCTTCTCTATTCTTTGTTACCTGCCTCATTTCTTCAAGATTCAAATTTTTGGTTGAGATAATCTGATTAGTAAGCCTAAACTAAATATCTGTGCTTTCTTAGCTTTCTTGAAGTGGAACCTAGTTCCTTTGACTTCTTTAATGAGAAATTGAGCACAAGATACACATTCTGGTATTCCTTCAAAACCTAAAAGATTTTTGGATTCTAAGTAACAACAAAACAAATAGAATAAATCCCAACACAGTAGTTCAATTATCCATCACAGTATGTTTCAATGTCCATACCATGTCAACTTTCTCCATGGCTATCCTATAATATTGATTGTTTTATTCTTTTATTCTTTGTTGCATTTATAGGCAGTAATATTAAACAGCAATAATTTGTCAAATAAATTGCTGTTATCCTATCATATTTTGCTCATTGGAGGTATAACTAGGGTATTCCTTGGCACAGTTATGTAGGCAAAGAATATAATTCCAAGAAGTGCCATGAATAGAACACTAAAGTTTCCACCAGCTATTAGCAGCAGACAATTCAGAGATTCAAACATTCATTCTTCCTCCTAATGTTCTAATCCTTTCACCATAACTACACAGATATCCTTAGTACCTACTAGCATCCTGACAACAAGGCGTCTAGTCTGACTTCATTCTACATAAATTCACAAACTATGATGCAGATCAAAGTAAAAGCTGGTCTTGGTATGCCATGACCAAAATGCAGGAGCTGTGTCAATTCACTGACTTCGTAGTGATTACCAGTGCTAAGGTGACTTGATCCATTGGTTACACCTCTTCTAAGAGTTGATCCACATCCCAGGATTAAACTCAGCATAGATAACTTCCAACTAAACAGTTCAAGCCCCTTTGATGGAAGCTCTTCATGTTCTATGATTCAAGGTCTTGCCCAGATCACTTCTCTTCTAAATGGTGGAAATGGCAGATAGCTCTTGTGTCATTACTTTCCCATACAAAAATGGCAGAAATTTCACCTTTGATTGAATGGTGCTATTAGATGAAAATGCACCAAAGATTAAATATGAGCCCTCTTTCTTGGGGGAGACCCTGTTCCTCTCTCAGACATGGTGGCAGCTGAGACAGTTCCTCGCCTGTGGTGGAAAACTGAGCCAGCAGGAAGATGCAACACTTCCTGAGTAGGAAAAGGTCTCCATAGATTGATACAGAGACTCCAACAGTTTTGAAGGGAGGTAATTTGATGTATTATGATTGAGCATGGGTGTCATATCATAATCAACCACACCCAAAATATTACACCACTCAAAGTCCAAGTTTTACATAGTCATTTCCTGAGGCATTCGGTTTGGTTTGGGTTTCTTCCCTCCCTGGAGGCAAGGGATCTTTAACCAAATTGACCTAACATTTCTGCTGTCATAACACCACTCTCTCCTGCCATAAAAAAAATATGCAGTTTGCAATTTCAGTAAAATAAAAATATGCCTTATTATTTTTCAGAATAGAGGAGCCCACTTATGCTCTGGTTATATAAGAGAGACCACAAGTATTCTGCTCAATAGTGTCTGCTCCAAGGTGATTTTCTGTGCTTGCATATTATAAGTAGCTGACAGTTTCTCCTGTTGAGAAAGAAAAAAACATACATTTATTCTCCGGTAAAATATTCCTCTTTTAGAGAACTCAATTAAAAAACAGAACTGTGTCATATACATCTTTTATACTCCACATAAGGTCAAACTCCACCAATACAGATCCACAGACAGTCTGATTCGGAGTTGAGTCTGCAACACCCAGCACACAGTAGGTACTTATATTAAGATGAATAATGATTTCCAAAGCTATGGAGGTTCTAAATATTTGAATTTGTGAATATTATTATTATTATTATTATTATTATTATTATTATTATTATGGAAAAAGTAACTTTATGGCTATGACTAGGATCTTGAGATGAGGATTATTTCATTGGACCCTAAACATAATAATGTGTCCTCATTAAAGGGAGACAGGGAGATAGGACAGAGAAGATAATGAGACTACTCAAGCAAAATGCTAGGATATTGACTTTGAAGATTAAAGCAAGGGCCACAAATAAAGGAATGCAAGGACTGCATTCCAGCTTTAGAAGCTGGAAAAGGCAAAAAAATAGATTTACCCCTGAACTTCTGAAGGGAGAGTGACCCCGACATCACCTCAATTTCAGGGCAGGGAAACTGACTTCAGACTTCTGACCTCCTGAGCTTCAAGAGAATAAATGTCTAGTTTGTCAAACTACCAAGTGTATGGCAATTTTTCTATTAGCCATAGGAAACTAACATGGTATACAACAAATATGTGTTGAATAAATGAAGCAATGGACAGTAGGGATTCAATAAATATTACATTGATCATATGATACCCAGAATGGTTCTTTGCATGTGAGAGAAATATCATTCTGTAAATGTATCTACAGAGTTCAAACTAATTGCATTGAGGTAACTTGGTTTTTATTTACCAATTTTTATTCTCATTGGTTGGGTTGGCTTTGGCTTTTTGACATGGACAAATATGTTAGTTTCATAATTGTTTTATTTGAAAATGCATTTATATACAGCTTTAGGGGTGTGCCTACTGTCTGAATACATCCATTCATAAAAAATCTCTACCTTCTAGTAGCTTGTCATTTACCAAGAGATACGGTGATATACACTGTGTGTTTTATATTAATTATCCACTTACTACTGTTTGGGTTACTTCAATTATATTTTAATATGTCTATACCTCAGAAGAGTTTGTGCCTCTACAACAGTCTTTTTTTTATTATTCCTCTGTACAGTTTGATAACACCTAGCACAATGCTTTTCATGTAGTGAGAATTCAGAAGTGTTTGGTTAATTGTATGTATCCAGTAGCCAGAAATTTATTCTTTATTGACTGAATGAGGAAAAAAGGAAGTACTGTGTGTGTGTGTGTGTGTGTGTGTGTGTGTGTGTGAGAGAGAGAGAGAGAGAGAGAGAGAAAGAGAGAGAGAGAGAGAGGGAGCGAGCTTGTGTGTGTGTATTCATGTGTGGAATAACTTGAGGGTAACATTTCTCTATTTTTGCTTATTTTAAAATAAATTTCCTGGGTATAATGTCTACTCATGTTTTAAAATGAAAAAAAAAACAGCAATAAAAGCAGAACTCATCAAGTTAACACATATGATTTCACAGCAGATGTAAAATTTATATGTATGTCAAATATATTTTGTAAATATGCTATCTCTCAATAGTATTTTACAATTCATTAGAAAAATATAATGTGCACCTAAAAGATGTATTAAAAGTACAGTTTTATACATACAATTTCACTATTTTTGTGGATGTAGTAATTGCTGCAAAATACAAAATATCTTTATTCCGTAACATTTTTTTAATGTTTTATGTAACTTGCTCAGGAAAAACATGGGAAGACCAAAAAAATGAGAAAATATTGACTTCAAAAATATTTTTCAAGTAAATATCAATGCTATTATTCCATTAAAAACACAAGATAAGGAAAATTTAGTCTGGATTTACCAATGAACACAATATTTTGGCTTTCCTCAATTTTTGTTCTCCTTCAATTTTGATTCCCTTTTGCATATGTTCAAGCTCCTCCGACAATTGTTATCTTCCTAGTTGTCCCAGTGACCTTTGTTCCTCTAGACCTGAGATTTCTGTTCCCTCAAGCTCCTTCTATGGGCAACTCAGTGATATTATCTACCTACACTTACCTACGGTTCTGAAAACTCTTGCCTACTGGAGATATCTGGCTTAGGCTTATTCACTCCCCCTTTAGTTCCCTCAGACTTGCATCTGCTGAGAATTTGTTGGACTTAAGCAACTCGCCTAATTTTAGGATGTTAAGAGATACGAAAGTTCAGCTGGACAGAGTTTATTTTAGTAGAATAATGTCTTCTACAACATTCCAAACAGGTGGTTGCTGTACTTTGCTCTGAACAGCCAAGAACGGGTGACTGATTCTGACAAAGTCAGAACAAATTGTTGCAAAGTTCTTCTAAAAATAAGGGGTTTAAAAAAATTCATTTCACACGGTAGTTCTAACTCTCTTTATGGAGCTACACAAAATACTATAATCCTTCTTCTACAAAAAAGTCCTAATACAAATGAATATATTTCTAAGTTTCTTTCCAAATTGTTAAGGAGGAATCTTTGGGCCCCTTTAAAACTTCTCTGTACAACTTTGCAAACCATCTTGATAATACGTTTAAGTGTGGCAGCCAGAAAATAATAAAGGAATGGGTTACCAGTACAGAATACAATCTACTTTAGAAAGTATTCTCTGTCAATACAGCCTGATATGCTAGTATCTGCAGGGAAAAAATAATTTTTTTTGCTTCAACTTTTTTCTAAATTTTAAGAGAAAACTTCTGGTGTACACAATACTGGAAGAACTAACTAATGTAGACAAACCCCTTCTTCCACACACAAAAAATGCTGAATAAAGTGTAATTTTAAAATATTTGGTTTAGCCGGGCTCGGTGGCTCAGCCTGTAATCCCACGCCTTTGGGAGGCTGAGGTGAGTGGATTGCTGAGCCCGCGGGTTCGAGACCCGCCTGGGCAGCGAGACCTCATCTCTACAATAAATCAAAAAATCAGCCGGGCATTGTAGCGCATGCCTGTAATTCCGGCTACTTGGAAGGCTGAGGCGGAAGGATCGCCGGAGCCCAGCAGGTCGAGGCTGCAGTGGCCGGGAGCGGCCAGGGCACTCCAGTCTGGGCGACAGGGTGAGACTCCGACTCAAAAAAAAAAACAAAAAAAAAATTTGGTTTAAATATGTAGCAGAGTTCAGAGAGAGAAGAAGAGAGTAAAAGAAGGAGAAAGGAAAAGGAGACCAGAGAGAAAACTCTGTCAAAAACAAAGAATTTAAAGCCAATTTTTTAAAATAGACAAGACTTGGATTATAGTCTCTTCCCTAAGTTCTGAGACTATAACATCCACCCAAGGAAATGAAACAACTTAGTCTTGCATTGAAAGTTTGTTTTTTTTTTAACTTGATAAAGAGAACTTGCAAAATTAATGATCATGGTGAGAATTGTAATATGCCTTTCTCAGAAATAACAGATAAAGCATAAAAATATTAAAATATAGATTATTTGAACAAAACATTTAATGGGATAGATTTATTGGAAATATGTAGTAGCATTCTGTACCTGAAAAACAATTCACTTTATTTTTAAGCAAACATTAATATGTACAAAACCTCACCATACTCTAGGCCACAAAAGATTGTTTCAAGAAATACAAATAATCAATGACATTTAAACTGTATTTTTGACAAAAATTCAACAAAATTAAAAATCAGTAACAAAACAATAGCCACTAAATAGGCATGGGAATTAAATAACATAGTTCAATCATTCCTGGGTACAAAAAAGGAACAAAAGTAGAAATTAAGATGTATTTAGAATAAAGTGATTTTTAAAAGGCCTGCCATGTTAAAATGTGAACAACCATGTAAACCCAAAAAGTGAAAGAAAGGATGTAGTAGTGACAACAGAAGAAATTAATGAAATAGAAAACAAAGATACTATTAAAAATATAAATGAACCTTTGACAAAAATGAATAAAGCAGAGAAAAAGAAAAATTAAACAATGTAAGAAATGAAAAAAGAGTAATACAAGTACCATGAGCTTTTAAAAAGTCATCAGAGAATGCTAAGAATATACCAACAAGCCGGGCTCGGTGGCTCAGCCTGTAATCCCATGCTTTGGGAGGCTGAGGTGAGTGGATTGCCTGAGCCCGCGGGTTCGAGACCCGCCTGGGCAACTTGACGAGCCCTCATCTATACAATAAATCAAAAAAATTAGCCGGGTGTGGTTGCACGCGCCTGTAATTCCACCTACTTGGAAGGCTGAGGCGGAAGGATCGCCGGAGCCCAGCAGGTTGAGGCTGCAGTGGCCCGAAGTGGCCACAGCACTCCAGTCTGGGCGACAGAGTGAGACTCCGACTCAAAAAAAAGAAAAAAAAAAAGAATATACCAACACACTTAAACTTAGATAAAATGTTCAATCTTAAAAATGTATAAATTATCAGAACAGACTCAAGAATAGGAAACTTGAGCAGATCAACTATTAAAGATTTGAGTCATTAACTGAACATATATTCACACCAACCAAAATAGCAATCATAATAGCATCAACCACAATGGCAAAATGCAAATAGTAACAGCAACAGGCCATTAAATATACGAAGTTTTAGAAGAGGTTTTAAAAAATATTCAGGGAAACAACGAAAACTTACATATAAGGTAAACATAATTACACGCTAAATGGGTGGTGGGGACAAGAATTTCATATTTTCTTTCAGCCTATTAAAATATTTCACAATTTAAAAACTAAAAGAAGATCTAGAAAGATCTTGGGAACAATGGGCAAGCAGGTTTAATTTTAAGTAAATTATTTCTAAAAGACTTCTTTCAGTCCGACTTGATTAGAGAATTACTTTAACTCAATGCATATAAAACTGCTATGTGTTTATAAAACACCCCAAGAAACTGCTGTCTTCACTTAAGTTACTTAGGAACTAGTACTCAGAATGCAGAATGGAAAGGGTGATAACAGTAGTAAGAGCCTGCGAAATGAATTTGAACTGGAGATAAGGGTCGGTAACTTCATCAACTGTGATACAGGAAGTGCCTGACTGAACGTGTACAATTAGCCTCTCAGTCAGTTGAGTTCAAGCACAAAACTTTGAGATTCAGGAATATGGACATTCTTGCTTAAAATTTTCTTGAAATATTTTCTGAATTAATAAATTTTATATTGCCAATTTATCATAGTAAGAAAATCTACTAAAACAAGAGAACATTTTGTGAATCTCTAATATGTCGCATTAGAATACGTGTGAGAGTCATAAAAGAAAAAAATAATGGCACTGAACAGGTGTAAAAATAATTTTGATTCCTGGAAAAGGCAAAGGCCATGGCATTAAGATAATGGATGGTGTTCAATTTCGGCAAGAATGTGGAATGTGGACACTCTCACATATCATTGGTGGGAATATAAATTAGTAGAGCCTTCTTGAAGGGCAATTTGGCTGCAACTGATGAAGTGTATCTACTGTTGGAGTGAGTTATCTTATTTTTAGCAATTTCTCCTTCAAAATTACACCCATATTGAGCAAGCAGTGCACATAGGTGAACTCTCTTTGTAAATAACACAAAAAGATGTCTATGTATATTTTTAAAGAAAAATGAAGTGGCAAAATTATGTAGGTAGATGCATAAAGACATTTATATCTATATTAGTTTTATATTGTTGGCAGAATAAATTGTGACAAATTTAGTGGCTTAAACAATACAAATTAATTATCTCCTAATTCTGTAGGTGAGAAGTCAGACATGGCTTTTCCTAGGCTAAAATCAAGGTGTCAGTGGGGGGCTGCCTTACTTACTGGAGGTTCTATATTTTTGCTTATTCAATTTGTTGACACAATTCAGTGCATTGCAGTTGTATAAATGGGTTTTATGAGGATTTTTTGCTGTCTATAAATTGGCAGTTTCCAGTTTTTAAACAATGTAACATTATCTGGCTTGGTCTCCTACTTCCATTGTCAAAATCAGCAATGGCAGATCCAGTCTTCTCATATCACTTTTATCTGACCCATTCTTCTGGTTTTCGCTTCCACTTTTAAGCACATGAGATTATATTGTGCCCAACTGAATAATCCAAGATAATCACCCCATCTCAAATTCCTTAACCTTAATTTCATATGCAAAGTCCCTTTATCAAGTAAACTAACATAGTCACAGGTCGTAGGTAACAGGATGGAATTCTTTGGAAGACCATTATTCTGCCTATCACAATATCTGTATGTATATTTAATATACATAACATATGAATATACAAGCATACATACATGTATGTTCACATAGGGATGAAACAAGAAAAGAAGGAAAAAGAGACAAAAACAAGAGTAGCAGCAATATCAACAACCAAAAACACTGTGTGTGTGTGTGTGTGTGTGTGTGTGTGTGTGTGTGTGCTGGGTATGTAAAACAAATTTCTAGAAATAAATATTCCAAACACTTTAACAGTGTATATTTTTTCTTCAGAAAATTGGGATTTTGCATCACACACACACACACACACACACACACACACACACACACACACATTTAAGGAAAGTTTGTATTGTACACATTAATTTTTCACTTAAAAATTAAAAAAAGAAAAATGCAATAAACTGATTAGCCTCAGATACTTGATCTAATTCACTTGCCACATTTCCTAATATAAACAACTAGGGAGAGAAACAGTCTCTGAGTGTGTGTATGTTCAATGAATTATTCATCAAAATAAATCTGCATACAGGTGTTATCTGCTCTAAATTAAAGAAATTAACCTTTACACTAGTGATTGACTGAATTGCTGCATGTCTTAAATAGAGTGGCAATTTCCTGTATGAAATAATCGTATTAGTACTACTAGTAATAATAACAACAAACTACAATCATAATAAAAATATAAAATTTAGTTTTATACTTTATCATTTTCAAATACATTGCTTTCTTTAAAAAATCTGAAAAGCACGTTGAATAATAAGTAGACAGAATAAACAATATTATCATCACTTTGTGGAATGAAAAATATTCAAAAGAGCTAGGTAAGACTTCCTGAAGATCTAATGGCTCCAAATAATACAAACCAAATAAGTACTTAGATGATTCAGAAGACCTAAATAAAATTTGCACAAGGTCTAATAGCTCAAAATTATGCAGAACCAGATATATGTACTTAGATTTTTTCTTTAGGAACCATGTACAATATAAAAATAAATAAGACTTCTGACCTCATGATGTTAAGTCTAGAAAGTGAGAAAAGTTGTGCAGGTAGATGTCCACATTCAAAGCAAAAGTTGTATTATTTTAAGAGATTCCAACAAAGTGTTATAAGAGTTCAAAGAAAAGTAGATTGCTTGAGTATGAAATTATTAGGGAGATTTACTTAAACAAGCACAATTTGAACTGAGTCTTAAGTAATAACTATGGTATAATTTTCCTTAAACAAGAACTGGAGTAGTGGTGTGGGAATATAAGCTCAGGATTGAACAAGAGTGGCTCTTTTAGAGGCAATGACAAGGAGAAGACAGCAAACCAAGAGCCATTTTGCAGTTAGAATGAACAACAGAAGACGAGTAGAAAAAAAATCAAAGATGAGTCTATTTTTTTTTTTCTGGATACATGGATTAGTAGCAAGGCATGAGAAACATTGCCTCATCTTCCCTTACTTCTCACAGTAAGTTGTGTACTCATTACAGTCCCCAACACTCCTTAGGAATTGCTTTTCACAAGGTCTCAGTGAGTTCCTTGCATCGAATGCAATAAATACATTTCAGTCCACACCGTGGATGTCTTGGCTACATTTGGCTCTATACTTAGCTGCAACCATCTTGAACACTTTCTTCCTCTGATTTTCTTGACCTCATATTCCCTTTTGACGTTAGGCAAACCATGTAAAGACTTACTGCTTCTTCCTAAGAGTACTGTGACATTACAGGAGTAAAGGAAGCAAATGATGATGCTTCATGACTTTCAGTAGAGAAGAATGAAGGCAATCGAAAACACAGCATAGCGAGCAGGGGTACGCCTCTTGGAACTCTTGACTTTCTCTGAAAGGCAGCATTCAGAATGTACTGCGTGGCATACCAAGAAAGTAAGCTACTCAAAAAGGAAATCAGCGGGTGGTGATTTTTTTCCAGATCCACTGACTCTTCCTAATAGTTTGGGCAGTAATCCTAAAAATGGAACTGGATACGTGCTATTTCTAGACTGGAGCCTAGATCAAATGAAAAATGAGACAGAGAACTCTTCCCTGGAACAAGAACCTTCTAAATGACAAAGAGGAAATTATACACAGATTAAGTTGTCTCACTAGGCCTGCTCAGGCCCTAGCTTCCTCCAATATTTTAGAATGCTGGATTGTTGCATTTATACTAATGGCCTTTCTTGTTTAAAGCATTAGAGAAATATTCTGAAAAATATATTCAGGTGTGCAGTGATGACATAAAAATATATCCTCCCATGTATTGTTTGGCAAATAACAGGTCATAAATGACCTATCCACATTCAAGAAATAGAAGTCAAGGTGAATAAAATAAAAAGAAGTTGATTTTCTCTGATAAAAGGCACAGAACACAGCCCTGTAAAGATTGTTCTTGAAAAAGTCTTCCTTGAAAAAGCAAATGAACAGAATGATTAAGTACCTGTCTTTTACAGTCAAAAAATTCGCAAAGCCTCTTGAAGCAAGAGATAGAAGTTAAAAAAATCAAAATACAAAGTTCAAATTCTATAAAATTCTCTTTCATATTGCTTAGTTTTAAGGGGTTTGGGTTGAAGATGTCCTCACTTCCTGCCACATGTCAATAGCAAGACACTACTGACCTCAGACTGTAGGAGTGTAAAGTTCCTAGAGGGATGCCCTTGGTTAGGCTTCTTTGATCTTGAGGTTGGCTAACAGTAGGGTGTTTCACTAGATGAAGGAGTGTGTAAAGCTTGGATGTGAGGGTAAACCAAAATTTCTTAAGACGGAATCCAAAAATGAAGACCAACAGGTTAAAAGGTACAGAGGTACAGAGGAAACAGGCACCCATGCACTGAAGAGAATATTGGTAGATGGTGTCATTTAAAAAAATCTTTTCAAAATTCTTACCAATGTGGCAAATTCACCAAAATTTGGAAGAACAATCCATATTATACAGTCTTACAACAGGTGGTGAATATAGTATCTGATTAACTAATTTTAAAAATAAAAATCCCTTTGCTTTGATTATCTGAAATAGTAGGTCTCACTCTCCTCTCTTCAGGCAGTAAAACAATTAAATAGGTAATAAAAACTTATACTTTGCCAGTCCCTTCAACTTAAGTTCTAAGTGAATGATCAAAAGGGGTTTGGTAAATAGAAGACCTAAGAAAAATTCACCCCAATTCTTGTAGCACATAAATCATTTTACTGATAACTGCAAATGATATCTTTACTGGGCTGACAGAATACTAAAAGGCATTATTTTCTCTGAACTAATTAAGACCCTTACTTCACCTCATTCTTTTTCTACCCTCCAACTTTGTGTCGCAGTTTTTCACTGACTACACCCAACTGGAAGCCAAAATAGAAATAGAAAGAGAGACTTGATTGATTCTGTCCACAGAGGACCTCTTTCTGTAGCAAAGAGCAGGGTGGGAAAAGGTGGGAAGTATATCTTCAGAAGCAAACAGTACAGTGAAAAAATAAATATATAAAGTTAACAGATTGTTTTGTTTGAAAATATCAAATCTAAAAAAGCAGAATAAATTTAAGAATGTGTAGGATCTATATTAAGAAAGCTGTATTCTCCCGCAGTACATGAAAAAAGATTAGATAAGTGGTGGAGGCTTTTATTTTGTTTTTAGGTATGAAAAGTTAATGGTTAAAGACACCAATTTATCCAGCTGGATCAAAATTTTGCAATCAAAGTCCCAAGGGCTTTATTTCACAACTGAATGAAACTATTCAAAATTGCAGATTAGAAAATTAACTGGTGAGAAAATACTAGAAAAAAATCTGAAACAAGAAGAATGAGTAGAATCAAAGTGCGACAGTAATTAAAACAGTATAGTTTGGGGAAAATATCAGTTAGATCAATGAAATTAAATGGAGAATTATGAAATTGATTCCCGTGTTACTATGTGCATATGATTACTGTGGCATTTCCAATCACTGAGAAAAATATAGAATACAAGGTAAATGATGTTAGGTCAATTGAAAAATCAGTTTAGGGAAAAAAAAATGTAGTTAAAATCTGACTCCAATTTTTAAAAAAAATTAGATTAAATATTTAAATGGAAAACAAAAAGGCTCATAAAAATATAATTATAATTTGATGTTTCTATCATTTAGATGTAGGCCTATATAAAAAGTTCTAATATGCTTTTTTTTTCCCTTTATTTTAAAGTTGTGGGGTACAGTTCAGGTTTAGGTATATAAAGGTTCATTATGCAGGTACTCTTGTGGATGAGGTGAGCCCTCCCTGCCCTAGCAATTTCCCTCAACTGCCAGTTCCACTCCCCTCCCCTGGCAGTTTCCCACTGCTGCCAATCCCTTTCTTTAGTATTTTGATAATTGTTCAAGGTCCACTTATGAGTGAGAACACATGGTACTCTGTTCTTTATTTCTATGATAGATCACGAGTATGATAGACGCTAAATCCATCCAAGTTGCTGAGAAGTCCATATGTTCTTCGTTGGCTGCATAATATTCCATTGTATACATGTACCACATTTTTTTTCATCTAGTCCAGTTTTGATGGGCAGCACGGTTGGTTCCATGTTTTTGCTATTGTGTATAGTGCTGCAATAAACATGCGTGTGCAGGTATTGTTTGTGTAGAATGACTTGAGTTCCTCCGGGTATATTCCCAACAGGGGGATTGCTGGGTCATATGGAAGGTCAATTTCTAATTCTTTCAGAAGTCACCACACTGTCTTCCAAAGAGGTTGCACTAGTTTGCATTCCCACCAGCAGTGTACAAGTATTCCTTCTTGTCCACATCCTTACCAGCATCTGTTATTGTTTCTATTGTTAATGATGACCATTCTTACTGGGGTTAGGAGGTATCTCAATGTGGTTTTGAGTTACATTTCTCTGATGATTAGTGAGGACTGAGCACTTTTTCACGTCTGTTGGCTGCCCATATATCCTCTTTTGAGAAGTGTCTATTCATGTCTTTTGCCCACTTTTTAACGGGACTGTTGGTTTTTTCCCTTTTGGCGCATTTGAGTTCCTTGTAGATTCCATATGTTAGGCCTTTGTCAGATATACAGTTGGCAAAACTTTTTCCCACTCTGTGGACTGTTTCCCCGCTCTCTTGATGGTTTCTTACTCTATTCGGAAGTTTATAAGTTTGATGAGGTCCCACTTGTCTATCTTATCCCTTATGGTATGGGCTCTTGGGGTTTTGATCAGGAATTGTCTGCAGTTACAATTTCCATAAGGGTGTCTCCTGCATTTTCTAAGATTCTTATAGTTTGAGGTTTTGTGTTTAGGTCTTTGAACCATTTAGAGTTAATTTTTGTGTATGGTGATAGGTAGGGGTCCTGTTTCAATCTTCTGCATGTGATTAGCCAGTTTTCCAGCACCATTTACTGAATAGGTTCTCTTTTCCCCAGTGATTATTGTTGGAGGCTTTGTCAAATATGAGTTGGTTGAGAAATTGAGGCTTTGCTTCCAGAATCTCTATCCTGTTCTATTGGTCCGTATGCCTGTTCTTGTACCAATATCAGCTGTAGCCTTAAAGTAAAGTTTTGAAGTCTGCAAATGTGATACTTCCTGCCTTGTTTCTTTTGCTAAGGTTGTTTTGGCTATTCGTGTTTGTTTCCATATAAATTTCCAATATGCTTTCAAAAAGCTAAACCCAGAGCTAGCTTCCCAAGTGTACAATCTGTGGAGTCACAGGGACCCTAGATGCTAAAAGACCCATGCTTGGCTTATCTGTTGTCACAATCATGAAATACTACATAATTTTTGAACAGCATTCTGCAAATTATGTGTCTGGTCCTGGTTAATCTTCCCATACACTCAATGAAATACACATGAATACCTGATTTTTAAAATTGTTTACAAATTCAAGGCAATTAAAAAAAAAAACCCAAACCCTAATGATATCTTCTAATATCAAGAATGCAAGCCGGGCTCGGTGGCTCAGTCTGTAATCCCGCACCTTTGGGAGGCTGAGGTGAGTGGCTTGCCTGAGCCCGCGGGTTCGAGACCCGCCTGGGCAGCGAGACCTCATCTCTACAATAAATCAAAAAAAATCAGCCAGGCGTGGTAGCGCATGCCTGTAATTCCGGCTACTCGGAAGGCTGAGAACGGAAGGATCGCTGGAGCCCAGCAGGCGAGGCTGCGGTGGCGGGGAGCGGCCACTGCACTCCAGTCTGGGTGACAGAGTGAGACTCCAACTCAAAAAAAAAAAAAAAGAATGCAGAAAAAGGAACAGTCATTCTCTTTTAGTTCACCTTTTTGCAAACACTCGAGAATTGTATATCAAAATTTTAAGTGAATATGTTTAATAGAGCATTTTTGCCTACAGAAATAGATCTGTAGGAATTAATTGAAGAATATTTATCACATTATCATTCATAGCAGCAAAAATATGTGACCAATCTAAATGTCCATAAAAATGGATTATAAATTGAAGGTTAAATTTATGTAGTTTCATATTATGCTTCAAGTTGAAATGTTATCTAAATTATATAAACATATAAACACATACATATGAAATGTAAAGATATACAGTATGGTGATGTGAAAAGACATCCAAAGTTTTTGGTTAAATGCAAAGCAGGCTAGGTAACAACAAAGAGAATGTCATAGGTGCCCGCAAAAGACATGTTGCATACTTGTATACAAATGTGTGAAAAAAGAAAACACACAGATAATTTTCTCTGGAATTAAAATAAGTTTATATTTTGTTGTTCCATTTTCAGATAATCTTCCTTTTAGGAATGAGCATTACTTTCTATTGCAATCAGAAAAAGATCACATTTTATTTTGAATAGATAATAAGTGGACCATTTAATTACGGCTGTGATTATTCAAGTATTTAAATAAATAATTGCAAAAAATAATTGTTATTTTGTATGAAACAGGGCAACTGATATAAAAAAATCTTTAAAAGAAAAGGTAAACAATATTAAAAGACCATGTTATCTTAAACAAGCAAATTTTACAGCTCAGAATTAGGAGGTGGAAGTAAAAGCGTACCAGTTTTGTCATAGTAAAAAAGGAGCAAAGAAACATATACTGCTCCAGTCTTGACATAAATAGAGAAATACAGGTTTAATTTTGTTTTTAGAAGCATAAAGGTAGTAGAAATTGTAAGGATTCTGAGAAGCATGAAAAATTATATCACACTATATATGATTATGAGATAGAAATATAAGGTAGTAATCTTGAATTGGAGTGAAAATAGTACTTAATGTAAAAAATAATTTATTTGGATTCAGATTTAATTGAAAAGAGAGAAAACCATGCCACACTTAATGAACTGCAGAAAATTGTAGTTTTCCATCTAAAAAAGGGAACACTCAGAATGTCGCTGAATCCAGATGATGTATTACAGTCATTCAGTTAATTCTCTATGTTGATTAAAATAGATACATAATCTCCAATAAATTGCTTCCTGATATTCCTTTAAATTGTTTTACTTGAAAGAGAGTTCAAATGAAGAAAAATAGCAGACATCTAAAATAAATGCAGGACCACCTGCAGTTTCACTCTCAGAAGTCCTGATGAGTAGAGATATTTTAGTCAAGTGTTTGATGCAGAACATCACATTTCTATCATGATTTTTGATTGGATATGAGCATTTTGGAGATAATCTAGGACAATATGGCAGTCAAATTGAAAGTAACATAATGTAAATTTTATCTGTATATTTGAACTGTTAAAATTTACTTTCAAAACTAAATTATTGGATGACTTTTTTGCCAAATTTATTTGAAGTTTATTAATTCCCATTTTTGTACACTCTGGAAATACTTTAACCTCTCCTATCAAAGTGATGGAATAAAAAATTATATAAAAATTCTAAAGTTGGGTTTTTGTTTTCTATGTTAGTAACATTGGTAGCCAGATGAATGAAAGAATAAAAGAATTTGTGCTTTTTAAACATAAACTGAAAGTTTCAGTTATGCAAGATAAGCTCTGGAGATCTACACAGCACAGTGCCTATAGCTCACACACACACACACACACACACACACACACACACACACACTACACACAACTTTTATTTTTAAAGGGGGAAATTTTGGAAGGTGATGGATATTTCTATGGCCTCGATGGTGGGGATGTTTTCATGGATATATACTTGTCCCCAAACTCATCAAGTTGTATACATTAAATATATACACCTTTTACATGTTGATCATATGTCAACAAAATGACTTAAAACAAAATAACTCTACAGTAACTGAAAAAAGCTTATACTATAAGTTTTCAAAAACAATACTAAATTAATGAGTACTGATTTGTAGAAAACAGTCTTTTAAATGAGATTGACCCTATGTATAAGAGGATGCTTTAGTGACAAAATGTGGTTGCCTTAAGCAATAAAATGACCTTCAGACAATAGGTAGCCAGATGAAAAACAACAAAACTTCTACTGATTGCTTTCCATGTGTTTTCTGTAATCAGCATAAGAAGTAGCTGCAGTGCTTTCTAAAAATTCATATATTGAGCCTCTGTTTCAGAGTGACCGATTCTAAATTTCTAGGGTAATATCCAGGAATCTGCATTTTTGCCAGTCTTACCAAAACCTTCAAGCAATCTTAAACATTAACTTTTGAGAACTGCTATTTACAAGGTCATCGTCTAAAATCCACAGGACGAGAAAAGGAAAATCATGGAGGTCTAAATAAGGGTCACCAGCTAGTTCTTTGAAAGCAACTGACTCCAGAGGTCTTGTACACCATCCTGCATGACTAGATTCTTTGGAGACAGCATGATGAGAAATTAAAGGGAAGTTAGTTGCACAGAATGTGGTAAGAATGGAGGATGCAGGAACCTTCTTTATCAGTAGTTTTGTAGATAAAACTTAGGATAGACAGTCAAGAAATTTACTTATATTCTTACTTGCTACATGAATTTTGAAAACAAAAAAGTATTTTGAATCTATTTCACCTGTAGCTGAAACGGTATGAAGATAATGGTCGCACCCTTCCACCCTTAGATAAATAATACAAGCAATTAAGAAATGTTTCCAAAGCTTTGACATATTTCCAGAAATAAGACTCTCTTAATCAGGCCTATTACTTGTCATTAAGCTGTTGTTTTTCTTTATTTGCTTGTTTTCACTGAACTACATTCCACTCCTTCCCCTTGTGTTTTCTGTATGTCAGGAAAATATCGATAAATTTTCTTGCAGAAATTTTCATATAATATCTAGTTTTATCACTAGGTATATAATTTGTGAGTAAGAAATATTTGATATTATTGGCAGATTACTAACATTTAATCTCCAGATCATATTCACCCCAATTTTTTCTTCATTGCATACGTATGCTTGAAATCCTGCTTGCACAACATACTTTTAAGCCCTAGTCAACAAATCAAATAGACACCATGATGAAGTTTACAGGTAATAGAGAAAACAAACATTAGACATGTATTCAAATAGATACATTTTTTAAAGTTAGTAATTCTGCCAGCAAAAAATGTAGGGTGTTATAAAATCGAATCTATGTGGTGCTTACAGAGTAGCCTAATAGAGAGTCAGGGACTCTTTGGTGGACCATTTGGTACACCATTTGTGAAGGTTCTGGGACAGAACGGGTAAATTTGTTAGCATTTGCCCACAAGAGCTGAAAGGGTTTCAGACAAAAGAGAATATAAATGATATCTTAAAAATCCTGAAAGCCGTCCAGTGTGGGTGTACCTTAATAAGAGAGAGAGTAGCTGGAAAAGAGGCTGAAGATGAAAGTACAAGTCAGAGTTTAAACTTCAAGAACATGCAAAAGCAACGGGAAACCCCTGAAGGGTTTTAAACAGGGAAGTGACTGGATTCTCTGTGCCATGGAGAAGGGACGGGGCAGAAGCAGGAATAAGTAGGGGTGAACATTGGGTGCTATTTTATTCAAGGTAAAAGCTAGCAATGCCTTCATATAAGGTCTCCTAGTGAAATTCATGAAAATTAGTCAGCTCTAAAACCTATTTTGGATGCGAAACCACCTAAATCAGTAATAAATTGGTTGTGTGGGTGGTTGGAATAAGAGGGAAGAAAGTGCATAATCTAACCCAAAGATAAGAATATTTTGCTTATCTGGCATCTTCCTATTTTTTAATTATGACCAGGTTAAGCAAATAGGGGTTTGGATAACCCTAGAGGAACCAGGAGTTAGAAAAATTACATTTCAGGATATTGAATAGAATTGAAAAGTAATCATGACAGATGTTAGTTTTGGAAGCTGTTATGTCAGAGACTGCCTACCGAAAGGGACACATTTAGCAATTTCAGTAGGGAGACAGAAAGCCAGCCAAGAGGAGAGGCGGAGATGCAGCATCGATCTGAATGTCCTCTTCATAGCAGGCAGCAGACTTTGAACTTCAAGGCAAAACTACACTCCCTGTTTGTCACAGGAGTGGTCCCAGAGGACCCAAGTTGTTGGTAGGTAACCAGGAGAGGGATTTGTATCCCCAGAGGAAAAGTCAGCGAGTGGTTCAGTCTTCAGGGCTTACATGTGAGAATTAAACCAATGTAAATTTTTCAAAACCATAATGAGACCAGTAGCTCTGGAGACAATGCTCAGTGTCAGAAGTTTGGGCTAGATAAAACTGTCTAGGTAAAGCTCATTATGAAACCCGTAGGGCTGCCAGTGAAGGTTAAGAAATACCAGTTGAGAGAACAGGGGAGGCTAGCCTAGGTACCTACAAGTAAAAAAATACATCTTATTTGAAGTCAGTGTATAACAATAGTGTAATGTGTATGGAATATTTGTTACTGCAGAAACCTAAAATTTGTTAAGGAGGAAGCAACTACTTAAAGTGATGAGCGCAAGCATCAGAATTACCTCTATTAGCAGTGCTTGACCAAGTGTTTCCTAACTTCTAACTATAATACCTATGAAAATGTTAAAACAAGAACATTCATAATCCCCCAAATCAAGACAACCAATATAATGCACACAAATCACAAATTTCATTGGACTGAGAGAGGAACTATAATTAATGGATGAGGCTGGCATTTACTTTGCTTTTTCAGGGGTAATAAACATGTAAACCTGAAGGTCCTTAGTATTTATTGTTCTGCCACAGGTACCTTCTTGGCATTCATGCCCAATGTCTGTACTAACCACAACACAAAGTTTTTATCCTCTGATGTGGAGGAAGGAGCTGTTTTCTAACTCTAAGAGACAATCATTCTCCAATTTCTCTTATCTGTAGATCTTTCTGTTCATTAAAGAAATAAAAGTATCATTATGCTATCCATACTGGTAACCAACACAGAAGGGTGCTGGTGTTCTCTACTCAGGAAACTCAGTACCAGAGGGAAGGTATTGCAATCGGAAGAGCTGTGTATTACCTACTGACAGGAAGTTTGACTGGCTGCCTGTTGCTTGCAGACAGAAATAAACAATTGTGAGTTATAGTGAAAGGAAGGTGATTTTTATCCCCAAGTTCAGCAGTTGGTGAAATCACCAGGCTTATGCCTCAAGAAACTTTTCAGGGTTTTGGGCTGAGTGTAATAATGTAAGGAAGGAAGTTTGGTATGACAAACATACAGGGGTGGTAATGGGTTTTGTTCTATGATGTGACCTATTCCCACAATCATCAAGTAGTAATTGTCCCTCTGGGAATCTGAATGGCACTATCTTGACTGCCAACAGATGGTAGATCAATCATTCATAAATCCCTGTAGGTAGGGACTTCTCCATAATTGAGTCTTATGACTAGTTTGTTCTAAGATTAGCCTCCAGAATTTTCAGGGACCTGGTTGGGAGTGCCCTGATTGTATCTGAGTTATACAAAAACACCCTGGAGGTCCTCCCTAAACAGTAAGAGTTTCACATCCAGGTCTTCATATCTGGCTTGCTTTAAGATTAGCCCTTGGAATTTCTAAGAAAGTATAGATAAGCATCACAGTGTAAAGGAATGCCTAGAGGAAGGATGGGGTGGGCAAGACAAAATGTTTAAAGTACAGTTTTAAAGATAGCACTAAAGAGGAGTGTGTAGAATAATTTTTAAGCCTAAAATTCTCAGTTACACGTGGAACACTGTATTCTGCATGCTGTCATTTTCCTCTAATTGTATCCAGCAAGGGAAGATAGAAAGGCTATTTCCAAGTATCAAGCTATAAAAATATCCTTTTCAAAAGATAGTCAGATAGACAAAAAAGGTAAATATTTTCTGGATATAATACATTTTGATAAAGGTTTTACATATCCATAAGTTCTCTGGCTCAAAATCCTTCTGAGGGTGATTTGTAATGGAGTCAAGTAACCTGTAAATTCACCCATAATGTTTATAAACAAATGCCTTAGTTGGATATATTTTTCCTCATTAGTATAAGCAGATATAAAAGGTATGTGGGCATATTGACAGATGCTACATAAAATAAATATAACACCATTTAAGCTGCCAGGACATACTTTTGAAAAATGTTTATGGTCAGAAATATGAAGCACATTATTTAAAGCATCTGCTTGAGTCCTAAGTACAATTCTTAAAAATATGGACTCTGGCACAAAAGAGAGAAACTTGAGACACCAATAGATTGACAGGAGAAGAACGTTAATTGAGATGAAGAGAAAAATTAAAATAAAAATTTCAATAACAAAGACTCTCCATGGGGAAAAATAATTTACTCAAAGATGTGCATAAATCCAGCTAAGAGAAGAGATGGATTCAAATAAAAGATTAAAGAAACCCCAGTGTTAAGTATTAAAACAGTGAAACAGAATAAATTGAATTAGATGTTAGAAATTGGTTATGAAACAAAATACAAGTCATTCTTGAAACAGAATATTTGACATGTAAAAATAACCATAATAATCTGGGCCTCCGTTCTTCATTATAACAACCTTCTCTTGCCTAGTTGAAAAGTGAATGAAGGATAAAGGAGGCAAAGTAAAATAATACTAATACTCTGAATTATATTAAGTGATAGCAAAACACTGTTTGGTTCATGAAAGTGATCACTGGAATTTATCTTTTAACTTGTATGTATCTTTGCAATTTTAAAATAAGATGTACATTTTACAAAGCATTAGCAATAAAGGCGATAAAAGCCCTATTCCATAAAGAACAAGATAAGAAAGATACAGAGAATTTTTTAAAAACCCTAAAAATAAATTAAGTAAAACAGTTTAAACTAAAAAGCAAATGAATGTGCTTTTCAGGTATAACAGCTTAAAAGTTTTTTTAACATGAATGAGTAAAATTCTTCTATTGAAGACAAAGTCCAATTATATGGTATTTCTACGATACATACCTAGGGGAATATGACACAGAATAGTTAAAAAAAAAAAAAAAAAGACTGGAAGAAATACACAATGTAAAGTCATACACACAAAAGGAAGATAACATTAAAATGAGCTATATTTGAATTTAAATTGTGAAGCAAATAATTTATCATAACATTATAAAAATGGCTGCCATTTTATAGTGAAAAGTGATACATATACAAAGAAGATATTGGAGTCATAAGTCTTTATGACTCTAGCATAGCTACATGACAAATTACATTAGCTGCCAATATTTAAAGCAAAATGTAGAAAACAAAAGGTGTGCTATAAGATTGTGCAAACACAAGTTAGTAAAGAACAAAAATGTAGCTTTGAAGATACATCTCCCAGATATTGAAGAACCATGCAAGGAAAAAGTAAAAATATAAAGGCTATATAATATTCTAATTTACAATTTATTTAATAAAGATACAATGTATTTTCCAAATAAACATACATTTTATTTTCAAAGCCAATGAATCTTTCACAAAAACTGATCTAATAGGCCACAAAAAAGTTATGTCAATTATGAAAAAAAAACTGAAATTCTGCTTGCCCTGTTATTAGATCTCAACACTAAATAACCACTAATAATAAAAGCTAAACATTAATTATTAGTAACTAAACAATACATGACTCATTAACATGGATCAAGGGACATTACTGGTTGTTTACAAAGCAATACAAATAATACAACTTTTTAAAAATATCTTGCGGAAGTTTTATGTCCATAAACCCTTTGGGACAAAATCATGGTGGTGATATGTTTTAGCAATATGTGAGTTAATCACAGATAATTCTAAGGCGATTCACCTATAATGTTTATGACTGAATATCATGCATGGATACATTGTTCTCATGGAGATGAAACAGATTTTTAAAAATAAAAATGTGCATAGATATAATAAAAAGTATAGCACTTACTCTATAGCCAAATCATGAATCATGTGCAGGAAAGTTATTTTTAGATGCTTTCAATGAAAAAAAAAAATACCCCAAAACAGGAAAGAAAAGAAAAGAAATATATAAGAAAAAAAAATGGCTGGCTGGAGCCAAAAGCCACATGCGGTTGCCATGTGAGACGCACGCCACAAAGTGAGCGCTTTTGGGAGGTGTGAGGGTCCCATGGACCTCTGTAGCATTTTAACCTGAGGGCACGGGGAGCAATTGAAGGACTATGTTCAGACACTGTTCTAAAGTAATTTTAGGTCTTCAGTGCTCCATCTTCTACTTTGCAGGAGGCCCAGAGATTTCTGCCAAAGCCTCTGCTGCTCTGTAACCTTCAGGTACTGGAAGATCTGGAGAGGGGACCCTGGGACACCCTAGAAGCTGGGAGATGACAAGTGTATTAGTAGTTTTCATTATGCCTTACCTATCTCAACATAGCATAATAGTGTGGAAAGATCAACACAGTAAGAAAAGAAAATTCAAAAAGAAAAGGAATATTCATCACAGCAAAGGACATCCCAGATCTCAGGGAGGAGAAGTGGGAAAACAGCCAGGGCAATGGTGCTCTGCAAAGAAAAACCAGCTCACTGCCTGAGATAACAGAGAGCTTCTTCCAGTAAACAAAGGTTAAGTAAATACTCATCTATCTCAGCTCTTACCCATAGGTGCCACCTGCTGGCCGGAACATGGAATTATGCAACACAGCAGGTAATTTGCTAACATCAGCACACAGCATTAAGGAGTAAGACATACTTCTGAAGACTCTGGTCACACAGCCCCACAGGAAGAAACAAGCCAACCAGCACCCCAGCTACATCACTATTACAACCAACAATTGGGAAAGTCTATATATACATGCTATCTATAGCAAAGGAACTCATACAGACTAGCCATCATAGTTCATTCAGGTGAAAAAGGACCAGGGAAACAACTCTGAAAGTATGAAAAAACAGAGTGTTACCTCCAAAGAGGCACACCGGCTTTTCAACAACAGGCTCTAACCAAAATGAGATTCATGAAATGTCAGATAACAAAGTCAAAATATTGATTATAAAGAATCTCAACGAGATGCAAGAAAAAGTGAACAACCAACACAAAGAAATGAATGGAACAATTCAGGCTGTGAAAGGAGAGATTGACAACATTTTTTTAAACATCAAAGAGAACTAAAAAAAAAACTCAATGATGAAGATACACGACACAGTTCAAAAGCTTTTACAGTAGACTAGACCAAGTGGAAGGAAGACTCTCAGAGCTGAAAGACAGGTTTTTCAAAGTAACCCAGTCAGACATAAATAAAGAAGAAAAAAAAAAGGAGAAGAATGAGCAAAGCCTACAAGAAACATGGGATTATGTAAATTGACCAAACCTACAAATCATAGACATTCCAGAGGAAGAAGAAATTAAAGCAAAAAGTATAAAAAACATATTTGAGGAAACAATTCAAGAACATTTCCCTGGTCTTGAAAGAGGTCTAGACATGAAGATACAAGAAGCTCAAAGAATTCCTGCAAGATAAATCACAAAAAGAACCTCATCAAGTCATATAGTTGTCAAATTCCCTGAAGTCAACATGAAAGAACAGAGAGACACTGAATTGCTTATAAAGGAAATGGCATAAGACTAATAACAGCCTTCTCAGTAGAAAACCTGTAAGTCGGAAGAGAATGGTGGCCTATTTCAACCTCTTTAAAGAGAAATATTGTCAATCAAGAATTTTATATCCAGTCAGACTAAGCTTTATAAATGAAAGAGAAATAAAGTTCTTTCTTGCCAAACACTAAGGAAATTCATTGCCATTAAAAATAGGCTCTACAAGAGATGCTCAAATGTGTTCTAAACATGGAACTTAAATGACAACTCTCACTATCATAAAAGATTACATAAATAAAAGCTCACAGATCCTATAAAGTAACTACACATTTGAAACTTCAGGGCAGCTAGCCTACAACACTATGACAGAAACAAAACATAACTTATCAATATTAAATCTGGAGGTAAATGGTCTAAAAGCCCCACTTAAAAGATTAAAAAACATGACTCAACCATCTGCTGCCTACAAGAGACCCATCTAGGCTGGGCTCCATGACTCAGCCTACAATCCCAGCACTTTGGGAGGCCGAGGCAAGTGGATTACCTGAGCCTGCAGGCTCGAGACCCACCTGGGCATTGGCGAGACCTCTTCTCTACAATAAATCAAACATTAGCTGGGCATGGTAGCAAGTGCCTGTAGTCCTGGCTACTTGGAAGGCTGAGGCGGAAAGATTGCCAGAGCTCAGCCGGTCGAGGCTGCAGTGGCTGGGAGCATGCCACTGCATTCCAGTCTGGGTGATAGAGTGAGACTCCAATTCAAACAAAACAAAACAAAACAAAACAAAAAACAAAAAACACACAGACCCATTATTTACTGGCCAATAACAGCCACAGAATCAAAGTAAATGAAAAAGATCTATAATGTGAATGGAAAACATAAATGAGCAGGAGTAACCATTCTCATATTAGATAACTCAGATATTAAACAAAAAACATTTTTTAAAAGCTAAAGAAGGACGTTATATAAAGGGTGCAAGTCAACCAGATTTAACTATCTTAAACATATATGCACCAAACACTGCAGAACCAAATTTTATGAAGCAAACACTACTTGATTTTAGAAAATATTCACAGCAGCACAATAATAGTGTGAGACTTCAACACACCATTAACATCACTAGACTGATTATAGATTCAGAAAATTAACAAAAAGAAACTTGACTTAAATTGGACTATAGATGAAATGAACATAACAAAAATCTACAGAACTTTCCGCCCAACATCTGCAGACTGTATATTCTTCTTAACTCTGCAAAGAATACTAAGGGGGACCCCATAACAACAAAAACAACAACAACAACAGAATTATTGTAGTAGGGTGGTACCATTAAAGTATAGCTCCTCCCATTAGGTATGTGTTCGAGGAAATCATCGACATCAGCATACCAGGTAGTTGTTGTGAGAGGTTACATTTGGCTTCAGTTAATTTTTTTTTTTTTAGATTTTTCCAGTGCATTTGCCTATCTCATGATGGGTGGTTTACAAGCTCACCTGTCCATACCACGCTGAGTGTTTAGCAGTTTTCAACTCAAAACAGCATGACCCCCATGCCCCACTCTCTCTATTCATCTGATCTCAACCTACGTGATTTTTGTTGTTGTTGTTGTTTCCCAGATAAAAAAAAAAGTCCTCAAAGTGAAATGTTTTCCCAATGTGGAAGAGAGGAAGCAAAAAATGGGGAAACACTAGGCAACAAAAATTGATGTGTTCAAAAACTGTTTTGAGCAGTGGAAAAAGTGTTTCAATAGATGTATTATTCAAACAGAGAGTACTTTGAAAAAGAATGAAGTTTAAACATGTAAAAATAAATAAATTTCATTTGGGACATGTCCCCCCTCAAATTCTCCAAAATAGACCATATACTTGGCCATGAAGCAAGTCTCAATAAATTTTAAAACATCAAAATTATACCAAGCATCTTTTCGGACTATAGTGGAATGAAATTAAAAATTGACACTAACTACATTACTGCATAGAAACTGAACAACTCATTCTTGAATGAACCTTGGGTAAACAATGAGATGAAGGCAAAACTTTTTTTTAAATGTGGAAAGAAATGAAAATAGTGATACAAGATACACAAACCTCAGGGACACAGTACAAACAGTGCTGAGAGGAAAGTTTATAGTGATAAATGCCTACATCAATGATACAGAAAGATCTGAAATCAACAGCTTACCCTTCCACCTCAAAGAGCTAGAAAAACAAGAGCAATCTAAACTTAAAGCTAATAGAAGAAAAGAAATAACAAAGATCAGGGCAGAACTAAATAACATTGACACAAAAAAAGATACAAAAGATCAATGAATTAGAAAAAATTGTTTTTGAAAGGATAGGAAAATATTCACTAGAATAACTAAGAAAAAAAGACTCAAATAAATACTATTGGAAATTACAGGTGATATAACAACTGATATCACAGAGATACACAAGATGATCAGAGACTACTATCGATACCTCTATGGCAACATACTTGGAAACACAGAGGAAATTGATTATTTCCTAGAAATAAAAAACCTTCCAAAATGGAACCAGGAAGAAATAGATATACTGAACAGACCAATAATTCACAATGAAATTGGATAAGTAATTTAAAGTCTTCTAATTACAACAACACAAAGCTCAGGGACAGATGAATTCACAGCTGAATTGTATCAAGCATACAAAGAAGAGCTAGTATCAATCCTACTGAAACTATTCCAAAAAAAAAAAAGAGAAGTAGGGATTCCTCTCTAAATCATTCTCTGAAACTTGTGAAATAAGTATCACACTGATGCTGTAATCAGGCATGGACAAACAATAACAAACAAAATAAAAAACTACAAGTCAGGTTCCCTAATGAATATAGAAACAAAAATCCTTTATAAATGTGAGCAAACCAAATTAAAACAAAACAAAACAAAACAAAAACCTATCATGGTCAAGTGGGTTTTATTCCAGGGATGCAAGGATGGTTTGCTCTCTGCAAATCAATAAATGTGATTTATCACATAAAGAGAAGCAAAACTAAAAACCATATCATCATCTCACTAATACAGAAAAGGCATTTGATAAAATCCAACATCCGTTTATGATAAAAACCTTTAATAATCTATGCATCAGAGGAAAATGTCTCAAACTGATAAGAACTATATATGACAAACTTATAGCCAGCATCAAACATAATTAGAAAAAGTTGAACACATTTCCCCTCAGAACAAGAACAAGACAGGAATGTTCACTGTCATTCAACATTGTACTGGAAATCCTAGCAAGTGCAATCTGGCAACAGAAAGAAATAAAAGACATCCAAATAGGCAAGGAAAAAGTCAAACAATCCCTGTTCATGGATGATATAATTGTATACCTAGAAAATCCTAAAGTCTCCTCCAAGAAGCTTCTGGAACCTCATAAATTACTTCAGTAAAGTGTCAGGACACAAAACCAACACAAAAATTAGTAGCATTGCGATACACCAACAGGACTCAAGTCAAGAACCAAGTCAATAATTCAGTCATTAGCCACAACAACAAACAAACAAGGAAAAATACCTATACTCATATGCTCATTGCAGCATTATTCACAATAGCAAAATTATAGAACCAATCCAAGTGGCCACTAATGATTGACTGTATAAAGAAAATGTGGTATATGTACACCTGAATGCTTAAAAAATTAAAATCATGTTCTTTGTAACAAATGGATGTAGCTGATGATTGTCATCCTTAGTGAACTGATTTCAAAACAGAAAGCCAAACACCGCGTGTTTTCACTTATATGCAGAAGTAAAATGGCAACGAAGACAGAAATAATAGATACTGGAGACACCAATAAAGGGGGAGACAGGATGGGTGGTTTAGGGTTTAGAAATCACCCATTGGAGGCAACCCCCTTGGGTCCCCTCCCATTGTGGGAGCTCAATAAATCCTGTTTACAAAGAAAAAAAAATCACCCACTGGGTACAATTTTCACTATCTGGAGAATGGGCCATCTGAGACCCAAAACCCACCACTAAACAATATGCCCTGGTAACAAACATACACTGGTACCCCCTGAATCTAAAATAAAAATGGAAGCCGGGATCGGTGGCTCAGCCTGTAATCCCGCGCCTTTGGGAGGCTGAGGTGAGTGGATTGCCAGAGCCCGCGGGTTCGAGACCTGCCTGGGCAGCGAGACCTCATCTCTACAATAAATCAAAAAATCAGCCGGGCGTGGTAGTGCACGCCTGTAGTTCCAGCTACTCGGAAGGCTGAGGTGGAAGGATCGCTGGAGCCCAGCGGGCGAGGCTGCGGTGGCCGGGAGTGGCCACTGCACTCCAGTCTGGGCGACAGAGTGAAACTCCAACTCAAAAAAAAAAAAGAAAAATGGGAGGGGATGCAAGGAAAAAATGGAACACAAATCAATCTATCAAATAATCCAATCAGCTTAAAATGTAGTTATTATTATTCAGGTATTATGAGGCCAACAGATAAGGAGACAATTGCCATTGTAAAGGTACTTTCGGTTCCCAAGAGGAGGGAGTGTGCTATTCCACACAGAAAAGCACTAGGGTCAGTTAGGAAGGAGAAGGAATGGGAGGTAGTGGTGAGCAAGAGCTTATGTTGTAGTTTCCACAGCTAGTAAATAGGCTGAGAACAGGCTACTTTGAATAATTTCAGCAGCCTCGGGAATGTAGAAGGATATGTGCCAAGCTGTCTAGTACCCACCTCTCATGTGATTAGGGCAGGGAGATAGTGGCCCTGAGTGTGAGACTGTGCTGGAGTAGGTGGTGGGGTGTGAGGATTCTGGATTGTCTGGATTGTGGGTTTGTGTATGAAAGAAATATTCCTGGGTAAATCATTTACTATCTTCAGAAAGGGGAGGGGTAGTCTTTCCAGGATCAGCAGAGTCCCAAAATGTCAAAGCTTCAGAAATGCAGAAAATGAAAAGGCATCAGTAACACACTGCTAAACCCAGCTGGTGGTTGAAAGCAGGGATCCTGTGTATCAGACATCCATCTGCTGTGCTTCTTTGTTTTCTTCCTTAATCATGGCAGATGCTGAGATGCACTCTGGCATTTCTAGTTAGGAATACAAAACTTATAACCCTAGATGCTGTGAGTGTTGCCAGCAGATACCTTAGATGAAGAGCTTCCTTACCTGCATCATCCTTCCTTCCTAGGTGGTCCACATTCTGGGACTGATTTGTGTACGACAGGGTTTCTCAACCTTGGTGCTTATTGACATTTTGAACAGGATAATTTTGGGGGGCTCAGGTGCCATCCTGCACATTGTAGGATGATTAGCAGCATCCTAGCCTCTACCTACTAGATGCTACTAGGATCCACCCCCAGTCATAACAAAAATATCTCCCAACATTGTCAAATTTCTCCTGAGGGGCAAAGTCACCTCTGGCTGAGAACCCCTGACATAATTGCATTTGCATACATTCTTTGACATGTACATTATTTTAGATCAATATTCCTTATTCCTAGCCCAGATATCTTGCCTACGAATCATATCTGTATAATTAACTGCTTATTGCCCATGGCCTCTTATCAAAAGACATTATATGTTCATGCTTAAGATAATAGGATTTAGAAGCAGCTGCTTATGCACGTATCACATCAACTAACTTTGTAATACTGGGACATGACTAATCTTCTCTTTGCCTCAGTTTCCTTATCCATAGAATGAGCACAATAATAGGATCTACCTCATAAGTATGTTGTGAGAATCAAACTAGTTGATGCATGTAAATTAATTAATGCATGTAAATTTTCAATTAACGTTTAATTTTTCAACAAAATAATCACCTTCAACAAATTAATCACAAAATAATACTGTATTTTTTTTTTCCTGAGTTGGAATCTCACTCTGACACCCAGGTTGGAGTGTAGTGGCATGCCCATGGCCATCGCAGCCTGTATCTGCTGGGTTTAGGCAATCCTTCTGCCTCAGTCTTCTGAATAGCTGGAACTACAGGCAAGCACCACCACACTTAGCTAATTTTTTGAATTATTGTAGAGACAAGGTCTCGCCAACTTGCCCAGGTTGGTTTCGAACACCTGGGCTCAGGCAATCCTCTTGCCTCTCCCTCCCAAAGTGCTGGGATTATAGCAATGAGCTACTGTGCCTGGCTTTGAATTAGTTTTCTTAACATTGTTTGGTTTTGTTCATTTTCCTCATCTCAGTTGTCACTATTTTATTACTATTATCTTTTATTGAAAGAGCTTGGTGAAAAAAATTAAGAGTAAGGACTCTGGAGTCACAGAGGGCTGGAGTTAAAGCCCAATTCTACCAGCAGAATGATACTTGGTAAATTACATTTCCTATCTCTATTCATCATTTTCTTTATCTAAAAAACAAGCAAACAAACAAAGCCTGATAATGCTGACTTTAAAGGAATGCAAAGAATATTACAAGAGAAGCACTGTCTATGTTAGCCCCACCAAAAGGACACAAATGACCATTAATAAGAGACCAAATTAAATAAGTTGTGATTTTTTGCATATAGTAGAATATTACATACTAATAAAAATAGCCAAATGGCCACTGCACACTACAACATAGCTAAATCTCAGAAAGAAAATATTGAACAAAAGGGAAAAAAGGAAAGAATTAAAAATCTATGCGAAGTATTTATATAAAATTTAAAACAGAAAAAACTGTTCAAAAAATCCCACAAAGTTGTGATTGTTATAGAAGTTAAACACATGCATAGGACTAGTGAATATTGAGGCAACTTACTGTGCGAATTGACAGCCTGGAAGCTTTTGAAGAGATGGAAATGTTCAGTTTCTCAATCAGGGTCATGGGTACATAGAATTTATATTTAAGTCTATTTATTTTACTCTAAATTAATATTTTATGCACCTTTTTGTTTGTGTTATATTTCACAAATTAGAAAAGGTCAAATAAAAGAAATATAATAAATGAAAAAATCTAAGTATAGACATTTCAAAAGGTGAATAACAGAAGATATTTAATCATATACACATATACACACTGTGCATGTGTGTGTGTGTGTGTGTGTGTGTGTGTGTACAAAGAATAACTATTGGGTCTGCATATCAGGACTGCTTCAGAAAGATCTTAGATTTTCATAGAACTGTTTCCTTGGAAACAGTAGATTTAAGATAAATGAGGAAATTTTGACCCCCTCATTTGCGGAACACAACATCTGCCTCAGACTGGGGGACTATTGAGTTGGCACGGGCATGGTCATTGAAAACCTATGTGATACCTATGGTGTAAAAAGTTGGTGGGAAATAGAGGTTGTGGCTTCCATGTGTCAAGCTCACCTACACATCTTGGTAATCATTTGTGGCAGCCATACACAGATATATAGTTGAGGATGCAAAGGAAACTTTCTGTTTTACATATTTTTTGTGTGCTTGAGAGCTGCTGAGATGAGATGGTGATGAGATGAAGATGCTCTACCTGCTGCAGGCCTAGCCTTATTCCCTTCTGTAATGCTAAGTAAACAATATTATGTTAACACCTGCCTGTGACTTCTGTGTCTGCTTGCCGGCTGAAGACAGCTGCTGTGCTAGAGAATGATGTCAAAAGTAGCCTTGGCTTTCAGACCCTTGAGTCAAGTCATTGTGATGCAGGAAACAGGACGGCATAGGGTTGGGGAGCAGATGCCGATGAGAATTCGATGACTAGGATGCTGAGTTGCATAGTTTTATCTCCTGGGAAACTGATCAAATGGATTGTCAAGGAAAGGCGGGGGCCAACTAAAGATATAAGGAAAGGGTGAATCAGATAGAACTTTCATTAGGTGGATGCTAAGACCAAGGATGAAAAGAGAAAAAATTTACTGAATTCGCTCAAAAGATTTACTGGCTCATTATCCCTAGTAGGGAAGAGAAACATTTGTTCCATATCTGTCAGCTGCTTTCCTTAATGAATCCCATGAGATATACTCCCTTTAGCTCGCCTGGAGGAGCTTAAATCCAATGATGCTGTTGGGAAAACAAAAACCAAACAAAAACAACAAAAAAGGGGCTGGCTCGATGTGCTACATGTACCCCATAGGTTGAGACAGTAGGAACCAGTAAGGATTGACTGGAAGGCTGAAATGCTTTGCCCTACCCAATAGAGAAAGTTCAAAGGCTAAATGAGCTTTGGATAAAAGCTAAAGCTGGTGAACACAACTTTTGGATAAGAAGATATTAGGACATAATGTACTATTAGTGGTGAGAAGAAAGATGATACTAAGAAGCCTAAAAGGAAGCTAAGGGGAAAGGAAGGATAGAGATACTGTGATAGAAGGTACCGGTCATAGTAAAACTCTGCATATGAGCGTAATAAGGAAAGAGATAGCCAGTGGTGCTACCATCTTTGCCTGAATACACAGGTAGAAAGAATTTGAGGCAAGAACAGAAGGACTTGCCTTGTTGGCCAGTTGTTAAATGTTGAGAACATCTGCCATTTGCCAGGTTTCCAATGGATCTGCTAAATGAGAAGTGCTACGACTGCCTTATTCTGTAGTAAATATTAAACTTTACCATCCTCCAGAAGGGCTACAGAAAAACTCAGTCCTGTTTAAAGAGGTCGTGAAAATAGGTATCCGCTCTCCATCTTAGTCTTGGCTGGCCTGTGAGAAAATTCAGAGTTAAGTAAAACAATCTTTCCAAAGATTCTATTAGGCCAGATATATTAAAATCTACCAGGAAGTTCAGCTTAGCAGGTGATAGTAAGAGTATGATGTGATAGAGTCGGAATATATATATGTTTTTGAAAACGAAACACTGTGTTTGTGAAAAAGATACTTCAGTACACATATTTTTACCAACTTCCTCTAAGGTGATATTTTCTTCCAGGATTTAGCCATTGCTCAATAAGACAAAATTTGGTTCTCTTTATTTTCCAAAGCTCGTTGATTCATGAAGTTGATCATATAACAATGCTCTCCCTCTCAGAAAGTAAGCTGAGAGTGAAGAGAAGAAAGATTTACAAACTGTAGTTGCAATGGGACTAACTGAGAATGTTTAAATAATCAGGTTAAGATTCAAGACCCGGTTTAGTCAGTCCTTTTTCTGGAAATAAACTGGGCTAGGGTCACTAGAGGCATTTCATAAACAGTAAGTAACAAATTTTTATCCCTACCTGTCTTTTCTAATAAGAAGGAGGAACAATGCTTCAAAGAGCTGTTTGGATTTTGAAGGACATATATACCACGTTTGGGAATCCTGCTGGCACCAACACACAAAGTGACTAAAATTAAATGGATTTGAATAGGGTCTAGAGCAGAAGGTATACCAAGCTGTCCTTCTGTGATCTTATTATCCTGATATAACCAGGGCTTTCAGAAAAGTCCACTACTAAAACACACATAGACTTGAATCCTTGGCAAATGCTACTTAAAGGTGATTGCTAGACTTCTGGACTCAAAAACTCTCTGACGGGTTGTCTGAGAATAGACTATTCAAGAGATAGGTACTGGCTTTTTTTTTCTTCCCCCTCTGGTAATAAAGAGCTCCCATATTCAAAAAACATGCCAGATTACATTGTGTTACCCATAATGACTTAAGGCCTGAGTTACCTATGATGTCATGAGTGATATCAGAAAGAAATTCCAGTAAAAAGGGAGCTGTACAACAGGTCCCCTGATTAAGTATGAATGATATATTTGGGAACATGCTAAAGAAATCAGCTTTGAGGGAGTACATTCTAACCATGAGCAGGTAGCATCTCTGCCTTTATAGTAGAACTCCTGAACAGTTCCCCACTCTTATTTCCAAAGGACCTGAACCAACTGAGACAAAACATCTGCTTGATTTGCTGATGGGAGTTATTGTGCTGAATTATGGGACTCCATAAGGAAGGCTACAGCTATCTGCCAACGTACTGTAAAAACCCTAGCCGATGAGGCCATGATATTTACACATGGTGACTGAATGGAGAACAGTATATGTAACAGTGCAGGAAGAATTTGGTTCTTGACCCAGGTAATGTCTGAGTATGTAGAGGCTCTTTTACCATCCCCGTTACCTGACCGGATTGTATGGGCAAGCAGGCAAATGGTTTCTTGATGCATAGATACATAAGAATGTGGCGTGAAAAGGTACAACTATGGAAAGTCCTAGGAAGAAGTATATTTGCAAATGTCTCCCAGTGATGTCTCTGGGGACACTGAAAAGCCAAAGCTCAAACAATGCCATGGCAGTTGGAAGCAATGGCATATATCAGTGCTAACCAGAAAGGCCATTATTGTGGTGACAGACTGTACTGAATGATATCAAGAGGGAAAAAAATGTCCAAAATGGCATTGGGAAGAGTTTTGTGAGGTCAATGGCCAGCAAGTCACTGGTAGATGGATTACATAAAATAATATGCATGGCTCCTGTTTTATCCCAATGGGTCTTTTTGGGAATAGACAAGTGTTTTTGAGCTCCCGTTCTATATAGGTTCAGAGGAAATACATTTCACCATGGCCAATTTACCAAAATGAGATAAAAAGAACAAAATATGATGGACATATATCTCTATCAGCTACATGGGCGTGACTTAATTAAAAACTGGATTTCTAAAAGAACTTGAAATTGACCTTCCATATGACCCAGCAATTTCCCTATTGGGAATATACCCAGAGGAACTCAAATCATTCTACAAAAAAGATACCTGCACACATATGCTTGTTGCAGCTCTATTCACAATAGCAAAAAGCATAAGGCTAACCCTACTACCCATCAAAAGTGGACTGAATAAAGAAAATGTGGTATATATACACGATGGAGTATTGCACAGCCATAAAGAAGAACAAAATCATAGAATCTGCAGCAAATTGGACGGAGTTGGAGACCATTATCCTTAGTGATCTTTCACAGAAACAAAGAACCGAATACCGAATGTTCTCACTCATAAGTAGGACCTGAACATTAATCACAATAGCACAAGGGAGGGATTGGCAGTTGAAAGACACTGCCACGGGAGGGAGGAGAGGAGGGGACACATAATATCACAAAGGGTACCTGGTCCTAAAGCAGGGAAAGTGAAGGTCAGTTGGAAGTCCAAACTTCACCCGCTTGAAACCTGCTTGTGTAACTCATCCTGACTTATACTCTACATATCTATAATAACACAAAATATTAAAAATAAATGAGTAAATAACAAATCCAAGTAGCTTTAAAAACAAAAGACATGGTATTAAGGATGTAAAGAATGAGAAGTGCTGGTTAGGGAAACTCTGTTGGTGTGTTCTTCATCTAAACATGGGGGTCATTGAGGGAGAAATGGTCTTCACAAAGATTTTTGTGTTGGGAAAAAATACTGTCATAAGCCTTTGTTTCTCATTCTTTGCGAAGCTCTTCTTTCCAGTTAACAGATCCAGTGGTTCAAATAAGGATTGTTGGTGTGCTTTGTCCCAGCTAAAGGATGTATACTTCTTAAGACACTGTATTCCTTGGAATTTGATTATATGTATTCCTAAGGACACTCAGATAGTCATTTCACCCAATGTGACTAAGCTATGACTGACCCTAAGTGCTGCCTTATTGTCTAGTAATAGAAGAGGACCTGTTATCTTTTACCCCTGCAAACCTACCATCTATTTCTAGGAATAGGAAAAGAAGAACCTGGTGAGGTTCTACTGTTACCTGGAGGGAAGAAACAGACATTTGTCCACAAATCTGGGGGAGTGCCTATACCCTCACCCAGGAAGGGCTCAGTGGTATGCTTCATTGCTATTGTGTTTGAAAGGAAATGACTAGGTGTTTTAGAAGTCCAAACCAGAGAGATGCACCTATTAAAATGCTAAGTACCACCTACATTAAAACTGGATGTCACTGGGACATGTGATCTCTGTTATCATTCCCTTAGAGCATGTGAGCTATGAATGTAAAAGGAGCTACTGCTTCTTGCAATGCATTAGTGGGTATGGAGCTGGTAAAAAACCAACAGTGTGCCCTCCCTATAGGGTAAATGTATTGTACTCTACATTAATATGTGGGAACCAGTGCGATAACTTCCTATTTCTTTATAGCTGAGGTAAGATTAGGCCCTCAGGCCAGAAAGAATCCTGAATTTACTGAACACTCACTCTAGTGACCATTCCTGTCAGTGAAAATATATGGCATATGGGTAAGGGATGGCTCTGTTGGGAAGGATGAGGAAATTACATTGTAATAAAAACAAATGTTTGGCATGCTAAGTATTACTTTAATACCTTATCTACTGCTATTCGGTGTAGTATTAACAAGTGGTTTGTGTGCCAAACATTACTTTACTCCCATCTACTGCTACTTAAACTGCATATAAAGTATTTTATGGCATTTTATATGGAAATTAAAGAAAATGAAATGTACACTGATAATGATCCTTGGAATAAAACAGATATTTTGGGAAACTGGTTGAAGGCTTCCAACTGATGTTAATCCCATGGAAACTGATTGTCCTTAGAGTAAATAAATGTGCATATAAGTGTCTCTAACATCTTTTAAGATACACTTGATAGTGAATGAAAGGGAGACTTGCAAAATTGATAATAAAGTATCAAAAGATTTGTGTGGTATGTTAATTAACTTGTTTTGAGAAGAAGACATTTATACTTTATTAATAGTATAAATTGTGGTGGTCACAGGTGTATTAGTTTGCTTTCTCCTGAGTATAAAATGTTAGATATGTGCCTGTCAGAAAAAAAACACCACAGAGCATTCAGAGTATGTTTTTGCGAAAATATTGACTTGAGAATGAAATTGTGAGCAAGAATTTAGCATTAACCTGGTTTGATGAGGGCTTCTCAGAAAATAAACTCAGTTTTCTACAATATTCTTCCTTGGAAAGATTGAAGGTAAGAAAAATGAGAAATGGTGTTTCTGTTTGTTGAGTGAAATCAGTACTGGGTTAGAAGAACTACCAGTTAGGATGCAATTTGGGGCCTATGGACTTGAACAGTACGGGGGATTAGTGGAGAGTACAGACAGTAGAGTCTGTGTGTCAAGGTGATTCATCCATACATTTTGTCGCTGATCCGTGGAAGTCAACCATCTATGTAGTGAGACAGACAAAAGAACCTGTGCCCTTGGATGTTGCTGAGTGAGATGAAGGTAAGTTGGAGATGTTATAGTTGCTTTATTATCTGCCTTGTAGCCTGTCATAAAGATAAATAAATGTAGTAATAGACTAAAGCTAATCTGTGTCTTGTGAGTTTGCTTGCCACCTTGAACCTATAGCTTTGGTTCTTCAATATTTACTTCCCCCAAGAAGCAGAAAATAATTTTACACTTTAAAAAGTATCCATTGAGCTCTTTATAATAATAGAACACATGTTTTCAAAAAACATGCCAAAAATTATTTATTGTAAAGTGCATGAGCTAATATATGAAAAATGTTCTTTTTGCTAATATGTTGAAAGTATTCACTTATTGCCACAGAGTAAGACTCATTAAATGGTAGTAATAACAAAAATGCCTCTTAAATATATCTACGCTTGAACATTTCCAAATATCTCTTCCTTTTATAGGTAGAATAAGCATACTTAAAATCTAGCAATATCACACTCTTTAATGCAACGCCCATCTTTTATATTATCAGTCTTATATCCTTTCCTGTAGTTCTCATCCAAAATCTCTGTATACTTCTTTATTGATCAATGGATAAATATATATTTAAAGTATTTGTATTTTTAGAAAAAGATTTTCTCTCACCCTTAGTTTTTCCCTTGTTTTTCCTTTATTTTACAATAATTCACTATTACCTTAAACCTTCTTCACCCCAATCACCTCAGTTTTAAAGAATGCACTTTGTTATAATTATTCAGACTTTATCGTGACAAGGAATTATTGTTATTATTATTTTAGAGACAGGGTCTCACTCTGTCACCCAAGCTGGAGTACAGTGACACAATCATAGCTCACTATAGCCTTGACCTTCTGGGCTCAAGCAATCCTTCCTGCCCCAGCCTCCCAAGTAGCTTGGCCTATAGGTGTGTGCCACCACACCCAACTAATTTTTTTATTTTTATTTTTATGTTAGTAGATATGAGGTCTCGTAATGTTGCCCAGGCTGATCTCAAACTCCTGACCTCAAATGATCCTTCACTTTGGCTTCTCAAAGTGCTGGGATTACAGGCATGAGCCACTACACTTGACCATGAATAAATTATTTCTGAAGACTCTCAACTTTTCATTGACCTAACTTCATGGTTATCATGCAATCGTCTAATTATTTTGACTAATTTTTAAAATCTTTTTCCTAAGAATCTTGATATGATAAAGTACTCAGATGACAGATACTAGAATTCTGGTGACTAGTCTGGTATTCAGTGTCCATACGTTAACATTCAAAGTTAAACATCAGCATTTTATGACTTCGTTAATGTCAATCGGTCTCTGAGGATCTTGTAAATATAGAATAATTTGAGAAACCCAAGTTTCTTTTATTCAGTAAACTTAAGAACTATGCCATAAGTACCAAAGCATCACAACTGGTGGTGCTACCTTTTTAAGGTTATCTTTGTCTAACTGCAATAGTCAGGCTTATTTTTTTTTTTATTAATACATGTCTTCATAGTCACAATATTTTCTCTACAATGAAACTAATGTTATTTTTATTCAATTAATCTAAGTCAAAGAACTTTACAAATAGGTACACATAACTTAATGCTTCGAGTGTATAATTACAAATGGACACAAAATGTAGTTATTGCTCTTACCTGGAAGAGATACTGAGTAATTGTTAAGACTATGGACTCTGGAGTCATAAAATTTAGGTTTGTATCACCTACATGCCCATATGACCTGGAACACTTAAATTTGTGTTTCAGTTTCTTCATTTGTAAATTGAAAACAATAATGATAGCACCTTCATCATGGGGTGAGTATAGGGAATAAGTAAAATAATGCATGTCAGATGCTGAAAAGGGTGCCTGACTTGTAGAAATAAATTAATCCAATAAATATTAACCATAACATAATTTTAGCTCTCTTTTAATAGAAGACTTGGTAACTGAGGGCTTAAAATGATGTTGCAATAAGGTTCTAAGTAGCAAGCTAGGCTTTGGGAGGTAAGGAACCAGGAATTGTGCCTAAATGTGGAGATACTATGTGAGTCATATGTGCTAATGAAATACTTCAGACATTGGTTTCTATTAGTCTGATTGGTCTAGGTTCTCACCTGGTAAAATACTGACTTTTATTGTATAGTAAGTTAAAGATGTAGTGTGATGTCAATCTAGTATTTTAAACATACCATATTTACTGGGACATGCCAGAATGTTGCTCCGTGCTAGACTATGGCTGTGTCAGACTGTAAATGACTTCACTCAAATAGCCGAACTGTGAATGAAATGTGACTAAACAAACAACCAAGTATTTGTGAAAATAATTTAATAATTTCAAGAGTCTTGCCAACAACTTCTAGCATTTTAGAGGAAAACTAACATGGAAATTAAGAGCCACCTGCCTAAGTAGTAGAAGTGGTTTCTTTGGTTATGGAGTCCCATTATTTACTAGACATCTCCTTGTCTCTTACTTGCCTAATTGCAGTAATCCCTAAATAGTCTCTATGCCTCTAAAATGGCGACTCTCCAATGCATGCTCTCCCCACTGCTGCCAGAATGATCATTCCTCAACACAAGTTGGCCCACTTTGTATCCCTCCTTAAAATTCTTCTAGATTTCTCTGCTTTTTAAATGTAATTTCAGCCATGATTCCTAAACTTTCTTCGCTCTTAGAGCCCTTGTCCCTCAGTTATCTTCTTCAAAGCATTCTTCAGCCAAAATAAATATTGAATGATTTAATTTATTAAATACTTAGGCTCCAGTAACTTAATAGCAGTAGTGTTTATGGTGTTTCACGGATATTATTATGTTTCTTCCTTAAATTTAAAATGTCCCATGGTACTCATGATTTTTCCCATGCATCCGGGTGCCTTGGTACACAGTTTGGGAACGGTGGCATTATGGTATGCCTTTCTTTCCACTGTCTGTTTTTATCTTCCTTACTTAAAATGTTTCATATCTCCCTTTGAGTTTAGGTCTCATTCACAGACTCTTTTTTTCCCATATGCAATTCTCAGATACGCGGGAAAGTTTTATTCATCTGTGGTTTTGCTCACTCTGATTCCTCTGCCTGACCTTACTTTTTCTGTCCCTGTCTACCGTAAGAACATCTACCTCATTATCAAAGTTCACCTCTAATGTCACCTTCTTTATAAATATTTACTGTCCTTTTTCGCTGTTAGGTAGAGTTGACTTTCTACATTGTTTGCATTATACTGTAAGCATACTTCTAAGATAGCAGCTTTATTATTTATTTGAGCTATTTCTCTATGGCTTTTACTCTCGTCTAGAATGTAGGCACCTTTATTAAGAGGCAAAACCACACTTAGCCAGTCTTTGTATTTCTATTATTTTACAGAAAACCTAAGTGATTTAACAAAAATCTGATGAATGAATAAGGACACTTCTGCTATTCAGTGCCAAATCAGGATCTGCTAAGAGTTTAGAGAGAGGTGGTGTATAGTTATACTTATGTTGTGGCTCCAAGTTTCAGGATTTTCATAAAGCATTCTTAAGGATTGTTTATAATTAATGCATTCATTGTTTTAACTATAATCTCCTACAAAGATTATAAGTTTCGATTCCTCATCAGTTGGTTTTACTCTTATTTAAAATTTTAATTTTCTTATAAAAATGTGCTTTATCTTAGACAAAAAGTTCATCTTTTTTCAGACTGAAGTTTTCAACTTAGTAAAATACCTTGTAAATGTTTGGAAGCTTTTATTCAATAGTCATTGGGTCGTTTACATATTTTAAAACATTTCTTGATCATACAGGTTAACAATATAAAATGTGTACATGATAAAACTTAACTAACATATGTTAATTTCTTAATGTGGATAAAAGTATTGACTTTCCAAAAATTAGACTAAATACTTAAAAAAAATACTTTGACAGTTCATTGCTCTATAAAGAGAAATGTCTTGGTCATGTCCCATGAAGTGCCTGCCTCACGAATATGACCAAGAAATGCGTTCATATTAAAATTTTCTTCCAATATTTTAGGCATTCTACTGAGATATAATAGCTACTTCTTTTTCCATAGGGATACTGAGTTTTCTTAATGATTTTTTTTTCCAATTTAACAGGTAATTCAATTGCCATTATAAAGTTTCTTCTAGCCAAAACTCTCATGAGTGTTAGCTTCCTAAAACTACCGACTTTTATAGCATCACAGGAAAATAATTATCAAAAATTCATTACTTATTCAATAACTACAGAACTTATATCTTGTGTACTCTATTTCTTTTTTCAGTAATGCTAAAAGCCCTCTTGTGAAGGAGAGATATTTTCCATTATTGTATCTACTTGAGAAATGATGGCAGTCTGGCCTGGAGATTCAATTAAGGTCACAGAAGTCACTGATGCACTAAGGCATGGAATTCCCAAACTGACAACTTCAAGGACCTTGTTCTAAACACTCAGTCATATGGGATATATTATATTCATTTGAGGAGAAAAAGAGAGAGAATCCAGATATTTTTATCCTATCAGAAAATTGTTATTTTTTCTAATCTAAACTTTATTATAACAACTTGATGGTTATTAGGAGAGAAATGGTATTTTATGGCAGTCTTATGTGTGCTAGTCACTGTGTTAGATGTTTTAATATCTTGTTAGAGCTAGCCAAAGATTGTGTAAGGCAGTTATCATTACCTCTATTTTACAAGAACGCAGTCATCCACTGAAGGTCACACAGCTATTAAATGTCAAATTTGAGTCTCAAATAGGCTGAGTTCTGAAGCTCATCTTCTCCCAAAATGAAAATATTTTTCTCTGCCTATTGCTCTATTCAAGAACTGAGGAAACTATAGAATTATCTGATACACCTAATTTTAAGAAAATAACATATAAAAACATAAAACTACAGTTATTAGCTGTAGAATTATTTTAAAATATGTTTAACAACAATGTTTAATATGACCCACTTTATAATTGACCAAAACAGGCTTGATGTTCCCCTCAGCTTGACTAAATTTTAGACAGGTTTCTTATTAACTACAGGCTCCTGACCTCCTTCATGTTAGAGCACTGACTTTAGACAACTCGCAATTGTAAATTTTTCTCTTCACCTTTTTGAAATGTGCGTAAATATCTCTCAGCCTCTCACAGGTTTTACAACCTAGAAAATATCTTTCTGGAAAACCTGGGAGCCATCTCTTTGAAATAAAATTACCAGAAAAGTTAGTGTTCCTATCCCCCAGTCTGTGTGGGAGAGAAGAAGCATAACTTTCATAGACACCAATTAACAAATACAGACGGCCCAATCCTAGAAAAAAACGTTAGCAAACTCAAGAATAATTTAATATATTCGATGCATTCCACTGATCAACCTTCTGCTAATGTCTTCCAGAACTCTCTGCTAGTTCACCCTGTTACAGCCTGTCTAGGTTTTTATGCCAGCTGCCCAGAAATAGTGACACTGACACAGGTGTTATAGTAGAGAAAAAAGTTCACTATCACAAAGCAACTGAGTGAGAACAGGAGATATTTCTCAAATCTGCCTCCCTGAGAATTTGGAGGCAAAGGTAAAGGCAATTTGGCAAGCAGGGGGTTAGGGACTACTGATTGGTTGGCAAATTGAGTCACAGAGATGTTAAGATTGTCTTCCTGAGCCAAATAAGTTTCTGGGTGGGGTTCAGAGGTCACTGGTCTGGTTGGTGTCAGAAGGTTTACCAAAAATGCAGAATCGGAAGTGTCGGGGACCAGCCCCGACGGAGGGAAGGGTTAGGACCGCAACGGAGAATCCAGATGGCGCTAGAAGAGACCACTCAGAGGCGATTTCTTCTGGGAACAGTCTGATCAGGACTGAAGCCAAATTTTATTTTGACTCCTTCCAACTTATATACCTTTTTCCATACCCTCCATCAGTGTGTCAATCACTTTGGGGGCGTACAAACTTTATGCAAATTACGTATCACGAGACTTGCAAGTTTCCAGCAAACAATTACAATTCCATGATACATGACGTGTTTCACAAAACTTACATTAAATTCACAGGTATACAATTTTTATACAGATTGTTCAAGTGTTCTCCACAATGTTCAATAAATCATTCACATTATACTCTTGTTCCAGACCCTGATTAATACAAAAACTTTTCTAAGTTAAATCCAAGTTTACTGACTCCTAATGTTTTCAATGATTAATAGTATAAATTTTAAACACTATACTATTCTATAAGTTTACTTAAATGACTCAGTTATTCTATTAATCTATTATGGAATGTAGTGTCCTGTAATTCTATAACAATTAAAACTTATTCTTAAATTATAAAACCTTACCATGACTTAAATGAATTTCCTATGTCTAAACTTTAGTTTTTGTAATGATTGACCTTTAATACTATGCTTTATCCTATAAGCCAATACCTTATCATTAATTCTTTTATAAATCGTATAGTAACTATTATATTTGAATAATGTAGCCAAAAGAAACAAAACAGCAAGCATAAATTTGCTCAAATATACTCTAAAACGTAACTATAAGTGTATAAATTATATTTTATCCTAACAAGTCTACTCTAGAAATCATATAGTAGCTTTCACAGCCCTGAGTAAGGAAATGGATGGCCACATGGCCTCAGGCTGAGGTAAACAGAGGCAGACAGAGTTTCGGTACAAAACAAAGGCATAGTCGGTATGAAACAAAGGCATAGTCGCCAAGTTAATGGCTTTGACTGCAGACAGTTTTTGGTATTTAATAAAACAAAGACAAGGAAATGCATAGCCTATAATGGGACAATAGCAATCCTTTCTGCCTGGCCAGGAACAGGGCAATAAGACTATGATGGTAATTTAGTCTCTAATCTTAGCTCTAGGGGAAACTGCTTAAGAGTTGACTCACCAGAGAATAGAAGTTTGAAAAATATCTAGAAAGAAGTAAGATTTAGAAAGGACAAGGTCATTCTGCTGTATAACCTTTCATCAGACGTATAGAGATTTTTCTTATAAGTTTTACTGCCATGTATGCTCACTGGTCATCAATCACACGCCAATATTATAGGTATAACTGATATCCTATGTCAGAGGCGATCTTCCAGATGGGCCTTTACAGGCCTCAGCCATGTAGCTATAGATGTTGGCTCCCAACACGGAAGAACATATCAAATACCAGCCTTAGGTTTATGCCCTCTATAGTAGCAATGAGGGAAGTTACAAATCTGGTGAACAATGGATGTGGGAGGAGGAATCCCAGCAATCAAGGCTATTAGAGCACTTTGACCAATCAAGTTTTAAGACACCATCAAAGAGATCTTACAGCTCAGTGTTTAACAGAAAATAGGTTTAACAACCTCAAGGGCAGCTTCTTCCTTCTACAGGGATCAGGATGTGAAGATAATCAATTCATTATCTTCTCTACTGACATTTCTGTGTAAACCAACAGATCTATTAATTTCTAACCTCAAATGCGCCTTTTCAGGGCTCAGGGCTCTTCTACAGTTTTTATTTTGTGGTCCTATATTAATTATATGTGGACAATTTTAACCTCAGTGCTTAAAAACCCTCCAGCCCTTTGTCTTGGTGAAAAGCTGGAGCTGAGTATCCAGACTTGCTCTATGCAATCCCTTATTGCTGTCAATTGTATTAAAATAAAATCAATTTCTGTTTGCTCATTTTGTCTAGTGTATTTTTTCTTTAACACAGTAACTGCATTTCCATAAAAATATTTGAAAAACTTGCCTATTGATGAAAGTTAATGCTAGATAACATTGAATTGTACTTTGCATTTCTTTATGCCTATTAAACATGTTTATAAACAAATTGTATCTATTTTTATTTTCAGAGGAAAATAAAATACTATTTAAGAAATATTGTTCATATCTCTCTAGTGATCATTTGAAATGCTTGCTATCTGCTGAGTAAAAGATGATTTTCCAGTTTTGGATCATATAAAATTAAATGGATATGTCTAAAAAATGTATATATAAAATATATGTGAAGATAATTCTTTTAATGACCTTACCCCCTGTTTTTTTCTCCTGTCATTTTAAGAACTCTGATCATTTCGTCACTGCAGCATCTTTCTTTTGGCTGTTTTTTTATGTTGCTGGCATAAATTGATTGACACCAGATTTAAATTCATTTGAATGCTGAATGTGGTGGTATGGGTCTCTTGTCTCAGCTACTTGGGAGGCTGAGGCAGAAGGATCACTTGAGCCCAGGAGTTAAGGCTGCTGTGCGCCATGATCTATTCCACTGCACTACAGCTTGGGTGACACTGTGAGACTTCTTCTCAAAAAAACAAAAAAGAAAGCAACAACAAAAAAATGTAAATCTAATCATAGGTGTCTATAATCATCCTTTTGTATTGCTGTAAATTATTTGAAGTTATTAGAGTTCAAATGTGTTGAATTCAATATGAAGTAACACAGATCCCATTTTTATATCTCAGTACAGAGACTTTTAGATCCAAATAAAAACACAAAAGAAAGGGAAGATTTTTTTGAAGAATTATTATTACATTTTGAAAAACAATATTTGTGAGAATATACTTGATTTTCATCAATTTTGAATTCTTAAAAAAAGAAAAGAAAAAAATGTAAAACTCTTATTGCAGACTAAAACACAGTTATTGCAGTAAAATAATAATATAATTATCTGCTACATTATAAAATATAAATTAAATTTAGACTAGACTCCAAATTAAATATTATTTTCTAGAAAATACTTTAATATTAATATTGTCAATAATTTAATATTAATATTGTCAATATTAACATTGCCTCGTTTTTTATAAAACCACCCAGTTTCTGTTAATTACCTCTAAATTACAGTATGTTAGAGTATGGCTATAATTTTAAAATTAAAATTCTTTTGTTTTTAAATCTCTATATTTTTTCACATTTAAGAATACTTCTCTTTCCTTCATTTCTTCCGTAAGGTATTTTCCAAACATCGATTCTCTTCTTTCTTGTCCCTCCCTCAGGAAGTGGCCTCTGGCCAAGGCTTGTCTCTGAAGAATATGTATATTTCCAGTAATAAATCAAGAGGTGCAGGTGATCAAGCAGCGCAAGAAGCAATGCAGGTGTCACTCTTAATCAATGTAATTGTAAAAACCATATAGCAATTTGAGTAATTAACTTGATTATAAAACTGCCTGCTGTACTCTCCTGCGGTGCAGATTTTTTACCAGCCGGCCACCATTAGTGCCTCCCATAATTTCTAATAAACCGAGGTTTCTCCAGCTGGACCTCTGGGTGACGTCTTTGGAACAGGTCAGCATTGCTCTTAAGCCGTCTCAGATTTGGAGTTACCCCATTGTATCTTTCCTCACCCATTCCCAAAGTTGCCACTCTTTGGGGCTCTCTAAATGTCCTGGCTAAGCTGGCTGCAGAGATTAATCAGGCCTCTTTGAGATGGAGGCAGCGTTCTCATTAGTTGAGGTCTGGAAGCTGTTATCAGAGGACACTGTCTTCCTCCTATTGCCAGGTGGGGTGCAGTCGCGCAAAACTCGCAGGCTGTTTGACTCACTGCTGAAAGCAATTTCAGAGTAACTAGCAAAGTTTTAAAACAGAATTCTTTAAAAAAAGAAAAAGAGAGCGGGACATGCCAGAGCTGACGAGGGCGAGAGAAAATCTGTGCTTTTGCTTCGACAAAAGGTCTAATATATCTATTTAGTGATTAATATGTTAGTGAGTGGGCTGGCGTATCTGCGCCTGTGAAGCTACCATCTCTCTGCCTCTGATGGGCGAGGCGCGGCCTTTTCCTAGAACACGAATGTTGTCCTGTTGGAGACTTGCTAGACTTGTGAATATACAAGTTCAGGAGCTGAATGGTGATCTGTTTATCATTTCTGTAGCTTTTTTAATTCTGGGAGCCACCCGGATGGACTGAGTTGAGAGGCAGGAGTGGCGTAGCAAGTCCACATTCCAGCCTGTAGGGCGGTTCATCTGTGATAGGAGAAAAGTCTGAACATTTCCTTTGGTTGGCTCAGCCTGTCATCCCGCGCCTTTGGGAGGCTGAGGTGAGTGGATTGCCTGAGCCCGCGGGTTCGGGACCCGCCTGGGCAGCGAGACCTCATTTCCACAATAAATCAAAAAATCAGCCGGGTGTGGTAGTGCGTGCCTGTAGTTCCAGCTACTTGGAAGGCTGAGGAGGAAGGGTCGCCGGAGCCCAGCAGGCTGGGAGCGGCCACTGCACTCCAGTCTGGGCGACAAGAGTGAGACTCCAACTCAAATAAATAAATAAACAAATAAATAAATAAATAAATAAAATACATTCTTGCTTACAAGAAATGTATCTATCTGTATCTAATCTACCCTGATTACCCTGCTTCACTCCCACTAAATTTTATACTCAACTGTTGGAATGTCTTTGAAAACAAACTGAATCATTTCTTTTCTCCTTAGCACTATCCAGTGATTTCCCATTTCTCTCAAAGTCAGACCCAAAGCCTCACATCATCTAAGACTTACCCACATCTTTGACCTTGCATTAGTTTGCGAGGGTTGCCATAACAAATTAACGCAGACAGGGTAGTTAAAACAACAGAAATTTTATCACAGTCTGGAGGCTCGAAGTCTGGGATCAAGGTGTCAGAAAGACCGGTTTCTTCTGACGCTTCACTTTGAATTGTGGATGGCCGTCTTTTCCCTGTGTTTTCATCAGGTCCTCTCTCTGTACCTAAATAGCTTCTTCATAAGGATATGAGTTATATTGTATTAGAGCCCACCCCCATGGAGTTGTTTTAAGTTAATTACCTTTTAAAACCTTTTTGCCAAAAAGTTACATTCGGAAGTAATAGGGGTTAGGATTTCGACATATGAATTTTGGAATGGACACAATTCAGCCCATAACACACCTTGTTCCCTAAACTTTTTCTGCCTGGCTCACCGTTTTCTGCTTGGACTGTAGTTCTTGAAACATACCACTTCAAGGCTTTTGCTGTTTCTTATTTTGTCTGGTGTGCTATTCCCCAGTTCTTTGCTAACTCACACTTTCACTTCCTTTAGAATTGCTTTCTCAGGCATCCTATTTGAAGTAATCCTCCTCATTTAAACATGAACTCTCTCATTACCCTTATTTCCTCAAGTTTTCTTAACAACATTTCTCACCACCTGGCACATTGTTGTATATGTGTTAGTTTGTTAGTTGTCTGTCTACTGTGCTCCACCTCTTAAAAATGTAAGATCTAGTTTATACTGTTTGTTATGGTCACTGCTAGTGTGCCTTGTATTTATCAGGTGCTTTTGCTGAAAGCATGAATTTCTTCTGGGTGTTCATGAAACTCTGAGTAGGGCTGATAATCACCTAAGAATGCAGACACAGAAAGAAAGGGTAAATGGTGGATTGAATATTCAAATCAAGTAAGTAGTGACCAAGATTAATATATCCAAACTATCATCTAGAAAGCCATCTTCAGACTTTTTTAGGATTTTGGAAACCTCAAGCTTTCTTTAGTAAGAACTACCATTCCCAAGATGCTGAACATTCTTCTGATTGTAAACTCATTTTGATTTGAGCAAAACACACATCTGTATAATTTTTAAACTCTAGATCAGACTATAAATAATTAATATGTTTTCTAATTTTAACAAAGAATCAGAATGTATCTCTTTAGCCAAAAAATTATACCATAAAATATTTTGAAAGTGATTTTATCTTCAACATTTAGGAAATGTTGTTGAAAGTGTACATACATAGATTGGTTTTGTTCTCTGATTTATTTGATGTCCAAAAGTTATAAAGTACAACTAAATTTAGAAGTCAAGTTATTCATAATTAAAGATTGCTTTATCTTTGACAAAGAGTCAAAGATTGATTGATTTAATTGCTATGAAATACAGGATTTTATGTAGTTATTTTATGAAAGTTAGAGTATGAAATGGCAAATTTAAAGAGATGAAATCATCTCTTCACCAAAATACTTATCTTAGTTCAGCATATTTTTGGCCAGCTCTTTGTATGTGAATTTGAAAGCTCAGAGTCTTATATAGACTATCATTCATATTTTTAAATTATTACAAAATATTTTCTTTATTTCAGAATACAATTTTCTGGAGATAAAAAGTTGGATTTCTTCTGATAAAAGAATATAATTGCTGACTAATAAGATTATAAACACACAGATTTAAAAATTCAGGATATATTTAGAAAAACAGAGGAAGGATGTCCACATAATAGGAAACCTTCTTAGTTAAAGTAGGAGTTTCCAAGTATGCTTTGTCTTTGACAGAAAGATTATACATGACATGAAATACCTCAGAACATGAAACAGTTTGAAGCATTTTAGACATATTATGTAAAATATATAAGGAGAAAAATTGTCTGAGAAGGATGATGTAATAGGCCAATTATAACACTTTGAAAATTCTCCTTTAAAAGTATTTTTAAATGTATCATATTTTAGTATGATAAAATTACTTTTGTAGGATTGAAAGACAAAAAGTTTTATGTAAATAAAGCCTACATGTACCCACAGAACTGTTCTTTGGTTTCAAATAAAAGACCAACAAATTTGAGGACAAAAACTGTTTTTGATTCGGAGCAGACATCTTGTCAGTGGGAGACTTTAAAGTTAGCATTTCAGTAAGTAAGCTAGTGAGTAAAAATGAGTACTTTTAATGCTGTGGTGTCTTTTTCCCCAAGTTTGAGATTTGTTTATTTTTTACAGAGTTTCAGGACTGACTTTCAAGATTTGGTCGTCTTATTGTGCTATTTTTTAAAAAAAAAGCTTTATTGAGATTTATTCAAAGTGTATGCTTCAAAGGATTTTAACATATTGACAGATATGTGCAACCAATATCACAGTCAATTTTATAATATTTTCATCACTCCTAAAATAACCTTCTTTGATTGTATGTTAATGATACCTCAGCCTTTCTCCTGCAGTTGTCCTGAAGGATGGATGAAGAAGAATTCTTTACAGTTTGATATGTTCCCTATTCCAGTTACTTACCTTCTCCACAATTTGAGACAAAGTGAATTTATAATTTAAAAAAAAAACCAAGAAATAAAACTAACCTTGGGCCATGCCTACAATATGAGAGGGTGACTAATAAATAATGAGTATGGATTATTGAGCAATTTGATAATCAGTCTATTCACATTAACTTCTAGAACACATGGTTCTCTGCATCTATTTAAATGTAAACTATTACATGTCTTCTCTCTGCAGTAGATGAAACTGTATAGTTTTATACATCATAATGCTAAAGAAATAATGAGTTACTGTAATTATAAATTATTGAATCTTTTTGTGAAATACAAATATTTTCTACCTCAGAGAAGAAATCAAAATTGTTATTGTATTAGGCTTAAGAAAATATGTCATTCTTAACCTGTTATATATATATATATATCTCCAGTGAAGATTCCTATGTACAATAATCTTTTTTTTTTTTTTTTGAGTCAGAGTCTCACTCTGTCGCCCAGACTGGAGTGCAGTGGCCACTCCCGGCCACCACAGCCTCAGCCTGCTGGGCTCCGGCGATCCTTCCGCCTCAGCCTTCCCAGTAGCTGGAATCACAGGCATGCGCTACCACGCCCATCTGATTTTTTGATTTATTGTAGAGATGAGGTCTCACTGCCCAGGCAGGTCTCGAACCTGCGGGCTCAGGCAATCCACTCACCTCAGCCTCTCAAAGGCGCGGGATTACAGGCTGAGCCACCGAGCCCGGCTACAATAATCTTATAAATGTTCTTGATCATAGAATATTTTATTCAAGCAATAGCTATTAACATACTATAAAACATACTTTGGAAAACATGCTCAATATTCTCCTATTATATTACCGCTATATTGTTTGGGAGGAATGGACATATTTTTACACAGTTTTTTAATCTTTTGGGTTTTATTCTAAAGATAGATTTTTTTAAGATTGAAATAATGAGTGAAAATGATAAATGTTTTTAGATGCTTTGTGTAGGAGTTGTTCAACTGTTTCCAAAAAAGTTCTGCTGGTTACAACTTAGAGTGTTTCTTTCCTTGCTTTGTATTTGTATTATCATATTTTAAATTTTTGTTACCATGATAAGAGAAAAAAAGTATTTTATTTCATTTAAATTGATTTATAAAATGTTTAAGAAAACTATATAACTCATATTTTCTATTAATCCTAACATTTATATTCCCATATATCTTTATTCCAATTGAAAACTATTATTTTTTCCCCTTAACTCTCTTGTTTTTATTTTTTGGAGTTTACCCAATATATATATATTTAAGATTATAATTTTTTATTTTAAAGATGCGGGGTACAATTCAGGGCTAAGTATACAAATATTCATTATGAAGGTACTCTTGTTGATGAGGTGTGCCACCCCCTCCCCTGGCATACTCCCACTCCTGCTAATCCTGCCCCCAGCCCCCAGCAATTTCTCACTATTGACAATCCTAATCTTTTTCTTATAGTATTACGATAATTGTTCAAAGTCCACTTATGAGTGAGAACATGTGATACTCAGTTCTTTGTTTCTGTGATAGATCACTCAGTATTATAGTCTCCAAGTCCAACTAAGTTGCTGTGAAGTTCATAATTTTGTCCTTCTTTATAGCTGCATAATATTTCATCGTATATGTGTACCACATTTTTAAAATCTAGTCCTCTTTGGATGGACAGCACAGTTAGTTTCATGTTTTTGCTATTGTAAACAATGCTGCAATAAACGTGTTTTTATTAAAACAGTTCACATTAATTTTTGCTCTTTATTACAAAATAAACAATATTAATATCAAGTTCAAGTAGAATTGTCCAATTTTTCTTTCAAATAACTTTAAAATACCTTTGGAAGAATCAAAAGAGAAGTAGTATAGTTTTTAAACATGCATCACAATTAAAAATTAATACTTGGGCTGCAGTAAAACTTAAACAGATATTATAGTAGTTTTCAAATGAAATAAACATATTTAGACTTAATTTAGAATTTGGTTTGGGGAAAGTTAGTTAATAATGTCAACTGGGGCATGCATGCACCAGTCAGGAAAGTGCAATCTCCCTTCCCTAGGCCCTCCCACAGGTGCAATTTGTAAGCTATGGGTCACAGTATCCTGGAATTCTGAACACTGAGCTGTCTGTGCAGTCATGAAATCTGGGTATGACAGTGAGGAGACAATGGATTGAGATATATGTCCTGATCCTCAGATTAAGTGGGAAGGCATGAAGGATGAAGCTGTACATATAGTTCTTCTCAATAAACCTTTACCAAAGTTGAGAAAGAGTACTGAGAAGACACCAGTGACCTAAATAATGGTATTTGATTTCACAGAGTAAAATCTCTTCAAGAAGAAACTTACAGATATTCAAAAATGATTGAGATAGGGCAGGCAGAAGTCCAGCTCTCTGAATTAGACCTGCTAGCCACTATGTTCTTCGGTGAGAAAGAGCTCATAGTAAATGACCAGCTGGCTTTAGCAGAAATGAAGGACTGTATTTTAAAAAAAGGACAATGGAGGGACGATTTTCAAAAGTTTACTGTCAGTATGAACCTGGACATATCTGATATCTGAGTAAGCAACAGTGATATTTTCTGTGGCCTGTACTCTTCCCTTTAAGTATCCCGCAGTTCTGCTTGAAACTACTGCCATGTCAGTATTATTAAGTAGATTCCAGCAGACTCGGCTGAAAACACAGTTCTTATTGCCTACCTGGCTAAAGAAAGATGTCTATATCAAATGTCACAGAATAGGTTAGACAACATGCCTCTTGATATGTAAGCAGAGATAGGTCATCTTTCCCTATCAGGGGAAGTACAAGTATAGTCAGTTGACTTCATCTTCACAAGACTTTGGATCTGCAATCATCATATCTATAGCAAATGCAAAAGCAAGAATATTCTAGAGTGGACAAAGGAGCTTTCTTTTTCTGGGTTTAGCATGCCTGGAAAACCTGGTGTTGTTTGTGTGGAAGGTCCTTGAAGTACCAGTGAAGAATTCTGGTCAAGACTCAGAAAATTAAACTGGAAGATTAAGATAATTTTAACTCATCGTTGAAAAGACATTTCTTTTGATGGTACAAATGATGAAATGGAAAGACAAAGAAAATTTTCCATTTTCTGAGAAAAAGTGTTCAGTGTTAATGGAGTCAGAAGAAACAATGTGGACTTTGGTCAGCTGTATCAGGTCTTAGATACCAAAGGATATGGGAATGTTTTCCAGGTGTTCTCTGGTGTGGAAGGACAATGAGAAAAGTGTAGTTGAAAGTAAAGGAAAAAGTCAGAAAGATCAAAACACTTGATCAAAACAGAATCACAGGCCACTATAATATAATAGTCATTTATTTCATCAGACTGATAATCTAAAGCAATACAAAAAGTTATATGGATGTAAAAACCTTAATCCATTTAAAACTCAGGTTTCCTAGTCAATCAGATGCTTAATGACAATGCGGAAATTATCTTGATAATGTAAAATCTTTCCTTTTTAAGGCCAGTTATCACAAAGGTAAAGAAAAGTCTTTTGCAGTATGATTGCTTTTCCTTAAATGAAGCTCATTTAGATAGCCTGGAAGCCAAAACTGATGAAAAAGTTGCTTTGATACATCAGACACAATCATGAATGTACACTCTATGAGAGAGAAATGTAAACAAGAAAACTAGTAACTTGAGTCAGGAAATATATGGCTTTTATTAACAGCATGGGAGGTTTTCTGGTTATGTGGAGCAATTTAGACATATCAAGAAAAGCTAAGAATATAGAATCTAATTACGCTGGAGAAAAACATTGCTTTTCTTAGTGTTTAAGATAAACGTTTCAGCATCAGGCCATAACAGCAGAGTTAGAGAATAAAAGTTACTGGCGTTGACAGAAAAGGTTGAAGGAAAGAGTTATCATTCGAGTCAGTTAAAAAGATAACACATTTTCAAGGGGAGAAAGAACAGAAGGCAATGAGGTATGACCTGCAAATCATGTGCAGTGGGTACAGCAAAATTAGAACTTTTGAGATAAAATCCCATAAATTTCCAAAGGAAAACTTTGCTTCAAGGAATAATATTACCGCTGAAATGAAGAAATCAGCATTATAAACCTGAAACTAGGGAAGTGAACTAGATTTGGGAAAGAAATGTGGAAGAAATACAAACTACCATCTGTTTAAAAGATGTCTGATAAATAGATTTTAGAATTAAAACTCAAAACTTGTTGCAATTGTATTAAGAGCAGATTAATACTTAAAGAAGACCTTCTTGTTTTAAATATAGAAGACCAGACTCTGGTCTGGTAACAGTGTACACCTGCCATCAATGTTTGATTTTTTTGAAAAACACATAAACAATTTCCTTTTAATCTCAGTCATTCCAATTACACATAAAACTGTCTTCATAAGTCCCATCCTTTAAAAGTCCTCCCTCCTTGACTTATCTAGACCTTTTATTATTTCCCCAAACCTCCAGTCTTAGTCACATAAATATATATATATATATATATATATGTATGAGTATTTACGGGTGTGTATATTTTAAATATATTGATTTTAAATCCATTATTTTAGATTAAAACATTTACCACATAAGATACTTTCTCATTCAAAATTATTTTTCTTAAATTTATATTCTGATTAGTAGACCTAAGTATATTTCATCTTTTTATACAATTTAAGAAGTCAATTTATATTTATTTCACGATTTGTTTTCATTTTTTTATTTTGTTTGGATGTGACCAATAAATATCATTAGAATCTATTCATAATTTAACCTAAATTTAAAATTTTAAGGTAAGCAAAAAGTTTATTTATAAACATTTATTCTATTTACAATTACTTAATTTATTCCTATTTTAACAATTATACTTAAATTACTTATGAAAATTGAGATATTACACAGAGCTAGTCATTATTTTAAGTTATTTTTTAATTAACTAATTTTATGAAGTGTTTACATAAGAATTTTAAAGTTAAATACACTGGTATCCTGTCAATAACTCAGAAGACATAGCTGTTTTTATTAAATCAAGTATTAAGTTAATCTTATTTAATCAAATAATTGCATAAATAAAGATATTTTGTTTTAGTATAGGCTTATAGCTTCATGACCTTAAAACTTATAGCAGAGGCAAATACAAAACTGTCTAACCAGTGAGCCCAGGTAAAAATGTGTGTTGCTAATTTTGAAGACGTATAGTTTTATCAACAATTTTAGAATCAATTAATTTATCAGAGATTTACTTAAGTCATGTGAACTTTAAAAAAAGATATTTGGATTACTTACTATACCTTTTATACAAGCACTCATTTATTTAATAGTATTTCTTAAAGATTTCTGGGTGACCATTCCAAATTTTATTATGTAGAGACATTATACGCCATAATTCATGTACATATGAGTAAATATCTAAATACACATACATACACATAGACAGAGCTCTTATAGCTTTTATTTAAATTTTAGTCATGAGGTAGTGAAACATATAAACTCATTTATTGGTTTATAAAAGACAATTGGATCCAAATTATTTTTTCTGGCAGAATGAAATCAGGCTAAATTTTAAGATTTCTTTTTTCAAATAGGTAATCTTATAATGACTATGAACCAAATTTCGGGTAGAACAGTTTGAGCTAGTTACCGTATTGGAAGAATAATGAATTGTGAAAATGTGACTAAATTGTTAAAAGACAAATTATTCTAACAAGGTCTACAAAGTATTTTTTCATCTCAATTATCTGTTCTTAAAGATAATAATGTTGTCATTTCTTTTTGTATAGGGTGGGTGTCTTTTATATGCGAACTTAATCCTTTACTTTTAGGAAATAGCATGAAGGTCAAAATAATTCTCCTTATCAGATAGTTTTCAAGTGTTTTTACTTAAATAGTCAATATGTCTTAATAGCTGAGGCATTTTGGAAAAAGAGAGTTTAGCTTAGAGAAGGATAAAAAAGGAGGAATTGCAACAAAGGAAGGAGAAATCTCCAGAAAGGAAATAGTCTCAGCTAGTTTTAAGACAATATTTAGGGGCAACCCTCTTCTGGGTCCCCTCCCACTGCTGGGAACTTTTCTGTCTTCTAATAAATTCTGACTTACTCAAAAAAGAAAATATTTATTAGTAAAACAATCTTTGAGTATTGATTTTTTTTTTCTTTTTCTTTTTCTTTTTTAGCCCCAAGATATCAGTTGATATGTGTTCTTATTTGGAGTGTGTGATTTTGTAATCATGAACGTTAATTTAAAGAACAACAGACTGTTTGAGTGATCCCTATAATGTTTGAACATGCTACCAGCTGGAGTCCCAGAAAATATTTTGGCATGTTTTTGCACTTTGAGAGCTCATTTGTAACTAAATTTATCTAGGTGATTTGGTTTGATGCCAAATACACAAAAGCCAATTAAATGCAAGTGCTGAATATTCAAAGCCCAGATAAGTACAATTACTGATAGAAAATAAAGTACATACTTACTAAGAAGAATGATAAGCTATCTTCTGAAGAAAAAAAGAAAAGAACCCCTTTACTGAGGCCTCTAGTCAGAGGGAAACATTCCTTTATGTAGACATCACTGTTGAGTTCTGCCAGTAGAAAAGAGTCATCCTCAACAGGTTATCTCCTAACAAAAAGGGAAAGATCCTTCTCAAACAAGAAGGGAAAGATCTCTCCCCAGCCCAATCCAAATAAAGCAGAAATCAACAAAACCCAGAAATTTGATCCAAGAGAGACTCACTGGGTGGGGGGGGATAGACAACCTAGAAAAGCAAAGAGAGCTCCAAGGACCTCAATGTGGGTATTTCGTGCCATAGTTCTAAGGGCTGGAGGTTCTCCCTGACATGTCAGTTTTGGAACCCCACTTCTGACACCAAGTATGTTTACATCAAATAAAATATAGAGACAAATCTCTAAATTTAAAACGTTCAATTTGGGAAGCAAGGATTGCCATTTGGAGCACACACAAACCAGAGGGTATTTGACATGTCTGAAGACAAAGAGAAGTTTGGAAGTTTTATAAAAAAAGAGGTGTTGCATATTGTTTTGAAAGTAAGTTCATTGGCACTAGTAAAGTTTTGGGCAGTTGGTAAGGTTCAATTGGTAACAGTGGTGGGTTAAAATAATCTTAGAGTTGAAGCAGGTGGTTGCAGTAGCTATTAGATAAAATTGGCTTTAGGTTACAACAGATAGTTTCAGCAGCTGGGCTTGTAGAAAATTTAATTTTTGGAGCAGGTGCTACGTGCCCGAATGCTTTATCTCCTTGGTCCCTTGACTTTTTTTAGTTGGGTAGAACAATATCAATTAAATTTGTATAATCAACATTCAGCTACTTCTGCTTTATTTTTAGTTTGCATTTAACTGACCAACTTTTGTCTGTTCTTTTATTTTTAGATATGTATTTTTGAAGAAGCAATATCATTGTATTATGTTCTTTTAAAATCCAAATTCTTACTATTTCTTTTTAATAGAGACATTTGAAAGCATTTACTTCACTTGTGTAATGTTATAGTTGACTTTGCTTTTTTCACTTAATTACCATGTTTTCTCCAATTAATGTTGCCTTCTTGTTATGTATTCTTTTTCTATTTTTTACTGGTGGACTATGATTTCTTTGCTATTATCTGTTGAAATGACTTGGTAGTTTAAAATTTCCGTTTGTATTATCATCTTTTTTATGCTTAGCTACCTATTAAATTAAAATCTGTGCAATAAATTTGGCTGTACTTTATAAACAGAAATATTTTTACTTTTTTATCAACAATATAAAACTCTACACCTTTTTAGTGAAATTTCATTTGGGTTTATTTTTTGTGTTTTATCCTTGTTACTTTGTTTATTGATTCTTTTTAATATTATTCATTTATTTATTGAACAGGGAGTTTAAGTGATTTTTTAAAGTTTGTACTAGGAATGTAGTTACTGGATATATTATTCATAATTATAGGGAAGTTTTTCTAATCAGAATTTGTAGGCCATGTTTTTTCTTCCATATATGTATATATGCACTGTATCAATACCGTTTTAATCAATCAAGTTGATCCAGTGTAGAAACTGTCCAATGTGGCTTCTCCCTACATCTAAAGAAAATTCCCAGTGCTGTGACAGGGAGTAAGACCATTGTTCTGTGTGTTGACTGTCTCTCTGAGAAACATTAGGTCAGCACTTAAGCCTGTAACTACATGTCTTGAGTGTGATGGTCACTGGGGTGGGGGGGCAACAGATTCTCTAGCACAGGGGTCCCCAACCCCTGGGCCATGGACTGGTACCAGTCAGTGACCTGCTAGGAACTGGGTCACACAGCAAGAGGTGAGCAGTGGGCAAACAAGCAATGTTTCATCTGTATTTACCACCACTCCCCATTGGGCACATTACTGCTTGAGCTCTGCCATCTGTTAGATCATCAGCTGCATTAGATTACCATAGAAGCACAAACCCTATTGTGAAATGAGCATGTGAGGGATCTATGTTGCACACTCCTTATGAGAATCTAATGCCTGATGATCTGAGGTGGAGCTGAGGCAGTGATGCTAGCACTGGGAAGCAGCTGCAAATACAGATTAACATTAGCAGTGAGGTTTGGCTGCACAGAGACCATAATAAATCAGTTGCTTGCAGACTCATATCAAAACCCTATTAATGAGTGACAAATGAGTTGTTGTACATCAATTGTAAAGTTGCATCTGGCAGCAGGCTTTAAGTCAGAATCCAACGCTTATTTTAGTCCACACATGACCCGCTCATTATTTTATTTACCGTGTCCGTCCATGACTCTTTTTTAAAATGGTGAGTTATATACTTTTTACTATATATCACAATGTAATAATAATAGAAATAATGTGCACAATAAATGTTATGTGCTTGAATGACCCTGAAACAATCCCCCTTCCCCTGTTACATCAGAAAATTGTCTTCCATGAAACCGGTCCATGTTGTCAAAAATGTTGGTGACCACTGCTCTAGCAGGCAGATCAGTCTGGAAAATGTAGCTACCGTTGCTATGGTGGCTTACTGCATCATAAACTCCATAAACTTTCATTTCATTTGTAAGAAATACCTCACTCTCATAGCAGATGATGGAAAAGGAATTTTACTCTAATTCATGTTATCTTGTTTGACAACTTGCTCCTCCAAGCATAGGCTTTCGATTTGAGAAAAGGGAGGTCCAAACATTACCGGTACAACGACCGCTTGTATACCTAATCCTGAATTGTACCTCACGTCTTTAAAATTAAAAAAAAATTAAAAAGAAGAACCTGGGTGTTTAATTATCCACAGATAAATTGTGGAGGATTGAAGTAATTGTTCTTTTGTGTTGGCGATATTTGTTTTTACTGTGGAAGTTATTGTTGACCTTCATGTATCCCAGGGATATTAGAATCCTAGAATCACGACTGGAAGAGATTAGTCAGCATCAGGCATGGGAGAAGGTGTCTATTCCCATAGACACTAGTATCAGCTCATACACACCACCGGATCTAGATTTGAGGTAGGGATATAAAAAGACTCTAATATCCAGGTTCTCTGATTTAATTTTTCATACTGTTTGCTAAATTACACCAATATGTATTTACTTAAATCAGGATCATTTAACAACACTATGTGTTTAGATCACATGCTTCATTTCAATCACATAGGTAAACTGCCTAGGACACTATCTAGCTTAAATGTACGTTTCATTCATTATTTTCTTTCTCACTGCCTTTGCAGTTAATTTGTCCCCATTCTTGAGTTTTATTTATCTCATGGTAGTGATAAGAACTACAGTGTATGAGAAATTTTTGCTAAGTTATTGCTATTATGTTTTCTGAATCCTTAAACACATTTTTTATTTTTGAATATTTGATCTTTTTTTTTTTTTCTTCTTGAGTTGGTGTCTCACTCTGTCGCCGCTCCCAGCCACTGCAGCCTCAACCTGCTGGGCTCCAGCGATCCTTCTGCCTCGGCCTTCCGAGTAGCCGGAATTACAGGCACATGCTACCATGCCCGGCTGATATTTTGATTTTTTGTAGAGATGAAGTCTCGCCAAGTTGCCAAGGCGGGTCTCAAACCTCGGGCTCAGGCAATCCACTCACCTCAGCCTCCCAAAGTGCAGGATTACAGGTTGAGCCACTGAGCCCGGCTATTTGATCTCTTATACAATAATTTAATTATGAACTATTCCCCTTAAGAACATAAGGCATTTTTTCTTGTGTGGTTGGTAACTTTCTTATGTTGCATATTACTATTTTTATTATTTGTTTCTTTACTTGCCTTTAATGAAGAGAGGCCTATACAAACGCAATGTTTAAGAACAGAAAGAATGTTAAAGTATCCTCATTTAACTTTAATGTGGTACCAGTGGGATTTGGTTCCCTCATTTGAGAACATAAGACAGGTTGGTAGGCTATTGCCTATTACAGTGTGTGACACAAAGCATATACTCAACAACTGCTTTTTCTTTTTCTAAATATGAGATACTATTTAGACATTTCCATCTTTATACAAAGAGATGTTTTTTTTCTGGGCTCTGCAGTGGGAAAATAAATTTCCTTTTCAAGGAGTCCTAATTTGGAAAATGGCAGGAGTGAATTGATTCAGAGTTCCTTTAACTTATCTTGAGAATTCTAAAACTTAGAAACAAAACTGATTAAGAATTTAGCTTTTCTTTGAAAAGCTTTCCTATATTTGTGTATCTAAGGTGAATAATTGCTCCACCCTTCAAGTAGATTTTCCCCCTCTTTCTTTTGAGTTATACATTTTTGTTAAGCAATTCAATAACTCATTTATGTTCTTGTCCATTTTTATGGTGTAAGTCAAGGATAAAAATTCCAGTTATGGTAAGTACTATCAATGCTTAATTGGCCATTCCAATTGTTGAGAATTTAGGAAAAAAAACTCTTGCCAAAATATATAAAATACCTTTTCCAGGTTTAAGGCTCACCCCCACCTCCCCAGAATTTAGATATTCTCATGGAAATTATAAAAGAATTAGGGGGTTGAAGTCATTGTCATGCTTGAAGTCAGCCTTGACTACTTTAAAGATCTTGCTGATTTTGAAGGTTGAGTGTTTTTCCTGGAAAGTAATGGCTAAAGCAGAGATCAGAACCTGAAAACTCTAGACCAAATCCTATCTCTAGACCTTTAATGGGTCTACATGGTGTTTTAAAATATTAGTAATATAGACATAGCAATATAAGCTTATCATTTTAATAGTTTTAAGCGCACTAGTCAGGTGCTTTAAAACATTCACATTATTGGGCAATCACACCTTTATTCATATTATCCATCTCTAGAACATTTTTATCATTCTAAATTGATACTCTGTACTCATTATACAATCATTTCCCATTTCTCCCTTTCTTCCGGTCTGTCATAACCACTATCTACTTTTTGTTGCTATGAATTTGACTGCTCTAGGTACTTCAAATACATAGAATCATACAATATTTGTTCCTTTTGTGTGTGGTTCATTTTACTTCAAATAATGCTTTCAAGGCTCATACATGTGTATGCTACATTTTGCTTATTCATTCATCTGTTCATGAATATTTGGGTTGTTGTCATCTTTTGACTGTTGTGAGTAATTCTCATACAAACATTGATATACAAATATCTGTTCAAGACCCTGTTCCTACTTTCAATTCTTTTCAGTATGCACCTAGATGTGAAATTGCTGGATCAATGATAATCCTATGCTGAATTTTGGGGAGAAACATCAAACTGTTCCACAGTGGATTTACCATTTTGCATTTTCCCCAACAATGCACAAAAGTTTCAATTTCTCCACATTCTATCCCATATGTGTTATTTTTGTTTTGTCTGATAATAGCCATCCTAAGGGTCATAGAGGGGTATATCATTGTGGTTTTAATTTGCTTTTCCACATAATGTTTTGTGACATTTTGAAAAAGTAGCCAATATTGAAAAATCTAAAGAATTATAGGTTTACATAGAAACCTATAGTTCCAGCTTCTCTTGAAAAAAAAAAAAAAAACCCAGAAGTGTGATAATACATAATTTTATCTTCAAGCCATGAGGAGGACCTGAGAAGTGGTAGTCCCCTTTGGAGGGGCATGTCTTCCTAGACCAGGTATGTGCTTTTTACTTTGTCCCAGGCCTTCCTAGATGTCTCACTCATTTATGGTATTTGTGTAACCCATATAAATAATAAATTTGCAGTCCCTGTCATCAAGTCATTCCAGATAATATATGTGTTCATCTGAATAAACCCGTAAATATTCTGATATTCAGTTGCTATGGGGTGAGGATGACAATAACTGACTTAGGGCATAAAATGGAATTCAGCAGGCTGATTGAAATGATTTCAGTTATTATGACCATTTTAGATCAACAAACAAAGTTTGTGAGTAGGTTTTGACTCAAAATGTATCTTAAATACAAATGATCCCCAAGAGTGTTGCTATTTTGAGTGTTTTAAAAACCTAATTAAATTTAAAAACATTTGAAAATTGCCTAAAGTACTTGCACAAGCAGTTTTTGCAAAAAAAAAAAAAAAGGAAGATAGAAAAAGAAAGTAAACAAATTGTTATTTTAATGGGAAAAACACCCAGCCATGAAGTCTATTTTTCTTATATTTGACTGTAACAAGGTAGCTTGGGCTGCAGTCTATTCACAGCTATAAAAACCACCACCTCTACAGTATCTGCTTGGACTCATTGAAACGTTTTCCTTTTTAAAAAGGAAAGGAGAGAGATGAGATGAGATAATAATGGCAGTGATATGATGCATCCTCTTTTCCAATGGTCTGCTTTTGAGTCCTGATTAGGGGAGGTATTAAAGGAAGAAATGTGTAGAGTAATTTTGGGCAAAATCAAAACTGCACTGGGAACCAGGAAGCCAAGTGTGATGAAGCCAAGTGTGATACAGAATATTTTTTGCCTTTCTGTATGAAATGCAGCAATGCAGCCAGAAGGTTAAAAACTTTGGTCATGTTTAGAGATAGCAAGCTCCACATAAATATTATTGGCTTTCTGATGGGCACTACCAATGTGGAAGTGTCTGTAAAGAGTTTAGTAGGAGCCGGGCTCTGTGGCTCAGCCTGTAATCCCGCGCTTTTGGGAGGCTGAGGTGAGTGGATTACCTGAGCCCGCGAGTTCGAGACCCGCCTGGCCAGCGAGACCTCATCTCTACAATAAATCAAAAAATCAGCCGGGCGTGGTAGCGTGTGCCTGTAATTCTGGCTACTCGGAAGGCTGAGGTGGAAGGATCGCCGGAGCCCAGCAAGCAGGTCGAGGCTGCGGTGGCCAGGAGCGGCCACTGTACTCCAGTCTGGGCGACAGAGTGAGACTCCAACTCAAAAAAAAAAAAAAAGAAAAAGAGCTTAGTAGGAAGAGCAGAAGAACAAGAACAGAGCAAAGGCTGGGCAGATACTACAGTTGAAATACTGATGTGTAGATCCATCATCTGAAAAACCTACTTGGGAATAGCCAGGAAAAAAAATAAGGACACTTTCAGGGGTTCCAATTTTCAAGAATAGGTTCCTGGGAATTTTTGCCATCATAATTTTGAAAAGAAAAAAAATTTTCCAATTGATGTGAAATTATTGAGTTACTCACGTACATTAGTTAAAATACCCTCTATTGCTGTAATGGACAAAATTTATTTTTCAAAGTGATTGAAACAGGGAGAAAAATGGTATATTGCACAACAGTAGTCCAGAGCAGGTGTAATATTCAGGCTTGGTTTACATTTCTGCACTTCTTTTGGTTTTACCCTCCTTCCCCAGGGGTGGCTACACAAAAGCTGGTAGTAGAGAATTTGCCGTCATTCCAGATGCCATTTTCAGCTATGTGTTCAGAGAGGAAAACAAAAGAAACACTTGCCAGAGACTTTAATGGACATTTATTTGCACATCATTGGCCAGAATTAGGTAAAATGCTCAATTGTGAGCACACAGTGATTAAATAAATAAGACTTCTGAGATTAGCTTGGATTTATCAGAATGTACTTCTGGGATAAGGAACAGAGGTCTCCTTTCCCTCTGTCACAAAAGGTAGAGGCAGAACTTGAACAGAAAAAGGAATTCAAATGTAGAAGAATAAAATAGAAGTTATGTAAACAGTAGTATCTGTCTGTGAAACAATGTGTTTTTTTCTTTATGTTTTTTCTACTTGACATTTCCAATTATTCCTATATTATTATTTTGAATGTGTATTAGCTTTCATAATCACTATTTATTGCTATTTACTATTAAAAATTATGAACATAGATGCCAAAGTAAATAAAAGGGGAATTCTGAAAGGAGAAGAATTTAGGAGGGTGGAAAAGCTTTATATGACCTTGCTGGAATGGTTTAATAATTTATACAATTTTGCCATAGGATACTACTTTAGATATTGGTCTGTAAAGCTGAGAAATAAATATTTATCATTCTTTTAATTATTTATTTTTTCAACTCAAAGCTTTTGTATGAATAACATGAATAATCTACTAAGAACAGATTATATATCACCTATCTTTCCTTTGTATAACCCCTAACATGTTAAGTTCAATATAAATTAATAGTTATTGTCAACCTTATTCATAAAAGCATAATGTTTTCTGAAATTTGCCTTAAATATATCTTTACATGCACAATATATTTATGTTACTTTTATGTGCTTAATTATTCAGAGAGTAAATTTACATTTATTAAAAAGTTTACAAAAGAATTATTAAAAAATAATCGCTGAAATAATTGCTTTTCCACTTATGCAAACAGAATTGAGAATATATACATATAAAGTGATTTTTTTTTTTAAGTTGGTGTCTCATTCTGTCGCCCAGACTGGAGTGCAGTGGCCGCTCCCGGCCACCACAACCTCGACCTGCTGGGCTCCGGCGATCCTTCCGCCTCAGCCTTCCGAGTAGCCGGAATTACAGGCATGTGCTACCACGCCCGGCTGATTGTTTTTTGATTTATTGTAGAGATAAGGTCTCGCTGCCCAGGCGGGTCTTGAACCCGCGAGCTCAGGCAATCCACTCACCTCAGCCTCCCAAAGGCGCAAGATTACAGGCTGAGCCACCGAGCCCGGCTTAAAGTGATTTTTTAAAAAACTTTCTATCACTACATGTTCCAGAAACCATTTAAGACATCTACAAATTAGCACAGTTTAAATAACAAATTTTCCAAAGGAAATAGATTTTGAGATCAGTGTTGGGAAGAAATGTGTCAGGCTAGGATTTTTATTAAAGGGGATGTGACAAGAAGGTCTCTAAAGGTAGAAAGTGCCATGCAAATATCAAGGCAAGAGAAATTGATTTTTACTGTTAGAAGAAATGCAAGAACATTTATTTGTTACATTATAGGAATTGTGGTTCTTGAGGTGATAAGGGAAACTGCAAAGAGATATTGCACTGAAAGCATCAGAAACAACCAAGTGACCACTTACATTTGCTTGGTAACTGCAGTTGTTTGGAGGAATTGTACAATACAATTACTCTATTAGTCCTAATCTGCTATAAAAAATTATAGAAAGTGGTAAGTATCTATGTTAACTGATAATGTTTGGATAAGAGCAGAGATGTGAATTTTACAGTTAATTCATGATATTGTGGATGATGCCTTAATTTCAAGGAGGCTTGATTGCACTTCATTGCTGTACTTGAAAAAAAAGTTTTCTGCAAATTATTCAAATTATACAGTTTAGCATTTTCAATTAACTATGCTTTATTGATTTCTAAGATTCTTTAATTTGGCGATGCACATTTTCAAACTTTATTTTTATATTAATCATATTTCTAATTAGCTTGTAGTCCCATCTAATTTCTTGATAACATGATAGGCTCCTTTAAAATCCTGAGGATACATTCAACTAAATCTTCACAACAACTGACAAGCTGCAATTTTATCTGACAATGATATTTTTTTAAGTACCAGAAAACACACTAATTATATTTTCCTCAGAAAGATTTGAAATGGCCATTAATTAGTGCACTTGATGTTTTATTTCTTGTCACTGCTAATCTGTCAAATGGTAAATACACACCTATAATTCTTTCCATTTATAATGAGCCACTAAATTTGCAATACTTGAATTTAAAATTTGAATTACAATTGACAAAACTCCCATTAGAAATATTTGTAGAAATTTCATATCATTTAAAATTTATGTAGATTACATATGGGCTCAGACATAAATATATGATCATTATGAGGAGTTTGGCATAGCAGTGAAAGTAGCCTATAAATACCTTTACATTTTTCACGTTAATGTGGGTGCAGCTGTAAAATTGGAAAATGTACAGCAATGATTTTTATCCAGTTCACAGTTCTCTGCTTTTAACATTTGTAACACATTGAATGCCCATGAGGCTCCCTTGCTCATTTGATTAAAACCTCATATCTAGGTCCCAAACTGCTCATTTCAAGTATATGTCTGATCATTTTATAGTAGAATTGTTTCTTAGACATAAAGGCATATGGAAAAAATTTTAATGCTTTATTTTGTTATTTTTTATTACTCACATTTCACATTTATTTATCATTTCACATTTATTTATCATTAAGCAAAATTTTATTTTTTACTCTCTAGATGACAGTGACTCTTCTATATGAGTGATAAGATGAAGAAGACATAAATCCTACAATTAAGCTTACTTTAGACAAAATAAATGTGGTCTTTGTTTTTTCCTTAATTTTCTCAATTCATTGATGTACAATTTTTCTCTTTAATCTCATAAAGCTATTTTTAAAATTTTGAAAATTTTTTGTGTGCATTTGAAAGTTGCCAGAAATGCAGTAGCAATGGCTGTGGTATTTTGCAACTCATCAAAAAGTGGAATTGTCTGGATGTGATGACTCACATCTGAAATTCCAGCACTTTGGGAGGATGTGGCAGGGAGGGTCACTTTAGCCCAGGAGTGTGACACCAGACTGGGCAATACAGTGAGATCTCACCTCTAAGAAAAACCATATTAGCTGGGTTTAGTGATGCACGCCTGTAGTCCCAGCTACTTGGTAGGCTGAGGGAAGAGGATCACTCGAGCCTAGAAGTTGGAGGCTGCGGTGAGCTGTGATTGTGGTGCTGCATTCTTGCCTGGGCGACAGAGCGAGACACAGCTCAAAAATAATAAAATAAAAACTAAAGAAGTGGAACTTATTCTGCCACCGGCTGAATCTCGGTTGGCCTTGGGAACCTGAATAGATCAGTAGAATATGGTGGAAGTATCAGTTATATGAGGGGAATTTAGGCAATAAGGGATCTTGCAGTTTCTGCATTTGCCATTGTGAAACATTGTTCTTAAGATACCAGGTAAGAAAGCTAGTTTGGCTTTCTGGAGGATAGGGGGACATGTAGAGAAAAACTGAGGTACACTAGAAGACAGCCAGTACACACTGCCAGACATAGAAGTGAGGCCATTTTGCCTCACCTATGCCTCACCTAGTCCAGGTGGAGACATTAGATGACTGCAGCCATTTAAATAATCACAGTTGAGATCAACAGAACAACTAGTCACCTGAGTCTACCATCCTGTAGCCTATTTAGCAAATAAAGGATCATTCTAATCCACCAAGTTTTGAGGTGGCTTGTTGTTTTTCAATAGCTGACTGAAACTGACACATATACTTGCTTTCAAGTAGACTCATCAGTCTGCACTGCCTCCATTAATCTGAATTTGTTCAACATCCCTCTGTTCCAGTCTTATCCAAGTTTATAAACATTTCCAATAGTTCCTTTTTCCCCATAAGTAGACTTTTCCTATTCCCATGTGTAGACATTCTGTGTTCTTTCTTCCTTATGAAGAAAATTCCCAACCTTGTGTGCTTCCCACTAAATTTCATAAGGAGACTTTTAAAAAATAGACTTTAGAAAGAGTGGAGTAAATACATAATGTTTGTGCCACCAATTCTTCTCTGGTACTCAAAACTGACTTTGTTAAATTTTCATGATGTTCTTTCTAAATCAACATAATATAGCTTAAGAATCTGTACATAGCTCCTGGTGCCAGCATTACCAATTGATCTAAACTGGCATGTGAGATACTAGCATTTCCTTTATCTATTCATTCTATTAGTATGGCCTCTGCCACACTGGCGCTATTCTAAAAGTTCTAAATGTTATTCTAACTGCTCCATCTCTGTAGGGTTGGAAGGGCTGTAACCTGGGAAGAGCAACATAAATGATCTTGCTTATATGAAGCTATCACAATTTGACCTCTTAAATGCTATTTTAAAATAGCATTTTACTTAGTACATATCCACTATTCTATCATGTTTCTAAATTTCACTTTTCCTTCAAAATGTTTGAGGAAAAAATATTCATTCTTTTGCTTAATCCTTGACTTTGGTATATCAATACTAAACTAAGATGTCCAGAATTAACACAAAGAGCTGAGGATACTAAATGTCAGATCAATGTCATAAATATTCCTCAGAAGTTTTGTTTTTTTAATTTTTAAAATTTTCTTTTTATTTTTTTATTTGGGAATGTGAAAAATCTTTTTTTTGTTTGTTTGTTTTTTTTTGTTTTGAGTCAGAGCCTCACTCAGTCGCCCAGACTGGAGTGCAGTGGCCGCTCCCAGCCACCGCAGCCTCGGCCTGCTGGGCTCTGGCGATCCTTCCGCCTCAGCCTTCCAAGTAGCCGGAATTACAGGCATGCGCTACCACGCCCGGCTGATTTTTGATTTATTGTAGAGATGAGGTCTTGCTGCCCAGGCAAGTCTCGAACCCGCGGGCTCAGGCAATCCACTCACCTCAGCCTCCCAAAGGCGCGGGATTACAGGCTAAGCCACCGAGCCCGGCGTGAAAAATCTTTTACAAATTATCACCTAAAATAAAGTAACAATGTTTATGAATAAAAGCTGAATATAAAATACAACTGATAAAGAGAATACTCAATAATTTGAGAACTTTATTTGGAATATTAGTTATATCCAGTCACATTCTGAAAAATCAGAGTTATTTCAATGGTAGTTTTATTAAGTTTGATACAATCTCATATCTATCTTCTTTATGTTGCCTGTGCTTTTGGCTTGTGGGATCATATCTAAAAATTATTGTCCAGACCAATATCAAGATGCTTTCCCTTTGTTTTTTTTTTAATTTATAATTTTAGGTCTTATATTTAAATCTTTAATCCATTTTGAATTGATCTTTTAAAATATAGTGTGAGATAAGGATCCAGTTTCTCTCTTCTGCTTGGAATATCTGTTTTTCCCCACACCATTTATTGATGAGACTGTCCTTTCCTATTGTGTGTTATTAATATCATTGTCAAAAATCAATTGAACAAAATGCATGGATTTGTTTCTGGTCTCTCATTCTGTTCCATTGGTCAATGTGTCTGTTTTTATGCTACTAATACGCTGTTTTGATTATAATTGATTTATAATATATCTTGAAATCAGATCGTGTGATGACTCCAGATTTGTTTTTGGCTAAGATTTTTTTTGACTATTTAAAACTTTTTGTGGTTCCATATAAATTTTAGGATTGTTTTCTGTTTCTGTGAGAAATGACACTAAAAGTTTGAAAAGAATTATGTTGATTCTCTGTAGATTACTTTAAGTAGTATTGATATTTTTACAATATTAATTTTTCCAATTCATAAACACAGGATATATTTCCATTTATTTAGGTTTTCTTCAATTTCTTTCAATAATGTTTTATAGTTTCAGCATAGAAATTGTTAACTTTCCTTGGTTCATTTATATCCAAGTATTTTATATTTTGTTACTATTGTAAATATAATTTTGCTACTTAATTTGCATTTTGAAGCATCCACTATTAGTGCATAGAAACACTACTCATTTTTGTATGTTGATTTTGCATCCTGAATCTGTAATGAATTAATTATCAGTTCTAACAGATTTTGTTACGTGGAATCTTCAAAGTTTCCTTGCCTAATTTCTTTGCTTTTTATGTTTTGTATAACTATTATAGGTTATGCTTTGTGGTTACCATGAGGCTTATATAAATCATATTTATAACAGGTTGTATAAAATGATAATTTTAAGTACATAAGACTACATTTTTAGTGTCCCCTCTTATTGTTTATGATTTAGATATAAAATTTACATCTTCTTAAATTTGTATCCCTTGACAATTTATTGTAGTTACACAAAATTGCTTTACATACCATTCTTATAGCATTCTAGTATTCTGAATATGATTTATTTGTTTTATTGAATTTTGTATTTGCATATGTTTTATTTTATTAATTAAAAGCATTTCATTTAAATTAAAGAATTCCCTTTAGCTATTACTGTAAGGCAGACCTAATGGTGATGGAATCACTTACCGTGTTTTGTTTTGTTTTGTTGTCTGGGAAAGTATCCTCATGTCTGAAGGATAGCTTTTCCAGGTAAAGTATTCTTAGTTGACAGTTTTCTCCCCACCTTTGGCACTTTGAATATATCCTCTCACTGTCTTCTGACTTGCAGTGTTTCTGCTTAAAAATCCACTGATAATTCTATTGAAACTCCTTTGTATGTGATACGTTACTTATCTCTTGCTACTTTCGGTGGTATTTTTTCTTTTCTTTTCTTTTCTTTTGGTATTTGGTAATTTGATTACTGTGCAGCTTAGTGAACTTCTCTTTGGATTGAATTTAATTGGAGACCTCTGATCTTCCTGTTAGCACCTTTATTTTCAGATCTGGGAAACTTTTAGCTAATATTACCTTAAATATGCTTTCTGTGCCTTTATTTTTCTCTCTTCTCCTTTTGAACTTCATTTGTGCAAAGGTTAATTTGCTTGATGGTGTCCTATAATTTCCATAGGCAATCTTTATTCCTTTTTTTATTGTTTTCTGGTTTGCTTCTCTGACTATATAATTTCAAATGTTTTGCCTTCAATCAAACTGATATTTTTTCTGCCTGATTAACTTTGTGTGTGTGTGTGTGTGTGTGTGTGTGTGTGTGTGTGTGTGTTGGAGTCTCACTCTGTTGCCCAGACTGGAGTGCAGTGGCTGCTCCCGGCCACTGCAGCCTCCACCTGCTGGGCTGTGGTGATCCTTCCGCCTCAGCTTTCCGAGTAACTGGAATTACAGGCACGTGCTACCATACCTGGCTGATTTTTTTATTTATTGTAGAGATGAGGTCTCGCCAAGTTGCCCAGGTGGGTCTCGAACCCGCGGGATCAGGCAATCCACTCACCTCAGCCTCCCAAAGCATAGGATTACAGGCTGAGCCACCGAGCCCGGCTCAGATTAACTTTTAAGTTGAAGCTTTCTATTGAATTTTTCAGCTGAATTATTGTATTATTTATTTATATAATTTATTTCTATTTTTTATTGTTTCTGTTTCACTGTCAAACTTAAAAGTTTGCTCATGAATTTTTTTCAAAATTTAACTGATTTTCTATCTTTATTGCAATTTTTGTACTTCTTTAAGAGGATATTCTGATTTTTTTTTGTCATTCCATAGATCTAAATTTCTTTAGGGTTCATTATTAGAGCTCTATTATTTTAATGATGTCATATCTCCCAGATTCTTCTTAATCATTGTGTACTTGTGTTGATGCTTCTACATTTGAGAAAATGGCCACATAACCCAGCCTTTTAGGAGTTCTTTGGCAGTAATAGATCATTATTATTTAATCTATTCTTAATAGGCCAGCTGGTAGTAACCACAGGCAGTCAGACACTGATGTTAAGTTTCTTAGCTGAGTTGAGTCAATGCCTGTGCTCTGAAGTCAAATGGAACTGATGGCTATGCTTCGTGGTCTGATGATACCATTGGCTGGGCTCCATGGCCAGGTGGAGCTACTGGCTGGGCTCTGTAATCACCTCTAATTGGTCAGGATTTTAGGCTATGTTCCCTGACTGGACAGTACTGCTGTTTGGAATCTCTAGTAACACAGGGCTGCAGGCTCGACTCCAAGACTGGGCAAATTGCTGTGTGGCTACTCAGAATGGATTTGGCCAGATCTTACACATGTCTCCCAGACTCGGGGAGTCTTAAACAGAGCATCAAAGCTTGATAGGGTCATTACTGGACCATGAAGTAGGTGGGGCCAGATGTTCCCCTCCACAGAGATTCACAATATATATCCTTGTCTCACAGACAGAAGCATTAAATAAAGCACTGAGGCTGGCAGAAGAAGTTGGCTCGGCACTCCAACCCGGCAGACTTTTGACCTTGTTTTCTGCTGTTCTCTCTGATCAGGTGCCTTCATTGTTCATTATAAAGAGCCACCATCTAGATTGACAGGCTGGTGGCTATTACCCCTTCCACTCTTCTTTGTTTGTTTGTGTTTTTGTCGCCCAGACTGGAGTGCAGTGGCATGCTCCTGGCCACCGCAGCCTCAACCTGCTGGGCTCCGGCCATCCTTCCACCTCAGCCTCCCCAGAAGCCGGAACTATAGGCACACGCTACCACGCCCGGCTAATTTTTGATTTATTGTAGAGACGAGGTCTCGCCAAGTTGCCCGGGTGGGTCTCGAACCTGTGGGCTCAGGCAATCCACCCGCCCCAGCCTCCCAAAGTGCTGAGATTACAGGCTGAACCACCAGTCCGGCCTTCTTTGTTTCTACTTGTCTTCATGTTCTATAGCCCTGCCAATACTCCCAGGGTTCTTCATGAAGCAAGCCAGGAGTAGTTCTCTGTGAAACGTCCCAGAACACTGAGAAAGCTGGATGTCTGCCTCTAGCTCTCTTCTCAATGTGGAAACGGTGGGCCCAAGGAAATCTTATGTGGCACTGTGCCAACTTGGGGAGGAAGGGCACGGTCAAAAGGAAACCATTCCTCTTACCCTTCTAATGCAACTTTTCTCAGTTTTGTGGTCCAAATGGGGGTCTCAACCTCACTCCCAAGACCTTGGATATTCACAAAAGGGATTCTTTTCTGTGGAGAGTTGTCAGTTGGATTTCTGTGAGGAAGACAGGAGATGGAGAATTATTATTTCTCCATCTTGCTGACATTGCCTCCTAACTTTAAAGAATTAAGAATAGTTTTAAATTTTTCTCCGTTTTCTATTTTCAAAAGGCCGTCCATATGAATCTGGATCTGATTATATTGACTCTTGACAGCTTCTCCTCTCTTGCTTTTTGATATTCCTTATAGTTCATTATGGGAAATTTGTCATTGTGTGTAAGACAGTAAAGACTGAAGCAAATTGTATTTATGCCTGAAAATAGAAAGGCTCTTTTGTTAAGTCTTTATTGTGGGAATTGAGTCAATCTAGCTAGGAATTAATTTTAGTTTCGGTTTTGCTGTATCATATCTTCAAACTTTTTTTAGTTTATTTTATGTTTAGAGTGTGACCTGGATTCCTGGAGGATGTTTCTCAAAGTTTATGTCCTACCATACGTTTTAGTCTTTCTCTGTGATCCTGCATCTTCTTGCATTTGGCCCTTGACTAGAGACAAATTGCTGGAATTTGTTACTTCCTGCTTGGTGGCTTTGTAGTGTGAGGCAGTCTCTCTTGTCCCTTTCTATTCTTAGTCTTAGGCAGGTTATGTTTCCCTTTGTCTACAATCTTTCCCTCCTCAGCACAGAATATAATTAATAATCCCGGTACAAGACCACTTTCAGAGTGTTTTTCTTTTATTCCCCCATTCCCTTACTGTACCCAGAGTGGTTTCTTACCTGTGTCCTGGGGTAACAAGGTTTGCTGCCTTTCCTCCAGAGGATTAAATATTTTGTTTTATATGAGACAAGCATGCAGTCAAGGCTTTCTGCCCTTTCTGAAGCACAAAGAGAGACTTTCTTTAGTTTCTTGCACTAACATCAATCTTTTTTTGTGTGTACACACTGTGAGGTTTATGGAGTAGAGCATACAAGTGGGTACAGACTCTTCTTATATCTGCGGCACTTGGGGGTTTTTACTCTCATGTTAACTTACACTTTGCTGAAAAGTTTGGCACCCTTTTTTTCCTTGTGTTCTCTGTCCCAGATAAGCAAGTGACCTGTCACATATGGAGAGAGTTAACGTTTCTTAGATTTCAGGTTAGTCCATGCCGTGACCTCAGTTATCCAAAAATTTTAGTGAAAGTTCTTGTGTTAATTGTTTTCTTACTTTATGATGGGAATAACACTTTTTTCAACTTTCTACATCGAAGTCTGAAATCTTAAATGGAAGCTACATATGATTTGAAGATCAAGCCAAAATAATTTGTTGACAGAGTTGTAAATCAAAAATAAAATTCTAAGCCCCTGACTGAATGGGCCCCTTGTGGGCCAAAGGAAACCTGAAAAACTAAACTCCAGGCTATGACAGAGAAAGAAATTGGGCAGATCTTGTTATATCTCCTCCTTTGTGGAGTTAAGGCAAAACTGACTATCATTAACATTACAGACTCTGGCAATGAGGTACCAAATTTCAAACCAGTTATGTGTAGCATCACGTGACAGCAGGCTCTAAAGAAAATAACAGTATTTTATCACAAAATATGTTTCTCCAATATAATTTGAAATAAACTTGTAAAGCTGTCCTTTGAGGAAATTTGTATCTGTAGAGAATTTTCTTTTCTAGGAAAAATGTGACAACTTATAAGACATTTACCATGCTTTCTCTCTGAAGTCTGCTAGAGGTTTCATCTACATGAACGTTGGCTTCTACAACTCACCTTGTCTTAACTCAAGCATTTATTTCTGATTTTAAATTATTTAGATAAAGCTTAACTCTTTCAACCAATTGTCAATCAGAAAACCTTAGAATCCATATATACCCTGTAAGCTCCTACAATTTGAGATGTCCACATTTTCCTGGACAAGCCAAAGTAAACCTCACATGTATTGATTTATATCTTTGCCTATAACTTCTGTCTTCCTAAAATGTGTAAAACCAAACTGCAATTCAACAACTTTGGGCACATGTTTTCAGACCTCTTAGGACTATGCCTCGGGCCTAGGTCACTTATATTTGGTTCAGAATAAACCTCTTTAAATATTTTACAGAGTTTGAATTTTTGCCAACAGATTGAATGAAGGTTTAGGAAAAATATATGAGTCAAAAAGATATAAATATTTTCTAATTATTGTCAAGGAGTTAATTATAAGATTAAATATATTTTATATTTTAGTGTTGAAAAACAACTGAGAAACTGGTTATATGACAGACAATATGAGATTTAAAATGTAGATAATGATGAGGATGGATAATTTAATACACTAACCCTTCAAAATTGAACCACCTATGTTATAGTACATCTAAAATACAGATATCCTCCTATTATTGCAATGTATTTGGACAGATTTTTCTTAATAAATAGTTAATGTTTTGTTTTAAATGCAAGGTAAGAAAAAAATTAGATATGATCACATTTCCACAAAAATATATTTAGCAAGTGACTCAAGGAAAATATGACAAAATTTAGACAATAACTATGTGTGTTATTTGTTTTTTCTTTCTATTGTTATGTTGTTTTTGTATATCCCACATTGAAATATTACTCCTGTAATAATGAAAATTAATTTTATAACAGGTTATGTTGCTGGAAAATGCAGTTCATAGATTTCCTTTTATATGTATTTCAGGAAAAATAAAATGAATAGACAATGATTAAAGAGATAATTTAATATCAGGATATGATTAAGAATAGAAAGAAACAGTGGCAAAATCCTTTTTCAAGAACTAAGTAGCATGCTCCAAAAATAAATTTTATTTTTGATCATTGAATGATCTTGTTTCTCTGGTTATTCCAGCTTTAACCTGGATTTGTCCTCAGGTCAACCATGTGCATCCCTTGCATCATATTTCACTTCTTAATCACCATCTCTAGACTATTAATATATTTATGTTAGGTTGGTGTGCTGAGTTGGTGCTGCACAGAAGGTAGGTAAGGAGAAAGGGAGTTTATTCAGAAAATGGATCAGAGAGAGGGTGAATTTAATTCTCCAATGCTTAAAGAACATTGGCCTTAAATGCTTCGGGCTGGAAGTTCATAAGATTTTCTTCAAGGACAGACAAGCATTCTTGGGTGAGATTTTAAAAAGTTGACTTCATGGTGATGGTCTGTTTTCTTGCATATCTGACAACCTGATAGACGGAGGGTAGTCAGACATGGGTGGTCCATCACATAGACAAGAAGGGCTGGGACAGTAGCTGGAAGACAAATTCCCGAGACAAAGACGAGATCTTAATGTCTTGTTACCAAGTAGAATGAAGCCCATCCAGGCGCCAGAAACTTGGTTGTTCTTTTAGTTAATAATTACTGCTGTGTATACAGTACATGACCAAGTCTGTACAAGTTAACCAGAGAAATTCTATTTTAGTCTCTGCCCTTTCAACTTGTTACCTGGATACAACTTTCTTTATTTCGCTTTCTTTATAGATGTAAGAAATGAAGAAAATTTACTTTTCAAATATTTGTTAAATAGCCACAAAGATGGCAATGAGTGCTATGATTTAACCATTTAATTTATTTGACAACCATTTATATTATTAGGCAACATGTGTCTGACATTAAGTAGTGGGTGGAAGGGTGATAACATTCAGGAAGAGAAACTAGTTTACACTAGAATGACAGGACAGGTGACACGTTAGAGGTATCATTTTGGCTGTGTTAAAATATGGATTAGGGCAACCCCTTCAGTTCCCCTCCCACTGTGGGTGCTTTTCTGTTCTCTCAATAAATCCTGCTTTTAAAATAATGGGTTAATTTGGATTTTTGCAGAAGAAAATATTTCTTCACAAATGATCATGAACTTAAGAAAAGCGGAAGACATTAAAGAAAGCAGGAATAGCTATGGAGCATTTAGGCAACCCAGAATAAATCAACATGGATCACATTAGCTAGACTGGAGAATTTGTTTTAGAGAATATAAGAGATAAGCCTGGAGAAATAATATTAGAAAAAAATTGTGGAGGACACCAAAAGCTTTGAAAGACATGTTAGACTTTTTTCTGTAGGTAACGTGAAGTCATTTAAAACTTGTTAACAGAAAAATGTTTAATGTATACAAAGGCCATAATAACATGATGCCTGAAGTGGCAGGTTCAGTTAGGTAGAAAATATAAATTAAACATTAAATGATAGTTTTATCTGAGGTTTATTGGTAAGTGGGTTGCTAGGCAAAATGCAAGCACTTTCAGAATGGTTATCAAGAAACAATAAAAACCCTTTACATTTTATCTTTTAGGGGGCTTATAAAAGCCCATGATAATATTTTAATTGAATATTTTCCACATGTTAAAATGTATAATGGTAACTTTATTCTGATTATTCAACAAATTAACTGTATTATGGTACATGAAAAATTATAAAATTAAATGAAAACCAAAATACACTATAAGAGTGCAAATTTTTTAGAATGCTAATTCTAAAATAAAAGAGAAATAGCTATAGTGAGATCAATAATCAAATTGGAGCGAAAAACAATAGACCCTCAGATAGTTAAGAATAAGTGCGTAATTCATGTGGCATTTCCAATCATGTAGAAGTGCCAAATTATAGAATAATTATTTGCATATTTATCACAAAGTAATGTCTTCACATTATATAATAAATTAAATTCCCAATCCATTAAAATAAAATAAAGCCGTAAAAAAGCTAGAAAAATTGTGAATTACTTATATTTTGCCTTTTGTCATGGATATAACATTGTGATTATAATTGGTGATTATGCTATTGAAATTCAAGCAAATAAAGTGTTAGCTTTAAAAAGAAGGGGCTTGTGTCTGTCTTTCCCAGAAAAGTATCTATAGCATGAAATAGAGATTTAGTGTGTGTGTGTGTGTGTGTGTGTGTGTGTGTGTGTGTTTTTTTTTTTTTAAATGTTGGAGAGATACTGGGGAAATCACAAAAGACTGAGAGAATTAAATACATTAAAATTGAAGAATATTAATCAGACCCTGTATGATACATAATGTATCCCAAATCATACAATAAAAAAATTATTAGCCAGGCGTGGTAGCACACGCCTGTAGTTCCGGCTACTTGGAAGGCTGAGGTGGAAGGATCACCGGGGCCCAGCAGGTGAAGGCTGCGGTAGCCGGGAGCGTGCCATTGCACTCCAATCTGGGCAACAGAGTGAGACTCCAACTCAAAAAAACAAAAAACAAACAAACAAAAAAAATTAAAGGCCAAATTTAAAAGTTAGGAAACAGTTTTATGAGCTAATAGCATAAATGAAAAGCACATTGAATCACTGAGAAATAACTGCCATCACATTAAAGAGAAGATAAGCTATAAACAAACACTTTAATAAAGGCAACAGTTTACGGTCAATAAGTAATTAAGAAGAACTTTCCTAGCATTGGTATTCAATGGTACAATCATGAGAAACAAACCTTCACTTCTGACATAGTCAAAGACCTAAAAATTACTATTCTTAGTAGTAATGAAGTCATGTAGGAAACTGATATACTTTCAAAATTTGCAGTCACACATATAGAATGGTATAACATTTTGTAGAGGCAACTTGGCAGTGTGTATCAATCATAGAATTTTTCATAATTGTATGGTGTAATTTAATTTTAAGAATGTAAATAAAAGTTCTCATACAAATATTTGACCATAGAAAATGTGTATTTTGACAATAGTTAAACTTGTGTAGTATCAAGGATAGTCTAAGTGTTACTGGTCATGGATTCTTATTCTCTCAGTGCAATGGAAATTGACATGAGGTCAAGCAATTTCCCAGACAAGGTTCACTGGGACTTATGCTCCAGCACCAGAGACAGCACAGAAAGAAGTGTTCTCCAGCTGGCTCCTCCAGGGGAGCTGTTCAGAGCTTGTATTGGACTGATTTGCTGAGTCATTGCGTGGAGAGGGGACTTTGAGAAGCATGGGCACAGTTGTTCATCCTTTCTACACAGACTGAATGATCAAAAAATGATACATGAGCTTAAGTTCCTCCCTGGGTGGGGATTTTAGCAGTGTAATGAGTCAAGTTCAGGTCATTTTCCCAGTCTCGTGCACATGCAGGTGTAGGGCCCAAATGATTTGGGTAAAATTTATGATGAAATATTGCTTTTTGCAGTTTCTTCTTATGGCTCAGCTGGGTGGTATAAGATCTTGTGATTGGTGGGTATAGAGAATGTTAGTGAGAGTGAGACCAAGTCCTGTACTTTTTTGTAAAAGAATCCAAAATAAAGAATTGGTTAAATCAATTATGACACATCAGAGTGAAGATAGACTGTGCAGCAAATGCATGTCAATGCAAACAACTATTTGATTACATGCATCCAATACGACAAGCCTCTAAGATATAAATAAAATCAAATTTAATTTTGCCTACATAACCCATGTGTTTCAAAAAAAATTTTAGAAAGCTGATAGGTATTCTTAGTTTAATTTCCATAGATAAAGGATTTACTGTTATGGTAGTCCAAGTTTTTCTTATGTTATCTTGGTTAAAAGTAAACAAAATAATGTAAAAATGCTTGCTATAACAATGAAAAATTGGTTAACCACAATCACAATAAAATATTTGAAATACCTCTTTCAATATTTAATAGAAAAAACATAGAGAAATAAGCTATAAAATATTTAAGTGATGACATTAGCATAATACTCATCAACACTGATTGAATCATGCTCATTAACACTGAGCTAACAAATAAAACTCGACACCAAAAATTTAGTCTTTATGCTTTCTATTTTACTAATTTCTACTCTTTCCTTCATTGTTTTATTTTATCTTTTTTTTTTTTTTTTAATCAGAGTCTTTCTCAGTTGCCCAGGCTAGAGTGCAGTGGCACACTCATGGCCACCACAGTCTCAGCCTGCTGGACTCAAGTGATCCTTCTGCCTCAGCCTTCCAAATACCTGGAACTACAGGTGTGTACCACCAAGCCTGGCTAATTTTTATGATTTATTGCAGAGACAAGGTCTACTCCAAGTTGTCCAGGCTGGTCTTGAACGCCTGGGCTCAGGCAGTCCTCTTGTCTCAGCCTCCCAAAGTGCTGGGATTACAGGCATGAGTCACTACGTCTGGCTCTTTTATCATTTTCTAGAGTTATTCTGATGTATATTTCAATTTTTAAGTTGAATATTTCTTTAATTTTTTTGTGTGTGTGCTAAAAATGTGACTTGCATACTAGTGGTAGATTATGAACTATATAATTACCTGAAGAAGAGTTTGCTATATTGAATAATGTTTTAACTACACATATTGTAAGACTCAGCACTTCTGCTTAATTCTAGGAATATACGTTAGGAAAACTCACACGTGAACAATGACATATATTCTATGTTGTTTAATGCACTTTTGTACATAAGAGGGAAAAGTGAGGGGAAAAGCCTAAAAATACCTAAAAAAGAAAATAGCTGAATATATTGAATATCAATCCTGTATTGTAGTACTATATAGCAATAAAAATTACTGACCTAGATTATTACGTATAGTTTATAAACATAGATAAAGAGTAAATAGGAAGTAATAAAAGAAAATTGCAAACAGATGTATAGTATAATAAGATGTGCAATTTATACACAAATATACAAGCTTATATATAATATATACACATAAAATATAAGTACTATAAATATAATATACTACTTGTGTGTGTATATACCCATATAGTAAAACTACAAAAATGTTTCAAGATTATGTACATGCAATTTATCACTTATTCCTAAGTGATAAATAAAGGAAAAAGTATTAAGAACACCAGTAGAGGGAACTTAATACATATCTGTAATAGTGTATCATTATTATTTGAAATGGCCAAAATTTAAGATACAAAAACATTAAGTATTAACCAAATTGAATAGAAACACAAGTATTTGTTATCTTATTCTATTTATTTAGACTGGAAATATTTCATATTTTTTTCTTTAAAAAGTAAACAAAGGATCATTGATCATCTCCTTCCCCTCTCACATTCTTCTTGTGTTCTAACAACTTACAGGTGTACCTCTGTTTTTGCCTGCACATCTTATCATTATTATGTCTCCCTTGTTAGGTTAAAAACCCTCTGAGTTCAGGAATTCAGTTAAAGAAGTTGTTTATCCTAAGGAGGGAATTACAATTTTGGATAAACCATAAAAATACTGCTTTCTCAGTAGTCATGTGTATATTGTCTTACTACTAAACTGTTGCTCCTTGGAAAATAGGCAAATATAACTAATTTAAAAAACACAGTATTTAATAATGTAAAACTAAAAGACACAATAAGAATATTATATTTTCAAACACATGCTACCACACCAAGCTTACTACTACTACTACTACTACTACTATAATTTCTTCTTCTTCTTCTTCTTCTTCTTCTTCATTATCATCATTATCATCATAATCGTTATTTAGAAATGGGGTCTTGCTATGTTGCCCAGATTAGTTTCAGGCTCCTGGCCTCAAGCATTGCTCCCACCTTAGCCTTCTAAATAGCTGGGGTTATAGGCACAATTCTCCCTAGTGCATTTGTGGAATGGATGCCAAACACTTGAACAAAACGTATACAGTGTAGTCTTGCAAATATTTATGTATATTTTAGCAAGATGCAGACATAAATATGACATCCATTTAGAAGAAAAAAGTGAGAGCAATCTTTTTAGGTCCCTGGGAAGCCTAAATAGAACTCATAGTGAGAATAAGGAAAAATGAAAGCAGAAGTCATCACAAGGAGGGCATGAACAGATTTCAAACAATAGAAAACATTTTAGGAAATGTGCACAATAGGAATAGAAATGCGGTCTCAAGGACTATGAAAAAAATCTCTCTATGGTGGAGAGGTGTAGGATTGTCTTTTTCCCAGGTACTACATTCTTCCCTACATTTTAGTTATATTTTATTTCTTCTTTTTTTATTTCTTTCTTCTTTTGTGTTTTATTTTCTCTTTATGTGTGTGTGTGAAAGATTGAGTGTTCATCTTTCAGTTTTTGTTGTTGTTGTTGTTGATATTCTCTTTTTCTTTTTTAGTTCAGTGTGTCTGAATGTATGTGTGAAGGTTCAATTTGAATTTTTTTTCTTTTCTTTTCTTTTTTCCCCTTCTACTTTCATTTTGTGTTGGGTGTGTGTGTGTGTGTGTGTGTGTGTGTGTGTGTGTGTGAATGTGTATTAGGTTTTCCTGGGGTTTTTTTCTTCTTTTTTTCCAGTTTGTTTTGTTTTTTGTTTGCATGCAGGTGCATGTGTGTGTTTAATTGCTTTTTTGCTTTGGTTTATGCTTTTGTTTTTTCTGGGTTTTTAAAAAATTTGTGTCCATCTTATCTCATTCTATTGTTCTCTGTTTTTTCTATTGCTGTTACTATATCTTGGGTTGGGGGGAGTGCACACACGTATCCACTGCATCATCATGTAGAGTGATGATGGGGAGTGGGTAGCAGGAAAACCATACAACAATCAGTGAACATTGTTACTTGTAAGTAGTTTCTGAATCCTAGCTCCCTATCCTTCACCTTATTCAAATCTCAAAACTACAAGAGAGAACAAAGCTTCCCACCCACAGCCCTCCTTCAAAATAGAACAAATTCAGAGCCCTGATAAGGAAAGAATAGAGTTGAACAAACATCAGAAGTGAAAACTTCCCTCACTGTCACTGAATAATGGAATAAAAGAGAAAAGAAAGATCTGTCACAAATGAGGAAAATTAATGGAAGAAATCCCAGTGTACCAAAGGAAAAACCACTTGAAAAAAATCAGACCTCAAAGACCAAACAATGGAAGTCATCAACAACTGGCCCCAGAATACAACAGGAATTAGGAAATGGATGGAAAGGGTGAATAAGACTCAAGAAAGACAAGATGTGATACTGAAAGAACTTATAATGGAGATTTTGACCATAAAAAATCTTCATCTATGAAATAACAAAATCAAAACATGGAATTAACCTGATCTGTAAAATACATAGAAAACTTACAAATAAGTAACAAATCCTCAAGAGATGTGTGATTATAGCAAGAGGCCAAACCTACAGATGATTAGTATCCAGAAGAAGAAAGGGAAACAGAGAACACCTTTGTAGCAAGTATTGCAGGAAGTTATCTAAGAAAACTTTCCCAAGCTCACCTGAAAAATGACCATTCCAAACACAAGAGATACAGAGAACCCCCACAAGATGTGAGAAGACCAATTCCTAGACACATAGTAATTCATCTATACAAAGTAGGTACAAAAGAAAGAAACCTAAAGGCAGCAAGAGAGAAAGGTCAGACTACCTACCACGGAAGACCAATCACAACAGCAGCAGACCTATCAGCAAAAACTCTACAAGTTAGAATGAACTGGAGTCCAATATTCAAAGTCCTCAAAGATAAGGAATTTCAGTGAAAAATTTCCTACCCAGCCAAGCTCAGCTTCATCAGTGAAAAATTAAAATCCTTTCCAGATATCCAATCCTTAAGAGACTATGCAGCTTCTAGACCAGCTCTACAGGAGACACTTAAAAAGGTAATAAGCATAGAAGAAAAAAAAATTAATGACCATGCACGTCCCAAGAGAACAGGAGAACACAGAATCAACAAGAATATATTGTGACTGCAAACTTGAAAACACATACATACATCAACCCAAAAGCTAAAAGAAATCAAACAAACCAAGAAAAAAATGTTATAAGAACCTCATGACAGGGATAAACAATCACATTTCAATAGTCAGCCTGAATGTGAATGCACTAAATGCACCACTGAAAAGACATAGAATGGCAAACTGGATAAAAAACCATGTCCCAACAATTTGCTGCATCAGGAAACTCTTCCCACCACAAGGGATGCACACAGACTCAAAGTTAGAGGAAGGAAAATGAAATTCCAGGTGAATGAATCACAAAAGAAGGCAGGAGTCACAATTTTATATCAGACAAAGCAACCCTTAAGTTATCAAAAATTTAAAAAGATACAGAAGGACACAGCATAATGATAAAATGTTCAATCCATCAAAAAGAAATATCCATCCTAAACACATATACACCCAACACAGGAGCACCAGCGTTCATAAAGCAATTAATAAATAAACTAAAAAAAGATATGGACTCTAGTGCTAACTACAGATGGGAACTTAAATACCCCACTACAAATCCTAGATAGATCCTAGATGCAAAAAAATCAACAAGAAGATAAGGAAACTCAACTTGACTTGACCAAATGGACTTAATAGATACCTACAGAACACTCCACCCAACAGCCACAGAATATATATTCTACTCATCACAACAAGAAACATACTCCAAGATCAATCACATCTTTGGCCATAAGTCAATCATAAACAAATTTCATACATTGAAAAAGTGCCATACACCTTCTCAGACCACATATCATTACCAACAAAATTCCACAAATCACAAAAAGACATGGATACTAAAGAGCATGATGCTGAACAACTACTGTGTTAACACAGAAATTAAAAAAAAACAAATAAATTAAAATATTCCTGGAAACAAATGAAAGTGAAGTAACATCTTCCAAAACTTTTGAGATGCCATGAAATCATTTCTAAGAGGGGAATTTATATATCTGTGAACACACATCAAGAAAATGGAGCCGGGCTTGGTGGCTCAGCCTGTAATCCCGCACTTTGGGAGGATGAGGTGAGTGGATTGCGTGAGCCTGCAGGTTCGAGACCCACCTGGGCAACTTGGCGAGATCTCATCTGTACAATAAATAAAAAAATTAGTCGTGCGTTGTAGTGCGCGCCTGTAGTTCCAGCTACTTGGAAGGCTGAGGCAGAAGGATTGCCGGAGCCCAGCAGGTCGAGGCTGTGGTGACAGGGAGTGGCCACTGCATTCCAGTCTGGGTGACAGAGTGAGACTCCAACTTGGAAAAAAAAAAGAAAGAAAATGGAAAGATCACAAGTTAACATCTTAACAAATCTCTGAAGGGAGCTGGAAAGAGAAGACCACCAGAACCCCAAATTTAGCAAAAGAATGCAGATCACCAAGGTAAAGGCCCAAATATAGAACATAGAAGACAAAATGCCATAGAAGAAAATCAACAAAAAAAGCTGATTATTTGAAAGAATAAACAAAATTGGTGGACTCCTAGCCAAAATGACCAAGAAAAAGAGAGAAAAGGTCCAAGTAAACACAATCAGAAACATAAAAGATCAAATCCCAACTGACTCTGAAGAAATACAAAAGATTATCTCACCTATAAGGAAACAAACCTAAGGAAAATGAAGGACTTTCTGACATCACACAACCTCTCAGGTTTGAAACAAGAAGTTGAAACTCTAAATTGACCAATAGCAACCTAGGAAATTGACTCTGTCATAAGAAAACTACCTACACACACACACACATACACACACACACATAAATCGCTGGATCAGATGAGTTTCCAGGGTAATTCTGTAAAACATACAAGGAGGAGGTGACACCAGTCCTACTAAAAAGTATTCCACACAATTGAGAAAGATAGAGTTCTCCCCAAATCATTTTATGAAGCCAACATCACACTAATACCCAAACCAGGTAAAGATCCCAAAACAAAGCAAAGCAGAAAAGAACTGGAGGCCAATATTCCTAATGAAAATAGATGCAAAAATTCTCAACAAGATTCTAGCAAATCAGATCCAAAAAAAAATCTCAAAAATCATTCACCATGACCAAGTAGGCTTCATCCCCAGGATTCAGGGCTAATTCAACATTTTTAATGTAATTAATGTAATTAAATGTAATTAAATACATCAACAGATATTAAAACAAGAGCCACATGTTTATGTCATTAGATGTAGAAAAAGCTTTTGGTAAAATCCAACATTCTTTCTTGATAAAAACCCTCAAACACCTAGGTATAGAAGGAGTATACCTCAAAATAATAAGTGCCATCTATGATGAACCCATAGTCAGCATATTGCTAAATGCACAGAAACTGGAAGCATTTCCTGTGAACACTGGAACAACACAAGGCTGCCCACTCTCACCCCTCCTGTACAACATTGTGTTGGAAGTCCTAGATAGAGCAATTAAACAAGAGAAGGAAATCAGGGGTATTCAAATAGGAAAAGAGGAAGTTAAGTTATCCCTTTTTCCTGACGATATGATCCTATACCTTGAAAATCCAAGAGAATCTGTCACAAAACCTCTTTGCACTGATAAATGACTTTGGCAAAGTCTCGGGGCACAAAATAAATGTGCAAAAGACAGTTGCTTTCTTATACATCAACAATAAACAGGCAGAGAACCAAGTAAAAATCACAGTCCCATTAACAATAGCGACAGAAAGAAAGAAAGAAAGAAAGAAAGAAAGAAAAGAAAGAAAGAAAGAAAGAGCATCTTCCTAACTAGGGAAGTGAGAGATACTTACAACGAAAACTACAAATCACTTCTCAAAGAAATGCGAGAAGACACAAACAAATGGAAAAATATTCCACACTCATGGATAGGAAGAATCAACATTGGTAAGATGTCCTTCCTACCAAAGGCAATCTGCAGATTCAAGCTAATGGCCTTTAAATTACCAACATCATTCTTCTCAGACTTGGAAATGACAATACCAAACTTCACATGGAAACATAAATGACCATGAATAGCCAAAACAACCCTTAGCAACAGAAAAAGTGGAAGTAGCACACTTCAAGACTTTAAACTTTACTATAAGGCTATAGTAATCAAAACAGCCTGGTATTGGTACAAGAGTGGGCATATGGACCAATGGAATAGGATAGAGATTCTGGAAGAAAAACCTCAATTTCTTAACCAACTCATCTTTAACAGAGCCTCCACCAATAACCACTGAGAAGAGGAGAACCTATTCAGTAAAGGATGCTGGGAAAACTGACTGACCACATGCATAAGATTGAAAAGATCCCCTACCTATCATCATATACAAAAACAACTTTAAATTGATCAAAGACCTAAATGTAAAACCTCAAACTATAAGAATCTTAGAAAACAAAGGAGACACCCTTACAGAAATTGGAGTAGGCAACCAATTCCTGTTCAAAACCACAGATGTCCATGCCATAAGAGATAAGATAGACAAGTGGGACCTCATTAAACTGAAAACCTTCTGCAAAGCAAAAGAAACCATGAAGGGAATGGGAGACAGCCCACAGATGGACTAAAATATTTGCCAACTGTATCTGACAAAGGTCTAACATTCAGGATCTACAAAGAACTTGAATATGCTGAAAGAAAAACCAAAAAACAGCCCCATTAAAAAGTGGGCAAAAGACATGAATACACACTTATCAAAAGACAAAAACAGACACATGAAAAAGTACTCAGCCTCACTAATCATCAGAGAAATGCAAATCAAAACTATATTAAGATACTACCTAACTGCAGTAGGAATGGCTATCATTAATAAAACAAATAACAACAGATGCTAGCAGGGATACAGAGAAAAGCAAACACTTCTACACTGCTGGTGGGAATCCAAACTAGTTCGACCTCTATAGAAAACTGTGGTGATTTCCAAAAGAACTAGAAATTGACCTTCCATATGACCCAGCAATTATCCTACCTGGAATATACCCAAAGAAACTCAAATCATTCTACAAAAAAGATACATGCATATGCATGTTTATTGTAGCACTATTCACAATAGCAAAAACATGGAACCAACCATGCTGCCCTTCAAAACTGGACTGTGTAGAAAAAGTGTAGTACTTATATGTGAGGGAATACTACACAGCCACAAAGAAGGACACAATTATGAACTTTGCAACAATTTGGATGGATTTCGAGTCTATGATACTTAGTGGTTCAACACAGAAACAAAGAACAGTGTACCACATGTTCTCACTAATAGGCAGACTCTGAATATTTTCCATAATACTACAAGAAAGGGATTGGCTTAGTGGGATACTGTCAGGGTTGGGTAGGGTGGGTGCTAGAGCATGGATAGGGTGAGGGTGGGTGGATGAATGGAGAGAGTAAGGCACAGGCAGGCGCAGCACTGCCAGAGCTGGCAAGCCAGAGGTGCATCCTAGCAGCCCAGATATCCGAGTAAATGCAAAGAATTGCAACACACAGAAGTGAGAGAAGAAAAGATTTATTTAAGATAAGTTCACTTCCCACAGACAGGGAGTGGACCTACACTCTAGATGACTGTGGTGTCATAGTCCCACAAAGCCCTGGCTTAAACCTTTTCCTTACAGATGTTGCAATCAGGTAGACATGACTGCCATGATTTCCTTGTTGACACCTGTGAATGTCTTGGCGAACCTGTGACACAGAGACCCATTAATGTCTGTCCATATTATCATAACCACTAGAGAAAGGCATGACAAGGATTCTAATGCTCCTGTGCCTTCCTGAACAACATTCCTTAGAACTAATGGAGGGTGCACTTCCCCTTATCTCCTTCATTCCCAGTAGGTAGCTTTGGGGGATTCTTGGCTTCCCTGTTGATAGTGCCCAATTTACTGGAAGATTGAATCCCCACCTGCTCTCCCTCTGAGTGGTCATAACTTTTGTAATTACAAGTTTCATGACTTTTGCAATCCTTGCCCAATGCATGATATCTTAGGCCTTTTAAATTCCCTTTACTCTATGCCAGCTTGATTGTCACTATGAGATACCTGATACCTGACACCAGAAAGTCTGTTTCTGAAAAGACAAAGTCAGCAAAGTTAATTTTACCTAAAGTGTGCATTTCTCCAAAAACATAACTTCTATTTTTTCATCATTGTGTCAGGGTTTAAGAACAAGAGGAAAATGACTTCCCACTCTCGGTCTGTTCTTTCCCCACTCCTTCCCTTGGAAATATTCTTATGATCCTGGGAAATGGGGCAAAGATCATTCTTCTGTAACTCCTTCCTGCTGCAGTGGGCCATAGAGGTGTCCCTACCTATCTATTTCCAATGGTATGAACAGAAAATGGCGGGACCTTAACCGAATACTATTTGGATTTAATAAAAACATCAAGTGAAAGCACAGGCAAAAAATTATTAAGCAAACAATGATGGAAAAGACGATTGCCCCAAAAACAATGTTGGAAAAGTTAAAGTAGTCCTGTACATTATATGTATGATTAGCTAAAGCCTTTAATTTACTAGCATAAGTTGAAATATTCCTTTGTAAATTATCTATAGTTGTACTTTAACAAGGAAATACAGCCACTTCGACAAAGTCCAACGAAAGAACACTTGAAAATATTAGAGACATGTAGTTCGGTTGTAGCTTAAATTGAGAATTCAAAACAGGTAAACATTGGCAAGAGAAAACAGTTTCCTTTGTTTTTATGTTAGATCTGATATACTTTGTATGCTAGAGGGTGAAGCCCAGGTTTTTTTGCCATTCATCCTATGCTGGATAGCACTCTTTGTGCCTGGTCTTTAGGAAATTCAGGAGGAGGGTGTGGGCAGGTGTGGTTCTGGGGCTCGTTTCTTATATTACCCTAGAGAGACTAAATCAAGAACTTGAGTTTACATATTAAAATTTTTAAAAGCATAATATTATAACACAAGATTGCAGTAGTTATTGCAAAAGCTACTTATTTAGTCAAAGTGCTAGTCCAAAGATTTTGAAAAGAAAAAAAGCCTTGCTTTTTTGTAACAAAGACAGTGGGGGAGGGCTAATTGAATTTTGTCTCTACTTTCCCCCTCTGTTGTTTATAGGAGAAAATTCTTTTGGAGATTGTTAATTAGGAAGCTCATGCTTTGGTCTTTGAGTAGCATTTTGCCTAGCATTAGTGTATTTGATATTAATGGCAAATTTATAGAGCCTTTTTGTAGCCTTGAGTGTTTAAAGGATTCCTTTCGCGTTTCTTTTCACAAACTTTCACCTACGATGTTCAACAAACTGATACCATTTTTCAGCATGCTTGAACCTTCTATTTTTGTTCTATGCTCTCCTTAGATAACCAGCCATTCTATTATAGAACAAAAATGGACCATACAAGATCTTTTCCTACATAAAATTATTTCTCTTTTCTTTATCCTTTCTTACCAAAAAGCATACCTTATACCAACAACTTTCTTTACACTTTTCCTAACCTCAGAGCTCCAACCAAAGCAATAAGTTCAGCCTTTTGTGCTGAGGTACCAGGAAGCAAAGGTGCAATTTCAATCACTTTAGTCATGGTCGTTATGGCATATCTGGCCTTCCTTTCTCCATTAATAGTAAAATGGCTCCCATCAATGTACCACTTGCATTCAGGGTTAGGAAGGGGAATGTCGGTTAAATCTTGTCTTACTGCTCTAGATATAGTTTCTGTACGGCTATGCTCTGCCAGTTCTGGAAATGGCAAGAGGGTAGCTGGGTTTAAGGGGCCTGACTTTTGGAGAGTTAGAGTTGCCAATGAACAGAGCTTGGTACTTAGTAAGTCTTAGTAAGAAATGTGTAAGCATTATTGTTCAAAATGTCAACCACCTCGTGTGGAGAGTACACATCAATATGCTGTCCATAAGTAATGTTATTAGTTTCCTGAGTTAGTATGGCAGTTGCTGCTAGGGCCCAAAGGCAAGATGGCCACCCTTTTGCTGTATTGTCCAATTATTTAGATAAGTATACTATTGCCTTCATATCTGGACCATACCTTTGTCCTAGCAACCTCAAGGCTCTCCGTTGTGTAGAGGATAAAATTCTTTTGTAAGTTGGAGAGTGCCAGAGCTGGGGCCCTTGTTAGTGATTCCTGGACCAAAAGGAAAACTTTTCATGCTGGTGAATGCCAGTCCAGAGGCTCAAGTTCTGGACCCTGAGTAGCCTCGTATAACGGCTTAGCTATAAGTCCATAATTGGGGATCCAAAGCTAAACAAAAGGCACTCAAAAAGCACAGTGGTGATGGCTCAGGATAAAGAATAATATGAATTCCAATTTTTGTCATAATGTCCCTTCCCCATCATGGAGCTGGACATGTTGGCATAACAAGGAACGAGTGTTGAAATATTTTATCTCCCAGAACACGTGGAGGTAATGGCGTAGTGAGATGCCTGGATATAATATATAATGCCCTGCACCCCCACAACTGAAAGGGGTGAAGGAAGGTGTGGACCGGGAAATTCAAATAGAGCTGAGCACGTGGCCCCTGTATCAATAATGATATTTCCACCCGAGGCTTGCTTGGTTTAATAACTTGTTCTGAAGACGTTGGAGCTACTGAGCCAGGGGTAAGTCAATCTGACTGGAGCAAGCCCAGGAGATCCCCTTCTGAGATCATGCAAGGTGCCTGGTGTCCCTCATGTGCAGGAAGCCTCTGGGCCATGTGCTCCCCTCTGACTAGGTGAATGAGGCAATCATGAGCCCAATGTCCATGTTGTTTGCATTTGGGACAAGGTTTTCCTGGTGGTGGGGCTTGACAGTCTTTGGCCATATGCCCATTTTGATAGCATCGGAAACAAACCTGGTAAGGGGACTGTGTACCCCTTCTGCGATTGACCGTCTGGGGTGGAAGATTATCAGTGGTGACTCTCTTTGCTAAAGCAGTAGATAAAAGCTGAAATGTTTCCTGCTTATGTTTGCAGTTCTGCATTCTTTCCTCCTTTCAGTTATTAAAGACTTTAAAGGCCATGTCCTATAGTTCTAATTGAGGGGTTTGTGGGCCCTTTCCTAATTTTTGGAGTTTGCACTAATGTCTGGTGCTGACTGAGAGATAAAATATATAGCCAAAAGAGTTTGTCCCTCCAGAGAGTTTAAATTCATATTAGTAAACTGCTGAAATGTAGGAAGCAGAGTTGTAGGAGAGTATGAAGGAGGTGTAGAATCTTTCAAGGGAGGGGCAGCTAAATCAGCAGGATCAGTATCCTCTGAGCCTATCGGCAATGGGGTCTGGGGAGCCAACACAGAAATACGGCAAGAAGAACAGACATCTGGGTGGTGGGCTAACTCATAAAAGGCTTGAAAATATATGTGAGCTCAAGGTACTTGTCATTTCTTGTGAAGTATAAATCAAGCTGCAGGAGTGCACTAGGAGTTAAGGAGACACCTTCTGGCCAGGTTTCGCCATTCCCCAGCTTATATTGTAGAATTTCCTCGTACTTGTCCACCAGATGAAAGGGTCAGCTGGGGCAAGGTGGGCTGGAGCTGGTGGAGGGGCAATATTGTAATAAAAGGATAGTTGTGATGGGTTCTTGTTTTCATGGATTTGTTTCTGGGCCTTAACCCATCCAGATTCCCTGCTGGTGTCCCCAACAGGGTTCAAAGGAATCAGCTCAAAGGATGTGAGTCAGCAGGGAGAGAGCGTCCTCCCGTCCCTGTGTCCACTGGAGCTTGTGGGATGCTATGCTCCACCATGTCTTGTTAGGCCTGGTGTCAGGACTTCCAGCGATTGGGTCCCAGACCCTTGCTAGGAATCTCCCAAGACAGAATCAAAAAAGCCTGAGAGACCCAGAAAGCCATCCGAACTAGGGGCGTCCAAGAGCACACATCTGATAAATGAGGGATGACTCACCAGAGGTGCAGAAAGGCGTGCCATGCAACTGTTAGAGCCTCAAGTTACTTTGTGGAGTTTCTTCGCCAACCAGAGAAGAAAAGAGCAAAGAAACCAAGCACTTTGTCTCCCACCCGTGTGGGCGCTGACTGTCCGAACTTTCCTTCAGGGACCTTCTTGCCTTCCTAGGGAGTAGCCCTAGGCAGAGACCGTCAGTTGTCCTCCGAGATCCAGCCTGGTCCACGGGGAAACTCAGAGACCTTGGCTAGAAGGAAGTAAAGAGTTAACCTTAGTCCCTCACCCTGTCAGGCCATAGCAGTCTAATGTCTTTCTCTGGGACCTTCCAGCATGTTGAAGTGTAGCCTCAGCCAGAGCTTTCAGTTGTCACTAGGTTCCAAAACAGTCCTCAGAGTGTCACCAGTTAAGAAATAAGAGAGAGAGAGAGAGAGAGAGAGAGAGAGAGAGAGAGATCTCAGTGGGCATGTTAGGGCATGGATAGGGTGAGGGTGGATGGATGGAGACGGAGGTGAGGGAGGTGTAGCACTGCCGGAGCTGGCGAGCCAGAGGCGTGTGCTGGCAACCCAGAGATCCAAGTACATGCAAAAACTGCAACACACAGAGGTGAGAGAAGAAATGATTTATTTAAGATAAGTTCACTTCCCACAGACAGGGAGTGAACCTACACTCTAGATGAGTGTGGCACCATAGTCGCCCAAAGCCCTGGCTTAAATCGTTTTCCTTGGAGATGTTGTGATCAGGTAGACATGACTGCCATGACTTCCTTATCGACCACCTGTGGATGTCTTGGAGAACCTGTGTCATGGAGACCCATTAATGTCTGTCCATATTACCATAACCCCTAGAGAAAGGCATGACAAGGAGTCTAATGCTCCTGCACCTTCCCAAACGACATTCCTTAGAGCTAATGGAGGGTGCACTTCCCCTTATCTCCTAGGCATTCTTGGTGGGTAGCTTCAGAGGATCATTGGCTTCCCTGTAGACAGTGTCCAATTTACTGGAAGATTGAGTCCCACCTGCTCTCCCTCTGAATGGTCATAACTTTTGTAATTACAAGTTTCATGACTTTTACAATCGTTGCCCAATGCATGATGTCATAAGCCTTGCAAATTCCCATTACTTTAGGCAAGCTTGATTGCTGCTATGAGATACCTTTGATACCTGGCACCAGGAAGTCTGTTTCTGAAAAGACAAAGTCAGCAAAGTTAATTTTACCTAAAGTGTGCATTTCTCCAAAAACATAGCTTCTACTTTTTTATCATTGTGTCAGGGTTGAAGAACAAGATGAAAAATGGCTTCCCACTCTCGGTCTGTCCTTTCAGTGAGCACAACATCAATAAAGGTATTTGATTTTAAACCAGACAAAGTAGGGACCAAAGGGAGGCCCAAACTTTACCTGTACAATGTCCTCTTGTATACCTAATCCTGAATTATACCACGCATCTTTAAAATAAAAAAAATCTGTATATATAAAGAAAAACAAGTACTCAAGCATCAAAAGGAATTGAAAGCTGACTGCAATTCTTTGCCACTTAAAAAATAATATCTCTCTGTTTATGTACTCATCCACAAAGAACTTTGATAATGATAAGTCTGATAGGAAAATTCACTTACAAATGAATTTATTGTAATCATGTTATTGGCAAAAAAATAAAAAAGAAAAGAAAAGAAATTTCCAACCAAGTGTAAGTAGAACTTCTTTTCACCATGGGCCAGAACCATCACTCAAGACAGAAGTGATTTTACTGTAAAGATAGTGAAACTTTAGGCTATCACTTGCATGAACTTTTCTAAGAGCTGGATCTATTCCTCAGTAATGTGCTCACATGTTCATAATTTCTTTCTTTTTAGTAAAAATTTCAAAGTAAATGATTTTAACTTCAATTAGTTAAGACCTCTGTGTCTTTGAAACTTTGACTTATCCTTTCTCAGACTAACTTTATTTCTGATGATGTTCAAGTAGCTTTGACTATTTTGGAAGATCTTGCTGAGGAGAATTTAAGTTGGAGATTCACTTGGTTCGTGGTTAATGAAGTATATTTATGTGTTTTGCATTCAAATTTACCCGTAGATGGTATAGTCAATGTTTTGCTAGTCTTCTGGGCATTGCCCATTTTGATCAGATTGAATCATATATTAACATATCTTATTGTGTTTGTCCCTGGAAGGATGTGAATAGCGGCGGAGGAAAAAAAAGTTTTGGGATTTAAAGTAAGAAACTTGTCTATGAAATATTCTTCCAGTATCAAATGAGTAAAATTATTAGCTGGGGATTCAGTTCTCATCTATATCTTACTGACATGGAATGTTATTATTATCTAGGATATATTTCTTATGGTAGAATATACAAGTTTTAATAATTCATAATTTTTTTTGCTTTTCAGTGGGAATTACATGTAACAGAATTAATCAGAATTCCTCTACTTGTAGAGCACAAGCCTGTAGCAAAATTAAAAAGAAGTGATTATCAATAATAAAAACACATTTTGATTGTAATTTTGCTGGATAGAAGACTAGTAACTTTCTATTTTCTGTGTAAGGATTGATACTATAAAACTGTAAGAAATAATTCTCAAGGGCTATGCATTTTGCAAAAGAAGGAAATGTAGAGATGAACCGTTTTTTAATTCATTAAAACTGTATTATTTTTCTGGAATTTGATTTGTTATTGTATTTTTAGTCAGCCTTTTACGATTTTTAATTTGGCATTATTAATTACCTCATTTTCAATAAATATGTGATCACATCTATTCATAGCTTGTATCATTTTTATTTCGGAGTCTCCAGATTTTATAGGCTTCTGAGTTCCAAAGCTTTGATCCACCTAATCAAGAGAACATTGTGCATAGCTTAACTCTAGAGAAAAATCAGGGTTCTTTTTTGGAGACAAAAATAGGTAAATTCCCAAACATGATTTGGGTTTTTCTAGGACAGTAAGATATAGAGACTGGGTGGCCTAACAAGAGATTCCAAGTTAGGGTAAATGAAGTAATATAGACTAAAATAAAAGTTAACTTGCAGTTTTAAAAATATTAGTAAGGTAATAATTTAGAAGTAGTTAAGAAGAAACAAATACATCATTTGTGTGTGTGTATGTGCACAAGACCAGACACTTGACTCTATGGGCTTTTTTGCTCATGTCTATGGTTTCTTTTTCCCACCAGACAGAAATATCATGAGTAAGAAATGTAACACGTATGTCTGAATTCAAAAAATAACTACATGAAGGGACACATTAAGTCAATAATCTAAACATTTTGTTTTAAAAAAGAATACACAGCAAGGTAGTTGATAAAGATATATTTTCTATATCAATCTTGTCTCAATAGAAAACATATGGCTTGCTGAAAATAGAATAATTATTGATGTGTTTATTGACAGTGACTAAAGTATGGGTCTAGGAAGATTGCAAGGGCTATTGTAATCAATCTGGGGTCAATAGCAGCTGACCTGGTATCACCCTTAGAACTAAGAGATCAAGAGATAGCATCATTGTTGGAATCCAGAGGGATACAGTGGCATGCTGTCTGCTGCCCAGATCCTTTTCTGTGATTTTTTGGTTCAAGGATTAGCTAGTTTCAGGTCACTTTGAAAGGAGAGGAAGAATCCAAGAAATACACTGATCTCACTTCTCTCTCTTTCTCTGAACTCCTGCTAGAATTCTTCACTGTTTGAACTTAACTGGAAGCCAGAGAAATAAGAAACCATGGATGTGATTGAGTCATAGAGACCAGCCTCCTGGGTTAAAAAGAAGAATGGATAATAGATATGAAGAGCAAAATGAAACCAGATACTAATGAATAAATGATGCCAAAAAATATCAATTTACCTATGTGAGTGATACAATCAGAGAATTTGAGATAAAAAAACAAAACGAACAACAAAACTTAATTTGTTGTTTCCTTGAATTAATTAGTTATTTAATAATATGAATAATTATCATATATATTCAGTTATTCATAAGATAGTTATTTTTCTGAGCTAGTCTACCTGCTGCTAAGAAATATCTATCATCATTTAGATTTCTCTCACATTTATTATTTTTTATGTGATTATTTTTTTCCATTTGCATTTCCAATATTATATGTAATTATATTTGAAGTGTCTACACAATTAATTTTATAATTTTACTCATAACAAATGAGAAGTTATAAGAAAATTATCTTTGAAAAGAAAAGGATAGTTCTGTTACTTTTTATAGCTTTCCTCCAATAAGCTTCATAAAAAGATCATAAAAGTATTCTGTAATTTGAATTTACAGATGATTAAGTAAGGATTTATAATAAAATTATTCCATCAACTTGTGTTATAAAGTACAACACTCCTTTTTGAAAAGAAAATCAATCTATTTATCTGAGTCTTTCAAAATGGAAAGGTCAATATAGATTTTAAAGTGCGATTTCATATTTCCCCCAATAAGATAAATCTCCACTATGTTTCAGTTCACTTTATCCAACAATAACTTAGAGATTGTAGGTTATAAGATACATAAGATTCAGTCTAACCACTCAGGTTTCATATGAAATGTATCTGAGTGGTGTGTGTGTGTGTGTATGTATAGACATGCCAGGGGGAATAACATATTTTAGAGAATAAGATGGACTGCTTTCTATTTTTCTTCAGGAGTACTCTTTGGAAGAAAGTGTTTCCAAGAGGAAAAAAAAAAGATATTTTGTTTATTAATTATTACTGGTTGATTTTCCATCCAGCTGTTTTCCCCCACCATTATTTCAAAGGGATTAAATAGTTTTAAGGATGTTTTCATCTTCAGGTTTGAAAAAATCTGTAGCAAAGTCAGCCAGTATGGGAAATTTCATTCCCTAACTTTATCATGAAAACATATGTGAAAGTTAAATTTTAGGTGGACATGAGGAAAGATATTTTAACTTCCCTTATGGGCCTACATAAATAAGCTTCCACACTCTGTGCCACAAATGAATCCAAGATCACATGACACATCGACTTTGTGATTTCCAGCAGCTTTGCCATTATTGAAAAAAAAGAGGCACTGCTTGTTCACCTCTCTGCCTCCATTCTTACTCTCTCTCTTTTCGTTTCTCTAATTTTCTTTAACAGATATTTCTGGAGCAATGGCCCAGAAATGGCCCTGGTGATAGGATTGTGACAAGATATAGAAGATCTTTGAAGTGCTTTTTACATAGTGAGGATGTGAACAGGTAAAGCAGACAGGCTAATGAAACAAGACAACTGTTGTGGTTCAGAAGTTCAGGGAGTTTAGAGCACAAATAGTGGACTCCTGATCTAGATTTAGCTTTTTGGAAGAAGCGATATCCAATTTGAGGTTTGAATGATCAGCAACAATAAGCAAGAATCATCTAGAAAGAAGGAAGCTAACAGGTCAAGGATGGAGTTCTAGACAGGGATCTACAAAGGGGCAGGGATTGCCATTTTCTAACGTTTAACATTGCTCAAAAAACCAGAGCAAAAGCATTGATGATTAAGTTAGCTCTCCTCTGAGTGATGCACCACCCTCGCCCTATGTCTTTGCCTTAAACAGAGTTGGGCACCTTTTAGGTATGGTGTCTCATGTTGTTTCCCTCCTAAGTGGATCCATGTGAGGGTTAACTCACATAGACTATCATAAAGCAGCTAGATTTAAGACAAGACTGCTTCCTAAAGAAAATACATGTTCAAATCTCACGCACTATCTTCTAGATTTGTGGTTATGGAGAAAATCTGAATATTAGATAGCAAAGAATGTGTCTACACATACAGACATCCATGTTCACAGTGGCTACTGGAGTGTTTCCTGTGAGATATTCCACTGTACATGCTAAGAACTTTTCCTAAAAGTGAATACTCCAATTTGGTTGTGTACTTTTACCATTCTTTAAAATGATATATTAATTATTTATATTATATTTATATTAATTATTTCACATTTCCTATCTATTGGGCATTGCATTCTCTAATTTTATTGTCAAAAACCCCCAAAATAATAACTTTCATTTTATCAATAAGAAAACTAAGACCCAAGAAGTTAAGCACCTTGCTACAATCACAAACCTAGGTTGTAAGTGCAAACAGTCTGACTCCAGGATCTGTACATTTAACCACACACTACACTGCTATTCTGAGAGAAAACAGGGAAAAATGAGTGATTTGATGACAACAAAAATTGCAATCGTGATACAGATGAAAAATTTTATATTATTATGACTGAGAGTTGCTTGTATAAAATTAAGCCTGATGAGTAATTAAAACCTAATTTGCCTTCCCAATGTGTATCAGTGTCAGTTAATTAGAAATTGTCTTTGTATTTTGCATATTTTTTTCTACTAAGCATTTAGTCCTCTTTGAAGATGTCTTTTATTTTTTTCTGTTAATCAAGCTTTGGGCATAGGTGACTCCACCTTCAGAGTACACAGGAAGCTTGAGTGGCATCTAAATATAACCATCTGGTAAATGATTTTCTGGAATCCATTTATAGAATCAATTTAGAGCTGTGCACACTATAATTTTGAAGTGTTTTCATTCCTGGAAAATGATAATTTTATTTTGGATATTTATGCATAAAATACCTTATGATTATATGGTTCCATTAGTAAATGTGCTGTTTTTGTCTTGCCAACATTAATCACAGATAAAGATGCCTATCATCTTGGCTTTCTTAGTTCTCAATATTTATTATGATTATTGCTATTGATTTTATTAATGCAGCAGCATTCTGTTTTTATATAATTTTTGAAACCCATTCAGAAAAATTAAGCTTAAAATATAAGTAAGCAAAAGTTACAAATACTTCTAAGTGTTCCATTTGCTAGAGCAATATACATTTACTGAGACATCTTTGTGGATAATGTGTTTGATGCTTTGTATGTAATTAGAGCAAGAAAAATTAGTTCATTCAAAAGTAGAAGCCTGACTTATTAAGTCTCCCATCTTATTTCTTTGGCTTTCTGTTTACCCCATCTGAAGCCAATCGTTGATCTCATGCTAATTTTGGATTCCAGCATTGCATCTATAAGTTTTAGACTTCTTTCTTGCTTAAGATAATTTCTTCCCTTCAGTTTCGTATTAAAGCTTAGCTATCCTCTGTCCTATTTTACCAATTAATTTTTATATTAGAAAATGTTCAAGTAATACAAATTGCTAACAGTTTAATGTATTATGTGCTCCCTACACCTTGCATGGCAGCTCTGTATTTTGACACAAGGCTCTTGGAAACAGGAATATTTTAATCTGTAAGCATGAATATTGAAACGTGCTACATTGGCTAACGTAAGAGTTATGACATAAACGTTTTCACTCTTTGTGTTTCCATAGTATTTTTTAAATATAAATGTTCTTTTAAGATTATATGATTATCCCTGGAAGAGAATGTCATATAATCGAGAACTTTGAAGACCTGTCAAGCAGAGTTGAAACATGATGGAGATGACCCAGACACTTGGCTTGGTCTTGAAATTCTAGGGTGCACCAAAATACACAGTAATCAAGACAAAACATCATCAATGCAGTTTTTTTAACAAAATAAATATTAACACAAGAATATCTATTATGAACTACATATCAAACTTTTAAATAAATACTGGGTCACTATTTCTGAATTTTTCTTTTGACTCATGCTCTGCATGTCTCTGATGTCACGTTTTTGCTAATTAGACCTGCTATTCCTAACATGTAAATAGCTAAGTACTCCTTATGAATTAAAAAGCAAAAACACAATGTCCCAAATAAGTTAACTACTTTTCATGAGCTTTGGACAATTAAAAACAAGATAAGGAGCCGGGCTCGGTGGCTCAGCCTGTAATCCCGCGCCTTTGGGAGGCTGAGGTGAGTGGATTGCCTGAGCCCGCGGGTTCGAGACCCGCCTGGGCAGCGAGACCTCATCTCTACAATAAATCAAAAATTAGCCGGGCATGGTAGCGAATGCCTGTAATTCCGGCTACTCGGAAGGCTGAGGCGGAAGGATCGCCGGAGCCCAGCAGGTCGAGGCTGCGGTGGCCGGGAGCGGCCACTGCACTCCAGTCTGGGCGACCGAGTGAGACTCCAACTCAAAAAAAAACCCCCAAAAAAAACAAAACCAAGAAAAGTAAGTCTAGAGATGAAATGTACTTCATGATGGTTATAGTTAATATTGAATTGTATAATGGAAATTTACTAAGAGATGTTTGATGCTTTCACCAAAATAAGCCAATAGTAAGAATGTGAGGATATCTATATGTTAATTAGTTTAACTGTAGTAATAATTTCACTGTGTACATATATATATATATCAAAACATGTTGTATAACTTATACACAATTTTTATTATAAATAGGTCAATTAAAAACACACATAAAATGAAAACATGCTAGTGCTTTTCAAATCAAAATGGAAGTTAAGTGCAAGAATTCATCTCCCAGAACTGTGATACACATTGAAATGGAGGAAATCAATTAGACCAAAAAAGTGTAGGAGGGTTATCAGAAGTTAGTGCTTTTCTGCAAGTAGAAGACTGATGAAAATGTGTAACAGACATTGAAATAAAGTGGAAGAAGCATGTATGAGAGTGCAATGGGGGAATCCCAGGAACCAGAGATTGTTCTCAGAGTAGGCTGGGGTGAGAAAAGGGGCTAAAACTAGATATATGAAAACCTTATCTTCACACATGTGCATCAAAGGCAGGCGGATATTTAATACAAGGCCTAAAAACCCAGGGCACTTCCCCAAAGAAATCAATTTCAGGTTATATGAGTGTTCCAAATTCTGGCATTTCGAGGGGCATAGAACCTTACAGATATATTTGCTTATAAATGGAAAGCTGTTCTTCAACCAATTCTGCATAGGGAAACAGACTTTCTAGCAGTTATGCAGCCTAAATTCTGGGGTCAGAGTTCTTGGGGTTTAATGGGGCTTATGAGAGTAATAATGAATTTAAAATGAAAAAAAAAAAAACTCAATGACAAGTGCTTGATAAAATTAATTGTTGCTATTTTTATAAATTTCCAGTTAGGAATTCATTAATATTAAAAAGAAATAACCCTAATTGCATAACCATAGAAGAAGTACACTACCTTTCTAGAACAGATTAGACAAACTTGTTCTGTACAAAGTCAAATAGCAAATGCTTTTGGCTTCGTGGGCAACAAGTTCTCTGTTGCCCAGAATTACTCAACTCTGTCTGTGGCATAAGAGAAATCACGGCAATGCATAAGTGAATGAACATCCATTGGTACAAATAAAGCTTTATTATAAAAACTGCAGTAAAATTAGGCTGTAATTTGATGTCCTTTGCTGTATAATAAATTAATTGGAATTTTAAGCATAAGACTAAAACAAAGGACCACTAGACACATCAGGTGTGGAGAACCCTCCCAGATACTCCTCCAGTGCCTCTTCAGCGATTTCCTCAACTACAGAGTATCTTGCCTAATTTATTATCAAAAGGTTTATCTGCATCCAATGATATCATAGCTTTTTCTCTGTTATTCTCTAATATGTTAAATTACATTGATGCTAAATATTAAATAAACTTGACTATTTAAACTAAATTATATTTGGTTGTCGTATATTAGCCTTTGGCTATACTGCTGATTTACTACGTTTTTAAAAAATTTATTTAAGATTTTCATACTTATGTCCATGAGTACGTTGTTTCCATTTCACCACATTTCCTGTTAGGATTTTAGAATTCTTAGAATTTGGTCTTTGATTTCCATTCTGTAAGGATTGGATAATAGAATCTACTTCCAGAAAAGAAATGCACCTTATGAAGGTGGAGTACTGCCAGATCATTTTAATTCCAACATGGACTAAGCTTCTTTCAGATTGGAGTTTGGTTCTTCTGAAAACTGGTCTAATTCTGTTTTACTCTTCTAATGTGACACCATTTTAAAACGCGGACACGTCGCCAGAACACCTTCTATGGTTAGGCTTTGATTTTTGATTACTATCCTGTTGCTCACCCTAAATTGCTGAAAGCTTGACTGCTTTTGCTCAATTTCATACTCTTTCAGTCACAACTCTAGAATCATAATTTTCTTGCAGAGAAAAAACAGTGCCAAATATTACACTCACTTCTTTGGACTTCATTTCTCTCTGAGATTTTATTCCCTTAAGTCTCCTCAATGTTATCTTCAAATGAATATTTGAATATCTGAAAATTAATTTAAAAACAGTTTTCAATTTCAGTTGATCATTATGGGTGGTTTATTTTGAAACAAGCTAGTCATTCAGTTTTTAACATAAAAGTCTTCAGTTTTGATTTTCATTGGCATCAGATTTATAAATAATTTCCTGAGTATTTTGATACTAAAAACCTTTAAAACTCTTTTCTTTTTTAAAGATCAGTATGATATCTTCATGCATTTCAGCTAAGATTGTAAATATTTACTTTTTTTATTGAAGTGTCAACCTATTTGTAATTATTTTTTATGACCAGTATGAGGTAAGAATACAAGTTTATGTTCTAAAATGAAGACAAATAATCTCAGAACCATGTTATGCTATTTTATCCTTTCCACACTGATCCACAATTCTATCTTATTACAAATACATATACACAATTCAGATTCTGCAAGTAATTCTTTATTCTTCTGTTCTTTTTTTCCTCTCTTTTTGTTAGTACATTATGTTGATTTTATAATTTAAAGTGGAATAGTTGCAGCATGCTTTCATTATTATGATAATCATCCAATAGAATGAAATATTTGGATTCAGAACAAGAGAGCATTCCGAGGAATAACTTTGAATAGGGGACAAAACATGAGATCGAGTGCCCATTTTAACAGAAAGAAAATATGAGTCGAGATATAGGTACAGATTGCTTCATTTGTTGATAAATAACTGGAATGTTGTTTTCCCAGTAAAATTAAAAGAAAGATCATCACAGGTAAGGCTAGTCAAAGAGGCATTAATATTTAAGAAGACAAAAGAAGATATGAAACTATGGTACAGCTAGTGGTTTTGGGGAGGTTTATGACAATGCAGTAGGCTTCCTGATCTCTCAAGTCTCATTTAAAGTTAGTGTTGTTGACAGATTCTCTTCGGTTTTTGAGGTATAGAATCCTGTCGTCTGCAAAGAGGGATAACTTAACTTCCTCTTTTCCTGTTTGGATACCCCTGATTTCCTTCTCTTGTGATTGCTCTAGTTAGGACTTCCAATACTATGTTGAACAGGAGGGGTGAGAGTGGTCACTTTGTCTTTTTCTGGTTTTCAGGGGAAATGGTTCCAGTTTTTCTTTGCACCAATAAAGGACTTTGGCAAAGTTTCAGGGTATAAAATAAATGTGCAAAAGACAGTCACATTCCTATATACCAACAATAAACAAAGAAAACCCCAAAATAAAAAGCACAATCCCATTCATAATAGCCACAAAAAAAATGAAATACCTTGGCATCCTAACCAGAGAAGTGAAAGACCTTTACAACAAAAACTACAAAATGCTGCTCAAAGAAATAAAAAATGACACAAACAAATGGAAAAATATTCCATGCTCATGGATTTCAAGAATCAACATTGCTAAGATGTCCATCCTACCCAAGGCAATCTACAGAATTAACGCAATACCCATTAAATTACCAGTAGCATTCTTCTCGGACCTGGAAACCACAATACTAGAATTCATATGGAAACATAAGTGATCTTGACTAGCTAAAACAATCCTCAGTAATAAACAACAACAACAAACAAAGTGGGAAGTATTACACTCACAGACTTTAAACTTTATTATTAAGCTATGATAATCAAAACAGTCTGGTACTGGTACAAGAACAGGCATATAGACCAATGGAGCAGCATGGAAATTAGAAAAGCAAAACCTCAATTTCTCCACCAACTCTTCTTTGTCAAAGCCTCCACCATCAACCACTGGGAGAGGAGAACCTATTCAGTAAACGGTGCTGGGAAAACTGGCTGACCATGTGCAGAAGATTCAGACAAGACCCCTACCTATCACCATACACAAAAATCAACTCTAAATGGATCAAAGGCCTAAACGTAAAACCTCAAACTATAAAAACCTTAGAAAATGCAGGAGACACCCTTATGGAAACTGGAACTGGCAACCAATTCTTTATCAAAACCCCAAGTGCCCATGCCATAAGAGATAAGATAGACAAGTGGGACTTCATCAAACTGAAAAGCTTCTGCAAAGCCAAAGAAACCATCAGGAGAGCAGAGACAGCCCACAGACTGGGAATAAATATTTGCCAAATGTATATCTGACAAAGACCTAACATCTAGAATCTACAAGGAACTCAAATGTGCCAAAAAGAAAAAAGCAAACAGCTCCATTACAAAGTGGGCAAAAGATATGAATAGACACTTCTCAAAAGAAGACATACGAGCAGGCAACAGATTCGTGAAAAATTGCTCAGCTTCACTAGTCATCAAAGAAATGCAAATTAAACCACACTGAGATACCACCTAACTCCAGTCTGGATGGCCATCATCAATAACTCAAAAACAACAGATACAGGAGAGGGTCCGGAGAAAAGAGAACAATTCTACACTGCTGGTGAGAGTGTTAACTAGTACAATCTCTGTGGAAAACAGTTTAGTGATTCCTAAAGGATCTAAAAATTGACCTTCCTTATGACCCTGCAGTACTCCTACTGGGAGTATACCTGGAGGAACTCAGATCACTCTATGAAAAAGATACCCACACACGCATGTTTATTGCAGCATTTTTCACAATAGCAAAAACATGGAACCAACCCATGCTGCCCATTGAAAGAGGACTCGATTAAAAAAAGTGGTACATTTGCATCATGGAATATTATGCAGCCATAAAGAAGGATAAAATGATAACTTTGTGGTAACTTGGACGGACTTAGAGACTATACTACAATCTATCACAGAAACAAAGAGCTGAGTACCGCATATTCTCCCTCATGAGCGGACCTTTAACAATTATCATCATACTATAAGAAAAGGATTGGCAGTAGTGGGAAACTGATGGTGGGGGCACCTCATCAACAAGGGTACCTGCATAATGAACATTTGTATATGTGACCCTGAATTGTACCCCATATCTTTAAAATTAAAAATTAAAAAAAAATAAAATTAGCGTTATGACTTTGGAGAGTGGTTAGTAAGGATAGCTATGAGTTTTCTCCAGTCACTATCCTATGCTCAGTTTAGTGCTGTGTAGATGGAGAGTTTGGTTTAGTTTAGCACAGTGTAATTGGAGAGTTGGATTTAACCAGGCATATGATGGTAACAAAGATGATACAAAGTAGAGAAAACCATCAGATGGAAATAAAAGCAGGAAGCACTCTGAGCAGAAGGGTGGTTGAGATAAAAAGAGATGTTATAAAATAGTCTGATTAAAAAGGTAGGTAAATATAAGAATATGATAAACACAAGCTTATCTTTTTGCCCATGGACTCACAGCACATACACAAATAATTAGAAATTGTAAGAAAAACATAATCCAATACTACTAAAAAGCAAAAGACTAGATCATAAAATCATGTTATAAATATAGAGCAGGTTAAGGTGATTCATGATTTTGAACAACAAATGAAATATTACAGATGGAAGTGTAGTAAAATTAATGCTAAGAATATATCCCTTAGAATATTCCAATATCATTATATTGAAATGTCTGTAAAACCTATATGGTTGTATACCCTATAATAACCTGTAAAAGCTTGTTTACCATAAGTAACTCCATTCTGTTAAAATCTTTCATTTGGTTGCCTGCCTGCTGCCCAAATGCAGTTTCCCTTCCCTGCATGTAACCAGACTATATGTAACCAGAACTGCACTTAGCCCCTGAGCTGTAACTAACCCCTTTCTTGGAAATCCTCTACCCCCTACATCCTGTTAAGCAAACAGCCAAACTAAGCAAGCAGGTAGCTGCAAATTGTTCCATCCCCAACCCTGACCCCTCCTTGAAATGTAAATTGTAGTCGCAAAGCTGTGGTTTTTGCCTATAAAAGCCCCCTACTTGCTTTACTCGGGGCTGAGAGATTTTTTGATGGCATTAGCCCTCTCTCTCGCCGGCTAATTAAAAGGACTAGAAAATCTGATTCTCTGTGCATTGGTGACTTCATTTTCGCACCCCAGTCACAACAATATTGGAATACTAACACATCACCTGGCTTTTTAGTTAAACAGTAGCTACGTGATTTTACTTATATATTGTTGTTTATGGATTTTCAAGAGGGAAAGCAGAAGACTTCCTTGTGATAATCTATTTGAATTTAAATAGAATCTTAATATGAAAATGATCATTGAATTAAGGTTCAAGGTGGAAGGGAGGAAGAGTCAAGATTCCAAATGAAGAAACTTTGTTAATAAATAGAAATGAATTATTTCAAAATATAACCAGTAACATAAATAGATGTTATCTAGTGGTGTACTGGAGATGGCCTGTACTGGATCAGTAGAATTGATTAGGGATTTGTCAATCCAATCCTCAGGTACCTTGAAATCAGCAATGGTAGAAGTATTCACACTGTAGAAATCAGCAAGCATTGTAAATCAAGGCCTTTTTCCTCCCCACTGACCCCATTGTTAAACATTTATGAGCATATCAGTTATTATAGCCACAGAAGCAAGTGAATTAGATTTTAAAGTATGCTAAATCTCTCAATTTCAATTCTTATAAAGGCATAATTAGATATTATTTAAAACTCATAAATCAAGATATAGAGCATTAGTTGACAGCAAATAAAATAAAGACATGTTTTTAAAAAGTTGATTCAGGAGAGTTTCTAGTGAGGGTTAGAAAGATTGAGGTGAGAGATATATTTTTCTTTTTTTTTTGAGTTGCAGTCTCACTCTGTTGCCCAGTCTGGAGTGCAGTGGCCACTCCCGGCCACTGCAGCCTCGACCTGCTGGGCTCCGGCGATCCTTCAGCCTCAGCCTTCCAAGTAGCCAGAATTACAGGCATGCACTACCATGCCCGGCTGATTTTTTGATTTATTGTAGAGATGAGGTCTCGCTGCCCAGGTGGGTCTCGAACCCGCGGACTCAGGCAATCCACTCACCTCAGCCTCCCAAAGGTGCGGGATTACAGGCTGAGCCACAGAGCCCGGCAGATATAGTTTTCTTTAAGATGTTTTCTATTCTATATGCTTATCAACTATACACATTGGAATCCTTTGATAAGTTTAAATCTATTTATTATATAATAAAATCTATTGATATAGATATATGGACATAAATTACACTTAGACTTATGTTCCTAGAAATAACAATGCATTTAATTTTATTTGTCCATTGTTACTGCCAGTCATTATTTAGACATCAAATCCGAGAAATGCATATAAATATGAAATATAATTACAAATGATGTCTACCTTCACAATTTTCTAAATCATTTTAATGGGTTAAGTGCTTTCAAGCCACTAGACAGCCATTTATCAGGAATCAGCAAAATGTTCCTAGTATTCATTGGTGGATTTTAATCACCTCTGTTCCCTGTGCAAGCCCAGTTTGTCTTCCTAAATACAGGTGAGCTTTTGTTGAAGTGCTGATGCCTTGATGTAACCAGAACAAAATCCATGCAGCAAGGAAATCACAATCTTTTCACAAGTAGGTTTCTTTAGGGGAAGAACTAGACTGTGAAGCCCAGCTGAAATGTTTCAATGACTATGAAAAGTTTACTGTATTGTTTTTTTTCTATCCACTCTGGATCATTATCTCATTGTTTCCTTCGCAAATAACCTGACCTCTTTCCCTTATTTTTATTTTTATGAATACAAAATTGCAGGACCTGCTCTTGTAGGGTACTTTCCAGGAAAAAAAATCATTTGCATGTGTTTCTCATTTTCCGGTTGATTTCTCATGCAAGTTGCAGTGTGAAATTGAGAACACAGCAGAGTTTTAGAGATAAATTCTTGCTAGGGAAGCAAAGAATTTGGTTTAGATGTGAGTCATAATGTTTCAAAATCACATGAAAAGGGGAAAACATATTTTTGGAGAGATATCTTTCACATAAAAAATTGTAATGGGCAATCAATTTTGCTTATTAATGTGAGTTTAACAAAATTATTATCTGAAAAAGAAAGAATTGTAGGAAATACATTTAAGCAACTTAAAACTTTACCTTTAGTGAAGGAAAACCTTTATATTTAAACATACATTGTTAAAACTTGAAAATTGCTTTCCCTAAAAGGAAATAAAAGTATCTTAACTGACTTTTCAAATCTGTGTCATAAGAAAATAATTTAGTAAACAGAAATCTGTCATATTCACTAGAAAAATTAGGTCTTACATTTGATTGTCAAAACAAATAAGTGGCAACTGTAAGGCAAGATTAAATTTTATCTTTCTTCAATGTACAATAACATAGCTAAAATTTATAGGATATGACTATGACAGGTGCATTATCAATTTTTGGAGTTTAAAACGCAATTGTATAACTGAAACAGAGGATATTGAAAATAGAAGATCTTTCTTAATCATAATTTAATCATTTACCTCCAATTTAGATGTAATAAAATTGACATAAACATACGATTGCAATCTGTGATAAATTCTGTATTGTGATTCTATCAAAACAGAGAAGAGCAGATAAGATAGGTTGAAGTGGTTTAATAATGAAAAATTTTTGAATGTTCTGACGCTTACAATCATCCAAGTAAAGAACGAAGGGAATACATTCTTAGTAGAAGAATACAGAAATCTAAAAGCCAACTGGCTTTAATGATGAATCCACATTTTATGTCACTTAGCAGAAAGTCAAACAATATAATGGCCACCTGTTGTGATTTGGTATCGAGTTCAGTTCCTTGACTATTTTCTTCACTTTGTCTGTTGGTTTCTCCCTTAAACATCAAGATGGCTACCAACAGCAGATAGACAATATGTTTCAATGTTAAAATCTAACAAAAAGAAAGTATACGTCTCAATATTGGAATATAAATACTCCAGACTGATTGGGCCAACTTAGGCCATATGCCCAAATTTTCCAGGAAAATGTTATGAGTTAATTGGCTTTATCTTGGATTTTATTGCCATTGGCAAGGGATTAGGAATTATTATGATTGACCTAGACAGATAAGTGTCCTTAGAATCTAGTAGTGGTGTTAGCTTCCTATAATCATAAAAATTTAATTGTAAAAGCTGGACACGTTGGTATTGTTGGTACTGTCAGAATTTTCTACATCTATGCACTGTATTTCTCAAACCCTTTATTTTGGTTTACTTTGTTCTTATATCACTATTTATGAAATTTTATATATTATTTTATTTTTAAATTTAGTCTGTCTTTCCCCAGTGAAATGTAAACTCCATAAAAACTTGCATTTTTGTCACTTCTCAATTGGTAAATCTCAAGTTGATAGTCAATAAATATGACTTGAATAAAGGAAAAGTGCAAATGGGAAGGACACTCTATGATTGCTTTTACAACATATATGTCTGTGTGGATTTTGTGACTTCCAAAGACTTAAGAATTTAAGAGGAATATAGATTTGGGACAAAGATGATATGTGAAAGTTTGGGCATGTTAAGAGCTACCAACTATCTCAGTTTATTAGAACTGATATTTTTACTGGAAGAATTCAGGAATTTCCGTGATAAAACAGTGACAGTCCCTGGAAAACATGCTAATATTGATGCAACTGGGAGTAATAGGTCCAGAGAGTCATTAGGATACTGGGTTGTTGTTCTGGAGGAGCTCTAGTCCAGGCAGGTTCACACTAGGTTCGGACGGCCTGAAAACAATTGAGGAGCCAAAGGAAGGTTTGTAGCAAACTTTAATCGCGGTGATCAGCAACCCAGTGAGAAAGGTATCTGCTCTGTGGACCATCTAGATCTGTTTTTAAACAGACTTACACAATAGTGGCTTACAGCCAGATCATGAGCTGATGGTTGTATTTAACAGGTTACATCAACTTGCTTAATCATAAGGAAGTGCTATCTTTTTCCAACCAGGTGAAGGAGACTGACTGATTCCACTTTCCTCACAATTGAATAGACTAGAAGAAAGAACTGGACTTTAGGTATGTATTTATTGATTCATCAATATTTAACCATTATGTGATTTTTATCAGGGTAGATGTGTTTTCCCAAGACTACATAGATGTGAAAGAGACAATTATATTTCTGTTGAATATTCAAAGTACATACAGGTTTAAAGACCTGCTGTGTATTTTTGCTTTAAAAAAAAAAATGTGAGTTCTAGAATGGTCTAAAAATGTCCAAACCTTGGATCTTTCCTTGGTTTAAGGGTAAGGGTTAATCAAGCATATTAAAAGTTTCTACCTATTTATAACCACCTAAGATTTCAGGCACATTCCTCAGTATGAAAGGGAATATAATATAGCAAAATGTCATTGAGAAAGCATTATAGGACCCAAAAGAATCAGCTAAAAATTGAATCTTTTTTTGAAAAGTGAGAAAACTTTTCAAGGTGTAAAAACTCTAAATTGATCCATCTCAAAATTCATAGCTAACCAAGGGAAAAGTAAGTTTTTTTATTTCATTTTATTTTTTTTTTTTATGCAATGCTGTTAGCAGAGCTGATTGTGACTGATTTCTAGGTCTGCAAGTTACATTACAGGCTTGTAAATGAAAAATACATTTAATAATAGAGAATGGGATATTGGAGATTATGAAATGCGGGCAGTGACACCAAAAGGCCAATGGATATATATCAATGTAAACTTATATTTCTGAAACTTTTTCCTCGTCTGCCTGTAAGGATTTCTGCAAGTTACCTGATAAATCTTGTATTTGTTTTCTATAATCTTGCTAGACATTTTACCCTTTTAAAATATGTCAGATTTGGCCTTTTTCAGTTATACATATTTTCTTCCAGTTTTAGCACTCGGGTTTTTTTTCTCATTGATAGAATTTATGAGAGTTATGAGAACAACTTGAAAAACTCAATGGAATTTATTTCTGAGTCATGGAGGGAGTAGGGAGTAAAACATAACCTCCCTTCAGAGAAATAGTTATTCTCACCTATGTGGTCCAACTTGGCAGCTGTTAGCTACAGATACTACTGAAAACTAGAAGTGTAGCTAATTTGGACTGACATGGGCTCCAAGTATAAAGTATACACTGGATTTTGAATATTTTATGAAAATAATATTAATTACTTCATTAGCAGTTTTATTTAATACTCATTTAAAATAGTGTAATAGCCGGGCTCAGTGGCTCAGCCTGTAATCCCGCGCCTTTGGGAGGATGAGGTGAGTGGATTGCCTGAGTCTGCGGGTTCGAGACCCACCTGGACAGCGAGACCTCATCTCTACAATAAATAAAAAAGTTAGCTGGGCATGGTAGCGTGCGCCTGTAATTCTGGCTACTCGGAAGGCTGAGGCGGATCGCTGGAGCCCAGCAGGTAGAGGCTGCGGTGGCCAGGAGTGGCCAGTGCACTCCAGTCTGGGTGACAGAGTGAGACTCCAACTCAAAAATAAATAAATAAACAAATAAATAAATAAATAAAATAAAATAGTGTAATAAATTTTTACTAAATGAATTAGTTATTGTGAATTGTTTATTAAATATAGAAATAATATTTTTATTTGTTGTGTTAAATAAAAAATATATTAAAATGAATTTTACCTATTTCTTTGTGCTTTTTAAATGTGGCTACTAGAGAATTTAAATTATATATGTGTGCTTATATATAAGTGTAATATATATATATTACATACTACGTTTGTGGCTCTCATTTAATTTTCATGAACCATATTGTTCTACACTTTACTTCTTTCTTACTTATCTTCTTTCCATTCAAATGCAAATACAAAATGAAAGAATACAATTTATGTATGCATGCTTGTGTTGACGAGGTGTTTGGAGTTGTCAACAATTTAGTAATTATGTTATTTTTCTCATCCATCTTGAACTTTTGTAAGACTAATTTTTTTGTTTGTTTTAAACAGCTTAAGGGGTGCAAATGATTTTTGGTTACATGATACTATTGAATTTTATTATGGTGAAGAAGTCTGGGTGCATATTTTCCCTGATAGATTATTTTTTCATCCCTCCTCGCCTTCCCATCTCCGTCTTCTGAGTCTCCTGTTTCCATGATATCATTCTATATGCCTTTGCAGACTCTTTGCTTAGTTCCCACTTATAAGTGGGCACATGCAGTGTTTGGTTTTTCATTCCTATGTCCTTCACTTAGGATGACAGTCTCCAATTCCATTCAAATTGCTGCAAAATACATTTCTTCATTCTTTTTTTATGACTGACCCTAAATTTAAAATTCTAGACACCAATTACATATCATGAAAACATCTTTTTGCATTTTTGTACACATAAAATGAATATTAAAGGTGGTCTTCATGGGCAGAGGTTGCTATTTCATCTTTCAACAGAGACAATGTTTTGTAGATGTATAGGTTAATTCTTGGAATATTTCCTTAAATCTTTATACAGCACTCTCTTGAGAAGAAAATGTATTTAAAAGTATGCATTGCAGATATTATTTTATGACAGCTTTCAGTTATTGTAATTGTTATCAAATGTAAGTAAGCTTCTGAATTCTGAGATGTTGCCAAAATTTCTTAAAAATATTGTAATATTCAAGTTTAGAAATGTGGTATTTGCTGAATTTTATATGCAATGCTGAATTAGAAAATATAAATGAAAATTGTCTTCAAAAAAATAAAATATTTTGGAGGGGAGAGAACATGGTATCATAGCCAGTCAGACTGCGTGAGTCTGTGTGTGAATGAATTTATAAATGAATTTGCATGCATATCTGTGTGTGAGTGAGTGTGTGAGAGGCTGACAGAGTGGAAACATGGGAGTAAGTGGCCAGGGCTTTCCTGGTGAAGACGCTGCTGCCACAGCTGCTCTGCTTGCAGTCTAGCACTTCCCAGAGTACAGAAGCTGAGCGCCATCATCTAAAATTAGCAAAGCTTTTCCCTGGAAGAAGCTACCAGAGTGACTGCCATTTTTACCACTACAGTGCCAGGCTGGACACTGACCGTGAGGGACACAGTGGGAGTGCAGTGATGGAGCCAGAATCAAGGTCCCAAAGAAGCAGCAGAGAGAGGCTACCCCGAACCTGGACTTACTGCCACTGCCTGAGGCACCAGGCTAGGCTGCAAGGCCCTGCCACTAGAACCTGAAATTCAGAGACTATGGTATTTGTTGGGGAGGGAGCTATATCTCCCAGACGGCCATCTGCAGTAGGAACAGCAGCCTGTAGAGAAACTGAGTAGCCACTCTAAAGCGTGGGCAGAGAAGTCATCCAAGGCTCCCTCTGCAGAACAGCAGATCTGCAACTTAAAACCAAGCATGATCTCTGCATTGCTTTGGGGCAGCTCTTTATGAACTCAAAGAGTATTGCTTCCAGCGCACAAAACCTGAGGGTAATGACAGATGAGGAGCCCCAGACCATCTACTCGCTGCCTTGAGCCAAATTCTGAACAATAGAGGCATACAACAGATCTGACAAAGGATGCTGCTGAGTGCTTAACTGACTCCTTTCCACCCCTAGCAATGAGTGAAAGAGATCAAGAGGGCAGGGCAGGGGCCAGATTCCATTTCCCTTCCAACTGGAGGCCCTGATAGCTGTGACCACTCTGTTAAAAGAAGAAAGGGAGAGAGAGCCCTGGAGTCACTGAGTCAAGTTATCCCACCGTTCTACCATCCCACAGGCATGCATTAGCTATCAATTGTAGGCAGCACGGGGTGAAGATTCTAGCATCTTAGGTTTCAACAGTGAAGAGGGAACCTGAAGTAACAGACCTGCAGTCACAGAAATCACCAAAAGAGAGAGCTCCCCCCATGCCAAAGAGATACACTGAAGCTGAGAACTCTCTAACAGTAGATTTTTTTTTGTATTTTTGTTTGTTCATTTGTCTCATTTGCTTTGTTTGGTTGTTTGTAGGTGGGATTTCACTTTTCTTTCCTCCTTCTCTTTCCCTCTCTTTGTTCTTTCTCTGTGTGTTTACTTATTTATTTGTTTATTTTTTTCTGTGTGTTTTTTAAAAATTTCTTTCTTCTTTTTTCCCTTTTTTCTCTCCTTCGTCCCTCTCTTATACTCTGTCTTGGACTCAGGGGCTACACAGGCATACCCAATGTTAAGTCATATTGTGTGGAGATGGAGAACAACGGAGATCCAGCCTCCACAGAGCAGGGTCTGAGGGGGGGGAGGGAATGAGAAAGAAAGACAAGAGACAGTGGGATTGGGAGGTCTCTCTCCTCAATAGGTGAGAGCCTGTTTATTATTTAGCATGCTTCTTATATAGGGCAAAACTAGGGCAAAACTATACAAGGAACCATTGTAAAAACAAGCAGCATCAGCATCTGGGCCAGGCACCCGGGCCAGGCGTGATTGACGTCATGTCGCTTTGCTTTATTATAAGGTCACAAATCAAGGTTAGGGGAGATGAGCGAACCACAGCAGAATTATGTTGCTATTAGAAGGCAAGTTGTTCTGCGTTTATGTTTTCATACCTAGGGCTTTCTTGTAGATAAGACTTTATCTGGATGTGTGGGCATCTGAGACACTTTCGTGTAGCAGGCTGCCTTCCTCACAGCCTGCCCTTGCCTAGGATGCAGAGCTTCCAAGCGATACCTTGCCTATGAGCTTGGGGTACTCAAGGCCTGCTACATTTTACATAGCAGGCTGCATCTCTCACCTGCCTTTGGCTAGAATGCAGAACTGCCAGGCAAGACCATTGCCTACAAGCCTGGGGTACTCAAGGCCTGCTACATTTTACATAGCAGGCTGCATCCCTCACCTGCCTTTGGCTAGAATGCAGAGCTGCCAGGCAAGACCATTGCCTACAAGCCTGGGGTACTCAAGGCCTGCTACATTTAACATAGCAGGCTGCATCCCTCACCTGCCTTTGGCTAGAATGCAGAGCTGCCAGGCAAGACCATTGCCTACGAGCCTGGGGTACTCAAGGCCTGCTACATTTTACAAAGCAGGCTGCATCCCTCACCTGCCTTTGGTTAGAATGCAGAGCTGCCAGGCAAGACCACTGCCTACAAGCCTGGGGTACTCAAGGCCTGCTACAGTGGCAGTGCTTGCCTGCTGCCCATATCCCATCTGCTCTGAGATGAGAGAGCATAGGCTTGGTTCCTTGAACACCAGCCAAGAACACAAAGACCTTGTCACCTTGTGCTTTGGTCTCCTTCAGAGAACAAGTCCCAGCTGACCCATTCACCAGATAGCAAGCATAGTGACCCATCAGAAGGTTCTGAATCCTTGCGGCCCCTCCTCCATGCCTTAGTAAGTGCTCAAAACTATAAAAGATAACGCAATGCCCCACCCCCAGCCCCACTCTTAATTGAACAAACCTGCAGCCCCCGCTCCGAGAAAGACAGAAGGTAGAGCAAATATCAGAAGTGATTGTATGGCAGAAAGGGAGCTGATGGCAGTTAAAAGTATTCCCTTTGAGAGATCAATCGGCAAGCTCCAAAAAACTGCCAGACAGGATTTTGCTTGGGAAAGTCAAATAGTGGAGGGTGGTTTTCTTGGAAATGCAAAAGAGTGACTAATTCACAAACTTATCCAAATCCCCTCTTTTTGAAGTTGACAGTTTACAACCCTGCTTGCCTTGCATTTCCTGGAGACCATTTGTTCTTTGAAAGATCTGATTTTGCCGAGTACAACCTTGTAAATTCCAAAGAAAATGTGTAATCGCTCAACCCGACCCCCCCCACCTGAACTGGGGTATAAGACCACTCTCCTCCCTTCCTGGGGTACTCAGCCTGGGAGTGTTAACCCGCTGAATCTGCCAGCAAAAATAAACCTGCTACTTCCCAAAACAGCCTTGGTGTCATGGCCTCTCTGTGTTACTGCTGCATTCTGGTGTGTCGGCTGGGAAAGGAGAGTTCAGAGATGGTGTGTTCCACCTCCTTTGTCATCAGGATATGACCTCCAGGGTGATGGGAAGGGCAATCTCGCCTGGCACGCAACAGACCTTTTGATCTGTAGGAGGGAGGCCCCTCCCAGTGCGCTGAGGCTCGGACCACAAAAGCACAGCAGGGACTCAAGAGGTGAGGAACTGGCATAAGGATGACCACCTGATGGAAAGGACAGAAAGACCACCCAACAGAAAGGGTAGGAATAAGGGCCTCTGCATAGACCTGCCAACGGATGGCAGAAGGGGAGCTTGATCACCTCCTGGAGTCCGCTAGTAATCTCCAGTCCAAAGGAAAGGACTGAAAGGCAGTGGAAGGCAACACTATCTGAAGATGAACCCATAGACTCCTAGGACTAGAGCAGAGCGTTGAAGAATGTGGTCCGTGATTGCATATAAATGAGATGGACAGTGGGAAGGTTCTGCATAAAGTTAGTCTGAAATGTCTTCACGAGGAGTATGGCTAGAAAAGGATGAAACAGATGTTTCCCATACCCCTCATTCTCTTATTTGTGTGTGTCTGTTGTTTTGAATCTGCTAAAAAGCTAGTTGGGTTATTATGCTATGTTTAATGGAACGTGTATTTTAAAAACTTGATAAGTGCATGATCCTTTATGTCATTTTATGTTTCCCTCTCTTTATTTGTGTGATGTTTCTCCCAACCTGTTGGCACTGTTAAAATTCCTGCCTTTTGTTGTTAAGGATGTGGGAGAATTGCCTGCTGCGTATGTGAAGTGTTACCAGTCAACTTGAATTCTTTTCCAGGACCACACCTTCTCCCTTCCTTAGCCTGTGTTCTCCTTCATGAATTCTGAAGGAGTTCATTCTAATCCACCTGTAAAGAAACATAGAAATGTCTCTTATATGCTACTTAGCCTTTTGCTAACTCAGTGCAAGTTAATGCTAGCCTTGGAGAAAATAATTTTGTAATCTTTCTCTGGCAACTAAGGAGCTAAATAGAGTGTTCTTGTTTTCAAATGCTAACAGCCAGGTTAGTTGAAAGTAAGTCTGTTTCTAAAGGTTTAGGCCTTGCCTAAGATTGTAATCAACTGCTTGTCCCTGTAAGACTGTTGGTAAGTTTCTTAGAGTCATGTAATGTATGCTAAGTCCCTACTTTAAATTGTAATGCTAAGCCAGGCTCAGTGGCTCAGCCTGTAATCCCATGCCTTTGGGAGGCTGAGGTGAGTGGATTCCCTGACCCCGTAGGTTCGAGACCTGCCTGGGCAGTTTGGCGAAACATTATCTCTACAATAAAATCAAAATGAGCTGGGCATGGTAGCACGCACCTGTAGTTCCAGCTACTTGGAAGGCTGAGGCAGAAGAATCGCCAGAGCCCAGCGGGTTGAGGCTGCGGTGGCCGGGAGCAGCCACTGCACTCATCTGGGTGACAGAGTGAGACTCCAACTCAAAAAAAAAAAAAAAAATTGTAATGCTAGATAACACTACTGCTTGCTTTTTTGGCTATGCCTGACTAGCACACCCCTTACAAGACTGGTAAAACTTTAAATGCTGAACACTTTGCAGGACTTAATAAGGCATGAGAACTAGCCATTCCCACCTGATTAAGTCACCTTGTAAGCTTGGTACTTCACCTAAGGGACAGGTCCAATACTAGGCACACTCTGTGGAGCATAGAGTGAGACCTAATCACTCTCATTTAATTGGCCACGTCTTACAACTAAGACTACTGTTTAGTAATTCGTAGGGATTTTTTTTTTTTGACAATTTTGCCTGTTCATAATTAGGAATAAGTATGAACAGGTCATTTTACATCCACATGGTCTGTTCACTCTAAAAGTTTTTGTACCAGGTCATTTGGTAGGCATCACTGGAAAGTTGTGGAGAAAAAAAGGGGGGGGGGAGGCGTCAAGGAGGGCTGAGAACTCTCAGCTTGGAAGAAGCCATCAGGGTTCCAGGGATTCCTGGCATTGCTGTTTATGGCTTTATTTAGTTGTTAGTTTTAAAATTCTCCTTTGAGGAATAAATTGCAAATGTTCAAAACAAATTCTGGGTTTTCAAGAAAAGTAACCAAGGAAATGTGTAATAATCTGTACCCTCAGACAGCTCAGTGGGACAGATTTTAAATAATTAAAGCAAATTAAAATTACATGATTTTAAACAATAATAAGTGCACTATTAAAATCAAATTTGAACTCACTACAAGTTAACAGATAATGAGATTTGGAAAGGAGCAAAACTATCTGACAATTAAATTCACTTTGTAGACCTAAAGAAAAATGGTCAAAAGTTCTGTATGCAGAAACATTTAAAAAATTTATTTCACGACTTTACAAACAAGATTATATCCTATAGAATATTAAATACCCAACTCCAGAGGTTTAACTCAGGACTATGAATACCAAACTCCCAATCATAGAAAGCTTCTGAAGTTCTTAGAAACTGAGACATTAAAAACAAAAAGGAGAAGGACTCCAAGATGAGCACCAGTCAGAGAAAGTAAACAAACCTATTGGCAGCTGCCACTAATGGCAAACTCCAGTCACCCAAAAGAGACCTGATAAGGATAAACCTCCTAGGGGGATGGTATCAGCTGCTATGAATGTAGTCAATCTGGGCACTTAAAGCACAATTGTTCTTAATGGCCTGAGCCTCCAGGACCTTGTTCAACATCCGGATTAAAAAGTCACTGAAAGAGACTGTGTGGCATCTCCCGAACAGGAGTGGGGGTTGAGGACATCTAGCTCGCTCGGTCACGGTGACTGTTGACTGAAGGGGGCGCACAGCCCAGTCCAGCACTCTGTTTGCCATCACCCCAGAGAATCCTTGGGTCTGTATGAATGTGGCTGGGGTCCACATTAATTTCTTAATTAATACTAAGGCTAAGTTTTTAGCGCTTGTACTCATACTGAACCTCTTCCTCCTGATACCTGCACTCTAGTGGGAGTTAAAGGTGTTCCAAAAGTTAAATGTTTCACCTAACAGTTACTAAAAGGTGAATTCAAATTATGACTGTAAAAGATTATCTATAAAAAGATAAAAAGGAAAGCAAAAAGCAAAGGAAAAGTATAAAAAGGTTGTTGGTGTGCAAATAAGGTTTTCCTAAGAAAAAAAGGAATATGAAAAAAAAATTTTATCTAAGAAGAGATCTTACATGGTAAAATTCTGTCCTATAATAAAGCAAATAGTTATCTGAAAATTTTAAAATAGTGGTAAAGAACAAAAATAAAATTGTATAAGCATGCCAAAAATGGTATGAGGAAAGTTTATGAAAAAATATATATACAAAAAAAATTTTCTTTTTTTTGAGTTGGAGTCTCACTCTGTCGCCCAGACTGGAGTGCAGTGGCCGCTCCCGGCCACCGCAGCCTCGATCTGCTGGGCTCCAGCGATCCTTCCACCTCAGCCTTCCAAGTAGCTGGAACTACAGGCGCACGCTACCACACCCAGCTAATTTTTTGATTTATTGTAGAGATGAGGTCTCGCCTGCCCAGATGGGTCTCGAACCCACAGGTTCAGGCAATCCACTCACCTCAGCCTCCCAAAGGCGTGGGATTAAGGTTGAGTCACTGAGCCTGGCTTACAAAAAATTTTTTATAAACAATCTAGGCATAATAAAGTCTTTTCTGGATGCAATCTCCAAACATTTTCGAATTCCTCTTCAAATTTACTTGAGTGCCTGTTTCAAATTATAGTTTAAAACAATCTGTCAGGGTACCATTATAGTCCAGAAATACATTAAAAACTCCAAAGGCTGGTACTTGTAATAAAACTGCAGAAATTAAAGTTTATCATTTAAGTTAATAACTTCAGGCCTTATAGTTTTTGTACAAAAGGTAATCAGCCACTACCTACAATGTCAAAATGTATGCCTGACTTTATTCTTGTTATTGAACCAGAATCCAGTAATTTCATGCCCACATAACAGTCATGCAAGAATTCCAGTTAGTGCCTGCAAACAATACAATTGCTGAAACAGATCTGGACACCTCAAGTCAGACAGGGAGAGATTTTCTATCTCTGGCTAAGCAGGACTACGCCCATTGTCAGCTCCGAAGAAATTACAGAAAACGAATATTCACCTCTCAGCACCCCATATGATTATGGAATCGAAAAATCTCTAAATAAATAGTTGATGCAGGGTAGCTATCACAGTCTAGACATAAATAAATTTCCTATAAGTAGGTTTTAGAAGGCGTTCAAATGTTTCTACTGCAGGCCGAGTGGCAACCTATCCCACCCCTTGGCAAATCCAAAGAAAACTCCATCAGATGTAGGACTAGGACAGTACAAACTTTCAATTTGTGGTTTAGCATAATAATCACAAGAAATCTTTTGGAGACACAAGTAAACTAAACATAAGTATTTGGTATTGTATCACTCAGGATCCAAATCCCTGAAATGAGATTTGTTAAAACTTTGAAATTGTTTAATGGTAGGCCTTTTCCTATAACTCTGAAGGAAACAGAACCACAAACATAAATGCTCATAAGGAAATGTGTTGTCCGTTTAAAACAAATTTTAATCACAGTTTATAAGCTTACTTCCCTAGAAACTTCCTGGACCATGAAAAACTCAAACATCCCAGGGGAGTAAGTGCTGCTAAAAATTGAAGAAAGGAAGGACCCAACCAACAGCTGTAAGAAAAAAAGAAAAAAGGACCCTAAGGGTGGTAATTGTTCCTATACTAGTACATGCTGTTACCCAGATTGTTAAATTTGTGGTTAACTTCTAGTCTCAACAGCCTCTAGGCTTCCCTAATGGATCTCACCCGTCCAGGAAACTAACTGAAAGCATTTAAATCTGTGCATTCAAAAATTCAAAATAAAAGGTCGAACAGCTAATAATCATAATAACCTACCAAGCATTAGTTTACAGCAATGGCCCATTAAGAAAACAAGCCATGTGTTTATACCAGCCCAACTGCCCAATGTCAAATTCAGAAGTTTTTGAGGAATGCGAGATTCTATAGAATTTGAATACCTAACTTCTCTAGCATGACAAAACCCCTCTATGAAGCCTCAAAGGGGGGTAAACAGAAGCCTCTGCTATGGGAAAAAGGCCCAGAAACAGGACTTTAAATGAATTAAACTGGCCCTCACCAATGCACTTCTAAATATAACTAAGCTTTTCTTTTTATACGTGCATAAACGTGTTGACACTGCAGAAAGGACCTTAACTCAAATGCTTAGGGTCATGGCATAAACCTGTGGCATATTTATCCAAACAGCTAGATTCTGTGGCCCAGGGCTGGCTGCCTTGTTTATGAGCTCTGGCACCCACAGCACTCCTGATAACAAAAGCTATCAGACTAACTATGGAACAGCACCTAACAGTCAGGGTGCCTCATGTGGTGATAAATTTAATGAAAGACAAAGGGCAGTATTGACTAACCAATGCTCGAATAGTCAGATGTAGGAATGCTCTATGAACTCGTGCATTAAACTAATAAATGAAGTGTTCTCTAGCCATCTAGGTTTAACAGACCAGCCCCTCAGGGACTCTAAGGTCGAATACTTCACGAACCAGAGCAGTCTCATACAGGAAGAGGAGCGCTTTGCAGACTGTCTCAAGCCCTGCTCTAAAAGCCTGAGGATACTTTGACCCTGCTTTACCACACACTGGAGGCTGGCTGATTAACTCACTGCGAAGGTTGAAAATTCAGCTTAAGGACTCAGGGGACACTACTGCTGATTAGCCATTGTTTTGTTTTGTCAACCTTTATCTATGCTAAACTGTTTGTTGTTTTAATTGGTGTAAAACTGACTTTATTTGCTATAGAATTAACAGAGTTGTCCCCATTGAACATGTTAGAAAAGGGTCTCACTAGCATTTCCATTCTTTCTTATGATAGGAAGTGTTCTTGTGCTTGTATGTATTTCTGTCTAATTTGGGTGTTTATTGCTTCCGTCACACACCCAGCATGTATGTGTACAGAAACTATCTAGCCAGACATAAGAGTTTTCCATCATTAATCACCCCAGCCAGAAGTTTGTTCTGGTGGCCAACAAGGCCTGTTTGGTATTGGGCATCTGCTTATGCAACTAAATCATCTCAATGTACTAAAGGGCTATTTTGGACATATGAAAAGTTTGCATATGCCCAGCTCCCAGCATTATGGAAAAGCACATGTACCATAGGAATAATCCAGCCAGGACTTTTCCTTCTGCCTAACCCAAGGGGAAATGAACTAGGTATTCCCCTTTATATAAGTCTCAAAACACGAGATGCTCAATCTCTCTACCAAATTCTTACTATAGGAGGAACCCAGGTTTGGAAAAATGATGAATGGCCACCCCAGAGAATTATAAATACTTATGGCCCAGTCACATGGGCACAAGATGGGAGTTGGGGATACCGCATGTCTATATATATATATATATATATATATATATATATGCTAAATTGTATTATTAGGTTACAAGCTGTCTTAGAAATTATAACTAATCAAACAGCCATGGCTTTTGAGCTTGTTGCTCTGCAACAAGCCCAAATGTGTACAGCTATTTATCAAAACCGCTTAGCTTTGAACTACCTGCTAGTGGAAGAAGAAGAAGTATGTGGTAAATTTAATGGCTCTGACTGTTGTTTGCAAATAGATAATAATAGTAAAGTTATAACTGATATAGCCACCAATGTTAGAAAGCTTGTCCATGTCCCAGTACAAAAATGACAAGGCGTAAAAATCAGCAATTGGCCAGGCTCGGTGGCTCAGCCTGCAATCCCGTGACTTTGGGAGGCTGAGGTGAGTGGATTACCTGAGCCCGCGGGTTTGAGACCCGCCTGGACAACTTGGCGAGACCTCAACTCTACAATAAATTAAAATGAGCTGGGCGTGGTAGCGTGTGCCTGTAGTTCCAGCTACTTGGAAGGCTGAAGCGGAAGGATCGCCGGAGCCCAGCAAGTCGAGGCTGCGCTGGCCGGGAGCAGCCACTGCACTCCAGTCTGGGTGACAGAGTGAGACTCCAACTCAAAAAAAAAAAAAGATTATCAGAGATAACTATGCACACCTGTATGGAAACAAGCTCTAAAGCTGAAATGAAATGGAGAACTTTCTGACATCACCCAACATCTCTTGAAGCAAGAAAAAATTGATACATTAAATAGACCACTAATAGCCCAGGAAATTGACTCTGTCATAAAAAAAACTACCTACAAGCCGGGCTCGGTGGCTCAGCCTGTAACCCTGTGCCTTTTGGGAGGCTGAGGTGAGGCGGAAGGATCGCCGGAGCCCAGCAGGTGGAGGCTGCGGTGGCCGGAAGCCGCCACTGCACTCCAGTCTGGGCGACAGAGTGAGACTCCAACTCAAAAAACAAAACAAAACAAAAAAAAACTGCCTACAAAAAAAAAAAAGCCCTGGACTAGACTGCTTTCCAGCAGAATTCTGTGAAACATACAAGGATGAGCTGATACCAATTCTACTGAAAGTATTCCAGGTAATAGAGAAAAACAGAACTCTCCCCAAAGCATTTTATGATGCTAACATCACACTGATACCCAAACTGGGTAAAGATCCAACAAAGAAAGAGAACTACAGGCCAATATCTCTGACAAGCATAGATGCAAAAATCCTCAACAAGACTCTAGCAAAGTTTCAGGGTATAAGATAAACATGCAAAAAACAGTCACATAGTTATACACCAACAACAAACAGGCAGAGAACCAAATAAAAAGCACAATCTCATTCACAAAAGCCAAAAAATAAATGAAATACCTCAGCATCTTCCTAACTAGAGAAGTGAGAGGCCTTTACGAGGAAAACTACAAACACTGCTCAAGGAAATCAAAGCGGACACAAACAAATGGAAAAATATTCCATGCTCATGTATCAACATTGTTTAGATGTTCCTCCTACCCAAAGTAATCAATAGATTAAATGCAATACCCATAAAATTACCAACATAATTCTTCTCTGACCTGGAAATGACAATACTGAAATTCATATGGAAATATAAATGACCTTGAATAGGCAAAACATTCCTCAGCAAAAGAAACAAGGCAGGAGGTATCACACTTCTAGACTTTAAACTTTATTATAAAGCTACAATAATCAAAACAGTCTGGTGTTGGTACAAGAACATATATATAGGGTAGAGATTCCAGAAGAAAACCTCAATTTCTCAACCAACTCATCCTGGACAAAGCCTCCATCAATAACAACTGGGGAGAGGATAAACTATTCATTAAATGGTGCTTGGAAAACTGACTGATCACATGCAGAAAATTGAAACAGGGCCCCTAACTATCTCCATACACAAAAATCATCTCTAAATGGATCAAAGACCTAAATGTAAAACTTCAAACTGTAAGAATTTTAGAAAACGCAGGAGACACCCTTACAGAAATTGGAATAGGTAACCAATTCCTGATTAAAACACAAATGCTCATGTTATAAGAGAGAAGATAGACAAGTGTGACCTCATCAAACTGAAAAGCTTCTGCAAAACAAAAGAAACCATCAGGATAGTGGGCAGACAACCCACAGAATGAGAACAAATATTTGCCAACTGTATATCTGGCAAAGGTCTAATATCCAGGATCAACAAGGAGCTCAAAGGTGCCAAATGAAAAAAAGAAAGCAGTCCTTTAAAAAAGTGAACAAAGAATATGAGTAGACACTTCTCAAAAGAATATATATGAGCAGCCAGCAGATACATAAAAAAAGTTCACCCTCAGTAATCTTGAAGGAAATGCAAATGAAAACCATACTTAGAAACCACCTAACTCCAGTGAGGACGACCACCTGCAATAACTCAAAAAACAACAGATGCTGGAGAGGATGTAGGGAAAAGGAAACACTTCTATACCGCTAGTGGGAGTGTTAAACTAGTAAAACCTCTGTAGAAAACAGTGTGGCGATTTCTAAAAAATCTGAAAATCGACTTTCCACGTGACCCAGCAATCCCTCTTCTGGGAAGATACCTGGAGGGACTGAAATTATTCAAAAAAAAGATACCTGCATATGAATGTTTATTGCAGCATTATTCACAATAGCAAAAATATGGAACTAACCATGCCACCCATCAAAAGTGGACTGGATAAGAAAAATGTGGAACATATACATGATGGAATATTGCATAGCCATAATGAAGGACAGACATATGGACTTCACAGCAACTTGGGTGGATTTAGAGTCTATAATACTCAGTGATCTGTCACAGAAACAAAGAACAGAGTTCCACATGTTCTCACTCATAAGCAGACCCTGATCATTTATCATAATGCTATAAGAAAAGGGGTTGGCAGTAGTGGGAAACTGCCAGGGGAGTGGGGGGGGCACATACAACATCAGTAAGAGTACCTGATTTTTTTTTTTTTTTTTGAGTTGGAGTCTCACGCTGTCGCCCAGACTGGAGTGGCCCCTCCCGGCCACCGCAGCCTCGACTCGCTGGGCTCCGGCGATCCTTCCGCTCAGCCTTCCAAGTAGCTGGAACTACAGGCACGCGCTACCACGTCCGGATAATTTTTGATTCATTGTGGAGATGAGGTCTCGCCAAGTTGCCCAGGCGGGTCTTGAACCCGCGGGCTCAGGCAATCCACTCACCTCAGCCTCCCAAAGGCGCGGGATTACAGGCTGAGCCACTGATCCCGGCAGTACCTGGTCTTAAATCAGGTGAAGTGAGGACAAGGGGAGCCCCAAACTTTACATGTACGATGACCATTTGTATACCTAATCCCAAATTGCACCTCACATCTTTACAATAAAAAAACAAATAAATAAAATATTTTAAAGCCTAAAAATAGAAAATTGTCTTCAATCGTATCGATAATAAATATTCACACTGACCTTTCTATGAATGGAATTATTTGAAAATGCTTATTAAATGCTAATTGTGTCAAGTTCTTTTCTAAGTGGATTTTTAAAACAAACCTATGAATTGTTTCTATAAATACTCTGACAGACAGGGTAATGGATACACAGAAAGGTCAACTGGCGTGAACGAGATCATCCATCTAGTCAAAAGGTAGATGGAATTCAGCCTTGGCAGTCTGGTTTCCAGCCTGATCATCATTATATACTGTCTCTCTTAATGATAATATTTTAATTATATTTTATATTTAAAATATTTTATTCATAAAACATAGTCCATTATAAGGTTAAACTTTATATATAATATGTATATCTATACATCGATATATATTTTAACATAACATATACATATATGTATTTTTAACTACACAGGCTAAATTTATTGAGCACAAACCACGTGTTAGACACAGGAAAAAGAACTCTATATTTATTACCCTGTTAAATCTTGTGACAACCCCTATGGCAATTGTGATTTCCAGGTAATGGATGAGGAAATTGAGCACTCCAGAGGTTGAGACCACAGCTGAGCCTCAAGCCCTGGTCATGTCTGAAGCCAAACTCGCTTTAACTACTAGAGAACTAAAGACAAGTTGCAAGAGGAAATCTTGGGTCCTTGGAAGCAATCAAATGTGGTTTGTGAAGTTAAAATACAGGACTTCCTACAAAATGCAATAGGAAATAAATAAAGGACAAACCACTGGATATAAGAGCAGAGAATTAGAGAAAATGAATGCAGAGGTGTTCGAGGAGATAAACTACTTTTTTTTTCATTGATTCTTTTATTTAACTACATAAATGGAGAGGGGAAAACACCAAGACAAATTGTATGGTAAAGATATAGGAATATAGGTAAAATTCTCAGATACCATAGAATATATTCATTTTGAGTTTCTTATTATAGAATGTCTTTATAACTGACACCAGTCTGACATGTTCACATTTGTTTTAACTAGAAGGTTACCTTCAGTGTGTTAGTGAATAGAAACTGCTTTTTGATTCTTTGAAATTTGTGCCCTGAGGGCTTAAAGCACATTTTCAGAACAAATAGAGATTATTGTCCTCTTGTTACTACTATTTGCTAACTTCCCATGGTTTCACTTAAAGGTTGATTAAGGCAAATTACCCCTAGCATCTTATTCCAGATTCAGTTCATTTGGCAATTAGTGAGACAGGAACCTTAAAATTTATGTAGAGCTGGCAGTGAAGGTTTTCATGGACTATCCAATACAGAACATTATAAAACTACAATATCAGATCTCCTCGTGTCACTCTGTGTGGGCTGTAGGGCATTGTGTAGTGGACTAAAATATTCTGTGTGGTGTAAAGTATAAGCTCGGATTCAGAGCAGTGAGGTACAGGTGTGTTTGCTACTTGTTTTACACTTACTGACAGTTTAATAATGGCAGAGAAATAACACAAATGCTATTTTGCAAGGTTCTTTTTGGGATTAGGACCTTTTGCTGCATGTTTTACAATATTGTATTTTCACAATGACTCTCTAATATAGTTATTGACATTTTTACATTTAAAAAAACTAAGGCTGAGCTGGGCTCGGTGGCTCAGCCTGTAATCCCGCGCCTTTGGGAGGCTGAGGTGAGTGGATTGCCTGAGCCCGCGGGTTCGAGACCCGCCTGGGCAGGCAAGACTTCATCTCTACAATAAAATCAAAAAATTAGCCGGAGTGGTAGCACATGCCTGTAACTCCGGCTACTCGGAAGGCTGAGGTGGAAGGATCGCCGGAGCCCAGCAGGTCGAGGCTGCGGTGGTCGGGAGCCGCCTCACTCCAGTCTGGGTGACAGAGTGAGACTCCAACTCAAAAACAAAACAAAACAAAACAAAACAACAACAACAACAACAAAAACCCAAGGCTAAGGGAGCTTACATAACTTTCCAAATACTACACAACAGATAATTGATGGGGTTGGAGCTTAAATGCTAGTCTTTTTTATTTCAAAATTCAACTGTTGCAGAACGGAGGTTCCTCAGAATAAAATTTTAGCAGAAAACCTGGAGACTCCCGTATGTATGCTCTTTAGCCTTTCAGAGAAATCGTTTCCTATTTAAAGCTAGTTCCATACTTGAACATGATGGATTAAAACCTGCTGGTTTGAGGCCTTTCTTTAGAAATACCATTATCATAACAACTAAAGAAGCATTTTTTGAACCTTGTCTCAGAAAGACTAACCAATAAAAATTACCAGATGTTTCAAGGCTAAATAGCATAGCGGCCAGCAGGTCTACACAACTGAATGTTTTGTACTATATTTTCTGATAATGCTGTTCTGACTTTACAATTTCAGCAACTGTTAGGAGAAAAACTTCTTCTGCTATGCTGGTGTTTTCCCCAGTGAAAAGAAGTCACATTAGCATTACATACTTTCCATTTTATCCTTCCATTCAGTTCGGTCCTGGGGCCTGGGGAAGATTGAAAAAGTAGGTGGTGAATTTAGGATGAGTAATCTGTGCATACATGGTTTGGCACAGTCCTTCCTTCCCCTTGGGAAATCAGTCTGCCTTCAACATTTCACTTTCTCTTATGCTTTTTTAGGGGCTGGCCTCCTGCACAGGGCCAACCCTGCTGCCACTCAGTTATTCATTTCTGGGTTTAAGTACCAGACCCATTTCAATCTTACTTGAAGCCCCGTACCTCAAATTAGGCTTTATTAGCTGTAAAGTAGACATTTTAGCATCTGTGCTATGGGACTTTTTTTCTCTTGGTTCAGAATTTGAAGGAATAATACAGATGGTAGTTATCTTATCCCTCAAAGCCCCTAACATTTGGTGTATTTTCTGAGCAATCTAAGGAATAAGAGGCAGTGGAATATGTGCCCTTAGCATGTGGAAAGGTTTTGTTGTATGTGGCTTTAGGCTTCCCTATGTGGACAGCAAACTGATCTTGGTAGCTTGTTAAGATGACCTGAGACCAGGTATTTCTTTTTCTTGACGCTAATAGTTTTATAAATTTACAGGCACATGTGATATTTAGATACACACATACAATGTATAATTAGCAAATTAAGGTATTTAGACTACCGTCGCCTGGATTTTTATAGTTGTAAGATTTAAGATGTCCATTGATATTAAATCTTGGTGAGTAGAAGAAAGCAGTGACCCTATAAGTGACATAATGTGGACTCCTTCTTATGCGGGACCCAAGAACACCCCAGGAAGACACAGGACTAATGATTATTCCCAGTGGGATATGAGAATTGAAAACTGGGAATATTATAAAGAAAATCTTCTTCTCCAATTTTGATATTATTTTCTTGTTTAAGTTGCCCTGTTTGCAAAACACCTGGTCTTCAATCAATTTCCATAAGAGGGAGAAGGTAATTAATGGTGGAGCAATTGATCTGGATGGTATATTTGGGAAGAATAACTGGGTGTGTTTGGCTTAATGACAACATTCTCTCTATTTTGGAACTCCTCCTGCTCACAGAGAGCAGGTCTCCATTTCTTTCCTGGACAAGATTCCATGTCAGGGAGACCCACCTTAGTCCAGCACTGTATTAACTTGGTAGATATACTCATTCTACTATTCAGTTAGCAAATTCATTCGCCTTATTTCTCAATTTATTCAAACACTCAGAAGGAAAGAAGGGTGCTATTTGTGTGGTCATTACTCCTGTGTCTTAGAAATCACAGAAACAGTGAGGGCAAGGAAGAAGCTTCATTACTCATTTAAATCAGTGTTTTCTAAACTATTTTCCAAGCAGCATCTGTATTTTAGCAAATACCTTTTGAGATTTTTCTCAGAAAAATTGTTCTATAGTCAAATATATTTGAAAAACAACGAGTTAAACAAATAAACAAGGGATTTGTTTTGTCTTGTTTTTCCCATCATAGGATTTTCAAGAGGTTTTGATATGCTAGCATGTATTGTGAATCTCTGAAAAAAATAATAAAATAAATGGAGTTTTAAAAATTTGTTTTTTCATAAATCACTTTTTTTTTGTTTTTACAGGGATCATTTTTGTTCCTTTAGAGTTTTTTTTTTTTTTAAACTATGGGTGTACAATTAGTTGGAACCTTGACTACACATTTTTATTTATATTTTAATGACCTTGAAAAAAAATCACCTTCATGACCTTGAAAAAAAATCATACCAACATTCAACCCAATATTACAAAGAGTTTTTTTAAATTCATAGGTATACAGAATAACTATAATAACTAGCGAAGACTATGTTGTATGAAGATATAGAGCTATATTTTCTGCATTAATGAAAACACACAAAAAAGATTTTTAAAAACTGCATATTAAATTTGTAAAATATGATGAAGACTTGGTTAATAAACTACCCAGTACATTTAATCTCACACGTCACAAAACTCCAAATGAGAAAATGCACACTACATTTAACCTCATGGGCTAAAACACTCCAAATGAGTTTCTGTGCATTGGCAATGACATGGGGAAAAAATGTTTTGCTATATATTTGATAACTGTGGGAGGTTATTTCTTGTTTCATAATGAGTGTACTTGATGTAGGTTTTTTTTTTTTATGTCTTTGCATTTAGGTTTTCTAAAAAATAAAAGTCAACTCAAAAATTTAGAAAAAGCAGCCGGGCCCCGTGGCTCAGCCTGTAATCCCGCGCCTTTGGGAGGCTGAGGTGAGTGGATTGCCTGAGTCCTCAGGTTCGAGACCCGCCTGGGCAACTTGGCGAGACCTCATCTCTACAATAAATCAAAAACTAACCAGGCGTGGTAGCGTGCACCTGTAGTTCCAGCTACTTGGAAGGCTGAGGTGGAAGGATCGCCGGAGCCCTGCAGGTCGAGGCTGTGGTGGCCGGGAGCGGCCACTGCACTCCAGTCTGGGCGACAGAGTGAGACTCCGACTCAAAAAAAAAAAAAAAAAAAAAAAAATTTTAGAAAAAGCAAACTTTGGGTAAACCTAAAAAAAGGAAGAATTAAAAAAGTGTATAATAATAGAAATAAATATAGCAGAAAAGAATCATCAAACAGACAAGATAATCAAATCCAAAAGCCAATTGTTTAAAAGACTAATAAAATAAATTGACTTCAGTATTAATCAAGAGAAAAGAGAAGTACAAACAACTAACATAAAGAATAAAAATGAAAATAAAAAAGAATGTAAAATAAAACTAAAAATTATAAACAAACAAAATAACCAACTTTGTGTCATTAAAATTACAAGTTTAGATGAAAAAATTAATATTCTTGAAAGAATAACCTAGAAATACTTCTTTTTAAGTATGTAATAAATTGAATGCATGTGGTGGCTCACGCTTATAATCTAGCACTTTAGGAGGCTGAGGAAGGAGGATTGCTTGAGCCCAGGTGTTCGAGACCAGCCTAGGCAGCATAATGAGACCTCATCTTTACAAAAAAAATAAATAAATAACCAGGTGTGGTGACACAAGTCGGTAGTTCCACTACTTGGGAGGCTGAGGCAGAAGGCTCACCTGAGCCCAGGAAATTGAGTCTATGGTAGGCTATGAGTGTGCCACCGCACTACACCCTGGGCTGCAAGAGTCAGATCCCAATAAATATAAAATAAATATACAGTAAGTTATTGCTGACTATAGTTACCTTGTTGTGCTATCAGATATTTGAACTTACTCATTCTAACTACATAAGAATACTTAAAAATTAAAAAAATAGGCTGGTGCGGTGGCTCAGCCTATAATCCCAGCATTTTGGGAGGCTGAGGCAAGAGAATTGCCTGAGCCTGGGGATTTGAGACCAGCCTGGGCAAAAATAAAAAAATAAGCCAGGTGTAGTAGCACGTGCCTGTAGTCCCAGCCACTTGGAAGACTGAGGCAGAAGGATCACCTAAGCCTAGCTAATTGAGGCTGAGGTGGCTGTGAGCGTGTCACTGCACTCCTGCCTGGGCGACAGAGTAAGACTCCAATTAAAAAAAAAAAAATTTTTAAATGGACAAAGATATTTCTGAATTGTTAAAAATTTCCCCACTCCAAATTCCAAACACAGTTACTTTTATAGGTAAGTTCCCATCAAGAAAGATATGAGCTCTAAGTTTTCCAAGCTCTCTTGATAATAAAGTAGATGATTTACAAACTTATTACTGAGTACAATATAACTTTGAAACAAGAAAGAGACAATATTGTAAAAGGAAAATTACAGACAACTGTCATCTGGATATAATACAGAATCCTATAAACACATTTTAAAAAATTTAGGAATATATCAAAAAATTTTTAAAAGCTAAACTTATTTGTAAACAATAGAAAAGTCCATCAATTCTTAAGAAAAATAATCAAATGATAAATTCTATTGCAGCAATTACATAGTTAAAGGCAGATAGTTGATAATAATTAAATCTCATTTGTGAATAAAAAATGAAGTGCAGCCGGGCTCGGTGGCTCAGCCTGTAATCCCGCGCCTTTGGGAGGCTGAGGTGAGCGGATTGCCTGAGCCCGCGGGTTCGAGACCCGCCTGGGCAGCGAGACCTCATCTCTACAATAAATAAAAAAATCAGCCGGGCGTGGTAGCGAATGCCTGTAATTCCGGCTACTCAGAAGGCTGAGGCGGAAGGATCGCCGGAGCCCAGCAAGCGAGGCTGCGGTGGCCGGGAGTGGCCACTGCACTCCAGTCTGGGTGACCAAGTGAGACTCCAACTCAAAAAAAAGAAGAGCAGAACTTTTGATAAACTAGAAGTAAGGCTTAGCATGTTTAACTTGCCAAAGTAAATTTCTATTCTCTGTTCTTGTCCTTTCTTTGTGTCTGTTTTTATCTCTATAGCTCACGCAACATCATGCTTAAAGAGGAAATTTTTTAAAAAATCATTTAATTTTGTAACATGGCAGAAATTCATTATAATAACTTTTATCAGCTTTGTGCTGGAGGTGGTCAGTGAAATAAATCAAGAAAAACAAATGAAATATATGACTTAAGAATAAAAAAACTAGGTAAATAATTGAAGACAATATACTGGCACACTTTACTACCTAATATAGAAATTTAAAAAATTCGATGGATAAAAGATCCAAACTTAAAAATCAATTGTTTCTTAAATTGGGAATAAATTATTAGAGTATCAAGTTTTCTAAAGGACAAAATTCATCATAGGACAAATATATTATCTAGTAATATTTTTTTGCCAAACTGTGTAAATTTGTGGGTAGTAAAAATCTAATTTTATTTATTTGTCTATAATTAACCAACATTCTTGTACCTTTAATTGGAGTCATCCATTTCTCAACTGCATTATAATCTTCCCTTCCATATATCCCAGTGAAACTATTGCAAGTCCTAAAAACAATAAATAAATAAAGTTTTTTGTTTCTTTAATAAAAACTAAATAGAAATACAATATATCTAAAATTAGGTTGTTTTGGTGATAGAAAATGGCTGTTTTCTTGCAAAATAATGTGTAAGTGCAATGTAATTATAGTAAAAACACAAAAAGATTTTAAAAAGATGTTTAAAACACTAAATGTATGTGGAAGAGAAATGGTTATGAATGATCAAAGTAATATTGAAAACAGACAATGATTAGCAATGTACGTTGCCAGGTGTCAAGACTTTCCATAAGCTATATCCATTTTATCTGTATTACAATTGCACATTGACTAACAATAAAACAATAGAATAGTAATTTGATATATAAAATAGGTAACATTGCTTGACAATAATTGATATTTTGAAAAATATATAAATGCAGTTTATTGTTCATATGGAAAACTAACAAATTAAATGCATAATCCATAAATTGAATGCTGTAAAGAATTAGACACTTAAATGGAAAGTTATAAGCTTTTCAGAGAAAAATGTTAAAAATATTTGATGATGGCACTATATTATGGAAAGATATCTTATATAAGATGCTTAGAATACTAGCTATACAAAGTATATTGATAATCTTGTTTACCTTAAATTTCAAAATTACTGCAGGGCAGAGACAGTGTAAAAAAAAAAAGTAGCCATATATTAAAAGAAGACCTGTGAATTTAAATCCATAATATAAAAAGCACAAATGAATAGACTAATAATTCACTTTAAAAATGGGCTAAAGGTATAAACACACAGTTTATGAAAGAGAACATCTTAATATCTAATAAATACAGAGAAAGACTTTCTGTCTTATCAGCAAGAAATACATCAAAATACATTAAAATAACATTTATGTACTAAAACAACAAAACACAGTTAAAAAATGGGCAAAGGACTTGAACAGCTATATTGCCAAAGAAGATATACAGATGACCAATAAGCACATGGAGATATTTTCAGCATTACTAATTATTAGGGAAATGCAGATCAAAACCATAATCAGATACCATTTTGAACCCACTAGGATGGTTATTTAAAAAAAAAAACAAGCCGGGCTCGGTGGCTCAGCCTGTAATCCCGCGCCTTTGGGAGGCTGAGGTGAGTGGATTGCCTGAGCCCGCGGATTCGAGACCCGCCTGGGCAGCGAGACCTCATCTCTACAATAAATCAAAAAATCAGCTGGGCATGGTAGCGCATGCCTGTAATTCCGGCTACTCGGAAGGCTGAGGCGGAAGGATCGCCGGAGCCCAGCAAGCGAGGCTGCGGTGGCCGGGAGTGGCCACTGCACTCCAGTCTGGGTGACCAAGTGAGACTCCAACTCAAAAAAAAAAAAAAAAAACCAACAAAATATCAAGGAGTGGCAAAGATTTACAGAAATTGGAACCCTTGAGTGTTGTTGATGGGAATGTAAAATGATACAGTTACTATGGGAAAAGTATGGCAGTTTCCAAAATAATTAAATATAGAATTGCTATATGATCCAGCAATTCCACTTCTGTGTACATATTCAAAAATGTAGTCAGAGACTCAAACAGGTATTTGTATTCCACTGTCCATAGTGCATCAGAAACAACTTGAAAGCCCATTGGCTAATGAATGAATACACAAAATGTGGTATAAACATGCAGTATAATGTACAGTTGACCCTAGAGCAACACAGGTTGTATGGGCACTAATACCTCACATAATTGATTTGAAAATCATAAGGAGGAGAAGAAATTGGAGGGGTTGGTTTTACTGTCTCCCCCATGGCAGAGGTGGAAGAAAACCAACATATAAGTGGACCAGTGCAGTCAAAACCTGTGTTGTTCAAAGATCAACCACATATATTCAGTCGTAAAAGGAAATGAAGTTCTGACATATGCTACAATGTGAATAAACTTTGAAAACATTATGCTAAGTAAAATAAGGCCAAACATAAAAGGACAAATGTTGTATGATTACACTTATCTGAGGTAGTTTAGAGTAGTCAAATTTATAGAGGCAGAGAGTAAAATGATGGTTGCCAACAGCTAGAGGGAGGGGGAAATGGAGAAATACCTTCTGATGGTTATATATTTTTACTTCCAGAAGATGCAAAGTTCTGACTATGGATGGTGGCGATAGTTGTACAACACTGTGAATGTACTTAATGCCACTGAACTGTTCCTATGAATGGGTTAAAATGATTAAATTTTATGATATAACACTTCCTGTCATTCAAAATAGCAGAAAATAGTCTTCTATTTTCAATTATTGGGAGATATCATGAACTAACAGGGAGTAATCTATTTTGAATGTGTATAAATTGATATAGCCATTTTGGAGAGGGACTTTGCAGGTCTTAGTAAAGTTGAAGACCGGCATACCCAATATCAAGAAATTTCTTTTTTTGCTTGCTATCAAAGAGTTAGTCTGTGCTGTGATTTGAATGTTTGCTTCCTTTGAAACTCATGTTGAAATTTAATACCTAATGTGGTAGTTCTGAGAGGTGGGAACTTTAGGAGGGGATTAGATCATGAGGTCTCTGTCAACATGAATGGATTAATTAATTCATGGATTAATGGGATAGAAGATGAATGGGTCATGGGGGTAGGGGACTGGTGGCTTTATAATAAGAGGAAGAGCACTCAGGCCCCTTGTCATGTGTTGCCTTGTCCTGCTTCAGGGTTCTGCAGAGTCCCCACCAGCAAGAAGGCTTTCATCAAATGAAATACCTCCACTTTGAACTTTTCAACCACCGTAACTATAGACATAAATTCCTTTTATTTATAAATTACCTAGTTTCGTATATTGTTGTAAGCAACAGAAAAGAGACTAAAACAGTCTGGAATGTGCTGAAGATACACACTAGCTTATGTGCCAAGATGTTCATTGCAAGTCAAGATTTGACCAACATCTTTACACTGAGGCATCATTGCTGTGGAAACAGAAATTGCTAAATAGTTCCCTGTAGCTGGGCCTAAGGTTGAAGGAGCTCTCTTTGGAAAGGAATAAAAGCCAGGAAGCTTCCCAGGTAGCGCAGCACGGTGTCAGTTTCATCTTCAGGAACCCACCAGAGGGCAACAAGCTCCCTTTACTTCTGGCATAAAAACCTCTGCAGATTCGCTTCTAATTTGACTTTCTGTAATTGAGGCCCTTCCCTGAGATCAACAAACACTCTTTTGTAAGCTGCTCCTGTGTGCTCAACATTGCTGACCTCTTGAAAATACTGATTCCTTCTTCCTTTCATTTTCTCTCTCTTTTAAGACAGAAGATGAATATCAGTATTCTGACTGATGCTGTTTCTCAATTTTTGTCCCAATTTAACATAGCACATTGCTTATTTCCTACACATTTGCACACTGTTTTCTGTTTCAGAGAAGTTCTGGCACATTCTGCCGAGCAAGCCTTTGTTCCTTGGGATTGGTTTTGCTCTAGTTAGATACAGATGCCATCTTGCCCTGATGGGATGGACAGTCCTGGCGTGTGCTTCCAGTCATGGCTCTCATGCTCAACTACAAAGCCCTCTTGCTGGGCGTTTTCCCTCAAACTATGTATTCCAGCCATACAGCCACATGTTTTCGCTAGTCGTCACAGATATGCTGTGTTTCCAATGTTTGCTGTTGAAATTGCATGTTCTAATTCCAAGTGTCTCCTAGTCTCTTTTCATAAATCCCCAGCTATAATAAACACAGCTTGCACCATGAAAAACAAAAGGAAGATATGTAAATAGGTTGGGATTTTTTCATACAATGGTATGTTACACTGAGTTAATTTTTGAAAAAAAATCTAGCAATATAATGAGTACAAAAGTTACAACAAGATGTAGAGTGAATGGATTTTGTATTCAACAATAAATGATATTGCTTATAGATAATTCTACAGTTTGAATATAGTTTGTCTTCACAAAAACTCAATTGGGGCTTAGTCCTCAATGTAACAATGTTGGGAAATGATGCTTTTAAGAGCTGATTAGGCCGTTAAGATACATTAATACCTTTCTTGCAATGCTGGATTAGTCCTCTGAAGACTGGATTAATTCTCTAGGGAGCAAGTTGTTGCAACTCCAAGCTGCCTCCTGTGTTTGGTCTCTTTGTAAATGTCCACTTTCCCCTTTCATTCTGCTGCTCTGTCATATTATGATGTAGTGTAAAGCCCTCACCTGGGGCTGAGCAGACACGGCTTCCTTGTTTTTCACTTTCAAGCCACCAGTATATGAGTCCAATAATGTGATTTGCTTTGTAACTTAGTCTCAGATAACCATATAGCTATACATCAACTTCAGAATGATGATTATATCTAAAGAAGGATTGCATAGGATGGAGGTGAAACTTTGAGTGACTATGTAAATTTTAAATATTTTAAAAGAGATTTGATTTATTTTAAAAAGATATGCTTTAAAGACGTCTGTACTTTCTTATGGCACCATGAGTGATTATATCTATGTTGTATAGTGTATTTAGAATAACTCTCTGAAATGCATCACTTCATCATATGTGAAGAAAAGCATATAGTGTTTAACTTTATACAGTCACTGTTGGGATGACAACTGTGGTGTAAGTTTTTCTAGAAGTTTAAACTGATCAAACCGAGCAGTATCCTCAAGACTTTTTCTAGCCAGAATTAGACAAGGTGACATTTGTAATTGTGAAACAAAACATGTCTAACTAGCCTAACTTGAAATCAATTTATTGATTATGGTGTCCCTGGGATAATATTCAAATCAATATGGACAATAAAGTTTGATTTTGAAATAGCCCTTCTTTCCTATTTCTTGTGTTAGGTCAAAATCTCAGTGGGACATCCAAAAATGTTTGGTTAAAAATATCCCAGCGGGGCTTCCAAAATGTTAGGTCAGACCGCAGAGGATGTGTCTGGTGTACCATCCGGTACAGCATGAAAGATGCAAAGATTTGCACAGAAGTTAGGTTAAAAAATATAGTTTGCTTAGACAGTAAATGAGAGAGAGAGAGAGAGAGAGAGAGAGAGAGAGAGAGAGAGAGAGAGAGAGAGAGAGACTGATTCATCTCCCAAGGTAAGGGAGGGGGAAATATGGTGACCATAGCTTAGGAAATATGGTGACCATAGCTCAAGGAGCCACTTGAACACACCAGTGTTTAACAAAGCAATGGTGACAGCTGTTTGAAGTTGTATGCCTTTGATGGGGGGCAGGTTGTTAAGGTGATTGAACGGTGGTGCGCTCCACATCATCATGGAAGGGCAGGTAAGAGCAGGTGACAGATGGCAGGCATATGGGTGGGTTAGTTACATGACTGCTGCCATGGTGTTGGGGTCTATGTCATGACGGTCTGATTCGGTTAACTCGTTTATGAAACAGGCTGTGGAGGGAGTTGTAAAATAATTACCAATAGCTACCTCTGAAAAACAGATTCTGTCCTTGGGTGGTAAATTAAAGTGAATTGCTAGAAAACCATAACAAAGATATACATTGTGAAAATGGCTGCTCGTTGGGTATATTGACCCATGTTGTGTCCTTTCATCTAGGTTCCTTAATGCAGTGTTTTAAATATTTCACAAATAATATGCAGTTTTAAATATTAACCCTGAGTATAGATGCCTGTGCGCATTGGTGGACTACTTCAGTCTGTGTTTCCTGAATGTGTTTCATAATGAGGAAAGTATATATTTCCTATGAGTCATAATTCAGTTACATTTTCACATCAACTACATTGAAGCTTATTTCCATTTTGCAGTTAAGGGATGAATCTTTTTTTTTTTTTTGAGTTGGAGTCTCACTCGGTCGCTCAGACTGGAGTGCAGTGGCCGCTTCCGGCCACCGCAGCCTCGACCTGCTGGGCTCCGGCGATCCTTCCGCCTCAGCCTTCCGAGTAGCCGGAATTAACAGGCGCGCGCTACCATGCCCGGCTGATTTTTTGATTTACTGTAGAGATGAGGTCTTGCTGCCCAGGCGGGTCTCGAACCCGCGGGCTCTGGCAATCCCCTCACCTCAGCCTCCCAAAGGCGCGGGATTACAGGCTGAGCCACCGAGCCCGGCAAGGGATGAATCTTATAAAGCCTAAGTAACTTTCTAAAATGTACATAAGCAGATTTTTAAAAAAAGTCTCATGAAATGTAGGAAGGAGTTAAACCCCCATTTGTCTGACTCTAAATTCTAGGATGATTTCACTATATCTTACTAAAACTAAAACATACTGCTGTTAGGTTATAGTGTCTTAAGATGGGTATAGAGCTTTTTTTAAAATGAGAAACAATTGATGAATAACTTATGCTGAAGAGTGGCCATAGTTTCCTGCTGTTTTATCTCCTGTATATTGTTTTATTTTTTAACATAATCTTATATTGCAATTTTTTATTATCAACATAATTTTTGATTGAAAAATCATAATTGTGTGTATATAATATGGGTACAGTGTGATATTTTGATGTATGTATTCAATGTGATATGATTAAACCAAGGTACTTAGCATGTTCATCACCTTGCTTATCTGTTATTTTTGTGGCGAAATTTGAAATTTACTGTCTTATTTTAAAATATACTATACATTATTACCGACTATAGTCACCCTGATATGCAATACTTCTACTCTCTACTTCTGTGAGTTCATTTTTGGATTCCACGCAAAAGTGAGATCTTGTGTCATTTGTCTTTCTGTGCCTGGCTTATTTGATTCAGCTTAATGTCCTCCACATTTATCTAGTGTTGATGACATAATCCTACATATAGAAAATATTAAAGACTTCACCAGAAATGGAAAAAACTGATAATCCATTTCAGTCAAATTGCAGGATACAGAAGTAACCTACAAAAATCATTAGCATTTGTATATGCTAATAGCAAACTATCCAAAAAGGAAATTAAGAAAACAATCACAGTTACAATAACAAAAACAACAATAAAATACTTAGGAGTAAATTTAACCAAGGTGGTGGTAAAAGGCCTGTATACTGAAAGTTATAAAACATCAATGAAAGAAATTACCAAAATAAATAAATACAAAGGTATCTTATGTTCATGAATTTGAAGAATTAATGTGAAAATTTTCATACTACCCAAATGATCTACAGATTCCATTCAATCCCTGTAAAAATTCCAGTGTAATTTTTCACAGAAAAAAATCCTAAAATTTGTGTGGAACCACAAAAGACCCTGAAAAGTCAAAAAAAAAAGAATCTTGAGCAAAAAAGAACAAACCTGACGATACCACATTCCAAGTTAGAAACATATGATAAAATGATTGCAATCAAAACACCAAGGTACTAGCATAAAAACAGATACATTGACTAGTGTAAAACAATGGAAAGTCCAGAAATAAACCACACATTTAGTTAACTGCCTTGTGACAAAGTTACCAAAAACACACAATGGGGGAAGCAAAGGAAACGATTAGCAAAGTGAAGAGACGGCTCACAAAATAAGATAAAATGTTTGCAAACTATTTATCCTTTAAGGAGTTACTATCAAACATGTATAAGGAACTCAAACAACTCAATATCAGGAAAATAAATAATCCAATTTAAAAATGGGCAAAAAACCTAAACAAACATTTCTCAAAAGAAGACATGCAAAACTAACAGATACATGAAAAAATGCTCAGTATTACTAATCATTAAAAAAATGCAAAAGTAAAAACCACAGTAAGATATCATGTAACACATATTAGAATGATTTTCATAAAAAAAAACCTGAATATAAGTATTGCCAAGAATGAGAAGAAAAGGGAACCCTTGTACAGGATTGTGGCAGATCAATTGCTATAGCCATTATAAAAAATGGTATAGTGATTCCTCAAAAAACTCAAAATAGAGCTGAAGTATTATCCAGCAATCCCACTGCTGGGTTTATATGCAAAGAAAGTGAAATCAGCATGCTGAAGAGATACCTTTGCGGCAGTATTCAAAGGATCCAAGATAAGCAGCATGAAGTATCATCAACAGATAGATGGATAAAGAAAATTTGGTATATATACACAATGGAATATTATAGAGTCCTAAAATAGAAGGAAATCCTGCTAACTGATTTGATTCATCAAATTCTGGGACAGAGATTGCTCTGGCAATACAATCTGTGATGGACTGCCTGGGCTAAAACACATAACAGTGACTCTGTAGACTAACACGTCAAAATATTTCTTCTTTAATGCAGTCTCACCATTGGTTGCTCTCTCTGTGTCTCTATCTCTAGCTTTCACTTCTGATCTTTTTCTCATACATAATCTACAGCATAAGTTTTCCCTGATGATACATTTTGAGGGAATTTATATTTTTGTAGTTGGTTTTTCAGAAAACATATACCTTCTAAAATTCAAATATCTTCAGAGAAACTTTAAACACTGCAAAACTTTTCAAGATTATAGAGTTCAGTGTAGGTTTCAATGTTCTTTTCTAAAAGTTAATCTTCACATTTAAAATAAAATTTGATTTCTACTTGTGTCTTCAGACTCATCTTCAAAGTGTATTTTTTTCCAACATGATTGAAGATCCTTTAGAATTAGAATTACAGAGAAAATAGGAAAATATATTCCAGTTTCTTTTTGGTCTTGATTATTTTAAATGATCTGAGAACCACTTGATATTGAATCTCCAACATACAAAGTTGGAGAGAAAATTTGCGTATGAAGTTTTACTAGTAGTATAAAGTTTTATGAAATAATGCCAAGCTCACAGTTTAAAATAGAAGTTAAATTAATCAAACCGACGATGAATCTGGAGGTGTGCTATAATAAATTGGGAGGGTAGATTGCCTGAGCCTGTGGGTTTGCGACCAGCCTGGGCAACTTGGCGAGACGTCGCCTCTACAATCAATCAAAAATTGGCTGTGCATGGTAGTGCGTGCCTGTAGTTCCAGCTACTTGCAAGGCTGAGGTGGAAGGATCGCCGGAGTCCAGCAGGTTGAGGTTGCAGTGGCCGTGAGCGTGCCACTGCACTCCAACCTGGGCAACAGAGTGAGACTCCAACTTCAAAAAAAAAAAAAAAAAAAAAGAAAAAGTCATGTATTCCCCCCTGTTACCCTTGTTACTGGTTTTTTGTTTGCTTTTTTTTAAAGAAGAAAGAGTAACATTTTTAAGAAGCTCTTGATGAATTGTGTTTTCTTTTTTAATTCTTTCTTTTCAGCTAAAATCACTGTTGTCATAAAAATAAGTAAAAAGAAAATGAGATGGAATAAAGTATATACTTTTTGATTTTTTTTCTGAGGTAAATTGGGATATTTCAAGTATACCATTATATTCAATGGAAATAATGGGAATCTCTTATTGAGGACTTCATTTATGACTAAATTTTTCATATGATCTCAATTAATCTTCACAGTGAAACAATGAGTTCAGTATTACTGCCGTCAGCATTTTCCAGGAATGTAAAGAAGTTGTTACTTGCCTAAGGGCAGGCACCTAACAAATGTGTAGTCATGATATAGAGTCAGTCATCTTGAACTACAGAGTCTGTGCTTGGAATTATGCTATCATCCTTATACATAATTATAAATGTAGTATATATAATTATAACTGTGACAGTTTCTGAAAGCCATTTTCAAGGCTGGATTATGATTTTGCACATATTTTGGGCAGGGTTTTTGTAGGACTTGTGAAATAATAGACAACATACCAATCAAATAGAAGCAACAGAGCCTTGATAGGTGCATAGTATTCAGGTTAGAATGTAACTAGGGAGGTACATGATCATTTGTTGTTTTGATATAAGCATCAAAATAATAAAATATTATGATTTGAGTAACTTCTAAATGAGCAATATAAGGAAACAATATAACTGAAATTATTATTAAATCAACACCATTGTTTTTTGTAGATGTAAGGAACTGGTAATAAAAATTATATTACAGTAAGCGTTCTTCTAAGAAGCATGCAGTTTTTTAAATACTTAATTTTATGGAATGCATATTATCTTTTTATTTTATTAGTTTTATCAAAACCATTCCAAAATCTGATGTTTTCACCGAATCCTCCTGGATTTTCCAAAACAACTTATTTTTAAAGTGGAAGAAAGATATAAATAATTTGATATTTCTCCTGGCATGCCAGTTGTGAGTTTGCTTTCTTCTCAAATATTATAGGCATGAGTAAAACAGTGTGGATGTAAATTATTCAGGCATTTAAAGGGTTAGCCTTTTGAATTGTATAGTCCAACAGTCTTTCTCATTAATACAGTTACTATGGAAAGGAAAGTAATTTACATTCCAAACCAAAGGGAAATATAGGTTATAGACCTGTTTGAATAAAATAAAAGACTGGAATGAGAAAAAAAACAATTTTACCTTCAAGTTTCTAAATTATTCTTTACATTGTGGAGGTTGAGGCACTCAGTCCTAGTTAGGAGGAGGAAGAAGCAGGTTGGCATCCATGTTGAGATCCTTGCGTGCCTAGGAGTAGAATAGGCCACCAGAATGTACATGAACTGGAAGCAGGCATAGAGTGAGAAGCTGGACAGAAGTGAATAAAAGGATTGGTTTTGCAGTACTATTCTGACTTTTTAAAGTGGTGGGCTATTCTGACTTTTTAAAAAGCTATTCTGGTGGGCTATTCTGACTTTTTAAAAAGCACATAGGCAAGTACTCTGGTAAGTGCAGAGATGAATGATCTTTAAGTAACCAAATAAAATTAAGTTAAAAAAAGGCAATTAAACTATCAAAATGAGATTCCAGGCTTCTAAAATTGGACATATTTTTAAAAATATACTCAGCAAATAATTGGATTCACCCATCTGTGCATTCATGCATATATTTGTCCATTTAATAAAAACTCTTTGTGAGATGTTAGATGCTAGGGATTCTCCATGAATAAAGGAGAATAAGGCATGCCTCTTGACTTGCTGTCTGTTGTGAAATTTTTGTACAGGCTTTGTGAAAAAGATAGAATAAATATGTGTAGTACATGGTTATAATTGAGATATATGTTATAAATGTCAAAAACAGGAACCTATGAAAAATAATTAATAGTAAAATTGAATCTACACTGAGATTTGGAAGGTCAGTCAAGTGTCTCTTAATCTGAAAGAGAAAGAGACGGCCAGATGATGAGACACAGAAGAGAAAAATTTCACCCATGCAAAGGCTTTCATTATTTGAAGAAGAGAGAGAAGATCACTGTGATGGTATCAAGCAACAAGAGATACAGGAAATGATTTGGAAAGGCTAAGCAGTGGTCGCATTAACCAGGAAATTTTAGGGCATTTTAGAATTAATGAACTTTGTTAGTAAAAAAAAACAACAAAAAACACCCTAATACAAAGATAGACACTAGTATACATATACTACATATAGAAAAACAACATTTCAGAAAAATAAGTCTTTTAAAACACTCAACTCTCATAAATATTCTAGCTACATTAATGAATATCTGGATAAGAAAAACAAATTCTGCAAAATTTTAGGTAGAAAAAAACCAAGTCCCTTTCACTTAGATGTGGGGACACCTAACCTCATCTTAGACTTCTACCCAGCAACATTCAATGTTAGAAGTCAGAGTAGTAATAGGCACATATTTTCAAAATTATAAAATATATTAGCAAGGAATATCAATTAGCCTCAAAGTAATTCAAGAATAAAAACAAAATTGGTTCAGAAAGTGCATTCAATTAAGTACCACACTGAAAGACATTTGGGTTGTTTCCAATCTGTTTCTATTACTAATCATGTTACCAACATAATTTTGCAGTCCACAAGTAAATCTGTAGAACAAAGCTTTCGGGGTGGTATTGATTTCAGCGTGTTTTAATTTTTAAATTTAACCTCTACATTTTAAGCTTCATATAAGTTGAAGCATTATAGTGAGTTTCATTAAGTCAATAATTTTGTAACCTAGATTTCAAATTTGTCATATGTATATATGACAAATGATCTCTGATCCAAAAATCTGAAACTCAAAATACTTCAAAATCTGAAGCTTTTTGAGTGCTGAATTATGCCACAATTGAAAAATTTCACACCTAACCTCATGTGACAGGTCACAGTCAAAATGCAGGTGCACAACCCAGTTATTCAATGTCCTCAGGGAATAAAAGACCCTCCTGGCCCCACTCCGTTATGATGTATCTTTCCTGCACATGCCCAGATTCCCCCATGTAAACATGCTCACAAAAGATAAAATGACACTGTGCAGGCTGACTATGCCAAGGCAGTTTCCCCACAATGCCCCACATAGAACGAAAGCCTATGTGCATTACTCACTGAATTTATTTTCTGTTATTTTCTGTGGTGTAAAGATATTATTGAAATGCCAAAAAGACCTGCAGATACCCCCATGGATAACAATGGTCATAAATGAGGACACGCCGGGCTCGGTGGCTCATCCTGTAATCCCCGCCTTTGGGAGGCTGAGGTGAGTGGATTGCCTGAGCCCGCAGGTTCGAGACCCGCCCGGGCAGCGAGACCTCATCTCTACAATAAATCAAAAAATCAGCCGGGCATGGTAGCGCACGCCTGTAATTCCGGCTCCTTGGAAGGCTGAGGCGGAAGGATCGCCGGAGCCCAGCAGGTCGAGGCTGCGGTGGCTGGGAGAGGCCACTGCACTCCAGTCTGGGCGACAGAGTGAGACTCCCACTCAAAACAAACAAACAAACAAATAAATAAATAAGAACACATTTATGTTTATCTATTACACAGAAAGCCATGCTGTTGAAGAAACTGCACAGCAGGGTAGGTGTAAAACACCTTACAGAAAGTTATGGTGTTGGAATGATCACCATATATGAACCAAAGAAACAGAATGATAGACTATTGAAGTTCTGTGCTGAACATGAACAGAAGTTAAAAAAAAAAAATCGAAGACACTGCATACCATTGAACAATCGTGAAGGAACCAAAATAGTTCTGAATCAAAATGACCTTGAAAATAGTCACCATGTAGAGAACATTGTTAATGCTGCAGGACAATTGTCTGTAGACAACCTGGTGAAGGTATGTGGTGGCTTTATTGAGGGACTAGAACAGTGTGTATATACAACTGTACAAGAAATCATGTCAGTTTAAAAAATCAAAGAGAGAATTTTAAGACAACAAATGTTGTTAATGAGGCATGACTCTGGAGGAAATATTTTAAAAAGCATCCTGTAGAATGCATCCTCATTCGTAGAGAATCTACTTCCTGATCCCTTAACTGATATTTCTTCTCTCCTAAAGAAATAAAATACTGTCTATAGTACCTTTTATTCAAAACACAGAACCATAAGTGGAGACTAAAATCTGGCTGTTGTTTGTTGTTAAGTATATTGAGTACCTACTGAAAGAGGGATATAAAACTAAGTGCAAGCTGGGCTCGGTGGCTCAGCCTGTAATCCCACGCCTTTGGGAGGCTGAGGTGAGTGGATTGCCTGAGCCCGCGGGTTCGAGACCCGCCTGGGCAGCGAGACCTCATCTCTACAATAAATCAAAAAATTAGCCGGGTGTGGTAGCACGCGCCTATAATTCCAGCTACTTGGAAGGCTGAGGCGGAAGGATCTCCGGAGCCCAGCAGGTCGAGGCTGCGGTGGCCGGGAGTGGCCACTGCACTCCAGTCTGGGCGACAGAGTGAGACTCCAACTCAAAAAAAAACAAAAGCAAAAACAAAAACAAAAACAAACAAACAAAAAAACTAAATGCAGGTATTCTGGAGTCGCTACTTGCTGTTTTGTTACTCTGAACACATTATGGTAGTTATTTTACCATTAATTACTCATATGTGAATAAGTATAAAAACATGATCACTCATTAGTAACATATAAATTCAGAGTCAGGAATAGTGGTGCTATCTTACAGATTGTCCATATAGAGGGCTGAGATAGTGACACATTTGCTTTCTAATGGTTCAGTGTACATAAACTTTATTTCATGCATGAAATTATTATAATTATTGCATAAAGTTATCTTCAAGCTATGTGTATATGGTGTATATGAGATATGAATAAATGTTGTGTTTAGATTTGGGTTCCCCAGTCAAGATATCTTATTATGTATATGTGAATATTTCAAAATCCTAAAATATCTAAAATCCTAAACACTTTCGGTCTTAAGCATTTCAGATAAGAGATATCCTGCCGGGCTCGGTGGCTCAGCCTGTAATCCCGCGCCTTTGGGAGGCTGAGGCGAGTGGATTGCCTGAGCCCGCGGGTTCGAGACCCGCCTGGGCAGCGAGACCTCATCTCTACAATAAATCAAAAAATCAGCCGGGCGTGGTAGTGCATGCCTGTAATTCCAGCTACTCGGAAGGCTGAGGCGGAAGGATCGCCGGAGCCCAGCAGGTCGAGGCTGCGGTGGCCGGGAGCAGCCACTGCACTCCAGTCTGGGCGACAGAGTGAGACTCCAACTCAAAAAAAAAAAAAAAAAAAACCGAAAAAAAAGAGATATCCAACCTGTATATGACAAAATCTGTTTTCTTTTTGCTTTCATTTGCATTTTTGTTTTGTGGAATAACAGAGAGTGTAATGGTCAAAAGCAGAATTTCTGGTGTCAAACTTTCTGGTTTCAAAATACAGTTCTTTTAGAAATCTCCACACTTCTTTTCTATAGAAGTTGAACTAGCTTGCATTCCCAATGACAGTTTAGAAGTATTCCCTTTTCTTCACACCCACACCTGTTGTTTTTTTACTTATTAATGACAACTATCCTTGCTGGAGTTAGGTGGTATCTTATTGTAGTTTAGATTTGCATTTATCTGATCATTAGTGAGGCTGAGCATTTTTTCATTTATCTGCTGGCTGCTTGTATATTTTCTTTTGAAAGTGCCTGTTCAGGACCTTTGCCTACTTTTTAATGGGGTTATTTGTTTTATTCCTTTCACTTTGCTTGAGTTCCTTGAAGATCCTAGATGCTAGGTCTTTGTCACATGCATACTTTGCAAATACTTTTTCCCATTTTGTGAGTTGTCTCTTTGCTATCTTGATGGTTTATTTTGTTATGCAAAAGCTTTTCATTTTGATGAGGTCCTACTTGTCTATCTTAACTTTTATAGCATTTGTTTTGGAGACGTTGTGAAGAATTTGTTGCCTACTTTGATGTGCATAAGTATGTTTTCTATATATTTTTTTCTTCCAGGATTCTTATAATTTAAAGTTTTGCATTTAGGTCTTTTATCCATTTTGAGTTGATTTTCTATATGGTAATATGCAGGGATGGAGTTTCATTCTTCTCAATGTAGCCAGCCAGTTTTCCCCGCACCATTTGCTAAAATGTTTCCTTCTCCCAATGATTATAATTGGTGACTTCGTAGAAGATGCATTGGCTGAGAGATTGTTTTTACTTCCAGAATCTCTATCCTGTTTCTTTGGTCTATATGCCTATTGCTGTACCAATATCATGCCGTCTTGATTACTATAGGCTTGTAATAAAGTTTAATGTCTGGGAGTATGATGTCTCCCACTTTGTTCCTTTTACTGAGGATTGTTTTGGCTATTAGTGCTCTGTTTTGTTTTCATATGAATTTCTGTATTGTTTCCAGGCCTGTGAAACACAATGTTGGTCATTTGATGGGTATTGCATTGAATCTGTAGACTGGTTTTGTATCATGGAAATCTCAATAATATTGATGCTTCCAATCCATGAGCATGAGATGTTTTTCCAAAAATTGATCTTCCATACAATCTAGCAATCCCTCTCCTGGGAATATACCTGGAGGAACATAAATTACTCTACCAAATACACATCTGCACACACATGTTTACTGCTGCACTATTCACAGTAGCAAAAACATGGAAGCAAACTTGCTGCTCATCCAAAGTGGACTATATAAAGAAAATGTGGTACATATACACAATGGAGTATTATACAGTCATAAAGAACAAATTCATGAACTTCACAGCAACTTAGATGGCGTTGGAATTCATCATACTAAGTGAGATAACATAGAAACAAAGAACTGAACACCACATGTTCTTACTCATAAATGGGCACTGAATGCTAATCATATTAGCACAAGGGTGAGATCAACAGTCGCTGGGTACTTCTAGGGGAGGAAGGAATGAGAGTGGGTGGCACATGACAATACAAAGGTAGTTGGTCCACTACCAGGGGTGTGAGGGCCAGTTAGAAGACCAAATCTCACCTGCATGCAGCCTATTTATGTAGTTAGTCTTCACTAGTATCCCACAACTCTATAGTAGATAAATACATTTTAATAAATACAGTCTGCCCCTTTCTAGGGAACTCTAGGCAAAATATATATCTCTCAGTTAATCTTTATTTTTGAAGTATGAATAAATAATACCTCCCCCATAGGTCTGGGTGAGGCTTAGTAACTTATTATTATTATTATTATTTTGAGTTGGAGTCTCATTCTGTCACCCAGACTGGAGTGCAGTGGCCGCTCCCGGCCACCGCAGCCTCGACCTGCTGGGCTCCGGCGATCCTTCCGCCTCAGGCTTCCAAGTAGCTGGAATTACAGGCATGCGCTACCACGCCCGGCTGATTTTTTGATTTATTGTAGAGATGAGGTCTTGCTGACCAGGGGGGTCTCGAACCCGTGGGCTCAGGCAATTCACTCACCTCAGCCTCCCAAAGGGATTACAGGCTGAGCCACCGAGCCCGGAAGTAACTTATTTTGCATCCAGTGATTTACATAGCAAGTGTCAGTGAGAGTTAGATATTGTTATTAGATGGCAAGCCCTGTGTATAATTCATATCACTTCTTAGTATCTTGAATTCTTTGGTTGCAAATATCCCCTCACTCCTTAAATTTAAAAAGAAAGAACTCTGCAATGCTTGTATATTTGACTTTTAGATTAGGAAACAAATATATTTTAATAAGAAAAGAGTTTTAGTATAATATCACTTTATTTATGTTATACACTAATTTAAAGCTTCAGGATATTACTAATATTTAATCATTTTTTATTTATAAAACATGACAACTAAAGATGGTTTACTCTAGTACATGAACAAGAAAGGAATTTTTATAGCAAGCTACCTTTTTCTTGACATTACAGTTACTTGTTATTCCAAAAATCAGGAATTACTTCAAGATCCAGTCCTAATGTTATTTTTTCTGAAGAATTTCTCACACGATACAAAAAGATATGTCATTCGCACACATGGATTTTATGACATTTTAATATGGTTATATTAAATTTTTTGTTTTATAAGTATGTCTCTTTCTAATAGCAGACAGATTTTTATCATTTTTCTTCTTTTAATTATCAGCATTTGGTTTTTTATTTTACATAGAGTGGGTACCCAATATACATTTATGAAGTAAATAAGTGAATGCATTGGCATATGCATGGAAGGCATAAATGGAACTAGCTTTATATGGTGGTCTTTCTTGCTACCATAATAAATTTCCATATCTGATTTATTCATTCAAAAAAATAAAAAAATTAGTGTCTGTCTTTTGGCTTAAATCAACATAATTTGAACAAATGCAATAATTAATAATTTTCCCAGCATCATTTGCTAAAAATTTTATGAATGGGTCTTAAGTCTTTCCTAAGAACATGTTTCAACTTGTATGTTAAATTATTTGTGATGTGGGAGATTTAATAATATTAAAAATAAGAGTCTAATAAGTAATAAATACACGATAATAAATTCCATCTATTTATTAGTTCTGCTTCTGGTAGGTAGCCCACAGAAATTGAAAGGCCGTATCTCAGATAATCAAACCAGAGTTTTGTTAGTGATGTCATATAATAATAAAAATATTCAACACCTAAATGTCTACCATGTGCCAGAAAAGTCTTAAGTGTTTTATAAGTGTTGTCTCACTTATTTCTTTTTATTTTTTATTTATTTTTTATTTTTTTATTTTTTGAGTTGGAGTCTCACTCTGCCGCCCAGACTGGAGTGCAGTGGCCGCTCCCGGTCACCGCAACTCGACCTGCTGGGCTCCGGCGATCCGTCCGCCTCAGCCTTCCGAGGAGCCGGAATTACAGGCACGCGCTACCACGCCCGGCTGATTTTTTTATTTATTGTAGAGATGAGGTCTCACCTGCCCAGGCGGGTCTCGAACCCGCGGGCTCAGGCGATCTACTCACCTCAGCCTCCCAAAGGCGTGGGATTACAGGCTGAGCCACCGAGCCCGGCTGTCTCACTTATTTCTTATGCAGTCTCACAAAATAACTAATGCGATTACCCGCTCTCATAAATAGGGTAACTGAAACATAGGGAGGTTAGACAATTTCCCCAAGCTCATGTAGCCAGTTAGTAGAAGGGCTAAAGTTCAAGCCCAGGCATCCACTCTGGAGTTGTATGGTTAACCATTATGTCCAGCTGCTCTTCTGGGATGAGCATCTTCATTTGACCTCACAGATCCACTATTCATCCTTCTGCATCCTGCTTTTTCCACAGATTAAGTTGGCATGAATAGTCATACTTGCTTTCCAGCTCCAGTAGGATTTGGTCCACCTGGGCACTAGCAGAAGACGGGATGAGAAGAGAATGCAGTTGGGACTCAAGTTAATAATTTTATTTTAAATAATTTTATATTAATAATTTTATTTTTAATGTGAAAATAAATAGAATAATTATATTGAAACTTAGACTGTCTTCTCTAATCTTGGCAACTTTTGAGATTAACGTTTCACTGCTGATAGTTGAATTTTGGAAGATATAATTTTCTTTTTTTTTTTTGAGTTGGAGTCTCACTCTGTCACCCAGACTGGAGGGCAGTGGCCGCTCCCGGCCACCACAGCCTCGACCTGCTGGGCTTCGACGATCCTTCCGCCTCAGCCTTCCAGGTAGCTGGAACTACAGGTGCGCGCTAACACGCACGGCTAATTTTTGACTTATTGTAGAGATGAGGTCTCACCAAGTTGCCCAGGCGGGTCTCGAACCCATGGGCTCAGGCAATCCACTCACCTGAGCCTCCCAAAGGCGGAAGACATAATTTTCTGAAAAATCAGTGACAAAGTTGGCTACCCGGGTTCCCCCTCTTCAATGTTACTGAGAGTGGGCTAGGTCTCTTTATAAAGACCAGAGTTCCTTAGGTGACGTCTCCACACCATCAATCACTCCATGTTATAATAACTTTTCTCTCCCCTTGTGTCTTTCAGATGTAGAGGTGGAAAAATTCCCCAATGTTATGACCTTCATGGGATCTGCACTATCCCTCTTTAATTTATTTGAAACCTGCACATATTTTGTAAAAAGGTCTTTTTATTAAGTTCTTATAAAATTATCCAGCTTGTGTGTTCCAGTTAATTTCTACCAAAATAATGACTGATAAATTGCCTCATAAAGCACTCAATTATATATTTTTAAAACAGTTTGCCATCATGCCACATGATCGTGCATTTTTTTTTGCCCAAAATGTAGCAAGTACATTAGTGCTGAGCACATACTGAAGTGCTTAATTAATTAAGTGCTTATTGACTGTAGAACTTTGAGGCTTTTAATATAATTAAGATGTTAAAACAATATGTGATTATATTTAGAATTTATTATATTATTTTTATGGTGTTGAGTGAAAAATGATGGATATTTTAAAAGGAATTTTAAAAGATCAATTTTTCAAAGAATCCATAGTTAATCACAGTGACATCATTTCACAAAATCTAATTTTTAGAAGGCTCTAAAGTCAAAACAGAGAGACTATATGAAAGAGGTGTGCATTTATACTCAGTAAAAGTGAAAGACACTTTTATCAGTAATTAATTCTAGTAATAGCTTATCTTCACTTCACATTCTAGAAGACCCTAATAAAAATCTGTGAAGAAGGACTCATCACTGTGAAAAAAAACAAATGTACATTGTAGGACAGTTCTCACTGTTAAAGACTGATCCAGTCTTCCCCCTTTCTCACTTGGAATTCTCAAGTGTAACTGCAGAATTTTCTGGAAATGTAACAACCTGAAGTAAGGAAGAACTGACTAGAGTAGCCCTGGTTATGTTTTTGTCTGTCCTAGGACAGGATGTGCTACAACACTTTAAGCCAATGATTCTCATTGCTCTGGGTTACAAAACCCAGGCTGGTAAGATTTGGGGTCCCATACCTGTGGTATGAGGAGAGATACATGCAGATGAGATTCTGTTTGTTCCGGGTAGGTTTCCTAAGCCTTGGTTGCGGGGTATCAACTTGCCATGAATCTTAGGTTTCTATTGTTCCTTGTTGCCCATTTGTGAGTAATAAAGTTTCCTTGCTCAACTTGTTGTGTCAGTGTTCTGTCTCACTGAATTCATGCATATAATAGAAATTACAGCCCAAGGTACAGTCGGTTGAAGTGGTAATCAGTGCCCAGTGAAACTACTTTAACAAGTGATTGAAGGAATTTGATATTGTTTGTTTGAAGATTATCTCTTCCAAACTATTATTTTCTGAAGTCTTGAAAAACAGATAAGAATGATTCCAAAATTATTATTTCCAGTGCATCTCACCACTTTACAGAATGCTAATGAGTATGCACACTTCTGAAGAATTGATTTTAGTGATATTTTTAAAAACAGTTTTATACATTTATATATTAGGCAGTTGCCAAGTTACATTGAGTAATGGTTTTTGTTTGTTTGTTTGTTTGTTTTTGAGTTGGAGTCTCACTGTTGCCCAGACTGGAGTGCAGTGGCCGCTCCCAGCCACTGCAGCCTCCACCCGCTGGGCTCCGGCGATCCTTCTGCCTCAGCCTTCCAAGTAGCTGGAACTACAGGCGCACGCTACCATGCCCGGCTAATTTTTTTAATTTATTGTAGAGAAGAGGTCTCGACTGCCCAGGTGGGTCTCGAACCCACGGGCTCAGGCAATCCATTCACTTCAGCCTCCCAAAGGCACGGGACTATAGGCTGTGAGAGGACAGTAGCAGAGTATACCAGAGACTTAGGTTAAGAGCATGCTATAACCCAATAAATATGTAATCGGCTTGTGGACAATAGCACAGCCATTTTTAGTTTTCTGTCTTAAAACATAACCTGTAACTGTTTAAAGTTTCAGTTATGGGAAAAACTGCAAAGCTCCGGTTACAAGCTTCAACCCCTTCCCTTATCTCACTTTCCCTTTAGCAACAACCAATCAGGTGCCAGGGGGTAATCACCTAAGTTTCCAGATGTCCCTGCAACTTTCCTAGGTCGTGGGCCCAGGTCAGCCCGAGTCAGGCTAGCCAATCCTCCACGATTAAGCTGACCACCAGAGGTTACTACCCAATTAAATGGTAACACAACTGGAAAGCCCCCCCCCAAACTCCTCCTCCCTTTGTGTAAAAGCATAAAAGGCATCTGCTTAAGAAAGTCAGAGCCTCTGAACGTACTCTGCTGTGTCGGTTGTTGACAGAGGTCCAGGCTCGAGCTTGCAAATAAAGACCCTCTTGAACTTTCATCAAGATTGGCTCTTGGTGGTCTCTCGGATTGAACTTTCGGCCACTACAGCTGAGCCACCGAGCCGGCTGAGTAATGGTTTCTTAAGGAGAAAACCTGTTAAATCTGAAAGGGGCACATGACAGTGTGGTATTATGACCAATGAAAACCACAAATACCACTCCTAGACCTGGATCCAGAACATTCCATGTGATAGCCCACCTTTTCCCTTTCTTGCTTGCAGGAAAAGACTCCTAACACCCAGGGAATGCAAGAACTACTAGATAAGAAAATCTTGGGTTGTGACCCAAGATCCAGTGAATGGATACATGATGAGGAACTATTTATCCTAATCAGCTGAAGCTACAAATAAGCAAAATTTTTTTCATTTATTTATTATTATGTTAAGACATTAGAATTTTTGGTATTGTACTATACAACTTCTCTGATTGATACCGAAATTGAAAGTAAGTTTCTTAACTTGAAAAAGCTCTCTACAAAATAATTGTAATAATTATTATTATAGCATATGTACAATAGTAAAAGTATGTTTATTAAGATACAAAATGAAAAATTTCCATTACATTTCCCCCCAAATTTTATTAGTCTTCAACAATACAATCAATAAAAAAAGGTTAAAAAAAAGGAAAGAACAAGTAAACATTGTTATTATTGACACAAAATTATTAGAATAAATACAAAGATTTAGCAGAATTGCTAGTCATAAAAGCAGTACATAATTATTAATTGCATTTCTATACTATGGCAACATAGTATAATGTTTTTAAACATTATGCAACAAGCATAATGTTTAAAAAATAACAGTAAAATGCAAACTTCAAATTTAACAAAAAGAATAACAAAAGGAATAAGAATAACAAAAGGAATAAAAAGAGTATGTAAGATCTATATCTTGTAAAAATACAGTGAAATAATTTTAAAATGCCCAAATAACTGGAGAGGTATGCAGTGTTAATGAGTAAAATGTATTAGAAACATAAAATGTCTTTTGGTTCCAAACTGATCTCTTAATTCACTGCATTTTCAATAAAATATTAACATGGTCTTAGTGAATCATGTCAAGCTATTTTCAAATTTATATTGAAGTCCAAATGCCAACAAATATTAACACTCTTGAAAAATATTATCTACTTGGGGAAGACGACAAAGCTAACTGGTTATCAAGACTTGTAAAAACAATAAAAATTAAGAAAATATGGCAGTTATTGGCATGGAAATATGGCATTAGGCTGACCAAACAGTAATAGCGAGCCCAGAAACATAATAGGACACAACAAGCATTGCAAATCTGTGGGGGAAGTTTATATTCCATGTATGGTACTGAAATATTTGGGCATTCATGTAAAAAAAATAAAATGTGATCTCTACTCACACCATAAAAAGTAATTTTGGGAGGCACATTTAAGAAAAAAGCACAGGAGACCATTTTTACATCTGTAGGGTAAGAATTCATGATACTCAAAGAGTGAAAACAATAAAAATACTGAAATTTTTAACAATATTAAAAACGAAAACATCTATTTGTCAAGGCTATTATGAAAAGTGAAAAGATAAGACATAATCTGAGAAATGTCATGTGTAATGTAAGCAATTCTAAATGGAAGATGATATTTAATATATAAAAAATTAGTTTTTTAAACCTAACAACCTAATTGAAAGATGAGCAATAGTCATAAACAGATATTGTAGAGGAAAAGAAATGTGAATATCTAATAAAAATAGGAACATTCAACATATTAACACTTAGGAAAATTCAAATAAAAATTACTATGAAATAAACAACAGGTAGCTTTACAAAAATACTAGAAGTCTGACAATACTTAATGTTGGCAATGAAATTAAAATACTTAGCTGGGCTCGGTGGCTCAGCCTGTATTCCCGCACCTTGGGAGGCTGAGGTGAGTGGAATGACTGAGCCCGTGGGTTGGAGACCCGCCTGGGGCAACTTGGCGAGACCTCATCTCTACAATAAATCAAAAAATTAGCTGAGTGTGGTAGCGCATACCTGTAGTTCCAGCTACTTGGAAGACTGAGGTGGAAGTATCGCCAGAGCCCAGCAGGTCGAGGCTGCAGTGGCCGGGAGCGGCCACGCCACTGCACTCCAGTCTGGGCGACAGAGTGAGACTCCAACTCAAAAAAGAGAAAAGAAAAGAAATTAAAATTCTCTATTGTTGGATAATGTAAATTGATCGAGCCACTATAAAAATAACTTGGCATTACTAGGAAAGGTTTAACATTATATACTTAATATTCCAGAAATTTAATTTTCATTTGCAAATCCTAGAGAACAGTTTATCTTGTTTATGAATATTTGGGATATATTTAAATGTTAAATTAAAAATGTTAACAATGATCTTATCAAGAGTGACAAAAATATTTGAAACTACCTAAAAGTTTATGAATGGTACAATGAACAAAACGGAATTATAAGACACCAAACAATGGCATATTCTAGAACAATATGATTGAATAAATTACAGTTAATGCATTCCCATAGCTCAACTTCAAAATTTTATATTGAAGGAATATGCAAATAATAGAGAATCATTCCATGTATAAATAGGTCTAGCAGAAAAAATAAAAGAAAATGCTTCTAGTAGGAGTATACATGTTTGGTAAAACTATTAAGGAGTAGTCAGAAGATCTTCATTTGGGCTTAGGTAGGAAAGTGAAACATGGGAACTTCACAGGGCCTGGTATGGTAGATCAATGGTAGATAGATAGATAGGTAGGTAGGTAGGTAGATAGATAGATGGATAGGCAGATAGATAGATAGATATAGATAGGGAGGCAGATAGATAGAGACAGATATGGGTAAAATAAACCCTTCTATATGTATATGCTTTCACAATTAAAAAATAAAGAAAAAATATTATAAAGTCAATTATAATCTACTATATTCCAAGTTGAGAGAGAACAACAGTGCTGTGAGAAGCTTTTATGAGGGTGAAGTAATTTAACTTGTTTACAGATTGGAAGGGAGGTACAGAAATGAGAATAAAATGGAAAACATAGACTTGAAATAAAATTATGGATGAAGCAGGGCTTCCATAGAAATGGAGAGGAAGTAAGCCTCAGTTTAGGTAAGGGAATGTCTTTTCTCAGGAGAAGAGTCACCTCTTTGAGACCAGAGGAAAGCAGGTGAAAATGAGTGTAACTATAGCAAATTAGTTACTTTTGCATTAGACATCCGGGAGAGTTCATACTTCTAGTTCTAGAGTTTGTTTGTGGGGAAAAAAAGAGGCAAGTTCTTTGGCTCAGGAATCCTGAGGGCCGTGGAGAAGAGAAGAGAAGGAAAATGTTGTATGGTGTTTGAAGAGCTGCTCACTGATATCTGGTTCTCATCTCTTTCTGGGCACCAGGATACCCCAGATTTCTGCCTTTTTGTGCTTCAGTGAAACTAAATGTCTAGCTGTGGTCAATGAGTTTTGGGCAGGAGTGGTCTGTGTCACCTCTGAGTTGAACATTTTACTTGAATACCATCTGAACTTTGATCTTCCTCAGTAACCTTGGAAAATGTGTCAAGATAAAGAAGACACTAGCCTTGATCCCTGAGGGACTATGAGGTGCACAGACCCTGGCCAATCTGCTTCAGACGGGTAGAATGAGTGAAAAAGACACATTTGGTTTTCAATAGTATGACCATTTCAGGATTGTTTGTTGTCTGGTTTGGGTAATGTACCTGATACAGTTTTTTTTTTTTTTTTGTATTATTTAGTGGATCTGGGGGTTGTTTTTGTTTGTTTGTTTGTTTTATATAGATAACGAGATAGAAATCTCAGGGGAAGTAATATCCTTGCTGACTGTCACTTGGATTCTAGTTTTGGTTCCTGCAAAACATATTATTCAGGGCTGGTTTTGTTCTTGTCATTAATTTTAGTTTTAGTTTTCAAGGCTTGCTGCCACTCATTGAATTAATTATAGGAAGGATGTGAGCATTATATGATCAATTTGGTGACAGAAGAATTAATTCTTGAATTTACCTATTTTACTGTTAATAAAACTTACAAGAGTATGTCATGGGAAACAGGACTACTTTGCATTTTTAGGGGTGGGAAATATTTGGTTTACTTTTAATGGGTTTTCTTTGTCTGATTTTTTTTTGTTATTGTTTCTCCTTTAAGCTTCCAGTACTGTTTAAGGTCTCTAGCTATTCATTGCAATATTTTAGGAAGTCATTTGTCTTAAGCTGGCATCTCAGTAGCAAATTCCCTAAGATGAGGAATCATATGAAAATGATTTATATACCAGAAACATCTGGTTGAAGAATGAAAAAATGGGCAAGCCAATGGAAGAAGTTCCTTAAAGAAATCTATACTAGTCTGAAAATAAGAAGCATTGTTTATGAATTGAAGAAGGGATTCAAAATTGACAGGTGATTCAATTTTATATTTTGAAGTGGAAATCTCATAGGTACTAGCAGCATTTAAAACATATAAATAATGTCTTAGTTATGCAAGGGAAAGTATCATTTTAGCTTTGAGGAATCATTGTCCTGTCAAAATTATTTCAAAAGACAAAAAACTAATATTTATTTCAAACCAATTTCCATCAAATATTATCAACATGTGAAATATTTTTCCATGTGAAAATTTTTTAACCAAACCTTTTATTCTTGAGGTAAGAAAATAAATGTCTTTAGAGAAGCTCCCAACTTATTTCAGCATATATTTTGTGAAGTTTCCATTTCTGAAATGTATAATTTATGTTTTAGTAAAGTGATGCGTTGTTTTTAGATATGCAAAATTAAATATTCTACTCATGTTTAATTATACTCGATATAAAATTAAAATGAAAATAGAATAGAATATTATTCCCTAGAATAATCAAGGTTTTTAAAACATTTTTGGGCCACTGTGCAAAGGTGTTACCTATGTTACACCATAGCATAGGTGAAGTCCATAAACTCCCCTCAAAACAATCTTTTAATATATAAAGCAATACGTAAGATAACACTGAAAAGTAATAACAATAAAATACACAACTATCACACAGCCTTTGGAGGAATGTCCTAGTGGCTCTAGATTGCAAATCTAGAAAATACATCTTCTATTAAGATAATTATTTTATATGTCTATAAACTTATTTAAAAGGTGTTACTTTAATGTTTAATGTGTATAAGTAATGTATTTCTGATTACATAAGTAATATAGACTTACCATAAAAAATAAAAATATAGAAAATATGTAGAGATGAGTCTTGTCAATATTTAATATACATACCCCTTCAGAATTTTGGTATATATCTCATTTCAATGCACCTGCCACTTGCAAAAACATGGGTGAAACTGGAGGATGTTATGTTAAGTGAAATAAGCCAGGCACAAAAAACCATATATCTCATGTCCTAACTTATATATGGGAACTAAAAAAATTTAAACTCATAAAGATAGAGAGTAAAATGATGTAGAATAATGGTTACCAGAGATTGGTAAGGCTAGTGAGGAGACAGGATAAAGAGGGGGTGGTTAATAGACACAAAAATATGGTTAGATAGAAGGAATGAGATCTAGTGTTCAGAAGCACAAAAGGGTGATTGTTGATAACAATTTGTTATACATATATCAAAATAACTAAAAGAATGGAATTGGAATGATCCTAGCCAAAAGAAACGATAACGCTTGCGGTGATAGAAACCCCAATTACCCTGATTTGATCATTACATATTAGTTGCTTTTCTCAAAACATCAATGTATTCTTAAATATGTACACTTATTATATATCCACAGTAATTGTAAATTAAAAAATGAAATTGGAAATCTCTAAATCATCCAAAGCTGGGGAAAGAAGGAAGTGAAAGTCATTTCACATGCCTCAGGCAAAAGGGTCTTTGAAACATTGCTAATATTTCCTAGTAACAGCTTAGCATTTCCTATTTCAAAATTTATAAATGTATTTTTGATTTGGCTATTTTACCTCTAAGATATTCTCTGAATAAAAACATCATAAATATGCACAAAATTATCTAAAATTATGAATATACCAATATTTATAATAAAATTGACTACCACTCATTCAGTGCTTAACATGTGCCAATTGATATGCTAAGTTTTTAAATACATCACTCATTTCAACCTTGTGAAAACCTCAGGAGGCATCTTCTTCATAATTTTCCCTAGCAGAGAAGACTACTTATGCTCAGACGTTAGGTAAGTCAGTCAAGAATGCACAAATATTAAGTATTCAAATTAAAGTCATCTAGCTCCAGAACTGGACACAACAACTAAAGAAAAAGAAAAAAAATTAACATAAACAAGGGGTTTTAAAGTCAATTATAGCATATTGAACGATGAAATATGAAGACATTCACAAACTATATTTAGAATAATAATTAAGAACATTGAGAAAATATTCTTAATGAATGATTAAGTGAAACTGGTTGACTCCAGTGTGTGTGATATTAGTGTTGACAAAATACACAATAGTTAATAGAAAAAAAACAGAATTGAGATAATATTAAATTTATTACTTCAATATGTTGTAATACTATCTATTCCATTTAATTGCTGCTTAGTATTTTATTTGTCTAATAAAATATGGTTGATATGCTTTTAAACCTTTAGGCTTTCTAATTTTTGCATGATACACATTGATGTAGTGAGCTGTTTAGAGATATTATCTGATCACATTAATTCTTTTTTTAGATTATTTTTATACAATTGCACTTAAAAATACCGTAAAGCACGTTCATATAATTAAATGAGTTTTGAAGTTTCACAACTGTTCTATTATCCATTTGCACATTTTGGTACCAGAATCACATTGGCTACATTATTGCTTATCTGTGATAAATTTTATCATTTTTGTAATACAATACTCTCATTATCATTTCTTTTCTTTTCTTTTTTTTTTTTTTTTGAGTTGAAGTCTCACTCTGTCGCCCAGACTGGAATGCAGTGGCCGCTCCCGGCCACCGCAGCCTTGCCTGCTGGGCTCCTGCGATCCTTCCACCTCAGCCTTCCGAGTAGCCAAAATTACAGGCGCGCGCTACCACACCTGGCTGATTTTTTGATTTATTGTAGAGATGGGGTCTCGCTGCCCAGGCGGGTCTCGAACCCGCGGGCTCAGGCAATCCACTCACCTCAGCCTCCCGAAGGTGCGGGATTACCTGCTGAGCCACCGAGCCTGGCTTCATTATCATTTCTATTTTAAGATGTACTGCACTTTCTTGTTAATTTATGGTTTAATAGAATATTTAGAAATAGGTTTATAATTTTTCATTGTACTTTTAATTGGAATGGCTACTACATAAATATATTCAGTATTTTATGTCATTTGTTGACATCTTAATTTGCATTTATCAGTAATGTTAACATCAACATTACTTGTTAGGTTAATTTATCAAAATTTGACATTTATTGCTATCATTAAGTGATCGTATTTTACATTTTTATCTAATTTATGTTGAAATATTGAAAAATTGCTTACTAAATTTTTAATGGTTTATTGGTTGATTCTTTAGGGTTTTTAAGGAAATTTCATATCATCTGTTAATACTAATGGTATTTTGTTTTAAGTCTTGTCTTGACTGTTATATAAAGAACAATGTTAAGTGATACAAAAACTTCTGCTCTCTTGATGTAAATAGACATGTATTTAATGTTACAACATATGCTTTGTGTTGCCTTAGATTTATTATAGAATTTAAAATTTTTTTCATGTTTATAGACTTCTTGATATTATACAGCTTTACATTTCTGGAGAAAATGCTACTTTTCTCGTAGTATTTAATATACTGCTAAATTCTGCTCGTCAATATATTTTTTTTTTTTTTTGAGTTAGAGTCTCACTCGGTCGCCCAGACTGGAGTGCAGTGGCCGCTCCCGGCCACCGCAGCCTTGCCTGCTGGGCTCTGGGTATCCTTCCACCTCAGCCTTCCAAGTAACCGAAATTACAAGCATGCGCTACCACGCCCGGCTGATTTTTTTTTTTTTTTTTTTTTATTGTAGAGATGAGGTCTCGCTGTCCAGGCGGGTCTCGAACCCGCGGGCTCAGGCAATCCGCTCATCTCAGCCTCCCAAAGGCACGGGATTACAGGCTGAGCCACCGAGCCCGGCTGTCAATATTTTATTAAGTAACTTTTTATCATTATTTGTATTAATATTGTTCAATACATTTTGAATTCATGTTCTTTTTTGTATTTTTCTTTTATTTTCTATTAGACATTAGGTCTCACTAGATTGCCCAGGTTGGTGTCAAACTCATGACCTCGAGTGATCCTCCTTCCTCAGCCTCCCAAAGTGGTGAGATTTATAGGCGTGAGCCACTGTGCCTAGCCTCTGTCTTTGGTATTAGATATTATTCAGTTTCATAAAGATACTTCATCATGCATTTTGGGATTATTTATTCATTAAGGATTAATACATATTTAAACTAATGGGAAGTATAAAGGATCATGTGTTGGGTCTGTCCAGAAACGTGTGCAGGGACTGGGATGGATCAGCTGTGGAAAAAGGAATACCTAATAGAGAGACATGAATGAATGAAGATTAAGTTCTGAAACTAAGATGGAGCAAAACTAGCAGCTTAATTATTACCATAGACAGAGGTTGCAGGTCTAAATAAATGACAGTGAAAGGAACAAAGATGAGAGGCCAGAAAAGGGTAGCTGCTATTAAAATAGGTAACATCAGAAGTAGATTTGAAGAAATTTTCCAAAATGCATATCATATATTAGGAGTTTGAACAGCACTGAACATTTTTTTAAGCCACTTTGTCGAAGTTTGAGTTAACATACAAAAATCTGTACATATTTATTGTATACAACGTGTTGAGTTTGGAGATAAGCATTCTTTTGTGAAACCATAACTGCCATAAACATACCCATTTTCTCCAAAACTTTTTTTCTGTACTTTTGATGATGGTGATGATGACAAGAAAGAATACTTGGGATAAGATACACCCTCTCGGCAAGTATTTAGGTAGATACTACAGTACTGTTTATTACAGGCATTATGCTAAACAGTAGATTATTAAGACTTACTTTGTATAACTGAAATTTTTAATTCCTCACTAATACCTTCCAATGTCCCCATCTCCCCAGCCTGTAGAAACTGCTATTCTAATCTTTGCTTCTATGAGTCTTTTCCAGATTTCTCATGTAAATGGAATAATATGGTATTTGCCTTGTGTTGGTCTTATTTCAGTTAGCATAATGTTTCCAGTTTCATTTGTGTTGCGCAAATTAGCAGAATTTCCTTCTTCTATAAGGCCAAGTTATGTTCCATTGTGTATGTATACCACATTTTCTGTATCCAATTATCTATCGGTAGACATTTAGGTAAACTTCATATCTGGAATATTTTGAATAGTGTGGCAATGAATATGGAACAGCATGTATCTCTTTGAGATCCTGATTTCAATTCCTTTGAGTATATATCCAAAAGTGGAACTGTTGGATCTTAGGGTAGTTCTATTTTTATTTTTTCACAGAACCTAAGGTAACAAGTGTTGGTGAGAATGTGGAGAAAAGGGAATCCCTATACACTGTCAGTGGTAATATAAATTTGTGAAGCCAATACAAGGAATAGTGCTTGACACAATAAGCTTGTGCCTGCACGGTGAGTAAGCACTAAATGCCTCACAAGTACTGTCTCCATATGCACACATGCTCCTCATATCAATTATGTATATTTGTAAATAGAGGTATGTATTTATATGTGAAATATCTATATACTTAAATAGCACATATATAATATCAAAATTATTATTTGTTATATGGAATAGACTTTTCTATGAACATTGCTTCTTGAACTTGGGTTCCTTAACTTCTATCTTAAGATACAATAAAGTGTTTTCAAACTTTTGAAGACACTTGATTCAATAACATCTTATGTGTCACAAGTGATCTTATTTTATTTCCAAAATTTTATTACCAAAAAAGAAACAACACACAAATACACATCATAGTAAAAACCAAATACAGTTTTTTTTTTAAGTTTTAAACATCAAAGATTTCTATACAACTTTTTCTCTCAATTACTTGGTAAAAGTATCGATTTCGCTTTTTCTATAATTTCTATAATGTCCAAATTTATTTGCTGGTTAAAAGTGACAAGTATCCTTTAAATCATGTGCAGAATGTTCTAAGTTTTATATTTAAAAAAAATCATTAAGTTGAAGGAAAAAAAGACAAAAGCTAGAAAGTTAGAAATATTTCTTGGTCCTATTATGACTTTTTTAAAAGTCCAATTGTGAGGGCAATATGTTGTTTGAATCATTTTATCATAAATCAGTTATACCAAGTTGCTTAAGCTTCCTCATACTTTGCCTCCTGCAAACTGTGATGGCTACCATATAGAACACTCTATTATTTGCACTATATGTAGAGTTTTATTTGGAATAAGATTTTCATTTTCCTGGAGAGTGCTGCCTCATTGTGGACAAATTAGGAATCACTGAAGCTTGACAAGTGATTAGCTTTTGCAAATATGGTCTTTATCAAATTTTCCATACAGTTTTATTTTTCAAGTATGATACCAGTATAAAGAAATATCCTCCCATGACTTCAAGAAATGTTGTAAAAGTTGGTGTTTTCTTCTTGGAAAACTACCTAAATGCAGCTAATAAGTAGTTTTTTTTTTCTGAGTTTCAATATCTTATGGATTTTGTTTTCTAAGGTGTTCCTAACGTATCAAAATGGAGTAATAGAAATATTAACTTTTATAGTCATAATCTTTCTTCAAACAATTTGGAATAGTTACTCTGCACAACTGAAAATTCAGGAGATTACTTACTGTTATCACAAACTTACATTTTCACATTCGATTTTGTATTTTTACATTCTCTTGATTGATTTTTTAAGTCAGCCAGTAGTGAACCTAAATAGTGAAGATGATAAATTAAATTACATCACTAAGGCTGATTTCATGAGAGTAAGTTCCACAAAAATATTGATGCAAGTAGTGGAACTTATAATAATAATTCAATAAACGACAATGAGAACATTATCCAATTCCTTTGTTTATCTTAATACATATATATTTTAATTCATAGCATCAACATAATTCCCCACAGATTATAAAAACGCACCCCAGTAGACAAAGCTACTCTCTTTGAAATTTAGTCATGCCCTTTAATAATATTTTTGCAACCTATTCTTCAACGTATTTTTGCAACCCTTATTTATAGATGCAAACGTTCTTTTCTCCTCAATTTTATCTCCTTCTTACTTAACATGTAAATTAGTAGGTCACAAAGTTCTTATACAGTGTTGCATAATGGAACTAAGCCTGGACAGGAAGTCAGAAAACTAGGGCTTCGTCCTATATGAGCCACTAATGAGGTGTGCAAGCTCCCCAATTTCATTTCAATCTGTGTTTTACTTCTCATTTCTCATCAGAGAAGAATGGACTAGGTTATTTTCCCAACTCCTTTTTAAGTTATCTAAAATAGAAACCACTTCTTTTGCAGTCTGGGTTTCATTTGATTTGGTTCAAATCAATTAAACTCACAACCATTCAATCCAGTTGTGTTCAAGCCAAAGATTATTTGTCACTACTTGCCACAGCCACAGTCCTGTTATAAGCACTGCGCAGACAGGAACCAGCTCCGTGAGGCAGACTGAGAAAAGATTTGTAATGACTGATTTGTGACTTTAAAGTCATCACTTGTCTTCCATTAGATTTTTCCATCTGTAGTGAAGTGAATGCCCCAAAATTGTAAAGTCAGAAAAAGTCATCTTTGACATTTCTTTCTCCTTCTCATCAGGTCTCCAAATAGGTAAGTGTGTTTTTTATCCTGATCCGGGCCTTCCAGGACCTGTTCTTCTAGGTAATGCTCAGTGCTGCCCCAATACATGTCCTTCTTTACTTTCTCTCTAATATACCAGCCACATATTTTCATTTTCTCTTTGTCTTTTTCTTAACTAATTTTGCGATTGCATGTGGCACTAATAAAATTCTGAATAAGCCCTAAATAGCACATAATATCAACCGTCATTAGTACACTATGAACCTGTTGATGTTTAACTGTCATTTGCATTTTGGATTCTTCATTTAGTCAGACCAGACTAGAATCTCAACTCCTTCCTGGTAAATTGGAGACATATATGCCAATGTAACAGTGTTGTTACAGTAACTAAATTATCAAATGAAGTAATTGGTAAAAATTCTCAGTGCCTGACACACAGCCATAACTCAATAAATGTAGAACCAGTTATGCTTATAATTATTACTATTATTTCAGGTTATGCCATTTGAGAGGTAACAAAACTTGAGTTTTGAGGACCTCTAAATGCCTCTCAATTTATGCTCTTTTGACATATATGTCCCCACTTCGTTACATTGCTCTTTTTTGCACAAATATATAGTTCAACTCCTATAGATCAGCAAGTTTCAGAGCTAGTCCCATGGGGGACTAATCTGATGCAAGAAAGAAACAGCTTAGAGTAAATTTGGGAAAAAGTTGTGATCAATAGGCTCATCTGGAAGGTTCAGGCCTATTAGCATATTAAAAAAAATCTCCAGTTAAGAAACTAATTACACAGCCTCTCTGAATAGTGCATTGTATTAAACACACTTTGGGAGAGGCTGACAGAAGAAGACTGTACTAAATAATCCATTTCTTGTTGAGCCCATTAAATGAATAAACATTTACATTTTTATTATAGTAGAGATTGCATTTTTTTAAATAACAGAAACGTGTATTTGTTTGGAATTTTATGCAATGTCTATTTTGAAAGATTTGCTTATTATCAAGAGACTTATTGTTTGGGATAAGAGAGATTATGAAAATAATTAAGCAGCATGTATTATTTTTTAGTGAAATAATTTAAATGTGTCTATACTATAGTAAAATGTGACCTGAAAGAAGTTACCTGACTATATGAATTTGGATATTTTGCAAGTAAGAAGTAGAAATTCAATTTGATTTAGTTTGAACCACTGCTGAAATACTTGTATAATTTGAAAATCAAGAAAGAGTTGAGTGCTCAGATTTGAGAAAAGCAGGGAGAATGTAGAACCTAAATACCTGGAGTTAAGACTTTCAGGCCACCAAGACTTTTCTGTCCCTTTTTTCTGTTTCTTTCAAGATATTTGCTTTGCTTTATTTCAGTGCGAAATATCTTGCTCTGTAGACCAGAATATATCTCGCTGAAAGTTCTTGAGTTCAGTAGTTTATAGTTTTAGCTAAGACAGACTCTCACAAATTCATTTCTGAAAACCTTGAGAAAAGGTCTTAAGGTTCAGACAGCTTAGATTGGGTGTCCCAGAACTCAGAGAACAGGTCCACAATGTACTAACGTGGTTATGCTCACAAAACCCTCCATGAACAATGCCCAGAAGAAAAGAGTTAATGGACAGGAAACATATTCACCATACCCAGACTAGATACTATTCATTGAGAAAAGAAGCATTAATCTTTTTTCAATAAGCATTCTTAAGGCCCAAGTCAGCTAGATATTCTTCCCCTAGAAATTAGGTTGCTTCACTTGAATCTGCTAATTTTATTGATTGTTGAAAGTCCAGAGTGTCTTCATAATTTCTGAGTTCTGAAAGCTTAACGCCCTCATTTCTGCTTCTCTCTATTTCTGCCTTAGTGCTTTTTCACCTATCCACTATTGTGAATCTGCACAGAAAACCCAGGCTTTCTCTCTTTTTTTGAGGGGAAGGGTTGGCATACACTGGCACAAAGTCGTGTGTGTGGCAGGGTGGGGAGGAGAGAGGTTGAGCTTTTTCGAAAGTCTGTAGTGCAGGTAGAAGGGAAGACAGACTGCTGGGTGCAAGCCCAGTGTCCCTGTGTCAATGCTCCCAAACTCTCTCAGCGCTTTCTCCCCTGGACCAGTGAGGAGAAAGCCTCTTCTGTTCAAATACTGGCACAATAGTCTATGTTCAACAACCTCCGTCTCTCTCAGTCCTTGTGTTTTATTGTCTACCATAAGCACTTACTAATTTGTTTTTCTAATGATGTCAATTTCTTTTTCTGGAAAGGAATTCTGATGATTAAAGCATTTTTACTCTCCTTACTTTATTGGAACCTTCTATGTCAACAGTTTCTGATAAGTTGCCTGAGTAATCTGGGTTCCAAAATTTGGTTTCTAATCTATTTGACATATTAATTGCATATAATTTTATTAAATATATGCTGTGAGTAAGTCTTTAAGAGAGCTGTTCTGAAGGTAGTGGCGGCAGACGTAAATGAACTTTAGCAAAACACACTACAAGTATTCAAGGAATAATATAACAATAATACCCATAATAATAACAGTTAGCCCTCACATTAACCCCTACATTAGCTAGTCACTGTTCTGGGTTCTTTACATACTTTAATTATCTTAATTACTAATCATCCACAGCTGGCATAATAGCCAGTGTGGGACCAAAATATACAACTCACTTGAACTAGGTGTGAGCATAGAGGAAGATGTGATGCAATATATTTAGGAATTCACAGAGATTGCAGATGTCCGAATACATACTTGTATATGTATATCACATTATGGAACACAGATTAAGAAAAAGGACAATATATTTCTATATAGATATGTGTTAGCAATTGAGAATTTTCTGTAAGCAGCCATGCCAAAAAATTGTGTGAAGCAGATTTGTGCATTAACTACAAGGAGTAAGGAAGTATACACTGATTAGCTGCAGAGCCTGATGAGACAGCCTTAGACTTCAGAAAGGACCTGAGGACCCCTTGAATTTCAGCTTTCACTGAAACTAACTGGGAGTAAGAGGGAGGGGACCAGGCAAGATAAGAAGGTATCTGTTTGCATTTGGGAAGCTGGGGCTTCTGTGGTAACGCTCAGCCTTCAGAAGTGAGAGCCTGATGAGTAGGGTCATGACAGGTGGGCTAATCAGGGCATCTCTGTTTGGTGATAGAGGTCACCCAAACAAAGTCATGACTTCCAAGGAAGGCATTGACTTGCTTCTGCTTGGTGAGGCTTGGACATAAAAAAAGCATGTGTGATCACCTAGATGTTCCAAGTAATAGCTGGTGACATAGCTGTAACATGATTTATGAAATACCATGGGAATTTATGGGAAAGAGAGGTATCATCCAATAGTCAAAGAAGACTTTACCTAGAAAGGAATGCTTCAATTGGGTTTTGAAAAAAATGGGTACCATTCGAACAGACAGAGATACAGAGGGTTTTTTATTCAAGGGAATAAAGGAGAAAGGAAAATTGGGGGTAGTGTGGGGGACAGTGAAGTGTTGAATTTAGGTAAAGCTTCAACTACAAGTTAGGAAGTCATGAGTGATAATGAGGAAAAGATATGTTGAATTGATTTTACAGAGAATCTAAATCTCAAGATATTAAATAATGTTGGATCTTATAAATTATGTAATGAAGTAGTAACTAAACATTTTGAACAGGGAAATGACATGATTGCACTGTAATAGAATGCCTGGAATTTAGATTGCTCCTAAAATGGTTCATTAAATGTTGAAAATAGTCATTATAAAATATTTTAAACTCACAGCATGGATTAAAAATTAGCTGACTAAATGTATTTTTAAAATCTTCTTATTTGATTGAACAAAAGACTGATTAGTTTGGAACCCAACTGCAACACCATAAAGGATATGTGTATACCGGGGGTACCAAAACTGTATACACATTTTAAGATGCTTTCTACGTGTTACTTTTCAAAGTATTTTTCAGAATGTCTGGATGCTTTGAACATCTTTTGTAATTGCAGAAGTGAAATGATATATATTATTATAATTTTAATACCGTTTTTCTCTTTCTTAAAAGATGTACACAACTTTTTGACATACACCAGTGTATTTGTTGCAATTTACCAGACAACTAGCGGTCATCATAATATCAAAGCACTATTTTAAAATTCTTCATTAGTAAAAGAGCAACCAAAATTTGAACTAATGTGATTCACTTTACAAAGTTCCTTTTAATATCCCATCATCTGGAAGTCAAAACTCTAAAGCACAGAAACAACCTTTTTAAGAAATAAATGTATGTATAGTGGCAAAAATAAAAATTTAAAACAGAGCATGTAGACTAGGAAAGCCAAATACCAGCCTAAGGATCTGAAGGATGGCATGCTGAAAAATTTTAAGAGGAGACAATGCAGGGGAGTTTTGGAAAAAAAAAAAGTTTATTTCAAACTGCTGCAAGGCTATTTGGATGCCTTTCCTTTCCTTCTTATAGACTCTTTTTAGGTAGTGTCCAGTGTCTTTTAGCAGACAATTTGCCTGCTTCAGTAGGTTTTATTGCTTATTTCTGAATTTGTCAAGTCGTCCTTTGCCTATAGCATCAAGTAGAATGGATGGCAAGAAATTCCCTCTAGCTGTGATTGCTCTGTTTCCTGAGGACACCCTGAGTGTTTAGTGTTAAGGCTGTTCTCAATTGCTGTTTCAACACACAGATTCGAAGATTACTCTCTTTTGTTATTACTTGGCTGGTGTATCACACCACAAGCTCATTATTTCAGGCAGCTGATCCTTTGTCATTGTGTTCTTACTCCAAACATTCAGGACATTATTTATATTACAAGTTGACTATTTCTTATTTGAAATGCTTGGGACCCAAAGTATTCGGGATTTTGGATTTTTCCAAATTTTGGAATATTTGCTTATACAAATGAGATACTTGGGGATAGACTCAAGTCGAAACACAAAATAAATTTATATTTCATATACACTTCATACACATAACCTGAAGGTAATTTTATACAATATTTTAAAGAAGTTTGTGCATGAAACAAAGTTTTGACTGTATTTTTATTGAGACCCATCACATGAGGTCAGGTGTGGAATTTTCCACTGTGGAATCATGTTGGTGTTAAAAAGGTTCCAGATTTGAGGTCATTTTAGATTTTAAATTTGGGATTAGATATGCTGAAACTATACTAGCAAATAGAGTGTTCTCTCTCTCTCTTTCTTTCTCCTCCCCCCTTGTCTCTCAATGGCACTTACCAGTGATAACTACACCTTTCCAGTATATGAAAAGGCATAGTATTTTTATATAACCTGGCATATAAATCTAGAGTTATAAATTTAAAAACCTCCATTATTTTCTTTAATTTAGAAATGTAATAAATGTATTTGAGACAAAATTGCTATGTAGTGTAAAATACATGCCTGTAATCCCAGCACTTTGGGAGGCCGAGGCGAGTGGATTGCCTGAGCCCACGAGTTCGAGACCAGTCTGGGCAACCTGGCAAGACCTCATCTCTACAATAAAATAGAAAATAGTCGGGCATGGTAGTGTGTGTCTGTAGTTCCAGCTATGTGGAAGGCTGAGGCGGAAGGATTGCTGGAGCCCAGAAGGTCAACACTGGGGTGGCCGTGAGTGTGCATGTCACTGCACTCCAGCCTGGGTGAGGTAGTAAGACTCCAACTCAAAACAAACAAACAAACAAACAAACAAACAAACAAATAAATAAATAAATAAGCATGACTGTATTTGTAGGTATCTTGTAAATAATGACCACTTATTAATTAAGAAAAGCAATCTAGGATTTGCTCCACTAAATTAATCCTAGGTAACCTATGCAAAACTGTTGAAAGAGAATGCATTCTTCCCATAAAATCACAAATTGTCACACATACGTGAAGTTTAAAGTATTTTATTTCTTAAATGTGTATACTATGCCCCTTTGTATACAAGATTTCCAAAAAATGTAAATAAAAAGACATAATAAATTTGACTAAATGGAAACACACAGGGAAATTAAGATCAAGAAAAAGATGCCAGGATTCTAACTATAGCCAACTGCAAAGTTAAAAAGATTAAAGGGAAAGTTGTTTCTGGGCTACCACAAAGTGAAGCCAAAGTCAGTCATGTCACGAAAGCACCAGTCCAAACCTCAGGAGGCTCGTGTTCAAGTTCCAGCTTCTACAGGGAGGAAACCTCAGGTAACTCACATTTCTCCCAACTTTGGTTTTCTCATATATAAAATGAGTTAAAGCTGGGTCATTTCAAAGGTGTCTTCCAGATACAAATTGATCACTGCTGACGGAAAGCCATAACTTTCTTAAGCATGAATTCATGAGGATACTGGTTTAGAATATGTTCTCCTAACTGTTATGCTTGTGCCTCCACTATTTCTTCCCTCCTCCCACACATATAACAGTGAAAATTGTACTCATAAGTCTCAGAATATTGATGCTTACTATGCAAATTAGTACTTGGTTTTAAGTGACTTTTCTGTGACGTGGCCTATTTGAATGAACTTAGGAAAACAAAATCCTGTTTCAATTGGCAATAGAGGCAAAAAATAAATAACTCTACATCTGGTTAAGTAAAATACTAACATTTTTGTGTATATAGAAGAAATTTCATCTAATTGGTTCTCATCAATCAGGAATGGATGAACGAACATTTGAAGAGAGAAAAATACTTTTCTCTTTGTATTATCTTAGTACAAAAGATGACTTAAACAAAAATATTTGAAAAATGTAGCATGTGTTTCTTAAACTAAAGTGTGGAGGAAATTTTTTTTAGCATTTTAGAACTTGCTGTGTTTACAGATAAATAAATGATACCAAATACAAATGATACTAAATTACAAGTAATTTTTTTCAAATTGTCACTTAAATGGAAACAAGGTAATAATATCCATATTCATAGATTTCCCCCTAACTTCTGTTTTTTTAAACTCTTTGTTTGACAAAGTTTGGGTTTTGACAATCAGAAATATTTAGTCCAGCTACTACAATATCACCGAAGTGTGGTATCCTCTTATTTATATGTACTTCTTAATTTCTGTGAAGTGGGTCTAATATCACAATTCTATTTATTCAGTAGTCATTTTGCATTAATACCTGTTTTGTGTTCACTGAAAAAGATCAATAGATGTCATTAAATATACAGTTTTACTATATTGTTTAGTTGTTTTTTATTTTCACACCAATAAATAAAATCTGTTCTAACAGTGTATGCTCTTTGTCTTTTAACTGTACTGGGTCTACTGAATATATTTAATTGTTACAAAAAACTTATTTTCTGTACAAATTATTATATTGTTTAGATACCCTTGCTAAAGGTTAAATATGTTAAATCATGTTGGTAACATTCACAATTTTAACAATTACCATAAAGTTAACGTTAGATGCATTAGATGTTAAATTGCAGTAAGAATTACATGTCTAAGGAGTTGATCAGTTAGAATCGTTTTTGGTTGTAACAGAAAATCCTATTAGTAGTAACTGCAAAAACTCAAGAATTTCTATGTGATACTCCAGGAATAAAGAAAGTTGAAAGGAGAAAACAGCCAAAGAATAAGCTGTCAATAGGTAGTCAAGGCTGTCAATTGAAAACTCCAGCCATATTTTATTGGATAGAGCCATGTCCCAAGTCAACCTGAATTATAAGAAGCTGGGTGTTTTAATATTCCATGCTCTGTAGAAGAGGGAGGTGAGGGAGAAAAAAGATTATGAATACCTTTGTGGGTAACCAATTTGCAGGATCTTCTCAGAGGATATTTATATGTTCATTTTTCAAAAGAGCAGCTATTTGAGTTAAGAATATTATGTGCCATAGTATCTCCATATATACATGCAAATATACTAATTAGAAGAAATAGGCTCACGATGATGAAAATGGAGGCTGAGAAGTCCCACCGTCTGCAGTCAGCAAGCTGGAGACTCAGAAGAGCCAATGGTATAGTTCTAGTCTGAGTCTGAAAGTCTGAGAACTAGGGAAACTGATGATGTAAGCTCCACATCCAAGTAGAAGGCAGGAGACTAATGTCCTGGCTTGAGGACAGTGAGACTGAGAGAGAGGATTCGCCCTTACTCCATCTGTTTGTTCTACTTAGTCTATTTAGTTCTATTTAGTCTTCCACTGGATTGGATAAAGTCCAGTATCTGCTTTACTCAGTCTACTAATTTAAATATGAGTTTAATACAAAAACACCCTCAACAGACATACCCAGAATAATATTTAACTACAAATCTGGTCAATTTAACACACAAAATTAACCATCATACTCACTTTGTATGGCTAAAAAAACTTCTCTCAGGCTCTTCAACTCCCAATAATGAGGAGGTCAATCTTTTAGTTACAAGCTTGTAACCTAAAGTAGATGTGAATTCTAACTCCGCTGTGTTTGATGTTAAGGGAAGAGATGATACCATTAGCCAAAAATCTTAGAGTAAAGGACTCTACAGCAAGGAAAGCAACCTACTGCCTAAAATTAAGAGACTTTTTGCGTGGAGTGGCTCACGCCTGTAATCCCAGCTCTTTGGGAGACAGAGGTGAGAGGGTTGCCTGAGTCCACAGGTTCAAGACCAGCCTGGGCAACATGGTGAGACCTTGTCTCTACAATAAATAAAAAAATAAATAAATAACATAACCTGGGCATAGTGGCCCATGCCTGTAGTTCCAGCTACTTGGAAGGCTGAAGCAGAAGGATCACCTGAGAGCAGCAGGTCGAGGCTGCACTGACTGTGACGATGTCACAGCACTCCAGCCTGGGTGACAGAGTGAGACTCCAACTCAAAAAAATAAAATAAAATAAGAGACTTAGTTGAGGCTTTCTGGGTAGACTAGTTATTCTAAAGAAAACACACATAACCCTTGGAACTATATAGTCAGAGACTGTCATTAAATACTGTATCAATAGGGGCTAGTATTTCCTAAGATGCGGCTGTATCCTTTTAAGTTATCCTTTAAAATTCAAGTTGGCATGGGATCCAAATCTAGAAAACCGTGCTGCAATGTGGCACCAATATACATTGATTCTGTCTAATCTGGATGTGAGGAAAGAGGACCTGTCTCGATCACTTAGGGACCTTTTGTTAAAGGATTGCCTTTTTTTCTCCAAGTCTCAGACCCAGAACCAAACTCTCAATGATGACTTTTTAATTCACTTTTTTCTTAGGAGTAAAAAATGGAAATTTTTTCACTTTGAAAGCCTAATTTTATTCAATGTTTTGGTTTGTATTTAAGTTATATAAACCTTTTATGCTCATAACAATCCATCGGTAGGCATACATTACTATATTTAATAGTGTTGGTAGTAAAATCCCTTGCTGAACTAGTCTAATGACCTTCAGAGAGGATGTGAAATAAGAAAGAAAATCGTTTTTGAAAATTAGTGACTATTTTAAGAGTCAATGATTTTGATACATGCACATATCCAACATGACTAATCATTCCATCCCTTATAGTAATGACTAATCATTCCATCCCTCATAGGTAAAGGGCAAAAAATAAGCTCTTGTATTTATATGTATGTGATTACAAAAATCAAAATAGGACCTCAAAGACAGAGATAAATGACCATAATTATTCAAATAATTCAAGTGAAAAACAGAATGCTAATATTTTAGTACATAATTTATATAATTGAAAAAAGGTCTTAAGTGTTTCTTTCTGAGACTATTTAGTACACTTAACTCTTAATAGTTCTCTGATGCATTTCTAATCATGAAGACCTGGTGGTCATTGCAAATTGACACAACAGGAAAATTAAAATACGTTTTCTGCTATTACTGATCATTAGTTCACAGTAACAAATCTATACAAAATGCTTCTGAACATCTAATGCCATTGAAATAGCAGATCTCTAAATTGAATACACAATTTCATTCCATTACTCTATCTTTAGATAATAAGAATTTCAGGGCTAAGTAGAACAATTTAGGTTATTAATATAACTTATGATCTGTTGTACCCAGCATTTGTAAAAAATTGCAATTATGCAATGAAATAAAAAATTGCCATAGTGACATAAGTAACTAAAAAATCTTTTATTTTTAAATTTTAAAATGTGTTCTATAGAAACATTTTATTATGGTAGTGTCTGATATTCTGGAAAGTTGGCATACTCTGAATAAAATAATAAAACCACAATGCAGAACTGTTTTTCAGATGAATCCAGAAAGCTATTTGATTTGTTTTGCAATCTCTCTTGTGTAGTGATAGCACTATACTCCTCAGTCTGTGCTGTTTTAGGCCAACCATGACTTTTGGTAACTAACTAATCTTTTGTTCTAGAGAAGTCTATAGTTTCCCTATAGATTCCCAACTGGACTGCCATTCCCACTCTGGATGAACCCAACTCTCCTGCATATTCAGAGAACAATTTAAAAGCAGTCTAATACATTGTCTCTAGCCCTAACCTAGTTTACACAAGGATCAGAAGAGTAAATTTCAGCCATTCTGTCTTATAATTTTCTTCCAGACAGTGAATAGAATTTGGAAGACAACCTGTATATGTACCTATATGTTTTATTATCAACTCCAATATGACATTTCTCAGCAGAAGAAATAGCATGTCTATAGTACACAAAAGTTCCTTTGAATTTAAAAACTTGAGTTAATTCTTTCAATCTCCATTAAAATTTCTTACCATCTGTCCTTGACCTTTTAGAATGACCCAATTTCTTTCCAGACATCTTCCCAGAATTACCCAAAGAGAAGTTAGTGAGAACACTAAAAGGCTCAGCTTCTAACTAAGACTTCCTTCATTTCCATGTTATTTAAAAATATGTTATCATAGTAGAGCGATTAGCATATTATAGGAAGAGAATCATAGCTGAGAATGGCCATGTGAAGTTTCAGTCTTTCCTGAATTTTTATATTTTTACTTTGCTAAGGGTTATTATGTTATTTTATTTTTTACTATAGAGATATAAAGTACAAGAAAGGATTAACTACACAAGTAGGCCACGTGCAGGTAAAGTTTGGGCATCCAGTTGGCCCTCACTTTCCCTGGTTTGTGTACTGGTATCCTTTGTGTCGTTACATGTCCTCCTCTGGCCCTCTCTTCCTTGGCAGGGTCCAGTGACTGTCACTCTCTTCTTTGTGGTTTTGTGATTAATGTTCAGTGCCCATTTATGAATGAGAAGATGCAATATTCAATTATTCATTTCTGTGATAAGATCACTAAGTGTGATGGCCTCCAAGTCCAATTTGCTGTGAAGTCCATGATTTTGTTTTTTATGGCTGCGTAATACTCCCTTGTATGTGTGTATATATATATATATATATATATATATATATATATATATATATATATATATATATATATATACCACAGTTTCTTTCTCCAGTTCAACTTCATTGGCCAGCAGGAATGGCTCCATATTTTGGCTATTGTGAATAGCATGACTATAAACATGTGTGTGCAGGTGTCCTTTTTGTAAAGTGATTTATGTTTCTCTGAATATATTCTCAGGAAAGGGATTGCTGGATTGTACGGAAGGTCAATTCTTAGTTCTTTTAGGAATTACCACACTGCTTTATATTGAGGCTGAATTAGTTTGCACTTCCACCCACAGTGTAGAAGCATTCCCTTTCCTCTTCATCTGCCCCAGTCACTGTTGTGTTTTGATGTATTAATGATGGTCATCCTTACTGGAGTTAGGTGGTATCTCACTGTTTTGATTTGCATTTCTCTGATGATTAGTGAAACTCAGCATTTTTTAAGGTATCTGTTGGCCCCTTGTATATCTTCTTTTGAAAAGTGTCTATTTGTGCCCTTTCCCCACTTTTTAATAAGGTTGTTTGCTTTTATTTTTCCCTTTCAGCTTGTTTGAATTCTTTATAGATCCTCGATGTTAGGCCTTTGTCAGGTACATAATTTGCAAATATTTTTTTCCCCTTTTTTTTAGGTTGCCTCCTGACTCTTTTGATAGTTTCTTTTGCTGTGAAAAAGTATTTCAGTTTGATGAGGTCCCAACTGTCCATCTTAGCTTTTAATTCTCTCTCTTGTTGAAGCTTTACCTGGTTTGTGTATTGGTATGATGCTAGCTTCATAAAATAATTTGGGCAGAATTCCATCTTTCCTGATCACCTGAAATACTTTTGATAAGATTGGTACAGCTCCTCTTTGTATGTCTTGTAAAATTCAGCTGGAAAGCCATCTAGTGTGGGGTTTTTTGTTGGTGAGTATATTTCTCATGATGAAGTCGATTTCCTGGATTGTTATTGGTTTGTTCAGGGTTTCAATTTCTTCTTGTTTCATTGTTGGAAAGGTGTGTGATGTCAGAGAGTTCTCCATTTCCTTTAGATTTTCTAGTTTTTTGCATACAGGTATGTATAGTAATTTCTGGTTCTTGAATTTCTTTGGGGTTGTTGTGACTTTGCCTTTTGGATTTTTAATTGTGCTTATTTTGACTTTCTGTCTTTTTTTAGTCAATCTGGTCCGGGGTTGTCAATCGTATTTATCCATGCAAAGACTCAGCTTTTTGTCTTGTTGATTTCTTTCTATATTGGTTGTTTCTATGTCCTGAAGTTGTGACTTTATCTTGGTAATCTGGATTCTTCTGCTGAAGTTAGGGTTTTGGTGGTCTTGCCTTTTTAGCTCCCTTAGTTATGTTGTAAGACTATTTACTTGTGATCTTTCTATTTCTTGATGTGTGTGTGAGTGTATGTGTGTGCACAATGCTATGAATTTTCCTCTTAGAACTGATTTCATAGCATCCCAGAGATTCTGATAACATGTGTCTTTGTTTTCCTTTGTTTCCAGGAATCTTTTTATTTCTGTCTTGATTTCTGTGTTGACACAGACGTTGTTTAGCAGAATGTTGTTTAGTGTTCATGTTTTTGTGTGCTTTGGGGGGATCTTGTTGGTGGTTATGTTTATTTTTATTCCATTGTGATCTGTGATGGTATTTTTTATCTTTTGGAATTTGATTGTTTGATTTATGCCCAAGAATGTGATTGAGCTTAGAATATGTTCCATGTGCTGATGAGTAGAATGCAGTTTCTGGGTGAAATGTTCTGTAGATGTCCATTAAGTCAATTTGATTGAGTATCAAGTTGAGATTCCTGATCTCCTTATTTACTTTTTACCTCAATGACTTACCTAGAGCTGTTAATGGGGATTTAGGTCTCCAGCTCTAAATGTGTGAGAGTCAATGTCCTCTCTTAGTTTACTTAGTCATTGATTTATAAAACCTGATGCTCCTGTGTTGAGTACATATATGTTTGGGATGGGTACTTTTTGCTGGTAGGTTGGGCCTTTTATCATTGTATTGTGTCATTCCATGTTCTTTTTAGCTTATGATGGCTTGAAGGCTGCTTTGTCTAACATTAGCGTAGCTACTCCTGCCTTCTTCTGTTTTCTGTTTGCCTGAAAGTTCATTTTCCAGCCTCCAACATTCAGTCTGTGGGTGTCCTTTGCAGTGAGATGAGTTTCCTGGAGGCAGCAGGTCATTGGATTGTGCTTTTTAAAATCCAGTTTGCCAGTCTAGCTTTTTTTTGGGTTGGGGGTGATGCATTTAGTACATTCACATTCAGGCTGATTGAAATATGAGAGTTTATCCCTGCCATGAAGCTTTTAGAGGTTTTCTTTGTTTCCTTTTAACTTTTGTGTTTTATATGTGTGCTTTAATTTTTGTGGGCATTCTGTATGCTATATTAACTCTGTGTTTGCTTGTACTCTTGTGATGGGCATTGCTTTTCTTGTCTTCTTTTTGCTCAAGACATTCTTAAGTATCTCCTGAAGGGCTAGTCTGGAGGCAGCATATTCTCTTAGCGATTGGATGTCTGGGAAGGATTTAAATTATCTGTCACTGATGAAGCTTAGCTTGGCTGGACAGAAAACGCTTGGTTGGAATTGCTTATCATTACTAATTGGACTCCAGTGTTGTTTAGTGTCCATGCCTCTGTGTGTTTTGGGGGGATCTTGTTGGTGATTATGTTTATTTTTATTCCATTGTGATCTGAGAAGATGCAATGTCTTCTGGCTTTTAGTGTTTCTGCAGATATGTCTGGAGTGATTCTAATGGGTATTCTGACTTTTCTCTCTTACTGCCTTTAGGATTTTTTTTAATGCTTACTTTTTGGAGGCAGAATATTATGTATCTTACTGATAGTCTTCTCATGTAATATCTTGCAGGGGTTCTCTGAATCTCTTGCACTTGAACGATCATCTCTCTAACAAAATGGGAAATGTTCTCTTTAATGACCTCATGGAGTATTTCTTCCATAGTATTCTCATTTTCCCTTTTTGCTTCAGGTGTTGGTTTGGTTTTTTGACAAAGTCAGATAGCTCCCAGAGGTTTTGTTACTTCTTTTTGAGAATTTTTAAAAATGTTTTTAACAGACTGTGTTAATTCCATAATTTGTTCTTCAAAATCTGAGATTCTTTCCTTTGCTTAGTTGAGTGTGTTCCCCACACTTGTTATTTTGTTATTGATTTTGAGGATGGGGCACTTTATTTTCACTATTTCAGAATAGGCTTTTTTTGAATTTGGCCAACTTCATTTTTACTTTTTGTACAATTTCTTTGAGTTTCACTTCATGTTTCTCTTGGCTCCTGTTCATTTGTGCCATCCCTTCTCTGATTTCTGTGACTGTCAACTGTGGCAGGTCATTCTGGTGGGCTTCCATTGTTTTGCTCTGATGGCTACTTTTTTATGTCACTGTTTCATTAAAATTCTGAGAGGTGCTTGTGTTTCTTTATTGCTCCTTCTTTTTTTTTTTTTTTTTTTGAGTTGGAGTCTCACTCGGTCGCCCAGACTGGAGTGCAGTGGCCGCTCCCGGCCACTGCAGCCTTGCCTGCTGGGCTCTGGAGATCCTTCCGCCTCAGCCTTCCGAGTAGCAGGAATTACAGGCGCGCGCTACCACGCCCGGCTGATTTTTTGATTTATTGTAGAGATGAGGTCTCGCTGCCCAGGCGGGTCTCGAACCCACGAGCTCAGGCAATCCACTCACCTCAGCCTCCCAAAGGCACGGGATTACAGGCTGAGCCACTGAGCCCGGCTTATTGCTCCTTCTTTATTTTACTCAATGAGAGAGGAAGGATCTTCACCCTGTGGCAGGTCACTGTTATTGCAGATTTTTTCTTCTGCTAATCTAGTGAGCCACTTTTCAGTCCCTTGCACTGTGTGACTGATGGTCAGTGGGAAGGGGTGAACCGACCCAGTATGTCCCAGAATCACTCACCATCCTCCCTTGCCCAGGGTGATCTCAGCAGCATGGTCTCAGATTGAGTGCCAGGATTCCTGTGGATGCCTTTTTGGTCTCTGTGTGTTCAAGCAGACCCCTTTGGGTGTGGGGAGTTTCACCTTTCCTAATGTGTTCCATTTACCTCCTTTAATTGGCCAGTGGATCCCCACTCTCTATCCTGCCCTGAAAGAGAGGTGCTGGCCTCTCCTATCAGATATCCCTTTTCTGTGCACACATGATGCAGGGTGGGGGATGGCGCAACTGGAATTCCATGCCTGCAGTGGCTTTCTGGACTCTGTGCACTCAGAGAAACCGTTGGGCAGGGGATTCCAAGATGGCAATGGAGGTGTCAGAGTATATGAATCTCTGCATAGATGAACAGGTGAAGAGGCCAGAATTCATCCTAGGGTGTTAGCAAAAGTTGTGTGAATGTCTGATTGAATGGAGATGTGGAAAGGAGAGAACTGAGATCTCCTGCTTAGGTAGCTGCCCTGTGCAGCTGCTTGGACCTCAGCACATTCTTCATCCCAGATGCAGGCACCATCTCCACAGTACCACCCAGAAAGAAAAAAAGGGGGAGGAGATTAAAACAGTGAAAATCACCTGCAACAGATGCTGCCTGCCACTGGAGCCTTCGCCCCAGGTCAGACACCAGGAACACAAACTGCAAGAAAATATACCAGAGTTTCCCTACCAGAGTCCCAGCCAAGGAGACCGAGATGTCCTACCCCCAGCTGAAGCATTTGCAGTCTGCTGCTGCAGCCCTGTGGAAGAATCTAGCCCTAGATCACAGCAAAATAGCGATGAGTTTTAAAGTTACCCAGCACCCTTTTTTTCCAGTGATCCGTGAGACATGTGACTCAGGTGGGCAACTTTCTGAGCAACATACATGGAGAGGCCTGAATATAAGTGGATCAGCTGGGGCACTCCATGGGATAAACAGGGGGTTACATTTGAAGCATTTGCAGTCTACACTGCACCCTAAGAATCCAGTCTCCACTCAGAGAAGATAAGTAGGGGTGAGTTTTAAAGTGACCTTGTACCCTTTCCCCAGTAATTTGTGAGGCATGTGACTCAGGTGGGCAACGTTAAGATCAGTACACACAGAGAAAGCTAAACATAGGCAGATCAGCTGGGGACATCTCCCAGCTTCTCTTCAACTACAAGGGGTGGAACAGTCGGACAGATTTAAAAGTTGGAAGCTCCTCCCTTCCAAAACCCCTCCCCCCTGCCACCAGCTAAGAGAAGCAGTTCTTGGGTCACGCCTACAAGAAACCTGAAGTCTTGAAACTGCTGAAAGAGGGTGCTCAAGAATTATATAAGTTTCTGTTGTTGTTTTGCGGTTTTTTGTTTGTTTGTTTTTACTTTTTGTATCTGTGAGACTATATTTTTTTTTTAAATATACCTTGCTGGGAGTGGGTATTCCATTCTGTTTCACTCCTTATCATTCTTCTTTCTGTCCAATAAGACTATATTTGAGTGTGGGGATTTCCTCATATTATCAGTTTTAGTTTCTTTGGGGTTGTGTTTGTTGATGTGCTGGTTTTTTTTTTCTCTTCTGTCTTTGTTTATGGTTTTTTTTTTTTTTTCCATTTTCCCTTGCTTTTGTTACTGTTTTGGTTTGTTTCTCTCGCCTTTCTTTCTCTCTCTCTCTTTGCTTGTCTCCCTGTTTGCCAGTTTGTACTTTTTCCTTCTCTCCTTTGTTCTCTCCATGGTCGTCTCCTCCACATTCGCTCTTTATTAACTCCATTCCCCTCCTTCATGTTATTTTGTACCCAGGGGAGATACATACACTCTGACCGAATGAAAATACTGTAAGGTGGTGGGAAGTAGACCCCTGGGGGCCCACAGGCCAATCAGCAAACATTGTGATCCTCAGACAACTTTTGAATCTTAGCAGCCCCTAACACACTTCATTCGAATCTCAACCCTGCAAGGGAGTAACCTGGCTCCCCTGCTCCAACTCACCTCCAAAAATTGAACTAGTCCAGCAGTTTTATTCAAGGGAGAATAGGGGGTTGAGCAAAAAGAAGTGAAAACCACTCCCTTTCTCAATGAGCAAAGAAAGTAAAGAAAAAAGAAAACCCCACCAGAGAAATCGTCACTGGGTTCATGATACTGAATCCATCCAAAAGTGCTCAGGGTGTCTCTGTCTAATGGAGGCAGAATCTCTACTCTCTGTCTTGCTAGCTGATAGTGGTGCTACTGATCCATGGTAGCCATCCTGGCTCCTCCCCTATTCCTGAAAATTGACAATTAACTCCCCCTCTTTGTCTGGTCAAATTCATGTGAAATATTTCACAGCTCTAGCTTCTTTTTCTCCATGATTTTTCTCACTCTCGATTCCTTTTTGTCTCCATCAACTAACATTGATGCCTTTTGTTTTCCTATATAACAAATTTCTCAATTCCCTACTGAATTCTCCCTCTGATTATTCTTTGGTAATTAGGCTGAATGTGCACTTTATCTCAAAAGCAACTTGATACTGCTATGTAAAACAAGTGACTAAGGTTTACCAATGTTTATACTCAGTCTTTGAATCTTCTGAGGACTATAAATTGCTATTATATTATGCAGTTTGACGGTAAACAAACTATAAAACTTCTATTGCTTTATATATACAGAAAATAATCTGAAATCCCAAAATTTTAGGGGAAAATATATTTTGTCATTATTGTAATAATTTTGTGTCATGAGTAAAATGATTTACAATAATTCCTTTTCTTACTTTTAAGTTATGAAGTGGTATGATTTTAGCCTCATCTTTATCAGTTTAGTTAGTTTTGGGTTGTTTAGGGACCTTAACAATTTGTAGTGAATTAATGCATTTTTGGGCTACAGTTTTCCAACAAATAAAATTTAAGATGTGGTATTGAAATTCAAAGATCATGTATACTTCTATTACTAAAACAGATATGCACAAATTCTCCCAACATTTTGATAGCTTTTGCTCTATTGTTCATCTACCTACACATTTCTGCTATTTGAATAACTTGCAATGTATTATTAAGTAAACAGCACCATACTAGATTGTTTTTATATCACAGCACACTATTTTATAATAAAATTATAAAATAATGTGTATATATATGATATACACTATTTTATTATAAATTGGTATATATAATATATATACTATTTTATAACAAACATCATACAAAAAAATATAAAATATTATATTTGTCCATTGACACACTAGTAAGCTACTTTTCTGTAGCTAGCCATACATTTACTTCAGTGTGTTTGTTTTGATAATCCTCAATTCTTTGTTCTCATCAAGTGTTTTTTCCATGGTAAGAAAACAGGAGTAGGGGAGAAAAATAGACTTTGAGTCTCTTGATCCTTTCCACATCTAAAAGTAGCAAAACTATGAACATCACAGAGTAAATACTATGAAGATTTAAATATTTTAGAGATGGTTTGAAGTCTTGTCTTAGTCACTTAAGAAAAAATTTTATACATCTGTAAATTTGAAATACAATATTTGTATCATGAGATTATGTTTAGAATATAAAGGCATATTTATAAGATATTATTTCCTGTTCCCCTTAGTTTTCGATTTGGTTCTAAGACTCTAGCTGTCAAAAATTCTATGTTTGGCTAGTTCATTCCTTTAAATACATAATGTGTAAGGTCTAATCCAATTTCATCTAATGGATATTTAATAGTTTAAAATGGTGACTATGTCCCCTCATTTGTGAATTACCAGGGGAGACAAGAAATGGTTGTGATAGGATTTCATGTGGCCTTGAGCAGCACAGAAGTGGTGAGAAACTTGTATAAAAGAGGCAGTGTTAGTGAACTTTTTGGGCACAGAGAGAAAAAGGTTCTGTTATTTTGATTCATTTTTCAGCAGACTAGAGTCTTAAGAGCAAGCCTGGATTAGCCCTAGTGCACTGGGAGAAACTCACACTTTGCTGAGGAATCTTTTTCATACTAGCCCTCTGTACTCACTGAAATTCTGCCATTGGAATATTCTGAGGAGGTTGAAGATCTCTCTGATTTAGCCTGGTCATATGATGTGGACAGGCCACATAGGTCTCCAGGTCTTTGTCCATCTATAAAGGAAGAATCGTGATGTTGTCTTCTATCCCCAAATAGCACTTTGGTTCTAAAGTGATATTTGGTTCTAAAGTGATATCCCTGTATAAAATAGATTATCTGACTTTGATATACAGACTGGAATAATGTTATCCAGTGGAATCTCAGAAATAGTGATCCTATATTTTTCTAAATACAAAGTCAAAAAATAGAACAAGCATTTAATGTATTACAATGTGTTGAAAATATGGCATGATATTATATATCTGGGGACTTGCATAATAATTAATAAATGTACATGTAATTGAATTTTCCGTGGACTCATCATTTACATTTATACACAATGTAACACCTAAATGAAAAGTTATTCACATATTACCCTAATAATCTATGTCATATGTGTACATATATGTATAAAAATATGTGTATATGTGTATATTTGTATATATACTATGTGTAGATATGCATGCATTTTATATTACCCATATAATTCGTCACTTTTAGCTTTGTTTGGATTGTAGATTATTGTAGAATAGAGGCAGAAAGTTTCTGATGGCATATCATCTCTCTTAGGCTCAGATACAGTTTTGAACTGGGCATAGTTTGTGTACAGTTTGATGCTCCTTTCTTGGTCTGTAACCTTTTCTTGTTTTTGGTGTTTCTTTTTTTTTTAATTTTTATTTTGAGTTGGAGTCTCACTCTTGTCACCCAAACTGGAGTGCAGTGGCCGCTCCCGGCCACCGCAGCCTCGACCTGCTGGGCTCCGGCGATCCTTCCGCCTCAGCCTTCCAAGTAGCTGGAACTACAGGCGCGTGCTACCACGCCAGGCTAATTTTTGATTTATTGTAGAGATGAGGTCTTGCCAAGTTGCCCAGGCGGGTCTCGAACCCACGGGCTCAAGCAATCCACTCACCTCAGCCTCCCAAAGCACTAGGATTACTGGCTGAGCCACCGAGCCCGGCTTGGTGTTTTTTAAAAATCTGGGCACATTCTATCATAGGAGAAGATAGATTACTAAACTTGTTTATGATGAGTTATTAGTGAGAAAGTAGCTATTAATAGTATTAAATCAAAACATAAAGGAGTAAGTCTATAATGATTAAATTTAAAGTATCTTCTTAGAAGAGTAAAAGGAATAAATTCACCAGTCTCTGAAAACCTATAGCTCATATAGGTGTCTAATGTGTCAATTCACTCATGAGTCTCATCTCAAGAGGAACAATAGAAATATCAAGATGGAAAAAACATTCATTAATGTTAAAAATAGCTAGTAGCTAACTTTCCAGATTCTCAATATCTGGTGTAGAAGTTATTTTATATATTATAATAAAAGTAATATATTTGCAGTTTATAAAATAACATTGGCAACTGATGTTTAGAAAATCCATGATTTTTTCTTACTCTCTGCCAAGTTCACCTCAAATTTGAAATCTGAGCATTGCATCCAGTATTATTAGTGCAAAGAAAACTATTAGTTAGAATAAAATCTAGGTCTAATTTCTATGCAAAATGCAGTCCCAAACTTTGGCTCTAGACTCCTTGGCCTAGACTGCTTACATTTATCTCCTAAAACTCAAAAGATCTTAATTGTCGTTAAGCTCATTAGTCTCAGAATCTCTTCTAATGACATTATATGGTTAAGAAATTAATGATATGTATGACATGCTTAGAATGTTTAAACATTTCTGAATAAAATGTATGCAGAATTTTATTTTTAAAAAGTTTGGGTGTCTCCAAACAGAGAATTGCCAAAATAATCAAGAGTCTCATTAATTGTATACTAATTTTTTTTTAATTTTTAATTTTTGATATGTGGAGTATAATTCAGGGTTAGGTATACAAATGTTCATTATACAAGTACACTTTTGATGAAGTATGCCCCCACACCCTGGCAGTTTCCCGCTACTGCCAATCCCTTTCTTTCTTTTTTTTTTTTTTGAGTTGGAGTCTCACTCTGTCGCCCAGACTGGAGTGCGGTGGCCACTCCCGGCCACCACAGCCTCGATCTGCTGGGCTCCGGCGATCCTTCTGCCTCAGCCTTCCAGGTAGCCGGAATTACAGGCATGCGCTACCAAGCCCGGCTGATTTTTTGATTTATTGTAGAGATGACGTCTCGCTGCCCAGGCGGGTCTCGAACCCTTGGGCTCAGGCAATCCACTCACCTCAGCCTCCCAAAGGCGCGGGATTACAGGCTGAGCCACCGAGTCCAGCTGCCAATCTCTTTCCTATAGTTCAAGGTCCGCTTATGAGTGAGAGCATGTGATACTTGGTTCTTTGTTTCTGTGATAGACCACTCAGTTTTATAGAGTCTAAGTACTTCCAAGTTGCTGTGAAGTTCATAATTTTGTCCTTCTTAATAGCTGTGCAATATTCCATAGTGTATATGTACCACATTTTAAAAAACTCAGTCCTTTTTTGATGGACAGTACAGTTGGTTCCATATTTTTGCTACTGCGCACTAAATTCTTAGTACAAAAACTGAGTGTTGATTGCAATTTAGTACTGGATTATGAATTAGTAGTTTCTTAACATTTAGAAGGTCACTGTATGTGGATTTCACTGCTAAAATACTGTATACGAATTTAATAAAAACTATAACTGTTTCTATGTGTCTATGTAGCTCTATGTGTACATAAGCCAAATTAAGTAAAGTCTTAATTTTCTGGGTATTAGAACAACTTTATTTAAGAAAACACATATTTCACTACATATACATTCATTATTGACTATTATTTGAGACCCATTGTTATTATGGGCCTAGGTAGCATATATTTTTCCACTGTTTGTAATGAAGGCAATCACTGATAGTCTTGTTAGTAGTCGTATTAACATTTTTAATCACTTTTCCCATTTCTCTATTTGTTAAATTTTTTTAAAATGTCCTCTTATTTTTAGAAAAGTGGCAGTTTGTCACAATCCAGCCAGGACCACTTAATCCTTACACCTCAAAAGTCATTTGACCCCTTTCTGACCAAGGAAAAAATAACTCAAAATTTAAAAACAAGTAAACCAAATAGCTAAATATGCCTCTTAAATATATCATCTGGCTTTCGACAAATAACTGTAAAACAGTAAATGCCTCTGCTGCAAGCTACAAAAATCAAAAGTGATGCTATTAACTTCCATTTTTCCTATCACAGTCTAACCCAGGAAAACAATTCCTGGCTTTTGCTATCGAGTTATAAAAGAAGAAATTAAGAAATGTCATCGATCTTCCTGCCTGCTCTTTGAATAGGATTTCTTTAAACTATGTGGGATGAACAACCCTGTACAGATCTTAGTTTTCATTTTTAGGGTATAATTTTATTTTCTTCATGCCTTTACCATTTTCATTAATTTTTTTTATCAAAGCTAGTAAAGCACTGAAGAGATTTAGACTTTTGGCTGCAACAAAAAATACCTTTCTCATTGACCTCTTTATGAACAATCCTCATTCATTTGTGAACTAGCAAGAGTCATTCTCTTCAACTCAATCCTAGAAGGAGGCGTTTTCTCATACACTGCAGTGATAAACATGGAAAGTGCATTTTTTTGTGCAACCTGGTGGAAGAGAATTAGTCACAGCAGGAAAACAAGAGTGATTCAGTGAAGATGTCAGGGTTATTTTGAAGCATGAACTGAGATGATATGAGAAGCTGAGAAGCAGGTGCTATTGCTGCTGGTTTCCACCAGGCATGTGTATGATCGATGTGAAACTTACTTTCTGTTCATATCACCTATTGAGGACAGACTGGGCTATATACACCACTGTTTACTCATAAGCATTTAAAATATTTATCAACGCATTTCAAATTTCTCAACTCAGAAATAGATTTTTGCATTACTTAATTTAGAATACCTAATGTTTAAATCATGAATTCTTCATAATCTGAGGGAGATTTCTTTCTCTCTTCAGAGAGAAATGTGAATATCTATACCCACATTTTTATTTACAATTTTCAAGAGTTTTCTAAAGTCATACAGCCCATGGACGCCAGGTTGCAGACTGGTGTCCGAGATTATAAGATGTGAACTTGAATTTCAGCAGTAAGGATTAATAATTAAATAATAGCAATCATTTTGTCTGCTGTAAAAAGAACTCATTTTAATAAACCAGAATTTTCAAAGTATATTCTTCTGAAAAATAGTTGTGTTGTATGCGAAAATATGTTATACTAAAATTTTTATTTTGTTGTGTAGTCAAATATACTTTTAAGAAATGCTAGATTAAAACAAAAGTTTGCAATTATAAACAGCAAAATATGTTGAACAAGGATTCCTTAGAGCTTTATTCGAATGTGTGTTTTGGTTCTCCAAGAAGGGAGATAAGCCCAAAGGGTTTGCAAAATATATTTGCACACCGATTTTTTTTTTTGTTTGTTTTTAAGTTGGAGTCTCACTCTGTCACCCAGACTGGAGTGCAGTGGCTGCTCCACCACCGCAGCCTCGACCTGCTGGGCTCCGGCGATCCTTTCGCCTCAGCCTTCCAAGTAGTTGGAACTACAGGCATGCGCTACCATGCCCAACTGATTTTTTGATTTATTGTAGAGATGAGGTCTCTCTGCCCAGGCGGGTCTCGAACCCGCGGGCTCAGGCAATCCACTCACCTCAGCCTCCCAAAGGCGCGGGATTACAGGCTGAGCCACCGAGCCTGGCTTTTTTTTTTTTTCATGGAACAACTCACAGGAATATATGCGTCTCTCAATCTCAAGCATTTGAGAAATGTTCCAATGAGTTTTTCAAATCGGGCAACAAAAAATTTCTTTAGAGATGCAGCCACATTGGGCAGCTTTTGTAAATTGTTTGAACACAAATGAATCACATTTTTATTCAAGCACATTTTGATTCAAGTATATTAATACATTTCTGAAACCCTTACAAATGAGTTCAGCAGATATTTCAAATTTAAGTGGTACTAATATTCAAACTGATCAGTGGGGCAAATTCTGTGTTGGTGATATTTCTCTAATAACTGTAAACACATTCCATTTTAGAGAACACTGAAACCCGAATTAAACGAATGTGAGGAAATTCTGAATACATCCAATGGATTAAAGTAAAACTGCAAATTTACTTTTTAAGAAAAAGAATCAACATTGTGTCTAGTGTCTGAATGGAGAGTCTTATAGTTAGGCCCTCTGTGACCTAATTCCAACTATACTGTGATTCTGTAACTGAGCTTAAAAGCTAACAGTTTGTGTCTCAGATTAGAGACAAATTTATGTGTTTGCAATTCTACTAATTTGGTTAACTTGGGATTATATTACATGCACATGAAAAGAGAGAAAGATTTTATAATTCTAGGAAAATTTCTAAGATGCTAAACCATGATTAGCCCTATTCAGCATCAAAAACATTAAAAACATTATGTATGTATGTATATATAACATACATCATAAATATGTTAAAAATATAAATTATATATATATAATTTAGATCAGTATGAGTTTGTTACACTGCAAGCTTATCCAATGATAAATGAACTGAACCAGTTTTATAAAAGTATTTAAGCTTTTTCCATGCAAAATCTCTGACTTTAAATGACTTTTAAAATAAAAAAATTAGCTAACTCACGACAGTGAAATTCATTACTTCAGTGACCTGCTGCATTTAATAATGCTTTCATAGTACTTATCTTCATTTGACAGCTAACTGGGAGAGTTTCAGACAGAATATATGAATGTATTCAGACAGCTTTGAATCCAAATTTCTACCTCTTCATCTCGGTCTTTGTTTTTGTCTCTGTCCTTACCTCTATCTCCGTGACACATATGTATGTGTATATAGATATATATCCACAGTTGCATACATGTTAGTCTACACAACCCTTTTATCTCAGTAAGAATCTTGAAAAAAAAATTCCTTTCCTTTTGTAGACTTTGTCTTTTTGCAAATTATTCTTTCTGTTAATATTTGTACAGCACAATTTCAAGCAGGAGTTATTCCTAACTTCTAACATAAAAATGTGATTTTAATATCTTGGTTCCCTTATTTCCCAGGAGGTTGCATTCCATTATAGATTAGGTACACACATATTCTATCAGGACCCATAATTAGAAATGAAATTGCTTCGGAACAGTTTTGTCTGTGGTACAGTCATCTTACCTTTAGTTATGTGCTTGAACGAATGCAACCTAATTATCAGCTCTCCACTGAAAATGAGTACTCCAAGCTCCAGCTGTTATAGACTGTGCACTGTATTTGTTTTATTTTTCTCATCAGTGAGGCGAGAGTGGCATAGAGCTGTGAGACCAAAAACTGAGGTCAGAGATCCAACACATTCTATGGGTATATTAGGCAAATGTTGTAAAAGCAAACACACTGCTGTCTGTGAAGTTAAGGGAATGTAGTGTCTAAAAATCCAAAATTCTGGTCAAGAGAGAAAGTAAGTATATCATACCTGTATAAAATTAGAAATTTCTTAAGAATTAGAATGCAATAAAAATACAAATCTAATTGGATAACAGTACTAATTTGACTTCTCTTTGATTAATAAATTACATCTTTAGTCTTCGAGTCATTATTAATAATTACAGTGAATGTAAGAATAAATTTAGAATTATTATTATGTAGAAATTTTAACATTTTAAGTTACCATAGTGCCAGGAAAATAAGATTTTATATATTTTATGTATGTTTCAATAAAAATGGGAAAAACTTGTATGCATACTCCCAACTTCTATACCATTTCTTTAGTTGATTAACACATGAGAGATAGATAATGATCCCATTGCTTGGCTTTCTATACATGGATTGATGGTGTATCTTCTGTTGAAGATTGTAGTCCTAAGTTTTTAGGTATGTGAATTGTGCTCTGAGTAAGAGAATTAGGAATATGGAGTCTGAGAATATTGTTATATTTATTTTTAAAAGCTTTCCCCTGAGGGAGTCACCATAGAGTCACGTTGAGAAGGAGAAAGCAGAAACTTTCTCTAATTCTGACTTTGTGGCCTGAATTTTCCTTTTGTATATGCAATTTATTCACACCAGGTTACTGCTTAACCACTGTGTTGTTCTGAATTGACCTAATTTAAAAAATAAAAAGCAAGCATTTAGACAATGGTATTGAGTGTCCCTAATACCAGTTTAATGTCTTCACAGATCAGAAATCAAGCATTAATTTTAGTTGCCTTGTTTAATATTTGCCTTTTTTATTCTCTATAAAATCACTGTAGATCTTCTCTAATAAATTTTCTTTCAGCAAGCTATTGATTAGATTTTTAACCTTTGGGAGCTAAGTTCCTGTTTTAGCATAATGCATTTCAGCTGAGCTATATTTTAATGTCATCCCGATCATCTGTAAAATCCTCCATGGATAATTTGCATTTTTGCTAGATGTGTTGGTAGAGTAATTTATTGGAAGGAAAATCCATAGTATAATTATAAAACAACATGGGTGACCTATTTTTCTCACTTTATGTTTTTCCCTATTGATTGCAGTTAAACCTATCTTTGTCTTGCTGGTTAAGCTTCAAGATGATACTGTCTCTGCTTTAACTGAAGATATGATAAAGAATGACCACCATCATTCAAATTATAAGAAAAAAGCACTTGTAAGTATATTTTATCCTAGCGATAGATTTGAGTAAAGTAAAGGTAATCTAGGCTGCTGAGGAAAATTACCTTGCAGGTAACGCTGTAAACTAAAATAATTTTAACAGGAAGAAGAAAGTGGGTGGTGGGTGTTAAGGAAATCAGGATCTCTGAATTAAGAAACTCAGTCCAGAAATGCCATTAAGGGGAAAAACGAATGATAGTCATTAGTAAGGGAGTATTGAAAATCTTACGCATAAAGATGCCAGTGTTCACAAAGGGCTAATAGTGTGTGACAGCTAAATTGTTAAGGATGTACAGTGTAAAGCTAAGTGTTTTCCAAGCAGTGTGATGGACACTGTAGCAAATCCATGGAACATGGGCGGAAGCAAAGGGACCTAGGTAAGATAAATTTCTCCTTAATTGGGACTGAAGTAAAAGTTTTGGACTCTAGAGGTTACTTGAAAGACCACAAAAAAGATTCATCAGTTGCTATCAACAGGGGTTGAGATTTGCAGTAGATTTACAGATGGAAATATATTTTGGGCTAAAGCACAAGTCATCGAATTGTTTTTCTGTATCACGATCTAGATACGATCTGGTGAGGCAATTGGGCACTTAGATTGGAAAGTATTAATACAAGAACTTTTTAAGACTCCTTGATCCACTGTCAAATTTCTACTTCATACTTTCTGGTTATTTTTCTTTTTTTTTCTGATTGAGTACCTAAAAATACTAAAACAAGAACTGAATTAGGAATGATTTTTGTGGCTAGGAAGGACACGTCTGTGCTCTTTTCTGTAAACAATCAGCGGAGGAGAGGGATATCCCAAGATGGGGCAGAAAGAAGATAGACGTAAGAAGAAAAGTAGAATGAGTGCTTCTGAGTCAGTAACATAAAAGGAAGGCTCCATGGGATATTGGCTTGGAAATCTCTGATATCTGCCCTCTGGGAGACTGCACTTTAGTAGAGAACATGCTGCCAAAGTGACTATTTGTCATCATTCTACTGCCTGGCCTTTAGACACCCTGCTGATTTGAGAAGAGTTCCAGCACAGCCGGGAAGTAAGGCCCTGACCAATATTCACTCTCCCAGCTTCTGGGAGCCAGGACATGAGGGAAGTGGGTACTTAGATCGGAGCAGGAGTTAAAAAGTTTGGATACTCTTATCTGGGGTTTTGGCTCTAGGGCAAGTGACGCAAGGAAGCATGAAAAAGCTTATAATTTATTCCGGAGAGAAAAGTAAAAGCAAAAGCAGCATCCGGTGCTGTGACTGTCGTGAAAGCTGTATGTCCGCCTCTAGTACTCGCTGTCACCAGGGGCCGCAGGGCGACCTCCCCGCTATTCCTGTGGGATGACTGTGGCTGCAGTTCGTGTTCCCTAGGCTATTTCAACTCTTGCTGTTCTCCAAGTCCGATTTCTTGATCTTCATATCAGTTCTGTGAAGTTCTCTTTTCATTAATTCCTTTTTCACTGCACATTCACCAGGGTGTGGCTTCTTATATTTGCAACTAGTAATTATGACTGACAGAGAAACTTAACAAGGAAGAAGTGTTGTTGGAACAGTAGGGGGAAAGCCAACCTTGGGATTAAAGATATAGGATTGATAAATTATGTGTAGGGAAGCAGAGATATCTCAATGGAGATGTGGCCCTAAAGCAGACTGCAGGGTTCAAATGCTGTCTCTATCATTTGACTACTGTGTGCAAATTACTGAACCTCTTTAGACATCTTCATTTATAATTTAGGGATGATAACACCTGCCTTGGTAATCTTTAAGAGGTGAAATTACTTGTATTTATGGTAGTTAGAAATGGCCCTGGAACATAGCTAAGACTTAATATTTGTAAATATTTCCATTATTCATTTGCCATCTCTTTCCTTCGCATATTTTTACCAAACTACTTTGTGTCTAAATTATAATTATAGACATCGAATATATGCCAGGTACTGCTTTGGCACTGCAGATAGAGGAGTGAACATGAGAGAGGAAACCCTGCATGGAGCTTACATACTAATAAAGGTAGAGGGTTTCCACACTTAGAGTTAATGAGTGGGAATGATAATGATGGTGGATGATGAAAATCATTGCAGGGTGAATTAGGAAGCATGAAGGTTGACAAGGACATTCTCACAATTGAGGGATGGCAATATCCACGTGTTTTCCCTACACAGAGGCCTATGGGAGGAGTAGAAAAGTGTGCTGAGACAAGAGAATCTGGCAGAATGTCTCTGATAGAGGAATATGCGCAAACCTTCCCTTCCCACTACCTATGAGGAGGTCTTTAGCACCATGCACTTTCTTGTCCTTATTTATAAATATTAAAGTGGGTTCCCCTCAGACTGATTAAAGGTGATTTTATAATAGAAAGTAGAGAGAGTGATAGTGATATAAAGATAAATACGTCTTAAGGTCAGAGGATGAGTTGTTCTGAGTTTGAGAGGAGCAGATGCTAATAGGAAGCAGGAATGTGGTGCAGGTGTGTGGCTGCAAATAGTGGCAAGGTTGTATTATAAAGACTTTTAGTACCTGCTCAGAGATGAAACAGTATTTCTGTCGTCCTGACCATGTGTTGTAACTTGCATTCATATGCTTTCGTTGTTGAAACTCAGGAAGAAGTTTATAAAATCTTTTCCTGATAAAATTTCTTCTGTGTCCTACTCATATGAGCTTCTTTTGGGGATATGGAAGGAATATATTTTATGGAAAACTTGGACATATCATAACTTGATTTTCTTCTTTAACTACTATTTTATCTTTTTCTGTCAAATCAACCATATTCTGTGAAGATATTTGGAGTTTTTCTTTTGCCCTGTAACATATAAATTATTTTAAAATTACTTTTAAGTTATTATAGACCAACCAAGACACAATTCCAGGTAAAGCACAGGACATTATGAATTCTGGACAAGGTTTTGAAGTGAAAGAAGTAGAGAGAGGATAAGGAATTTGAACTTCATGCTGTGAACAAGGGGCCATCTAGTGAAATGATCAAAGCACAGGATTTGGGATTAGATAAATCTTTGTTCAAATAGAATGCATTTTTTCATTTTCATTTTCTTTTTTTCTTTTTTTTTCCTTATTTGAGTCAGGGTCTTGCTCTGTTGTCCAGAGTAGAATGCAGTGGCACGATCTTGACTCATCATAGCCTTGAACTCCTTGGATCAAGCAATGCTGTCTCCTCAGCTTCCCAAGTAGCTGGAATTACAGGTGCATACCACCATGACTGGCTAATTTTTTGATTTTTCTATAGAAACATGGCCCTGCTATGTTGCTCAGGCTGCTTTCAAACTCTTGAGGTTTAGCCACCCACACACCTAGGCCTCCCAAAGTGCTGAAATTCTAGGCATGAGCCACCCCCCACAGTCTAAACTGCATTTTGTATCTGCATGATTGGGCAAACTGCTTAGGGTCTTTATAAAAGAGGACGATGATAAATAACTCAGAATTAGGATCAGATGTGATAACACAGGTGGAATACATCGTAATATTTACCACATCCAAGAATAAAGTTTACTGAGTTTGAAATATGGACCTAGCGTTGAGAAATAAGTCATACATATTTAAATAAATGATGGTTATAGCTATAAACTAGAACAGGGATTAGTCAACTGCAACAGCCTGCCACCTGTCTTTTGTAAATAAAGTTTTCTTGGAACATAGCTATAGCCATTTCTTGAAGTATTGTCAATGGCTATGATGCTATGAGAGAGTGACGTAGTTGCCAATGAGACCATATGGCCCACAAAACCGATAATATGTATTATTATTATTATTTTTACAGAAAAAAAGTTCACTGACTTCTGAATTAGAGTAAAGGATGAGACAGTTACAAAGAAAATATGTAAAGAGTGCTGAAGAAGCCCAAGCCTACATGTAAGGAATGTCTACATATAATGATTTTTTTACCCTTTCATTTTGGGGGATATTACTCGTACTTTTCCACTTATAAAGAGAAGATAATAGGATTATAAAGCAACCTTCTAAAAGGATAGTAGAGATGAAAGTACACCCTTTCGTCCAGTCCTGTTCCTTTAACATCAAGGAAATATAAGTAGTAACAGGATACCACACCTGTTTTCAGCATTCAGTCTTTTTAAGGAGACATTTTCTAACCATGGGAGAAATTTTGCAAAGGTAAAATCTCAGAGAATTTCTGTAGCTAAGGCTATAGCTAAATCAGGGTCTATTAGTAAAAACAAAATGTATGGGCATAGATTCTAAAAAGTGTTATACGCCTATTATTCCAGCAAAAATATGTAAAAGGGATAGATGATATGGTTTAACACTATGCTGTATATGTTAAGCTTCATGGAGAAAGTGAAATAACAGACAGTTTAGGTGGCAATGTTTCAATTTACCTTTCTATTTAAGGATTCAGCCTAATCATTCTCTCCAACCAGGAAGACAAAGCTGAAATCACAAAGGGAAAATTCGGCATGATTTTCAGCAGTTGAACTAACTATTCCACACTTGGGTGACCCCTCAATGACTCCACATCTAATACTGTTTCTAAAACTTTCCCATTAAATTCAGTGAACAAATAGTTTGGGAAAGGGGCATCTTCTCTGACACTGTGATGCATTCCCCAGAGGATTCTCTTGATAATGGCATTTTGACTTTAAGACTATACAGGTTTCAAGTTTGTGCACACATTTTAGATCTCTGTGTCACATCCTCACTGATAATGTTGCATCTGAAGATTATGTCTTTATTTGGGCATCTAATCCTATATAAATATTACCATACTTCAATAAAGTTACCAAAACATATTTAATAATAATGATTTCAGAATTTAAGTGTCTGATAAAAATTTTATGTCAGTTTAAGGAAACAAAATTGTTATCTGATTTGGTGATTTCTTATTCAGTTTGGTTCATCCTCATTTCATGTTTTTATTTGAAAGATTTTTCGTTCCAAAGACTTATTTAAAAGCTTATTATCTGAAAGTCAATAAGACAAGTTAAAAATACTGTTTTTAGTTTATTAGTATGAAAAAGCTGCCATAACTTAGTAAGTTTGTTATTTTATTTAAAAAATCTTTAGATGATAAAATATTTGCATTTTTTTCTCCAACTATTCAAGCACTATGCTTTTATATATAAATCTTGATGTGTTCAACATGAATGTTTGTTTTGATTACTAACTTTGATTAAGACCTCAAATAAAAATGAAAAAATGTATGTGTCTCTGAATGATTTATAAGAATAATTTAAGGAAGGTTTTTCATGCAGTTCATTGCTGACTTTTCTGAAGTCAGAATGACTTAGATGAGTTTCAAGATGCAACTCTAGTGGAAGTTATAAAGCATATGAAAATCAAAAACTTAATAAATCTTGTTTACAGAGTCTAGGAAGAACATTCATCATGCTGTTCATACTCTCCAAACATTACATTCAAAATCCCAGAGCAGTAATATGAGTTAACCATCTTCATTTAACTAAAACAAAGATTACATAGTAGTGTGTCCAGATCAACCAGATAAAAGTCACGTTCTTCAAAAGGCTCTGTTGTAAAAAAAGAGTTGTATGGATTCTTAAACCAAATTGATTCTGGTACACTTATAGATGAAAATTGCCACTAACTTGAATAAAAAGTAGAAAAATGAGTCCTATTATTTCACATCTTAAATAGTGGAAAAATTTGAATTTATTAAAAAACATTCAATAACATATTTTAGAATAAAGGAATGTTTCCCAAAATATATAAATCATCTAGTTTCCATTTCAGCAGTCTTCCCACTGTTCTTCCTTTACTTATTAGAAATAGTGACAATTATTTAACATGAAGTGCCTAAATTCATATCTGGTAAGATGAACACACTGGTTTTTATAGTAGCGACATGCTGGAAATACATTTCAGACCTGGTATAAGTAGTTTAGTTTATTCTACTTTTATTTGCCTATCTATACCGGCTGCTGCAGCTCAGATTTCTCTAAGGAGAGCATGAAGTAGAAAATCTAATTTAAAAGTGTAAGCTGTGAGCAGTTGAAGTTTAATTCAGGAATTTATAAACTCACCACTGGCAATAAGCTCTAAAGAGTACATCTAATGCAGTGCATTATGGCAGCATCACTCAATGTGTTGTAGTTAAGGGGTTGTCAGCATTTCTATTTTAAACTCTTATTTTCTGGTGTTTAAGATTGGACCATTAAGAATTGCTGGGGCTTGAAAAAAACAGTTTGTGAAGATTTAGTTTGACAGCACATTGTATCATTTTCATTTTTGAGCAGCAAAATGAATACCAAAGTAGTATGAAAGAATAAAATGAAATCAACTAAGTTGGACTTAGGATTTTACCTTGTAAAAGAAGAGGAGGGAGAAATCTCCACCTTAGGCTCTTGTGAACTGTATGCTAAATATTCTGAATTCATGATTATTAATGGGAGAACATACTAAGAAGATGAGTTTGGAATTAAAAGCGAAAGTCAATTGAAAAATGAAGAAAATCATTCTTAACTTTTTGGCTATATGTAATGTACATTTAATAAAATGCTCCTTGTTTAATAGGAGAATGCTATAGTGACCGACTACTTGAAAAGCTGAAGTGGAAGGATCGTCGGAGCCCAGTAGGTAGAGGCTGCAGTGGCCAGGAGGGTGCCACTGCACTCCATTCTGGGTGACAGAGTGAGACTCCGACTCAAAAAACAGAAAAGGAGAATGCTATAGTGTAAAACACAATGTTAAGCTTTTGGGAAATGGGTTACCTAAACATGAAGTCTATTAAGACCTGACATATCTAAACATGAGAACTTTTGTGTTCCTGTGTGGTTGTTGCCAATAAAAAAATTCACCTGTTGTAAAGGCTATGAACCACCTCAGAGAGTGTTAACTTTGAGCTTACAACCCAGCACTAGACCAGACATACACACAGTAAAATAAAAATATTTGTTTGTCCTATTTCTTTTACTAATGCAACAAGACTGGAAAGCTGCAAAGTGAGAGTGGATGTGACAGCCAATGAATAGATATCATATTATAGAAAGAGACAGAAAATACCAGACAGTGTAGAACTAGAACCAGTGGTTGTCTTATTCAATTGTTATGAACACCAATTGGGTTGAATCCACTCTTCCCCTTTTCTGGGAAGCACCTTAACATCAACTCTGTGAATTTTCTGGGTATATTCATAAAACACGATTCCACTCCATGGGATAAGTTAATTGGTCCAGATTGATTCCAAGAACTAAACTGGGTCAATCAGAATCCCCCTCCCAAGGTTTTAGAATTGGGAGCAAAGGAGAGAGAGGCAGAGAGCAGTAACCTGCAGAGAGAAAGAGAAGAAGGGAGCAGATATGTAGAGAGATGTAAAGATAAAGAGCAGCATCCAAGAGCTTCCGGTTTCTGGTTTGTTCCTGAGGTTGAGCTGTGTATCTGTTCTTGGATCCTCTTGATACTCCAGTCTCGTCTCCATTAAATAAATCCCCTTGTATTAGCGTTTCTTAGCTTCCATTACTTAAACTGAGATCCTAAGGAATATACAGGTTAACAAGGCAGTTATTCAGTTTCATAAAATTCTAAGACTTGATCTATTTCTCTGATTTTCCAAATATTCATCTTTTCAACAATGAGAATCGAATCAATGGACTATTCTGGATCTTGGTGTCTTATTCAAATACAGTCCAGGTTCATCGAACCCTGTTTTTATCATGATATTTCTCATTTCCTTTCTCTGATTGTGTGATACTTTGTTTTTTCTTCTTAGTATTTTTCCTTTGATATCTGAAACCTAAAGTCCTGTTATTTAGGTAAGATATAAAATTTTCAGTGGGATCCAAGTCTTTGAGTTGTATTCTTTTGATTATAAGAAACAAATGTATGTGAGGCGAACATGATAACCACTATACTACGGAAACCTCCATATTACGCAGCCATAAAAAAGAACAAAACCATGAACTTTGCAGCAACCTGGATTGAATTAGAGATTATAATACTGAGTGATCTCTCACAGAAACAAAGAGCTGAGTGTCACATGTTCTCACTCATAAGTGAACCTTGAACAGCTACCATAATACTATAAGAAAAGGATTGACAGCAGCAGGAAACTGCAGCAGGGAGGAAGGGGGACAGGGAGGTGACATTGACAGTAGTCGACATCTGCCTGGGGAAGGGGGGCATGCCTCATCAACAGGGATACCTGCACAGTGAATATTTATATACCTAACCCTGAATTGTACCCCACAATTTTAAAATAAAAAAATGCAGAAAGAATAAACATTTCAAATGGGACTAAATGATAAGAGGTATTTTTCAAATCTAAGCAAAAAATATAAGTCTTATTTCTGAGGAAACCAGAAATAGTTACCTCTATAAGCCCCATCTCTGGTGGCCCCTAAAAGTTCTAGTTTCTTTCAATAAGGTAACAAAAGATTGCAGCAATTCCGGCTTTCCTATAACACATTATACCATCAAGAGGAATATAGAGAATATTTTCCTATAGTTTCTGAAAAAAGCAATGGTTTTTTTTAATGCTTTGTCATGTATTAGGTCAAGTGACCATCTGGGCCTAAACAATGAGATGTAAAAAACAAAATTGGTTTAAATTAGTAAGGGTCCCAGAGAGATGTAAATTCCACTCAAAATGCATTTCTGATGAAAGAGATAACATCTCAAAGAATTATCATAGCACGTCTGGTGATATAAGGAGGGAAATGATGTTGGGAAGCCAATTAGTAAATGTCGACAGTACCATATGTCTGCATCGTTCCTCAGAAGGGAGGTTACTTTACAGGTCTTGGATCAGTTGGTATAAAATCTCCTCCATTTGTGGAAGAAGATGAAGCATGACTGGGTTACAGAATGAGAAAGATGCAGAATGTAGGAGATCCCATGGCAACATACATAGGAATTAAACGGGCAAGAAACGGTAAATTACAAACCACTAGAACCAAGGCAGGAAGGGCATAGAATTGTTAAAGAAGGCAATGGCAATAGCAAGAGACCTGGGAGGATGTGAGCACCCCAAACCAGGACTGACCTCCACTGGCCTCAGAGAAATGGAGGAATCAATGTGGAAAGAGGAGATGAGACAGTAGGCAGGACAGACCAGGAAAGTTCCAAGTCTATTGATGTCTGCAGCAGCTGCTACAAAACGACACATGCAGACAAGGTAGTTGAGCTATAGAACAACCTTCAGCCGGGCTCGGTGGCTCAGCCTGTAATCCCGTGCCTTTGGGAGGTTGAGGTGAGTGGATTGCCTGAGCCTGCGGGTTCAAGACCCACCTGGGCAGCGAGACCTCATCTCTACAATAAATCAAAATTAGCTGGGCGTGGTAGCGTGCACCTGTAATTCCGGCTACTCGGAAGGCTGAGGCGGGAGGATTGCCGGAGCCCAGCAGGTTGAGGCTGCGGTGGCCGGGAGCGGCCACTGCACTCCAGTCTGGGCGACAGAGTGAGACTCCAACTCAAAAACAAACAAACAAACAACAATAACAAAAAAACAACCTTCACATTTACCTAACTGCTAGACTCTAACAGATACATCTGCAGCATAGTAGTCTGTCTATTCAGGATGCTTGTGGTCGGGAGCCGACCACCAAGGCAGGAACTGGCTTAGAGACGATCTGGAGCATATGCTTCAGTAGCCAGCATTGCTCCAAGGCAAGTATGACCTACTTTTACCTTCATTATAATACCATTAACATAAAATTACCTTAGGGGAGGGAGCATCCCACTCCATTATACACCTGACTCCATGACAGTCCTGGTACGACCCGCTAAGACCTAAAACTCCAACACTCCAATGCCAGTCATGAGGGAAGAGCAACAGTAACCCAGCCCAGAGACCACCCCTTTCTAGGAAAAGACCACTCCAGGACACACCCCTCAGTATCTCTAAGAACAAGTTATAGCTCAACAATAGTTTTGGCACAAAAGCAGCACCTTCTGCAGGCTGTTTCTGCTCATCCTCCCTACTTGAGAGTGTACTCTTCTTTGCTTAATAAAGCTACTCGCTAGTCTCAGTACTTTGTGTGTCTGTTGATGAATTCTTACCAAATTTGAACACAAGAACCAGTCATCGACATCAGCCCGTACTCCCACACTGGGGGTTGCACCCCTTCTCCTGGTAACTGACTCTAAGACTTATTTTCCAAAAACTGAACATTATAATTTGCTGACAGAGGGAAGGATTGAGTACAAACTAAGAATGTAAGTAAAATTATACCAAATGACAGATATCTTTACTCATCCCTTCAGCTACCCATTTTATACCCTTTTATTTTTACTTATTATGTGCCAGTTCTCATGCTGGCTTCAAATGTAAACAGGCAGGATCCTGACATCGTGATACTTATTATTAAGGAAACTTACAATTGCATTGCAAAAGGTACCTTGATAAATGTCTACCCTGATTGCTCTGACAGCAAATAAGAAGGGCAGCTCACTTAAACTGGAGATGGAGATCTTGGAAGGCTTCTGGACAACAGGGATTCTGAGCAGAATCCCAAGGAATTAGTAGGAGGTAGAGTCAAGTTTAGAGAGCTGGGCAAAGCATTCTGGCCAGAGACTGCTTTTCTGTAGATCCTGATATAAGAAATGGATTAGTCATCTTCTTACTCTCCTCTCCAGTGACAGAAAATAACTGTGTATATACAGAGCATCCAAGGAAAGGAATAAATCTGATCTTCATTAACTGGGGTCTGTGACCTCCTAAAGTCTTCTATAATGGCCCTTGTTATAAACTGCATATTTATATCTCCTCCACACAACTCATTACATTAAAACTCTAACTCCCTTTAGGAGGTGGGGCTGTTGGGAAGTAATTAGACCATGAGTTTAAACCCTCATGATAGGCTTGGTGCCCTTATAAGAAGAGACAGGAGAAAGCTTGTTTGCTCTCTGCCACATGAGGACACAGCAAGATGGACATTTGCAAACCAGAAAGAAAACCTCATCAGAAACAAATTGGTGGGCATCTTGATCTTGGACGTCCCAGACTCCAGAACTGTGAGAAATAAATGTTTGTTGTTTAATTTATTCAGTCTATAGCAAACTGTCATAGCAGTTAAGACTAAGATAAACTGCCATGGGTCTGCGAACTATCCCTAAAATTGTATCAAAAAATGAGTGTGTGTGCAGGAATCTTTATTTGAACAAAAGTTCTTACACAATGATGATATCTTGTGTCTAAGACAAAAAAGGTTCACGATGAAAATTAACATTTTCTGCCCTCTGAAAGACACTTTCAAGAGAATGAGAGGTGAAGTCACAAATGGGAAGATAGTATTTGTAAAAGATGTATCTGACCAAAAAAAACCTGTTATTCAGAATAAAGAATACTTGCAATTCAAAAATAAGATAATAAATGACTCAATTTAAAAAATAAGCCAAAGACTTTCTCATATATCTCATTAAAAAAGAGAAACAGATGAAAAATAAGCACATAAAAAATTACTCCACAGCTGTGTCATCAGGGAAATGCAAATTAAAATGATAATGAGATATTGCTACAAACCTATTAAAATGGCCAACATCCAGAACACTGACAATACTGACAACAACAAGTGATGACAAAGATGTGGAGAAACAGGAACTCTCATTTGTTGCTGGTAAAAAAGCAAAGTGACATGGCCACATTGGAAGATAGTTTGGAAGTTTCTTACAAAACTAAGCCTACTGATACAATCCTGTAATCCCTCTCCTTACATTTACCCAAAGGAGGTAAAAACTAATGCTCACACAAAAACCTGCACAAAGATGTTTTTGAGCAGTTGTATTCGTAAAATTGCCCAAATTTGGAAGCAATCTATATGTCCTTCACTAGGTGAATGGATTAACTGTGGTGCATCCAAACAGCAATATTACTTGGTGATTCAAAATATGAGTTGTCAGGCCATGAAAAGACATGGAGGAAACTTCAATGCATAATGCGAAGCGAAAGAAGTCAATCTGGAAAATCGACACATCGTATGAGGCCAACTTTATGACAGCTATGTGACATTCTGGGAAAAGCAAACCTATGGAGATAGTAAAAATATCAGTGGTTGTCAGGAATTGGGGGTCAAAAATGAATAGGAGAAGCAGAATTTTTAAAGACAGTCAAAATTCTCTGAACAATACTATCATGGTGGCTGCATATCATCGCATGTTTGTCCAAACCCACTTTGTACAAGAGTGAACTTTAATGTAAAACTGGGATTTTGGACAATAATGTGTCAATGTGGGTTCATAAATTTTAACAAATGTCCCTCTTTGGTGCATTATGTTGATAGAGAGGCAGGGGCCATATGGGATCTCTGAACCTTCTTCTTTTATTGTGAACCAAATACTTTAGAAAAAGTCTTAAAATATTTTTGAAGACAGAGAACTTCAAAAAAGAAAGAAAAATATCTCTAAATGGCAAGTCCCCTAGAGGATAAAAAGAGAGATGGTTAGAGTTTCTAGAGATTACCAAGTACCAGGCAGCATATATTCTGTACCAGGGGACAAGTGTGTGCATTCAGGCATTCAGGCTCTGGGATCGTTAAAGGATCTCCTGGCAGTAACTAGTGTGATTCACCTACATGGCCTCCAGCTTTTTACATGTTACTTCATTCTTTATACCCTTTATAAACTTTAATTCTGCTCTAGAATAGGGCTTTCTGCAAACTGCCTCCATACTCCTCTCACTCGCTCAGATTGTATTGCATCTTTGGGACTAGCTTCTTTGGCGTTTTGTTTTGGAAGATAGACAGAATTGCAAACATCTTTTCCTGTTTGTCTTTAACTGCTTTTGTAGTTCATTTTGTTTGGACATGAAATGGAGACAGCACCAATGTGCTCCACTAATGAGTGGCTTGTTCCCATGAAAATCTAGGAATTGTTAGGAGATTGCCTCTCCTTCCTGAACTTCAAGTAGTGACATCACGACACCTGCTATGATATATGTGTCTCCTTGTTTGCTACACAGTATAGACCAAACTTACCCCAGTAGCTTTTTTTCCTGTGATAGATGTGGTACAGAGAAATTAATGACTCTATGACCTAAGCAGACATCCCTATAAGGAGTGAGATTATAGTCCCCTCTTATTGAAGAAAACTTCAATTTACCATGGTTGTTCTTCTCCAAGTGCCTTTCCCACTTTCTTTGTTGTAGAAGAGAAATATTATCTCTCCTGCTCTGTGGAGAAGGGAGAAAACAGCCTTCATTTACAAACAATGCTCTCTGCACAAGGTTAAGGAATTTCTTTCCTTAAGATTATAGGGTGGTGATCTGGTCAATTCTTGCATCTCTCAAGAGACCCAGTGAAGGTTGTTGATTTCAATTGCTGGTAGCTCCTTTAGAATATGACATGCTTTGATATTTTCATCATACTTTTTTACACTTGGCTTGATTTGTCCAGCGTTCACAGCTGTGTCCATTGGTCATCATACCTAAATATTCAGCCTTGCCTAAGTTCATTGGACAACTCAGAAAAAAGTGAAATCGTACAATTAAGCACCATCGATTAAGCCATATTAACCATTAAGCTGCTCTCAATCTGAAAGTAGATACTAAGCCTTACTGCACCATTATTGATGAGATGCAGACATTTCTCAGGCTCTGAAGCAGTTGAGAACAGAATCTGATATGCAGATACTTTGCCTTGGGACACATGAACTACAAAAGGGTGTTTATGAGCAGGAGTGAGTGGGGAGGGAACATAGTACTATGTTTAAAGGAGTGGGAGTCAAAGTGAAAAACATTGGATCCCAGCTGAGTTGGCACAGGGTAAAGGATGAGCCCTAGGCCCTGTAGATTTTGGTCTATTTTTTAACTTACCTGAGTAGATTGCTGATGATCAGGAGGCAAACATTCCATTCGGCAACTACTTCAGATTTTACAACCAGATTTTAAAGTTTATCTCACTGAGTTTTTGTTTTGCCCTTTTTAGTGTGTTTTTTTATTTATAAATTTTATTTTACTTTAGAGATGTGGGGTACAAGTAAGGATTCACTATACTAGTAGGCTGCATGCAGGTGACGTTTGAGACTCCAGCTGACCCTTGCCCCCCAGTATAAGACCAGGTACCTTTTGTGTTTTTACATGTCACCCCCTCCCTAAAATCCTGGCTTTCTCTTGTTAGTCCATCCTTCAGTAGCGAGGCCTTCTCAAGAAATCACAAACGAGAGGCAGACTGCTGCCTGTTTTCCCTTTCAAAATGCCTGTTGGCAATTAATCTGTAAATGGCTTCATTTTAGACTCTGCAGTGGAAAATTGCTATTTATTATTTGCTATCAATAACTTGCAACACATTTCCTAGTTCGAGGGTGGGGAAAATCACCTTGTCTTAGTGGAAAGCAGAACTTGCTACCAACACTGCAGACTGGAGATGTGAATATTCCCTTTTCCTAGTGCGCCTTTGAAAGTTGAGCACAACCACCTGACCTACGCTTGGCTACTCAGATGCATTCACCCTGAACTTTGTCAGAAAGAAGCAAGGTGGTGGTGAGTGATGGCTAAATTGATCAAAACATCTAATCTCCGTGTCCAGCAGTGCTGACTTCTTTTTAATGGATCGGGTAGTATCCAGAAGCAGTGACAGTGAGGACCAGCTGTCATCAATATCAACCAGACTTCAGCAGCAGTGGCATTATGTCTTCGCTAACCACTCCCTCTTTTTGGTGCAATATTTTTTAGTGGACTCAGCCACTGTTCAGTCTTCCAGGTCCAGACTGATTCCTGAGCTTGGTTATCCTGAGTTACAGGTGATTCTGTGAACTAGCCAAAATCCGATTCTGCTTAAATCAGTCAAAGAAAATTTTGATACTTGATACCAAGAAGATAAATTGATATTTTTTCTCTACATGGCATCATGTACAGGAACAGCATATTCTGCCTGGCTGCATGAATTTCTATATCAGCTTTTACAACTGACTTTTCTTCTAGTGATTTTCTTATTCAAGGCTATATTCCAGTCAGTCTATTTTATTGGATAAAAATTAAACTCAGTAAATGAGTTCCTATATATTATACATAATAATAATAAAATATAGAATAAATATAATGAATGCATTATATTTATTAAGTAAATACTATTTTCTTGAGAAAATATTATTTAAATTAAACATATTTATGGAGATGATGTGTATATTTATTATATTAGTGGTGATGATATCATAGGTGTTCGCATATTAAAACATACAAAAATATATTTGAATATGTACAGTTAATTATATGCCAATTATACCTTAAGAAAACTGTTAACATTTTTATAACATATTGGATAAGAAACCATAACCCCATTATTTGTTGCATCCAGGAGACTCATCTCACTGCGAGGGACACACACAGACTCAAAGTTAAAGGATTGAAAATGAGTTTCCAGGCAAATGGATCACAAAAAAAGGCAGGAGCTGAGTTGCAATCTTAATATCAGACAAAACAACCTTTAAGCTATCAATAATTTAAAAAGATGCAAAAAGACACTACATAATGATAAAAGGTTCACTCCATCAACAAGAAATATCCATCCTAAACATATATGCACCCAACACAGGAGCATCAGCATTTATAAAGTAACTACTAAATAAACTTAAAAAAAAGATATTGACTCTAACACTATTATAGCAGGGGACTTGAATACCCTACTGACAGCCTGAGATAGATCATTGAGGCAAAAAATCAACAAGGAGATCCAAAACCTAAGCTTGACACATGAACAAATGGACTTAGTAGATGCCTACTATTCCACCCAACAACCACAGAATATACATTCTACTCACAGATTATTCCACCCAAGAACCACAGAATATACATTCTATCATCACCACATGGAACATACTCCAAGAGTCATCACATCCTTGGTCATAAATCAAGCATAAATAAGTTCCATAAGGTTGAAATATTGCCATGCACGTTCTCAGACCACAGTGGAATAAAAATAAATATCAAAACCAACAACATTTCCCCAAAGCCCACAAAGACACGGACACTAAACAGCATGATGCTTAACAACAACTGGGTCAACACAGAAATCAGAGAGGAAATTGAAAGATACCTGGAAACAAATGAAAATGAAGAAACAGCTTACCAAAACCTCTAGGATGCCATGAAATCAGTTCTAAGAGGGGGATGTATATCTCTACGAGTACACATCAAGAAAATGAAAGATCACAAATGGAGAGTCTAAACAATCTCCTAAGGGAGCTGGAAAGAGAAGAACACCCAAACTCCAACTTTAGCAGAAGAATTCAAATCACAAAAATAAGAGCCCAAATACAGGATATGGAAGACAAAATATCATAGAAAACATCAACAAAACAAAAAGTTGGTTCTTTGAAAGAATTAACAAGATTGATGGGCCCCTAGCCAGACTGACCAAGAAAAAGTGAGAAAAAGCCCAAATAAACACAATCAGAAATACAAAAGATCAAATCACAATGGACCCTGAAGAAATACAAAGGATTATCAGAGATTATTATGCACACCTATATGGAAACAAACTTGATAACATAGATGAAATGGAGGACTTTCAGACATCACACAACCTCCCCATGTTAAAACAAGAAGACATTGAGACACTAAATAGACCAATAACAACCCATGAAATTGACTCTGTTACACAAAAACTACCTACTAAAAAAAGCCCTGGACCAGATGGATTTCCAGCAGAATTCTATAAAATGTACAAGGAGGAGCTGATACCAATCCTACTGAGAGCATTCCAGGCAATCAAGAAAAATGAAATTCTCCCCAAGTCATTTTATAAAGCTAACATCACACTAATACCCAAACCAGGTAAAGATCCAACAAAGAAAGAGAACTACAGGCCAATATCCCTTATGAACATAGATGCAAAAATCCTCAACAAGGTTCTAGCAAATTGGATCCAAAAACACATCTCAAAAATCATCCACCATGACCAATTGGCTTCATTCTCAGGATGCTGGGCTGGTTCAACATTCACAAGACCATAAATGTAGTTAAATACATCAACTGATGTAAAAACAAGAACTACATGATTATCTCATTAGATGCAGACAAAGCTTTTGATACAATCCAGTATCCCTTCTTGAGAAAAACCCTCAAATACCTAGGTATAGAAGGAACATACCTCAAAATAGTAAACACCATCTATGACAAACCCACAGCTAACATATTGCTAAATGGACAGAAACTAGAAAAATTTCCCCTGAAAACTGGAACAAGACAAGGCTGCCCCCTCTCACCCCTCTTGAATACTGTGTTAGAAGTTCTAGCTTGGGCAATTAGACAAGAGAAGGAAATCAGGGGTATCCTAATAGGAAAAGAGGAAGTCAAGGTATCCCTGGTTGCTGATGATATGATCCTATGCCTTGAAAATCCAAGAGAATCAGTAAAAAACCTGCTTGTACTGATAAAGGACTTTGGCAGAGTCTCAGGGTACAATATATATGTGCAAAAGACAGTTGCATTCCTATACACGAACAACAAGCAGGCAGAGACCCAAATTAAAAGCACAATCCCATTTGCAATAGCAACCAAAAAAATGAAATACCTCGGCATCTTCCTAACCAGAGAAGTGAAAGACCTGTACAATGAGAACTATAAAACCCTGCTCAAAGAAATCCAAGAAGACACAAACAAATGGAAAAATATTCCATGCTCATGGATAGGAAGAATCAACATTGTTAAGATGTCCATCCTACCAAAGGCAACCTACAGATTCAATGCAGTACCCATTAAGTTACCAACAACATTCTTCTCAGACCTGGAAATGACAATACAGAAATTCAAATGGAAACATACACAACCACAAATAGATAAAACAATCCTTAGCAAAAGAAACAAAGCAGGAGGTATCACACTTCCAGACTTCAAACTTTATTATAAGGCTCTAGTAATCAAAACAGCCTGGTATTGGTACAAGAACAGGCACATAGATCAATGGAACAGGACAGAGATTTTGGAAGCAAAGCCTCAATTCCTCAACCAACACATCTTTGATAAAGCCTCCAACAACAACCACTGGGGAGAGGAGAACCTATTCAGTAAATGGTGCTGGAAAAACCGGTTGACCACATGCAGAAGATTGAAATAGGACCCCTCCTTATCACCATACACAAAAATTAACTCTAAATGGATCAAAGACCTAAATGTAAAACCTCAAACTATAAGAATCTTAGAAAACGCAGGAGATACCCTTATGGAAATTGGAACTGGGAACCAAGTGCTACTCACCACCCTCAAGGGCAATACCTTAAGAAATATATAGACAAATGGGACCTCATCAAATTAGCAAACTTCTGCAAAACAAAAGAAACCATCAAGAGAGCAGGGAGACAGCCCACAGAATGGGAAAAAATATTTGCCAACTGTATATCTGACAAAGGCCTAACACCTAGGATTTACAAGGAACTCAAACTTGTTGAAAGGGAAAAAACAAACAACCTCTTTAAAAAGTGGGCAAAAGACATGAATAGGCGTTTCTCAAAAGAAGATGTATGGGCAGCCAACAGACACATGAAAAAGTGCTCAACCTCATTCATCATCAGAGAAATACAAATCAAAACCACATTGAGATACCACTTAAATCCTGTATGAATGGCCATCATTAATAAAACAAACAACAACAGGTGCTGGTGAGGATGTGGAGAAAAAGGCATGCTTCTACACTGCTGGTGGGAATACAGACTAGTACAACCTCTTTGGAAGACAGTGTGGCAATTTCTGAAAGAACTAGAAATTGACCTTCCATATGACCCAGCAATTCCTCTCTTGGGAATATACCTGGAGGAACTCATATTATTCTACAAAAAAGGTACCTGCACACATATGTTTGTTGCAGCTCTAATCACAACAGCAAAAACACAGAACCAACCGCGTTGCCCATCGAAGCTGGACTGGATAAAAGAAATGTGGTACATATACACAATGGAATATTATGCAGCCATATAGAAAGACAAATGTATGGACTTTGCAGCAACTTGGATGGATTTGGAGTCGATCATACTCAGTGATATATCACAGAAACAAAGAACTGAGTTCTATATGTTCTCACTCATAAGAGGAACTTGAATGATTATAATGCTATAAAAAAGTGATTGGCAGTAGTGGGAAACTGTCAGGAGCGGGGGATGGGATTGGCAGTTGAGGGAAACTGCTAGCGGAGGGAGGGGCAGAGCTCATCAACAAGGGTTCCTGCATGATCCATGTTTGTATACCTAGCCCTGAATTGTATCCCACATCTTTATAATAAATAATAAAAGTTTTTAAAAAAGAAAACTGTTAACATTTTTACAACATGCAAATACTTTTTTATTAGTAATCTTTGTCTTTGTAATTAATACTTTCAAATCTTTATATTATATGAATAATTCAAAGAACATAATTACAAAATAATTTGTAAAAGATAAATATAATTGAAAGATGTTAAGTGATAATTTTGGCAACATCTTTAATTGTCTAAATGTATCAAATGGAGAATTTGTGAACCTTCTTAATGAAGCAATTTTTCTCTTAGAAAGTAAAAAGCAGACTCTGCTGGACACCCATGGCTGGGTTATGATGTTATCTTGTTTAACATTAACAATTTAACAGAGAAGGCCACCATATTATCATGATAGATTAAGACAAATACAAGATCAGTGTGTAATTATATATGAACATAAACAAAAATATGGACACAGTATAAGCCATAGACATGACTAAAGATCTCCCTGTCTTGGCTAATACGAGTTACTATTGCTTCTGTTCCAGTCTCAGCTTAAGCCTGACCCTATTTTTCTCAACTCCTAGAGAAAAGTTATTGCCCCTGTTTTTTGACAACATCCATTCCAGAACAGAGTCCCACTACCTGAGCCCTCCCCCAAATTCACCTATCACAAGTTTCAGTCTTATAACAAGGCCTTCTTAACACCCTCTTGCTAAGACATCCCACAGCCTTTGTGGTATGCTTTCTCCTTTGCAATAGGTCAATAAAGAGAAATTTGTTCAATTACAGATATGTTTCTGGTAGTCTTGGATTGTAAGGCTTTTGTACTTCAAATATATAAATGTTGCTTAGTTTCAAAGTACACTTTGAAGGAAAAGCATGTCTGCATTCAACATTAATTCCTATTTTTCAGGAGCATTTTTTCCTACTAAGATCTTATATGCAATGAATAATATGCCCTAAAAATTTTATCAAAATGATAAAACTTAACATTGCACAAATAGGTGATCATTTATGTCATTGTCCACCAGGAATCAAGCTTAAAAAAACAACATATTTCGCAAAGTGGTTTTTTTTTTTTGTAGCAGATACATTTTTCTCTGCTCTCCTATTGCTGCAGTATTAATTTCAGAACCATAGAAACAAATTATGCTTGTAGGGAAGCAGGTGTTATTCCATTGCCTGAATGTTACTTTGCCCTTTAGATTTAAACACTAAGCATAATTTTCAAGGTGCAAAGAAAACCCAAACCATTTTTTTACTTCCATAAAATAATTGCAATGGAATGTTTTGGTCTGAAGAATGTCTTGTTTATGCAACAGGAAAGTTCATATTCCTACCATAAAGAATCTAAAGAAGAGAATTCTGTGGACCTAACCAAACTAAATTTGTAAAAAGTCATATTGATATTGCTATGGTTTTTAGATATTTCTGTCCTGGAATGTAAATATATATCAACTATTTTCTTTGACAACCTTTAAAAGTAAATATCCAGGTGGGAATAAGTATAGATTTCTCATTGAAGGTAAATTTTAAGTGAAATAAATATGCTTTTGTCTTTCATCAATCATCTTGCCAGCAGCTATTGACTTTACACCAATCTTTATAAATTTTACAGAGTCAGGAGTGGAAGGTCATTGACTGAGAAAAAAGAGGTGGGTATGTGGGTGTGTCACAAATAGAGTGACTCATGTTACCCCAACAGAAAAAAAAAGAGCATCATTTTTATTTAGTTTTGTTGTAGTGAAATCTGGATGCTGGAAACTTATAATAGGAAGTCTTAAAACTATACAAAATCTTTTCAAGGAATTCAGGTATAGAAATAGGAATTCATTTGATTTTTTAAATACATTATTTTCTAAATATATGGCATGTATCCCAACTGACAGCCTTATTAAAGCAGAACAAAATCAGTATATTTGCCTGTACTCACAGATAATGCAATTTAAATGATCTAGGCATATTTAAGTGCTTTGATTCTTGGCAAATGCAATTTTTGCTGAGTTACTAATTGAAGCGAGAAAGACATAAGGCTTTTTGAACAACAAAAATGTCAAAAGGTCATTTTTTTATGTAGCACAAATGGTTTCATCATTAAAAGCCTCCATTAGTGATTCTTTTAAAATAACTCATTGATTGATTCACAATTCTTAAAGTACATCAATTAATATCTTTCCCTAATATATTATTATAATTTAATTCAAATACATCTAAGTGGGAGCTATGGAAAACTTTATGCACTGGATGATAAAGAGGTCTAAAAGAAAACTTTGTGAATGAAGAGTCAGGGAAATCCACAATCTTTGTTTTGAGTAAAGTTTTGGGAAGGAGAGAGAGAAGTCTTGCCTTTCTCCGTACTTAAGGAAAATGAGGAGGTAAAACATCTAGTACTTGATAAAGTCACAGAGGCCAGGCCAGGAACACTTTTCTTTTAGGTGGGCTTCTCTGTTTTGCTTGTGTTCTTACCTGGGGAAAGATTTGATATAGGTTAGCTCAATAGACTTACCAAAGGGAACATTTTTTCCCGCTCCTAATTTTTGGTTTTGCCCTACATCTTCTCTCTTGCCTTCAAAAATTTCAGTCTTTGCTTTCATACATCCTGAACATCATCATAATAAAAATGAGTAACAGCATTTATCAACCCTATATTCTGTCTATTCCAAGCAAATTTTTAGCCTTTCATCCTCTTCTTTAAACGAAGGCCTCAGACCCATATGCCTGTTTCCTTTATATTTTGTTCTAGCAGTCTAAAGTGCAGGCAAATGAACAAATGTAGAAAAGTACAGCATGAAGAACTGTGTCTCTTTGCAGTACCTGGACCCTTGTCCTAATGTTTTCTGCTCTTAGCAGTTTCTTACCACTTTTGATAGTTTTTAGGAAGAAACACATGGATGTGTTTTCTCAGTATGGTTTTAGGATCCCACGCGGCAGAAAATAAAATTTAGTCATTTATTCTAGAGACTATAGTGAAAGAGTTTTGTTTTGTTTTGTTTTTATAAGAGTGTAGATGATATTGGGAGAATAGAAAAAGAGATGCCAAGACACCAAAGCAGTGCAAAAACTGGAAGCTGATTCGCTGTTAAGGATAAAGGCAGAAAGGGAAGAAATTGAGGTGCTGGAGTTTAGTGAGAGCTGGAACTTTTTATGAAGAACTGAAAATGAGTGGCTGTAGCTATTCCACAGATGTTGTGCTAAAGCAGGGAAGAACTGGAGATGTGTTTACTCTATCTCCCCTACCACTGCTCTATCTCCAGATAGTGTCTTCCATTGTCCTTCACAAGCGTCAGCTCCTTAGAGACACAGGCAAGGCAGAGAAGGACCAAGAATGGATCTGACAGACTAACAGAAAATACCCACCATAGATTTTTTTGTCTTTTTTTTTTTGAGTCGGAATCTCACTCTCTTGCCCAGGCTGCAGTGCAGTGGCACATTCACGGCCACTGCAGCCTCAATCCACTGGGCTCAGGCGATCCTTCTGCCTCAGCTTTCCAAGTAACTGGAACTACAGGTGTGCACCACTATCCATGGCTAATTTTTCTGATTTTTTTTTGTAGAGACAAGGTCTTGCCAAGTTGCCCAAACTGGTCTCAAACCCATGGATTCAGGCAATCCTCTTACCTCCACCTCCCAAAGTGCTGGAATTATAGGCAAGAGCCACTGCACCTGGCCCTCACCATACATCTCTCTCACAAATATCTGCACACATACACATAAATACATAGTTATAGACAGATATGTGTGTGTGTGTGTGTTTATGTGTATACACACACACACACACACACACATATATATAGACACACGTACATAAAAAGATCAATGGAGATCGTGCTAACTTTTAAAAATTTGTATTTTAATTGCATTTGCCAACCTTGAATATTTAACTGCTACATTATACAGGTTTTTCCACCGAATTTTTTGCTTTTCTTTTTTTTCTTAGAAAACTCCCTCCTTCCTCCTGTAGTCTTTCTGCTCTATGAATCCAATCTTCTTCACAGGTGTTATATTTCTTCACTACATCTTATTTTTGTTTAATCTATGGCATATCTTTTTGAATCACACTGGAAATTTACTGATTATACATGTATGCCTGGGTAGATACATATTTGTAATTCTTGGCTTATGTGAATATATTTATTTGAAATTCTTGTCTTTTCACATTATTTATGTTTGCTGCAAGGTCATATTTTCCCTGTTTAGCTCAATCTATCTTACATGTTAGAGAGTTTTGAAAGGAAAAACAAAGTCAACCAAACAAACAAAAACTTTTGTTTGCTCATATTTTAGGATGAGGCATATTTTAGAGTGATTGGGAGTTCTAAATATGAATGTGGTTGGCAGGTGGGCATCATCACTTTTAATGTATCACGTGGAGAATTATATTGATGTTTGAAAGAGACTATGCTAGTTGTCTTGTAAGATGTTCCATAATCTGTAATTGTTTATATTTTTTACTCAGGTTCAGATTAAATATTTTTAGCAGTGAGACTGCATAAGTGATAGCAGTAACTTTCCATTGCCATCATACTAGAAGGCTTGTAATGTTTGTGTCTACCACTAGTGATGATGTTAAGTTTCCCTACCAAATCTTCCTACTGTAAACGTTTTTGCTGCTGTTTTTGCTAATTAGTCAGTCTGCTGAGTGACACTCTGAGAACCTTTGAATATCAACATTTTAATAATTTTACTCAGTTCAATATCTGTGTGCATATAAACTGAAAAATCTAAACAAAATGGAGTATTTTCTGGCATCACATAGTCTCCAAAGGTTGAAACAAGAAGAAATTGAAACCCTGAACAGAGCAGTAAAAATCCAGGAAATCACACTTTGAGCCCTATCTTTTTTATTCACAGTGTACTAATTTACAGATCCCAGACTTCCTGTCATTATTCCTCTATTCATGGTAAGATGTTTTTTACCCCATTTTGCTGTGTTTTTCTATTTCACTCGCCACTAGTCATCTTCTCCCCTCTACCTTTCCACTTAGTTTCTGTCTGCTCTTTAACTAATGTCATACTTGCATTTAACTTGTTAGTATTCTCTGATTTTTGGTTATGCATAGGGATGGACTGGAAATTTATTTGCATGATACATATTCATTTGGAGCGTATCTAGATACATTTAGAGTACAGTGGCTGCCATAATTGTATCAAAGCCACAGGGCTTACAAATTTATTTGGTTAACGTTGGAATAATCTTTATCCCTTTTAAACTATAACCTGAAGACCAAGTTAGTATGGAAAAGTTGAAATGATAAGGCAAAATGCACACAATTCAGTATTTATTCTCCTTATAACAGATGCTTTTTGAGAACATTGTCTATTGTAAAGGGTCAATAAATATTTGTTGAATGTTGAACAGATTTAAAAGACAAAAAAATCAGATTTATAGTCTCATAAACTAAGTATATAAAAGGAATGGGATATTTAGGAGAAACATAAATACCATTCTGGAACTATAAAACTTCCAGGATTCTCTCCATCCTTCCAAAAAGACTAGCAAATACCCTACAAGAAAATAAATGCTATAAATGTCATGTACTACTTATAATAAATAATAAAATAAATAAATAAAATAATGTTGAAAGGAAAAAATATATCTTCATGAGAAATAATAGATTTTTCTCATGAAAATTATTTATTTTATATATTTCAAAAAGAAAAAGAAGTCTAATGTTATAAGCATATATGTTCATGATAATGTGCAAATAATTCTCATATTATTCAGTATAAAACTAATTTAGTCCATCTAAACGATAAACTGTCTGCAATCTATACATCAATTCATAACAGTAATAGCTCTATTTGTACTCTATTTTGACTTTATGATTAATTCTGTATTTCCCTTTATTAAAAAGGCTAAAGTTAATGTATTATTTCAGAAATTTACTGCTTTTTATATACTATTCAGGTAATTTCTTCATTTTAAAAAATCCCTTTAAGTCCTTTAGGAACTTATGCGAAAATATTGCTAAACTGGGAGGATGAATCAATTACAGTGATTCAACTTTCCTTTTTTCCCTCTAGATTTCTTTTGAAAAACAGACCTCCAGTCATCTCCACAAAAAATCTGCTAATAAAAATGAAAGAGAAATGCATTCTGTATTGCTAAAATAATTATGAAATTCATACAAAATAATTGAGTAATTATAGTTCATCATTGCAATCAGGTTTCAGCTTCCTAGTCTGCCTTTGGTAATGGAAACTAATTATAGTTGACAATAAAAAAAGTCTTGACAACAAATAGTAATTTTGTCTAATTCACCCTCAAATACCTATTGTTTATGAAGCTGGGGGTTCAAGGCACTTTGATTCAGAAATTCATAAAAAACAGATTGGCTTATCCATGTGCTATTCCAAGATTTCCAGAGACTATTTATTAATGTGAAATACTATTCATTATATTCATGTTACATAAATTGGTTATGGTCAAACAGATTCTGTTAAACTACTATAGCTCAATCACATATTTATTTTTTGTTGTGCTCTCTGTCTCCTGTATATATTTTATTGAGCTACAACTTTTCTGCTTTAGTGAGTTATTAGTTTTTTATGTATTTATATTTATTATTTTTATATTTCAGTATCTTTAGGGGTACAAGTGGATGCATAGCAGTGGAGAAGTCTAGGCTTTAGCTATACCCATCGCCCCCATTAGTGCACATTGTAGCCAATAGGTGATTTTTTATTCCTCATTCTCCTCCCACCATTGCCCTGATGAGTCTCTATATCCATTATACCATTCTATATGCCTTTGCAGACCCATAGCTTAGCTCCTCGTTACAAGTGAGAACATGCAGTATTCGGTTTTCTGTTCCTGAGTTACTTCACTTAAGATAATGGTCTCCCATTCCATCCAAGACATTATTTTATTCCCTTTTCATGGCCAAATAGCCTTATATTAGAAATAGAAAGGGCAAAAGTACCAGCAAAACAAGAAGAATTCTCTGCAACTGGCAATGATTGCATGTTGTCAAGAAATGATGTATACTCCATTTTTTCCAAGTTATAATGCAACTGAATATATATAATGCTATAAACAAAAATATAATAAAAATAAGTCCCAACAATTTATGTATATACTCCTTAGACAAATATACTTCACATCAAAGATCAAAAGGAATTTGTAAAGTTTATCTGTTCTAAGAGAAAAAAAAAAACTCTTTAAAAGTTGGTCTTTGTGACAACCAACCTCGGGTCCCCTCCCACTGTGGGAGGTTTTCTGTCCTCTCTATAAATCCTGCTTTAAAAAAAAGTTGGTCTTTATTATTTATAGTTACAACTGAATAAGAGAGAACTGTGCACTAAACCTGACAAAATATATTAAGACAATTATGATTATACATCATTGCTGTCAATCACGTATCTGTCTCAAAGAGGTATAAAAGAGCCAGGGCCAATGTCTTTTTTTGAAATAACTTATAATTATAGACAACAGAGTAGGTGTTTGCTTAAAAATATATGTGAATTTCAGTTAGGGTTAAAATCTATTTTAAAAGGCTAAATTTAGAACTGAAACTCATGTGGGACTATCTCATATTAATTTCAATATGAGAATATAGGTAAGAAGTGTACTACTTTGGAATGTTTCTAGTCTATATTTTCGACCTTGAAATTTTGCCTTGTTTCTTAATTTAGAAGAACTGATTCTTTAGGCTTACAGTATCAAAGAAAGTCATCACTGACATTTGGCAAGTAATAAGTAGAAAAAGTTTGGGAGTGCCTGTTCTTGGGTTGCCAGAGAAGGGAACATTATAATATGACAGAGATTTAAATAACATGTAATTTATAATGGAAAAAAAGCAGGACAGATAGGTTTGGGTATCCAAAAAGTATATTTAAAAATAGAAGGGAAAACATTTGATAAGTTTTAAGTATGTAGAGGAAATTTGGAATAGGACGGCTAGAGATAAGTTCAAAATAGTTTCTTATTGGGATATAATTTTATCACTCTCCCAAGTTAGAAGCCTATTATATTATATTATATTATATTTAAAATTAGCCAAAATATAATTCTTTGATTTTGTCATAGTAGTAGTAGTAGTAGTAGTAGTACATAATCACGAACTGATGAGGCACTTGGTTTCTTCCAAAAGAATATAAATCCAAAAAACTAACATTGCAGTTAAAATATAGCCACTATCCATGAAAATATATCTTCTTGGTGAGTTGGGTGTATCTATTTATTTATAGTCTCATAAATGGAAAGTTTCTCACCTGGTGTTTCTTTTACTTGTGATTTGGCATACTTTGCTAAACAATTATGGAAGCTGATACCCAATATTTTCATGATAACTAGGGGCTAAAACTATCTTTGAGATACATGGACATTGGCCAGAGGCATAGTATATCAATACTATTTTTGATTTGCTAACGATGGTGCAGCAAAGAAGTAAGGTTTAATGTTCAAACCAACATACTGTTCTTGAATCCTCCAGGTGTGTGTCTGAACAATAATTACATAGTGAAACCAATGTGATTATGTGTGGAGACAAGACCTTAGTGGGTTAACTATGGTTAAATGGGGCTATAAGTGTGGAATTCTAATCCAAAAAGACTAGTGTTGTTATAACAATAAGAGACATCAGAGCGCTCCCCCCTCTTCCTGCATGTCCACAACAAAGAGGCCACGTGAGGACTTAGCAAGAAAGCATCAGGTTGCAAGCTAGGAAGACAGACATTACCAGAAACCAGCCTAATGGCACTTGCAATGATGGCACTTGGTCTTGGATTTCTAGCCTCCAGAAATATAAGAAAATACATTTCTATTGTTTAAACCATCTGGTATGTGGCATTTTGCTAGGGCAGCCTGAGCAGACTAATACAGTCACAAACTTAAGGAGGGATAACTACATTTAGAAATGCCATTGCTATTTGGAGTCATAAAGAGATTGCAGAAATATGGCCCACATAAGGGTGGAACTCTATAGTTTGAGTTCATTAACACCATATTATAATTAGCAAAAATAATTTATTGGCTGTCTGCAAGATTCTTTATATATTATTTTATTTAATCTTATTATACACTTAGGAGTTATATATTCTTAATCTTAGCAAAGACCAAGGCTCAGAAAGAGTGGTAAAGTAACTTGGTCCCATTTTACTGGTAATAATTCAGTCTTATTTCAAATCGAGGTCTCTATGCCTCTATAAACTAAATGCCCTCTGACTCTAGATTCTTTGCTACACAATAATCTGTCAGAATTTACAGCCATTTAAATACAATATCAGTAGTTCCCATAAACTGTATTGAAAACTGCATCATTGAAACTGAGAGTTCTTTAAAATTACAATTTTCAGGTTCTACCAACACATATTTTTAATTAAATATCTCTGAAATGTGTCCTATATTAGTCAAGATTCTTCAAAGAAACAGGACCAATAGAATGAACACACACACACACACACACACACACACACACACACACACACACACAGCTTTATTAGGAGAATTGGTTTGCTCAATTACAGAAGCTGAAAAGTCCAACAAAATGCTTGCTGCAAGATAGAGAACCAGGAAGGCCAGTGGTATAAGTTCTGGTATCTGAAGTCCCCAAAACCAGAAGCTCAGATGTCTCAGGGCACAATAAGATGGATATTCCAGCTTACCAAGAGAGAGGAAATTTCTCCTACCTTCACTTTTTTATGGTATCCCAGCCTTCAAATGTAGGATAATATCTGACCACAATGGTGAGGACATCTTTTAAAGTCTTCTGGGTCAAATGCTAACCTCTTCCAGAAAATCCCTCACTGACACACTCATAAATTACAATGTTTTGTCAGCTATCTGGGCAACCCTTAACCCAGTCAAGTTAACATATGTAATTAACCATTACAGGTCCCGAAAAGCAATTAGAATATTCCTTCAAAAATTTTTTAACCTTCTTATTTGCAAGATGATATCAATAATTATTTTCTCTTTCACACTCCCTTTAGAACTGTGCTCTCTAATATGATAGCTACTGGCAACGTGTGGTTGCTGAGCACTTAAACTATGGCTAATCTGAATACAAATATGAAATAAATGTAAAATACATGTTAAATATTAAAAAAATTCAAATAAAAAATGCAAAATAACTCATCAAAAAATTTTGTTACTTCTTGAAAAGATATTCTAGATATATTGTATTAAATAAAATATGTTGTTAGCATTATTATCAAGTGTTTCTTTTTTATCTGATAGTACTGCTTTAGAAGGCTAATTCAATGTCAGTATAAAGCAAAATACTTCTTTTAAAGATAAATTAAATGACTTCCGGAAAGATGGTGATGTGAAAGGCTGGTCTGTGAGACCCTCCATGAAAGCGAGTGTCCATAAAGATTCTTTCTTTCCCCTGGTGGCTGGTGCTCGCACAGCTGCCAGCTTGCTCTTCAGCCAGCCACGCAGGCCTGTGGGCTGGCAAACAACGGCTCCATGCACTGCTCTGCCTCCACCTCTGCCTCTGCCGGTGGCTGCTCCCCCTGCCCGGGGCGATCCTCGGATTCCAGCCCCATGGAGCTCCTCCCACACACCGCACTGCTGACACAGTGACTGCCATCACCCCCTTGCCTGGGCAAACCTCCACTTCTAGCCCCATGGAACGCCTCCCGTGCACCTCACTGATGATGCAGCCGCCACTGCCGCCACCCACGTCCCCATGGGCAGCCCTCAGCTCCTGCCCCATGGAGGACCGGGCTCCCCTGCCTGCCGCACTGCCCCGTCCAACCCTGCACGAGCTGACTTGTTCCCTGCTGACCTGCAGCACCCAGCTGTCTCACACTCTGCCTCCCCCAACTCAGCTTCCAGTGGCAGTGGAACCAGAGATCTGCTGGAGACCTGAGACGGGGCAGAGACCTACATTGCCCCACCCAGCTCTGCCCAGCTCTGCCCAGCCTCCAACTTGGGACCTAAGGTAATCTAATCAAACAGGAGTGACAGAAGCCCTTCCCCCATGCTGGATGGGACCGAGGTCAGATCTGAGTGGCAGACTTGACAGGCAGCAAGCCAACTGAACCCAGATCTGATCCACCCTCCCTCCAGTGCAGACCTGGAGCATCTGACCCTAGCTGTGAGCCACCCTATCAGCCTGAGATGAGAACTAGAGATCAGAACTGAAAAGACATTGGACTTAGAAGAATAATCTCAGAGTGTACTTGGTTTCCTTGTTTTGATTTTTAAATTTTTATTCTTTGTTTATTTTACTCATCTTTTTTTCTCTCTTCTCTCTCTTTTTACTGTTATTAATAATGGTTTCAAGCTTGCTTTGTTTCTGCTCGATTACTGATTTTTTTTTCTTTAGAATTCATGTTTGTCTATGGGAATGGTACATTAATAAGGAGGTTGGTTAGCTTGTGTGTCTACATGACTGTATGCTTTAATTTTTTTTAACTCTTTTCTGTCTTTGTCTCTTTTCATTTCTTAGTTGGTATATCTCTTTTCATTTGTTACTCAGTAGTTTTGTCTGTTTTCCTTCTTACTCTTCTCTCTCCACCTTCCTCTTTCCCCCATTCCATTCTTTTCCTTTTTCTTAGCTCATTTTGCTTTCAAGGAGCAAACCTATACCCCCACTGCATGGACAGATTGCAAGGCAGTGGGAAGTGGGTTCCAGGGTATCCATACTCCTGTTGTTGGATACTGGAATCTGCAGATAGATTTTGAATCTGCAGATAGATTGTGAATCAATTAAATCTCAAAACTGCAAAAAGTATAGCCCCCAACCTACAGTTCAGCTTCAGAATCAAAGAAAACTAGAGGATTCACATAAGGAAGGATAGCTTATCGAACAAACAGGAGTAAAAGCAACCCTGCCACCTCTGAACAACAGAATTAAAGAAGATGGGGAAAAGGAAACAAGTGGGGAAGAAAAGCTACACAAATGAAGAAAAAAACAAAAGAAGAATATAGATTTCACACAGACCTCTGGGAGGTCAGACACTTAGAAAACAGACTTCAGAACTCAAACAATGAAGAGCCCCCAGCATGACTGGTCATATACTACAAACCCAGACATCAAGACATTAATAGAGAGAATAAAAAGAATTGAGGAGAAATGAGAAAATAGGAAGGAGTTAATAACTCAGATAAGTGCAGTAAAGAATACTGTGATTGAAATAAATAACAAACTAATAAGCATGGAAAGCAGAATTAACCAAGCTTAAGAAATAATTTAGAGCTTGAGGATCAAAATATAGAACTAACCCAAACTGTCAAAACATAGAAAAGAAAGCTTAAAAAGACAGAACAAAACCATCAAGAGATGAGCGATTACTTTAAGAGACCAAAACTAAGAGTAATTGGACTTCCTGAGGCATAAGGAGACAGACACCACCTTGGAACAAATATTCCATGAAATTGTTCAAGAAAACTTCCTTTATCTCATCAGTGATATGACCATTCAAACACAAGAGATTTAGAGAGCCCCGAAAGACAACTAATGAGAAGACCAATTCCTAAGCACATAATCGCCTAAACAAAGAGGTATAAAAGAAAGGCAGCAGAGAAAAAGGTCAGACCACCTACCAGGGAAGACCAACTGGAATAGCAGCAGATTTATCTACAGAAACACTTAAGGCTCAAGAGCTTGGAAACCAATCTTCAAAGTTCTCAAAGATAAACAATTTCAACCAAGAATAATCTACACAGCCAAGATAAGCTTGATCAGTGAGGGAGATTTAAAATTTTTCCCTGGCATCCAATCCCAAAGACCTTGAGCTGCCTCCAGACCATCTATACAAAAACACTTAAGGAAGTATTAAACACAGAAGAAAAGGAAAAAGAATGACAACATTATTCACAAGAGTACAGGAAAAAGACTGAAAACACACATGAATCAACCCAAAAACCAAAAGAAAGACAACAAATAAACAGGAATAACAACAACTCTATAAGGACCTCATGACAGGGACAAACCCCCACATTTCAATAATTAGCCTGAATGTGAATGGACTAAATGCACCACTGAAAAGATAAATGCACCACTGAAAAGACATAGAATGACAAAATGGATAAACTATTATGAGGCAACAATATATTGCTCCAAGAGACTCATCTCACCAGAAAGAACACTCACAGACTCAAAGTAAGAGGATGGAAAAAAATTCCAGGCAAATAAACCACAAAAGAAAGCAGAAGTTGTGATCTTAGTTTCAGACAAAATACCCTTTAAGCTATCAAAAATTTAAAAATATACAGAAGGTCACTACATAATGAAAAAAGATTCAATCCATCAATAAGAAATATCCATCCTAAACGTATATGCACCCAACAGAGGAGCACCAACTTTCATAAAGTAGCTTCTAGGCAAGCTTAAAAAAGATATTGACTCTAATACTATCATAGTTGGGGACTTTAGTACCCCGCTCACAACCTTAGACAAATCAAGACAAAAAGTTAGCAAGAAGATCCGGAACCACAATCTGATCTTGACCAAATGGACTTAATTGATACCTACAGAACACTCCACCCAAAGACCACAGAATATACATTCTACTTAATCACTACATGGAACATACTCTAAGATCAACTACATCCTTGGCCATAAATCAAGCATGAACAAACTTCACAAGATTGAAATTTTGTCAAGCATCTTCTCAAACCACAGTGGAATAAAAGTAAATATCAACACCAACAAGGTTCCCTCAAAACCCACAAATACATGGACATTAAACAGCATGATGCTAAGCAACTCCTGGGTCAACATGGAATTCAAAACAGAGATTAAAAGATACCTGGAAACAATTGCAAATGAAGAAACATCTTACCAAAATCTCTGGCATGCCATGAAAGCAGTAGTAAGAAGGGAATTCACATCTCTACAAACGCACATGAAGGAAATGGAAAGATCACAAGTTAACAGCCTAACAAGTCACCTAAGCAAGCTGCAAAAGCAAGACCATCAAAACCCTAACTTCAGCAGAAGAATCCAGATTACATAAATAAAAGCCACAATCCAGGACATAGAAGACAAAAAGTTAATACAAAAAAATCAACAAAACAAAAAGCTGGTTCCTTGAAAGGATAAACAAGATCAATGGTCCCCTAGCTAAACTGACCAAGAAAAAGAGAGAAAAAGCCCAAATAAACACAATCAAAAACACAAATGATGAAGTCATATCTGACCCTGAAGAAATGCAAAAGATTATCAGAGACTACTATGTACACTTGTATGGAAACAAACTTGAAAACCTAAAGGAAATGGAGGACTTTCTGACATCACACAACCTCTCAAGACACTAAATAGACCAATAACAATACAGGAAATTGACTATGTCATAAGAAAACTACCTACCCCCCCCCAATACTCTGGATCAGATGGCTTTCCAGCAGAATTCTACAAGACATATAAAGAGGAACTGATACCAATCCTATTGAAAGTATTCCAAGTGATTGAGGAAGATAGAACTCTCCCCAAATCATCTTATGAGCTAGCATCACATTAACACCCAAGCCAGGTAAAGACCCAACAAAGAAAGAGAACTAAAGACCAATATCTTTGATGAACATAGATGCTAAAATTCTCAACAAGATACAAACAAACCATATTCAACAACACATCTCAAAAATCATCCACCATGACCAAGTAGGCTTCATCCCCATGATACAAGGGTGGTTCAACATTCCTAAGTCCATAAATGTAATTAAATACATCAACAGACATAAAAACAAAAACCACATGATTATATCATTAGATGCAGAAAAAGCTTCTGATAAAATCCAGCACCCCTTCTTGATAAAAACCCTCGAATATCTAAGCATAGGTGGAACATACCTCAAAATAGTAAAAGCCATCTACGAGAAACCCACAGCCAGCATACTGCTCAACAGACAAAAATTGAAACCATTTCCTCTGAAACCTGGAGCAAGACAAGGATGCCCACTCTCACCCCTCCAGTCCTATATAGTTTTGGAAGTCCTAGCTAGAGAATTCAGAGAAGAGAAGGTGATTAGGGGAATCCAAATAGGAAAAGAGGAAGTCAAGTTATCTCTCTTTGCAGATGACAATATTGTATACCTTGAAAACCCAAGAGAATCTGTCAAAAACCTCCTTGCACTGATAAAGGACATTGGCAAAGTCTCAGGGTATAAAATAAATGTACAAAAGACAATCACATTTCTAAACACCAATAATAAACAAACAGAAACACAAATAAAAAGCACAATTCCATTCACAATAGCCAAACACACACACACACACACACACACACACACACACACACGCACACACACACACACATACACACACACACAAAATGATATACCTCGGTATCTTCCTAAACAGAGATGTGAAAGACCTTTTCAATGAAAACTACAACACACTGCTCAAAGATATCAAAGATGACATGAACGAGGGGAAAAATAGTCCATGCCTATGTAGTGGAAGAATCAACATTGTTAAGTTGTCCGTTTTACCTAAGCCAATCTACAGATTTAACACAATACCCATCAAATTACCAGCAACATTCTTTTCAGACCTAGAAAAAGCAATACAGGAATTCATATGGAAACATCAACACCCAAGTATAGCCAACACTATCCTCAGCAAAAAGCAAAACAAAACAAAACAAAAACCACAAAAACCAAGCAGGAGGTATCACACTCACAGATTTTAAACTTTATTATAGAGCTACAATAATCAAAACAGCCTGGTATTGGCACAAGAACAGGCATATAGACCAAAAGAATAGATTTGAGATTCCAGAAGCAAAACCTCAATTTCTCAACCAACTCATCTTCGACAAAGCCTCCACCACTCTCTACTGGGGAGAGAAGAACCTATTCAGTAAATGGTGCTGGGAATAGTGGCTGACCACATGCAGAAGATTGAAACAGGACCCCTACCTATCCCCATACACAAAAATTAACTCTAAATGGATGACAGACCTAAACGTAAAACCTCAAAGTATAAGAACCTTAGAAAATGCAGGAGACACTCTTATTGAAGTTGGAACTGGCAACCAATTCCTGATCAAAACCTGAAATGCCCATGCCATAAGAGTTAAGATAGACAAGTGGAACCTCATTAAACTAACAAGCTTCTGCCAAGCCAAAGAACCTATCAAGAGAGCAGGGAGACAGCCCACAGACTGGGAAAAAATATTTGCCAACTCCATGCCTGACAAAGGCCTAACATCAAGGACCTACAAGGAACTCAAATGTGTTGAAAAGAAAAAAAACAAAAACAAAAACAGCCCCATTACAGTGTGGGCAAAAGAGATGAACAGACACTTCTCAAAAGAAGACATTCGAGCAGCCAACAGAAAAAAAAAATATTCAACCTTACTAGTCATCAAGGAGATGCAAATTAAAACTACACAGAAATACCACCTAACTCCAGTCAGAATGGCCATCGTCAATAACAAAGAATAACAGATGCTGGAGAGGATGTGGTGAAAAGGGAACACTTCTACACTGTTGGTGGGAGTGTAAACTAGTACAGTCTCGGTGAAAAACAGTGTGGCGATTCCTAAAAGTTCTAAAAATCGACCTTCCATATGAACCTGCAATCCCCCTACTGGGAATATATCCAGAAGAACTCAGACCACTCTATAAAAAAGATACCTGCACACATATGTTTACTGCAGCATTGTTCACAATAGCAAGGGCATGGAGCCAACCGTGCTACCCATCAAAAAAGGACTGGATAAAAAAAAAATGTGATACATATACACAATGGAATATTACACAGCCATAAAGAAGAACAAAATCATGAACTTTGCAGCAACCTGAATGGAATTAGAGTTTATAATACTGAGTGATCTTTCACAGAAACAAAGATCTGAGTATCATATGTCCTCACTCATAAGTGGGCCTTAAACAACTACCGCAATACTATAAGAAAAGGATTTACAGTAGCAGGAAACTCTGGGGGGAGGGTGGAAGGTGGGATTGAGAGTAGTCAAAATCTGCCTGGGGAAGGGGGGCACACCTCATTAACAAGGGTACCTGCACAATGAATATATTTATATATCTAATCCTGAATTGTTCTCCACAATTTTAAAATTAAAAGTTAAATTATTTTTTAAAAAAATAAATGAATAAAAAAGAAAAAGAAAGAAATTAAATGGCAATAATTTTGTTAAAAGGTAATGAAATGTTCTCACTCATAAGTGGACCTTGAACAATTATCATATTTTAAGAAAGGGATTAGCAATAGTGGGAAACTGCTAGGGGAAGGAGGGGCACAGCTCATCAACAAGGGTACCTGCATAATGAACATTTGTATCCCTAACCCTAAATTGTACCCCACATTTTTTAAAATAAAAAAAATTTAAAAAGATAATGAAAATGCCATTGGTCATATTTTCTAATGCCCAGCTATTAAATATAATTATTCCAATTGAAAGGACTTCTATATTCAACATCAAAAAGCTAGAAGACATTTTCTTTTGTGGTGCTGTACTGTGTACCTTTGTATTTATATTTTCATGCTTGAAACTGATGTTCTGAAGAATTACAAAGTGCCATATTTATGAAAAAAAAATGGCTTTAGAAAGACTTGAAAGAAATACCTTTAGCACTAAAGTTCTTAGCAAAGTTCTTATCATCAGAATTTTTTTATGACATTAAAGTTTTCAAACACTCCTAATGCTTTTAAAAACAAAGGTGGTAAAATATTCTTCTGCTTCTACTATTGTATTACAACTACGTTAAATCTCATTGAGGTAAGCATTCATCTGAAAACACAATCTGCTGAAGCATAGAATTTCATATAAATCTCTCAGGTCACAGATGTAATATAATACTGTGCACTAACTATGAAAAACCTTAGGTTTATTATATAAAAGTCACATGATGTTATTTATTTTTCCTAGTACTACTATTTTGAAAGTTATGGCCGGGCTTGGTGGCTTAGTCTGTTATCCCAGCACTTTGGGGGGCCGAGGCGAGTGGATTGCCTGAACCTATGGGCTCAAGACCATCCCGGGCAACTTGGCGAGACTTCATCTCTACAATAAATCAAAAGTTAGCTGGGCGTGGTAGCACTCACCTGTAGTTCCTGCTACTTGGAAGACTGAGGCGGAAGGATTGCCGGAGCCCAACAGGTCGAGGCTGGGGTGGCCATGAGCGTGCCACTGCCCTCCAGGCTAGGTGAAGGAGTGAGACTCCAACTCAAAAAAAAAAAAAAAATTATACATTTCATTACTAATGGGACTCACATCTATTTCAACACCTTTCATTCTTAGCTGTAGAACGAACTACTTATGAATTTTAGGTGTTTAAAAATATGCAGTGTTGTGATTGTTTGTATAAATTAAATATAATAGAATGTGTATTTTGAAAAAGATAAATGCTGGTAATGCAACTTGCTCGCCTCCTCTTTCTTCTCTTTTCTTCTTCATTTGCCTGTTCTGAAAATTTGAATTCACACATATGCCTACATTTTTACATTGTCAGAGTGTTTTTATACATGGAAAACAAAATCTCTGCTTCAAAGAGTATTCCAGTTTGCACTGGGGTTATAAAATACCTGCAAGATTTACAATCCACATCAAAAAAACTATTTAATTTATGCATCTATGGGGCATGACTTAAGCAGATGTACTAGTTTTCTATTATTGCCATAAAAGGTTATCACAACTTTGGTGACTTAAAAGAGCTATAATTCATTATTTTATAATAGTGAAGATTAGAAATCTGGAAAGGGTCTTACAAGTCTAAAATGAAAATGTCAGGAGAGCTGTCTTCCTCCTGGAAGCTCTAGGGGATATCCACTTCTTTTTTTCCATTCTTCATCTTTGAGAGGCCCCACACATTTCTGGCTCCTAGTAACTTCCTCTCCATATTCAAAGCCAGCAGTTTAGCATCATCAAATCTTTTTTCTCTTTGAACTTGGTTTCTGTCAGAACATCTCCTCCCACCTTCCTGCTTTTCTCTCATAAGGAATCCTGTAATTACACTGGATCCTCCCAAATAATCTAGCATAATCTACCAATTTTGAGATTCTTAGATTAATCACATCTACAATGTCCCTTTTGCCATTTCAGGTAATATATTCACACGTTCCAGAGATTAGAACAGAGATTAGAACATGTATATCCCTGGGGGACCATTACTCTGCCTCCCACAGCTGGGCACAGCTAAACTTTCTCATGTTTCTACACGGATTAGGGTTTGCTAGGCAGCTCTGCTTCTGCTGCTTGTTGCGGGCTGTCTGCCACATGTCCTAACCTTTGTGCATCTATCACAAATGCACAGGAGGCCATCTGGCCACAAACACGTGGCAAGAACAGAGAGCAGAGGCATACATACTGCTTAGGGCCCAGATTAGAACTAGTACACTATCACTTCAATTTCATTGTTTTTCCCAGAGTAAGTCACAAATTGTACCCGAGTCACAGTTTGGAAAAATAGACTCTGCCTCCTGATATGAGTCTCTACAACATCAAATTGCCAAAGAAAGTAGGTTCTTAACTGGAACTATTCAAATAATCTATCACAGTGGGACACAAGTATTCAAGTTTAATGAATAGAAGATATAAAGATTTGCACAAAATAAATTAATGATCTTGACTTTGACTCAGGTTTTTTCTTTAGTTCATATAGCATAATTGCATCAAAAATTACTATGTACTTAGTGTTAGATGGTTATATCTGATAACCGCGAAGTTACCAAGAAGGTTATAGGTGTTGGTCACTCAAGAGTTCAAAATGTAACTTGGTTAGAGTTGGGCCACTCCTCAGTCTGAGGTCATCCCTTCTCACCTACAATCTGATGCAAACATCTAGCGCATTTTAGTAGTTATTTGGACCTTAGAGATTTACTTTTCAAAGTAAACCTTTTACTTTGAAAAGTAAATCTCTCCTGAAAGTGTCAGGTATAAGTAGCGATCCAAGCCTGTCTACTCACCAAGTGTGTGTCTTTGGACATGTTATTTAAAATGTTAAGTGTTCGATATATGATATAAATAATCAATTTTGCTCGTGTAATGATCCTTTTTTTTCTGAGCAGCAGAGCACACACAAGGACTGAAAAAAAACATATGGGATATATGTTAATGTAGGTCAGGATAGACAACTTATGCATAGATTACACTGAATGAATCAATTCAACTAACTATTAGATTTTCATAGTGATTATAGGGATTTCATGCATTGTGTAACACACATATTACAGTGTGACCTAGCAACAAATTTTCATTTTCAAGAATTTTTGTGATGAACAAAGAAATTCTGTGCCATATTCAGAGATTTTTACTGAAGTCATGCTGCTCAAGTTTCAGGCTGAATTCCTTTTGCCTTATCCAAGGATCAGAGAATAGGAAATACACAGATTAGACCACTCAGTATCTTATTTGTCAGCTAATGATTGGTACTCTATCATTTCTACTTAATTTTTTTGGCTAAAGTCCCAATTGTACCAGATTCAAAGGGCAGAGAAATGAACTCAGCCTCAGGTATTTGCTTGATAGTAAACAATTTTATAAATTTTAGAGTTGCATGTGATTCATACGTTAACACAAATTCTAAAAAACGACATGTCACATTTTAAAAATTACTACAATTGAGTAGTTAAATTAAGGAATATATGAAAGATTGAATTTTTAGCTTAATGTACCTCTTAAGAAAAAAACAGTTACCCTGAGATTAGATTTCTACTCTCAAAGTAGTCATTTGAAACACTTTAAATGGACGCCATTACTATGCACTTGAAAGTGAATTCTTTCATTACAATGTAAAGCTTGCCCTCTAGTGGTCTCAAGTTACAAGGTCAGGAATAACAATTCACTCTAGCAGAAGGTTTTAGTGGTTTATCTTTTATGTTCTTCAGAAGTACAATGCTAAAAATAAAAATATTATATATGAAACACATAAGCTCCTCTGAAATATGTATTACAAATATAACTTTCCTGTGGAGGCCACTAATTATTTTTTGAAACCGAATTTTTGAAAACATGGAATATTTACTAAAAGTTAAAACAAAATTTGGGGCTTAATTTACCTTGTTACTTGTCAACACATTTACCAATGTCATGCTTGTTGACAGTTACTAGCAAGACATCCATCGTGACATATTGGGTCAATGGGACCAAGAAACGTGTTAATAATATTGAGCTTCATTTACTAATTTATTTTGCTCAAACCACCAGATTTATTTTCAAAATATCCTACATAAGGGTGATTAAATTTGTAATGTATAGATGAATTTCTGAATGAAAGAACTTTTTTTTTAATGAAAGAACAACGAAAAATGCTTAATTCACATGTTGGGCTCTTAACATTATTTCATTCACTGTAAAGGAGGGTCTAATTTAAACTGAACAATTTTTTTTTTTTTGAATTTTTTTCCTGTTCATCCTTCTTAGCATTTTCTGGGATTTTTATTTATTTATTTTTATTATAAAGATGTGGGTTACAATTCAGGGTTAGGTATACAAATGATGATTATGCAGGTACCCTTGTTGATGAGGTACGCCCCTCCCTCCCCTAACAGTTTCCCTCAACTGCCAATCACCCTCCTGCCTCCTCTGACAGTTTCCCACTACTTCCAATCACGGTCTCATAGTATTATAATTGTTCAAGTTCCACTTATGGGTGAGAACATATGGGACTCTGTTCTTTGTTTCTGTGATAGATCACTGAGTATGATTGACTCTAAATCCATCCAAGTGGCTGCAAAATCCATATGTTTGTCCTTCTTTATGGCTGCATAATATGCCATTGTATATATATATACCACATTTTTTATCCAGTCCAGCTTCCATTGGCAAAATTGTTGGTTCCATGTTTTTGCTATGGTGAATAGAGTTGCCACAAACATACGTGTGCAGGTATCTTTTTTTGTAGAATGATTTGAGTTCCCCCGGGTATATTCCCAATAGGGGAATTGCTGGGTCACATGGAAGGTCAATTTCTAGTTCTTTCAGATACTGCCACATTGTCTTCCAAAGAGGTTGCACTAGTTTGCCTTCCCATGAGCAGCCTAGAAGCTTTCCTTTTTCTCTGCATCCTTGCCAGCGTCTGCTGTTCTTTGTTTTATTAACGATGGCCACTCTTACTGGGGTTAGGTGGTATCTCAATGTGGTTTGGATTTGCATTTCATTGCTGATGGGTGAGGCTGAGCACTTTTTCATGTGTCTGTCAGCTACCTGTGTATCTTCTTTGGAGAAGTGTCTATTCATATCTTTTGCCCACTTTTTAAAGTGACTGTTTTTGTTTTTTTTTTCTTTTTTTCTTTTTCTCTTTTTGGGGCATTTGAGTTCCTTGTAGATCCTAGATGTTAGGCCTTTGTCAGATACACAGTTGGCAAATATTTTTTCCCATTCTGTGGGCTGTCTCCCTGCTCTCTTGATGGTTTCTTTTACTTTGCAGAAGTTCGTTAGTTTGATGAGGTCCCACTTGTCTATCTAATTTCTTAAGGTATAGGCATTTAGTGTACTGAATAGAAATTGATTGCCAATTCCACTTTCCAAAAGGATGTCTTCTGTATTTTCTAAGATTCCTATAGTTTGAGGTTTTACATTTAGGTCTTTGATCCATTTAGAATTAATTTTTGTGTATGGTGATAAGCATAGGTACTGTTTCAATCATCTGCATGTGATCAGCCAGTTTTCCCAGCACCATTCACTGAATAGGTTCTCTTCTCCCCAGTGGTTGTTGTTGGAGGCTTTGTCAAAGATGAGCTGGTTGAGGAATTGAGGCTTTGCTTCTGGAATCTCTATCTTGTTCCATTGGTCTATGTCCTTGTTCTTGTAACAATAACAGGCTGTTTTGGTTACTGTAGATTTATAGAAAAGTTTGCAGTCTGGAAGTGTGATACCTTCTGTTTTGTTTCTTTTGCTAAGGATTGTTTTGGCTATTCGTGGTTGTTTATGTTTCCATATAAATTTCTGTATTGTCATTTCCAGGTCTGAGAAGAATTGTGTTGGTAACTTAATGGGTATTGTGTTGAATCTGTAGATTGCCTTTGGTAGGATGGACATTTTAATAATGTTGATTCTCCCTATTCATGAACATGAAATATTTTCCATTTGTCTGTGTCTTCTTGGATTTCTTTGAGCAGTGCTTTGTAGTTCTCATTGTAAAGGTTTTTCACTTCTCTGGTTAGGAAGATGTCAAGATATTTCATTTTTTTGGTGGCTATTGTGAATGGGATTGTGCTTTTAATTTGGATCTCTGCCTGCTTGTTGTTGGTGTATAAGAATGCAACTGTCTTTTGCTCATTTATTTTGTACCTTGAGACTTTGCTAAAGTCCTTTATCAGTGCAAGCAGGCTTTTGACAGATTCTCTTGGATTTTCAAGATTTAGGATCATATCATCAGCAAAGAGGGATAACTTGACTTCCTCTTTTCCTATTTGGATACCCAGATTTCTTTTTCTTGTCTAATTGCCCAAGGTAGAATTTCCAACACAATGTTGTACAAGAGGGGTGAGGGTGAGCAGTCTTGTTTTGAAAAATGAACAATTCTTAAGCAATTTCAAAAGACACTTGGGGAATGGAGATCTCATCCACCTGTTAATTTCACTATAAAGATTTGAAAAATAAAGTGATACTTTGTGACTCCAAGGTACATTAAGAATATTGATTTGCTATTCAACTTTGTTTTCTGTTACACACTCTAGGCCTGGTCTATTTGAAAGATTATTCTCCTAGAATTTTGCAAACTTTATGTTCCTTTACCCTGTTGAAATACATCTAAAATGATATTTTAGGACAAAAAATCTTGCTTTTAGGACAATTATATATATGGTGTCTGTTTATGAGTCCATATTTTTCCCAGAGTCAAATGACCAACCTTGTAAAAAATAAATAAATAATATTGCTGAGGAGTATTTCATTGTATATACAAGCTACACTTTATTTGATTGGTCATTGATGGACACTGAAGTTGATTCCATGTCTTTGTTATTGTAAATAGGCCTGGGATAAGCATATGAGTTCAGGCATATTTTTAATATAATGATTTTTGTTTGTTTGTTTCAGGTAGATACCTAGTAGTGAGATTGCTGTATCAAATGGTAGCTTTATTTTTAGTTATTTTAAAATCTTCATACTGTTTTCCAAAGAAGTTGTACTAGTTTACATTCCCAACAATGGTGTATACATATTCCTTTTCCTCTACATCCTTGCCAGCATCTCTTACTTATTTGTTTCATAGCAACTATTCTGGCAGTGATAAGAAATACTTTGTATTTCTCTGGTGATTAGTGATGATGAGAATTTTTTCATATGCTTGTTGGTCATTTGCATGTCTTTTTTTTTTTTTTTTGAGTTGGAGTCTCACTCTGTCACCCAGACTGCAGTGTAGTGGCTGCTCCCGACCACCGCAGCCTTGACCTGCTGGGCTCCGGCGATTCTTCCATCTCAGCCTTCCAAGTAGCTGAACTACAGGCACGCGCTACCACGTCCAGCTAATTTTTGATTTATTGTAGAGATGAGGTCTTGCCATGTTGCCCAGGTGGGTCTGGAACCCACGGGCTCAGGTAATCCACTCACCTCGGCCTCCCAAAGTGCTGGAATTACAGGCTGAGCCACCGAGCCCAGCCTTGCATGTCTTCTTTTGAAAAAATGTGTATTCATAATTTTACTCATTTTTAATGAGATTATTTTATTATTGTTGTTGAGTTATTTGAGTTCCTTATAAATTCTGGATATTGATCCCTGTCAGATGCAGTTTGCAAACATTTTCTCCCTTTCTGTAGGTTGCCTTTGTTGATTATTTATTTTGCTGTGCAGAAGCTTTTTCATTTAATTTAGTCCTATTTATCTACTTTTGTTTATGTTGTCTGGGCTTCTGTAATCTTGGTCATAAATTATTTGCCTAGACCCATGTCCAGAAGAGTATTATCTTGGTCATCTTCTATTATTTTTAGAGTTTCAGCTAGTATGTTTAACCCATTTGAGTTTTTTTTTTTGTATATGGTGAGAGATAGGATTCCGCATATGGCAATCTGATTTTCCCAGGACTGTTTTGTTCTTTTCTCTGAGTATGATCTTATCGACTTTGTCAAAGATTAGTTGGCTATGGATCTTTATGTGTATTTTTACACCCATACAATGCTATTTTGGCTACTATCACTTTATAACATAATTTGAAGTCAGACAATGTGTTTTCTCCAGCTTTGTTCTTTTTGCTTAGGATTACTTTGGATATTTGGGACCTTCTTTGGTTTTAGGCAAATTTTAGGATTGTTTTTTCTAATTCTGTAAAAAATGACATTGGCATTTTAATAAGATTGCAGTGAATCTGTAGATTGCTTGGGACACTATGGTCGTTTTTTTTTTAATGGCTGTAGATATATTTTAATAACTTTTTTCTATGTATTTTTTATTTTAAAATTGTGGGGTACATTTAAGGGTTAGGTATATAAATATGCATTGTGCAGGTACCCTTGTTGATGAGGTATGCCCCCCCATCCCAGGCAGATATCGATTACCGTTAATCCCACCTGTCTTCCCTTCCCTGCCTCCCTCATAGTTTCCGGTCACTGTCAATCTTTTTCTTGTATTATTACAATAGTTGTTCAAGGTCCACTTTGGAGTGAGAACATGTGATACTCAGATCTTTCTTTCTGTGAGAGTTCACTCATTATTATAAACTTTAATTCCATCCAGGCTGATGCAAAATTCATGATTTTGTTCTTTTTTATGGCTGCGTAGTATTCCATTGTGTATATGTACCACATTTTTAAAATCCAGTCCTCTTTTGATGGACAGCATTGTTGGTTCCATGATATTACTATTGTGAACAATGCTGTGATAAACATACATGTGCAGGTATTTTTTTTATAGAGTAATTTGAGTTCTTCAGGGTGTATTCCCAGTAGAAGGATTGCAGGGTCATATGGAAGGTTGATTTTGAGAGCTTTTAGGAATTATCACACTGATTTCCACAGAGGCTGTACTAGTTTACACTCCCACCAACAGTGTAGCAGTGTTCCCTTTTCACCACATCCTCTCCAGCATCTGTTATTTTTTGAGTTATTGATAATTGCCATTCTGACTGGAGTTAGGAGTTTCTCAGTATAGTTTTAATTTGCATCTCCTTGACGACTAGTGAGGTTGAACATTTCTTTATGTGTCTGTTGGCCACTCGAATGTCTTCCTTTGAGAAGTGTCTGTTCATATCTTTTGCCCACTTTATAATGGGGTTGTTTGTTTTTTTCTTTTCAGCACATTTGAGTTCCTTGCAGATCCTTGATGTTAGGCCTTTGTCAGACATGGAGCTGGCAAATACTTTTTCCCAGTCTGTGGGCTGTCTCCCTGTTCTCTTGGTGGTTTCTTTGGCTTTGCAGAAGCTTGTCAGTTTAATGAGGTCCCACTTGTCTATGTTATTTCTTATGGCCAATGCATTTTGGTTTTTGCTCAGGAATTAGATGCCAGTTCCAACTTCCATAGAGATGTATCCTGCATTTTCTAAAGTTCTTATGGTTTGAGGTTTTACATTTAGATCTCCGATACATTTAGAGTTAATTTTTGTGTATGGGTAAAGACAGGGGTCTTGTTTGAATCTTTTGCGTGTGGTCAGTCATTTTTCCCAGCACCATTTACTGAATAGATTGTCCTCTCCCCAGTGGTTGTTGTTGGAGGCTTTGTCGAAGATGAGCTGGTTGAGAAATTGAGGTTTTGAGTCTGGAATCTCAATTCCATTCCATTGGTCTATATGCCTGTTCTTGTACCAATACCAAGCTGTTTTGATTATTGTAGCTTTATAGTAAAGTTTAATCTCTGGTAGTGTGATACCTCCTGTTTTTTTTTTTTTTTTTTTTTGGTGAGTATTATTCTGTCTATTCTTGGTTGTTTGTGTTTCCATATGAATTCCTGTATTGTTTTTTCTAGATCTGAGAAGAATATTGCCGGTAATTTGATGGGTATTGCATTAAATCTGTAGATTGCTTTAGGTAAGATGGGCATCTTCACAATGTTGATTCTTCCAATCCATGAGCATGGGATATTTTTCTACTTGTTTGTATCATCTTTGATTTCTTTGAGCAGTGTTTTATAGTTTTCATTGTAAAGGTCTTTCATATCTCTGGTTAAGAAGATGCCAAGGAATTTTATTTTTTTGGTGGCTATTGTTAAGATAATGTGCTTTTTATTTGGGTTTCTGTTTGTTTATTATTGGTGTAAAGAACTGTGATTGTCTTTAGCCCATTTATTTTATATCCTGAGACTTTGCCAAAGTCCTTTATCAGTGCAAGGAGGTTGTTAACAGATTCTCTTGGGTTTTCAAGGTACACAGTCATGTCATCTACAAAGAGAGACAACTTGACTTCTTCTTTTCCCATTTGGATACCCCTGATCACCTTCTCTTTCCTGATTGCTCTAGCCAGGACTTCCAATACTATATTGAACAGGAGGGGTGAAAGTGGGCATCCTTGTCTTGTTCCAGTTTTCAAGGGAAATGGTTCCAATTTTTGTCTGTTTAGAAATATGCTGGCTGTGGGTTTCTCATCGATGACTTTTACTATTTTGAGGTATGTTCCACGTATGCCTAGATGTTCGAGGGTTTTTATCAAGTAGGGGTGCTGTATTTTATCAAAAACTTTTTCTGCATCTAATAATATAATCATGTGTTTTTGTTTTGATATCTGTTGATGTATTTAATTACATTTATGGTTTTATGAATGTTGAACCAGCCTTGCATCACAGGAATGAAGCCTACGTGGTCATGATGGATGATTTTTGAGATATGTTGTTATATCTGGTTTGCTAGGATCTTGTTAAGAATTTTAGCATCTATGTTCATGAAGGATATTGGCCTGTAGTTCTATTTCTTTGTTGGGTCTTTACCTGGCTTGGGTATCAATGCAATGTTAGTTTCATAAAATGATTTGGGGAGAGTTCCATCTTTCTCAATTGCCTGGAATTCTTTCAGTAGGATTGGTATCAGCTTCTCCTTAAATGTCTTATAGAATTCTGTTGGAAAGTCATCTGGTCCATGGCTTTTTTTTTGTAGGTAGTTTTCTTATGACATAGTCAATTTCCTTGATTGTTATTGGTTTATTTAGGGTCTCGATTTCTTCTTGTTTCAACCTAGGCAGGTGGTGTGATGTCAGAAAGTCTTCCATTTCCTTAAGGTTTTCAAGTTTGTTTCCATACAAGTGTACACAGTAGTCTCTAATGATCTTTTGTATTTCGTCAGGATCAGATGTGACTTCATCTTTTATGTTTCCGATTATGTTTATTTGGGCTTTTTCTCTCTTTTTCTTGGTCAGTCTAGCTAGGGGACCATTGATCTTGTTTATTCTTTCAAAGAACCAGCTTTTGTTTCATTGACTTTTTGTATTATCTTTTTGTCTTCTATGTCCTGGATTTGGGCTTTTGTTTTGGTGATATGGATTCTTCTGCTGAAGTTAGGGTTTTGGTGGTCTTGCTTTTCCAGCTGCTTAGTTGACTTGTTAGGCTGTTAACTTGTGATCCTTCCATTTTCTTCATGTGTATTTGTAGAGATATGAATTCTCCTCTTACTACAGCTTTCATGGCATCCCAGAGATTTTGGTAAGATGTTTCTTCATTTTCATTTTTGTCCAGGTATCTTTTAATCTCTGTTTTGATTTCATCATTGACCCAGGAATTGTTTAGCATCATGCTGTTTATTGTCCATGTCTTTGTGGATTTTGGGGGAACTTGTTGATGTTGATATTTATTTTTATTCTACTGTGGTCCAAGAAGATGCATGGCAACATTTTGGTCTTTTGAAATTTGTTTATGCTTGAGTTATGACCAAGTATGTGGTCAATCTTAGAGTATGTTCCATGTGGTAATGAGTAGAATGTATTTTCTGTGGTTGTTGGATGGAGTGTTCTGTAGATATCAATTAAGTCCATTTGGTCAAGAGTCACACTGAGGTTCTGGATCTCATTGCTGACTTTTTTGTCCTGATGATCTGTCTAGGGTTGTTAGTGGGGTATTAATGTCCCCGGCTATGAGAGTGTCAGTGTCAATATCTTTTTTGAGTTTACCTAGAAGCTGCTTTATGAAAGTTGGTGCTCCTATGTTGGGTTCATCTATGTTTAGGATGGTTATTTCTTGTTGATGGATTGAACCTTTTATCATTATGTAGTGGCCTTCTGTATCTTTTAAAATTTTTGATAGCTTAAAGGGTATTTTGTCTGAATATTAAGATCATGACTCCTCCTTTCTTTTGTTTTCCATTTGCCTGAAAATTTATTTCCCATTCTTTTACTTTGAGTCTGTGAGTGTCCTTTCTAGTGAGATGAGTCTCTTGAAGGCAATATATTGTTGTCTGGTGATATTTTATCCATTTTGCCATTCTGTGTCTTTTCAGTGTTGCATTTAGTCCATTCCCATTCAAGCTAATTATTGAAATGTGAGAGTTGATCCCTATCATAAAGTCTTACAGAGTTGTTGTCATTGTTCCTGTTTGTTTGTTTGTTGTCTTTTTTTGGTTTTGGGGTTGATTCATTTGTGTTTTTAATCTTTTGCCTGTACTCTTGTGAAGAACATTGTTGTTTTTTTTTCTTTTCTTCTGTGTTCAATACTTTCTTAAGAGTTTCTTGTAGAGGTCATCTGGTGGCAGCGTAAGTTCTTAGGGATTGGATATCTGGGAAAGATTTCAATTCTCCCTCACTGATGAAGCTTAGCTTGGCTGATTTGGTTATTCTTGATTGAAATTGTTTATCTTTTAGAACTTTGAAGATAGGACTCCAAGCTCTCCTAGCCTGAAGGGTTTCTGTAGATAAATCTGCTGCTATTTTAATTGGTCTTCCCTGGTAGGTAGACTGTCCTTTTTCTCTTGTAGGCTTTAGGATTTTTTCTTTTATACTTACTTTGTTTAGGTGAATTATTATGTCTGGGAGTTGGTCTTCTCATTTGTTGTCTTGCAGAGGTTCTCTGAATCTCTTGTGCTTGAATTTTTGCATCACTGCTGAGACGAGGGAAGTTTTCTTGAATGATTTCATGAAATGTTTGTTTCAGTGTTACCTCTTTCTCTCTCTGCCTCAGGAAAGCCAATTACTCTTAGGTTCAGTCTCTTGAAGTAATCATTCATCTCATTAGGGTTTTCTTCTGTCTTTTAAAGCTTTTTTTCTATGTTTTTGACAGTTTGGGTTAGTTCTGTGTTTTGGTCTTCAAACTCTGAGATTCTTTCTTTTGCTTGTCTAATTTGCTTTCCATTCTTAATAGTTTGTTATTTCCATCACAGTATTCTTTGCTGCTGTTATTTGTCATCAACTCCTTCCTATTTTCCTCTTGTCTCTCATCAATTTTTTTATTTTCTCCCTTAATGTCCTGATGTCTGGGTTTGTTGCATTTGACCAGTCATTCTGGGGGGCTCTTCATTGTTTGTTTTCCGAAGTCTGTTTTCTCAGTGTCTGACCTCTCAGAGGTCTATGTGAGCCCTATTTTCTTCTTTTGGTTTTTCTTCATTTGTGTAGATTTTTCCTCCCTACTTTTCCCTTCCCTCCACTTCCCCGTCTTCTTTAATTCTGTTATTCAGGGGTGGAGGGGTAGTGTTTCCTTCTGTTTGTTCAATCTCCTGTTCTTCCTTATGCATATCCTCTTGCTTTGTTCAATTCTAGAGTTGGACTGTAGTTGGGAGCAGTCCTTTTTGCAGTTTTGATCTTTAATTAAAGGGGGAGCTGTGATTCAAAATCTATCTGCAGATCCCGGTATCCGCCGACAAGTGTGTGGATAATCTGAAACCCACTTCCCACTGCCTTGGAATCTGTCCATGCAGTGGGGTTGTAGGTTTACTCCCTGAAAGCAAAATAAGGTTAACAGAGTGAAGAGAATGGAGCATGCAGTGGGGAGAAGAGGGGGGTGGAGAGATAGAGAAGTAAGGAGGAAAACAGACAAGTGTACCAACTAACAAATGAAAAGAGACACAAAGACTGAAACAAGTAAAAAGAAAGAAAATAACCACAACTACAAACCACACAAAAAAACTAAAACATACAATGATGCTAACATACAAGCAAACCAACCTCCTTATTGGTTTGCTATTCCTCTATACAGAGATGGGGTTTACAGAGAAATTAAAAAAAAAAGAACAAATGAAAAAGGAATAGAATAAATTCAGTAAACTAACAGAACCACCCGAGCACTCTCTGAGGCTTTTCCTTTGAGTCCAATGTCCTTTTAGCCCTGATTTCTAGCTGTCTTTGCAGGCTGGTAGATTTGTTCACAGTTAGGGTCAGTTGCCCCTGGCCTGCTGTGAAGGGTAGTTCAGTTCTGGGTTCCCTGACCAGTCTACCACTCAGATCTGGCCTGTGTCTATTTATCAAGGGTAAGAAACTTCTGTCTTTCCCATTTTGATGTTGTTACCTTGGATCCCAAACAGGTGGTGCTATCTCACTGTTCCAGTTGATCTGTATCTGCAGCTGCTGAAGCCTGCAAGTCAATGCAAGCTAGGCAGGGCAGAAGTTGGAGGGTGCCCAGGATGGGAGGGAGCAGACAATGGTAGTGGTGGTGATGGCAGCCACCTCATGGTACATGGAAGGAGCTCCACAAGCCTGGCTCTGGGTGAGGGGTGGAGCGTGGTGGTGGCACTGGCAGAGGTGACGATCTCAGTAGATTGTGGTTGCGGGGACTTCACGGTCTGAAATCATGGGTCACCCCAGGTATGGGTGGGGCGATGGCCTTGGTGGCAGCATCCGCAGCTGCAGCAGCAGCCCAGACTGCCAAGGTGTTTGAGCAGAGGCCATGGCGGAGCTCCGTGTGAAGAGCAGGCTGCCGACGATGGGAGCTGCAGCTCCGGGAAAGAGCTAGAGTCTTTATGTGTGTTCTCTTTTGTGGAGGATCTCACAGACCAAGCTGCCCCGTCACCATCTTGCTGGCCACTATCGTCATGTTAACAGTATTCATTGTTCCAATCTGTGAGAATGGGAAGTCTTTCCATTTGGTGTTCAATTTTTCCATCAATATTTTGGAGTTTTGCTTGTAGACATATTCTACTTCCTTGGTTAAATATATTCCTAGATATTTTATTTTTTAGTAGCCATTGTAAATGGGATTGCCCTCTTGATTTTGTCCTCAGCTAGATTGTTATTGGTGTAAAGAAATGCTACAGACTTTTGAACATTGATTTTAGATCTTGAAATCTTACTGAATTCATTCAAATCTAAGAGTTTTTGGTAGTGTCTTTAGCATTTTCTATATACAAGATCATATCCTCAGTGAACAAGAATAATTTGACTTCCTTTATTTTTAATTTGGAAAGCTTTCATTTTTTTTTCTTTTGCTTATCTCTGATTAGGACTTTCAGCACTATGTTGAATAGGAGTCCTGAAAGTGGGCATCTTTGTCTTGGTCCAGTTTTTAGAGCAACTGCTTTCAATTCCACCCCATTCGGAATGATACTGACTGTGGGTTTCTTGTATATGACCTTTAGAGCAAATGAACCTAACAGACATTCACAGAACATTCCACTCAACAACTGTAGAATATACGTTACTCTCATCAGCACATGGAGCATTCTTTAGACCATATGTTATGCCACAAACTAGTCTCAACACATTAAAAAAATAAAAATTATATCAAATATCTTCTCAGACCACAGTGGAATAAAACTCAATACAAGGAGAAACTTTGGAATATAAATCCAAATTTATGGAAATTAACACTACACTTCTAATGATGTTTGGGTCAACAAAGAAATAAAGATGAAAATTTTTAAAAATTGTAATGAATGAGAATGAAAACTCAACTCAATATACCAAAATGTCTAACATGCAACAAATACAGTGCTAAGAGGGAATTTTATATTATTAAATGCCTACATCAAAAAAGCAGAAAGTTCATGAATTAAAAATTGAATGTTTATCCTCAATTAACAGAAAAACAAGATGCTATCAAACTCAAAGTTAGTAGTAGAAAAGAAGTAACTAAGGTCAGACCAGAACTTAATAAAATAGAGACCAAAAAAAATACAAAATAAAGTACATGAAATGTTTCTACTTTGAAAAAATAGACAATATTAATAAATTGCTAGCTAGGCACAACTAGAAGAGACAAAATCCAAACAAAATCAGAAATGAAAAAGATGTTACAACTGACACCACAGAAATACAACAGATAATGAGAGACTATTCTGAGCAACTTTGTACTCATAAACTTGAAAACCTAAAGATACTGGATAAATTCTTGGAAACATGCCACTTCTCAAGATTGAATCAGCAAGACACAGAAATCTTGAATAGACCAATAATGAATAACAAGATTGAATTAGTTAAAAAAAAAAAAACTCCTAAAAAAAAAGCCCCAAACAAGATGGATTCACACTCAAATTCAACCAAATCTACAAATAAGAACTCATCCCAACCATTCTGAAAGTGTTTCAATACATTAAGAAGAATGGAATTATTTATAACATACTCTGTTTAAGGCCAGTGTCAACATGGTATCAAAACCAGACAAAGGCACAACAAAAAAAGATAACTACAGACCAATATTCCTGCTGAACATACACTCAGAAATTCTCAAAAAATGCTAGCAAATCAAATTCAAGAGCAAATTAAAAAGATAATACACTATGATCAAGTGGAGTTTAAAGGAGGCATGCAAAGATGTTTAACACATGCAAATCAAAAAATGTGATACTTACATAAACAGAACAAAGGACAAGGACTATATGACCTAAAACTCAGCAACTCTTCATGATATAAATACTTAACAAACTAGACATAGAAGTACCAACTTTTGGTTTTGCTAAATTTCTTTTACTGTGTGCTAGTTTACTATTTATTTAATTTATTCTTTTATTTTTACTTTTTCTTTTAATGTAATTTTAATTGTAGATATAAGTCTATTTTGCCTTATAGTTCTACAAGTTTTTGCTTCCGTATTTTGAAGATCAGTTAATAGCAAAGAAGAAACTTGATTTCATTGATTTTTCTCTCTTGTTTTTCTAGTCTGTTTCACTTATTTACATTCTTTCAAAATAATTTTTTTTCTTCTGCTTTCTTTTCATGCCTTTGCTACTCTTTTTCTAGTTTAGCTTTTGGCATTCTTTTTCTAGTTTATTTAGTTGGATGTTTGGTTATTGATTGTTATCTTTCTTCTTTTTGAATACAGGCTATGATATCTATGAAAATAACTGCATTTCCTCAATCCTATAACTTTAATATGTTGTGGTTTTATTTTCATCGATACCAAAGTATTTTACATTATTACTTGTAATTTTTTGACCCAATTTTTACTTAAGAATGTGTTATATAGTCCATCTTTTGGTTGATTTCCCAAAGTTATTTCTCCACATTTTTTACCAGTAACCTCTGTTATTGACTCCTAATTTAATGTCGTTGTGATTAGAAAATGTATGTTATATGATTTCTGTCTTTAAATTGATTGAAGCTGATTTTAAAGCCTAGAAGATGGTCTATTCTAGAGTGTTTGATGTACACCTGTGATGAATGTGTATTAATCTGTGGTAGAGTGGAGTGTTTTATAGATGTTTATTAGATCCGGTTGGTTCATAGTTTTGTTCATCTCTTATTTCCCTGCTGATATTATTCTTAATTGCTGTATTCATTATTGAAAGTGGAATATTGTTGTCTCCAATCCTAGTGTTAAATTTTCTATTTCTTTAATTTTGTCATTTTTTGCTTCATATATTTTAAGCTGTTAATAGGAATCAGGAAGCTACGCCATCCTGATTAATTTACCTATTCTTTTCCACATTTTACTCTTAGTATAGCCATTCTAGCTCCCTTGTGGGTACTTTTTTGCAGGGTAGATCTTTTTATCTTCTTACTTTTAACCTATTTTGTCTTTGAATCTAAAATGTATCTCTTGGAGACAGTACATAGATGGGCCATACTCTTTAAATCCATTTTGTTAATCTCTACCATTGGGTTGGAATGTTTGTATATTACGGCAATTCTAGAAATCAGATGCTCTCTCCTCCCCAGTGTTTTTTGTTGTTTTTGTGGTTGCTGTTAGTTTAATTATTTTCTTAGACTAATTATATCTAGTCTGTATTATTTGTCATGTGTGGCTATTGCAGCCTGTTCTTAATTTGCTTAGTGGTCAGCTAATGAGTGGACAGAGATTTCTTTAAATACCTAGAAAAAATAAGTCTCACATTCTTTGCTGTGGAGGTGTGTGTGTGTGTGTGTGTGTGTGTGTGTGTGTGTGTGTGTGTGTGTGTGTTGAGGTCTGACTTTAATGCTGTGACAGAAAGTTTACCACTCTGCATTACCTTTACTTGCACAGAGCCTCAAGTTCAGTTAGAAGTGAGAGATCAGGGGCTTCTCAGTTTTTACCAGGAAATATGTGCCACCCTGAGTATGTGTCTGGTCTTACAGATTTCTGAAATATGTCAACGTTTTTCAAAGTTCCAAATGAATAGTTCAGTCCCCAGTTTTGATCAAGCTCTTATTAGTCTCAACATATAATGCCCCCCCAGACAACTGTGGTGGTAAACAATTGCTGTTGATTGTTTTTGACAAAGCTCGCAGGACAAGGCTCTTCATACAGAGTGAGAGCTCTGACTAAGGTCAAATGAAGACAAAGCTTGAAAATGATGCTTTCTATTTCAGACAAGTAAAATAGTGACAAATTTCCGAGGACAGGGATTTTAGGGAACTCCTACCATATTCTACTCGATCTAGTGACTGCAAACTGCTGGTTTTAACAGTTGATATATTTGTATTTGAAATACTCAAGATAAATATATTATGTATATATATATTTTTTTTCTTCAATTGCTTTAGGGATGCAGAGATTTTTTGGTTACATCGTTGCATCATATAGTGGTAAAAACTCTGGGTTTTAAATGCTCCCCCCCACTTGTACACATTGTACCTGATAGGTGATTTTTTTTGTCTTTCCTTCCATTCCCACCTTCTCCCTTCTGAGTCTTCAAAGCTCACTATATTATTCTCTATACCTTCGCAGATCCTTACTTTAGCTCCCACTTATAAGTGAGAATATGTGTGGTTTGGTTTTCTGTTGCTGAGTTGGTTCACTTAGGATGATGTTCTCCAATGCCATCAAAGGTGCTTCAAGAGACCTTGTTTCATTCTTTTTGACAGTTGAATATTATTCGATAGTGTATATATGCCACATTTTTGTTATCCATTGATTGGTTGATGGACTTCACATCTTTGCAATTGTGAATTGTGCTCTGATGAACATACGGGTGCAGGTGTCTTTTTTATATAATGACCTCTTTTCCTTTGGGTAGATATCAAATAGCGAGGTTGGTAGGTCGAATGGTAGATCTACCTTTAGTTCTTTGAAAAATTTCCATGCTGATTTCCATAGATGTTGTTCTAATTTATACTCCCACCAACTGTGTATAAGTGTTCCCTTTTCTCTGCATCCATACCAGCATCTATTTATTTTTAATTATTTTAGAAATGGCCATTCTGACTGTTATAAGGTGGTATCTCATTGTGGTTTTAATTTGCATTTTTCTGTCAATTAGTGACATTGAGCATTTTCTCATATGTTTGTTGATTGTGTGTATGCCTTTATTCTAAGATATATCTGTCATTCTAGTAGGATCATATGCTTTTTTCTTGCTGATTTGTTTGAGTTCTTTGTGAGTTCTGGATCTTTGTAGATGTATAATTTGCAAATATCTTCTCCCATTCTGTAGGTTGCCTATTTGCTCTGTTGATTATTTCTTTTGCAGTGCAGAAGGTTTCTAGTTTAACTAAGTCTCACTTATTGATTTTTGGTTTTGCTGCATTTGCTTTTTGGGTTTTAGCCATAAATTCTTTGCCTAGGCCAATGTCCAGAAGAGTTGTTCCTAAGTTTTCTTCTAGGATTCTTATGGCTTCAGGTCTGACAATTAAGTCTTTTCATCTTGAGTTAACTTTTGTATATGGTGAGAGATAGGGATCAAGTTTCGTTTGCCTGCATATAGCTATCCAATCTTTCCAGAACCATTTGTTGCATAAGGTGACCTTTCCCCAGTGTATATTTTTGTTTGCTTTATCAAAGATCAATTGGTTGTTGAAACAGAGTGGGGTAGGATCTTGCTCTGTTGCCCAAGCTGGAGTGCTGGAGTACAGTGGCATTTTCGCTATTCATTGGAACTTCTAGTTCCTGGGCCCAAGCCATCCGGCCTTAGCCTTCCTGGTGTCTGGAACTACAGGTCTGCGCCACCATGCTTGCCTAATTTTTAAAAACTTTCTTTAAAAGATGGAGCCTTCAACGTTATCCAGGCTGGTCTCCAACTCTTGGCCTCAAGGAATCCTCCCAGATTTACCTCCCAAAAAGCTGAGAATGCAGATTTGTAGATACAACCCACAATACCCAGCTTAAAGATTTGCTTTTTTTTTTAAAGTTTTAAAACAGAGTTTATTAGTGAGAAGAGAAGGAAAAAGGAAAATTTATGGCAGAAGGACCTGCCATGGGCAAGTTTTTCAAAAGAGAAAAAACACCAAAAGATTTGCTTTTAAGGTTATCTTGAAGCTGAGAAGCAGCTGGATTAGGAAAAGTTAAAATGTCACAAATTACACTGTTATTACAGATTCAACCATTTTTCTTGTATAAACATTCCTAATGTTGTTAAAATTCTTCAATTATTTCTAGCTTTCAGCAAATGTTGATTTTACAGTTACAGTTTTTGTATGCTTTCTTGCTGCTTTTATGGAGTAGTAGATTTTCAGAGGTCTTATTCTTCTGTTTTGGAAGTTAAAAACCCTCAAGTTTTGAAAGTATCATTTATTGATTCTTGTTTTACATTGACCTAAACCTGTGAATGAATGTCATAAGTTAAATGTGAAATATTCTCTTTTTTTCAAGTATATAAAATGCTCCTTTTTTCCTATTCGTATATTAAATATATCAGTTACATTTTATTGTATTGCATTTTCATGTTACATTATCCAACTGGTTTGTGGTAGTCTCAAGAAAAGTCACTGATTTTTGTATTTTTTTACATGGCCACTGAACTGAACCTTGTTATTAATTCAAATAGCTTTCAGTTTATTCTCCTGAGTGGCTAGCAGGGGTCTTAATTCCTTTTTTTTTTTTTTAAGGTTGAAGTTTGACTCAGTCTCCCAGGCCCAGGCTGGAGTGCAGTGGCACGCTCACGGCCACCAGCGTCAACCTGCTGGGCTCAGGCGATCCTTTCACCTCAGTCCTCCAAGTAGCTGGAACTACAGGTGCCCACTATCATGCCCAGCTAGATTTTTTAATTTTAATGTAGAGATGAGGTCTTGCCAAGTTGACCAGACTGTTCTTGAACCATGGGCTCAGGCAATCCACTCACCTCGGCCTCCCAAAGCTCTGGGATTACACGCTTGAGCCACTGCCCCTGACCAGGAGTCTTAATTTCTATATGCAATCTTATACTTAATGTTTGCTCTGTACACATATATTCTTATTAATTAAAATCAAGGTTGAAATAGATTACTTTAAAGATTATTGTGATTTTTTATTTTCAAACACTAGCCAATAATCTCAAGGAGGTTCCAGAGGTGGAGGCTCCATGAGGTTGTATGTTCTCTGGGCAGCCCCGGGGCCCCCACAGGCCTGCGGGGACTCTCTGGCCATGTGTCACTTCTTGAGGCAGTGCCAGGTGCTGCGAGACCTCCTAGCAGCACTTTGTTGGATGAGCTGGAGTCATCTGTTGAGGCTTGCTTTGCTTCTCTGATGAGTCAGGACTTTGTCAATGGCACCAATCAAGAAGAAATTCGAAATGGTGTTGATCAGTGTATCCAGAAGTTTCTGGATATTGCAAGACAGACAGAATTCTTTTTGTTTTGTTTTGTTTTCCCTACAGAAAAGATTGCAATTATCTGTCCAAAACCCAGAACAAGTTATCAGAGGAGATGCCTTGGAACTAAGGAATGGATTAAAGTTGAAAGACGCGCTGGTTCAGAAGCGCTTGACAAAGCTGAGGCACTGACAACAGGGGCTGAAGGACATCAACCTGCAGCACAAAAAGTCAGCGACATCCCTCAGGGCTCCTTGGCCTACCTAGAGCAGGCATCTGACAACATCCCTGAGCCTCAAGCCGACCTGAGCACATTGTCAGCCTGAGGGTAGGCGGGTGTGTGAGGCAGGTGCTGACAGTTTGCCACACATCCCTTCTCTTCTTGTGGATGAGACATTTTGGAAGGATTCTGCCACAGAATGAATTGATTTTGGTTTTATTCTCCCGCCTAAAATTTTCCCACGATTTTTATCAGTTGTTGATTTCTTGCATTTTATATAAAATGCCTGTGACTTGAGTAAACCAAATAATTTTTTTGTCTTAAGCAAAGTTTAGACTCTTAGAGTGATGGCACAAACTATTTTAATGATGTTTTTCCTTTTTTAAAAAAATTGTTCTTGTATGTCTTTTCATCTCTGTGTGTGTTTGCAGTTGTTAGATTAGTTTGTATGATCTAAGGGAAAATTAGTCTGAGAATTCAGGGGACAAATATTTTGGCTGTAGGTTTTTTTTATAATAATACTCCTCAGTAGTGTTTCAGGAAAATATGCACATTTTCTGTGTTTCAAGAATTTGAGCTATCTAAAGAAGAAGAATCTGATGCAACAATGTTTGCAATGCTTCCAGAGCTCTGAGAATGAAGTTTTTGTATTTATTTTTTATTTTTTTGGTTAATAGATCAGAAGAGGATTAAAATATCCTATGTTGGTATAGTAATATTACAGTAGGATTCTTATATTAATGTTGACTTCTATTTGGAGTCAATTTATATTTTGTGGTGTTTATTACTTTTTTTGACATGGAGGGACATAGTAGGAGCAATGATAAGCTGAATTTTGTTATGTTATATGTCAATGAATCAGTTTAAGTAATGAGGCAGATCTCATTTCCAGTACCATGACAGTTGGGGCATAAGTGAGGCATATGAGTTGTTAACGCTTGCTCCAGTCATCTCTTTTTCAGTTTTGTTTGCTTGTATCATGTTTGTCTTACATTTTGGGAGAGAAAACATTTTCCATTAAGGAAGATTGTAGCTAGTGGATTTGATTTTAAGGGACTAGGGTCTGAGGTGGGGGTGTGGACTGCAGAGCGATTCTTGGCTACTGAACGTCAAGAGGAACATGTGTTTCCTTTGCATTTATGAACGTATTTTGCTCTTTTGTTGGTTTTGCAGGTTACCTCAGATTCTCTGTTGAATTGCTGTAGAGAAATAAAAACCAGTGTTGTTCCTGGACCTCCCTGGGTGAGGTTTCTCTGAGTTTATGCAGTCTCTTTTAGGTGACATCCTTTCACCCAGAATAAATGTGTCACTGTCTTCAGAACAACCAGTACTCTCCGGCTCAGTGTTTTGGCTTGTGTTGTTTTCTCCAGCAAAAGCCCTCACCACACAGTAACATCCACTTTTGTTCCTGGTCTGGCCTGGATGTCCTTGAAGCCCACCCAAGGACTCTTTCTGCTGTATCCCTAGGACACAGGACTTTTGTCTCTTCCGCTTTCCGTGCTCGGTTCTCCCTTGTGGGATCTGTAATTTTTGTCTGTCTCTCAGCCCCTCACTGCATTGTACACCCATGAGAATTAGGCATTATTCCCCTTTAATATACCAGGACCACATAATATTTATCTTTCAGCCATGATTCCTACTACTCAGTTTTGTGTGTATGTGCAGCACCTGGTACATGGTCCTGTGATTACCAGCCTGAGGCCAGTGAACCCCCTCAATTAGAAAGTGTAGGTTAAACAAAGCTTTTAAAAGCTTATGTTACATGACCTCACATTATGTGACCCCAAGGTTGTTAACCTCGTCTTCCCGTGGGAGTCAGAAACTCTGATTGACAGCATTCGATTTCTTGATTAAAAACCTAAATAAAAAGATTACATTTTAGACATTCTTTCAAAAGGATTCTCAGTGAACAAATTGGGAACTTATCTGTTGAATGGCTAGTGAAAATATTTTTAATTAATGTGTGTACCAGTTATTGATATTTATTACTTTCAAAAGTTTTTGACAAATGAAAAAAAAACAAAAAAACAAAAAATAATCCTAAGAGTCTACCTTCCCATATTTGTGTTAAGTATGGATCCACATTTTGCGGCAAGGGCAGAAAACATTACAGTTTGTAAAATAAGGAGTGCTAGTTAGCCGGGCTCAGTGGCTCAGCCTGTAATCCCACGCCTTTGGGAGGCTGAGGTGAGTGGATTGCCTGAGCCCGCGGGTTCGAGACCCACCTGGGCAGCAAGACCTCATCTCAATAAATCAAAAAATCAGTTGGACGTGGTAGCATGCGCCTGTAATTCCGGCTACTCGGAAGGTTGAGGTGGAAGGATCGTCGGAGCCCAGCAGGTCGAGCGGCCACTGCACTCCAGTCTGGGCGACAGAGTGAGACTCCAACTCAAAAAAAAAAAAAAAAGATTGCAGACATCACAGGGACTGCAAAAGAAACTAAGAGAGTGTCCTGAAAGTTAGGAGAAAACCAAATGATTCTAGTGTTTTAAAGATTTAACAGAGGCTTGTAGAGAGTGGTAAGATGAAAGTTTAAAAATAGTGAGTTGAGAAAATTAAAACAGATAAATTGGTGATTACAAATCTCCAGGAATTTTGCTGTAATGGAAGAGGAGAAATGGTGTTGTCGTGGAGGGAAAAAATATCAAGAGATAATTTATTTTTAATGATGAAAGAAAAAAATCAGCATTTTTTTTTGTGCTGGTAAAATAATCAAGCTTGAAGGAGAAGACTGACAATCAGGAGAATGAGATAATAATTGCAAAATAGTGTTTATGATTAAGCAAAAGGGTATGAGAGCTATTCTACTGCACACATGAAGAAATAGCCTTGACCAGGAGAGTATTCAGAAAGGTAGAGTGCATGGAAACAGATGTAGAAAGTTGGCAGGTATACTAATGGGAGTCTATAAGATATTTTTTCTGATTGCTTTAATTTTTTTGTGAACAAGAAATAAGGTCGAAAGATGAGAGTTAAGGTCAAGAGAAGAGAAGTTAGAGATTGGGGGGAAGCTTATCTCTTTTAATATAGCCACTCTCAAGTTATTTTCCCCCAGATTTTGTTTCTCTAAGAATCCTCTTACACATTTGTGTTTATTCACATTTTTTTGAATTTTAGTTTTGGAACCAACTCAGCTGGAGAGCATAATCTCATACTTGGATCTGGTACTGTTTTTTCTTTCCCTGGTTTTTCTGCATCTTTCATTTCTCTGTCTATTTTCTCTCTTTTCATAAATTCTTCTTTTTTGTTCAAATTCTACCACATTTTACTTTTGAAGCTTTACTGATATAGATGTGTTGTATTTCATTTTCAAGCAATTTCAATTAATCATTGTTATAATATTTATAATCATGTAAATGCTTGGAAATGAATCATTTTTATTTACTTTGGGACAATATAATGTAGTAAAAGTCACGAAAACTATTCAGAAAATATTTGTATAATACATAGTAAAATAAAGATTGTGAATGAGCGATTTTTGTCATGGAATGTCATTTTATTTCTAAATAGAATGTATAAATCTGATACTTGTAAAGACAAATGTCTTAGGTTCCATTGGTCATAATGTGAATTCTTTACTAGTGTCTAAAATTTATTTGATTGAAATTTGTTTTATCACAATTAGGAGAGAAATTTAATATACATTAATTAAAAATAACTCAAGCAAGGAAAGCGAGATGCCACTGATTCTATATCCAGTTTTGTTAAAAGATTATTAAGATAGATTTTGTGCAATATAATTATAGAAAAAGAAAGTAATGTGATTAATAGTATTTTAAATGATGAATTTATTGTAAAGTATCCTTCACTAGGATACCAAATGGAGAGAAAAATATTTTTTAGCAATTCTGATGTTGTTTTAATCTACATTAATGCTAATAATAGGACAGAGTTAATAAATTTTCACATATTTGTGGTATCCCCAAAACATAATTTTAATATGAAAGACTATATTTACCTTGATGGATATGAAAAAAGCCTTAAATTTTCAAAATTCATCCTCATTTAGGCTGTCTACCGAACATTTTAGAGTATGTGGTTTTTACAAACAGTGTATTTTTTAGTTTTACACTGGTCTCAAATTATAATTTTACACATATATTGACTAGAGAGAAGTTAAAGTCGGTGCATTACATATACAAATATGCAAATAGCATGAATTAAGAGTACACGTTTCAGTGCGATGCAGCATTATCTGGCCCTGATTTTGGTTAGTGAGAGGCAATCACACCCTATAAGCTTAATATTGCATCAGTGTGAGTTTGTGTGTTTTAGTTAACCTTAACTTATTACCAAATGTTTGCTTGACATTTGCACTTCCTGAATCAGGAAGGTATGCTTCAGAGTGCTTAAGTACTTTGATATTGTCATTGGAACCCATATGGGGACATTTATTAATTGTCATTAGGGAGGTATGCAATAATTTTTTGTTGATGGGTGGTGTTAAGACACATGATTTGGCTAGGAAGATCTTACAGGTTCGCACCCTTGCATAGATAACATGCAAGAAACTGTCAAGCCTAACATTCTCACACATAGACAGTTCCACTTTAAGTTTAGAAATCTGTTTAGTCCTGGGCTCCTGACTAACTGGAAGATTCTGCCAAACAATATGACTAGACATTTGGTTGATCTCACTATCAGAAGAGTGTTACCTCTACCTCAGTGTGAAACTTCACTGCAAGGTGCTCCCTGGAACGTCTCAAGATAGAGAGCGAGAGCTTCACTAAGCCTTTATGAACAGATTGCTTGGCTGTTTTGTTTCTACTCAATGTTTGTGTCTTTATCAGAATTTGGAATAAGACTTGCAGTTATTGTAACATGCCAGCTGGCATCAGGATTATGAGAGAAAGGTGGCATAGCTCCTACCTACCTTGAACTGCCGGAGGCTACCAATATTTATCCTGAAGTACCTAACAATTGCTGAAGAGCCAAATTGGCATAGATCCATACACTACACTTAGATAAGAGGAAATTCGTGAAGGTGCTATGCAAATCACTAAAGTTTTGGAAACACAGACAACTTTTCCAAACTCGGTTATCTAACCAAAGAAGTGATACTTTCTTTTGAGGATAATCCCTTGAGTGTAAATCCTAAATGTGTCTAGATGAGAGAATCAATCAACCAATAAGAAGAGTGGAACACTTTTTAAAAAATCACTGAAGAATTTCCAATCACAACTTATTTTTACTGGGCAGGAATTCAACTGAGCTTAGACAAAGCCAAACATTTTTTTACCATAGTCTCAGACATTGTTCCAACTGGAGGTACAGAGTGTTTTTTGTGAACTATCTTAGATCACACATGTGGAGAGGCTATGATCCTAGAAAGAGATTTGTCAAAGGAGGCACTGATCCCAGTCTGCTCTTTTGTTGCTAATCTCAAATAGGTCCTTTGTGTAACCCAGCAATCATGCTACACTTCACAATCCACTCTTCCATAGGACTTGCTCACCCTGTCTTCTCTCTTGAACCTTCAGCATCCACTCCTATGCTTACTCACTGATGAAATGGATGCAATTGAAGGAGAACTTTCACATGCTTCCACATCACATCTGCATGTCCCCAGTCTACCTGCAGCTGTACAAATATAACTTGTTTTTCCTCCTGTTACTTGGGATGAATTCTCAGTGTTCCTAAACAAAATACTCTCTTCTGCTTGTGCACTAGGACCCATCCCATTTTACTTACTTCAATCCTATTATTCTAGCAATTTTTCCCTAAAAAAAAAATCATGCTTTCTCTGTAGATTTTTTCCATATACTTTTATTTCTCAAATTCCAAAGCAAATTTCTTTTTACTCCAGTATAAATGCTATAGTCATATCTCGGTCTTCAACTTATTTGACCCCTTTGGCAACATTTAATTGAATTATTAACTTCTTCCTTCATGAAGTACATTTTTTTAGTCAAGTTGCTTTTTTATTTTCTTTACCACACAGGCCTCTAGTTGTCAAGATATTTAAATAGATAGCTTAAACTTGACAAGTCCGAAACAGAACTCACTTCTAAATCTGTTCTTCCCACAATCATTCTCATCTAAAGTGTGGCAACTCTTTCTTCCAGTTACTCAAGCAAATATCATGGTTATCCTTGACTCTTCTCCTTCTCTTGCACCTTGTATTTAAGATGTCTGCAAATTCTGATGGCCTAGCCTTCAAATGATATCTAGAACATGACTGTAGCATCCACTCCTTCTCCCTGAATTAATACAGTATTATCTCTTGCCTAGTTTCTGCACAATTTTCTTATTTTTACACTTTTTCATTGCTTTGCATAGTTTATTCTCAGGATAGTGGCTAGAAACAATTCTTCATAGACTTTCTAATTATCACAAAAACAGCTAAAGTCTTTATAATTGTTTGCAAGGTCCTCCATGACTGGCCACCCACCTTCCTTCAGCCCATGTCTTCTATTGTTCTTCTAGTGGTGCACTCTGCCTGAGACTCATGGGCCTCTTGACTGTTTTTTTTTTCTGACACTAAATATATGCCTGACATAGGAATTCTTCACTTGCTGTTCCCTCTACCTGCAAAAACTCTTCTTGTATTTATACACATGGTTGACTTCCTTGCCACTTATAAGTCTTTGCTCACATATCACTAACTCTATGAGATCCTTTCTGGCCACACTTTTATTTTATATTTATTTATTTATTTATTTTTTGGGTTGGAGTCTCACTCCGTCTCCCAGACTTGAGTGCATTGGCCGCTCCCGGCTACCGCAGCCTGGACCTGCTGGGCTCCGGCGATCCTTCCGCCTCAGCTTTCCAAGTAGCTGGAACTACAGGCGCGCGCTACCACGTCCGGCTAATTTTTTTATTTATTGTAGAGATGAGGTCTCGCCAAGTTGCCCAGGCAGGTCTCGAACCCGCGGGCTCAGGCAATCCACGCACCTCGGCCTCCCAAAGCGCGGGATTACAGGCTGAGCCTCCGAGTCTGGCTGGCCATCCTTTTAAATTTGCAAACATGTCCTCAACTTCCAGATTGTTCTATCTAGCTTTTCTTTCCCTTTTTTTATCCTTGCACTTAACACCTTCTGACATGTTGAATAGTTTGTTAACTAATTATTTTCTTCCAACACAAGAATAGAATATTCATGAAGAGAAGTTCCATTCTCTTTGTTTCCTTTTCTTGTCTCTTTCTTCTTTCTGCTTCTTTTACTTGTGCTTTTTACTTAAACATCACATATGTGGCTCACATTACATTTTATTTGGACAGCACAAATCTAGTCAATAGTGAGGAAGAAAGGACTACCTGGAAAGTCAGTGGTATAATCTATGAACTGACAGATGATGGGTGAACTTTTATGTCAAGACCAGAATGATTAGCTATATTTGAAGACATATTTAAGACAAAAATACATCTTATTTACTCTCATTCTTTAATACCCTAGAAAGCATCTCTTTGCTATTTGCATTTCCTGTATCTGTGCAAATAGCATTTGGGAAACAGTTACTATATTACTAAAACAGATCTTTAGGAATATTGTGTGCCTTGATATTTTATTAAGGAAAACTTGACTAAAATTTGGTGAAGTTGGTATTTAAATAGTTAACATCCCCACACAGAGAAGACAGAGGCTTGATCTTTAGACTCTAAATAAATTAATTATTCTCTTAATGTGTTTTTCAATACTGTCTATATTGACTACTTCACTTAATTTCTCCTCAGTATTACAGAGTAAATACAGGTTGAATAGACCTTATCCAAAATGCTTGGGACAAAAGTGTTTCAGATTTCACTGTTTGTGTTCTGGTTCTGGAATATTTGTATATACATAATGAGATATCTTGGGGATAAGACCCAAGTTGAAACACAAAATGCATGACTGTTTCATACATACCTTACACGCATAGCCTGAAAGTAATTTTAGTCAATATTTTAAATAATTTTGTGTATGAAACAAAGTCTGTGCTCACCGAACTATCAGGAAGCAAAAGTGTTACTATCTTATGTTGGCATTTGAAAAGTTTTGTGTTTTGGGATTTGGATTTTTGAATTCGGAATGCTCAACCTGTATTAAATATCAAATTTGGCAAAATAATCAAAAGCTGATTGCTAGGAAAGTAAAAATTCAAGGACAAAAAAACACTATCTCTTTGATGCATAAAAAGTAATTGAGGGAGTCTGTTTCAATCTTCTGCATGTGATTGACCTGTTTTCCCAGCACCATTTATTGAATAGGTTCTTCTCTCCCCAGTGGTTATTGTTGGAGACTTTGTCAAAGATGAGTTGGTTAAAAAATTGAGGATTTGCTTCTGGAATCTCTATTCTGTTCCATTGGTCTGTATGCCTATTCTTGTACCAATACCAGGCTGTTTTATTTACTGTAGCCTTATAGTGAAGTTTGAAGTCTGGAAATGTGATACTTCCTGGTTTGTTTCTTTTGTTAAAGATTGTTCTGGCTATTCATGGTCATTTATGTTTCCATATGAATTTCTGTATTGTTATTTTCAGGTCTGAGAAGAATGATGTTGATAATTTAATGAGTATTGCATTGAATCTGTAGATTGACTTTGGTAGGATGGACATTTTAACAATGTTGATTCTTCCCTACCTATCACCATACACAAAAATTAACTCTAAATGGATCAAAGACCTGAACATAATCCTCAAACTATAAGAACCTTAGAAAATGCAGGAGGCACCCTTATGGAAACTGGAACTGGCAATCAATTCCTGATCAAAACCCCAAGTGCCCATACTATAAGAGATAAGACAGACAAGTGAGACCTCATCAAACTGACAGTTTTCTGCAAAGCAAAAGAATCTACAAGAGAACTGGGAAAAAAATATTTGTCAACTATATATCTGACAAAGGCTTAACATAGAGGGTCTACAAGGAACTCAAACGCGCAGAAAGGAAAAACAAATAAACAAACAGCCCCATGAAAAAGTAGGCATAAGACATGAATAGACACTTCTCAAAAGAAGATATACGGGCAGCCCACAGACACATGAAAAAGTGCTCAGCCTCACTCATCATCAGAGAAATGCAAATCCAAACCACACTGAGATACCACCTAACCCCTGTAAGAATGGCCACCATTAATAAAACAAACAACCGATGCTGGCGAGGATGCAGAGAAAAAGGAAAGCTTCTTCATTGCTGGTGGGAATGCAAACTAGTGAAACCTCTTTGGAAGACAGTGTGGCAATTTCTGAAAAAGAACTAGAAATTGACCTTCCATATGATCCAGCAATCCCTCTGCTGGGAATATACCAGGAAGAACTCAAGTCAAAAAGATACCTGCACATGCATTTGCTGCAGTTCTATTCACAATAGCAAAAACATGGAACCAACCATGCTGCCACCGAAGCTGGACCAGATGAAAAAATGTGGTACATATACACAATGGAATATTATGCAGTCATAAAGAAGGACAAACATATGGACTTTGCAGCCACTTCGATGAATTTAGAGTCTATCATACTCAGTGATCTACCACAGAAACAGAAAAAGAGTTCCATATGTTCTCATTCATAAGCAGACTTTAAACAATTATCATAATACTATAAGAAAGAGAATGACAGTAATGGGAAACTGCCGGAGGGGTGTTGTGGGGTGTTGAGATTGGCAGTTTAGGGAAATTGCCAGGGGAGGGAGGGACACACCTTATCAACAAGGGTACATGCATAATGACCATTTGTACACCAAACCCTGAATTGTATCCCACATCTTTAAAATAAAATTTAAAAAATAAATTTAAATTTAAAAAAAAGTAATTGAGAAAACTTTTGGGAGGTGATTTCTTTTCTTATTTAAGTATGTGTTTCTTGTGTGGCAATTAAATGCCACATATTATTTTAAAAGATCAGCTTAGTTTTCTTTGTATATTCTGAAAGTAATTAGATTCTTTTTCTGTGGCAATTTAAAATCTTAGACTACATAAAATCCTTTATCTAAAATATCAAAATGATATTAGACTGCATGTGTGAAAGTGTTATACTGCATTTGTAACAATAGAGGCCAGTAAAGCACTAGGCTTTGTGATTTCAAAAGAGGAACTCATCTTGATACTGGGAAGAAAAAACTCACCATGTTTATTCTGAGGGATAGATATAAAACATGTATGCTTATTCAACTCTAGTTATATATCAAAATACTTTATTTCCATATAGAGGATAAAACGAAAGAGCTTTTTAGAAATGGAAGAGTTTGGCACAGAAACTAAAAATCATATATAAGCTTTGAACATATGGTTAAAATTTAAGCTTTCTGTTGTTAGCGAGGGTTTTTACTGTATTATAATAGACTTTGGGGATAGATGCATTTTTAAATTCATCTCCAAATATTTTGTAGTGACCTTTGAACATTAGCAATGAAGAATATAGTCACCTCCCATGAAGCCTTTTTACAGTCATGGAAATATGTGCAGTTCATTTACTCTATGTTTTTATGAGGTTGGGTGTAATCAATTAAAAGGAGGAGCATGCTTTGGGTTCATGAACACTTCTTTTTTTCTAGTCTACAGATCTGCTTCCCAAAGTACAGTTTTGATTTAATTTTATTGGCGTTTTAGAAGGATGAAGAACATATTTTTAAAAAATATTAACTTGTTATAGACTTCTTTTTTCCAATATAATTCATAACAGCACAATATAGGGTTATTTATTTTCGCCAAAATAAATATTGGCAAAATATTGAAGCCTGGCTAATTAAATTAGCTTTTAAAATTGTGAGTCTATTTCCATCTCAAAAAATTTAGATAGTTTAATGGAACAATCTTCAAAGCATAATAGCTGAAAAAATAAAGAATGTTAGGTAAAACATATAAGAGAAAAATCTGTTCAACACATGGCAGGTCTAACTGCATGGGTAAAGAGAAAATGGCTTTTTTAAAAAAAAAAAATTGGAGCTTTTATATTTCTTCCTGATTTCAGAAGTGATACAGCATACAATTTGGAGCCACAAATGCTAGAGAATTGAAGTTCTCCATTTTTCTGCCAAATCTAATGTAGCATATTTATTTTAATTACTTAAATCATATTTTACTCAGGCTATTTCATATTGGAGTAAGAATGAAGGAATGACCTTAGTGACAGGCTCATAGTAAACTGTATGACACCTGGCAATTGAAATAATATGTGCTGCTGTTATTTTACACACACACACACACACACACACACACACACACACACACATACACACACACACACACACATACACACACACATATATTGTATACATATATACGTATATTGTGTATACAATATACATATATATGCACACATACACATTTTGGTATATAATACATTAAGAACCTACATCCAAACCCTTTATTCTATATTCTTTAGAGGATAAGTCTACATTTATGTTAGAAAGAAAAAAAGCAAAATGTAATCACTTCTTAACCTGTTGGCCAAGATCAAGTATAGAAAGCAAAATTCAATTAATGTCAGTATGAATAAATTTTTAACCAATTGGCTGCTTAATAAATGGTTCAAAATATTTTAGTAAATGCCTGTCGTCCTCAGTATAGTGAAACAGTAAGCATTGTGACTGCCTTAATCACATATCACTAAACCAGTATGATGACATGTATTTTTCACTATGAATGCAATTGTAAATGATTTAACGCTATCTTCTGTACATTTGCTGTTTATTTTCTTATATTTCATGAATTAGAAAATCATTTGGATATAAGATATTTAAATAATTATTCATGCTATTGGGTTTGCATTAATGACTTCAGTTATTTTACTCTCCTCATGATCCTCCACAGTGATATCATCAAAAGGAAGCCTCATTTGTGCAAGACTACATACACTACAGCTCTGATGCATTTGAATCATAATCAGGAGGACTTGCATACCATGAGGCTCAAAAATAAATATAGAGTAATTTTTACAAATTTAACTTGGGTTAATTTCAGTCACAAATAGAAATATACACATATTTCATGACAGAAACTATGATTTAAATAGTAAAGACTAGGGTTAGAATAAAACTCATTCACAATCTCTTGGTCAAAGTCTAAAGGCCATTTCAGAAGGTCATCCATTTATCTGTGAATTTAACTAGTCTTAGAGGAGTGGATTTGAATCTGGGGTTTTCATACAATAAAGTATATTTTCATTTATGCTATTTTTAAACTCCTCTTACTCTGCATATGGGTGTATACAAATACACACACACACACACACACACACACACACACACACACACACACACACACATAAAAAACAAATGACCAATAGACTATTCAAAATATAGACGATAGAAGTAAAATATTTTAAAAGTGATTAATAAGCTTGAATAAAGTTAACCCTACATCTTTCAGTTAGGTCAGTTTTGCTATATCTTCATTCTCTCTGGAACTCAAGAGTAAGGACTTTTGAACTAGGAAGGTACTCACCTGAGAACGCCAATAGGGTGAATAGTTCAACACGACTATAATACAACATTTTGATGTATTTGGAACCAAGATCAATAAAGAATTTTTAAAGTATTTCACTAGAGGCATTAATGGGACTGTTATCATTGAGCAGTCTCTCTTGGTAACTCCCAAAGTGCTAATAACATAATAATATAGAACAAAATCCTAATAGAATAATAACTTTGGCTAACAACCCAGAGTAGAAACACTTTAATTATGAGGGCAATAGGGTCATTTGTGTAAATGTTCCAAAGAAGTCAAGTGATTGTTTTCATTAATATTACTTGAATTCCAGAAGCTTTCAAAAAGAAAGCAGTATGTCAGTTTATTTAAAACAGTGCCTCCCATGTGCCCATTTGACTATCTCTCATTTTCTATCATCTATCTCAAAGCTTTGCTCAAATCTTATCCTCAGATTGAGGCCAACCTGACAAATTTATTCAGTATTGTCTCTCACTGCCTCCAGGTTCAATAGTTCCTAGCATTTCGGTTCTTATCTATGTGCTCTATTTTTTTTCTTTTTTCCTCCCTTACCACGGTAAAACTTGAAATTCCAGAAAAGCATGACTCCTGTTAAATGTTGAAACTTTCAGCAAAATAATTAGGATGTTTGAGCACATTAACAGGACCATTATTTTCCAGGCTGCAAGATATCTCTAATAAGTTATTGACCTGATTCAATCTCTACCTGATTCAAACTCTAGGTTCTTCTGACATTGCTGCTGATTTCCTTTCCCTTTATATGACTGTAATAAATCTGAGCCAGCAAATTGCATTTTTAGAAGTGACTTGGATACTTTTTATTTATAAAATATGTAGGTATTACAATAATTTTAAAATACAGAAAAAGATTACTGATATAGCAAAAAGATCCCGTTTTCCAAAGATCCAAAGCCATCCATTGTTAACATCTTTGTATGTCTTCTTCTACTATTTCCTGTTTCAGTTATCTTTGATATTTGATTTTATGTTGTGATTCTTGAAATATAACATTATAGCACAAGTACTTATTAAATCGGCATGAGAGATTCAGTATTTTAATTTTTTATTTTTAAAAATTTAATACTAATATTTCAATATTTTAAAATTTATAACCAGTTCCTTTTCAGAACTCTAAATGCCCATACCTTAAGAAATAAGATAGACAAGTAGGACCTCATCAAACTAACAAGGTTCTGTAGAGCAAAAGAAACATCAAGAGAGCAGGGAGACAATCCACAGAATGCAAAAAATTATTTGCCAACTGTATATCTGACAAGGCCTGACATCTAGTATTTACAAGAAACTCAAATGCGCCTAAAGGAAAAAAGAAACAAGCAGCCCATTATAAAGTGGGCAAAAGACTGAATAGAAACTTCTCAAAAGAAGATATACGGGCAACCAACAGACACATGAAAAAGTGCTCATTATCTTAATTTTTAATGGTTGCATCTTACCATGTAAAATATATAGGCCATTATTCACCTCTCATTTTCTTATTTCAGTTTTGTAGTTTGCCTGGAAAGATTCTAGATCTGCAGTTCTAGTCTTAAGGTTAAAATTATGTTTGCAGAAATGTCTGTAATCTGCACACCTTAAAGATCAGTCATTTTTTAGAAAAAGGAAAAATAAAAAAACTTTCCACCGATTGAAGAACTCTATGCTTCAATTTTTTATAAGAGTCTATAGACATTTCATTTATTTTAGCCTGTTTTTACAGATTTGTTTTTGAAAATTTTCTAAATTTTTGTCAGAAATTCAGATAGTGTGTATTTCACCTGTTTCTCACCATATTTTAAAAATAATACATCTCTTTTATATGATTTTAAAAGTTTTTATATTATTACTCATAATTGCATTCTCTTTCTTTGTAGTGAAAACCAACATAGTCTTATTCTATTGTTGATATATATTCCATAATCATTATAACTTCTGGTGATTTTCAAAAACTCTTCCAGCTAGCCAATAATTTACAGAAAATCTTTCATTAACTTGTTCCATAACTAAATATAGCTCACATGTTATTATCTAGTTGTCATGTCCCTTATTGTCACTTAACTATAAGAAGAAGAAGATATGATCTCTATGGGAGTAGCATAAAGATATTAATACACTAGGAATAAATATTTTACAGAGATAAACATAACACTTACACAGAGATAGACCCAGGAAATCTTCCTCAATCCTCCTTTTGATTTGTAGGACAAACTGTTTTTTTTGTCTAATGTATACATTTTAAAAAGTACATTCCTGGAGAAATCGGGTAATAAGATACATTCAGGTAAAACTACCCAGCAAATCTTTTAATAGAAGTGCTTAACATGGCCTAGTTAAGAAGGACCCATTCCATTTGCGCATCACCTGTTTATTCAAGAGTGTCATATTAACAATGCAATTACATTGGCCTGGATGATTCATGGGACAAATTAAAGCATTGGATAAAGCATTATTGTACTCATTACCCTTCATTGTAAGTGAGCATTTTCACAGCATTATGTAAGTATTATGCGACATAAAGTTAATAGAGAAATGGTATTAACCATGTTGCTGCTTTATACACAAATTTCCTTTGGTGTTTTGAGTGGTGAAATGAGTATAATGTATTCTTGAAACCTTTACTGTAGAGTAATAATTTCTCACACTGTATTTAGGATTCATGCCGAATACCCCAGGTCACTAATTTAGAATGATTGTGTTTGCTGGCATATTCCAGCTCCAATCTGCCCAGTCCTTTTTGAACACAAGCATTATATGCAAGAGGCAGAGTCTTGATCAAATTCAGAATAAATCTTAATTAGTGGAAAATATATGCTATATTATATACAGATCTATGTGACATACATCCTATTTACTGCCTGTTTAATGTCTATTCTCTGATCGCAACAGCTCAGGTATCCTTTGGCTACATCCTGACTGACCTAGATCCAGGATTTTTGGTGGTAAAAAAGGATTAGACTGACAAGAGTGGTGGGAAATAAAATTTACTAGTTTGAAGACATGAAGCGTCTCAGATTTTCTGAGCCCTTATTATAGAATGTGTTATCAGTAATAACCATAGTAAAACCATCTTAAGATGTATTAATATTTTAATAAACATTAATGTGTTCAGAAAAAGTGTATGTATTTATTTAATTAATTAGGTAAGAAATTGCAAAAAGTTGCTAATATGTGCAGAACTTGTCTGACTGTGTATAGCAACTCTCCTCTTATTCTTCTTCTATTCTTTTCATTAGTTGAAGTTGTTTACAATTCTCTTTTTCATCTTCCTAGAATTAACAGCATCACTTTCAATAGAAATGAATCTGGATGGCCACCACTACCATGTCCAGCAATAAGCAGCCAAGAAGATATCTTGTCTTCTTGTTTTTTCAGGACTGAACTAGAAGCTCCCGAGTAGCTAGGACTACAAGCAACCTAATTTTTTTTATTTTTTTGTAAAGATGAGGTCTCCCTATGTTGCCTAGACCGGTCTCAAACTCCTGGGCTCAAGCAATCCTCCCACCTTGTCCTTCCAAAGTGCTGGGGTTATAGGTGTGAGCAACAGTCTGGTCAAATATTTGCTTTTTGATTATAGAGAACTGTTTGTATGATGGTAAAAAACACAAAGTTTAATCAAAGAATGGTTTGAAGGATCATAAGCTTACTAGATAAATACATCCATGCAAAGATATAGTACTTATTCTAATACTGAAGTTAAATAGAAGGGAGAGACCCAAAAACTAGGAATTATTTTTTGAGGGGCAACCCCTTATAGCACAGGCTACCCTCACTAGGTAAGTGACCTAGGAACCCATCGACAACAATGTACCAGTTAATATTGTCATAGGAGAGGCTGTGTTCAGGTTCAGTGAAGCTTTTTGTTTATTTGTTGTTTGAGAGTCTTTCAACTTATTTGGTCATTTCATGATGGGTGATTTATGAACACACCTGCCCACACCATGCAGAGTGTTCAGCAGTGTTTTTTGTTTGTTTGTTTTTTGTTTTTACCAAAAAAGTCATGAGCCCTATGCCTCACATTCCCTATTCACCCAATCTTGCCCTGAGCGACCTTTTTTTTGGGTTCTCTGGATGAAAAAAGTTCTCAAAGGGAAACAGTTTGCTGATATGGAAGAGGTGAAACAAAAAACAGCAAAAGCACTGAAAGTCATCAAGAATGATAAGTTCAACAACTGCTTTGAACAGTGAAAAAGTGTCTTGATAATATATTGCATCAGAAACTCTGAAGGTGACTGAAGTTTAAACATGTACTTGCTGGGGGGAGAGGATTAGCAGCTAGGGGAAACTGCCAGGGGAGGGAGGGGCACACCTCATCAACAAGGGTACCTATATAATGAGACTTTGTATACCTAAGCCTGAACTGTACCCCACATCTTTAAAATAAAATTTTTTTTAAATCATCGAAGAAAAGAATAAATACACACTCTTTTATAAATAAATTCCATTTTGAGGAGTCTCTCTTGAATATGTATATGCAATTATAAATGAATTACATTTAGTATATATCTATATGACATAAAAATAAATCTATGAAATATGAATTATATAGCTTTTTTTGTTGTTGTTTTGGTTTGGTTTGTAATCTCACAGAAACCATCTGCTATTCTGTTAAAGACAGGCCACGTGGCTGTGCACTTTCAAATGGTACCCATCCAAACACTATTAGAGCAAAGTAGTATTCATTCATTCCCTCTTCTCCCCCTCAAACTTTACTCAGTTAAAAAAAAGTAAAACTGCAATTATCATATATAAATATACAATTTAATATGAAAATGCCACATTTTAGAAAAAAATTCTGCATTCATTTTTATTTTGGAGTTATATTTTATTGAAATGCAATATGCATATAGATTAATAGTTTATATATACGTAAATACAGGCAACTATACAGTCATACCTCATTTTATTGCATTTCACAGATACTGAATTTTTTACAAATTTGAGATTCATGACAACCCTGTGTCAAGCAAGTCTATCAGTTCTATTTTCTAAGAGCATGTACTCACTTAAGTCTCTGGGTCATGTTAGTAATTCTTGCAACATTTCAAACATTTCATTATTATTAGATCTGTTACGGTGATCTGTAATCAGTTTTGCTTATTTATTTATTTACTTTTGTGACAAGGTTTCACTCTGTCATCCAAGATAGAGCGCAGTGGCATGATCATGGCTCTCTGCAGCTCCAAACTCCTGGGCTCAAGCAATCCTCTTGCCTCAGCCTCTCAAGCAGCTGGGATTATAGGCTCACGCCACCACACCTGGCTTTTTTAACAATTGTTTTCGTGAGAATAGGATCTTGCTTCGTTGCCTAGGCTGGTCTCAAACTCCTGGTTTCAAGCAATCCTCATTCCTTGGCTTCCTAAAATGCTGGAATTCCAGCTGTGAGCCACTGCACCCAATCAGTTGTTTTTTTTCAATTTTTATTTTTCAGATGTGGGATACAATTCAGGGTTAGGTATACAAATGCTCATTGTACAGATAAGTTTGGGCCTCACTTTGGTCCCCATTTCACCTGGTTAAGATCAGGTCCCCACCCGGCAGGGCCCCACTAAACCCAATCCTTTTCTTACAGCTTTATTATAATTGTTCAGGGTCCTCTTATGAGTTAGAATGTGTGGTACTCAGTTCTTTGTTTCTGTGATAGATCACTGAGTATTATAGACTCTAAGTCCATCCAAGTTGCTGCTAAATTCATAATTTTGTCCACATTCATGGCTATGCAATATTCCATCATGTATATGTATCACATTGTTTTCATCCAATCCTCTTTCAATGGACAGCATGGTTGCTTTCGTGTTTTTGAATAATGCTGCAATAAACACGCATGTACAGGTATCTTTTTCATAGAGTGATTTGAGTTCCTCCAGGTATAGTCCCAGAAGAGGAATTGCTGGGTCATATGGAAGGCTGATTTGTAGATCTTTTTGAATCACCACACTGTTTTCCACAGAGGTTGTACTAGTTTATACTCCCACCAACAGTGTAGAAGTGTTCCCTTTTTTCTGCATCCTCTCCAGCATCTGTTGTTTTTTGAGTTATTGATGATGACCATCCTGACTGGAGTTAGGTGGTAGCTCACTGTGGTTTTAGTTTGCGTTTCTTTGATGACTAGTGAGGCTGAGCATTTTTCATGTATCTGTTGACTGCTTGTATGACTTCTTTTGAGAAGTATCTATTCATATCTTTTGCCCACATTTTAAAAGGGCTTCTTTTTTTTCTTTTTGGCACGTTTGAGTTCCTTATGAATCCTAGATGTTAGGCCTTTGTCAGATACACAGTTGACAAATACTTTTCCCCATTCTTTGGGCTGTCTCCCTGCTCTCTTGATGGTTTCTTTTGCTTGATATGATTCTATATTTCACAGATACAAGAGAATCTGTCAAAAAACCTTCCTGCACTGATAAAAGACTTTGACAGTGTTTCAAGGTGCAAAATAAAAGTGCAAAAGACAGTCATATTCTTATACACCAACAACAAATAGGCAGAGAATTAAATAAAAAGCACAATCCCATTCACAATAGCAACAACAAAAAAATGGAAATACCTTGACATCTTCCTAACCAGAGAAGTAGGGAGATTTACAATGAAAACTACAAAACACTACTCAAAGAAATCAAAGATGACAAAGACAAATGGAAAAATATTCCATGCTCATTGATTGGAAGACTCAACATTGTTAAGATGTTTATCTTACCCAAGACAATCTACAGATTTAATGCAATACCCATTAAATTACCGGTATAATTCTTTTCAGACCTGGAAATGACAACACAGAAATTCATATGTAAATGTAAGTGACCACAAATAGCCAAAACAATGCTCAGCACAAGAAACAAAACAGGAGGCGTCACACTCCCAAACTTAAAACTTGATTATAAGGCTACAATTATCAAAACAGCTGGCATTGGTACAAGAATAGGCACATGGACCAATGGAACAGGATAAAGATTCGGGAAGCAAAGCTTCAATTTCTCAGTAAACGCATCTTCGACAAAGGCTCCACTAACAACCACTGAGGAGAGGAAAACCTATTCAGTAAATGGTGCTGGGAAAACTTCTCACCACATGCAGAAGATTCAAACAAGACCCCTGCCTATCACCATACATAAAAATCAGTTCTAAATGTATCAAAGAACTAAACAAAAAACTTCAAACTATAAGAACCTTAGAAAATGCAGGAGTCACTCTTATGGAAATTGGAACTAGCGACCAATTCCTGATCAAAACCTCAAATACTCATGCCATAAGAGGTAAGATAGACAAGTGGGACCTCATCAAACTGAAAAGTTTCTGCAAACAGTTACCTTTAATGTCACTATTTTAATTGTTTTGGGGGTGCCACAAATTGCATTTATATAAGGTGTCGAACTTAATAAATATAGTTGTGTTCTGACTGCTCCACCAGCTGGCTGTTCCTCTGTTTCTCTTCCTCTCCTTGGGCTTCCCTATTCTCTTAGAAAAAACAATATTGAAATTTGGTGGTAACCCTACAATGACTTTAAATGTTAAAGTGAAAGGAAGAGTCACAAGTCTCTCAATTTAAATCAAAAGTTAGAAATGATTAAGCCTAGTAAGGAAAGCATACTAAGAGCCAAGAGTGGTCAAAAGCTAGGCCTCTTGTGCCAAAGTAGTCAAGTAGTAAATACAAAGGAAAAATTATTGAAAAAAAAAGTACTACTCCAGGCAACACACAAATAATAAGAAAGAAAAATAGTCTTATTTCTGATAGGAAGAAAGTTTGAAAGGCCTGGATAGAAGACCAAACCAGCCGCACCATCTCTTAATCTAAAACCTAAACCAGATCAAGGTCTTCACTTTCTTGAATTCTATAAAGGCTAAAAGCAAGGGGATGCAGAAGAATTAAAGTTGAAAGCCAGTAGAGCTTGGTTTATGAAGTTTAAGTAAAGAAGCTGTCTCTATAAAATAAAAGTACAAGGTGAACAGCAAATGTTGATGTACACAATTCAACCAGTTATCCAGAAGATTTGACTAAAATAGTTGATGAAGGTGGCTACATTAAGCAATAGATTTTCAATCTGGACTAAGTAGCATTTTAATAAAAGAAGATGCCATCTAGGAGTTTCACAGCTAGAGGGAAGAGCTCATGCAACTCTTGACTTTAAGTTGAAGCCAATGCTCATTTACCGTTCCAAAAATCCAAGGGCCCTTAAGAATTGTGCTAAATCTACACTTCCTGTGCTATATCAATTGAACAATAAGGCCTGGATGACAGCATATGTATTTATTTCATTATTTACTGAATATTTAAGCCCACTGTTGAGATCTACTACTCAGAACAAAAGATGCCTTTCAAAATGTTGAAAGATATTCATTGACAAGGCACCCGGTCACCCAAGAGCTCTGGTGAAGGTATACAAGGAGATTAAATTTGTTTTCATGCCTGCTAATACAGCATCCAATCTTCAGTGCATAGATCAAAGAGTAAATTCCAAATTTTAAGTCTTATTATTAAAGAAATACATTTCATAAGACTATAGCTGCTATAAATAGCAATTCTTCTGGTGGACCTGAGGACAGTAAATTGAAAACCTTCAAACTTCACCTTTTCATTGACTGCTTATGTACCTAACTCTGAACTGTACTCCACATCTTTAAAATAGAAGAAAGAAAGAAGGAAGGAAAGAAAGAAAGAAAGAAAGAAAGAAAGAAAGAAAGAAAGAAAGAAAGAAAGAAAAAGAAAGAAAGAAAGCAGGCCTTCTGGAAAGGATTCACCAATCTAGATGCCATTAAGAACATTCACAATTCCTGAGAGGAGGTCAAAATATCCTAATTAACAGGAGTTTGGAAGAACTTGATTTCAGCTTTCATGAATGACTTCGAGGAAATCAAAACTTCGAGGGAGAATCTAACCAGAGAGGGCATTGTAAGAGAAATAGAATTAAAGTGGAACACCATGTAACTGAGCTGCTGCACTCTTGTGATAAAACTTTAACAGAGGAGGAATTGCTTTTGATGAATGAGCAAACGGAAGTGATTTCTTGAGATGCAGTCTAGTCCTTGTAAAGGTGCTGTACACACTGTTGAAATGACAACAAATAATTTAGAAATTACATAAACCTAGTTAATAAAGCAGTAGCTGGATTTGTGAAAATTGACTCTAATTTTGAAAGAAGTTATACTGTGGGTGGAATGCTATCAAACATCGTCACATGCTCCAGAGAAATCTTTTGTGAGTCAATCGATGCAGCTGATTTCATTGTAATATTATTTTAAGAAATGGCCACAGCCACCCCAAACTTGAGCAACCACTATTAGCAGCTAAGAAAGACTGTCTACCAGAAAAAAAATAAAATAAAAGGAATATGACTTCATGGAGGTTCAGATGATCTTTAGCATGTTTTAGCTAAGTAAATAGAATGTTTTTAAATTATGGCATGTACATTGATTTTTAGATATAATGCTATTTCACACTTAATAGACTACAACATAGAGTAAACATCACTTTTATATGCACTGGGAAACCAACAAATATGTGTGACTCACTGGGCTGCAGTATTTCCTTGATTGCAGTGGTCTGGGATCATATAAGCATTATTGTTGAGGTATTTCTGTATACAAATGCATACATTCATACACATATATGTATATACATAAATTCATATATGCATAAATAAATGTGTACATGTGCCCAAATATTTGTATATATGTATTTTTTTCATTCAGAAGTAACATTGAACTTTCTATAAAAAAAGTAGGTAGGTACTAGGCACTAGAAGTACTGGTTTCTGCCACCAAAGCATCCGGATTTGTTAATGGTAACAGCTTTTTTTGAGCTTCTCAGTGGTGGCCAGAAAGAAAAAATGATTAAAATCTGATCTAAGGCACTGTAAAGAATTTCCCTTGTCTCTGTTTTTTGTTGTTTTGTTTTTCTTAGTCTTTTCTTTTCCCCTTGACAACATTTTCCTAATGAAACTTTCCATTAGAATTTACTTTGTTGAGACCAACCTAGGCAACATAGTGAGGAAAAAAAAAAAAAGAATTCACTTTGGAACAATAATAGCTTCACTCAGGGAAAAAGCTATTGTGATGTCTTCTCTTTGTGAATTGGAGCATGTTTGCATTTATCTTTGGTTAACAGTCTCCTACCCTAAGCATCAACATGCCAGTAACAATGTGATACAACTACCTTATCATCTTGATTTCAGTTTACAAATAAGATGCCAAGCTTTGCCTACAAATGAATATAATATGACATAATATACATGTAATGTAATATCACTCATGCTAAGGATTTGATGCTTTGATTTTTTACATGTCAAAAACGTTTTTAAATTTTGATAAACTTTATAAACAGGCATTACCATAGGAAAATTCTGTGTTCTATTTACATTTAGAAACTATTTAAAACAGTGGTCCCCAACTTTTTTTGGCATCAGGGACCACTTTCATTGAAGGATATTTTTCTACAGACCGGGGGGGGGGGTATCATTTTGAGATGATTCAAGTGCATTTAATCTATTTTGCACTTTATTTCTATTGTTAGTACATTGTAATATATAATAAAATAATTATACAACTCTCAATGCAGAATCATTGGAAATCCTGAGCTCATTTTCCTGTGAATAGATGGTCCCATCTAGGGGTGATGGGAGATACCGGAAGTGTGTTGCTTATGTCCAGTCTACTCTGTAATATCATTTTGGTAGCTGTCACTGCAGAAAACCCTGCTTCACAAAGATAGGATGTTGGAAATGGAAGTAGGCTTTATAATGCTGATCTGACAGGAGGCAGAGCTCAGACAGTAATGCCAGTGTGGGGAGCGGCTGTAAGTACAGATGAAACTTCACTCATTCATCTGCTGCTTACCTCCTGCTGTGTGCCTGGTTCCTAACAGACCATGGACCCCTGATTTAGATAGTTTTTGTTCCTTAACAAATCTGTAAGATAAAGTATATTCGTATAGAATAAAAAATTTTCATACTTTGATTTTTTTAAATGAATGAGAATTATAAAATTACTTCAAATAATCATAATAATTTTTCAGCTGACTTGTAGCTTGAGGATATCAATTGTTCCTTTACTTCCATGACTTTGCAAATCCCACTGAAATTAACAAAAAAATTAAAATATTTACAGATATGATTAATGTCTATAGTTAGTAAAGGTGTGAGTATATGCCACCTTAAAAATAATGCTAGTGGAAATGTAAATTGATATGTCAATTTCAAAGAAAGATTCAGTACTATGTATAAAAATTAAGTAAAAAGATAATAAAAATGTGTAAATATGTATGTCCAAGGATTCACACATAGTTGCTGCAACTGTTATAAACAAAACAAATAAACAATTACAGGCAGAAAAAATGCTTGTCAGATTGATCAAACAACCTACATTGCATTACTTCAAAAATATTGCGAATGAAGACAGTAACAAATTAGTTAGCCATTTAAAATGTTTTAAGAGTATGCATCAAGTTAAATAAGCACTTCAGTATGTGTGTACGTGTGTGTGAATGTGTGTTTATAAGTCCAAAAACATATGCCAAATTAATTTGTTTTAGGAGTTAAAAAGACAAATTATAGAATAGGATTATGAGAGGTTTTTAATTTATTTTCATCGAATAAATACATACTACTTTGTTAGAAGCAAAAAAATGAGTTTCCGTTTACAAAACAGATACATAAATAATATTGTTAGATAAGATGCATTTATCTATTTAATTTATTCATACTTTTTATTACAGTTCCTTCTTGCCTGCTTGAGGCAAGACCAGGATAGGTCACAGGATCAAGAAACAGGATATGGATAAGCATGAATTAGAGGAACAGGGGTTAGATAAGGTCATCTCGCACCGGAGCCTTGTAGAAGTTAGCTGTGGTTTCAAAGGGTATGCACCGGGTTTACTGTTTTTCATAATTTTTTTCTGAAATATTCTTTTAGCTATTTATTCTTTGTCCTTATGTAAATAATTTAGCCTTATTAGAAGTACTTAATTTCAGTGTTCAAACAGATTGAAGGCATGAGTCTTTCACAGAGTTGCAGGGTTCTGGTCAGCCAGGTATGGAAATATGAAAGGCAGAGGAGGCTAAGATCTATAGTTAGTTGTCTTGATGCAGCTACTTTGATGAATTCTAGTTTCTAGACCTTCAGGTCAAGGGTTGAACAGTCTCTGGGAATATCAAAGAGCCCTTTCTAATACATACCAAGGGGCTCTAACTAGATATTTGTTTTGGCCACATACCACGTGGCTTAACTCAGGCTATACTAGACCCTAAATTTCTGGTAGGAAGATTGAGAGGCCAGTGGACCTTGTTATCAAATGTTTTAACACCTGGGAATGGTAAAGAATCTAGATTCTTTGCAGAAAGTCTGAACTTGAATACTTGCTTCAGTATTTTCTAGTTCTGAATTCTCCTGCAAATCTTCACTTTTCTGAGCTTCAAGTTCCTACTTTTTAGAATTAAGATAACAATTGTATCTACCATATTAGAGTTTCGTGAGCATTAGCATCAGGTAATATATTTAGAGAAATTAGAATCGTGGTTGGTATACAGTACATGCTCAATGAAATGCTCACTGTCTTAAATTCTCTAAGAGGTTACAAGAAAACAAGAAAAGTATTTATTTTAAAAAATACACTTTAAAATATTTTTAAATCTTGTAGCACAATACCTAAAACAATAATTGTGGCTTTAAATGCAAATAGAGTTGATACTTAAACAATATGTGGGTAAACTTTCACACGAATGCTCTTTTGCCTCTGAGACAAGATTAACCTCTCCTCTTACTTTTTCTCCTCAACCTACTCAGTGTGACAACAATGAAGATGAAGACCTCTATGAAGATCCATTTCCACTTAATGAATGGTAAATATATTTCTCTTCCTTACAATTTTCTTGGAAACATTTTCTTTGCTCTAGCTTACTTTATTATAAGAATACAGCATATAATACATACAACATACAGAATATCTGTTAATAGACTGTTTCTGTTACTGGTAAGACTTCCAGTTAACAGAAGCTATTAGTAGTTAAGTTTTTGAGAAGTCAAAAGTTGTGTACAGAGTTTTTACCACGCATGGTGTTGGTGCCCCTAGCCCCCATGTTGTTGAAAGGTCAACTGTAATGGGCTTTTAATGAAATTTCTCTTTTGCCATCTACTTTGTGAGGCTAAACTGTCCTAATAAACATCAGAGGTCAAAATCACAAGGCTGCTATTTACAAGAGATAATGATAGAACTTTCTTAATTGTAGTCCTTTCTTTTTAATTGTGTAATACTTTTTATTCAGGTTATTTATGCAGTATAAAAACTACAGATTATTTTATAGGCAGTCAGTATATTACTGTCAGGAAGTGTTTTAATTGTGTAATTAAACAAAATTTGCTAAAGCATCTATGGAATATTGAGAAACACTACCACTGGAGAAATACATCATGTAAACCACTCCCTGAGAAATATAGTGTACTAATATATTATCAAAGCTGCTGCCATTAAGATGTATTAGTAAAACACATCTAAATAAATCACTCTGAAGCCATTACTTTAAAGTAACAATTAAGCATAATTCAGTCTTAATTGTTCTTGATATTTTTATCACACTAATATATTTATTTGGTGTTGCTTATGACATTACAAAATATTGTTTTTTTCTATTATTTTTCCATTCCCACTTTTTCACTCATTCCTTTCCTTTCTCCTCCCCATTATGTTTTCTTCAATGTTAATTCGTTGTAATTGTGTTCCTTTTTCTCTATTGCTTCCCTTTAGGAGATTTTTTTTCCTTTAAGACTATGCTTGTGTTTCTCTAACTAGGATCTCTTGTCTAGTCTTGAAACCCAATTTCTATACCTTATATTGTTGCTAGATACTATGTCCCCTCAGACTCATTGCATATTAATCCAAATCCTTCACCCACTCCTTCAAGTTAATTCCTATCTTCCCTGCATCAGTCTCTTTCTTTCTGTATCTCTCTATATATCTCTCTATATCTATATCTCTCTATATGTCTATATCTAAAAAAATTATCTATCTATCTATCTATCTATCTATCTATCTATCTACACACTTGCCAATTATGCTTTCTAATCCATTTTGGCACATTCACTAATAATGACTCTGGGAACACTCAGATTTCAGCTGTGGACAATGATCTCTCCCACTGGGATTTGTTCAGACGTTTTCTCCTGCTCTTTTAGTTGACCACGTATTGCCTTCTCTCAGGTCTTGAAATTTGTTCTTTTGTAAAAACTATAACTGTAATAGGTTTCAGGCTTAATTTGGTTTGTTATCTGCATCTTATTTTGAACCCTCTTCATGACAACTTCCACCACTACTTTCAGCCTATGTCTTATCACTCCCTTCTTTGATGTTCTACAACATTACTTTTCATATCCATGAATTTGACATTTAAAAATATATTGCTTTATAAATTTGAATTGCTTCATGCATGCATGCAAAATATTTCTTCTACCACCTAAGTTCTCACAGTGCAAGGTCATGTTGTTAATATTCTAAATGTTAGGATCATCCAGTATACTGCTGTACACATTGTGAGACAATGAGTGAACATCTTCTTAAATTAGTTGTACTCACTGTTTTTATTTGTGTATCTGCGACAAATTGTTATAAGTTTGTTACAGATTTTCCTACTGATGGGTATTGGAAGTGACTCTTCATTCAGACATCAGAAACTCCAGACATGTAAGTCCCTTAAATTTATGCTATGCTCTATTGATGTATTGTTTAGTGAAAGGTAGCATAAGCCACTTCAAATAAACAAAAATCAGCTTCCTATGTGTTTCCAATGTTAATCTAAAAGGTAAATTAGTCATTAGAAAATTTGGTTATGTTTTGATTTTCCTTTAAAAATAGCTCAAATAAATCTTTGGGTTTGAATTATCATTGCCATTTTATAATCGTCAACAGCATAAAATTAAAATAAATTATCTTTTAAATAAAACACATCTAAACATTAGTATTGCTTTTGAGTCACCTAGAGTATTATATCCAGCAGGAATAGAGTGTGAGAAACATTGACATGAGTGAATTTGTAATCTGGAACAAGTTTTCAATTAGTAATAACTGCCTCTTGGATAAACCTCATTGGCTATGATACTGCCACTGTGCAAAGCTGTGAATTTATAATCTGACAAATAGGGTATAGATATTACTACATCTCCTCAAGTGACAGAACCCTAGTGGCTACATCAGCCTTCTATTGCGAATCTGGCTAGTTCTGCATAATGATAAGCAGAGCAAAAAACACATTTTATTAGTTGGAAAATATGGTGGAAACGCCTAGAATTTTGCCCTAAAACTTTTAATTGCTTTTTAAAAAGAAGACAGTTAAGTTTAACTACCTTTATATTAAATTCTTGGAAAAATTTTGACATATACACGTGTTAACGTTAAACTGAAATGCATTTATACTAGCTAGAAGGATATTGGTTTGTATCTTTGGAAATCAGGTAGAAAATTATTTGTTGAGATAGAATATTACTTTAGTCTTTCCCAGAATTTATGTACATGTACAGTTTCCTTTCAACAAATCTTAGTGTCCAGTGACCATCTTTAACAGAATGCAGAAGAATCGCAGATGCATTTCTTCAGGATGTGAGGCCTAGGAGGCCTGTCAGATTATAGTCTCTGGGGAACACTATCCACTGTGCTCTGGGGAACACTATCCATTGTGTAAGAAGTATGACTACCTTGAGCTTGAGCTTCCCTCATGCTAAGAGGTCTTCAGCTTACTCAACTGGAGAGACCACATGGTAACACTATGGTGACCAGAGACCCTAGACTGCAGCCTCAGCTGAGGTCCCCGTTGGCAGCCAGCACTCACTTCCAGAAATGTGAGAAAGGTCATTTTAGAAGCAAATCATCTGGCCCTGTAAAGTTACCCTGCAGATGCCTTATGAAGCGCAGATGAGATGTTGATGCCCAAATTTCAGAATTGCAAGAAAATAAATTAAAGGTTGTAGTTTTAGCCACTAAGTTTTGAAACAATTTGTTGGTGGTTTTCTGCATTCAAATATTTTACTTCATTATGGTATGGTGGCTAGGGTTAATGCAATTTCTTTTGAAATGTATTTTTAAAGTACATTTGTGAAATTCTCAAATAGTGAGGTGAATTGTATTTTGTTATTATTCCTTGCTGTGAGATTTATGACCAATCACAATTTTAAATATATAGAGTAATTTATAGTTGTATGACTAGAACACTGAAGTAAGAGCTTCCTTCTTTAATTATTAGTTTGATATACAGCACAATTAACTAAGTGGTAGCATTAAAATTACATAGCCATATAATAATCCATTTTGTGTTCATGCACCATGTCCAATTTTTTAATGTTAACCTTTAACCTACATATTATTGCTCATATTATTAATTTGTACAAACAGATGTTCGTTTTATTTTATTTTTTAATTACCTGAGGGTTCTGGCATGATTATTTTTGCAATTATATTAATATGGTGTCGCTTCAGAACACTGTCAATAAAAGTGAGAAATATTTACTAAAAATACTTTAAAATAACAAAGATCGATACTTCAAAAATATCAAAATAGATTATTAATTTACACCAGTATTTAAAAGTGAATCATAGAATATATACACATAGAACCATAAGGGAAAAAGAATAGTAAGAAGCACAGAGTTGTTATGATGCTTACATAACCACTTGAAGGACATATTTGTGTGGGGTGGTGTAGGAGACATTATGATCAGCCAACTGTTCCATAATGACCAATCTGTCCTTTTGTGAACGTGGATGTACTGATGGGTAGATGATGTGATCACACCAAGCATCTAATTCCTCTAGAATTCGAAGGACTCACTTTGTAAAGATAGGATAAAATAATGAACAGAGAACAGGATTTTTCTGATCTGTAATGTATCAATTTTTATTTATGTAACAGTTGAGTACAATTAAGTAACTGAGACCAAAACATAGTTTGAGAAACAAAATATAGTTACCTTATTAAGCTTTATATGATTTTTAAAAATGTAAGAAACTCTATTCTAAAGTGGGTTAATTTTTCACTTATTCAAATAGGCCAATAGTTTACTATTTATTAGGCAGCATCTTCTTTTACCAAAAATGCCCTAATCTGTGCAAAATAATTGTGCAAAATAATCTGAACCCCAGAAGTTTTGGTGTAACATGCAGATTCATGCTATGTAAACAGATGTATCCGTATAAACAATTTTTCCTCCTTTGATGTATTTGATTTGACTTAAAGAATATTTCCTTGCCATAAATGAGGCACAATTACAGAGGCTAAAACTGTGATGGCCACGTGCTTCAGATTTATGTGATTTTGCATGCATATTCATGGTGCTTTATGTCCCCAAAGTTACAAAGTGCTTGCTTAATTCTATATTTTGCCTCTCATGTTCATAGTTCTTTAACCTTAGTATTCTATTGGAAAAAAGCTGGAACTAATAACAATTTTGATTTGTAACACAAATAATTTTCTAGTGATCATAATTAAGAAACTATCTTGATTCCTACTTGACGTAGCTCTACAGAGATTTTTGTTGATTGTGGCAAAAAATAACTTCTTTTTTAATTTTCTTAATTTCTAGTGGTTTCTATTTAGAGACTGGTACTGTTAAAAACTGCCACTAAGGCTCTATTACGGTTCTGCTGGGGGTTTAACTTATTAGATTTGGACCTAACCTTATCAAACGAGCTTCTAACTAATGATTATACTCTAAAGACCACTTTTACACTAATTGGCTTTCCCTGTTTAATTGTTTTACAAAATTGATAATTTAGGAGAAATATAATAAGCCTTTAATATTTTAGATAATTTGGCCCCTTTGTGGTCTTTAGAGGGTTCTCACTTAATAGAAAATTGGAATGCACACTGTAAAATTTAGGTCTTGCTTTCAGCACGTGATTTGTAAAGGTTTGTATGGCAGTATAAAGAAAGCTTTAATAATGCTGAGGTTCTGCCACTGATGTTGGAATGGTTATACAGTGAATACCATCTATATATATTTAATTTTGAATTGTGTAAGAACATTAATTCAAAAATATTTTGGGAAGTGATTTTAAGCAATAATGCAATTTTCAGAATAACTTTTTGTAAATTTTTATTTTTTATCAATGCAAATATATATTTCTATATTTTACTTCAGTAAATTAAATTTTAGTGTCGTTATTTACCCCAAATTTACTCAGTATGACTATAACAGAACCAGTTTTCTGATTTACAGAATGGTGCATTCCGTTGGACCACATGAACATAACTTTAAGGATTCTTGAGTCACTTTAAAATATTTATTGATACTACTTGTTTTTGAGCCTCAGATGAAGAGTGACTCTGAACGTTTTTCCTATCACTTGTTCATAAAATTGTAGCATATGCTATAAAAGTATTCACTTTACAATAGCTGTCATGTTTTTAACCTTCGTTAGAATGTGAGCTCCATGAGGACAACCACCCTGTACTAGTTTAGCAGGAAATGTCCCCAAATTTCCTACGAACCTTCTGTTCCTATGACGCAACTTGTTATTCCGGGAGTAGGCTGGAAATGGAAAATCAAAAATAGGTGAACTTAGCAATATGAAGCACAGTAAATGTCACAACTATGTTTTCTTCAGATAGAAAATTAATACAAAGAATGACTACCCTACCATCCTGTGGAGTGAACTCCCCCAAGATTTGTCATGCTATGTCCATGAAATAAAGACTGTTATATGAGTGATTAAATAAAAGACTCTAGGACATTTATTCTTTTCTATTTTCTTTGGTGAAATATAGAAAAAAATTTTTTGGGTGGGGGAGAAATGATAGTTGCTGGATTGACATTTCTTATGTGTCCATATGTGTATATGAAAGATAAATTTGGGGCATAATGGCAAAATCAAATAGCCCTTTCAATCACACTTTATATAGTTGTAAGCATTTAACAACAGTAGAGAATTATTCAGTACTTCTGAAAGGATAGTCATACCTCATAAGATTAAATAAGAGATTATGTGTATGGACAATTTTTAAAAGATAATTGTTTCCTGTATCATCTTAAGGTCAAGTTTTGCTCCGTATAGTGTTGTCCCAAAATTTTGGTGTGCATTTTATTCCTTTCATCACTAATTTTATCTGCATGCTCTGAGTAGCATAGCCTCTAAATACTTTAGAGTCACCCCCATTTTCAAAATTCAATATCTAGAATTGTGACTAATACATCTGTGGATACGATTTAGATGTAGTTCAGAATATTGTATAGCGTGTCCCATAGGGTACATCCCCCAAGATACACCATCTCATCTCAGAACCCAGCAAATGTCATCAATAAAGCAGAGAGGGAAGTTAATTACAGGCTCCTATTCAGCGTCCCTCTGCCACTGGTGGCCCATTATAATGAATCATTCTTCAAATTGAGAAGAGATTGACAGGAATTTTATAAACTTTTCACTCCCTATGTCTTCCCTGTGTAATAAGTGCCTGCTGTACACTGGGAAAGTGATTAAATATCAATTTCACAGAAACCTGGGAATAGTGTTTAAAAGACTAATGAGACACTATTTTTACTACTTAGGTACTGTGACTCCCCCATGAGTCAGAAAAACGCCTGTCATTCTAATTAGTCATCATTTGGCCAGGTTTTTTTTTTTCCCCTCTCTCTTTCTCTTCCTTAAAGGTCCCTAACTGGGTTATTTAAGAACTTTAAACTTAGTACCTCAGTGGGAGGAATGTTCTTATAAGATCAATATGATTGCCATGTCATAATTCTTTTGATTTTTTACACCAAAGGTAGCATTAATTTTATTTAAAAAAATATCTTTTGTAATAAATCCACTTCCAACAGACTTTATTCCCAACATAAAACTTGCTTTATTAAAAAATTAAGTTTTAAAAAATACCAGCAAAAGGTTTCATATCAAAATTATGGCCATACCCTTATATTTGATATGCATTTAAAATTATTCCAATTATGCTGTCTATTTGAGTAAAAGGAGCACAATACATCTTCTATACTATTAACTGAAGTAGAACCAGCTCCTACAAAAGTAAAATCGACACAATCTTTCTCCAACATTAAAATGAATGGACTACTTTCAATAGATGAAGTGTTCTAATTTCAGGAGAATTTGAAAAACTTTTTTTTCCTCTGTGAACTTATATATATCATGATCATTCTAAAGACAGTCAGAGAGGCACGAGTTGTGTTTTCTTGAACAAGTGAATTTCTATCTTCCAAGAAAGATATAAAAAGTATCATAAATATTTTCAAAACAATTCTCAAATTTCTGAGGTATGATAAATATATTATATCATGATTTAGCTTCAGAGAAAGAAGAAATCATAAAAGTAATTTACGTCACTCTCCCTTCCAAAGCTTAATAACCTCTCTATGATGACATCTTAAAGCTGGAACTATACTTCCTGTGTCCCAGTACCTTAGTGGATTTTGAAACTTAAGTAGAAATTGACATTTATTTTTATCAAAATTCTTGTTAGATATGGCTCACCAATCTCAACTTGTAAAAAAAAGGAACACAATTATATCGACATCGGCTTTCCCTTCCAGCCTTGTGCCAACATATTTGAGGACGCCACTAGTGTCTCAGCTAAGTCTTTGATAAAAACATTAGGAGTATTGTGTTAAGAAACTTGCCCATTCATGTGTCTAAATGTCCAACCAATTAATTTACTTGAGTATTTTCTTCCAACTCATTTTCTATTTTTCTCCAAGTTTAGTATAAGAACATTTAAAGATGCTTTGCAAAACAATGGAAAATCCTTGTGAATAGCTCTCACTTTCTAATAACTCCGTTAAGAGAAAAATAGGACTGGCACTGGTGATTGTGTGTGTGTGTGTGTGTGTGTGTGTGTGTGTGTATGAGAGAGAGAGATACTTTAAAATTATTGGGAAATTTCTGACATTTCTGTTTCCAGTCTGTGACTTTTTCATTCTCATGTCTAATCAGCATAGCCATGGGTCAGCAGAATTACTTGTAATTTTATCTGTGTTCTCTTGTGTGAGTCATTCAGGAAAAAAGGAAATAAGTTCATTCACAGGGGCTAAGTTGTCTTGCATTCACCTAACACTAACAATTGCCTGAATCTCTTTTTTTTTGAAGTTAAATTAAATTCTAAAATTACACATCCAGGGACTAAGTGAATCAAGGTTTTCTTTTCTTTTTCTTTTTTTTTTTGAGTTGGAGTCTCACTCTGTCTCCCAGACTGGAGTGCAGTGGCCGCTCCCGGCCACCGCAGCCTCGACCTGCTCGGCTCCGGCGATCCTTCCGCCTCAGCCTTCCAAGTAGCCAGAATTACAGGCATGCGCTACCACGCCTGGCTGATTTTTAAATTTATTGTAGAGATAAGGTCTCTCTGCCCAGGCGGGTCTCGAACCCGCGGGCTCAGGCAATCCACTCACCTCAGCCTCCCAAAGGCGCAGGATTACAGGCTGAGCCACCGAGCCCGGCTAAGGTTTTCTTTTTATATAATATAAAGCTAAATAGTCAGTGAAGGCAGTATAACAAAAATATTTAAACAACAAAAAAGGCAAAATTGAACTAAAAAATAAATTACAAACTCATTGATATCTATTTAAAATTAACAGATTTCCAGAATTTATTTTTTTCTTCAAGAAAATTTTTCAATAATTATCTATTAGGAACCAATTACAATAATAGGAAAAGACTAGAACAGTTTTGAAAAATAGCAAAATTAGAATCAACACATACATGTATATATATATACCATATACATACTTATATACATGCACGATATACATATATATGTGTGTGTATATATATATATCTTTTAGACATGTAATAGACTGAAACATACATTAGGTATCTGGTCAATAGTGTGTGCTTTGGGTTATAGAACATACCAAGCTGCTCCTGTTACAAGATGCTCTGGTAAAGTTATTACATTTAGTCTAAGTAATCCATTTTGAGAATTTTCCCTCTTGGTTACTGCTAATTACTGAGATATTCTTCCCTGAATTGGGCCATTTGAAGAAATGTATGCAAAACACACATTTTATAAACTCATATGATTTGGTACAGCTGCTATATTTTCTTACATTTACCTCATGGGATTCATAAGTTTAAATAAGATGTCTCGTGATATGATTTCTTTTTTTTACTATGTATTTGTGCTTGCTTTCATATCATTTATGGATGACTCAAATATCTACTAAGCTGTGCTGAAAGTTGAGATGTAATACTGGATTTCACCAACCAAATCACTTTTTCCCTTGAGCAATATGAAATTATAATTATATAAAAATTTTGACAAAAGTTTCTCATATCTAATCAGGTCAGAACTATTGAAAAACCTCTCTGCTTTCAAGTCTGAGAAGCTAAAGTTTTGGCAAACTTATTTCCGAGTTTTGTATTATATGGTTTTGATGCCAAAGTATTTGATCATAATTATTTAAAAGAATCTTGAAAACTCAATTCTAGCACTTAGTTTTAATTATCAAAGTATCATGTTTTGTCTAAATTAAACTAAAAAATGAATATATAAAAAACATTTTCAAAAATAGTATGGAAAATCAAATAGTAAATGAGCTAAATATAATTATGACATTCAGTAAAAATCCTTGTTATCTTTCCTGCATCTACAATTTTGACCATATTTTTCTTATGTAAAATTAAAGAATGTTATAAACTTTTCAAGACATTCAGGCTTTTAGGGTTTTCCCACATATAAACTCAATTAATTGAATCAAATTTTCTTAATCAGGTACTGCCTATGGGAAAAATTGAATTCTGACTGTTCTGAATCTATATCACACTGGAAAACTAGAGGGTTGAATCAGAGAACTATGTTTCAGTAGTTAGCATCTTAATTTTTTTTGATTTGCAAATAACGTACTTTGAGTTGATTGCTTTATGTGTGCATTATAGTAATTATTTAAATATTCTCAATAGACTAAATTTTTAATGCAATATTTAGAGATACAGGGTCATTGGTTAAGAAAAGGCCAGAAAGAATTTGTTAAAAACCCAGATGTAAACTAATGTAGAAAGATAATTTTTAAATGGAAGATCTATTCCACAAAGTAATCAATTCCATATTTCCTATAAGGTTACATTAAGTGTATTCATAATTTCACAATTTCAGTGGTATAGGGAAATAATAATACAAACAAAATGGCTCCAGACATTAAAACGCTGAAAGTGGCGAATATGCTTTTGCATATGTAAAAGTTATTTTTTGTCTAAATATCTTTATTGTTAAGTATTTATTTCAGGGACAAAGGCACATAGTTTTTGAGACAGTGTCAATTATATTTTTATGAATACTTCTAACAACTGATACATGAGAATAGAGGTTACGTATTTGGATAGTTGCTGAGTGCTGATTTGTTGCTTGCTCAATGCTCCAATTTGACATCTCCTCTCGTCTATGTGCTGTTGAAAAACACAATCAAGATGTTTTAATCGCCTTAGCATTCTTAGGCTTACTAGCAAGTGTACAATATATTATGAACAGATGTTTAGCTTCGCGGGAAGTCTCACTAAAGACCTGAACTCCTGATTCTTTCCAGAAAATGTATAGCATCTGGCATGTTCGAAATAGAACCGCTCTCATTTATTCATCCATGGAATGGTACTCCTGTGTGTTTAGATACTCTGACTCACTTTTCTGGGGATGACTTAACTCAATTTTTCTCATGAGAAATAACTTCGAAGAATTGTCAGGAAAAATACTTAAAATGAAGAAGTCAGCATCATGTGTTAAGACCATGGCTGGCAGCAGTATTCCTCTGTTTTGATTTCATATTGAAGACTGGCACTATCAGTATTTTAATTTAGGCCTGTTTCACATACAGTCTATGGAGAAAGTTGAATTCCAAAGAATTGGTGCTTTTGATGATGTCCTTATCTTCCAAGAGTCACATTTCTCCTTAGAGTTCAATTAAAGTTGATTTAATTTGTCTTTTAAGATTGTCAGGTACATTTTACAGAACTATGTGGTTTTGTCTAAATTAGACTCAGATATTTAAATATCTTCAAGACTGCTGCTGCAGTCTGTTTCTACTTATACCTTCCCTTCCCATTGGCCCACAATTCAGTTGTATATAATTAATAAATTATTTTGCTTGAAGACATGTCAATATTATGTAGTGATTAAAATTATCATTAATTGTCTACTATTCGATTAAGCAGCAGCACCACTAGGATTTTAAAAAAGTAGAATAGAGGTGTTATTAAAAATATCTTCAATGGTGTTATTAAAAATATCTGCAATGCTTTTTGGAACTGCTTAAACTACTTTAGGCATACATATTATTTTTTTTCTTCAAATGTTCCACACATTCAATTTTTTAGGAGAAAATATAAATGTAGAAGAGAGAAAGGAGGGGAAAAGGGTAGTGGAGTCACATAGTCACTGTTGAAAACCCTGGGAACATTTTTTTAGTGGGTTGAAGATGCTGATATGTGATTGGTTCTTTTTTTAACTGAAATGAAAAAGCGCTCTAATTGTGGGAGAACATCCATAGAAACTAAGAAATATGACGGAAACCCAAGGAAAGTAGACATAAACAAATAGAATAAAAGTGAAATGAAAAGGAAGAAAATCCATGGCATGTGATGTGAACAAATAACTAAATTAGAAGTAGAGGAAATAAAAAGTGAAAGAGTATCTGTGGAAAGCACAGACAGTGAATGTGGATTGAGAAGTGTTCATCCGGAAGAGAGAAAACAAAATGTTTGGAGGTATCAAATTTCATCAAATTACATACTCCAGTTGTCTGAAGGGCATTACGTTTTCATTTGTTGTTGTTGTAATAACTTAGTCAATGACCAAACATCAAGTGTTTATACAATCCCTTTATTTTGTGGTTTGCCTCCTAAACAAAAATAATAGAGATGACTATAGCATATAATACATCCCAAAACATATGTTTGGGATTAGGATAACTGGAAGGGGAAGGAACCTTGGTTTAATCAAGATTAAAATGCATTTCCCTTTCACATAGAGTTCACATCAGCATTCCAGGACTGGTACAATGATTCCATTGTTTTCAGGGACCCAAGAACCTTTCACCTTTTTTGTCATTAAACTCAAATACCGGACTCTAAGTGCCTTCCAAAGCAATTCCAATCAAAATGTCTAATTGCAACTAGCAAAAAAAGAGGAAAGAGGAAGAAACTGTATATAGCTCTTCCCTTTTTCTTTTTAGTTGGGGGTCTCATTATGTCATTCAGGCTGGAAAGTAGTGACCACCATCATGGCTCACCACAACCTTGACCTCCTGGGCTCAGGTGATCCTCCCACCTCAGCTTCTGGAGTTGCCAGGACTGTAGACATGCACCACCATGCCTGGTTAATTTGTATTATTTTTTTTGTAGAGATGAGGTCTCACTGTATTGCCTAGACTTTTCTTGAACTCCTGGGCCCCAGTAATCCTCCCACCTTGGCCTTACAAAGTGTTGAGATTACAAGTGTGAACCACCACGCCTGGCAACCACCTTTTTATGGGGATGGGCACATAACATCACTAAGGATACTTGAACCTGAAGTGAGGACTAATTGGAGGCCTGAACTTCACCTCCACTCAGACTACTTATGTACCTAATCCTGACTTGAACCCCACATCTTTATAATATAATAAAGAAAAAAAAGGGAGAGATTTTCTAGAAGTTTCATATGCCATTTGTTGTTGCAACTCAGTGGCGAAATTTAGTTTCTTACAGATCCTCCAGCTAGAGTAAGGGTTGGCTATCATAGCGTTTTTTTTCCAGATACCTATATTCCCAGCTAAGAACCAGGAGGTATACTACTATCGAAGGAGAGACTAGCATTTGCAAGATAAATAGCAATATATACCACACGTGTCTTTCAAAAATATGTCCAATCATAGGCAAAGGGAAATTAGAAAAATAATGTATAAGTTTTAGAGTGCAATTTGGAGATAATCAACATCAATGGAAATTAGTGAAAATACACTTGTTGAAGATTACTAATCTTAATTTTCCTTAAGTTCAAAATTTATACATTAAAAATAACATCCAAAAACTCAAAATGACTAAAAATTTCCAATGAATATTATACTCCATGTGACGCATTTGTAACACTCTATAAAATTGGCTTAGTTAGTTAAGAGATAATAATTTATCCTATCCCTGTCCCAATCATAATTGGAATTTATCAATATTTTTATGAGCAAATGCAACTGAATAAACCATGATTTTGTCACTTTAAAAAGACACAACATTGGAAAACTATATTTGATAGTGCATCAAAAGAATGAATGAATCAAAAAGCTGTGACATAATTCTTTTTTCAGAAAACTCATTTCTGAATACAGTCTGGATCTTGAGTACTTTTACAATGACAGCGAGATTATTCTATTTGTCATACGTACTATTTTCTAACTTGGAATTTTATTGTGAATTATCTTCCCAATTTTTAGAGGAATAAGTTAAGTTGGACTATGCTTACATACATCACAGTAGTCCATCAGACAAAATCTTGCTTTTGCAAATGTAAAACTTAAAATCAGGGATTCTCAATGGTAAAGATAAGAACACATTTCCAGAAACACCTGAAGAGCATATTGAGACTTCATATTTTCTGTCCTTACTCAGATTCTGATACATACCCCACTGGATTGTGACTATGGGAGTGAGGTGAGGATATAGTGCAGAGGGTGAATTACTTTTCAAAATTTGATTACATTCACCCACTATAACATACAATTTGTCTTACTCTACTATATTTTAATTAATTTATCTAACTGCGAATGCTTTCATATAAATTTAATGACATTCAGCCATTTAAATACCATCTATACATCAAAAACATATCTATCAATCAGTCTATATGCATGTATGCCTCTTTCTATCCCTCTGCACTAAACTAGGTAGCAGTTGAAATAGCTGTCTCTAATTCCTTCCCAAATCGCCAGTGTGCAGTTACCACAAATAACTTCATCCTTATCCAACCCCAAAGTAGAATATCAATATCCCAGGCGATCAACGGACTTATGTTCTTACCTGCTACCTCTTAAATAGTTTGGAAGATCAAGGTCACTGTCAGTAGCTCAGTTCTGCATCAGCCTCTTTTCCATGTGGACTTTCATACTTGGGTACGTTGTTCTGTTTTCTGGTTCTTAGTCCCTTCCCCATCTATAATTCACAGACCTGGATTGAGATGAGCTTCAAGAAGTATGACACAATGGAGCCAAAATCAATAGCAGGCAGATGGCAAAAGTCAGAACAGATGGAAAACGGAAATCAAATGATCAGAGGGAGAATAAAGTGTTTGATTAATTTAAGGAAAAGTACATCTAGGAAAGAAGGGGCAACCATTTGTCGCACTCTTTTGCTGTTTCTCTCTAACACACATACTCTTGTTTAATTTCAAGTTTAAGGAAACTGCTAATAAAAACAAAACAAAAATCATGGATCTGCTAAAATTAAAATTTTTAAAAATTAAAATGACTATTTTCTCATATTTTTTTCTTTTTGAAAATATAAAGACCTCAGGCTTGTTTACCAGTTTTATGTTTCTCCCTCCCTCCACTAAGATGATCAAAATCTGGATTTTGTTGTTGTTATGTATTCATGAAAATGTTTACCCTTTTAAATGTAATCGTTAAATATACATATTATTTTCAATATGTTGATGCTTTTTCGTCTATTTTGTGTTATGCATTCCTTTAAAAGTTAAGACTATCATAAAAAGAATGACTACTTGTTACTAAATTCTAAAATTATCTGGGAATAAAGGTGCCAAGGAATGATTATTAACTTTTGAAACATCTTGAAATAGACAAAATATTTAAAATGTAATGTGTAGAGGAAAATTTTCTGATAATAGCAATTATTATATTGGAAGTGAAGCGTTATATGGCAAAAACATGCATGTATTGTTTAGAAGGGTAAGGAAATTGGACAATGTGGATGAATCTGTCAGAGGAGCTCCGATGCAGGAGAATCTCCAGCACAGACAGTTTACATTAAAAAAAAAAAAAAATCAAGACACTCTTTTCCTATCAGGAGGCTGCCTCTATGATTCTCCTTTTTTTATTCTGTGAATTGGAACTGAGGTTTTGACCCTAATCTTGATCTTTACACAGTCTTTCATTTTTTTTTCAATCTTAGCAAATTTCCTAAATACTCTTTGTTTATCCTGGAGGCAATTTTGGTAGGCTGTTATTAACCTATCAAGATAAGATTTAAATATCCTTGTATTCCTGATGCTGTTCACTACTTGTAAGAGTTGCTATGGACAGATATCCATCTCTGTTACCATCAGCTTCTAATAACCCAACACAGACACCTGGTTGTTTCCCTACTTGATTGTTTGACATCCTGATTCTGCCATTCTGATTAACCCTGCCATTGGGCTTGTCTCCACAAAAAGGGCCTCACCCCATCCCATTGACATTGTGCTGGCAGTGCAGAAACAATAGATAATGTTTTAAATGCTGCTGACAAGGCAAAGGACATTGATAATGAGAGTAAAGAAGTTAACTTTCTGAAGAGCAAGAAAATTACTTGGAAGACGGCTGATTCAGCCTTCAATTCACTAATTAATTTTTGAAAAAAGACAGAAGAGTCACAGAGCCCAGAAGGTCGTGGAGCTCAACATTCTTCATTCTAGTTCAATAAGAAAGAGGTAAATGGAAACAAAAACTTGAAATCAGAAACTTGCTTGGGAAAGCAAGTTTCACCCATCTCCTGGAGCCAGTATTAAGTCTGCCATCAGTTCAACAGAACAAACAGTGGCACCACAGAGCAAAAATTGATATTTATTATGATCCCCTTTGGCCAAAGGGTGCTGTGTTTATTAAGGCATGAAAGTTGATACCGTATTATTTGAATTATTTATTTCTCTCAAAAAAGTTTTTACATTAATATTGCACAAAGATTCAATTACTCTTTTTTCTTATTATTCGCTTAGCCAGAACTCACAAGACTGATAAAAAAAATTTAACAGTGTTCAGCTCAGAGAACATTTGAATGTGTAACTTCCAAAAAAAGTCTATTAATGCCAAAGATAAATTTACAACTTTTAAAGCATCATGAAATAAAATAAAATAAAATACAGTATTTAAAATAAGAATTGACATTTGTAAATTATTGAATGAATGGGTGACAAAAATGAATTAACAGTTGCTTAAGTTATATGCTTTGTCAATTATTATCATGATTATCAGGAAATTATTAGGTATATGGTTTTATTAATATGAGTAGAATAAAATGTACATTTTTTATTAAACATATGTTTTATTATGAAATTGTGGGGTACAGTTAAGGGTTAGGTATACAAATGTGCATCGTTCAGGCACCCTTGTTAATAAGGGGTGTCTCCCCGTCCTCAGACAGATATTGACTACCATTAGTCCCACCTCCCTTCCCCTCCCTACCCCCCCATAGTTTCCAACCACTATCAGTCCTTTTTTTATAGTATTATGGTAGATGATCAAGGTCCACTATATGAGTGAGAACATGTGATACTCAGATCTTTGTTGCTGTGAGAGATCACTCAGTATTATAGACTCTAGCTCCATCCAGGTTGCTGCGAAATTCATGATTTTGTTCTTTTTTATGACTGCGTAGTATTCCATCATGTGTATGTACCACATTTTTTTAATCCAGTCCTTTTTGATGGACAGCATGGTTGGTTCCAGATTCTTGCTATTGTGAACAATGCTGCAATAAACATTCATGTGCAGGTATCTTTTTGATAGAGTGATTTGAGTTCTTCAGGGTATATTCCCAGTAGGGGGATTGCAGGGTCATATGGGAGGTCGATATTTAGAGCTTTTAGGAATCGCCACACTGCTTTCTTCAGAGGTTGCACTAGTTTGCGCTCCCACCAACAGTGTAGGAGTGTTCCCTTTTCCCCACACCCTCTCTAGCAACAGTTATTTTTTGAGTTATTGATAATGGCCATTCTGACAGGAGTTAGGTGGTATCTCAGTATGGTTTGATTTGCATCTCCTTGATGATTAGTGAGGTTGAACGTTTCTTCATGGGTCTGTTGGCTGCTTGGATGTCTTCCTTTGAGAAGTGTCTGTAGAAAAAACGATACAGGAATTCATATGGAAACACAAACGTCCAAGAATAGCCAGAACAATCCTCAGCAAAAAAACAAACAAAAAAGCAGACGGTATCACATTACCAGACTTCAAACTTTACTATAAAGCTACAATCATCAAAACAGCTTGGTATTGGTACAAAAACAGGCATATAGACCAATGGAATAGAATTGAGATTCCAGAAGCAAAACCTCAATTTCTCAACCAACTCATCTTCGACAAAGCCTCCACCACCTACCACTGGGGAGAGGAGAACCTATTCTGTAAATGGTGCTGGGAAAACTGGCTGACCACATGCAGAAGATTGAAACAGGACCCCTATCTATCCCTATACACAAAAATTAACTCTAAATGGATCAGAGACCTAAATGTAAAACCTCAAACCATAAGAACCTTGGAAAATGAAGGACATACCCTCATTGGAACTGGCATTTAATTCCTGAACAAAACCCGAAACCCACAGGCCATAAGAGATAAGATAGACAAGTGGGACCTCATTAAACTGACAAGCTTCTGCAAAGCCAAAGAAACTATCAAGAGAGCAGGGAGACAACCCACAGACTGGGAAAAAGTATTTGCCAACTCCAGGTCCGACAAAGGCTTAACATCTTGAATCTACAAGGAACTCAAACGTGCTGAGAGGAAAAAAACAAACAACCCCATTATAAAGTGGGCAAAAGATATGAACAAATGTACATTTATAAATTATTATCAAATTTAAATAATGCCTTGAATATTAGTTAAAATTTCTTCTATTTTTTCTTTATTCTTGATTAAACAGTATGTTTACTGACTACATTACAAAATTATGATACTTTCCATTTTAAAATAATTTAAACATTCTTCTCTTAATGCTCATAAGTTTGTAAGAATGTTAATTTCATACTGTGATTAAGAAAGTCTACTTTCTTCTTTTTTATTTTGATGGAGCTTAGTTGTCTGACAGTAAAATTTTTGCATTTATTTAATGCATATTATTTCCAATCTGATGCTAGAATTTTAGATAAAATGTCATTCAAAATACAGAATGAGTTTTTGTCACAGTTAATGCCTAAAAAGAAAAAAATAATTTATGATCAAATTGCATCCATTGAACTTCTTTTGGAAAAAAGAAATGCGGATAAAATAAATGCATTTTAGTAATCACTGCATTGTAAACACTGTACATTGATAGGTATAGAAAGTGCAGTTCTATAATCCTTTTTAAAGATGCCACCAGTTTTGTGAAATGATTAAATTATATCATTGGTTATATGAGGAAAAAAAAAAGCTTTAGTAGAATTTCATAAGAAGTATTATGGAATTCATCTATCTGAGAAAATTTTTAGAAATCGTATTCAATAACAAAAAGTAACTTAAAAAAGATCAAATGAAGCAATGGAAAATGGCAGTCTATATTCCTATAGCCAGCACACAAAGGAAACCACAGACAGCAAAGGCCAAAGACTCAAGAGCAAGATCCATGAACTGTGGTGGAGAAAGAAAGAGGGACTCCAAGGGCCTCACAGAGGAAACATCAAACCTTGTTTTATAAACCCAGAGTTCCTCACCACTATCCAATGCAACCATGTAATCAAAAACTATTTGTATCCCCTAAAGCTATTGAAATACAAACAATTAAAAATGATAAAAGTTAAACAAATAAAGATGATGTGGTTTCTAGCACTTGAAATTGCAGGATCTCAACTTATTAATTCTGTCTTATGAAATTTAGACAGGAAATATAAAATATAGAAACCTTGTTTATAGGTGACACATTGTAGAGGAAAGAAATGCTCTTAGAAATCAGATGGTGAATACTTGAAAGTTTGGACTTTCAGCAGTTGAGGTAGAGATTGGGAATCCAATGAATATCCAAGTACAATGAATAGATCACTGTGGGAATCAGAAGAAAATCAGTCAAACCCAGATTGTACCTACATAGACAAGATTTCAAGTAACAGCATTTGAAATGTATTGAGCACTGATTATACTCCAGACTCTCAGCTAATTTCTGTCTTTCTATTAGCTGACCAATTGCTCACTGCATTTCTATGAAGAGGTTGTTTTTATTCACACTTTATAAATTAGAAAACTGAGAGTTTGAGATGTCAAGTAACCAAGAAGTTTACCAATAATTCTAGCATAAAAATAACAAATTCCTATTCCTTTTTAAAATTTATTTTTGTGCCGGGCTCGGTGGCTCAGCCTGTAATCCCGCACCTTTGGGAGACTGAGGTGAGTGGATTGCCTGAGCCCGTGGGTTCGAGACCCGCCTGGGCAGCGAGACCTCATCTCTACAATAAATCAAAAAATCAGCTGGGCGTGGTAGTGCATGCCTGTAATTCCAGTTCCTTGGAAGGCTGAGGCGGAAGGATGGCCGGAGCCCAGCAGGTCTAGTGTGGGGTGGCCGGGAGCGTCCACTGCACTCCAGTCTGGGCGACAGAGTGAGACTCCAACTCAAAAAAAAAAAAAAAAATTATTTTTGTTTTTTATTTGTATAAATCTAAGGGGTACAAGCATAATTTTGTTAAGTGGATATATTGTGTAGTGGTGAAGTCAGGGATATTAGTGTATTCATCACCTAAATAACACACACTGTAACCATTTTTGACCATTTACATTCTTCCCACTTCTCCATCCTTCCCATAATCTATGTCCATGTGTACACATTATTTAGCTCCCATTTATAAGTGGGAACATATGGTATTTGTTTTTCTGTTTCTGATTTATTTCGTTTAAAATAATGACCTTCAATTCCATCCCAATTGCTTCATAAGATATAACTTCATAATTCTTTAATGACCGAGTAGTATTTTATTGTGTGTCGATACCACATTTTTTTACTCAGTTTTCTGTTGATGGACACTAAAGTTGATTCACTATGTCTGCTATTTTGAATAGTGCTGGGATAAATACACGAGTGCAAGTATCTCTTGGAGATAATGATTTCTTTTCCTCTGATGGATAACTAGAAGTGGGATTGCCAAATGGTAATCAACTGTTAAATGATAGTTCTATTGTTCTTAGAGAAAGTGCCATACTGTTTTACATGGAGGTTGCACTAATATATATTCCTTTTCTCCAAATCCTTGTCAATATCTGTTTTTTTTTGTCTTTTTATTAATAGTCTTTCTGACTCAGATATCACATTGTGATTTAACTTTGCATTTCTCTGATGACTAGTGATAAAAAACATTTTTCATATTTTTTGGGCCATTTGTATGTTTTTTTGAAAATATTTATTCATGTCCTTTGTCTACTTATTAATGGGATTATTTGCTTTTATTTTGTTGAGTTCCTTGTGAATTCTGGATATTAGTCTTCTGTTAGATGAATAGTTTGCAAATGTTTTCTCTCATTCTGCAGGTTGTCTGTTCACTTTGTTGATTATTTATTTTGCTGGGCAGAAGCTTTTTAGTTTAATTAAGTCCCATTTGTCTACTTTTGTCTTTGTTGTCTGTGCTTTTGAAGTCTTAGTCGTGAATTATTTGCTTAGACAAATGTCCAGAAAAACTTTCCCTTGGTTTTCCTCTAGTATTTTTATAGTTTCAAGTCTTATATTTAAATCTTTGGTCCACCCTGTGTTGATTTTTTGTATATGGTGATAGATAGGGGTCCAGTTTCACTCTGCTTATGACAATCTAATTCTCCCAGTACCATTTATTGAAAAAGGTGTTATCCCTCAAAATGTGTTCTTACTGACTTTGTCAAACATTATTTGGTTGTACATATGTGACTTTATTTCTGTGTTCTCTATTTTGTCACATTAATCTGTGTGTCTATTTTCATACCAGTACCATGTTGTCTTGAAGTCAAGTAATGTTGCCTCCAAATTTATTCTTTTTGCTTAGGAATGATTTTGATATTTGGGCTACTTTTTAGTCCCATATGGGTTAGGATTATTTTAATTCTGTAAAAAATGTCATTGGTATTTTGGTAGTGACTGTATTGAATCTATAGATTGCTTTGTGAAATATGGTCACTATTGATATTAATTCCTCCTATTCATGAGCGTGAGATGTTTTTCCATTTGTCTGTGTCATCTACAATTTCTTTCATCACTATTTTGTAGGTTTCTTAGTAGAAATCTGTCACACCCTTGGTTAAATATATTACTAGGTTTTTAAATTTTATTTCAAAACTTTCATTGTTGATTTGCTAAGAAACTTCCCCTTTATGACACTGCCTCCTCAGCTTGAAGTTTTCAACATTATTCAGTGAAGAAGCATTAATGGAACATGTATATTTTGTTGAACATAACTATGCCTAAGTGACTGTATTATAAAGTATAAATAATTTATATAGTACACTGTCAGCTCAATTTTTTCAATTAATGATTTTGTTATCTTTGTAAATATTCAAGTTAGAGTACTCTTTTAATTATTGCTATACATGGATTGATATCTTGCCTAGGTCTACTTTATATAGAAGTCAAGTTTCTGATTCCAGGATGATCAGACTTGAAAAAATGCAATTATGACAAAATGCTACCTGAGTAAGACCTGTTTTTTTGAAAGACCAGATTAATTTCATTAAGTTAAATTTAATCGCTTAGGATTTTTTTCTCCACACTTTTTTTTTCCTGACAGTAACCCACTTACTCAGAACTAAAGTTGAGTATGATGCAAAAAAGCACAAAAATGCAAAACAAAGCATATAGGCGACTCTAGAAGGTCCAGAATTGCTACTTACAAAACAGATCAGAAGTATAAGAAAAGCCATATCACGATTACTTAACAAAAGTATAAAACTGAAAGAGGGCAATTGAGGAGATCGCCACAGCTGGACAGCATGGAGAAAAAGAATGAATTAGTTTACCAGTCTCTGAAGACCTTCTCTAGGGTTTGAAGCACAAGATGATTGCTGAAAAGAAAAAAATAAAATGAGATTCAGGATTTCAGGATAATTTTTTTTCTTGGATTAGCTATCAGAAAATGAGGACAATCTCTATTAATACTTGCAAGCTTAATCATTCCCTTTATAGATATAATTTTTATATGTAAGATACATTTATGCATTAAATTTATATTCATTATTCACTAACCATTTCAGACTTATAAATGCACTTATAATAATTGCATTTGCTTTTATAATGTCCTTATGCAATATGTAGGAGATGAACTAATCAATGTTGCCCCTCCTCTGGTCACTGCTGAAATCATCACCACCAACTTGTCAGTGTTTTCATCAAGACCTTGCCACCCCTTACACTAATTACCACTGCTAACCATAATGACTAATACATTTACTGGAGTTGAGTTAGAAGCAGCAATATGGTAAATACTGACATTTAAACTGATGTTTAACAGAAACAGGTGACAATACCATTTTCTTAATTTAAAATTCTCTTGAATGTTTATTATGGTAATTAGAGCAAAATAACATTAATGTGTAAGTCAGTAAACAGAGTCCAATGAATTCAAAGTTGACCCGTTGTTTTTTAAATCCTGACTACAATTATTGACATATAACAGCTCACCATTTAATAGCACGCCAGCCACATTCATGAATAATTTACCTATTCTGTGTCATGAAAACCTTAACCAGGTTGGGTGGTTATCATTTCCACTTTACAAATCAAGAAACTGAGACTCAGGAATGTAAAAATAATCTGTCTAATTCACTTAGCCAAAAGGTGGGGGAGCCAGGGTTGAAGTCTTGATTGAATTTTGACTTTCAGAATTCTGTGCAGGTTAACTCCCATGGTACCATGAAACCCTAATGTGAGCAGGTGATGGAACAAATGGGGTGGTGGCGATCAACATTTCAAAAGATACATTTAACAATTTTTCATTTTATTTTTCAATAATAACTTTAAAAAGAGTTGTTTGATGTGTTACAAAAGCAGCAACGTGTGGTAGTTAAGAGCTCAAACTTTAGTGCTAGACTTCCTGAACTGCCTGGAATAAGTTACCTTATTGCTGCATGACCCTGGGTTAGTTTGATTTGATCTCTCCATGCCTTTGTTTCTTTATCTTTAAAAATGATTATTATAATGTCTATCTCTAACAATTGTTAGAATGATTAAATGAATCGATTCACTTAAAGTACTTTGGTAGTGTTTGCCACATGTAGGTTAATAACCTAGGCTTTCACAAGTACTATTTGGAATGCTAAGCTGGTATTGATACAAAATGGCTGGAATACATTGCTAAATGATCATATCTGCTGTAAATTTAATAGATTTGTATGCTATTTTAAAATACAAATATAGAAGTTTTAGAGAAATGTGATTATATTAAAAGTCTGTAATCATAGAGCTTGAACACAGAGTGGTTATACAGTGTTTTTCTTAGTGGGTTAAAAAAATGAGTGGAATCTCAAGAATTTAAACCTGTTACTTTTGCTTTCTAGAATCAATGAATGAATGTCCAAATGGAAAGGGCATATACTGAAATGACAAATAGAATGGTATATTTTAATGTAATGTATATACATTTACAGGCAAACTTTTCAAAAATATGCATTTATTTTATTTTATTTTTTATCAAGAAGTTTTGCAAAGGAGACAAGAGCCTCGAAGAGGTGCACTTATATTTAATGTAGTTTGTGATGAAGAGACAATTGTTCAGAGCTTTTATGTAATCACCTGCATCTGTTCCTCTCTGTATTGGTTAAAGAATTTTATGCTTTAATTTTTTTTTTAAATTTTGAGTGGAGTGAGTGAACAGGTATGCTTTGCATGTATGGCCCCTGCCTGTGGGTTGTCAAATTAAGGGGCATAACGTGCACAGTAACGAAGCAAAAGTAGTTATCCACAGGCTAACTTCTCCCCACTGTATAATCATTCACAACTAGTCAAGTTTACTTCCTCTTCATAAAGGACCACTGCACATCCATTAAAATGTTCTGATCATAATTTCTATTTACAGCAAAACCAGAGTGAAGTTTTATATAATGGAAAGCAACTCTTGGTGGCAATAAACTAAAATTATTTTCTCTCTGATGCGGGGTATCACAACACCCTTGGATTAGATTTAAATCTGCACACTCCACTGATGATGAACCTATTTCCCTCTTGATAATTCACAACACTCTTAAAAAAAAACAGGAGTCAGGAATGGAATGGAATCATTAACTAGTCATGTGTTACAATTGGTAGAACATCATGTTTCATATTTATCCACTTTGTAAAAAGAAGCATATCTGACTTATGGTAATAATTATACATTTTATTTTATTTTACTGGTATATGCTCAAATTTTGTACACTTTCTAACCAAAATGTTTTTAATATTAAATTTTGCTCAACACTGCAACTTATTTTATCTTCATATTTTACAGGTTCTTCTGACCACACTCCCTGAACTTATCTTGTTATCTACAGGTTTAAAGAAAAGAAATCAGCACATAATTGGCTAAATGACAAAAGAATGTGGTATTCAAAATACAATTTTAAAGTTTGAATTTAACCTCTTTATTAAAATTTAGTGATAGTGTTTGAGTTAAAGAGAAAATTCTCACAGAGGTGTCATTAAATTTTCCAGGGACAGTTTACAATTTATTTTATTTGCATAATGTGTGGAAGTTTCAAACTGCATTTATACACATTCCCCACATTCTGCAAAGTAGGAAAACTAAGCACTAGCTGTGACCAAGGAAACCAAGAGTTTTCTGCCACACCTGACACGCAGGAGACATGAGGTGGGTCTTCCAGACTGACAGGATATTATCACTGCAAGCCAGTGAGCAGCTAGCTGTCCTGTTCAGGGATGGTCCTGTTTGGACCCATAGATATAGGACAATGCTTAGGGACACCTCTTTCTTCTAAGAAGAAAAGCAAGTGTTCCAGATAATTAGGAAGCAGAGGTGGGCTGTGAAAGCAAAGTAAGGCTCAATGATTCCAAAGTTGACTCCTACTCATAGCAAGGAAACACTGCAAGCTTTCAGGCTGTGACTGCTCTGGGATCAAGTCTCACACGCTAGATTAGACCTCTGGTAGCTCATACTCACCATGTCTGTATCCACCTAAACTGAAACCCAAGCTTATTCTTTGGTGTCTGACCCCAGAATATCTTTCAGCATTATCCTTTGAATGTGCAAAATTGACTACTTTCATCACTTTAACACTTGGCTGTTTCCACTGATTGCCCTTGTTTACATTTCTTTTCTCTGGCTAAAATTCCACTTCCAGGCCTCCAAGCCTTCTCAAAATGCAAAATCCTCATCTGGGAAAATCCCATCTACCCCTGTAAGAAGCCATCCATCTTCCTCTCTTACGAACATCCATATTTCAGTGGAGATTTATATACACAAATTACGATTTTCCTTTTTTATTAGAAGCTAAGTTTTAAAGACATAATTCATGCATCTTTACATTGTGCATCATAGAATATCATGAATGCAATGTATATGGAAACAAGGAAAGCGTTTGCATACAGCTTCAAGTATGGTTTTATCACTCACTATCTACATGACCTTAGGTACCAGGGGGACCCAAAGTAAACCAGTATTACTTTTTGGATGAAGGGCGCCTTGTAGTACAGGATTCCACGGCTAATTAAGTGTTCTAAGACTTCATCGGCATCACTGTACCAGCATCATCCATTGGCATCACTGTACCAGTTGTGAGAGGCTGTGTTAGGTTTCAGTGACTTTTGGGGGGGCGGGCGGTGAGGGGCAGGGGAAAATTCTTTCAATGTGCTTGCCCATTTCATGAGGGGTGATTTACAAGCCATCTGCCCACACCATGCTGAATGCTGTGCAGGTTTTGACCAAAAACAACCTGACTCTTGTGCCCTATCCTCCCTGTTCATCTGCTCTCATCCTTAGTGACTTTTGTTTGTTTCTTCTGATGAAGAAAGTCCTCAAAGGGAAACATTTTGCCCATGTGGAAGAGGTGAAACAAAACAATGGCAGAAGCACTAAAAGGCATAAAAATTAATGAGTTCAAAAACTGTTTCGAGCAGTGGAAAAAAAATTTTTTTATAAGTGTATTAAATCAAACAGAGAGTACTTTAAAGGTGACTGAAGTTTAAACATGTAAGGATAAACACAATGTTTTATTAATATATTGTACTTTTGGGGGAGGAAAATGTAAGTTTCTCTCCTCTCGTAAGTTTTTAAACTCTGAATAAAATGTATTTTCTTATACAATTGTGAGTTATAATCCTATCTTACAGCATTGTTGAATAATTAAGTCATGCAAGATAATATATGTTTTTATATACATATTTTATATACATTACATTCTTCCCCTAAGACAGAATCTTTCCATTTCTTCCCTTGTACCTTCTTTTTTCTTCCCATATTTTTCCCCAAATTAAATGACTATTTGCTCAATTGACCTCAGACTATCATAGCACTATGTAACAGCTGCTCTGTTGGGCTAAAAGCAATTGCTTGCAATAATTTTAATCCTTCTGTAAAGAGTATCTCATTTTAGTAATCTTTGTTTTAGTGAAGATATTGACCATACCTTTCAAAAAAAATAATAAAGCTGACTTTCTCACTGGGGATATTTTGGTTTTTAACATTTGAGATCAAATTTAATTTATTTGTGACTTCTGCTTTAATGACTCATACCTAAGTCACAGAAATATATTGACAATGCGTGGGTAGCGTTGAGTGAAACTGATGTGAAAACTTGACTTAGGTTTACTTAATGAAGGACCGATGAAAAGCAAATGCTTAGGAACTTATTCTAGGAGATACTTCAGCTGAGATAGTCTCAGTCTTTTGTTGCCTAAGCAACATAATCAAATGCTTATGGAATGTCTCGAATTTGCTTTCTAAATCTATGAAGGCTAAATTATAGCCATGTTTATAGTTGTATGGCATCTAAATCTTTTGTTTCTCTAAGAGTTTGATTTTACGTTAGGGAAGATTCAATTACTGAAATTGAGCTTTATTACTGTGTAAGTGTCATAAATGTCTACATGAAGAATCTTAGGAAACTGTTTCAAAGTAGTCCTACACAACTCATTGGTGGAAAAAAAAGTCAAAGAAACTTGCATTTCATATCCTCTTTATCCTTAGCCCTATTAGGTCACAAGAATACAGTCTAAACATGAGAGACTGGAGTTCTCAAGGGCAATGGAGAAACTTGATGGTAAATGCTTATATTAAGGTCAAACTTGGTGCAAAGCCTTTAAAACTAAAAGCTCCATAAATATTGCTCTCTTTTACCTAGCAAATAACACAAAGATGAATATTTATTCCAAATAAAATAAAAATAGTAACCTAGTAATATTCATCAATATCTACTTTATCATTAATTTTACAGTGTGGATTCGCATAATCATAGTCTCTTTTTACCAGCTTATGCTAGAAGTCATGAAATGTGAATTCCAACATCACAGTAATGAAAGGAAAAGTGGAAAATGTGAAAATTAAAAGTGAGGAGATGCTTACTCTTATGTTCCTGCCTTTTTTTGGCTTCTACATGCAAAGTCAGATCAAGTAATCCTATAATTAAGTGTTTCTCCCTTACCAGGGATGGGAAGCCTCATTCTGCTTATATATATTAGTGTTTAATCTATCAAAGGTATTATGTATGCAGACATAAACATGACTTGGTCCCTGCTCTTCTGTTCTAGCAGGGAAGACAGATCTATAAACCCATTATTACAATTCAACTGGTCTAATTACTTGAAGAGAAGTCTAGTAATGTTTGGGCACCATAAACTGCCAGTAGAAATTCTTAAAATTTAAGGAAGTACAGACTAACACAGAATATTTTAATTTGCAGATATGCAACTGTAATGAATAAATTTATATAGTAAATGTTACATAGCAAATCATAGTGATAAAGTTTCACTTTCCTGATAATTAAACTTAGCTTGACTTTTCTGCTACTGCCTAAGTCCAATATTTTTATTTTCAGTTGAGAGTTTTTTTAACTTACTTTGAACATGAAATAATATAGTCAAAAGTATTTTGAAATCTATAAATTAATTTAGTATCCTTAATCTAGGGTGTAATCATTAGTTTGTAAACTGGCACTAATTCTCTGCCATTCATTATGCCAAATACTGGGCTAGAGATGTTTAGAACAGGGCATCCCTGGCCTAAAAATAGCTCAATTAATGCAAATTCAGATGTAATATTACTGTGTTTATTCATTAAAAAATTAAAGAAATATAAATGCACAGTCGTTCATAAAATTTGAAGAAAAACTGGTTGTTTACTGTTTAGAGACATCTGGGCATTTTAAAATGTGTTATGTTAGTTATATTGGTATCATCTTCCTCCCTTGGAACTACTTATTATCTTATTGGAAAAAAAAGTACTTTCTACATCACCCTTATAAAACAATAATATTGTCTCCTTTGCAGTTTTTAAAATAAATGTATTTTAAAAATAAAGTATATGGAATTTTATTTGATATAATACTTCTCGAATTTTCAAATTGTATTTCTGTTACACTAAGCTTTTACTTGATTAAACAGTCATTTAGTAGAATAGTTTCATTTCTTTCAAAATCAATGTCTATGAGTGTATTGAATTTTCTACATTTATTTCAGTGTACTCAAGTGGTCACTTGAATTTCTAATGTTAAAATGGTGATGTCTCTTCTGTGTGCATAAAGTTATTTCATTAACTTTTGTGTTAATGCATCTTCTCTAGAGTTGCTTCAGAATAATCTTTTGTTGTACTTATTCTACATTTTGCCAGATATATTTATGTAAAGCTATTAAACATAAGAAAATGATATTTAAGTTGATGAAGTTCTGCACTCTTAGTATATACAATTTCTGAGTGGTGAAGGAATGAAGAGTTTGTGTGATTAAGTCTAAAACCACATTTTTATTTTTATTATAGATTCAGAAAGTATATGTGCAGATTTGTTATGTGGATATATTGCGTAATGCTATGGTTTTTGCTTCTGTTGAACCCATCACCCAAATAGTGATCATGATACACAATAGCCAGTTTCTCAGCCTTCACTCTCCTTCTTTTCTCTCCATTTAGGAATCTCCACTGTCAGTTGTTCCTATCTTTATGTCCATGTGAAACCACATTTTTAATCTGTTGAATTATGCATAAATCTGTATGATTTCTAAACCCCAAGAGGAAAAAAGGAACAATGGAAACATCTAATCTAGCAAAAGTCAGACAACTAAGAAGGATTAAAAATTTTTAAAAAATTGAATTTGAAGGTAAAAACACCACCCAATATTACTAATAGTCACAATAATTGTGTGTTCTTTAATAACAGAAAAAAATGTCAATGCTGGGTGAAAAAGCAAATTTTGTATGAATTTTATACATAAAGAAGTGAAATAAAAGGCCTCAAACTGTTTAAAATAAATGTTTGAATAAAAATATATTATGTGAGTGCACATTAAATGTCAGGTTTGCCAGTATTTAATAAATTTCAAAATCTCAAGATATTAGAATAAATGATAAACAGATTTTTTTTTTGCATTGGCATACACTACATTGTATCCAAATATGTAATAGTTCTGATCTTTTACTCATCAAGTACTATAATATTACTTTATATACAACAAAGGCCATCATAAATAAATAAATCACACAAAACTACATTAAAGTGAAAGATTAATCATATTATTTTTGAAATGTGACAATTATATGACATGCACGATAAATTAAGATGCAGAGAAAATGTATATATGATAAAAGCAAGATTAATTTATGTCAATGATTACATGACAGAGACAAAGACACCAATAATATAGATTGCATACACATATACTCTGTGTGTGTGTTTGCTGAATATTCTGAATCAGATATATCTTCAAATTACTTCAGAGGTTAATTTTTTTTTAACTATAGAGCATTTAGAAATTCTAAGTGAAAGCCAGTGGAGAAATGGGCTTTCAGGAATCTGCAAAATGTTTAGGGTAGGATCTGATCTTAAGACTTCAGGGTGAAGTTTCCCTAAATCTCTAAAAACCAAGGGAAGATAAGTATTCTTCACACTCAATATGTTACTAAAATAGAACAAACATAAATTTGTTAAAAGAAGTCTTCAAAATGTTAACAATGCTCTTATGAGTCAGATTACAGTCAGAGAAACAAAACTCATGTGAAGAAAGCCCAGTAAAGAGGTATTAAATCGGGGATCTACCCAAATTCAAATGTTAAAAACCCAAACAGACTATGGCAGGGTAACCTAATTGAAAAACTTGGCATTATCAGTTTGGGACCAAAGAAAGGAGTGCAGCAACAAGAACTGGGACTACAGAAAACATCTACCTGGTAGAAACTGGAGCCCGGGCGAGGACTTAGCCTCTGCTGGTTACACTGCCACTTCGGGAATCAGGGGGAAAGGAAGTGAAATAACCTGGTTGCTGCCTTCTTCTCACTCTTTAATTTCCCATCTGGCCTCTCACTCTCTACCTCTACTCAGCAGTTAAACTGTGGAAGAACGGAGGACACATCGGTGTGGGAAATAGATGTGTCAGAAAGCCAGAAACGGATACAATGTTACCTATTTATTGCAAAAGCTCATCAATTTCTTTCTTTGTTTTTTTGTAATCAGAGAGAAATATATAACACTAATGTTTTAGTATTAAACAAAATTTTGGAGTTTTCTAAAATTACCAAATGTTCTTTTTTATTATTTCATTTCATGCAATTTTATTTTAAAGGTGTGGGGTACAACTCAGGGATAGATATACAAATGTTCATTGTGCAGGTACCCTTGTTGATGAGGTGTCCCAACCACTGGTAGATTCCCACTACTGCCAATCCCGTCCCTCCCCCCAGCAGTTTCCCACTAATGCCAATCTTTTTCTTATAGTATTACAATAATTGTTCAAGGTCTGCTTATGAGTGAGAATATGTGATGCCCAGTTCTTTGTTTCTGTGATAGATCACTCAGTATTATAGACTCTAAGTCCATCCAAGTTGTGAAATTCATAATTTTGTCTTTCTTTATGACTGTGTAATATTCCACTGTGTATGTGTACCACATTTTTGTATCTAGTCCTTTTTCGATGGGCAGCATGATTGGTTCCATGTTTTTGCTGTTGTGAACAATGCTGCAATAAACATGGGTGCGCAGGTGTCTTTTTCACAGAGTGATTTGAGTTTCTCCAGTTATACTCCCCATAAGAGGATTGCGGGGTTGGTATGGAAGGCTGATTTTTAGTTCTTTAAGAAATTGCCAAACTGTTTTCCACAGAGATTGTATTAGTTTACACTCCCACCAATAGTGTAGAAGCATTCCCTTTTCTTTACACCTACCCCAGCATCTGGTTTTATTTATTTATTTATTTATTTATTAATGTTGGTCATCCTTACTGGAGTTAAGTGGTATTTCAGTGTGGTTTTAATTTGCATTTGTTTGATGACTAGTGATGCTCAGCAGTTTTTCACGTATCTATTGACTGGTAGCATGTCTTTTTGAGAGGTGTCTATTCATTTCTTTTGCCCACTTTGTAATGGGGCTGTTTGTTTTTCTCTTTTCAGTATGTTTGAGTTTCTTGTAGATCTTAGATGTTAGACCTTTGTCAGATATACAGTTGTCAAATATTTTTTCCCACTCTGTGACTGTCTCCCTGCTCTCTTGATGGTTTCTTTGGCTTTGCAGAAACTTGTCAGTTTGATGAGGTCCCACTTGTCTATCTTATGGCATGGGCACTTAGGGTTTTGCTCAGGAATTGGTTGCCAGTTCCAATTCCTGCAAGGGTATCTCCTGTATTTTCTAAGATTCTTATAGTTTGAGATTTTATGTGTAGGTCTTTGATCCATTTCGAGTTGATTTTTGTGTATGGTGATAGGTAGGTATCTTGTTTTAATCTTCTGCGTGTGGACAGCCAGTTTTCTCAACACTGTTTACTGAATAGGTTCTCCTCTCCCTAGTGGTTGGTTGTGGAGTCTTTGTGGAAGATGAGTTGGTTGAAAAATTGAGATTTTACTTCTAGAATCTCTATCCTGTTCCACTGGGCAAACAGAAACCCAGGTAAAAAAAGCACAATTCCATTCAGAATAGCCACACACACAAAAATGAAATACCTTGGCATCTTCCTAGCCAGAGACATTGAAAGACCTTTAAAATGAAAACTACAAAGCACTGGTCAAAGATATCAAAGATGACACAAACAAATAGAAAAATATTCCATGCTCACGGATTGGAAGAATCAACATTAATGTGTCTATCTTACCCAAGGCAATCTACATATTTAATGCAAAACCCATTATATTATCAGGAGCATTCTTCTCAGACCTGAAAATGACAGTAGATAAATTTATTTGGAAATATAAATGACCATGAATTGTCAAAACAATCCTCAGCAAAAAAAACAAAGTGGGAGGTATCACGCTACCAGAATTTAAACTGCATTATAAAGCTACAATTACTAAATGTTCTTAAGGGGTATAAAAAAACACAAATTATTACATTTTGGAGAAATGAAATATAGATATAAAATCATAATAATGTATTGTGTTGAACAAAAAACACGTAATCCTAACACAATTTTATTTTATCTCCTGTCATTCCTTTAGACTTGATTAAACTGCAACAATAATATTGCAGAAGAGAAGTGAGATAGATTTCATGACTTTTCTTCTCATCTTTGGCTGGGAGTTCAACATTTTCTTTAAATTTAAAAACAATTCTCAGTCCAGTAGTTAGAATATGCAATCTCATGCAATTATCAAAACTTCAAATTTGATTAGCACATAAATACATAATTTCAGCCTCTTTCTGCTGGGCATGTCCAGCAGCTACTGAACAGTAAATTCTTCAGGTGACCTGAAGTAGGTATGTTCTGTCTTTTAGTCATAACACTATGTTCATGAGAAACCTGGACATCCATGATAATCCCAAATCAGAAAAGTTATGCAGAAGTTCTAACTAGCATGTCAGTTAACTTTAGAATCAGATTTGAGAATCAGGCAGCATAGGAAAATCTCAACAGGAGAACACAACTATTTCACATTGGCTCCACATTGGAAAGAATAGATTACAACTATTTCTGTATTCCTTGGATCATTTGGTCAAATTCTTAATCCTTGAAGAGAGATTCTTATTTGCTAAGCTTAAGTCCTATGCCTGCCCTTTGGTTTTATCTGGTTGGAAAATCAAGTCAACGAATACAGGCTCGGTGGCTTAGCCTGTAATCCAGCGCCTTTGGGAGGCTGAGGTGAGTGGATTGCCTCAGCCCACGGGTTCGAGACTTGCCTGGGAACTTGGCGAGACCTCATCTCTACAATAAATCAAAATCAGCCGGGCATGGTAGCACGCGCCTGTAGTTCCAGCTACTTGGAAGGCTGAGGCGAAAGAATTGCTGGAGCCCAGCAGGTCAAAGCTGCGGTGGCTGGGAGCGGCCACTGCACTCCAGTCTGGGCGACAGAGTGAGACTCCAACTCTAAAAAAAAAAAGAATACATCAAGAACCTTTCTGCTTAGGTAAGTACTTAAGTTTACTATCTCATAAGGTCCTTGAACACATAGTGGTGGAAGAGAGAGAAAGCCCCAAAGTATAACCACTTATCAATATTCTGCTTAACCTCTGTTTTTCTAATGTTGCATTAAGTAGAGGAAATAACTGGGCCGATGCCAGATGAAAGGAATTGAGAAACAGACTCTGTCTCTTGATGAAAAAATTGCAGACCTCAAAGCAAGGAGCACATGAATACAGGGATGAGAAAAATGTGTAACCGTCTTTTGCAATTTGTCACATGTATAACAATTAATTCTTTTATACCCACGTTTTGCTAGATGTTATCCAAGACTTATTTTTGTATCATACATTATTATGGGCTCTAAAGATTAAATTATGTATGTGTAAAAACTCTTATTCTTAAGAATCATTTATTCTGAGGGGATAGAAACAGACACAATAGGGGCAACTGAAATATTATATACGATGTGTTATGTTAGGAATATACACAGTTTTGTTAGAAAACATTGAAGGAGTAGAGAACTTTGTCTTTTGGTAGAGGAGGGAGCAAAGGTGATGCACTCTGGACAGGATGACCTAACAATATAGTTTAAAATAACACCAAGATACTCATTATTATTCTACTGAACTTGTTAGGTAGTTTATAAGGTAGAAAACAGACAGAATGACATAAACCCTGGAAATTAAATTACAAAGCCATTAAGATTTCCAATGGGTAAAATTGTGCATGTAGAAAATCCAAAACGATATACCAGTAAGTTATTAAAATTTGGGTTGATAAATTTGCTAGACATAATTTCATTATTGAGAGTTCACCTGAGATTTTATATTAGCAATAATTAGAGTATAGTATTTTGAAACATACCATATACAATTATATCATATATGACATCAAATGCCTGGGAATGAATCTTATGAGAGATGTGTAAGACTTCACCATTGAAAACTCCAAAATTTTGGTAAGAAAAATTAAAGACCTAAATAAATAAAGAGATCATATCATGTTCATGAATAGAAAGACTCAGTATTACAAAGGTGTTAATTGTTTTCAGATTGACCTCTGAATTCCATACTATCCCAATCAAAATCCCTGTGGGCATTTTTGTTGTTTGTTTAGTTGGCTGTTCATGTTTTGTGTAAATTTGTAATTTTATGGAAATAAAAGTATCTAGAAGAGTCAAGAAAATATTCTAGAAGACAACTAGTAATTGAATTTTGCACTGTGTGTATATATACAATGGAATAGTTTATTCCAGGATTCGTTACAACACATTTATATAATTAACAAATTTTGTAGTAATGTCTACAGTATTTTAGAAGTTTAAATCTACAATTTTCTCTTAAGTAGCAGGCAACATAATAAGCAGATTTATTTTTTGCAGCAAAAAGATAAAAAGTGTTCCTAGAAGAGTGGTATGTTTATGGAAATATATACAGCCTTGTTAAATTGTTTTTTAAAAAATACATGCCAAGTAGCAAAAAAAGATGAAGAAGGTCACTATATAATGATATTAGGATCAATACATCAACAAAAAATATCCATCCTAAACATATATGAACCTAATATAGGGGCACCGATGTCCATAAAGTAGCTTCTAGGCAAACTTAAAAAGAGATTGACTCTAACATTATCATAGCAGGGGACTTTGATACCCCACTAACAACCCTAGACAGATCATCAAGATAAAAATTCAGTAAGGACACCCAGAACCTCAATGAGACTCTTGAACAAATGGGCTTAATTGATACTTACAGAGCACTCCACCCAAAGACCACAAAATATACATTTTACTCACCACCACATGGAATGCACTCCAAGATTGACCACATCATTGGCCATAAATCAAACATAAACAAATTTCATAAGATTGAAATGTTGCCATGCACCTTTTCAGACCATAGTGGAATAAAAACAAATATCAACACCAACAAAATTTCCCCAAAGCCCACAAAGAGATGGTGACTAAACAGCATGAACAACGACTGGGTCAACACTGAAATCAAAGAAGAAATTGAAAGATTCCTGGAAACAAATGAAAATGAAGAAACATCTTACCAAAACCTCTGGGATGCCATGAAAACAGTTTTAAGAGGAGAATTTATTTCTCTATGAGCAAACATCAAGAAAATGGAAAGATCACAAGTGGAGAGCATAACAAGTCACCTAAAGGAGCTGGAAAGAGAAGACCACCAAAATCCCAACTTTAGCAGAAGAATCCAAGTCACAAAAATAAGAGCCCAACACAGGACATAGAAGACAAAAATATCATAGAAAACATCAACAAAACAAAAAGCTGGTTCTTTGAAAGAATTAACAAGATTGATGGGCCTCTAGCCAGATTGACCAAGAAAAAGAAAGTTTTAAAAAGCCCAAATAAACACAATCAGAAATACAAAAGATCAAATCACAACTGACTCTGATGAAATACAAAAGATTATCAGAGATTACTATGTACACCTATATGGAAATAAACTTGATAACCTAGATGAAATGGAAGACTTTCTGACATCACATAACCTACCCAAATTGAAACAAGAAGACATTGAGACACTGAATAGACCAATAACAACCCAGGGAATTGACTCTCTCATATGAAAACTACCTACAAAAAAAAAAAAAAAGCCAGGCTCGGTGGCTCAGCCTGTAATCCTGCACCTTGGGAGGCTGAGGTGAGTGGATTGTCTGAGCCTGTGGGTTCAAGATCCACCTGGGCAACTTGGCGAGACCTCATCTCTACAATAAATCAAAAAAAAAAAAAAAGAAAGAAAGAAAAGCCGGGTGTGGTAGTGCGCACCTGTAGTTCCAGCTACTTGGAAGGCTGAGGTGAAAGAATCGCCGGAGCACAGCAGGTCAAGGTTGTGGTGACCGGAGCGGCCACTGCACTCCAGTCTGGGCAACAGAGTGAGACTCCAACTCAAAAAAAAAAAAAAAAAGCCCCGGACCAGATGGCTTTCCAGCAGAATTCTACAAAACATACAAGGAAGAGCTGATACCAATTCTATTTTAATTATTCCAGGCAATTGAGAAAGATAGAATTCTCCCCAAATCATTTTACAAAACTAACATTACACTGATACCAAAATCGGGTCAAGATGCAACAAAGAAAGAGAACCACAGGCCACTATCCCTTATGAACATAGATGCAAAAATCTTCAATAAAATTTTAGCAAATCAGATTCAAAAGCACATCTCAAAAATCACCCACCATGATCAAGTAGGCTTCATCCCCAGGATGCAGGGCTGGTTCAACATTCACAAGACAATAAATGTAATTAAATACCGCAACAGATGTAAAAACAATAACCAAGTGATTATCTCATTAGATGCAGAAAAAGCTTTTGATAAAATCCGGCATCGCTTCTTGATAAAAACCCTCAAACACCTAGGCTTAGAAGGAACATACCTCAAAATAGTAAGTGCCATTCATGAAAAACCCACAGCTAGCATATTGCTAAATGAACAGGAAAAGAGGAAGTCAAGTTATCCTTCTTTGCTGATGATATGATCCTATACCATGAAAATCCAAGAGAATCTGTCAAAAACCTGCTGACACTGATAAAGGTCTTTGGCAAAGTCTCAGGGTACAAAATAAACGTACAAAAGTCAGTTGCATTCCTATATAACAACAATAAGCAGAGACTCAAATAAAAAGAAGAATCCATTCATAATACCAAAAAAAAGAAATACCTCAGCATCTTCCTAACCAGAGAAGTGAAAGACTTTTACAATGAGAATTACAAAACACTGCTCAAGGAAATCCAAGAAGACACAAACAAATGGAAAAATATACCATGCGCATGGATTAGAAGAATCAACATTGTTAAGATGTCCATTCTACCAAAAGCAATCTACAGATTCAATGCAATGTCCATTAAGTTACTAACATCATTCTTCTCAGACCTGGAAACGACAATACAGAAATTCATTTGGAAACATCAACGACCATAAATAGCCAAAACAATCCTTAGCAAGAGAAACAATACAGGAAGTATCACACTTCCAGACTTCAAACTCTACTATAAGGCTACAGTAATTAAAACAGCCTGGAACAGGATAGAAATTCTGGAAGCAATGCCTCAATTCCTCAACCAATTCATCTTTGACAAAGCCTCCAACAACAACTACTAGGGAGAGGAAAACCTATTCAGTAAATGGTGCTGGGAAAACTGGCTGACCATATGCAGAAGATTGAAACAGGACCCCTACCTATCACATCATACACAAAAATTAACTCTAAATGGATCAAAGACCTAAACTTAAAACCTCAAACGATAAGAATCTTAGAAAACGCAGGAGACACCCTTATGGAAATTGGAACTGGCAACCGATTCCTATCCAGAACCCTAAAGCCAATACCTTAAGAAATAAGATAGACACGTGGGACCTCATCAAATTAACAAGCTTCTGCAAAGCAAGAGAAAACATCAAGAGAGCAGGGAGATAGCCCACAGAATGGGAAAAAAATATTTGCCAGCTGTATATTTGACAAAGGCCTAACATCTAGGATCTACAAGGAACTCAAACGCACCGAAGGGAAAAAAACAAACAACCCCTTGAAAAAGTAGGCAAAAGACATGAATAGATACTTCTCAAAAGAAGATATACAGACAGCCAACAGACACATGAAAAAGTGCTCAGCCTCACACATCATCAGAGAAATGCAAATCAAAACCACATTGAGATACCACCTAACCTTTGTAAGAATGACCATCTTTAATAAATCAAACAACAACAGATGCTGGCGAGAATGTGGAGAAAAAGGAATGCTTCTACACTGCTGGTGGGAATGCCAACTTGTGCAACTTCTCTGGAAAACCGTCTGGAGATTTCTGAAAGAACTAGAAATTGACCTTCCATGTGTCCCACCAATTCCCCTATTGGGAATATACCAGAGGAACTCAAATTATTCTACAAAGATACCTACACACAAATATTTATTGCAGCTCTGTTCACAAAAGCAAAAAACATGGAATCAACCATGTTGCCCATCGAAACTGGACTGAATTTTTAAAATGTGGTACATGTACACAATGGAATATTATGCAGCCATAAAGAATGACAAATATATGGACTTTGCAGCAACCTGGATGGATTTGGAGTCGATCGTACTCAGTGATTTATCATAGAAACAAAGAACTGAGTTCTATATGAGGACCTTGAACAATAACAATGCTATAAGGAAGCCATTGGCAGTAATGGGAAACTATTGGTTGGGGGGTGGTGGGATAGGGAGTTGAGGGAAACTGCTAGGGCAGGGTGGGGCATACCTCATTAACAGGGGTACCTGCATGATCAATGTTTGTGTACCTAACCCTGAATTGTATCCCACAACTGTACATTAAAAATAAAAAAAAATAAACAAAAAGGAGATAAATCTGCAATTTGCTCTTAAGTAGCAAGCAGGAAAATAAATAGATTTGTTTTTTGCAATAAAAAGTTAAAAAGTGTTCCTAAAAGAGTGGTATGTTTATTGACTTACATTCAGCCTTGTTTAATTGTTTTTTTTTAACATACATGCTAGCTGGGCTCGGTGGCTCAGCCTGTAATCCTGCACTTTGGGAGGCTGAGGTGAGTGGATTGCTTGAGCCCCCAGGTTCAAGACCCACCTGGGCAACTTGGTGAGACCTCATCTCTACAATAAATCAAAAAATTAGCCGGGCGTGGTAACGCACGCCTGTAGTTCCAGCTACTGGAAGGCTGAGGCGGAGGGATCAGTGGAGCCCAGCAGGTTGAGGCTTCGGTAGCCGGGAGTGGCCACTGCACTCCAGTCTGGGTGACAGAGTGAGACTCCAACTCAAAAAAAAAAAAAAAACATGCATGGTAAGTAGCAAAATCAAACCACTTGTTCATGCTTTTCCTAGAATGTATTTAAATATGCTTTCATCAAACACTGATGACTATCAATTCTTTATTTGGGCACAAGTCTCTCTTCTGAGCTCTAGAATATCCTACACAACAGCTTATTTGGCATTTCCTACTGTTTTTCTCATGTGACTGCTTTTTTCTTAGAACTATTGTTTACCAGTTGTCCCCTTGCTAAAAATTTTGGTGTTGGCTTACATTCTTTTCTATATTTCCTTAATATTTAAAGTTAATTGCCAAGTTAAATAAATTTTACTTAATCATAGTTTTGAGTTTTGAACATCTAACTTTTAGGGCCACACTGGAGTCTTTACATTTATCATTACTATTATTACTGATGTGTACAAATTCATACAACAACCTCTAATGCTTTCATGATGTATTAGAATAGAAAGAGAGAGAGAGAGACAGAGAGAGAGAGAGAGAGAGAGAGAGAGAGACAGAGAGAGAGAGAGAGAGAGAGGGAGAGAGACACTATTTGGCCAGGTTTAAAAATGAAATATATATTTTTATAGTTGACACACCAAGTGTGTCTCTTGTCTCTGAAGCTTTCTTCTGCATCCAAACAGCTTCTCCACCTCTTAACTACTAATCATATCACTATCTCACCTTTTTATCAATGCCCTAATTTGGATATTTTCACTTCTTAGTTGACTTTCCCATTCTGATTTTATACACATCAAATATAAACATGTTTTATGATGTAATTATCGTCTGTTAACTTCTACTAAAGGATTTCTATGATCTATTTGACAAAAATGAGAAATCCTTAGCATATTGTGAGCTAACTTTATCCCCATTTCATACACATCTCTATTTATTGTTGACCTTTTATCCCAACCTTTCTCTCCTTCCTATGGTTCCTTAAGAACATTGAAAACTCTTGCTTATCTTGACGGCTTTACTCAACCTCTCCTTTCTAAATTTTATTCCATCCTTCTTCTCTTGTATTGATTTTTTATGTTCTTCAATATGGTTTTCAGTTTATCATAGATTGATTATATTATTCTTACTTTACACAGTCCACTTCATTGTATTATGAGATACTTGAGTAAAAATACTAACCCTTTGCAGTTCCTGGTATAGGAGACGCTCAATACATATGTAAAACAAACCAATCTATTAATAAAAGTAGTTTTATTCAGCATACTTTTATTAATTCTTTAAAGCGGAGGAATAAAAGCACACGGTCAGATGATTCTTGAAGCCTACTTGAAATAATTAATAGATGAAAGGTTTTGTTCCACAACCAGAAAGTGGTATTTACCTTTGGCTTACTAATTACGTTTTTGACAATTGATATAATTTCCCTTCTAAAGATTAGATTATTATGTGTATAATATAAAGTAGTATCAATGGCACAAATGGGATTTGAATTTAAATTATGAATGTTTCTTAAGAAATAAGACGTATTGCATCAGATACTATCTATTAAGTTTTTGCACTACCATGCAGCGTGTAACAAAGACATTATATACATAAATAAAAATATAAAGTTATAATTGTATGCAAATGACACATGGTGTATATCCTACTTTGTACTGTCTACACTAAAGTATATTTTTAAAAAACATCATTTTTCTTCTACTTGTCACCTTATATTTCATTCATAAATGACAGCAAAATGAAAGGCCTATTATGCTAACATACATCAGATAAAACAAATGTAAATATTATTGAAACAATATAACACTTTCAAAATCATTGCTCTTTTTTATTAAGTTACAATATGAAAGGAAATAAGGCAAAACTTTACATGTGTCGTTATAATGTTTATGCCTTAGGCTTTTGCTGCAATTTACCTTCAGTTAATAGAATACTCTTTTTTTTTTAACTCGAGGATTCTAAAGCACAATTTGTTTTGAGAGTCGAATTTAATTACAGAATTTTATTTTGAAAAATGAGATAAAATGATGGAACTTTAATTCTTTCTTCATATTGACTATTTTCTGAAGGTACAGAATGAATGAAACTTTGTACTTGCAAACTATATCTGTCTACATCTCTTGGCCGAATTTGGTGCTAAGTTTTTAATTACTAATACATGCAAGTTTTTATAATTAAAATCTATTATTGGAATATTCACCATCATAAAACTCCTATAATTTTTCTAAAAATTTCCTGTTTATGTCTTAACAATTTTGAAGGCAGGATCTATATGCTAACTATCAGCAATAAGAGGGATTTGATTTGAGATGTTTTTAGGTTACAGTAGACTCAGAGACATGGCATATCTGAACATGCCATTCCTTTTGCTCACCGAGGAAAATGATAGCCTCTATTTGTTAGCTCTGACTGACTTCTACTGGGAAACTACACTAAAATAAACTGAATTCAACTGGAGGATAAACTGTTAAAGAGGTCAAAAGGAAAAAACAAACCAAACTTGAATCTTATTGTAATGAGGACCTTCTTCATCTAAAGAAGAGGTGACAGGGGACAGCCATTAGATTGTAGAACGTCTACACTTTAAAAAATATTTAATAAATTATTTTTTAAATGATGAACCTTCTATAAAATAATGGCCTAGGTGAGAAGGCTACAGGTTACTGTTCACGAATGTTTGCCTGAATATGGCTTTGATGTAAGGAGTGTAATTCCAGCTAATGAAAATACAAATTGGAAATAAATGTCAGAAAGTATTTTATCCCTTTTATATTTGTTGTCAGTTACTTAGGGCATTCTAATATACTGTCAAAGAAATTTTATCAGAAAAAGCAATTTACACATTTGGTAGAAATCTAGGTGGGTTTGTAAAATTATCAGTTTCAATGTTTCTCATTATCTTGTCACATTTCTATATCAGTGTGTTTTGTGCCTCCTGCTTTTACCAGTATGCCATGTTGGACATCAAGTAACCAAAGTGTAAGTAAAAATGTTTTTAAAAACATGTTAAAATGATTTAATGATTAAAACTATAACAGTTAGTGAAATTAAACTAAGTTGAAAATCTAACTTATGGATTCTTTTAGGAGTATGCCCATCTGATCTTCATGAACCTGAGATTGTCACTCAGCATGAATTCATGAATTCTTGGAGCACTTCATTTTAATGAAAAATAATTGAGCATTTATTATTAAATAATTATTCATGTAATGATAAAAGATGTCACAGAAATATTCACAAGAGGCCAGATGAGATGACTTCATCATACCTCAGTGTTAACTAAAATACAAACAAAACAGATTTCTGCCAACTGAGTATGAGGAAATCTTTATACATAAAATTGACAAAGGAAACTACAAGAACATGTTTCTTAGTTTGTAGCCCTTTTTGTAAAATCGAAGTTATAAAAATAGATCACATTAATGAGAGGAGAAAAAATTGGGGGAAGACTTTGTAGAGTGAGGTGCCCTAGGATGTGAATTCCTAAGAAGAAGAGGAGGTCCTATCTCCTTTTTTTTTTAGGTTGGCAATGCAATGGGACCACTCATGGGACCACAGACAATAAGAAGCTAATTTACACAGAAGTCTGAGGAATAAGAGATGGGCTAACCTACTTCTTTGAAAGTGAAGACAGCAGTTTTTTGGGATCAGTCTGGAGATGGCTGTTGTATTGGCTTGGGTTTATAACCCCAGACTCAACTTCTCTCAAGGCAAATGTTGCATAAATCTTTCCTGTAGACAAGGTGTGGGATATTCACGGGTGAGGGCAAGCAATAAGGTCACCTGTAGGAGGGAGGAGCTCCAACAGCAAGGAGCCAGATGGGAACACCAGAGCCCTAGAACTAAGAGGGTTGAAAGTGACTACCAAAAGGGATTCAATCACCCAAGGCAAAGGGACTGTAACATGGAGTTCCCAGCAAAGAAAGCTCTAAAAACCTCACAAGAGAAAGGGTCATTAGGCACACCCAGAGGAGCAAAGGGAGCTGCTTTAGGACAAACTTCAAGTGTTTTTCATCTGCTGTCAAACTACAACAGTCATCAAGATAGAAGATTTCTGTGACCAAATGAAGCGGTTTTACCCTACCACCAAACAGCAGACACCAGCTTGGTGCCTGCCAACAACTCAGTTCCAACACTATCTACCTGGGGATGGTGTCAGATCTCACAGGGTGAGGTTTTTGCTCCACAAGACTGCCCCCCTCCCATCCCCAGACACCATTTGCAGGTCAGGGCCTCTGTGACTACTAACTGACTGGCTTCAAGTTGGGGCTCCCATGATCCCTTTTTGGGTTCAATTAATTTGTAGGAGAAACTCACAGAACTAAGGGAAATGCTTACTTACATTTATTGTTTTATTTAAAAGTACATTTTAAAGGCTATAGATGAAGAAAAGTATAGGTCAAAGCACGGGAAGGGGTGCGAAGCTTCCATGCTCTTCCTGGCTGCCACCCTCCAGGAACCTCTACGTATTCAGCTACCCAGAAGCTCTCTGAACCCTGTCCTCTTGGGTTTTTATGAAAGCATCATGACATCAGCACTTCTTCCCCCAGAGCATAGGGCGGGGCCCTTTCTGGGAAGGATTTTAAGCACAGTCAGAAGCCCAGGGAAGATTAGAATCCTGCCTTGAAGCAGGTGAATGCAGGACAGGAGAAAGTGAGAGAGATTCTATTTCTTGAGGCCTGACACACTCAACATTAAAACAAAAGACTATAACAAAGGCTATGGGAGTTGTGAATCAGTAACCATAGCATAAAACCAGTATCTCTCATCTCTCTCTCTCTCTATGTGTGTGTGTGTAAACACACACACACACACACACACACACCCACACACATATGTGAATATTTATATTTATATATACACACACACAAAATAACACCACAGCAACTTATACTAAAACTAGTTGAAGCAAGATCTTTCCTACCTTTTACCTCTTCCCAACTTACTTTTCACTCTTCTCCCCATGACTTTATCCCTACATTAGAGTCTGAATCAGAAATTGGGCTAAAAAGCAAGATAACTAGAGAAGTCAGACTTTCTTTCCTTTTCTTTTCTCTTGCTAAGCGTTCAGGTGAAAAGTATGCTCAAGATAGGGAAAGGGAAATTAAAATCATTAAATCAAATGTATCCCTTTGAGTACATATTGTACTAGACATCAGGCACTCAGCTATCTCAGTCAAGAATGGGCTTGTTCAAGTGACTGAAGCATCACCTATTAACCAAAAAAGAGTGAAAAAGTCACGAGATTGCCGACATTTTAATACAACAGCGGCAAAGGGTAAATCTCAGTTGAATAAATTTGAAAGCAAGAATGGAAGACAAAAATAATATGTTGCTTATGTCCTCAATTAAGTTAGATCATAATACTATCAACATACTAATATGATTGTTTGCTTTTTTGATATGGATACATACTCAAAAATAAGAAAAAGAATCTCTGAGTGCCAGAAAGGAAAAGGAAACCATAGCTGTGAAGACTGCAACCATTTGAGAGGCTAGTTCCACCAGGTACGTGCATCTACAAGGATGGATTTTTTTGTATTTTTGTGTACTGGAGGTGAGGTGACAAGACATATATGCATGTCCATGTGCTGGGGAATAGGGTCCTGAAAACAGACTCCCTTAAGTTAGAGTTAGGGAAATAAGTCCACTTGGTCAAAGCTGGAAGAAGTAGCCCACTGGTCCACTGCCCCACTGATATAGCACAAAAATGGGTCACAGATCTTCAAGATGGTACAATTAACTCTGAAATCAGAGCTCTCAGCCTGCATCTTGTAAGAGCCTGGTATCTATTTCATAAAATAGTCATCAAAATAAAATAAAATATATACTTGTAAGGAGCCTAAGAGTATGTTAGGCAAACAGTATGTCCTTAAAAAATTAGTCTTTTAAAAATTTAAAAAACTGCTGAATTAATTTCATGTAGATCAATATTTCTTTCTGATAATAATTATCAAATAATAATTTGTAATATGCCAAATTGATTTAGCTGAAAATATTTTTAAATATTGGCCTCTCATATAACATTCAGTGAATTATAAAAACATACAGAATATTTCACATACATTCTAAAAAATAGGTAGTACCTCCAGAGCAAATCTAATTATTAACTCAATAATAGATATCCTGAAAGTTTTAATTTAATTTTCATTTTAATTACATTATTATAGATGGTCTTATTTCTGTTTTTTAATCTATATTTCTGTCTTCTGTCTGATTCTTAGTCAAAAATGGTCTTACATTCAACTCTGAATGTTATTATAATTGTCAGCATTGTTTTATCTAATTTTTTAAAGTTTAATAAAAATGTCTTCAATATGTTTTTGTTATGCTTTAAGCTATTAAAAACATGTCACTGGATGATAAAATGCATTTTGATTTGATTTGCCTAAAACTTTATTTTTCTAGATTGACCCACAGTTATATATATTAAAGTATTCTAATTTCTGTCATTATAGTACAATTTTCATGCCATGAAGACTTAGAATATCATAAGGTCCTTAAATATTGAAGAAATACCAATAAGATAACTTTTCTTTGGATTCTGAAGGTGAATATTTTAAACTTCATTACCTATATTAGTTTAAGTATTCACCCATACAATTAGGATAAAGACTCTTAACTTACTGAATTGGAAATAAGGTACATCATTTACACTTGATTTTAGAATGTATGCCAAAAATAATTAGCTTCTGTAACAGGGAATGACTCTGAATTTATTGTAAGCCATGACTATAAAATAGAAAAGTACTGCAAAAGATACAGAAATTAGAATGTTTCAAGGACATTAAGCTTTGATTCAACCCTCCAAAATTAGGTCAGGATTTAGTTTAGACCAACCAAAATCTGGAGATTAATGTGATTTTAGACATTCCATAATATGGTAGTCAAAAAGAAAATTCAATCAGTAATATCATCACATTTCAGATGTGGGACCAACTATATACATAGATGTAAGAGCGGTTTTCTGTTTTAGAGGTACACTTGTTACTGGTCATCTTTCCTTTTCACTATCTTTGGGTTACTGTCTACTGATGGTTATACTTGCCTACTTTTAACTGAGATCTTGTTTGGCTTTGAAACATGAAGAACTATATCACCATATATCACTCATATATTCATGCCCTGTTTCTGACATGAATCTATTTCATTATTTTATGTGTTTTCTGAAAATTAAGTTCCTCTGAGAAAACTGGCTTTATTCATATGTGTATGAATGTGTCTATGCCTCAATAAATTCTTAAAGTCTTTTATGATATGGTAGACATTCACATTATGCTACATAAATAGCAATAAATTCACAGGACACTAAATCTGAAGAAGAAAATTTTTCAAAGATGTTATGGGCTCTCCTATTGGTAGTTATATGTGAGAAGATGAGTTTAATATTAGGGACCTTGTAAGATATCTAAGATTGTTCTGTCATCACTTAGGGTGTTGAAGTTTCTCGGGAGCAGCCACTCTGAACCGGAGTGGGTCAACTATTTACATATACTCTCTGGATCATCAGGATCTGAATGTTAGCAGCAGAAATTATTTCCAGTTCATAAAATTCCAAAATCTACTGAAGTATTTATTTTATCTTATACCTCTTATATTGTAAGATTTTTTTCATTTGTTTTATTTTATTTTTATCTGTATTTCCTATTGAATTCAGAATTAGGGCAACTTCCCATACATTCAGTCCATTTAATAAAACAAAGATACTCACCCACTCATCCCTATTTACAAAAATGCACACATATTTAGCAAACTGTATTATTTATTGATATTCGTACAAATTATTGTTATTGAGAAACCTCTTTAGCAACATTTTGAATGCTAAGATCTTTCTCTTTTACTAAAGTATGTGTGATAGACAACTATATAGAAGGCAGTAATGCTAGACAGAATGTGAGAATTGCTGGCCTAGGAGGTCCAAAAATGTTCTCATAATGTTGAGAGACATAGGGACATCATTTGGTGAGGGTATCAGGAAAAACTGCATGCATGTTGTGACATGTGTGAAGACTTTTGAATGGCAGTAGGGATTTGTTAGAGGGTTTTATGGAAGTGGAGTTACACAAATGGATTTCAGCCCAAAGTAAGAGCCAGAGTGAGCGTTTGAAGGTGAAAACATGATGATGTGTAAAGAAAAGAGCAAACAATCTCACTTGACTAGAGGATAGAATTTGTTTAGTGCATGAAATATTAGAGTTTATCTTATGTAAAATAGTGAGATTATTTCCATTTCATATTCTAGAGCTTATATAATATGATCTATACTTTTAAAAATATGAATATGTGGTAGATAAGGCCCTGCTTCATTTTATTTGACTGAGAACCACAGGAAGAAATGTATTTAACCACTTCGGGAGGCCGAGGCGAGTGGATTGCCTGAGCCTGCAGGTTCAAGACCCGCCCTGGCAACTTGGCGAGACCTCGTCTCTACAATAAATCAAAAATTAGCCGGGCGTGGTAGTGCACGCCTGTAGTTCTGGCTACTTGGAAGCTGGGCGGAAGGATCGTCAGAGCCCAGCAGGTCGAGGCTGTGGAGGCTGGGAGTGGCCACGGCACTCCAGTCTGGGCGACAGAGTGAGACTCCAACTCAAAAAAAAAAAAGAAAGAAATATATTTAACATCACCAATATCCTGTATACATATATGCAATTAGCACAAAAATTTGCATAAAATTACTTTTCCATACTTATAAGGGGTATGTTTGTACTTGTGTTGTCACTCTGTTCTCTTATTTATTTTGTTCTATTACATTTCATTTTTAATGATGTTTGCGGCTCATAACCAGTAGTTTGAACATGACAGGTATTGAGTAAATAAATGATAAATGAATGAGTTTTTAGATAGGAGAACAAAATAAGAAAAAACTGCATTAGTTCTAAAAATTTAAGCTAGTCTACATGTGAGTGGTAAAATTAAAGAATGCATTCATGTGAGAGAAATTTTTGAGGTAGTACCCATGAGTTTTGCATGTGAAAATTTGTGATGATAAGAAAGTTGAAGATAGAGAAAATAATTCCAAAATGTTGGATTTAGGGAATTAGCAAATTCAGAAAGAATAGTTGATTATATGAGAGGGTAAACGGAGGAGCTATATGAGCATGCAAGTTCTTAGATGTTGACTTTTCTTTTGGCTACCTGATCTAAAATATTTACTGGTCAGTCAGATAAAACTCAAAAGATAAAATTGCAAGGAAAGAAGCAAAATGTGTAAGATAAAAGGAATAACTCTAGATTCTATCCTAAATGAAAGTCCTAAATTGTCCCACGTTTCTACGTTACAGCTTACTTCCCATCTTAAAAATGGTATTCTGGTTGAGGCTACTCTCCTTAGGAGATAGTGGCTTAGGAATTAAGGCTTCTTTCCTCATGTGGCTCTTCCGTCTTCAACACGTGTCCTGGAGGTGTTTTCTAAAATTTCTGTCAAAAGACAGAAAATGTCCATGTTTGAATGTTTTTATGAAACAGCTTTGGAAAAATGTATGATTTTTCTTCTGTCCACATTCTATTGATAAGAACATTCACTTAATTACAAGGGAGGCTAGAAATGTCAGCTAGCGATGTACCAAAAGGAGGAAACTGAATGTGGTGACTACATACAGCACACTAGTTTCTTCCACGTTATCTTAGTTTCATACAGCTGCCAAAACAACCTGTCACACATAACATGGCTTAAATAACAGAAATTAATTGTCTCACAGTTGTGGAGGTTAGAAGTGGAAGGTTGTGGTATCAGCAGGATTAGTTCTGAAGGCTGTGAGGGAGATATCTTCACATGGTGTTTGCCCTATATTGGTATCTAAATTTCTCATTTTGTATAAGTACACCAGTCCTACTGAATTAGGGACACATCGTACTCCAATATGGCCTCATCTTAACTAATTATATCTGCAATAATCCTGTTTCCAAAGATCATCTTCTGATGTAGTAGGGCTAGGACATCAACATTTCGGTTTTAGGGGTGAATAATTCCACTATTAACATACACAGAGTTAAATTTTAAATCTAAACACACAAGTCTTGGAATTCCCTGAATAAATATGATGCATTAATTTCACTAAAGAAATATCTCTGGTAGAGAGAAAATGGACGCTGTGGACGGAGCTTGCGGGAGTGCTCATAGTGGGAGGGTGAGAAGGAAAAAAAGTGAATAGATATCCTTAGAAGTGTCAGAGGTGAGGGTCAGATGAGGATAATCCAAGTGAGGCTGGTGCAAAGTCACAGCATCGCAGAATCAAGGAGGAAACTTGCTGTGCTTGAGGGAGTGCTTCCTGAGGAAATTAGCAGTGCCAATTGTTGCAGCTGCTGTTCAGCTCTTCGCCAGGTTTGTGTTCAGTATTTTCTTTGTATAATGAGAATATTCTCATACAGAGAACAATAGCTTGCCCAACATCTTTTAATAAACTACTTGCAAAATTGAGACTGGCAATGAGAACTCACAAGTCTGAAATAAGCCAAGTTCCTGGCTCTCTAATCTATGTATACCACCTGTCTGTTTTTGCTGGAAGAAACAGTGAGAGAACACACATTTGTCTCTATAGGATTTTAGCTTGTGAAATGTTTTGGATTGCTTACTCAGTCTTTCTGCTATTTTTTTAGGGCCAAAAAGTTTATCTGGATCTATTTCATGGCAAATCAGGATTTACAAATTAATGTAGTATGGTGCTGTTATAGCATCGGTGACTAGGGAAGTAGCGTGGCATACGGAAAGCCTGCCAAGCCGGACATAATGTATCCTAGGCTCTAATTCTTACCCCGAGAGCGTAACTGTAGGCAATCACACAGTACTGTGAATTTCCATCTCTTCATGCATAAAATTAGTTACATTATTATTCTAAGATCTAGGAACATCCTTGGTATTATCTCTTCCCCTTATGCTTCATACCTGGATTAAATAAACATGGATTGAAAGCCTATATGATATAGCACTATTCTAGGCATTCTCACATACATTATTTAAAAATATTTTAAATTTGATTGATTTAATAGAGGGAGATTATCCTCTATCATGTATATTCATGGAGCACAACTTAACATTGATAGACTGGTGTAAAATTTAATCAAAATATTTTTCTGTGTCATGCTACCATGTGTAATGAAAGCACAGTGCACCACAAACACAGAGAGAAACAAACCTTTTTTTAAGCCAGTGTTCCGTGTGAAGCAAGATCTGCCTGACTTTTTCTTACTCCTGGCTCCAGAAATCTGCAGCTATTGCCCACCAGGTTCGGGTCTCTTTATATAGCAGCACCTGGAAGACTCCTAACCCTTGGACTTGAAGCAAATGTCCAAACAATCCATACTGGATAATAAAACCTGTCCTCTTCAATGAGAACGATGTATGAGTTACTCTATATCAATTTCAGATACCTGTGTTTGTTTATTTATACTGGTATTTGTGAATGTGTGTATACGGTTTCATATATAAATGCTATAAAATGGGTTTCATATAAAGATTTATGACAAAACAATGATATTAAGCAAATATCCTATTTGTTTGTTTTGTTCTGTTTTGTTTTGGAGAGTCTAATTTACTTTAAGAAAAAAATATAATTCACAAGAACAATTTGAATTGCAACTCTGTGTTCAGTAACTCAGATAATGTCTAATATATAAGGCTACCTACGCATACTAAGCATAATCTGCTTTACAGCAGCTGCAGTTGCAAAAACAGAGAGGAAAGTTTGTGGACTGCACAGTAACAAGCACACATGCCCTGCTCCTTGGCAGTGCCCCAGGGCAGATGGCGAGCCTCGCGGGAAATGATTTCATGGCACATGCTGAGTAGTAGACACTGGGGGGTCTAGCCACAACAAATATTTTTGTCTCTTAATGACGGCACAAAAGAACAGACCACTAAATCAAAAGGACCGTGAAGATATCCACACTGGTATCTTGGGAGTAGCTGGTGTTGATTGAGGATCAGTGCCCGGAAAGGCTGCTCCAGTGCCTTGACATTAAGTTGGATTCTTGGACCTTTGCATAACTCTTGGGCATAATCCATATGCACAATGGATTAGGGTTTTGGATTGATGTTGAGAGGGAGAATTTATATATATGTGTGTGTGTGTGTGTGTGTGTGTGTGTGTGTGTGTGTGTGTGTGTGTATTTCCAGTTTACTAGTTTTTGAATTGGGAGACAGTGCTTAGTCAGGGACTCAGGGAAGACTTTGAGTTCTTTTCCAGTCTAAATTCCTCCTCTTAGAGCTCATATTGATTCTCTTCTGTCTTGTCAGATGGCATTATTGTTTAATTGTGTTGCAGCAGGAATCATTTCTTTCTTTTACTTTTCGTGCCTCCCTACTATTTTTAGAAATTTTTGACTATCTGCACCCACATATACTCAGATTTCACTTTAAATGCTGAGATATTGTCATTGATTTCCAGAGCAGCTTGATTCTTCCTATGTCCTCTGTGAAGGGAGGGCACCTGCATTGTCTTTTAAACAATGGGGTGAGTTTTGTGACTTTGGATGGTTGTGCAGTTCTTTCCATAGCTGAGTAGAGGGGTCAACCTTTATTCCTACTAGAGTAATTTACTCACCCTAGAATATGAAAACTTGTGAAGAAAACACTGATTTTTATTCAAAATAACTCATCTGATTTTCTTCCCACCTCCATCTCTACTCCCTGGTTTATCAAGGGAAAACCCTAACTAACTTTCTTTTTTTTTTTTTTTGAGTTGGAGTCTCACTCTGTCGCCCAGACTGGAGTGCAGTGGCCGCTCCCGGCCACCGCAGCCTCGACCTGCTGGGCTCCGGCGATCCTTCCACCTCAGCCTTCCAAGTAGCCAGAATTACAGGCATGTGCTACCACGCCCGGCTGATTTTTTGATTTATTGTAGAGATGAGGTATCGCTGCCTTGGCGGGTCTCGAACCCACGGGATCAGGCAATCCACTCACCTCAGCCTCCCAAAGGCGCGGGATTACAGGCTGAGCCACCGAGCCCGGCTCTAACTTTCTAGGATATGGTATTTGGGGCCTTTTCAGTTTCATTAACTTTTGGGTGGTATGGGCTTGGTCTTTCAATATTTTCCCTGTCTGCCAAATTAGGCTTCTCTCAAATATTTTGTCTGTGTAAAAAAACTGCCAAACAGAAATGCATCAGACACTTGTTAAAAATGGCCAGGAAGGGTTTAGACAAGACTTGCATAGTCAAAAGCATAGAATAGGTAAGAGAGTTTGAACTCAATTCTTCTGAAATGAAAAGTGAAAGGATTTTTATTTTATTATTATTGTCTTCTTTTTAAAATGTGGGGTACAATCCAGGATTAAGTACATAAGTGGCCATCATACAGGTGAAGTTTGGATCTCCCATTGATCCTCACTTAGCCTAGTTTGGAATCAGGTACCTTTATTAACGTTATGTGCCTTCACTTCCCTGGAAGTGTCACACTATTGCCAATCACTTTCTTGTAGTATTATGATAAATGTTCAGGATCCACTTATGAATGAGAACATGTGGTCCTCAGTTCTTTGCTTTTGTGATGGATCACAGAGTATGAGAGACTCTAAATCCATCCAAGTGGACTGAATTTTTTTTAAAAATATGGTACATATACACGATTGAATATTATGCAACCATGAAAAGGGAAAATTATGAACTTTCCAGTAACCTAGAAGGATTTTTAAATGATGGTGTGACCTAATTTAAAAAATACTGGAAGACGTTAGAGAGAAGGTTAATCAATGTGATTAGGCCATCAGTGTTTGTTAATTGGGCCTCATGGAAACTGCAGTTCTTTTCTCCCACAGAGATTGGGATAGGGACCCAGATCTTTCTCAATGATTACTTTTCAAAGGGTTGGCTCCCAGGAGCCCAGAAAGACACTCCTAGTTTTCTAGAAGATTTACATCTCAAACAGGCAGAGAAAAAAATTACAATTCCAAGTTTTCTAAAGTAAACACTCTGAGAAAAAGGAGGTCAGGAGCCCATAGTCAGGAAGAAAACTTGCTAATATTTGGTCAGACTGAGGGAAACATGAAAGCCCTCTTGGCCACCTGGTGAGTATGTCTTATGCTTAGGTGACTTCACAGCAGTAAAGTTCCAAATGTGACCTTTGAATTTGTGTTGGTTTCTGCTGCCTATAGGACTCTGAAGGGTGAATCCCCACTGACTGTCTATATCTCCTTCTGACCTCCTGCAGGAGTTCATTATTTATTGATTATTGTTTCTAATATTAAACTTCTTCACACTGTGCTCTTTTTCATCTTCCTTTCAGGCCTTTTCTAGTCCACTGGTCTTTTGATTCCTCCTGAACTTCTTACCGTAGTGGTGGGAACCTCCTCTTTTCCTTGTATGCTCTGCTTGATTGAGGGAAATGGGGAGAAACATTGTGTCAGATTTTTTAATTCAGCTACCCGACCCCAAAACCCAACTGGATAGCGCTCTATGTGAAACTTCCCTTTGAGTCTGGAACTTTCCAGGCTGTGTATGCCTGAGACCCTTCCCCTGTCACTAGCAATATGGGATAGGCTATTGCTTCTGGGCTACACCCTTGTACAGTATTGCTATACTGAGTATCGTAGGCAATTGTAACTCAATGGTAAATATTTGTGTTACTAAACATAGAAAAGTTACAGTACAAATGTGGTATAAAAAAATTTTGAAATGGTACACCTGTATAAGGTACTTACCATGAATTGAGCTCGCAGGACTGGAAGTCGCTCTGAGTGAGTCTGTTAGTCATTGCTAAGAGAATGTAAAGGCCTAGGACAATATTGTAGACTTTATAAACACTGTACACTGAGGCTACAATGAATTAATTAAAATAACAGATTAACTTCAACTTTACTTCTTCTTAAAATTATTTCTTTAATTTTTTGACTCATAGTAAATAGCTAAAAGCACACATTATACAGCTGCACAAACATATTTTCTTTGTAAATATTCAAAAGAGAAATGAAAAAATCTGAAGGACCAGCCTGAGGCTGTTTTACTTGCCTGAAAAAGGGGGGAGGGTGAGGAGAGAGAGAGAGAGATATTCCTTGTATACATATATGTTACAATATATATACAAGTATATGTAAATTGCTTTGATGGTAGATTAGGTGCCGACATTGGTGCATCACTTTCCAAGGGGAGTTCTTCAAATGTGACCATAGTGATTTTCAGCGATGAGGTGTGTAACACTTTTTCTAGGAAGAGTTTGCAACTTAATTGCCAGCCGTCATATCTGCTTTGCTCCATATGCATTGGTAATTCTTTGGCTAGAAGACAATGGTAACGTCTCCCTTAATGATGGGAATATATTTTGAGAAATGCTTTCTTAGTAATTTTATTCTGAGCATATATATACATATATATCTGTATATGGAATATACTCTAAAATAACAATAAAATGTTTAACAATAATAAAAAGTATAACAACAATAAACCAGTGATATGGTATTTTATAATCAAGTATTATGTATTGTACATAGTTAGATGTAACATGCTTTTTCACGACTAGTATCACAGTAGATTTGCTTATCCTAGCCTCACCACAAACATAAGTTACATGTTGCACTCTGATGTGTACAATGACTATGACTAATATTTTCTTTTCTTTTTTTTTCTTTAAAGCAGGATTTATTGACAGGACAGAAAATCTCTCATAGAGGGAAGGGATCCAAGGGGGTTACAATAATATTTTCTTAAAGTCAATTAGATAAGTCAAAGTAAATTATGTATAGTTGGTCACACTCATGAGAGTTTATGATTTTTAAATTTTAATATATATAACCGCACATATAACTAAATAATTTCTTGTGTTTTGATGATATTTTCTTTTTAATGACACTTTGTTATTTGTGAATATGTATATTTTAGATGTTTTTTAATAGCTGTCATGACAAACCAATCATAACCATAATAATATTTAATAACTAATTGAAGTGTTGTGAAATTTTTAATAAAATAATGCAAAGATATGTTCAGAAACAAGTAGCAAAATAACAATAAAATAATAACTTTGTCTTTTTTATATATTTTTTTTTTAGAAAGCAGGGTTTATTAAGAGGAGAGGGGAGGGGACCTGAAGAGGTTGCCCGTCATTTTTGTTTTTAAAAAGCATTAAACATTTTTATAACATTACTCTTTTTCTTTTTTACATATATGTTTTATGCAGTCTTTAGAACAGATTATGTCCACTGCATTTGAATACATTCAAAATCTGAAAACACCAGATTTTTGTAGATGCCAATTCTTTATCTAGTTTTTTTAAATTACATATGTAGAAGTTGAAAACAGGTGCATATATAAAACAAAAAAAAAATCATTGGAAATGCCAAACACTTTACGCATTTTGGCATGTGTATTGCATTTCTATGTAGCACTTGAAAAGAATGGAAATAATGTCAGTGAAAATCCACGAGACATTTTTGGAATATTATACAGTGTCTCTTTAATAAGATTTTTATCACAGTCAATTTTTAGCTATATTAAAGCAGAGGCATTTTAACATAATTTCAGTAGTCCTATTTTTCTATTGGCAAGAAAGTTCATCAAAGTTTAAGAGACGATTTTTGAAAATTGCATACTGTTTACATTAAAATAATTTATGCTGGTCAACAATTTAATTATTTAAAAACACAAAAATAATTTTTTAACATTATTTTAATATCGTTTTTTAAATTTTTTTATTTCACATGCATGTTATTCAAAATAATTGTATCATGTCTTTGGTAAGCTTTTTATTAATGAGAAACGTCTTGAGTGCCTATCATATGTGAGGCATTTTTCTATGTATTAGTACATAAAAGAGTCTTCACTCATTTGGAATTAAAAAAAACTAGATAATATTCACAAAATAAAATATGTAATAGAGTGTGAAGACTATTTTGCATGAATATTTTAAAAGTTCCTGTTAAAGATGGACCATTTAAGTTAAGAACATCTAGATAATAAGTAAACATCATATGAAGACATGTGAGATATGTGTTCCAAGTAGATGAATTAATGCAAAAAGCCCTGGGATAAAAAGACTTGGAGTGTAGGGGGAACAGAATGAGAGCTTATTGGGGTGGTCAGGAAGTGGAGACAAGGAGTGTCTAATGAAATAAGTTCAACGTGGTTGATTTATTACTACTGTTCATTATGCAACAATAATAACATTGTATGGAAGTGTCCCGGGAATGCCAAGGAGGCTGTGGGTACTAAATCCTCAATCTTTGAACATAGAAGGTATTTTAGTCTTAATGACATAGAATTAGGTGTTACCAGCTCTGAAAAATGATGAGAGGACTTCATAAGATATATATATGAGAGAGGAAGGCCAAAGACACAATGCCACACATATTCCACTTGCTGTATTGTGAGAACTTGAACCTGGGGAGTCAGTGTAAAAAGTTGCTGGGAAGAAAGGGCTTTTTCCTGTTTAATATGTCATAAACACAATGATTTTATGGTGAAGTTGACGTGTTTATGATAAAAATCTACCCAGATTCATTAAGACAGACTGGAATTTTTTTTTTTTTTCTTCTGAGTTGCCCAAGATTCCTGTAATGCTACAAGTTTTACAAAGGAACTCCTTGGGATCAGTACAACCACTCAGTCCACTTGTGCTGGAAGGAATTGGTCAATCAATAAGTAGTAATTAGACAGCTACTCTATGTATGACCTTTTATTAGAAGCAAAATAGAATGATAAAGTCCCAACTTAGCAGAAAGTTATCTTCTATTTGGGGAGAAACAATATAGGCCAATAGAAAATATAATTAACGTGGAGTCAATTCAATATCATGATGATCACCTACTTCATGATAATAATAAAAATATTTATCGAGCACTTGAAATGTTCAGAATTGCTTCTTTTTTATTATAAAGATGTGGGTTACAATTCAGGGTTAGGTATACAAAGGCTGATTATGCAGGTACCCTTGTTGCTGAGCTATGCCCCTCCCTTCCCCGGAAGTGCTTCTAAGCACGGATCATGCCACCTAATTTTCACAATAATTCTACAAGTTGAGTAGATGTCATTATACTCATTTTGTAAATCCAAGAATTCACAGAAGGGACAAAAATAAATGCAGTAGGAAAATAAAGACGAGGCCCCTTTCAGCTTGGGAAGAAGTGAAAGGATCTTTGATCTGGGATCTGAGTGTGGATAGAATTTCTGAAAGAGGGGAGTGTGGAAGGAAAGGGAGAGAGAAGAGAAGGGATAAATCTAGCCTGAAGGAATAGCTTGGGCAACGTTTTGGAGGCCAGAGATCAGACTTCAGTTGTATCAGAAAGGAAGGATGATGGGAACAGTGCGCTGAGAGGTACTGAGTGTTCGTCTTTGCAAATTTTTTGTATAAGGCTGTGTTGGAGAGCAAAATAGTTAAGAAATTAACATCGTGGTTTAGAGGTGGGGTGATAAGGAAAGAAATTAGTTTGGAACGACTGGGTCTAGAACTGAGGTAGCAGGTGAAATGGGAGCTTTGCAGGGAATAATCAGTAGACTTTCAGAACTAATTTTATGTGAGGACTGTGCTGGGTCTGGTGTGGAGGATAAATTGCTTAAGAAGAGACCTCAGGATGGAGCTCTCCATTAACTGGAATGGAATGACAGCCCTGTTCTCTTAGTAAAAGAGGAAAGAATTCCACAGAGGTCTAGGAAAATAAGGTTCTTTAACTACAATACATAAGAAATAATAAGAACAAGATTTTAAACTAATTTTACATATCTGCCTTTGAAACACATCTCCTGAAACAAATCAAGAACTAACTTGTGAGTGGAGACATATTTGTACTTGATCTAATGGTCATCAAACTGTGTGTGTGTGCATAAATGTAAAATATAGTATAGTGTAAATAATATAGTATATATAATATACAGTATATATGTTACATATACTATATGTATGCATATGCATATATTTTATATACATATATACATATATTTTATTTAGAAATTTTTATATAGGAATTTATCATGAAGCAAAATATCAGTGATAACCACAATGCTGTATATGTATAATGACCATATATATATATATGTATATATATATACACATATGTTTTATATAATGTTGCCTTAATATTATAGATGGCCAACAAGAGAAAATCAATTGCATTGACTAAATAATTATTATATATTATTCAAAATCATGTTTTCAGTCAGGCTCGGTGGCTCAGCCTGTAATCCCGCGCCTTTGGGAGGCTGAGGTGAGTGGATTGCCTGAGCCCGTGGGTTTGAGACACGCCTAGGCAACATGGCAAGACCTCATCTCTACAACAAATCAAAAATCAGTCGGGCGTGGTAGTGCGCGCCTGTAATTCCGGCTACTCGGAAGGCTGAGGCGGAAGGATCGCCGGAGCCCAGCAGGTCGAGGCTGCGGTGGCCGGGAGCGGCCACTGCATTCCAGTCTGGGCGACAGAATGAGACTCCAACTCAAAATAAATAAATAAATAAAATAAAATAATGTTTTCAAGAATATTTAATGACTCATTCTACTTTTATGAGATATTAAATAAAAAAATCTATTAAATATTATGTCAAGTATGATCCATGCTTAAAATGTATCTTTTATATATTAAACATGCCTATATATTTATGCATAGGTACAAAAACATACATGTATATGCATTGATCACTATGAATTGAAAACTATAAACCAACCTGTTTAAGTAAATTGTCTTTCGATTTCTAGATTATGAGTAATTTTTTGTTTTATATTTTTTCGCCTAATTTTGTATCATAATTATTCTCTAGTAAAGCATGATTTACAAATAAATTTTATTACGTATGAATTATAAATTATAGTAGTTCTGCATTTCAGTTTTAAATTTTGGTCGCAAATAATACTGAAGACCCAATTTATTAAGGTAGTCGAAACCTCCCACAGGAGTTCACTCACTCATGGCCTAGTGGATTTTAACTGCAGATACAACTACTCTTTGGCTACGTTGAGTTTCTGGAATGATGTCAGGAAGACAGCTGTGCAGCTGTGCTGCTACAAGCTGGCCCTGACTCGAAATATCCACCAACTGGACTGCTGAACTTGAATTTATCCTAGCAGGATTTTTGCCTTGCCATTTGTGGTAGTAAAACAAGAATGTTCTAAGCATCTGCTGCATGCTTACTTCAGCTATAAAGTTAGCTCAAAACAGGGAACTGTTTATGACCTGCTTATTTATTTATTTATTTATTTAGTTAGTTAGTTAGTTAGTTTTAGTGAAAGGGGGTTGCAAGCTTAAGAGGTTAGGAAGCCTAAAGTTAACTGATTCTGTTTGATGTGTTTCAATGCCAGATATGAAAAGATGCTATATATGAACTTAAATGAAAAGAGCCTCCTTAATTTATTATATTTCAAGATTACTTTAGATGGAAAAGCTATAGCCTTCATAGTACTATATCTTGGTTCATTTTCTAATGGCTAGAGTTTTTTTGTGTATTTACATATGTTATGTCATTTAATCTTCTCTGCATTTATTCTGAGAAAATATAAACTTATTTTTAAAAACAAAAAGATAGCTCAGAACTGATAAATAACTTGCTCAAAATCACACAGCTACTAGGTGAGGAGAGAGGGCCTCTAGATTCGTGCCTATCTACTTCCAGGCCTCTCTGCTAACTGCCAGTCTTCCTTGTACGCCCTCTGGATGCTCTTCTCCATGTAGTTTTTTTTCTTTTGAAATGGAGTCTCACTCTGTCGCCCAGACTGGAGTGCAGTGACCGCTCCCGGCCACCGCAGCCTCGACCTGCTGGGCTCCGGCAATTCTTCCGCCTCAGCCTTCCAAGTAGCTGGAACTACAGGCGCGCGCTACCACGCCCGGCTCATTTTATTTTTATTTATTGTAGAGATGAGGGCTCGCCAAGTTGCCCAGGCGGGTCTTGAACCCACGGGCTCAGGCAATCCACTCACTTCAGCCTCCCAAAGGCACGGGATTACAGGCTGAGCCACCGAGCCCGGCTTCCATGTAGTTTTCAATAATTCCACTTTCTCTTCCCTGGTTATCAGCATCCCTTGAGATCTTCTGTCTTTTTCTAATACCCCTCCTTGAATTGAATCGCTGATATCACTTTGATCATCACTCTTATAAGGTTAACTCCCACAAGTGACATTATTACCCTAGCTTCTACACTTAACTCCAGCCATAGCCAATGACATCTTTTAAAGTCAATTACATCTTTTTTTAATCAAACATTGTAGTGAACAGTTGTTAAGGTGGCCGTGATGATTTCTGCCTCCTGGTGTTCACAACATTGTATAATCTTCTCCTCTTGAGTGTGAGTGTGGACTTGTGATACATGGCCATGATAGCGAAAACTATGCATAATATTATAGGAAATAACTGTTCCAGGAAGTCAGAGTTATTTCTAGGTGCCAGTGCTTCCTTAAACTTGTAACTTTTATTTCCCTCTCCATCAGTCATTTACACTAGAGATTTTGGGTGGTGCAGTAAGGCCTTTAAGGGTATGGAAAGACCCCTCTCTTGGCTCTCTGCTACAAGGCGGAACCTCACTGTCAATTGGGTGGTAAGTAGCTGTTGCCATAACACGAATTCACCCCCTTCTGGTAACTGCTAGAGAAGTGAGGCCACACTGTGACCTTTTCTCAGTCTGCAGTTACTTTTCATCCTTTGAGCCTGTTGTAGGAAACAATACCTTTTGTAAAGTGGATGTGCCACTTTCAACATTATTTCCTTATCTTGTCTTCTGCAGGAATAACTAAACAATAAAGGAGACTTTCAGATGCGTGTCTGTGTGTGTGTGTGTGTGTGTGTGTGTGCGTGTGTGTGTGTGTGTGTGTGTGTAGTTTCAAAACGGAGGCACTTCATGGAAATGACGAAGTGAGAAATGCTGTGGTCGGCTGCTTGGATGGACAGTTTTCCCCTAGGCAAATCAGAGAAGTGCTCATGAACATCTCTGGGGGTGAAAGTAGCTGCTGAAAGTAAGTCTGTAACTTGAAAGAAATATTTCAAAGTAGCTCTAGTGTTAGCAGGATGGGAGTTACCTCCTCACAGACATAGAGAAGGCTCAGGCATAAAGCAAGAACAATGAAGAGATGATAGTGTCCTCAAGATGGTGACATTCTATCTCCTCAGCTTTTTTACTTGTATTAGTAAAACACACTTAGATATTGTAAGATTCATAGCCCAATCGACACAAATTGCATTTGAACATTCTGTTTCTGACCATTTGACTATCTTCCTTATCTTGAGGTTGGAACTGCTTATATTTGCAAGGCTCTAGTTCACACCTTGGCCCAAATCCTTCAGAAAATCTCAGGCTACTGGCTAACTAGGGCTGTCTGACTCCAAATCTCGTTTTATTTTCATTAAATTGGTAATACAGTTGCTACACTCACTATGTAATTAAAAGTTAGGAAAAAAAATATATTTTCCATAACACACTTGGATAAGAAATAATACAAACCATAAATAAAAAGCAAAACAACGCAAACAAAATGAAACTGAGAAAGACAGGCAAGGAAAGTCAGTATAGATTGTAGAAGAAGACACTGGATCTGACTTCTATGAGGACCATAGAGTTATATTTTATTCAGATTTCAACTGTTCTCCACTACTGCCAATTCCTTTGTTGTAGTATTTTGATAAGAGTTCAGGGTCCGCTAATAAGTGAGAACATGGGTACTCAGTTCTTTGTTTCTGTGATAGATTACTGAGCATCATAGACTCTAAGTTCATACAAGTTACGGTGAAGTTCATAATTTTATCCTTCTTGATGACTGCATAATATTCCATCGTGTGTATATACCACATTTTTTAAATCCAGTCCACTTTCTTTTTTTTTTCTTTTCTTTTTCTTTATTTTAAAGATACAGGGTACAATTCAAGGTTAGATATGTTTGTCCTTCTTGGTGGTTGTATAATATTCCATTGTGTATATGTACCACATTTTTAATCCAGTTCAGCTTCAATGGGCAACATGGTTGGTTCTATGCTTTTGCTATTGTGAATACAGCTGCAGCAAAAATGCATGGGCAGGTATCTTTTTAGTTGAACGACTTGAGTTTCTCCCGGTATATTCTCAATAGGGGGATTCCTGGGTCATAAGGAAGGTCAATTTCCAGTTCCACACTGTCTTCCAAAGAGGTTGCACTAGTTTGCATTCCTACCAGCAGTGTAGAAGCATTCCTTTTTCTCCTCATCCTCATCAGCATCTGTTGTTGTTTGTTTTATTAATGATGACCATTCTTACTGAGGTTAGGTGGTATCTCAGTGTGGTTTTGATTTGCATTTCTCTGATGATGAGTGAGGCTGAGCACTTTTTCATGTGCCTGTTGGCTGCCCGTATATCTTCTTTTGAGAAATGTCTATTCATATCTTTTGCCCACTTTTTAATGGAACTGTTTGTTTTTTCCCTTTCAGCTCTACAAAACACCTATTAAGACGCTTTTTCCACAACTCAAAACAGCTTTTGACCTTGTCAATTTTGATGCTTTTCAGTACTTTGGCCATGTTTTGTTTCACCTCTTCCACATCAACCAAATGTTTCCCTTTGAAGATTTTTTTTCATCCAGGGACACAAACAAATAAAAAAAGTCATTCTTGGCAAGAAGGGGTGAATAGGGAGGATGAGGCATGAACATGCCTTTTTTCAGTTAAAAACTGCTGAATACTCAGCATGGTGTGAGTGAGTGGGCCTGTAAATTAGGAAATGGGCAAAAACATTGAGAGGTCGCCCAAAAAAAAAAAAAAAAAATCACTGAAGCCCAATGCAGATTCTTACAACAATGCTAGCTGGTACATTGATGTGATGGGTTCCTAGAAAACTTAACAAGTAAGGGAAGTGTGTACTACAAGGGACCCATCCTCCAAAAAATAATTTCAAGTTTTTTTGAGTCCCCTCCTCATATTACAGGAATTTTAGAATTATTTGACATAAAGCAAAATGTCTGATGATTTCACTGCAAAATAAAAGTAAACGGAGATGGAAAAATTAGTTGAGAGGCTATTCTCAGTTAACGTAGCCAGGAAATCTACCAGAGCAGCTATATTTAGAATACCATAGAGGAAATTACTGGAAAGGTAGAACCAAAAACCCAAAGAAGTCGCCTAGTTTCACTAACTCAAAAACATTGGTTGTCTTACTTTTGTACAAGTTTATGCTAGATGCTGGGAATGCAGGGGTTACTAGACATCACAAGTCCCTGCACTCACTATGTGAGAATAGCTAAAAAATTAATTTTTACTAAAGTTTTAATAATGACCAAATTTTCAAAGCACTAAATTACATCAATGCTCTTTTTGGGAATAGAGGACCATTAATGAAAGGAATTGACTAAAAGTCTTCAGCTTCTTTGAGTAGATGATGCTAAAAATAGGAAATTCATGAGGATAAAAGAAGTCATAAGGTAGTATGGGAAATGTATAGAAAACATTCTAAAGAAATGATAAACAAATTTTATGACTCAATCTAAGTGAGCAAGGTTAGTGTGGCCAACAATAATTGGGCCACACACAGAAAGATAAGCTATTACACCAAGACCCCAAAAGTCATTGTACTAAGTGGGTTACTATATTTATAGTTTGTGGTTTTATGTGCAATTGTCCAGCTATGAACATTTCTTAAATAAAAAAATGAGTACTTAAAAAAAAAGATATTTAATAATTTTTGGAACATTTTCTTTCAGGAGATTTATATATGTATATACATCTATAAATACATACATACATATATACATATATATACAAATATAAAGAGACAGAGAGAGAGAGATTCTCTGTTGTCCACGCTGGAGTGCAGTGGTGTGACATAGTTCACTGTAACCTTGAAACCTCGAATCCTGAGCTCACATAATTTTCCCAACCTCAGCCTCCTGAGTAGCTGAGATTAAGGCATGAGCCACCATACCCAGCTAACTAAAACAAAACAAGAGTAGGGGTCTTACTATATTGCCCGGGTTAAATAGCATATTTTTTACTTAAAAGTGACACAGCTTACTAATGGTAAATAAAGAGCTCCTCTTCCCATGAAAAGTCAGAAAGACAAAATTGGCAAATAGAGAAAGAACTTGAACAGACAAGAGACTACACTAGACTACCGGTGGTGAGGGAAAAGAAAAGGTGTGGAGAAGAGAGAGAGTTTGATATCTAGGGACAGGAGAAAGGCAGTCATGGAAGCATCCCTTAGCATACCTCACAGTGCCTGAGGTACACAGAGCATATGAGAGACAAAGGAGAATTTGAGAAAGCACAAAGCACAATTATGAGGTTTTTATGAAGGGTATATATCCCTTAAAATTGTGGAGATATCATGCAGGGACAGTTACTGTGGGAGTAGGCAAGCCTCCAAAAGAGACCTCAAAATGAAGATGGAAGCCTTTTGAGATAATGATGAACTCAGGTCACAGTATCAGTGACGATTAACCAACTTCAGAAAATGGTCAAGAGCAAGAAGATTGTAACCTCCTGGACTTGCCAATTACGATCAACTCTCAAGAGAAGGGGAATAATTATAAAATCCCAAGATATGATGTACTACTTTCTTAGAGACATCTGTGATTTATTGTGTGTCTCTGTAATTTAGTGGCTTATTAAATGTAATATCTTTAAAAATTCAATAAGAATTTCTTTTTCAGGTATTCTCAGATAATGAGCGTAGGACCCTATGTTGTCTTGTAATCACTGCATTTCCAGCACAGAGTGCAGTAGACAATCAATATTTTTGAATTAGTGAATGACTAGTTGAATGATGAATGAATTTAGTCCCAAATTTGCCATGAAGCAGAAAACATGTAATAGAACTTACTGAGTCCAAGTGGACCCTAAGGATCATCTTGTCACCCCAAATGTCAAAATAGGAGATTAAACCATTCCTGATTGCATCTGCCTCTACTCCTACCAATGTGGCAGGAAGTCAGGCTTGAATAGTTGCAAGACCAAGGGAGCACACATCTCTTTTGAGATGTTTGCTGGTGAAGAGAGAATTAGGACAGTGATTTAAACATGGTTGCAGTTTGAACATAACTTTTAAAAATTTATAATTCAACACTGAACCCTTTTTCTGATGGCATATAAAACACAGCAACTCGTTTAACTGCTGTTTGCAATATTTTTTCAATATAAAGAATAAATGACTTTTAAATAAACATGCTAATATATGTATGTTATAAGTTTAAACAAATATTAGAAACATAATTGCCCTAAAATTGAGGATTCAGTATGTTTTCTGTGATGGCATGGTAAATAATTACTCCCATTATCTGTAGCATCTACTTTCAACTTATTCTAATACACTGTCTAAAAAGATAACTGGATGAATAAATACTAGATAATAAACAAACAGATGTAACTCAGTGGTGGCATTTGGTAAATATTAAACTGATATTAGTTTTATGTAAATCATTTTGTCTAACCTGAGGTGTTTTTCTGAATTCCTTTGTTTTATATTTTTCTTTTTCTTAATTATGTGCCCAAAATACATTCCATCTTATTAATAGAAACTTAAAATTTTTATTGAATATTCTATAAGTGCTCTTAGTACACTAGAGTTTTGGCACTACATTTTGGTTCTTTATACTTAAGCCAGCTGTATAAGGTTCCATTTTTGTACATTCAACTACTTTTAGCCTAGTAGACTGCCAAACTTTACTGACTTTTTTTTTTTCATATTGCCTGCTCTATATTTATTATTCTCCTCAGAGTTTTCAAATTTAACAAATTCACAGATGCTTTCTCTGTCTAGGCTCATTTATGTAGATTTTTATAACAGTAAATATGTCTACTGACCCACTCAACACTTCTCTTCTTGCAGCTCTGGTAAATTCTTGGTGTTTTAATCATCTCTTTTTCCACTCAGAAATTTGCCTTAGTGTAATCATTTCATTATGTGATGTTTGAAAACTGTTCTTAGCCATGATAACATAGAGGTTAATAGGACTTAAATTATTGTTTGCTCAGAATTTTATGATCTCAACACACCCATTTGTTTTCTATTAAAAAGACATTATTAACCCTCTTTATTTAAGGAGAGATCAATATAATTTTAAGTTTTATGATCAGCAGTACTTGGCAGGGCACCTCATTGATTTTAGAGACACATTTGGACATATTCTTGATTATGCTGGCAGCTAATATTTTGCAGCGAAATCGTTTTCTTGAACCATAGCCAGCTAGATTTACAGAAAATTGAGTTATTATTCAACAAGAAGAAATATGTTGAATTTATATTTTCCACTGAAAAATTTCATATTATTTCTCCTCTTTATACTTTAAGCATTTAAATTTTAAGGTAAAATACACATTATTAAAATAAAGATGTGGTAGGTGTTATCTTGAAAATAAATAAATAAGAATGATCTTTAACCCTATAAGTAGTGAGTTTAGCATGATTATTTAATATCTTTGTTTCAATTTCATCCCTTACAAAATTATAGCTTTCCACATTTTTCTACTGACGTGATGCTTAAGGACATTGTTAGAAAATGCATATATAACTGAAGCATTTCCATTTTGAATGGCACCAGCCTTGAAAGATTTTTATCCCCGGAATCAATGAGTCACATAGTAAATTCCATTTCAGTTATTCACGAGGATGACATTTTTCTTTACATTGAAAAGTCCACGTATGCGGGTATGATGTTTCCTGACTGTGGTAAAATTAAATGCTATTAAGTCTATTGTCAATCTATAATTCAGCACAGTTAATTCCATTCTTGAGCTACTGTTGCTAATCATAAATTTAGAGAGAAAATTAGCCACAACGTTTCTGGAGCAAATTTTGTGTCTGGTTAAAAAATGATTGGGGCCGAGGATACAAATTCTTGTAAGGTCATCAGTTGTTCTGCTTTTGATGAAAATTTGTTTTGTTTATTGTGTCATGGACTTGTATTACCATATTCTGCCTGCTGTAACTGGTGTGGTATTCAATAATGATTCTCTACAACAGCCACTTTCCAACAGATCTTGTTTCTTTTAGTTATTCAATTGAGAAGTTTTTTATAAAATTTCATCATAATAGAAGTTTAGCTAATGTTATGTCTTTCTTTGTCTTTTAGCATCCATAAATTGTACCTAGACTATCAATCAGAAATGAAACCACAGCATTTTAGTACAGAGTGATGATGAATATATAATTACAGTTTTAAGAGAAGTTACCAGAATAATCTAAAGCACTCTTTAGTCCATGATTCCCAAAATACAAATCGTGACATGAATTTTCACCTTATTAGCACATAAGAAGAGTTTAATTAATTTCCAAAGAAAATAAAAATGTTGCTAACCACTTGTTATATTCTGTTTGCCCTTTAGGTCACTGATATTTATTTTCAATAATTAGTAGACTTTTTTTGATGTTTTACATTGTAGAATGAAATCCTATTTGCTACACCATAGATTATACACCTGCTTTAGGCTAAGAATAATGTTAAGTTAATTTTTAAAAAATTAATTTCTAGTAATGGCTTCCACCTTCTCAAGTGGTCATTGAAACCATATTCAGTTGAATTATTTTGCAGAATTTAAAATTATAACGTATTTAAAATATGCAGGATCTACCAGAAACGTTATCTAAAGTTATTCTCTTTAAGGATCTTACTTTTTATAAACATTGGTTTAGCAGTTGCTAGACTGAAATTTGATCTAGAGTATATAATCCAAAAAAGATAAAAACATAGCTATTTAGTATTTAAATAAAAGATTAATACAAGAAAAACTAAAGGTGTGCCCTTGTCCAAAAGAAATAGCAAAAATGTTTTATTTTAAACCCATGGATGAATGATTCATATAAAATATAGCACATGTGGAAATTAAGAATTTTTAAAAGTTATCAAATAATAATTTAAGTATAATGTGTTGTCATACTTGGCATCATTGAAAATAAATTAGACTATCCTCTCTCTAAAACATTTAAAACAGATGATACTGAAAATGATCAACATAGTTGTGATAATGAGTAAGAGGGTTCATTTTATTTTATAGAATTCGTTAAAAGCAAAACTATGGGAAAAAAATTATGGAGGTAGTTTGAGATGCAACCAAGTAAAAACATGAGTTGTTCATTTGTAAACTGACCAGAACTTTACTAGAACCGCTGGTTAAAAAAAAAAAAAAGGTAAGCACTAGAGCTAAGAAATACTAAAAAACAGAAATAGCATTTAGTTTAGAATTGGATATATACAATATATATATGACAAATTAATATGACAAAATTAACTTCAAAATTTGAACATTTTATTAGGATAGGACAAAATACATAAATTTATGAGTGAGATTATTTAATAACACTTACTGTTACATAGGTGAACATTTTAGACATTTGTTAATGTTATCCATTCTAATGTGTCTAACACATTATATCAATATCCTAGAGCAGTACACTATTTACTCATAGTACCCAAAGAATTTGGATAGCACCAGCTAAACAGTAAGCTGTGTAATATATTGATGCAATATATTATATTGTTCATCATAGATAATATTTATAAGCACTATATATTATAGTATCATTGTTTATTTCCAAAGACTTCAAAATTTGCATAAGTTTTAAATGGTAGTTGTAGATGTGAAATCAATTGCTCTTATTAATAAAAATTTAAAATTAATTTCTTCAGTTAAAATTCAGAGGTTCTATAAAAAGGTGTAAAGATTTTGATTTAATACAACATATAAACAGAATATCCAATCTAAATATGATTTGTACAGATTTTTCTGTCGTTGGGAACCTTCCGCCTGAGAAGTTTTAAGGGAAATGTTATTGAGAAAAGAAAGATTTTCCAAGATTCGAAGTGTTTCTGAATAGCTTTTATTTAGCTATTACTCACTGGTGTGGGTCAGAACTAGTTGTCTGACCTCTTCTGGGTCAGAACTAGTTGTCTGACCTCTTTCTCCTATTCCTTTTGGCGGAACACTCCAATGGTAAATTGTTATGACTTGTTCCCATTCCGAAGAACACTAAGTAGATAGACTATCTTCCCTCTAATTTCAAGGACAATGATCTGCCCCAACTTCTTGTGAATACACTTTCTTGCCTTGAGAATGTCCTTAACCATTGGGCTTTTTGGACAGGGAATGAATTTCAGAGCGCAGAGTTTTCTAACCTTAACAGAAACCTCCTGTGCTCAGAGATCTCCTGTGCTCTCTCTCACACAAAGAAACAGACTCCTATTGGGTGATACTACTCTTCCATACCAGCCACATCAGGTATTGAAAGTAGAACAGCTTTGAGGATACAACCATTGGATTGTTATGTTCAGATTCATGTCAGCATTAATCATTCATCCAATTTACTCTTTGGACTGTCCTCAATGGTTGGGGAAATTGTAAAGTATCTGCCAGAACACTGCTGTTTCAGTGTTAGGGGCATATGGACCCCAGCATGAGAGCTTGAGCTGGAACATTTAGAACCATTATGCTTTTAAAAGCACTGAAATAACACAAAGACTTCAGCTTTTATATTTTATTTTCTCTTAGAATAGAGTTTATTTTCAACAAACTCATTATGTAAAAATGAAATTCATGGCTTAATGGATTATTAGTACCATAAAATAATAAAATTATTTAATAATTTTCTCATTATTAAGTGAAATTCACATTTATTGAATTTTTTAAAAACAGATTTACCCCAACGTTTTATGAATAAACTGTGTTGCCTAAAATGAGCTATACACCCTAATATACGTGTGATAGTTTTCCATGCCACCATACTTCAGTCTTATTGTCTCATTTCTCCATCTATATGTGTTTGGTTGGGGTGGGGGTGAGGAGAAGGAGTGATGATTCTAAATGGTCTCCAGAGATAGGTCTGAAGTAAAATATTTCCAAATATATGAAAGTTATTCATGGCTAAGAAACAAAGAGTCTCCCCTGGAATCACCATCTAACTATAGTTAGAGGATCTGTAAAGAACTGGTCTAAATGAAACAAGTGAGTTCCAAATCTCCTATAACACACTCAGGGGTAAGAGAAGGTGGTGGGAGGTGGATGTCTAAATTGAGTCTTCTCAATCTTAACCTGAAACTAAAAAAGGAATAGGAAGGAAGGATTATTAGATTTAGCAAAGAGCCCAGGTAACTGAAATTCAGGTCAGCAAATGAATTTTTAGTATAAGTTTGCCCTATGCTAAATTTGGGACATACTGAATGTATACTAAAAGATATCCATTACCTATATGAAATTTAATGTTAACTGAGTGTCCTGTAATGTATTTGGCAATCCTAAGGGTGAATGGGGGAACTAAAGAAAAAAAATTGAAAATTACTTGTGACTTACCTTAACACTTAGGGAGTTCTGTAGAACAAAAACAATTTCAGAGAACACCATCATTAGACAAGGTCTCACTCTATAATCACAATGGAGTGAACAAAAAAAAGACCACCTGCCATTATGTCTAAGCACAGATTATATTGAAAAGAAAAACTCCAGATGTACTCACTGCAAGTTTCTTATTTCTATAAAATTTGGAAAGTACAGTTACGTGATACCTGGCAAAATGCTGCATTTTTCTCCATATCTATAAAACCCTAAGCACCACTTGTTCAAAAATCTTGGCAGGGGCTTTTTGTGCTACAATTTTTTTTAATCAATATTTTTATTATGATATTGTGGGGTACAGTTAAGGGTTAGTTATACAAATATGCTTCGTTCAGGCACCCTTGTTGATAAGAGGTGTCTCCCCATCCCCAGACAGATATTTACTACCGTTAATCCCATCTCCCTTCCCCTCCTCCCCCATAGTTTCCCACCACTGTCAGTCATTTTCTTATAGTATTATGTTGGATGTTCAAGGTCCACTATATGAGTGAGAACACGTGATACTCAGATCTTTGTTTCTGTGAGAGATCACTCAGTATTATAGACTCTAGTTCCATCCAGGTTGCTATGAAATTCATGATTTTGTTCTTTTTTATGGCTGTGTAGTATTCTATTGTGTATATGTACCACATTATTTTAATACAGTCCTCTTTTGATGGGCAGCTTGGTTGCTTCCAGGTTCTTGCTATTGTGAACAATGCTGCAATAAACATATGTGTGCAGGTATCTTTTTTATAGAGTGATTTGAGTTCTTCAAGGTATATTCCCAATAGGGGGATTGCGGGGTCGTATGGGAGGTCAATATTTAGAACTTTTAGGAATCTCCATACTGTTTTCCACAAAGGTTGCGCTAGTTTGCACTCCCACCAACAGTGTAGAACTGTTCCCTTTTCACCACACCCTCTCCAGCAACTGTTATTTTTTGAGTTATTGATAATTGCCATTCTGACTGGAGTTAGGTGGTATCTCAGTGTGGTTTTGATTTGCATCTCCCTGATGTTTAGTGGGGTTGAACATTTCTTCATGTGTCTGTTGGCTGCTCAGATGTCCCTTTGAGAAGTGTCTGTTCATATCTATGCCCATTTTATAATGGGGTTGTTTGGTTTTTTTCTTTTCAGCACGTTTGAGTTCCTTTTAGATCCAAGATGTTAAGCCTTTGTCGGACCTGGAGATAGCAAATACTTTTTCCCAGTCTGTAGGCTGTCTCCCTGCTCTCTTGATGGTTTCTTTGGCTTTGCAGAAGCTTGTCAGTTTAATGAGGTCCCACTTGTCTATCTTCTCACTTATGGCATGTGGGTTTCAGGTTTTGTTCAGGAATTGGATGTCAGTTCCAATTTCCATGAGGGTATGTCCTTCATTTTCTAAGGTTCTTATGGTTTGAGGTTTTACATTTAGGTCTCTGATCCATTTGGAGTTACTTTTTGTGTATAGGGATAGATAGAGGTCCTGTTTCAATCTTCTGCATGTGGTCAGCCAGTTTTCCCAGCACCATTTACTGAATAGGTTCTCCTCTCCCCAGTGGTAGGTGGTGGAGGCTTTGTCGAAGAGGAGTTGGTTGAGAAATTGAGGTTTTGCTTCTGGAATCTCAATCCTAGTCCATTGGTCTGTATTCCTGTTCCTGTACCAATACCAAGCTGTTTTGATGATTGTAGCTTTATAGTAAAGTTTGAAGTCTGGTATGTGATACCACCTGCTTTTTTTTTTTTTGCTGAGGATTGTTCTGTCTATTCCTGGTCGTTTGTGTTTCCATGTGAATTCCTGTGTTGTTTTTTCTAAGTCTGAGAAGAATGGTGCTGGTAATTTGATGGATATTGCATTACATCTGAAGATTGCCTTAGGTAAGATGGACATTTTCGCAACGTTGATTCCTCCAATCCATGAGCATGGGATATTTTTCTACTTGTTTGTGTCATCTTTGATTTCTTTGAGCAGTGTTTTATAGTTTTCATTGTAAAGGTCTTTCACATTTCTGGTTAGGAAGATGCCAAGGTATTTCATTTTTTTTGTGTGGCTATTGTGAATGGAATTGTGCTTTTTATTTGGGTTCTGTTTGTTTATTATTGGTGTAAAGAAATGTGATTGTCTTTTGCACATTTGTTTTATATCCTGAGACTTTGCCAAAGTTCTTTATCAGTGTAAGGAGGTTTTTGACAGATTGTCTTGGGTTTTCAATGTACACAATCATGTCACCTGCAAAGAGAGATAACTTGACTTACTCTTTTCCTTTTGTGATACCCCTGATTGCCTTCTCTTCTCTGATTGCTCTAGCCAGGAATTCCAATACTATATTGAACAGGAGAGGTGAGAGTGGGCATCCTTGTCTTGTTCCAGTTTTCAGGGGAAATGGTTTCAGTATTTGTCCATTTAGGAGTATTCTGGCTGTGGGTTTCTCATAGATGGCTTTTACTATTTTAAGGTATGCTCCCCATATGCCTAGATGTTGGAGGGTTTTTATCAAGAAGGGGTGCTGGACTTTATCAAAAACTTTTTCTGTATCTAATGATATAATCATGTGGTTTTTGTTTTGACATCTGTTGATGTATTTAATTACATTTATGGTTTTACGAATGTTGAACCAGGCTTGCATCCCAGGGATGAAGCTTACTTGGTCATGATGGATGATTTTTGAGATGTGTTGTTGAATCCGGTATGCTAGGATCTTGTTGAGAATTTTAGCATCTATGTTCATCAAAGATATTGGCCTGTAGTTCTCTTTCTTTGTTGGGTCTTTACCTGGCTTGGGTATCAATGTGATGTTAGCTCTGTAAAATGATTCAATCACCTGGAATACCTTCAGTAGGATTGGTATAAGCTCCTCCTTAAATGTCTTATAGAATTCTGCTGGAAAGTCATCTGGTCCAGGGCTTTTTTTTGTAGGTAGTTTTCTTATTACATAGTCAATTTCCTTGATTGTTATTGGTCTATTTAGGATCTCGATTTCTTCTTGTTTCAACCTAGGCAGGTTGTGTGATGACAGAAAGTCCTCCATTTCTGAAAGGTTTCCAAGTTTGTTTCCAAACAAGTGTACATAGTAATCTCTAATGATCTTTTGTATTTCTTCAGGATGAGATGTGACTTAATCTTTTGTGTTTCTGATTGTGTTTATGTGGGTTTTTCTCTCTTTTTTTTGGTCAGTCTAGCTAGGGGACCATTGATCTTGTTTATCCTTTCGAAGAACCAGCTTTTTGTTTCATTGATTTTTTTGTATTATCTTTTTGTCTTCTGTGTCCTGGATTTGGGCTTTTATTTTGGTGATCTGGATTCTTCTGCTGAAATTAGGGTTTTTGTGGTCTTGCTTTTCCAGCTTCCTTAGGTGGTTTGTTAGGCTGTTAATTTGTGATCCTTCCATTTTCTTCATGTGTGTTTGTAATGATATAAATTCTCCATTTACTACAGCTTTCATGGCCTCCCAGAGATTTTGGTAAGATGTTTCTTCATTTTCATTTGTTTCCAGGTAACTTTTAATCTGTGTTTTGATTTCATCATTGACCCAGAAGTTGTTTAGTATCATGCTGTTTAGTGTCCATGTCTTTGTGGGTTTTGGGGAGACCTTGTTGGTGTTAATGTTTATTTTTATTCCACTGTAGTCCAAGAAGGTGCATGGTAAAATTTCAGTCCTTTTAAATTTGCTTATGCTTGATTTATGGCCAATTATGTGGTCAATCTTAGAGTATGTTCCATGCGGTCATGAGTAGAATGTGTATTCTGTGGTCTTTGGATGGAGGGTTCTGTAGGTATCAATTAAGTCCGTTTGACCAAGAGTCACATTGAGGTTTCAGATCTCGTTGCTGATTTTTTGTCCTGATGATCTGTCTAGGGTTGTGAGTGGGGTATTAAAGTCTCCAGCTATGATGGTATTGGAGTCGATGTCTTTTTTTAATTTACCTAGGAACTGCTTTATGAAAGTCGGTGCATGGCTGGCTCCCAACAGTTTGGTGCACATATATTTAGGATGGATATTTCTTGTTGATGGATTGAACCTTTTATCTTTATGTAGTGGCCTTCTGTATCTTTTTAAATTTTTGATAGCTTAAAGGGTATTTTGTCTGAGATTAAGATTGTGACTCCTCCTTCCTTTTGTGTTCCATTCACCTGGAAATTTGTTTCCCATTCTCTTACTTTAATTCTGTGTGTCCTTTCTAGTGAGATGAGTCTCTTGAAGGCAATAGATTGTTGCCTGATGATATTTTATCCATTTTGCCATTCTATGTCTTTTCAGTAGTGTGTTTAGTCCATTCACATTCAAACTAATTATTGAAATGTGAGAGTTGATCCCTATCATAATGTTCTTACAGAGTTGTTCTTTCTGTTTGTGTGTTGTCTTTCTTTTGGTTTTAGAGTTGGTTCATGTGTGTTTTTAATCTTTTGCCTGTACTCTTGTGAAGAACGTTGTTGTTCTTTTTTCCTTTTCTTCGTGTTCAATACTTTCTTAAGTGTTTCTTGTAGAGGTGCTCTGGTGGCAGTGTAGGTTCTTAGGGATTGGATATCTGGGAAAGATTTCAATTCTCCCTCACTGATGAAGCTTAGCTGCTGGGTAGGTTATTCTCAGTTGAAATTGTTTATCTTTCAGAACTTTGAATATAGGGCTCCACGCTCTCCTAGACTGGAGGGTTTCTGTCGATAAATCTGCTGCTATTCTAATTGATCTTCCCTGTTAGGTAGTCTGACCTTTTTCTCTTGCAGCCTTTAGGATTTTTTCTTTTATACCTACTTTGTTTAGGTGAATTGTTATGTGTCTGGGAGTTGGTCTTCTCATTTGTTGTTTTGCAGGGGCTCTCTGAATCTCTTGTGTTTGAATTTTTTCATCAGTGATGAGATGAGGGAAGTTTTCTTGAATGATTTAATGAAATGTTTGTTCCAGTGTGGCCTCTGTTTCTCTCTCTGCCTCAGGAAGGCCAATTACTCTTAGGTTTGGTCTTTTGAAGTGATCATTCATCTCTTGAAGGTTTTGTTCTGTCGTTTTGAGCTTCTTTTCTATGCTTTTGATAGTTTGGGTTAGTTCTGTGTTTTGGTCTTCAAGCTCTGAGATTCTTTCTTCTGCTTGACTAATTCTGCTTTCCATGCTTATTAGTTTGTTATTTATTTCCATTGCAGTATTCTTTACTGCTGTTATTTCTGACATCAGCTCCTTCCTATTTTCCTCTTGTCTCTCCTCAATTTTTTAAATTCTCTCTATTAATGTCCTGATGTCTGGGTTTGTTGCATGTGACCAGTCATTCTGGGGGCTCTTCATTGTTTGTGTTCTGGAGTCTGTTTTCTCAGTGTCTGATCTCCTAGGGGTCTGTGTGAGACCTGTATTCTTCTTTTGGTTTTTCTTCATTTGTGCATTTTTTTCCCTCCCTACTTTTTCCTTCCCTCCACATCACCATCTTCTTTAATTCTGTTATTCAGGGGTAGAGGGCTTGCTTTTACTTCTGTTTGTTCAATCTTCTATTCTTCTTATGTATACCCTCTTTGTTCAATTCTGGAGTTGCACTGTAGGTTGGGGGTGGTCCTTTTTTCAGTTTTGAGATTTACTTAAGGGGGCAGCTGTGATTCAAAATCTATCTGCTGGTCCTAGTATCTGTTGACAGGTGTATGGATAATCTGAGACCCACTTCCCACTGCCTTGGAATCTGTCCATGCAGTGGGGCTGTAGGTTTACTCCCTGAAATAAAATGAGGTGGCAGCAATCCCAGCGATCCCAGCAGATCTTGCCTGCAGGGGTTTTAAGGACTGAAGATGTGGATTGCCTCAGGCATGGGTGGCGCCACAGAGGCCGCGGCAGTGCCACAGCTGCTGTGTCTGCAGCTGCAGTGGCTGTCCAGACCACCGCGATACCCCAGCGGTGGCGACGGCCGAGCTCCATGTGAAGAGCAGGCTGCCAACATTGGGATCCGCAGCCCCCGAGGAGAGAGCCAGAGACCCTCTGCATTCTCCTTTGCAGAGGGTTTCATAGACCAGGCTGTCCCATTGCCATCTTGCCAGAAGTCCTTTTTTTTTGAGCTGGAGTCTCACTCTGTTGCCCAGACTGAGTGCAGTGGCCATTCCCGGTCACCGCAGCCTCGACCTGCTTAGCTCCGGTGGTCCTTCTGCCTCCGCCTTCCAAGTAGCTGGAACTACAGGTGCATGCTACCATGCCCAGCTAATTTTTGATTTATTGTAGAGATGAGGTCTCGCCAAGTTGCTCAGGTGGATTTTGAACCAGGTGGAGGCTCAGGCAATCCACTCACCTCAGCCTCCCAAAGCACAGGATTACAGGCTGAGCCACCAAGCCTGGCTGCAAAGTTGTTTTTAGAAAACACTTTTCATTCCAGTTTTCAGCACAGTGTTTCTATAGAAGGTTACCTGCATTGCTAAATAATCCCTTGGTTTAATTAAACTCTTATTTGACATTTTTTCACAAGACACATATCTTGCATAATAATTAGTCAAACTCTATTCCCTCTAGTATCTTTGAGTCATTTTAGCAATATGTTTGGTTGTTCCTCAAAAGCCATGCTCTCCTTTTCCCTAATAAGAATGTGTCTGAGGAGCTTGCAGAAGGCAATTGGTCTAGATGTGATGGTTTTTCTAGCCTTTGAATGTTATTTTTCAAGGTTCTCATTGTAACCTGCCTAGTTGAGATGCGTCAAAAAATAATACTGCATAGTTGTTAAAGATAAAACCCAAAGTAAATGTCCTGGCGTAGAATTTAGACTCTATGTTATAAGATACTTGGGCTTGAATTCGTTTTTTTTTACTTCTGAACGTCTCCATTCTCTGGCTTGACAAATTGGACATTAATTATGTCTGCCTCATAAAATTGTTGAAAGAATTAAATGAAATCATATATAGAACAAACGGCATATTTTCCAAAATATAATAAGTCTTCACTATGTGTTATAATGATGATGATTGTCATCAATTTTCTCAAGGAACAGTATTTATTAATAACAATAGTAAAGCAATAACTTACACATATTGAGTGTTGACAATATGCCAGATACTTTTCTACGAATCTTGCAAGGATTATCATATTTCATATTTTTATTAATTCAACAGATATGTACTGAGTACCTAATTTATGCAGGCTCTGTTTATGGTGCTATATAGAGTAGTAACAAAAAGGACAAAAACATAGCTTATGGAGATATTTATATTCTAATGCCGTAAATGGAGTATTAACAAAGAGTTGAGTTTGTAGTGTAATTTTAATAATTGAATATTAACAAACAGTTGAATTTTAGTTTATCACATGGGAACGAATAAAGGATAGACAAAAGGTTGTTGGAATTCCTATAATCTAGGAATGTATAGGGCAGTGAGAAAGATCCCTTCCAGATAAAGTTATATTAGAAGAGAAACCTGAAGAAAGTGAGAAGGAAGATTAGTAATATTGGTGGTGGATACTCTGGGCAGAAGACAGAGTGTTTAAATCCCTGAGCAGGGAAGCGACTTGATGTGTTTGTGGAACACCTGTGATGCCAGTATGGCTGGAGTTGCAGGCTAAGGGTCAGAAAGGACGATCTCAGGTCAGAGCACAGGGAGCAGGACCCTATCATAAAGAATGGCAGAGGCCACTTTTAAGACTCTGACTAAAAGTCTGTGCCTTTGAGAAGCAGGCTTCCTAGTCTGTGTGCTGTGTGTTTTAGTTCTGCCATTCTTAGGGTGACACAGAAGTTAAACTTCACTACTTTTGGTTAAGAGTGACTTTTCCACAACCGATAATGGACTTTTTCCCTTAACCAAAGTATTTGGACAACAAAACACATCTTGAGTAAAATCATGAACTATCAATTTTAATTATAGCAGCCAAATCATGAGAATTTAAGTTTTAATTTTTTTATACATGCCATTAGTGAGTTTTTATAACATGCAGTATGTCATACTGCATGCAGTAACTTGCATTGCTGGCTGCCACAATGACTTTATAGGGCAAGGGACATTTATATTTTTTCTTTTTCTTTTTAACAGATGAAAGGTTAAGTGACTTGCAGGTGAGTTTTTGTGATAGCTTTTGAAGGTAGGTAATCTAGCCCATCACTGCTATGCATTAGCTCTGCTATCTCTGCTGCAGTCTGTCTCAGAACCACTATTGAACTGGCTACATTCTTTAGTGGATGATTAGGTACTTTGGTTATTAATTTCAAACACTCAAAACTGGTTTTCCCACAACTTTTTTGTTTGTTTGCTGCTTGTTTGTAATCTCTTTGCTTGTGGTTTGCTTTCCGTTCTATCGACTATTTTTATGTCTGTTTAATATTGAATTAGCATTTGAGCAATCTTTCTGCCAGTATTAAATTGGCTCATTTTCCCTTCAACAGTTCGGTACACTGACCATACACAGTAGCTTGTGTGATTTGCTAAATTGAGTCACTTGTGCTATTACTTATGCTTATTATAAACTGTTATTTGCATGGCAAACTGTAGTCTTGATTTACAATAACAGCATTAATTGACTGCATTTGACTGTGCACCTTAACTCTCCATAATTTGTCTATAAATTTTCAGAGTTTTGTTGTGTTGTTTAGCGTGGGAGACTCGTGATCATTTTTGCAAGGCTGTCATATCAATGTTGTTTCCACTAATTGGCTATATGTAATGTACAGCTTAACCCTACAGAGAGGTTTACAGTTTTCTGCTGAAACAAAATTTTCCTTTTTTCCTTGTTAATGATGTCTACTTCTCCTACTGCTTTCGAAATTGCAAGGCCATGAGACCAGTGGTTTCCATCTGTGGCCAGATAATCTTACCATTCGGCCACAAACATAAATTTCCTTAAAAATATAAGTTAAGCTAATAGGACGGTGGAGATTTATAGGTAGCAACAGTGGCTTTTCTGTAAACGCTCCGCATCTGCAGGTTTTTATAACTGGCATTACCCACCTCAGTTCCCATATTAGTGCTTTACACCCTGGCCCTACCTCACAATCACCAGTGGAGATTTTTAAATGGTCCACATGACTGAGATCTTTTTATTCTGTTGCCCAGAAAGGTGAAGATGGATGTTGAAAAATCCCTAAATTATATCAGAGATAAATCTAACATATAGCTCAATTGAGAAGTAACTTGCTTTATACTCAGAAGTCAAACGAGGAACAGCATTTGAAAATGCACCTTCAGAATCCAGATCCTATCTGGGAAACTAGGGAATAGACTATTTTTAGAGAGGTTTGCAGCCAGGTAGAAATCACTTTGAGTCACTTGTCCACTCTCACTCTGCCCTGTTCACACCTTCAAGACCCATGCTTTGTGTTGAACTTAATAGGACATCATGAAACAGCTAGGGCAAAAAGAAAACCAATAATGCTGAAGACAAATAATGAGACCTACAGTTTTGTTAAATGAATGGTCTGCCTATTGAGTTGACTGTGTACTACCTCACTTTGTTTCACCCTCTCCTGCATTGGGCACCTCTAACGACTTGGTCACCATGAAATAATTCTCCAGTTTGTCCTAACCTGGAGATGACAATAAATATGGGTATTTTTCTCTTTTCAGGATAAACTCCATACTACATAAAATGTTTAATATTCCTCAAAAGATTTCACACATGGACACTGTGGTCAATTCATTGGTCGATTATTCTCTCTGGTTTTGAGCAGAAAATAAAATGATTCATTTTGCAGAGTGAGCATGAATGACAGAGTGAGACATGAATGACATAGAAGTCTATCTAATGTTACAATAATTTCAACTTGGTGAAATACACACTGTGTAGTTTTACTTAGGTGATAGTACACTGTGCTTTGGTGTGAACACAGAACCTTGATACCTAAATACATGGAGAGACATACCATGTTCATAGACTGGGAGGTTCAACAAGGTAAAGATGCCGATTCTACCCCAATTTATATAGATTTAATGCAATTTCTATCAAGATTACATCATAGATTTCAGTTGACATAAACTTATTTTTGGCACTATTATGAAAGGACAGAGAACCTAAATCAGACTACCTGCCTTCAAGACTTAAAGCAAGCCTAAGTAAAAGTCTGTGGCATTGTTAGAGGGATAGACACACAGAAATTTTTTTAAGTGGTTTTTTTTTTTCCTGCAACCAAGATAAAAATAACATGTTTTTTTCTTTGAATAGCTTTGGTTTGGCCTTTGTACCAGCATAGTCTTGTAATGTTGCAGAATATGGAAATATTTAGCTGTTAGGACCAATTATATTATTCTCTAATCTTTTTTGAGAATTTTAGCACCTGAAATATTCAAGTGGCTACTTCAATATCACAATACTTTGATATTCATCTTAAGCATTGCTAGACTTGTTTTATCCTGCTGATGTACATATAATCATAACACATTACAAGAATAGGCTATAAAGCTTATTTTTAAGACCAAATTTAAAATTCATTGGCCATATTTAATTTGAAGTTGTAATAAAAATGTGAAAAATTTATTACAGGTAGCTACAAATTTGATTTTATAAATTATTCTCTTGATAAAATTTATAAATATCTAGTCTAATTAATACAATCCCAGATTGACAAGGTTCTAAAGATGATTTTGTTCCACATTAGAGAGATGAGATAACTTGTCTTAGATCAAAATCATCTGAATTCAACCAACTATGATCACCTCTTTATTGTGTATGTTTCTTTTTTCTTTGCTTAACTGTCAGAAGTTTCAATTTTAGATTTTTCTTTTCTGTATATTTCACCATTGCACATACTGGTGAAATTATTGACCCTAAAACCAATTACCAACTATTATTGTTATTTTGGTGTACTTGTTGAAACAGTGGTTCAATTGCATCCCCTGTGTATAAACCATATTATGATCATGAGATGCTATACATAATTTAACCTGCAAATGTCCACTGTACCTTGACAATTCTACCTAGATCAATGTATTTTTCCTAAATTCCCAAAAGATGAGAATCACAAGGCCTTGGAGAAACAATGAAAGAACTGAGTTTGTTTTGCTTGAAGTCGTCTTCTACAAAGAGGGCATAAGCTATCTGTGCACACTGGTTGGAAAATGTGTGTTTCTCTTCTTTCTTTTCCTACAGTTTTCATTTTTCTCTGTGATCTTCATTGGATGCTATGCAAATTTATTATTAAAATCACACGTAATAGAGAAAATAGAATGATTGAGAGTCTATGGCTTTGGAAGCCACATATGCATTGTGCCTTGTGCATCTGTGTGTGAATACGTCCTCAAATACATGGTAAATATTAACCTGACAGTCCCAAAATTCAAATGATAAGATATCACAAATAGTGTAAAACTGTAGTAAGAAGGTTTTTCCTAGCTATTGTAGAGCTCTTCAGAAGTAGAATAACTAAAGGAAGGATTATTTTACAGTTGTATTTAATAATTTATGATTTAAAGATCACCATCCTGAGATTTTCAGGAAGATGGCAGTGTAGCCAACTGAACTGTGTGAGTCCCTGTGTGTGTGTGAGTGATTTTATGAACAATTCTGTGTGCCTTTCTGGGTGTACGTGGGAGTGTGAGCGGCTGGCTGAGTGGAGACTCCAGAGTAAGTGGTAAGGGCCCTCCTGGTGAGGCCACTGGTGCCGCAGCTGCTTTGCTTGGACCCTAGTGCTTCCTGGAGTGCAGAAGATGAGCACCATTTTCTAAACTCAGCAGAGTTTTTCCCATGAAGAACGGCTGGAGTGATTGCTGATCCCAATACCACAGCGCTGGGCTGAACACTGGCAGCGATGGCTGTGGATAGAGTGCAGCAGGAAAGCCTGAGCCAGAGTCCCAAGGAAACAGTGGGAGAAACTACCCCAAGCCTGGACTGGGCTGCAGAGCCTTACTGCTGGGTCCCAAGATCTGGAGACTGGTAACTGCTGGCAAGGGAGCTATCAAATCCACTGGTGACAGGAACAGCAGATGGCAGAAAAATTGACCAGACTTTCTAATCTGGGCGGAAAAATGCTCCGGGGCAGCCTCTGTGGAACAACAGAATTGCATCTTGAGACCAGACACTGATCTCTGTGTTGCACTGGGGCAGCTCTTTGTGACCTCAGGGAACACTACCCCCAGTGCACCAGCCCTGATGGGTAACAGCAGATGCAGACACTCAGGTGATCTACGCTCCACTCCACTCTGAACCAGCTGCTGGACAAAAGATGCACAAAGTAGAACTTCTCAAGCAGAGGGCTGGTGAGTGACTGACTCCCTGCCTCCAGCCATAGCAACAAGTGAAAGAGATCTGGAGGGCAGAGCAGAGACTGGAGGCCCCATTCCCTTGCAGTGAACTGGATGCCCTGGGAGCTGTGACAAAGCTGAGAGAGGAAGGAAGGGGGTGAGATCCTGAGCGTTGCTGTGCTAAGTTATTTCATCCTCCCTCCCTCACACAGGCCTGAGAAGGCTATCAATTGCAGGAAGCAGCAGGTGAAGATTCTGACATCTTAAGTTCCAACAACAAATAGGGAAACAGCAGTAATAGCCCTATAGTCCCAGAACCGGTCACAAGAGGGAGGCCCCTCCTTCAAAGAGAAATGCTAAAGCTGAAAACTCTTTATCAATGTTTGTTTTTTGGGGACAGTATTGGATTTCTTGTTTGGTTGCTTTGTTTGTTGGTTTTCTTTTTTCTTTTATTTTTTATTTCTTTGTTCTTTCTCTGTTTTTTCACAATTTTTTTTCTTTTTCTATTATTTCTTTCCTCTTTTTTTCTCTTTCTCTTCTTTCTCTCTTTTCCCTCTTATACCCTGTCTTGGACTCAGGGGCTATGCAAACATACCCACCGTAAAGTCCTATTGTGCAGAGAAGAAGTGCAAATCCCAGCTGGCTTAGTCACCAGATAGGAAATATTATGGCCTGCCAATAGGTTCAGAATCCTTGCACCCCCTAGTAAGTGCTCAAAACTGCAAAGAGACAGCACAACGCCTCACCCCAGCCCTACTTCATAATTGAACAAATCCAGAGCCCCAGCTTAAAGAAGGACAAAATGTAGAGCAAATATCAGAAGTGACTGCTTCTCCATTATCCACTAACAAATGGAATTAAAGAGAAAGATAAGAAAACTGTTACAAATGAAGAAAACACAATGAAAAACAACTGATACCCATCAGAGTCCCAGCAAAGAGTCGGTGCTAGAAAGAAAGGCTACTGGGGCACAAACAATGGCTATCTCCCAGAATGGCAGTATCCAGAAGGTAGTTATAGAGATCAGAGAATTTTTGGATAGAATGAATAAAAATCAAGAAATGCAAGAACTAACACTAAATGAAATTGCAACTGAGCTAAACTGATTCAAGAAAGTGTACTTAGAAATAATAGAAATAAAGAACTTCATCTAAGAAATAAATAACAAACTGACAAGCATGGGAAGCAGACTTAATCAAGCAGAAGAAAGAATCTCAGGGCTGGAAGGTCAAAATATGGAATAAAACCAATCTGTTAAAAAAAAAAGCCCCATTAAAAATGAGACAAAAGACATGAATAGACACTTCTCAAAAGAAGATATATAAGCAGCCAACACACACAAGAAAAAAATGCTCAACCTCACTAATCATCAGAGAAATGCAAATCAAAAACCACATCGAGTACCACCTAGCTTCAGTAGGAATGGTCACCATGAATAAAATAAAAAAACAACAGATGCTGGTGAAAATATGGAAAAAAGAGAACGTTTCTACACTGTTGATGTGAATGCAAACTAGTTCAACCTCTATGGAAAATACTGTGGTGATTAAAAAAAAAAAAAAACTAGAAATTGACCTTCCATATGACCCAGCAATTCCCCTTCTGGGAATATACCCGGAGGAACTTAAATCAGTCTACAAAAAAGATACCTTCATGTACATGTTTATTGCAGCACTATTTACAATTGCAAAAACAAGAAACCAACTGTGCTGCCCATTGAATGTATATGTGGTACATATACATTATGGAATATTATGCAGCCATAAAGAAGTATAAAATTATGAACTTTGCAGCAGCTTGGATGGATTTAGACTCTACCATACTCAGTGATCTATCACAGAAACAAAAAACTGAGTTCAACATGTTCTCACTTATAAGTGGACCCTGAACATTTACCATAATCCTATAAAAAAGCAATTGGCAGTAACTGGAAAATGCCAGGGGAGGGAGGCCACATAACATTAATAAGAGTCCCGAATCTGAAACGAAGCAAAGGGAGACCAAAGAGATGCCCAAACTTTACCTGTGTGATGACCACTTGTATACCTAATCTTGAAATGTACCTCACAGTTTTAAAATAAAAGAAATTAAAAATAAATAAATAAATAAAAAGTAAGTTACAGAAAGTTTGGAAAATAAAAAAGTCTCCCTCTTTATAAAAAAAATCAGAAAATATGCTTAGAATTTCCTAACTTTAATTTGTATGCATGTATGTTATTAATCTAAATAATCCATAAATTGTATGAAGTGCTTAAAAATGTGTCAATGCCCTCTATGTTCATGATATAATTTTATGTGCCAGAGTCATCGTGCTGATTTGCATGCTTTTAGACATTTTCGTGACATCAATAAACGACAAACAGCTCTTTCTCATCTAAAAATATAATAATAACGAAAGACAGAAAGAAAGATAGATCATCATCCTCTCTCTATCCTAACAGCAATAATTAAAAGACCTAATTACAAGGAGACAGTCAACCTAGATCCTGGGAAAATTTTTCACATATTGAGTTTCCACAACTCCTAATCCAGAATCAGTCCTTCTATGACTGTTCAAAGGCTTGATCTCTCTTTTCTTAGCTTCTTTCTTTCCATATTTACTTTTCTCTTCTGTGTTTCCAATTTTTTCCCATCCAGTTGAATCATGTTTCCTAGGATTTCCCCTTATAAAAATATAAAAATAAAGACAAATGAAAAGCCCTCTTTGACAAAGCTTACATCTTCTATAATATAAAACCCTCTTTTTTCCTTCAAATTTCTTAAAACAGCTGTTTAGAATTACTATTTGAATGTTTTCTGTTCTCTTTTAGTCTGAAACTACTCCAGTCTGGCTTCTTACTCACATTGCTACAGGAAAACTGCTCCCTCATCAGTCCTCAATGACTGATGAATTTAAATGACCCTGATTTAATCTCCAGCCATGAACCTGCTAATGAGTTGCAAATTTATGTATCCACCTATCCATTTGACATCCTTGCTAAATGCTTCTCAGTGATCTTCAGCTCCAAACTTATTGCTTTTTCTTGTCGGATGTTGTTTCTCTTTTTTCATCTTTTTTTCATATTTAAGTAAATGTCAACTCCATAATGGAGACAGTCAAAACCCACATTTTAAAATTATTTGTCTAACTATCTTATTTTATTTTATTTTATTTTATTTTCCCCCTGGGCTCCTCTTTGGTCTGCCTGCTTTATTCTTGCCTTCAAATAAGTCATTATTCACAAATTTCAAAATGACATTTTCCAAATGGATATTTATTCATATCATCAGCTTGCTACAAACAAACTTTAATGCCATTCAGTTGACTTGGTATAGAATCTGGGCTTAGATACCTCCCTAACTTCATCTTCAGGTATTCTTTCCCTAACTCACTGTTAAAATGACATCGTCCTTCTTGGAGTTCCTTGAGTTTAAGAACTGACTTCCTGCACTAGGCATTTACACATGCTATGGATTATCTGGACTGTCTTTCCCCTGCCTAACTTCGAATTAATGTCCAGATCCCAGTTTCAAGTCTGCTATAATATAAAACCGTCTCTTCTTTCCTTCAAGTTTCTCAAAAAAAGCTGTTTAAAAATGCTATTTGCTTCTGTCTGTTCAAGTTCCTATTCTTCCTTATGTATATCCTCTTGCTTTGTTCAATTCTGGAGTTGGACTGTAGGTTGGGGGCACTCCTTTTTGCAGTTTTGAGATTTAATTAAGGTGGGAGCTGTGATTCAAAATTGATCTGCAGATCCCAGTATCCGCCGACAGTATCACACTGCCTTGGACTCTGCCTTGGGGTTATAAGTAGTACAAAACACTTTAGTAATATTTTAAACATTGAAAACAAATTTTTTATCCTAAAAAAAATTTCTTAGTGGGTACAATTTACCTTATTCAAGTGTTGGTTACACAAAAGTCTCAATCTTTACCACTAGGCATTACATTCATGTAACAAAGCTGTATTTGTAAATTTATACAAATAAAAAAGAAAAAAATTAATAAAAATGCTATTTGCACATATTCTGCTCCCTTTCACTCTGAAATGTACTCCAATCTGGCATCAGCTCACATTTAGCTACAGGAAAATTCTGCCCTCGTCAGTCCTCAATGACTATGAATTTAAATGATCCTGCACTTAATCAGACTCAGACTCATGCTCCAATTATCTTATGTAAACTTACAAAACTGCTTATTTCCACAGGTGATTTTTTAAAATTATTTTTTATTTGTGCATTTATATTCTAGTTTTGTCTATTTCACTAAGGCATAACTTTTGTGTGTATTTTTATCATTTTATGCATAATATTTGTAATAGAGACTGATAAATATTATGTACAATACTCCCTTTATCTGCGGGGGATAGTTGCCAAGACCCCCAACCGATGCCTGAAACATGTGATAATACCAAACTCTGTATATACTACATTTTCCCCTATATATTCATACTTATGTTAAACTTTAACTTATAAATTAGGCACTGTAAGAAATTAACAACAATGACTAATAATAAAGCAGAATGCTTATAACAATATGCTGTAATAAAAGTTATGTGGATGTTACCTTTCTCCTCTCTCTCTGTTAAAATATTTATTAGTCATTTATTTTCAGAAAGCAGTTGCCTATGACTAACATATTTAATAATTATTTGTTTAAAAATAAAATAATGAAATGAACAACTGAAATAAATTTTGCTTCCCTCTGTCAATATCTCAAAAATAGCATACATGACACATATATGATAAGTGTTGCATGATATAAAGGCAAACAATATACATTTAAGAATTCAAAATTTGGGATAGTAAGTTAATGTAACCTCATTATAAATTGCTTGGAGCGATCCATTTACAAAATAATACTACAAATGTGAAAATGAAAGTACTGGAAAATGATTCCAATTTTAGAAGAAAACATTTTGAATGAGAACATTAACATTTGCAGACATTTATTTTCCATTTTTAGCAAGATGACTAAATGACAATATGTGCTTTTACTTTGTGTATGAAGGTGTAGCTGGTTGATTCAACTTATGTGTTGGAGTGAGTATAATTTATATACTTAAAAAAGGTTGAATCCAGTTGCACTCATTTCTCAGTATAAGATAGAGATATGTAGTAATAGAATCTGAATCTGCTTAATGACACTGAGACTTCTGTTTAATGTAAGTTATACTTTTTCATCCTGGCTTCTGTGTAAGGTGGTATACTCTACTTGGTAAGTCAGGATTCTCTAAGGATAGAATGATTAAAGGGATTTTTCAAGGTGGCAAGTCCAAGGTTGGCTTTCATGGGCATCTGATTTCAATTCACATATTTTGGTCCACTAAGCCATTCTGCCTTTACTCATAAGGATCACTGAAGTCATATACTTAAATACTAAACTGAAGTTAAACGTCACAAAGAATTTTCTGAGCTTTATGCTTTAACCTTGCTATGTTTTCAAGCTTAAATTACTAAACTTGGTCTTCTCTGTCAGAGAAGGCCAAGTGAGTACTTTTGGTCTGTTTGCTTATCGTAGGCAACAAGAGGGCTAGTGACAGACAGTATTTGAATAATTTTTGTTAGCTTTCTGTTATTAAAACAAGACCCTCACTAAGAGAGTTCAGGTGTTTGGCAAATTTGAAAGCATAGTTATCTTAAAGGTATGCAATTAGGAAACTAGATTAAAGGTTAAGCAACTATATGAGACTGTTAATGACATTTGGCTTTATGCCTCAGAAGAACATAGGATGAATTCTGTGTAATTTAAAGGTGTACTATCTTTCCTGATCTTTGTTACTTTTTCTTTCTTGGGTTTCTTCAGTGTACTCTCCGTCAAACAGAAAAGGCGCTAAGACAGAAAAAAGTTTACTTTACACTGAAGAGTCATGTTTACTAGTAACAGAAGTGGTTGGAGATTGCCATGATATGCCTATTTCTAATTTCATTGTATTTGTATGGATTTTGACCTTTAAACACAAGAAAATATTTACTCTATTACTGCACAATTTGGTTATAGATTGGCAAAACAAGATGATGTCACTTGTTCAGCCAAAGTTAGAAAAGTTACTATGTCTACTGAGTCCCTTATCTTATGTTTTGAAATTTGTCCACCAGCATATAACCTGTCCACTAATAATGATTTATTTTATCCCTTCCATTGTCACAACAAAGTTATTTGAAAATTAATTTAAAAATATAAATTCCCAGTTGTTTGGGTTATCTTAAATAGCCCCCACTTTTTCTTTATTGAATTTAGAAGATTGTTGTTATCACAGATTGGTCTTCCAGTCACAAGGCAAGAACTGGATATCCAAGACAAATATCTCCATGTATTTGATATTTGGCAGTAGAAAATAATAAAATATTTTACCTGAAATTAAAGAATTTTTAAATTGTTATTTTTTCTTTTTTGTTTCAAATTTAATCAAATCATTTTAAAGAAAACTACTTATATCATATTTTTGAATTTTATGAATCTTCAAATAAAAGTCTTTGTAAGGTTTTCCTTAAGGAAAAATTCCATAAAAGTATAAATGTCTCCATTAGCTTTTTATCAAATAGTCTTGACTGCTTTTGTGATAGCAGAAGACAAAATTAAAGGGGAATTTTGAAATATGTTCATGAGTATGAAAAAGTTGCCATCTTATAAACAAAAGTTGTAGAAGAGTTTTATCTGAGCTTATGACACTGAGTAGAATGTTCATAAATACTAGCAAATTTGAGTATTAAGTTTGAGTATCAATAAAGTATCCCCAAATTTGGCATAATAAGCTTATTTTGTGTTCTCTGCATGACACTAACAACATCACAACCACTTCTTCCATCTCTACCACCTCCATGATTCATACTACTATTCTTACTTATTACTAATAGTCATATTATTGTGACCACCATAAGCAGGTCAACTTTTGTTTATAAGATGGTAACTTTTTCATACTCATGAACATATTTCAAAATTCTAAATATTTAGTGGTGCTTTCTGCTAATTTATTATTCACACATATTGTGTAGATGGACAGTTTCATTGTCTGTGTTTTTCAGACATAGTAGGTTAGAGAAGTTAAATAACTTGCCCTCCAAATTTAGAGCTTAAACTTAACCTAAGTTGGCCAGACACTTAAATCTGAGTTTTGATCACTGAATTGTATGATCTACCAAGTTCCAAGAGGGTAAAAGTTATAAAAGGGGATGGAAAGATTCTGATCGTGGAAAAATGAATATGGAAATATGTTGCTCAAATCATGCTTAAAAAGATCAATTAGAAAGGCAGAATCTTAGGCCCCACTTTGAGGTTCCTGAATCAAAATATGCATTTTAACAAGATATCTATCTGAACAAATTACAAACTTTAAGGAGAAATGCTCAATCTTTTTTTAAAAAATTGCAAAGAATATATAGTCAACTTCTTTACTAAAATCTGGAGTCCCTGTATCTATGTGATTTTCTCAACATAATAGGTTATCAAGCATTGTGTAGTCATAAATCATGATTATTTTGATTTCTTTATTCAATAGATATTCTCTGTGTACCCAATTTTTACAAGAAGTTTAAATATTATTCAAGACAGTAAGATTTTATTTTATTCAAGAACTTTTTGTTTTCAAGGGGGAAAATATGAGAAATAGATAATTATATAATGATCTTTAATAAATGCCAGAGAGGAAATAACGTTTTGATATAGGCAATATTGTTGCAATCAAAAATTTATTTTAAAAAATTCATTAAAAAACAAAAAATTTCTATCAACAAATAATTTAGTGTAATATTGTTTTTTTTTTAAAGAAAAGACTTTTCATTCTAGGAAAGAAGACTGTTTTTCTTGGTATATTAACTTCTTATGGTGGAACTCACTATTTTCTATTCTTAATTTATATACTTGGTCATAATGAAGAAAGTTTGCCATTTTATTATTTCTTAAACACATTTTCAACCTCTGAGGAAATTAGAATTGCTTTTAGACTCCTTATATGTTATGCCTCTCTTGTCCTTCACTCTCCTTTTCCTTCCTTCCTTCCTTCCTTCCTTCCTTCCTTCTTTCCCTTTCATTCTTTCTTTCTTTCCGTCTTTTGATAGGGTCTCACTATGTTGTCCAGGCTGGTGTCAACTAGGATCGAGATATCCTCCCATCTTCGCCTGCAAAGTAGCTAGGCCTACAGGAATGTGCCCATGTGCCTGGCTGAACTTTTTTTTTTTTTTGAGTCAGAGTCTCACTCTGTCGCCCAGGCTGCAGTACAGTGGTATGATTAGAGTCACAGCAGCCTTGAGGGCTGAGTTAGAAGATCCATCCGCCTCAGCTTCCAATTAGCCAGAACTACAGTCATTTCCAGCTAACTTTTTTATTTATTTATTTTAATACATATTTTTAATTTTAAAATTGTGGGGTACAGTTAAGGGTTAGGTATACAAATATGCATTGTGCAGGTACCCTTGTTGATGAGGTGTGCCCCCCATCCCCAGACAGATATTGACTACCGTTAATCCCACCTCCCTTCCCTTCCCTGGCCCCCCCATAGTTTCCCGCCACTGTCAATCCTTTTCTTACAGTATTACAATAGTTGTTCAAGGTCTACTTGTGAGTGAGAACATGTGATGCTCAGAGCTTTGTTTCTGTGAGAGATCACTCGGTATTATAAACTCTAATTCCATCCAGGTTGCTGTGAAATTCATGATTTTGTTCTTTTTTTATGGTTGTGTAATATTCCATTGTGTATATGTACCACATTTTTTTAATCCAGTCCTCTTTTGATGGACGGCATGGTTGGAATATACCCTGAAGAACACAAATCACTCTATAAAAAAGATACCTGCACATGTATGTTTATCGCAGCATTGTTCACAATAGCAAGATCATGGAACTTTTTGTTTTATTGTAGAGAACTCTCCAAGCTGCCCAGGCTGGTCTCCAACTGGGCTCAGGTAATCCTCTCACCTCTGCCTTCCAGTCTTTGCCTGAATCTATTTTTATACATAAATTCTACTTGAAATTAATATTTAATTTGGCTTGCTTTTTTTTCGGGTTGCAAATATTTAAATACTCTAAGGTGTTAAAACATTAACTCTTCATGTCATATTTCCTTTGGAAAAAACAAAAAATTCAAATAGAAAAAAAGAAAGAGACTTTTCTCAAAATCTATGTTTAGTTTTTAGAACCTCAAATTTACTAAAAATTTCAGCTTGAATAGCAATAGTCAGGACTTGGTGACGTTGATGCTACTGATTTTTTGTCTTTTACCTATTTATATTTCTTGAAGAGGCTCACTGCATAAACATTCCACATCTTTTTTTTAATGGCTTATAAAACAATTAGAAAACAAACATTGTGTTCAGAATAGTGTATTCTATTTCCAAGTAAAAAGTATGGATTTTTTTAGGTTTTAGCAATTACATGAGAAATGAGGGGTAGCATTTATATGCGCAGAGTTTACATTTTATGGAAGAGATTGAACTTGATTTTTTTGTCTTTTTAGAATGCATAGGACTTATTTTACTAATTAATGTTTAACAGTGGTATTCTCATTCTATGATTGCGTCCTCATATATGAGATGAAATTTTTTTTTTATCAAGGGAAAAGTCCTTCATCTATTCACCTGGTGTTTGGTTATCCAGAAGTATGATTAGTGTGAAAAATGTGGGATACATGCTTAATTCTTTTACTTTTTTTTTCCTTCAACAGTAACCAATTGATGGACGTCGTTTCTATTTTATTTTATTTTGTTTGTTTGTTTTAGTCTCATTTTAAACTCATGCTTTAGATAGTTGGTGTACTTCCATCTATTGTAGTTGATACTGATATTTCTGATTTTCTACACTTTTGCCAAGTGAGATTCTTTTCAAGATGATTCCTGTATAGTTTCAATGGAGCACTCAAAATATGTGTGAAAGATACTTTGCTCTGTGATATAAAAATTGATTTCTTTCATCTTGAAATTCTCCTACCTCAGTTTTTTCAACAAGAAGACCTGGTTCCTTCCAGTGAGAATTTGTGTGTGTGTGTGTGTGTGTTTGTGTGTGTGTGTGTATGTGTGTGTATCTATGTAATTACAGATAGATAGAAATGAAATAGATATGTATGCAAGGGAGGAATTAATTTATTAAAAATTGTGCATTTTTTCTTATATGTTTAAACTCTAGTCATCTCCAGTACTCTCTATTTGATGCAATACACCTATCAAGACTTTTTTCCATAGCTCAAAACAGTTTTTGAACTCGTCAATTTTTGATGCCTTTTAGTACGTCTGCTGATTTTTGTTTCACCTTTCCCACATCAGCAAAATGTTTCCATTTGAGGACGTTTTTCATTAGGGAAAAAAAAAAGTTGCTCAGGAAAGATGGGGTGAATAGAGAGGGTGGAACAAGGGAGTCATGCTATTTTGGGTAAAAAACTGCTGAACACTCAGTTCAGTGTGGACAGGTGCCCCGCCATGGTGAAAAAACCCATCACCTCTTTGCCAAAACTCAGGATGTTTCTTCCACAAATCCTGACACACAAAAATGCTCGTCAATACACTGATGTTGACCGGATCCTAGAACACACTCACCTAGCGGGGGAAGCCTGTACTACAAGAGGCCTGCCTTCCAAAAGATGATTCTGTGTTTTTTGGTATATGTATAATCTAGATTCATTGCAAATGATAGTTATTGTTTGTAAGTTTTTAAACTTATTTATTTATTTTTTACTTGAAACAGATAAGAAACATATTTGTTTTCGGAAGATATTTTTTGAAAGTTATTTTTATTAAATTATCTTATGAATTTATATTGCTAATCTAAATTCAGGGTCTCCAGGGTTTTTACTTTAACTCTTTCCCATTATTCTTTCTTCTCTTTTATCTGTGCTAAGAATTCCAGCACTTAATAACACTGAGACTGTTTGAATTAAAATACTGTTAGAATTAACATGAAAAATAATTACTCCTTTGCTTTTTCCCACATTCCACATACAAGTATATCAGTATTAAAATACCAATACTAAATCAAAAATATAATTGCCTATCTGTTTGAATATTCTTTTGCAGTTCTTGAAGCAGCTTTATTGAGGCATAATTAACTTAGAAAGAACAGCACATAAATACTTTTAATACTTCCTCTCCTTATACCACCAACTGAAACACGGGTTCATTTGTTTCTTGTTTTACTTTTATAAATTTATTTTTACAAATGTAATTGCAAAGATACATGAAAATGTTTATCAGTTTCCAAAGTCACATCTACAAAACAAGGCATATTCAAAAAAGTCCCATTTCTGGTCTAATCCCCCCACCCTATTTTCTTCCTCCTCTTAGAGGCAATTGTTAATCCCTCTTCTCTCATGTCTAAAGCATTCTTCCATTATGTGTTTACTGTTCTTCTTAATATAGACAGAGCTTTCTTTTTAATATTTTTGGTATATCAGAAGGTTCACATTTTTGTTCTTGTGGTTACCTCTATACTAAATAACTTTTTATAGCACATTTAATTCTTTTTTTGGTTCTATTCTGTCAATTCCCTTTTATAAGTAATAATAAAATTAGCTACTAAATTATTCTTTCTCCTGTCCCCACTTCCCAGCATCTTATCTAAGCAATTTTGTTTAATTCACAATTAATAAGTATAAGGTCATCAGCAAGTATATTCTCTTATTTTAATTAAAACCTAATATTATTCGCATTTGATATAGTTTCAATTTTGAACTGAAACCATTCCCTGAATATTCTCCAATTTTCTTTCCTTCATTTCCTAGAAATCATAAGTTTAGACTATTTAAAAATATTATTTCCTGACTATACCATATGTTCAATTTTGAACCACATTTATTGAATACATTATCTAATTTTAGTTTCATACTTTAATGAAATGATTAAATGAATTTGTTATAATTTAATATTTCACCCCATCTTATTTTTCAGCTTCTAGAAGAGTTTGAAATTACTTGTGAAATTTGGGCAATGGCTATTTTTCTATCAATGCATCCAGGTAGTAGATCTCAAATTTGGGTCAAAATAAGAATCATAGCAGATGGGAACTGAGCAACTGTCTAGCTTTATGGAAGAATGAATATGCTGGGAACTTGATGGGCTAATGGAATCAAATACTCATTTACTATCCTTAAATTTCCCCAGTTCCTAGACATATATTTTTAAAACTCCTCCATAGATGAAATACAAACCTGAATGAATTCTCTATGTCTTATTATTCAGAATTTTATATTTGTAAACAACAGAAAACCCTTACAACATTTTCTGGCCGTAGGAATATTTTAGCTACACAAGATCTTTATATCCTACATTGGTTTAAATGCCTACATATCGATGCATCTTATTTCAACTTATCCTTTCATAGAAGATTCATTTATTCCCTTAATATTTACTGAGCCACCTTTTTGATAAAGTAGCTATTGACTTAAACTAACCCAGAAGACCAAAACAACAGGAACAGTAATTGAAATTAACCTTGAGTTTGAATTAAAATGGGTGTCAACTCTCAATGGATTACAGTTACTCCATATGCTTCAGAAATTGGAAGTTTCTACAAACCAAGCTCCATTTTTTCTAATTATGACAAAAATGAGCAGCATGCTTATCATCCTTAAATTTGTTAAAAATAGCTAATGGGAGGATAAAAATGAAAGTGGTTACCTGTTTGCTGCTTGGAACTATAAGGAAAATGTTTTCATTTTCTTTCCTAAGTATATCACATTATGACGTCTATAAATAGGGGTACAGCTTGAATTTTCAGCTATGTGAACATTGTATTCCACATACTCCTCCTTCTGTCAGTTACATGAGAAGATGTATGTATAGAAACATTCACAGCACACCTCTTATGTACCAATGACTGCGATGGGCACTTCTATTAAAACAGTAAACCAGCCAGGCGCAGTGACTCAAGCCTGTAATTCCAGCACTTTGGGAGGCCGAGAGGAGAGGATTGCCTGAGCCCAGGGGTTTAGGACCAGCCTGGGCAACCTGATGATACCTCCTGTCTACAGAAAATCAAAACAATTAGACAGGTGTGGTAGTGCAGCTGTAGTTCCAGCTACTTGGAAGGTTGATGTGGAAGGATCGACTGAGCCCAGCAGGCTGAGGCTGTGGTGGCCATGAGCGTGCCACTGTACTTCAGCCTGGGTGACAGAGTGAGACGCCAACTCAACAAAAGAAAAGAAAAGAAAAGAAAAGAAAAGAAGAGAAAAGAAAACAGTAAGCCAGATACAGTGCAAGCTTTCTGATCACTTCCGGTCTAGTAGAAGAGACTTGCAAACATGCTTTTGTAATTTGGAGGTTGTGACAACTGAAGCTTTCTCATAGAAGATCCAGTTATAAAGCAATCAAAGGCATGGAAGTAAAATACCAGGAACCTGACTTGATCTAAGTGTTCCTATAATATAATTTGATTTTATGGCATCAAATCTACTCTCAAAATGCAAATACAAAGTCAGTCACCCAGACTTGGCAATTGTGTGCCTGTGAGATTAATATTGTGTTGGGAAGGAGAAAAATAAAATAGATCATTCCACCTTTAACATTACTGTGTTTCTGGCCAACCATTAAGTTGATAATGAAGCAATTGATCTAGGAATCATAATGCAAACATTACTCTGGCAATCACAAACTCGTACAACAGCTTTTAGAAAGTCCAAAATTTGTCCATATACATTTTAAAAATTATTTATATTTGTGATGAATTGTGAATTATATTTGCTTAAAACATGCCATAATCTTGGCAGAAATCTTTTAAAAATAAGATTTCTAATATGCATGCACTTTAAGAGAAGCTTTAAAATATGCTAATATATTGTCATGGTGCACTTCAAAATTTTAGTGAGTTGTAAACACAAGTGTGAACCTAGATTTCAACTGTATAAGAAACTCATTGAATACTAGTTCAGAACCCTAGTTAAGAATTTCAGCATCTATGCCTATATTTGTTGAGAATCATCTTTATGGCCAGTTAAATTTATTTAAGAGATTCTAAAGAAATGCCACAGATTTCTACTGGGGAAACTTCAATAATTTTAATTAGGTGGATTAGTTTATGCTATATATCTGTATATTATCAAGGCATTTGTCCATGTACTTCTGTGATACATAGCTATCTAAAGCATCTACCTACCACAGGGGCCAGAAATTTATGTCCCAATTTGCATGTACATACAGATTGATTAAGTCATAAAATAACAAGTTTAGAAAATGACTCACCTTTAATTCAATCATCTTTTTTGTGTGACTACTTGCTCTGTGATAGATATTACACATTAAATGTATAATATTTTTTCTGCAATTGGTTATATCAGAGTAAATTTACAGTAAAAGAGAAAGTAATTTGGGAGTGGTGGTGGATATACTGTTATCAATTCAGTCGTTTAATAATAAAACAGCTGAATCCAGCGTAGAGTAGGCCTGTAATTAAATTTCATGTGCTTCATAACTTGCTCATCAGTACATATATTTGAAATACGTATCTGAATGTTCCGAGATTTTAGAGAAGCTGTAGCTTTACTTCAGGATACAAGGTGGTGCTGTTTCATTTTATAAACAAAAACTGCTTCTGCAAAAAGCTAGCACAGCTAGAATGAGGACATCATATCTTACAAAGAGAGCAAGAATACAGAGGAAACCAATTCCATAGCTCTACATGCCAGTTATGATTTTGTTTAATGGAAAAATAGATAAATTATATCTATAGACTCTGCACAATATAAGTACACAGGCAATAACAATATTCAACCAAGGATGAAATGTTCATTTTTCAGTAGTTTACAGGGCTGTGTGGCCTGCAGTATTGGTAGTAGGTAGCAAAGGCCCCGGCCGTAAGGAAATAAAAATATGTGCCTTGTGAAAATAAGTGAAGGTGAAGGATTGTCTCTAGTTCTTTTTGGCTTTCTATACTGACAACTATTTTGCTAGTCTGTAAATCAAAATTCAGCCTCATCTTTTAATTTTAAGTGTACTGACCTGTATGATATTAATGAAGACCAAAGTTCCACTGCCTTCTATCTATTCAAATGCTAATCACCATGCCAGTGGATGGTACAAATTCAAGTGCCACAAAAAGTGAGGCTTTTTTCATATTAACCTTTCTCTATACTTATCATTACCTGTCATAGAGAATATAAGTAAGTATTTGGGGTCCGATTCTAATGTGAGATTTCCTATGTGACATCAGTCAAAGTAACCTTTCTGGGCCTGTTTTTTAAGCACAGAATGAGATGCTCAATGCTAACATTTTCCCACGAGTTTTTGAGGTGTTTGTTAGGTTTGTAAAACAGACCGAGAAGGTATTTTCTTTTATTTTTAATCATAGACATATTTACTTACTGAAACTTGGTAACGTAGACAAATTTGATTGTTTTTTGTATGTTGATATCCTTGGCAAATCTTTTGCCAAAATGATTGACACCTATAACAATTTTATCAAACATTTCTTATATCGAATCAGTTTATCTCATATGTGTTGGCTACTGTAAAGAAAAATTATCTCTCAAGCTCTGCTGAGGAATTATGAAATATTATATCCTCTACTGATTTTTTTCACTCATTCTTTTACCTTGACACATAAGTTATGTAAATGCCATTTTAAAAAATCGGTATTATGCTAATTTACTTTTCTTTTTTATATTTTCACATCTTCTTTACAAAAAGTCAACTTATATTTTCCAATAATAGAGAAGAAAGAACTGCACTATTTATTTTGACATAAAACAAACTTATTTAAATAATACTTTATAATTGGCTTTACTGACAGAATAAATAGTAGACTAATTTATTGATGATATTGTATTATATAAAGCTATTCCATCTATGGAATACAGAAGCATCATTAATATAGCCTTAAATAAAAGTGTATGCCAGCAAGATTCAAGTGAATGAGGATCAAGACGGCAAGGTAGTTTACTCAGCAACAAAAACCTAGTAATAAAAACGTTTACTAGAGAGTAACTATGCTGAGGCCACTGAAAGGAGATCACATAACTTCTGAAATTTTTTCCTTTTCCTTAAAACTTAATGTCTAGATGCGATGACACAAATATTGTGATTTAAATTATGTCTTTAAATCATATAGAAGCCTGAATTAGAAAAGTAGCTTTGCAATTTGTTACCGTGAGGTCTTGGGAAATAAACCTCTATGTGACTCAGTTCCATATACATCTATATCTGTCTATCTAGTCTATAAATGTATAAATCCATATATATATTCTATAAAATTAAGATAATTTTTTATAGTTAGGCAAATGATTATATGAGATGTTTCATATACACTGCTTAGCAAATAAACATGCAATAAGAATTGACTAATTATTTGAATTTGTTTTCCAAGAACCACATACTTTTTAAAACTCTCTTTTCAGAACACTTAGTTATTTAAATTTACTAATTTGTTTCCTATCATGTATATATAAAAGAAGGAAATGACTGAAAAAAAATTCATTGCTCCCAAAAAGAACAGTATAGAAGAGAAAAGGCTGGGGAGAAAGGAGGAGGAGTGACTTTACAATGGATAAACCTGACAAGCATTACCTCAGTTAAGCGATCAAGGTCAGCATTGACAATGATAAGTCATTTTCATAGTAAGAATTTTTGATCTGATGTTATAAAAGGGTACTTTACCTCCAGGGTCGTCTCAAAAACATGACAATAATTTAACTGTGAGATACATACTTATTAAGGGGTAGCTTACCAAATATTTGACCAGAATTCATCAGTACCCTCAAGGTCAGCAAAAAAAAAAAAAAAAAGATAGCCTGAGAAAATGTCACAGCCAAGAGACAGTGTATTTCTTTTTTCTTAAAAAGGCATGATGACTAATGTAATATGTTAACGTAGATAAGATGTTAAAACAGAAACTGACCCTAGACTAAGAAGTAAGAAAATCTAAAGTATGGATTTTATTTCTTAGTAATGTTTCCAAATTGGTTTATTGATTTTGATAAAGGCATTATTATGATGTAGTAAGTTAAAATAGGGGAAACTGAGTGTGGGCTATCATAAACACTTCGTACTATTTTCTTGTAAATTTTTTTTGTTTTTTTGAGTTGGAGTCTCACTCTGTTGCCCAGACTGGAGTGCAGTGGCCACTCCCGGCCACCGCAGCCTCGACCTGCTGGGCTCCGGCCATCCTTCCACCTCAGCCTTCCGAGTAGCTGGAATTACAGGCATGCGCTACCACGCCCAGCTGATTTTTTGATTAATTGTAGAGATGAGGTCTCGCTGCCCAGGCGGGTCTCAAACCCGCGGGCTCAGGCAATCCACTCACCTCAGCCTCCCAAAGGCGCGGGATTACAGGCTGAGACACCGAGCCTGGCTTCTTGTAAATTTAAAACAGTTCTTAAATATTTTATTAAATAAAATTTAGAAACTGATTTCTTAATGTGTTTGTCAAAATAAATCTTTCTACTAGATTAACACTTAACAAAATTATTTTTATTTTTTTAAACATATTTTTTATTTTAGAATTGTGGGGTACAGTTAAGGGTTAGGTATACAAATATGAATCATTCAGGCACCCTTGTTGATAAGGGGTGCCCCCCGTCCCCAGACAGATATTGACTACCGTTAATCCCACCTCCCTTCCCCTCCCTCCCCCGCCATAGTTTCCTACCAATGTCAGTTCTTTTCTTATAGTATTACGATAGTTGTTCAAGGTCCACTCATGAGTGAGAACCTGTGATACTCAGATCTTTGTTTCTGTGAGAGATCACTCAGTATTATAAACTCTAATTACATCCAGATTGCTGCGAATTCATGATTTTGTTCTTTTAATGGTTGTGTAGTATTCCATCGTGTATATGCACCACATTTTTTAAATTAGTCCTCTTTTGATGAACAGTATGGTTGGTTTCAGGTTCTTGCTATTGTGAACAATGCTGCGATAAACATGCGTGTGCGGGTATCTTTTTATATGGAGTGATTTGAGTTCTTCAGGGTATATTTCCAGTAGGGGTCATATGGGAGGTTGATATTTAGAGCTTTTAGGAATCGCCACACTGCCACACTGCTTTCCACAGAGGTTGCACTAGTTTACACTCCCACCAACAGTGTTCCCTTTAACCACATCCTCTCCAGCATCTGTTATTTTTTGAGTTATTGATAATTACCATTCTGACTGGAGTTAGGTGGTATCTCAGTATAGTTTTAATTTGCATCTCTCTGATGATTAATGAGGTTGAACATTTCTTCATGTGTCTGTTGGCCGCTTGGAAGTCTTCTTTTGAGAAGTGTCTGTTCATATCTTTTGCCCACTTTATAATGGGGTGTTTATTTTTTTCTTTTCAGTACATTTGAGTTCCTTGTACATCCAAGATATTAGGCCTTTGTTGGACATGGAGTTGGCAAATACTTTTTCCCAGTCTGTGGGCTGTCTCCTTGCTCTCTTGATGGTTTCTTTGACTTTGCAGAAGCTTGTCAGTTTAATGAGGTCCCACTTGTCTGTCTTATCTTTTATAGCCCATGTGTTTCAGGTTTTGTTCAGGAATTGGATGCCAGTTCCAATTTCCATAAGGGTGTGTCCTGCATTTTCTAAGGTTCTTATGGTTTGAGGTTTTTACATTTAGGTCTCTGATCCATTTGGAGCTAATTTTTGTGTATGGTGATAGATAGGGATCTTGTTTGAATCTTCTGCATGTGGTCAGCCAGTTTTCCCAGCACCATTTACTGAATAGGCTCTCCTCTCCCCAGTGGTAGGTGGTGGAAACTTTGTCGAATATGAGTTGGTTGAGAAATTGAGGTTTTGCTTCTGGAATCTCAACTCTATACCATTGGTCTATATGCCTGTTCCTATAACAATACCAAGCTGTTTTGCTTATTGTAGCTTTATAGTAAAGTTTGAAGTCAGGTAATGTGATACTTCCTGCTTTGTTTTTTTTTTTGTTGTTGAGGATTGTTTTGGCTATTCTTGGTCATGTGTGTTTCCATAGGAATTCCTGTATTGTTTTTTCTAGCTCTGAGAAAATGTTGCTGGTAATTTGATGGATATTGCATTAAATCTGTAGATTGCCTTAGGTAAGATGGACATTTTCACAATGTTGATTCTTCCAATCCATGAGCATGGGATATTTTTCCACTTGTTTGCTTCATCTTTGTTTTCTTTGAGCAGTGTTTTGTAGTTTTCATTGTAAAGGTCTTTCAGGTCTCTGGTTAGGAAGATGCCAAGATATTTCAATTTGTGTGTGTGTGTGTGTGTGTGTGTGTGTGTGTGTGTGTGTGTGTGTCTATTGTGAATGGCAATGTGCTTTTTATTTGGGTTTCTGTTTGTATATTATTGGAGTAAAGAAATGCGATTGTCTTTTGCACATTTATTTTATACCCTGAGACTTTGCCAAAGTCCTTTATCAATGCAAGGAGGCTTTTGACAGATTCTCTTGGGTTTTCAAGATACACAATCATGTCTCCTGCAAAGAGAGATAACTTGACTTCCTCTTTTCCTATTTGGATACCCCTGATTGTCTTCTTTTTTCTGATTGCTCCAGCCAGGAATTCCAATACTATATTGAACAGGAGGGGAGACAGTGGGCATCCTTGACTTGTTCCAGTTTGCAGGAGAAATGCTTCCAATTTTTGTCTGTTTAGGAGTATGCTAGCTTTGGGTTTCTCATAGATGGCTTTTACTATTTTGAGGTATGTTCCATGTATGCCTAGATGTTCAAGGGTTTTCGTCAAGAAGTGGTGCTGGATTTTATCAAAAGCTTTCTCTGCATCTAATGATATAATCATGTGGCTTTTGTTCTGACATCTGTTGATGTATTTAATTACATTTATTGTCTTGTGAATGTTGAACCAGCCTTGCGTCCCAGGGGTGAAGCCTACTTGGTCATGATGGATGATTTTTGAGATGTGTTATTGAATCTGGTTTGCTAGGATCTTGTTGAGAATTTTGGCGTCTATGTTCATCAAGGATATTGGCCTGTAGTTCTCTTTATTTGTTGAGTCTTTACCTGGCTTGGGTATCAATGCGATGTTAGTTTCATAAAATGATTTGGGGACGGTTCCATCTTTCTCAATCACCTGGAATACTTTCAGTAGGATTGGTATCAGTTCCTCCTTAAATATCTTGTAGAATTCTGCTGGAAAGCCATCTTGTCCAAGGCTTTTTTTTGTAGGTAGTTTTCTTTTACATAGTCAATTTCCTTGGTTGTTATTGATCTATTTAGGGTCTCGATTTCTTCTTGCTTCAACCTAGGCAGGTTGTGTGATGTCAGAAAGTCTTCCCTTTCTTTAAAGTTTTCAAATTTGTTTCCATACAAGTGTATATAGTAGTCTCTAATGATCTTTTGTATTTCTTCAGGGTCAGGTGTGACTTCATCTTTTGTGTTTCCAATTATATTTATTTGGGCTTTATCTCTCTTTTTTCTTGGTCATTCTAGCTAGGGGGCCATCAATCTTGTTTATTCTTTCAAAGAACCAGCTTTTTGTTTCATTGATTTTTTTGTATTATCTTTTTGTCTTCTATGTCCTGGATTTGGGCTTTTATTTTGGTGATATGGATTCTTCTGCTGAAGTTAGGGTTTTGGTGGTCTTGCTTTTCGAGTTTCCTAAGGTGACTTGTTAGTCTATTAATTTGTGATCCTTCCATTTTCTTCAAGTGCATATGTAGAGATATGAATTCCCTTCTTACTACAGCTTTCATGATGTCCCAGAGAATTTGATAAGATGTTTCTTCATTTTTATTTGTTTCCAGGTATCTTTTAATATCTGTTTTGATTTCATCATTGGCCCAGGATTGTTTAGCATCATGCTATTTAGTGTCCATGTCTTTGTGGGTTTGGGGGGAAACTTGTTGGTGTTGATGTTCATTTTTATTCCACTGTGGTCTGAGAAGGTGCATGACAAAATTTCCATCTTTTGAAATTTGTTTATGCTTGATTTATGGCCAAGCAGTGGTTGATCTTAGAGTACGTTCCATGGGGTGATGAATAGAATGTATATTCTGTGGTCATTGGGTGGAGTGTTCTGTAGGTATCAATTAAATCCATTTGGTCAAGAGTCACATTGAGGTTCTGAATGTTCTTGCTGATTTTTTTGTCCTGATGATCTCTCTAGGGTTGTGAGTGGGGTATTAAAGTCCCCAGCTTTGATAATGGTAGAGTCAATATCTCTCTTGAGTTTTTCTATAAACATTTTTATGAAAATTGGCACTCCTATGTTGGGTGAATATATGTTTAGAATAGATATTTCTTGTTGGTGGAGTGAACCTTTTATCATTATGTAGTGGCCTTCTGTATCTTTTTAAATTTTTGATAGCTCAAAGGGTATTTTGTCTGAGATTAAGATCGCGACTCCTCCTTTCTTTTGTGTTCCCTTCGCCTAAAACTTTGTTTCCCATCCTCTTCCTTTGAGTCTGTGCAGGTGCTTTCTAGTGAGATGGATCTCTTGAAGGCAATATATTGTTGCCTGGTGATATTTTATCCATTTTACCATTCTGTGTCTTTTCAGTGAAGCATTTAGTCCATTCACATTCAGGTTAATTATTGAAATGTGAGAGTTGGTGCCTATCATAAAGTTCTTATAGAGCTGTTGTTGTTGTTCCTCTTTGTCTGTTGTCTTTCTTTTGGTTTTGGGGTTGGTTTATGTGTGTTTTACTCTTTTTCCTGTACTCTTGTGAAGAACGTTGTTGTTCTTTTTTCCCTTCTGTGTTTAGTACTTTCTTAAGTGTTTCTTGTAGAGGTGGTCTGGTCGCAGTGTAAGTTCTTAGGGATTGGATATCTGGGAAAGATTTTAATTCTCTTTCACTGATGAAGCTTAGCTTGACTGGGTAGGTTATTCTTGGTTGAAATTGTTTATCTTTTAGAATTTTGAAGATAGGGCTCCAAGCTCTCCTAGCCTGCAGGGTTCTGTATGAAGATAAGGCTCCAAGCTCTCCTAGCCTGCAGGGTTCTGTAGATAAATCTGCTGCTATTCTAATTGGTCTTCCTTGGTAGGTGATCTGGTCTTTTTCTCTTGCCTCATTTATGATTTTTTCTTTTATACCTACTTTGTTTGGGTGAATTATTATGTGTCTGGGAGTTGGTCTTCTCATTTGTTTTCTTGCAGAGGTTCTCTGAATCTCTTATGTTTGAATTTTCATGTCACCGATGAGATTAGGGAAGTTTTCTTCAATAATCTCATGGAATGTTTGTTCCAAGGTGGCCTCTGTTTCTTTCTCTGTTTCAGGAAGTCCAATTGCTCTTAAGTTTGGTCTCTTGACGTAATTGCTCATCTCTTGAAGGTTTTGTTCTGTCTTTTTAAGCTTCCTTTCTATGTTTTTGACAGTTTGGATTAGTTCTATATTTTGGTCCTCAAGCTCTGATATTCTTCTGCTTGGCTAATTCTGCTCTCCATGCTTATCAGTTTGTTATTTATTTCATTCAAAGTATTCTTTATTACTTTTATCACAGTATTCTTTATCAGCTCCTTCCTAGTTTCTTCTTGTCTCTCCTCAATTCTTTTTAATCTCTCCATTAATGTCTTGATATCTAGGTTTGTAGTTTGAGACCAGTCATTCTGGGGGCTCTTCATTATTTGCATTCCGATTTCAGTTTTCTCTGTGTCTGCCCTCCCATGGGTCTGGAAGAGACCCATATTCTTCTTTTGTTTTTTCTTCATTTGTGTAGATTTTTCTCTCTCTTCCCCTTTCCCTCCCTTTCTTTAATTCTGTTTTTCAGGGAAGGTGGGGTTTCTTTTAATTCTGTTGTTCAATCTTCTGTTCTTCCCTATGAGGGTCCTCTGGTTTTTTTCACTTTTGAGGCTGGAGTGTGGACTGGGGGCTGTACTTTTTGCAGTTTTGAGGTTTAATTGAGGGGGAAGCTGTGATTCAGACTCTATCTGCTGATCCCAGTATCCACCAACAGGTGTATGGGTACACTGGAACCTATTTCCCACTGCCTTATAATCTGTCCATACAGCGGGGTGTTGTTTTGCTCCCTGGAACAAAAGGAGGTATGAAAAAGGAAAATAATGGAAGAAGGGGGTGTCAAGAGGAAGTTAGAAAGAGAGAAGAGTGAGAAGGAAAACATATATACATACCAACTAACAGGTGAAAAAAGAGACACAAGGCCAGAAAAGAGTGAAAAACAGACACACAAACAAAATTCCCTAAAGCATACTGGTAATCACACAAAGACAGTACAATAAAATCATACCTTTTGATGCATTTTTCCCCAACACAAACAGGTAGTCTAAATCAAAAAGCAAACAAAAGTGAGCAAAACAAACTATCAAAAACCATAAAATCAAAAGTCAAAATAAGAAACCAGACTAGCTCTGGAATCTTTCTGAGTGTCTAAGCTCTCTTCATCTCTGATCTCTAGCCTCTCCCCTTTGCTTTCATTGCAGGCAGATAAGTTTACTCCCAGCTTGGGTTTGTTCCCTTGGCTTGCTACCTGAGAGGTCTGCAATGGCTGAGTTGCCTGTATCTGATTCAGTGTAAGGGAAGGGCTTTTGTCTCCTGTTTAGCAACATTACCTTAGAAAGCAAGGTGGAGGCTGCTCATAGGTAGGTGGGGCAATGCTAATCTCTGCCTGGAAAATGGCCGAGCAAGAGTGAGACTAGAGCTCCGAAGGGCAGGTGGTGAGTGGTGACAGTGGCTTTGGGCCCCGCACAGGGCACTTCAGCCTGAAGTGGAGCTAGTATCTCTGAGAGACAGTGCCTAGAGCCTCCCTGGGTGACGGCAGCTTGAAATAGGCTTGGGCGGAGGCCCAGAACCCAGGGCAGGGAGCTGGAGCTCTGAGGAACAAGCACTGGGCTGCTGGGCTGGGAGTCCAGTCAGGGAAGGAACTGGCAGTGACTGGGTGCCAGCTGGGTCAGTGTAACCAGCAAGGGAACCCAGATCTCCACAAGGCTGTATCCAAGGGCCTCCACAGGGTGAGATGTTGTAGCCGGGGAGGGAGCTGGGATCTCTGCGTGGCCAGGGCCCAGGGCCGCCTATGGTGGAGCAGCAGCAGCTGGGGGGCTGCAGTAGCTGTCCGTTCATGGGACCGAGGACCTCAGACTGGTGAGGCTGGCGGTGGGTAGGGGAGTGGGGGAAGGAAAGTAAGAGTCTTTTGGGGAACTCACTTTTGCAGAATCTCTCAGTTTCACCTATGTCATCGCCATCTTACTGGAACTCCCCTAACAAAATAATTTAAACATAACAATTTTCTGCTTGTTAATGGAATGTAAATTTATTTAAGAAATTAAAAATATTAACAAATGAAAAAAAATTTAAAATCACTAAAATTCCACTTCCAAGTAATAATCATTATTAGTATATTATAAATATCCCTTTTTATATTGATAGAAACACATTTCTTAAAAATTCTTCTCACTTTTCAGTGAATTTTTATTTATTTATTTATTTTAAACTTTTTATTTTATATTTGTGGGGTACAGCTCAAGTTTAGGTATACAAACGTTGATTATGCAGGTATCCTGGTTGATGAGGAGTGATTCCCACCCCCAGCATTTCCCTCAACTGCCAATCCCTTTCCCCCTCCCTCAGCATTTTCCCACCACTGCCAATCCTTTTCTTATAGTATTATGATAATTATAAACACATTCTTAAAAATAAAATTGTACCATATACCTGGAGTTTTATTTTGTCTACTCTATCCACAAAACAACGGATGCATATCTGCCCAGGTTATCAAACTTTCCTTTATCACAAGAGTGGAAAATAATTCATTTTAAATCCCAGTGCTAACTTTAACCTAGTGTGCCTAGCTATTGGAAGTGCTTGGTTGAGAAGGAACCAGGAGCCATGTCTTGAGTCATTCGGAAGGAATCACATAATTGGGCAATGGCATATGTCATAGACTCAAGTGGAAGCTCTTGCAGTAAATGACGTATATATCTTGTTCCATATCTTTATTGGTATTCCTGATTTTATTCAAAATTATTTATAATAAATAGAAAAATAGTAAAGAATAAAGAGAACCCTCAAATACATATCATTGCTACTATTTCCTATATTTGCTTCAATTTTTAGCTTAATTAATTTATATTAAAAAGGCATAATATATTTTACCTGTAAGTATTTCAATGTACATTTTCAAAAATAGAGTTATTTACTTATATAAGCACAGTCGTTTTCTTCAAAAAATTATATAAGCATTTCTCTACTATCCCAGCCTTTCTTCCAATTTTTCTAATTGTCCTCAAAATATATCTCTTACAGATAATTTTGCTAAAATAGGATCCAATTAAGAACTACTTGTATTTTTGTTATTATGTCCCCAAAGTGTCTTTTGGTTTTCTTTTTTTTTTTTTGAGTTGGGGTCTCACTCTGTCATCCAGATTGGAGTGCAGTGGCCCTCTCGGCCACCACAGCCTCGACCTGCTGGGCTCCAGTGATCCTTCTGCCTCAGCATTCCAAGTAGCCGGAATTACAGGCGCACACTACCATGCCCGGCTGATTTTTAATTTATTGTAGAGATGAGGTCTCGCCAAGTTGCCCAGGCAGGTCTTGAACCTGCGGGCTCAGGCAATCCACTCACCTCAGCCTCCCAAGCTGCGGGATTAGAGGCTGAGCCACTGAGCCCAACCATAAGTGTCCTTTAATCTAGAATAGTCTTATTTTTATTTTTCCATCAAATTTTGAAGAGACCAAATTGATTTATAAAACTTTCCATTCTCTAAATGTGTCTGTGTCTCCAGGATATCATTTAACTTGCTCTTTCATCACTTTTATTACTGTAAACTAGAAGTTAGATATAAAAGCTGATCAGAGTCACTAAATATGTTGAACAATAATCTTTAGTAGGTGATATTTTATACTTCCTAGTGTATCTCATCAAGAGTTCATGTCTTCTTTTTCTACTATTAGTGCTGTTGAGATTAGTCACTAGGATTAGATGGTGATAGACAGATCCTGCTATTGTAAGGCTATGTGTTTGTTTATATTTTTATATTTTCTCAAAACATTTTGCCTCTTTGCTTTATTGGCCTTGCCATAATTTCTAATTATATTATTTATGTGTGTGTTTGTTTTTAAAGAATTTCCTTTTTACTTAAAATTCATACATGCTCATTACAAACAATGCAGAAACCATCAAATAGAATTGTAGAAAATAAAATTACCACTTCTCCAAAGGATGGTTTATTTGGACTCAAATACTTCTGACTTTCTTCAAATGATCTCAATTGTCTAGCCCTAAATGTATAAACAACTTACTTTATGATGATGTAAGTATTGCTTTGAACTTTGAATTTAAGAGTGGGAGGGGAATGAAGTAGAAAGTAAATAACTTGGGCACTGGTTCCCTGTTTTGGGTAGGGCCCCAAATTTGCATCTTTACTAAGCTCTCATACTTTGAATAGTGCTGTGGGATCTCTAGGTAGCCAATGTGCGATTCTACTTCTGTCCCTGTTAACCAGAGTGCTACAGATAAGCAGAAACCATAGGATGTATATGGATGTATAGAAAGAGATTTGGTAGTAGGTATTGGTTCACATGATTATGGAGGCTGAGAAGTGCAAACTGGAATACCTTGTGCAAAGTGGAACTCCAGACAAGCCAATGGTGCAGTTCCAGTCCAAACTCAAAGTCCAGAGAATCAGGAGTGCAAATGTCAAAGGGGAGAAGACAGATGTCTCAGTTCAAGCAGAGAAAGCAATTTTGCCTTTCCTTATCTTTAGTTTTATTCGGGTCCTCAAAGGATTGGATGAGTTCCACCCACTTGGTGAGAATAACCTTCTTTACTTACACTACTCATTTAAATACTAAACTCTTACAGGCACACACACCCAGAAATAGTGTTTTTTCAGTTATCTGGGTATCCCTTGGCCCAGTCTAGTTGACACATTAAGATTAACCTTTACATGTCCTCTTCAGTGACACTGGTCAACTCCAATGCCTGTGTGAGACTGTGGAATATGCCTTTTGGCTGTGGATATCCATCCCACGTCCTTGAGCTTGCTCGTTGCAAAGGGATGGAGGGAAGCTCCAAATTACCAAGCTTGAAAATGTGTGAATGTGGGTTTTTTTGGTCATTATACAAAAGTAATGGTATTCGTATTTGAGTCACACTCTAATAATTTCTCCATCTTAAAAGACAGTACTTGGCCATCATCACCACAATCATCCAGAAATAGCCATTATTAACATTAGGTGATATCATTCTATATACTTCCCCATCCTATGCAGCAATGTGAATTGAATAATGGGTAGATTGAAGATATAATGTTATTTTATTAAAATGGGATGATAATATATAAACTCTATTAATGTACATTACATTACATTTTATTTAAATGTAACAGAAGAGAAACAGGAAAAAACAAGGGATCTAATGAACTTCAGATAAATGTTTCTTCATCATAGAATGTGTCATTTGATGAGGAAGGGGTTTATGAAACACATTATGAGGTTGAGTCATTATGTTTATGTTGTATTTTTAATCTCCTTGTTTCAGTTTTTAAAAAGAGTATCCATTTACTGTGGCTATAAATGATGAGGTAATTAGCTGCAGGATAGGGCTTATTAATAGGCCTATTAACATGACTGCCGGTGACATCTAGGTAACTGATCTTTGTTCTTGTTCCAGACCTGGGTTAAGGAATGTACTTACATCAGTTAAGTGTAAGCCTGGAGAGGGTGATAAATGATATCTGTGCTATTGCTTGGTAGATGGGACCTCATCTTGTTGTAATATTTTATATTATGTAAACTTTAAGATTGATGGGGAGAATTTGGCTCAGAGGAGATGGCCCTGGGCACATATTAAACTACTTTGAATTATCACTATTCCAGGTTTAAGTATAGAAGCCTATGTTTACAAGGCAAGTCTGGGAGGAGGACAGAAAGCATCTGAAGTGACTCACATGCAATCAGAAATTATCACTGGAAAGTTCTTTTGAAGATTTTGGTATCCAAATTTTTACCTTTCCATTGACTCTAGCACATGGTGATTTCACTTTTGTGTACTCTGGTATTACTGACTTTCATCTGTATTCTTTAGATAAGTAAACTCTATGGATGTATCTAAGTAGTCCATGTGCCTCGTCTCTCTATTAGTTTGCTCTTTGCTTTTGACAGGATAATAAAGTAGAAATACAATATAAAATAAATATAATATAATTTTAACACTATTTTCTTTCTCATAACACGTGTATAAATTACATTATTATATATTATTATTATAATTTAAGGCACCTATTTCTGTTTTATAAGCCTTAATCTTATATTTATTTTGAGTCTTACATACACAGGTATGTGTAGACACACACATAAATTTATATAAAATTATGCATGTATGTATAGATAATGTTTAATTTTGATTCTCCCTATGTCAACATCTCGATGGCTGATTTTATCCTTTGTTCATTTGTTGATTGACTTTGTTTAGCACTCAGTATTGTTTTTTCACAAAGATATCATAGCAGCTGTATTTCCTGAATAATTTCATAATTGAAAAAAATCTTCCTCTTGCTTTACAATTGAGTAATATCTTGGCAAGAGTCCAAGGAGTCTTTGGTGCCTGTTTATTTTTTTCAGAGCCTTGAATACATTGATTTACTATCTTCTGGTATTGATTGTTATAAAGTCTCAAATAAGTCTTTTTTTTTTTTCTTTTAAGTGTCCATAGTCTTCCAGGATGACTAAAAATTCTTTCTTTATTCCAGGCATTTAGTAATGTAGTTAGAATATGACCCATTGTCAACTGTACCATATCAAGCTTTTCCTAGAAAATGATGTGTCATCCAAGTCTAAAGATGACTTCTTCTCTCATTTAAAGCACTTTGTTTTCATACACTGCATCAATAAATAATTTCTCATTCTATTTTTTGCATTCTGTACTTTAGGAATATAATATTTCCTGATGTTGTATTATCTGAATTGCACAACTAGTATATTTTCTCTAGCTGCTTTAACTATGTTCATTGTGATTATCTAAGGACTTACCTCTGAATCCGAATTTGCACTTCATTTTTTCTATTCAGGTCCTCTGTTTCTAAATCTATTAGTTCTCCTTTTATTTGGGCACTTCATTCCCTTGGTTCTGAGATATTTTGCAAAATCTCATTGTTTTTTGTAATTTCTAATCTTTAACATCTTATTTTACTGATTTCATTCTTACTTAGCTATTCTATTATACCAACTTTCCTGGAACTTTTCCATTTGAGCCAACTAGGGGTTTACTAGATTTAATAATAAAGGAATTCTCAAAATATAATTGTTCAGACCAGATATAAGTTTTTATCCTCTTATGTGATGACTCAGGCTAGATGATCCAGGTTGATGGTGACTTGGGCTAATTATGACTCTGGAAATTACATACAGTTTTCACATTCATTTTAGTCACTGACATTCTTCTTAAGCAGAAGAAAAAATTACATATATCCAGGGCCAGAGACTTTTCCTTAAACAAGAGAAGTATGCATTCCATATGTTATTTCTGTTCATTCCATTGGCAACAACTTAGTTATACACATGCCCACACTTGATGGCAAGGGCAATGTGTCCTTAGCTGGACTTTCATCTATAGAAGGATACTGGACTTTGTAGGACCATAGTAGTTTCAATCAATGAATAATAATTATTTACAATTTGAGTATATTTGCATACGTCATATGTCATCTCACATCCTTTGGATGATATTTAGAGAATGTTGTGCAGACTTCCTCCGTGTATGGATATATTTTGTTTAGCATCTCCTTTACTCTCTTCTGAGATCTGTTTAATTTTCCTCTGAACTAACTTTTGCGAATCAAATATATTATATTTTAGCTACATTTTTTAGCCATCATGCTTTTAAGCAGGGAACATTGAAAGAAACTTAGAAAAAACACCATGAACCCCTAAATTCTACTTGTTGTTTTTCCTTTTTCATAACTTTTTGAGATTTATGACATCGGATTATTCTCTTTTCCTTTTTTAGGTAACTGCGAATATATTACTAACTTTTAAGCGTCTATACTGATATTTCATGGAGTATTGAGAAAGGATATTAATTATTTGGCTTTAATAAACAACCATTATTATTACTGAGTATTAGTGTAATTGATTTTAATGTGTTTTTATTGTTTTGTGTGTTTGTTTAGACTGTAAGAGCAGATAGGGGCAACTTGTTTAGCATTGTAGTATAAACAACATTTAGAATGGTATCTAAACAGAAAGTTGTCAAATCACTGTTGCATGTCTCAATCAATGAGTTGTATAAGAATAGTCATAAACTGGAAGATACAAGTCCTTATTTGGTGTTTAATATATTTGCCTTAAGTGAAGTATACCTTAGATTTCACTTTCAAGAGATAGTACAGGTAAATTCTCTACCATCATCTGAATTTTCAGTGCAAAGTCAACACCCTCGAGGTGAATTTCATTTCCCACAATAGAAAAACAGCTGGAAATAATTTCTAGCTTCTGTAGCAACTATTATTTGTTCTGTAAATGTAGGTAAGGAATGCTTGAAGGGAAATATATTCTATGTGTTTTATGACTTTATCATTCCCCAACTTATAAAATCAAAGAAAGTCCGTAATTATATCAGTAAATAAATGAACCATTCCTAATTCTAAACATGATGGTTCATGAAATGGAGACAACTTACCTAGTTTGCTTTAATATTTCGATACTGTGTGCTTTTAAGTAGAGACTATCTTTTTTTTTTTTTTTTTTTTTTTGAGTTGGAGTCTCACTCTGTCGCCCAGACTGGAGTGCAGTGGCCGCTGCCGGCCACCGCAGCCTCCACCTGCCAGGCTCCAGCGATCCTTCTGCCTCAGCCTTCCGAGTAGCCGGAATTACAGGCATGCACTACCACGCCCGGCTAATTTTTTGATTTATTGTAGAGGTGAGGTCTCGCTGCCCAAGCGGGTCTCGAACCCACGGGCTCAGGCCATCCACTCACCTCAGCCTCCCAAAGGCGCGGGATTACAGGCTGAGCCACCGAGCCCGGCTGAGACTATCTTTAATTTTCAAAAGGCTAATACTATTTAAAAAAATATTTCCACTACCAATACTCACAAGCATCAAAATGAAAGTAGAAAACTTTCTAAAATAGTTTTCTTTGGATTGACAGAAAATATGAAATTTTTAATTGATTTGGAAAGTACAGTCTCTGGGAAAGGACCTATAATGAAACTGCAGCCTCAGTCATACACAGAGAGGCAATTCTGCGTGTCAGGAATACAAGTCCTGAGCTTGGATTTATGATTGCCATGTGTAACGTATTCCATATACACTTTCTTTCTTTTTGTTCTGCTTTCATTTTTATAGACTATCACATACTATATATGCACTCATTTTTACACTAAACTCTTTGGCAAACTCACCTCAGTATTTAAGGAATTGCCTGTCTATTTGAGAACTTGGCATAAAACAACAAAGGGGCAAATGGTAGAAAGATGGCAAAAATCTGCTTTTAGAATAACAGCCAATGAGCAGAAAATAGACATTTGCACACAAGTTAGTCTGAGTAGCTATAATAAGCTATGCTTAATTATAAAAGCTATGCAAATCTTTAATTTGCATTAAACCATAGGTTTTGGGGGGCTTTCAAGTCTCCGAGACAGGGGGAATACTGTGTGTGTGCCTTGCATGGAAAGGTCACCCCAGGAATGGGTTTTCGTTTAGAAACACTGTGATATAACCCAAGACTTTTAAGGCATCCTTGATCATATTTTTCCTTTTTTGAAGTTGGCTTTTTCAAATGATATTATTTTGGTCCCAATGGTTTGCCAAATTGGGTTAAATTTTTTCTGAATCCCTTAGATTACAATCTTACATATGGGTGCTTGCATGATAGCCACATTTCTCTCACCAGAAAACTAGTTTTCATGAAGATTTAAATTAATCGGTAAAAATATAACTTTTATGTGTAAAACTCTAGTTAAGATCCTCCTGCACCCATGTAGATATGCTGCTCTCACAATCTTCTTCATTTCAGCTGATGACAATAGTTCTTTCTCTCTAATCTTACATTTAATTTGTCCAAACCGCCTATTGGCTCTACTTTCAAAATATATTCCAGATTCTTTATCATCACTCCAACACTACCGCTCTGGGCCAGGTCGTCATGACTTCTTTGTCTGGATTATAACAGAATTTATGACATGATCTCCTGCCTGGTAGTCCAGATTCCACCCTGCCCTGAGGGTCCATCTGCAGCTGGGCACCCTGTTATGTCCCAAAATACAAATCACATTGTGTCACTTGAAGGCCCTCCCACAAAGAAAAAGAGTACAAGCTATTTTTAGTTCTGTATTCTGATCATTGAAGACTGAACTCAGGTAAAGACACATTTGGATATTTATCTAATTATTATATAGATTACTACACAAAACACTTTCTCTGTGTTTAAAGGCACTGACAGAAGAGGCAGACCAATCTGAAATCAAGTTCAATTTTCACCATCAATTTTCATTATGATTCCAGAAATTTGATTAATATCTCCCCAAATCTCAATTTTCTGTGACATTATATGTAACTTGTGACCAAAACAACACTATACCATTTTATATCACTGTAATAATGTATACAATGGGTATATTGGATTGTAATCAGGAAAACATAAACTGCTTAAAATATTTGTTGTTGTGTGTTCTCCCCACCTGTTTATTTTTCACTTAAAAAAAAATATATATATATGTATATATATATATATATACATATATATATATATTTTTTTTTTTTGAGTTGGAGTCTCTCTCTGTCACCCAGACTGGAGTGCAGTGGCCGCTCCCGGCCACCGCAGCCTCGACCTGCTGGGCTCCGGCGACCCTTCCACCTCAGCCTTCCGAGTAGCTGGAACTACAGACGCGCGCTACCATGCCCGGCTAGTTTTTTGATTTATTGCAGAGATGAGGTCTTGCCAAGTTGCCCAGGCGGGTCTCCAACCCGCGGGCTCAGGCAATTCACTCACCTCAACCTCCCAAAAGCGCGCGGGATTACAGGCTGAGCCACCAAGCCTGGCAAAATATTTGTAACGGGAGACTTCATCCCAGGAATTGGTTATATAGGTGATATGGGTTTAGCGAAACCACAAAGCGAATGATTCAGCAACCCAGAGATTAGCAGTAGCAGAAAGTCACTACCAATCTTAGATTGGCAGGATAAAGAGTAGTACTCTTGGAGACCAGAGACCACCCTTTCAAAGCTGGAACCACAATGAGCCTGTCAGAAACAAGCTGGAACCAGAGAAGCCACATTTGAAAACTGCTTTGCGATGATCAGTGTGAGAATACCTTAACTTCTCTCTTTCCATTAACTTCTAAAAGGCAATTCCTCTGGTTTCTTCATTGCCCAAAACAGCCAGAGACCAGCTGACTGTGAACTCTGGAAAATACACTCTGAAGAGATGAGCTTCTCTCACAGAGACTAGAGCAGAAGAATAGAGAACAGATTGAGAACAGTCAAGTCTAAGACTAAGACGATTTGTCTCCAAATATCTTAAAATCGACAGTGTAGTACAGAGGGTATTTTCTTCTATACTAAGAAGAAACTTATTCCCATGGCATAGACAGTATTTTACAGGAACACAAAGGAAAATAAAGTTGCTGTTATGGGCTGGAGTTGATAGATGTCAAAATTACATTGAATTGCCAAGGCAAATTTTTCTAGCAGAATACTGATAGAGGTTTATGCTTTTTATTACATGTACATCTTATATGTATAATAAACATTATCATTTTTTTCTTTTTTTCTTTTTATTTTAAAGATATGGGGTAAAATTCAGGGTTAGGTATACAGACTGATTATGCAGGTACCCTTGTTGATGAGGTATGCCCCTCCCTCCCCTAGCAGTTTCCCTCAACTGCTAATCCCAAACCCCTCAAAGTCCTCCAAGGTAAACATTCTTAATGGGAATAAAGAGTGCATGTAACTGTCAGTCAAGAGAGTATCCTAGTAATGAAAATTTGAAAAAAACAAGTTGCATAGTATTATTTGAGGTTCTTTTTAAAAATTTTTTATTTTAAAGATGTGGGGTGTCATTCAGGGTTTGGTATACAAATGGTCATCGTACGGGTAAAGCTTGGGCCTCACTTTGGGCCCCATTTCACCTGGTTTGGGATCAGGTACCCTTGTTGATGAAGTGTGTCCCTTCTCACCCTGGCAGTTTCCCAATACTGCCAATCCATTTTTTATAGTACTATGTTAATTGCCCAGGGTCCGCTTATGAGTGAGAACATATGGTACTCAGTTCTTTGTTTCTGTGATAGATCACTGAGTATTAAAGACTCTAAATCCATGTAAGTTGCTAGGAAGTTTGTAATAGTTTTGTCCTTCTTTATAGCTGCATGATATTCCATCATGTATATATACCATATTTTTTAATCCGGTCCACTTTTGATGGGCAACATGGTTGGTTCCATGTTTTTGTTATTACGAATAATGCTGCAATAAGCATGCGTGTGCAGGTATCCTTTTCACAGAGTGATATGAGTTCTTCCAGGTATGGGGATTGCGGGCTCGAATGGAAGGTCAATTTTTAGATCTTTTAGGAACTGCCACACTGTTTTCCACAGAGGTTGTACTAGTTTGCAATCCAACAACAGTGTAGAAGTGTTCCCTTTTCTCTGCATCCTCTTTAGCATCTGTTGCTTAGCTAAATAAATTTTTAACGGACAAACAGAAGTAATTAGGAAATGTAGATGATTGACTTGGGAGGCTCCAGGTTGAGAGGATAGAAGAATAGTAAATAATAGTAATAATCACTGAACAGGTACAATTTTCAGACACAATTTTACAGATAGAATGCTCCTGAAGTGAAGAAAGATGAAATGTTTATAATGGATTTTGAATTCTGAGTAGTGTGCAAGATAATCATAAATATAATAAAAATTAAAACACTAATCATGTGAAACAAATCCTAAGACCTAAAGAAAAAACATTCTCTACAGAAAAATGACTCAAGTTGCCAACCACTTTCTCTTTAGCAATGGAAATTCAGAAGACATTGGAATCATATATTTAACGTGTTAAGCACAATACCTGTGACCTTGAATTTTATTCCCAGTTAAATTATAAAAGTAAAAGAAACATGGAACAGGTTCAAACACATAAACAATAAGGATGCTTACTACAGATACTAAACTTTAAAAATATTTAAAGATTGTCATAAAGTAGAGAAAGGAACTCGGAAATTGATAAAAAATTTACTATATGTAATTATTTAATGAATACAAAAACAATGTACTATTTTATGCATTTTTAGAAATGTAAAATTATAACTCTAATTAAAAATAACAGGATGGTAGGTTGAAATGATTAACACAATTGAGGTGTGATAAGTTCTGTATTAAATGTGAGAGAAGGGGAGAAATGTTGCATAGCATTAGTATTTATTAGAAAATATAACTGACTATATATATATTATCTATCTATTTATTTATTTAGTTAGTTATTTTTTGAGTTGGAGTCTCACTCCATCGTCCAGACTGGAGTGCAGTGGCCACTCCTGGCCACCGCAGCCTCGACCTGCTGGGCTCCGGTGATCCTTCCGCCTCAGCCTTCCAAGTAGCTGGAATTACAGGCATGCACTACCACACCCGGCTGATTTTTTGATTTACTGTAGAAATGAGGTCTTGCCAAGTTGCCCAGGTGGGTCTCGAACCCACGGGCTCAGGCAATCCACTCACCTCAGCCTCCCAAGGCGCGGGATTACAGGCTGAGTCACCGAGCCCAGCTATATATGTATTTTAAATCCAGAGTATCTACAAAAGTAATAATACAATTAGGGATTCGAAGCCTGTAGCTATTTGAGGTTCTTTATTGATTTACAAATGTAAAGCAGCCATTGCAACATGGGAAAAAATGATTTAATTAAACAGTCCAAGTCCAGACACCCAAATTAAAAAAAGCAAAGCTTCTCATTGAGATAGATACATAGTACCCATGAATTATGAGTTTCATTCATGATCAATGAGGGAGATAAGTCCTATGAGATCTTAAATGTATGTCTACTGTGTTGAATGATATACATTTTCAAATATTTATGGTAATAACCTCAGAATGCAAAAGCATATCTTGGAAATATATTCTTGCAAATATCTCCTTACATCATGGTAATTTTGTCTTTCCATTAAATAAGCTGAAAATTCAAGTACTGCCTTTGAGATACTTGAAATTTCTAGTTTGGAAGTAAGCCCCGTCTAATTGTATTCAAAAGATTTAGCTTCACAATTACCCTATATCAAAGATATCAGCCAAGCAACATTTTTATCTTACTGGGTTAATATAAAGCTCAAAATCAACCACATATTCCTGGACAATTCTGAAGAAAAAAGTGCTATTGCATAGAGACTCAGAGTTTGTAACATTAAAAACCAAATGTTTGTATATCTTCAAAGAAATTTTGCTTTGACCCATTTTCTACTTGTAATTAAGCAAGATTAGGTAGCTCTCAAATGTTTTAGATTGCTTTGGATAACTCCTTAGACACGCCCTGCTATTGTAATTAGCAGCATCAGCAGCTTAAAGTTCACAGAAGGAAAAGGATAAAGCTAATACTCTAGGTTAGAAATTAGGTTAGGAATAAAAAAGAAAACAAGTCAGTATTTAATTAATGCAGAATCAAAGCTTTTGTGGTAAGATGGGGGCCTTCATTATTCAAGATGAAGCTTTATAGAAATAAGACTTCATGATGTGTAAGATTGTAGTCAAATTTCTGAGGTTAAATTTGTATGGACTTGCAATAGGTGTCTTGTATGCTGTTTGTATTTTAAAAGTTTTAACAATAGTGTGGTTGTATTTCCTCCTACAAAATTTCATTTGAGTGTCCCGTGCCTTTTTCACTAAAAACTTTGCAAAAAATGAACTTTGCAATACTGCAGATGGAAAGCAGTAATAAATGAAAATAATTATTATTGCTTACATATTTTCCATGAAAATGTCCACATTTGTCTCCTGCAAGATTACATAGAAACATCAACAAGTATCTAATTTTTTCTTTTATCCTAGGCTGTAAACCAATATTATCGCTGACCTTTCCCTTATTTTTCTTTCTGAAAAATTGTAAAAAACTATATTTGAGTATCCCAGTACCCTTAGTATTGCTGAATGAGAACATATCATTCTGTGAAGTCTGAGGAAAGTTCTAAAATATTGATCAGTTCATAGTCTTTAGGTAAATTTTATCACTTAAATTATTTTTTTCTGTTCGCTTTAGGAACAGTGCTTATTACAAAGTGCCACTAATTATATACCATGATAATTTCGTTACCTTAAGTTATTGTATCCTAGAAACTTAAATGATTTCTAATGTGTTTAAGTTAATATTTGATGAAAACCTGTTAGTGTTTAAATAGTTTGCCTAATGCAACATTTTCTACTGAAAATGGTAATGTGTCATATGATCGTCTTGAACTGAATGAAGAGAAAACCCCAAATAATCTTTCTTTTGGTCAATTACACTTACTATTTTCAGGATTTTAGATTTTCAGAAGTTTAACGAACTTGATTGATGTTAATTTAAATGAGTTTTTAATCTTCAAGTTCTCATTTTAAAAGTGCTTTTTAAATTGTAGTTTTGTTATTTTTCAGAGATTTTAAAATTCATTGTCAACTTGCACTTTTTAATAGTAGAATACTACTTCTTATAATCTAACCAACAAAATATAAATGGTTGATACATTTTATACTTTGATCTATGCTTTATTTAATTAAACTGATAGCTTTATTAATGACTCATTGGAAAAGTCCGTGAATTTTAGAGGATAACTATGATTTTAGCAGAAAGTTACAGAAAATTTAAATTGTTTTGTGTTGAAAATGTAGACTATTTTGATTTGGAGCATTTAAGGCATCCTAAGTGAGAAAATGTTAACTATAGTTCTATGAGTGTAGTTTTGTAATTCAAGGAAATGACCTTAACATCATAGAAACAATCTGGCTGGACTCTGGCTTGTTTATGTTGATGTTCTTTAAAAACGTGCTTTATAATTTGTTGTTAAAAAATAAGTTGACTTTTATTTTAGTATCAAAAGGCAAAACGTCCTAGCTTTATGCTTTACCTAGCACAAGGTTGTCGAGGAAATAGATGACATGTTTTATATGCCCTTTCATCTCTCTCTCTCTCTCTTTCTCTCTCTTTGTATCTTTCTTTCAACAAGTAAGTCTTTGCTTAACTTCATCCACAGGTTCTTGAAACATGACTTTAAGGGAAACTATGTGAAAGGAAACCAATTTCACCACAGGTTAATTGATATAAACAAGAGTTAAGTTTCTGCGGCATATTTCTATTCTCAGAAATATCACCAAACTTCTAAGTAAAAATACCAAAACACATCCAATATTAAACATTGAAATAAATATGAACTATACATGCATTTAAGAAAGATTAATAAAAATAAGTAAGATAATGATTTACCCACTTATTCCAGTTGGGGGTGGCAGGTGGCCAGAGCCTGTCCCTGCAGCTCAGAGTGCAAGGTGGGAACCTTTCCTGGAGAAGACACCAGCTCTTTCAGAGCGACTCACATACCTATACTTGTTCAGACTGGAACCATGTAGACACAACAATGAACTGAGTGTGAACATCTTTGGGATGTGGCAGGAAACCAGAGTAGCTGAGAAAACCCACGCAGACATGGGGAGAACAAGCAGATTCCACACAGACAGCAGTCTCAGCAGGCGTTGATACATTTTGCTCATCAACATTATAATGAAATGACATTGAATGAAATAATGTTATTTGAGGATCTGCTGTGCTTGACATTTTCTGAGTAAAAATAATAATCTAAGGGGCATTCCTTGTTTCTTCGTAACTAGTTTAGTCCTTAAAAAATGAGGGTAAACACCTCTCTGATTTTCACGGCCTATCAATTTTCTAACGTCTTCTTAGAATTGGGGTGCTCTTATAAGAGTAGTGATGTATCAGCAATACATTTATAGTTTATATTTCTCAAGAACTTTCACTCAAAAATCCATATCAATATCTGAAATACACATGAAGAATTTGACAAAAAAGTCTGCTATTTTGGAATGGTCGTTTTCAAAGTGTTTTTTTGTGCATTATTCCATTTGTTACTCAAACTTGTAGAAGTTCTCATGAATATAGATTAGTAAAGATGTGCTTTACAGAGAAAAAAAAACCCAGAGAAAAATGGTTTTCCAAAATACTTGGAGTGCTCTTTGAAATCTCTGTTGTTTTGATTTTGGATTGAAGATATTGCATGAGATACGTGGCTAGGCCAGAAATCCCAGTGAAACTGACTCTTCTTGCCAATAATGGAGATTCCCTCTTCATAGAATATTTTTATCACCTGTGGAAACACTAACTTTCCTCTAGAATTCTGCAATTGGAAATAATCTCTCCTTTTCCCCTCGCACTCTTTCATAATGGAGATTTTTGTCAACTTTCTTAGGACATAATTATTAATGTTCATGCTTCCTCTGGAAAGCAAAACCAGGAACTAGTCTTTATTTATCATTTTGTCTTCCACAACAAGGTATTTTTCAAATGGTAGTGGTAGCACTAACTACGTATTTGTTTATTTAATAAAGCATATCACTATGCTTTTGACGGTCTACAAGAAAGAAAATTAATGGAAGACTATGACTAAAACAAACATAGCAAAACATCAAGAAGTTATCAGAAATTGAATAATAAATGCTTTACTAATTTCTCTAGCAAGCTATGCAAATAAAATATCTAAACTGAAGTTTGTGAGAATATAAGTAAAAAAGTTATAACAGCCCGTGAAAGAGTTTTTATTTAAAAGACCAGATGGAAAATTTACATTTCACTTATGCAGTGGGTGATTGAAGGTGGGGAATTATGCGGAAGTTGAGCAACTTTATTTGGACTGTGTAAACTACTGAGAATAGAAATATTCCTGTGATGTGTTCATTCCATAAAACATTTGGAATGAGTGGAAAATGACTCTACATTACGTGATGAGAGCTCTTAGGAAAAAGCTGCATGCTAGAACTAGTATGGAATTCTCCTAATTTAAGTACTTTTGATGATAGAAGTTTGGAGTAAAGTAGCATATTGTTACATTTACTTATGCCTTATGAGTCATTTAAAAAAATTCAGTACCTTGGGAGTAGAAATACTAAATCTCTTGACTCATAAAATAAAAAACAGGCAATCTTCTATCCTTGAGCATATTCCCATCTATAGCAAGAAGACAAAGAGGCTGATACTACTGCTGTTGTCACAGTCATACATATTCTAAGATTCCTTAATTGTAACCTTATGGTTTATACAAATTACATATGGGAAAATGTTTCTGAATGGTTCACTTTCCCTCTCGATAAATGCATGATGATTAAGTTACAGCATTACGTAGTAAGCCTGTCTCATTTAAATCAAGTAAATCAGAAAAATTATCCATGTTTTAAGCAAAGTCAAATATACTCCTAAAAGACTTTTAAAAATCCAGATTAATACCATAGATATTTCATAATATTAATTCAGAATTTTTTCGAGTCCCTCAAAAGATTCCTTTGTTCCCATGACTCTGAGTGGTTAGTGTATTTGTTTGGGAAATTTTCAATGAAATCTGGGAATTTAAAAATACCTAAAGTGGTTAGAAAATATATCTTTTTATAGAAACTTTATGATATGCTATAGTTCAAGGATTTTAAACTTTGCTATTTATTTGATGTCACAAACATTAACACACTCAACAGTATTCTTATATTTATTTAAACAAGAGAGATTAGAATCCTTAGGTTCCTGTTTGCTAATATACATGTCTCTCTCTCTCTCTGAAGTTTAGGAGTTTTTCATCCACCTCATTATTCATATGACACTATTACGATAGTTCTTAAATATTCCAAAAAATAATATTGATAACACTGAAGGCATTTGGTCATAAGCAGATGTATATTAGTTAAATTGATTCATGTGTGGAGAAGTCTCAGAGAAGGCCCACATGTGATTTGTATCTAAAGGCTTTCCTAAGTGTCCGGTAGAAATTGACATAAAGATTAACATTTTTATTAAACAATGTTTACCATTTAAAACATTATAATTGATGAGCTATTTAAAAAAGCATGGTAGCACAAAGCATGTAAAACCTTGTTAGCGTTTTATAACTATTTACCATTAGCTCGTGGGCTTTTTAGTGATTTCATGCATGTCATTCATTTCAAAAGATGAGTAGTCTGTCATTTACATATGCATAATTTAAGGTAAGTGATTTGAGTTAATTTCCAACCACTAGCAGTGACCAAAAATTATATACATTGACTTAAATATATCTTAGTAACATAAAATAACTTGCATCCGTATGTAATTGTGATTTTAAATGTTTGATATGACCCCTTTGGTTAGATCATTGAATTTATTATTATGAACGTAATGAACATTAAAAATAAAATTTTGTATAAGGTATTGAAAAATCATTACTTTAGACTTTTGAACCCTTTTAGAAATTTAGTAGTAACCCAAAATAATATAGCAATTTGTTTTTTTAACACATAAGGCTGCTACACAGATATCCGTCTTCTATGGAATACCACTAAATGACAGGGAACTCATTACTTCAGAATACATCTTACCCCAATATTGCATAGCTCTAATAATAAAATGATATTCTGTATGCTAAAGTGAAATTGCAACAATATTTTATGCAGAGGTTATTAGCGTCTAAAGATTATGATTGCATTACTTTTTAATATGATTACTTTTAGTGCTAGGCACCAGGTCAAACCATTACAAAACAGGGCAAAGAGTATGGATTTTTGAAAATTCTGTGATTTCCTTGCTATGGAACCTAATGCTCTACTGTACATGAGAAATCTCCAAAAAACAAAAAAATTGAGAGAAAAAGAAAATGATATGGAGCATTTATTACACTTTTTATAATCAAAAGTCACTGCTAACAGATCATCTGCCACAAAACAACAGTTTGTGAAATGCTGAGGAAGAGGGCTGCTCAATTCCTGGCACTGCTGATCAAGGCCGACTTGTTTCCCCAAGATCGAGATGCATTAGAGACTCCTCCACTAGCGTGGATGACTGTGTGGGTTATCAGCGCACATCACTTCCCATTGGCAGATGTCTGTACTGATTGGCCTTGCTTGTTCATAGGCATTTTGAATATTTCTGTGAATATCCCTAGTGTCTTAACCCAAACATGCAAGAGAGAGGTAAGAAAGGAGTATACAACAGAGGTTTGGAAAAAGAGAAAAGACTGCCAGTGGCTTTCTTCTCTTGCCACATTCGGAGACAAATTAATCATCACTTTAACTCTCTGTTTTAATAAAGAAGTAGCATATTCTACTTAGAAAAGATTTTATTGGTAGGAACAGTTGTTGAGGCAAGACAAGAATATAATAATATATGAGAATAATGCTCTGTATTTTCTTTTCCTTTTCAAAAATGTTACATGAAATTTCTAGGAAGAACATTTACCTGTACAATGGTCACTTATGTACCTAACCCTGAATTGTACCCCGCATCTTTGAAATAATTTTTTAAAAAATGCTACGAAGTGTCAAGAATACTTTAATTAAAAAAGAAAATGCTAAGTTAACTTAATACATTGCACTCAATATCTTATGTTTGTTATGATTTTATTTAAAGTATTTATTTGCTAAGAGCACTGCTTCAACAGATTTTATGCTAAAATGTTAATTTCATTCTAAAATAGAAACAATACTATCAGGATTATAATTCAACAGAGAAGATGAAATGAACTGACCCTGAAAAGGCTTATTTTGTGAATGTGCATTTGTAATTATTTGGTTTAAAAAGTTCATTCCAGTAAGCAAAGTAGAGAGTTAATGGGTCCCATTTGTAAATAGGTGACATAACTTATTGTAATGCTCAATTATCTCTGGTCCATGAATTGTTCAATTATGCAAACACTCATCTGCTCAAATAAATACTCATTAAGCTGAGCACCTATGCCAAAAATACAAATTTTCTGTATTTTTACTTTTATGTACATAGTAAACTCTGGAGAAATGGATGAACAGTACCAATGAAAATCCTGGAATCTATATATTATTTGAAAAGTTGCATATACATTAAAGGGCAATAAAATTGTTTGTTTAGAAATATGTGTAAAATTGTATTGTTAGATACATTCCTTGATTGGGGAATAATAAAGGAAACTTTATATTAAGTTTGTTTTTTTTTTTTTTACAGAATAAATGGTCAAGGGTTAAGGAAATAAAAATATCACTTGAGTCATAAGTTAGAATAATAAATAGCACACACAGGCACCCTATAAGTTCTTCAAACTCAGTGAAAAAAAAGGAGAGTTCATGCATCTCATTCAAACTTCAAAGCTACTTTCTCCTTTTCATGTTTAAACCAAAGCTTTCAAGAATGGAGGCCAGGTTTCCTTTACAATTTAAAATTCAAAGAACACTACTTTGAAATTTAATAGAGCAGTGTTTGCTAAAGTAAACATTTTAGTCACAGTGAAGGCAGATGCCTCTGTGCATCCACAGCCTTTCTGTAGGTATTAAAGCAGTGCTTCAAACTACTGCAATGTCTTTTCCCCAGCAGCCATTCAAGAAAGATACAGATTTCACGGAATGCAGAATCCCACTTTTCCAAACAAAATGTACCTTTAGCACCGAAGCAATTTTGAGACTTCGAAACTTCTGATGGCACTGTAAAAGTAATGCTTTAGAAAAATCAAAGAGGAACATTGGAAATGAAGATATAAGATTTCTGTTAAAAGTTTTTACTACCACCACCCCATCTACAACCACAGTGTCCTGGAGAAAAAGGCCTCTGGGAAGAAGAGAGAGAAGTGGGTTAGACAAGCATTTATGGTGATCAACACGTGGTGTGAGAAGCCTTTTGTATTATTAAAAATGGGTTACCTACACTGCTGAGTGAAAGGCACTGTTTCTTTTACAATGCGTACCTAATCCATTTATGGAGAAAGAAGAGTGCAGATTCTTTTCTTATTGAGAGTTAAACCAGCTTACTAAGCCATGTCATTTTTTGTCCCCCGGTAAGCCTAGAACATAAATATTATATATACTAAAAGAACTTTTCTCCATGCATTGACTACTACACATTATCAAACATCTTTTTTATTCCTGCCTAATACTTACTTCTGTGGCTGTTTTATTTTTTCGATTATTTTTCACTCAGAATATATTTAGATAGATAAATAAATTGCAAATGGATGATAGAAGAAGTTGAAATCAAGTGACTTAAGAAAAATGCATTAGAAAAATATTTTTATTTAAGTATGTTACAATTCTGGATCCTTATCTATAAAGCAATATATACTATATATATTCACAGAGTAACAAATTGATTTAGAAATACTATGCATGTATTATTAAAATTATATATCTGTGTATAACATTACGATAAGGAAACATTAATTTATAAAATTAATAAATAAATATAAAGTTTTATATAAATATAGCATTTCCAAATTTTACATGTTAACTTAAAAATGTGCTTGTTAGTAGTCAGATTTTTCCAAGCAATAATTAGAATTAATCTCTTTTTATTTTCAATACAGAAAGTCAAAATATATTTTAATTTTTGTAAACATATTGTATGTAAAAACATATGATAGGCATGATACAAAACATATTTTTATTGACAGTCCATCAAGAGAAATAGGTAAACTTCATATGCATTTAAATGTAATTTTAATACCATAAGCTTTTAAAATTTAATATATTTTTATATTAGCCACATAGTCTTAGCTTCTCTATTACAAATATACATTGGTCTCTAGAATTGTCAACTCCTTTCAATCCATGATCTGCTTAAATACATTGTATTTCACTGCTCACATGAACTTCTTTTCAAGTGAATTCAATTTAAAAAAAAGAAAACAAGAAAGGAACCATATTTCTAAACATGCAAGAGGCAAATTCAAATGCATTCTTCTGTTTGTTGTGCTATCAGTTGAATATGTTTTCCCCCCTGGCACAATAATTGTAGCATTGCAGTTTTCTGGCAACAAATGGCTGCTGGGGGTCACCAAATGTCTCTGATTTGCTACAGCATTTAATCTTCCACAAAAGCTGTTTACTGCTTCATATACGCTGAATGCCAGAAACATTATCCTTTAAATCATGCCTAGCTGCTAATTAATGGATGTATAAATGTCTAACCGCCAAGTCTTTAAACAGAGCTATGAGTGAGTACAGCAGACATTCTGCACATAACTAAAATAGAGTTCTGATGAACCATAAACTCTGATTTTTCTACATGGCTATTGTCATGCTGTGTATCTAACCAGATTGAAGTGTGTTTGAGAAATTTACTTCAAAGCCATCTGAAACTGAAAATATATTAGCTTCACTAGAAAGTTCAGCAGTGCATTATTAGGTTACCGGGCTACATTGCTCTCTCTCTCCTGTATTTCTCTTGGATGTCTACATTTTGGAAGCAAAACAAAAGCGCAGGCATTTGAATTTAATGCCCGGATTTGACATTATGTCATTATGAGACTTTTAACATTACAGTTTCTTGAACTTTCTTGTCTAAAACAAATAGATTTTACTTTTCAAATATTAATTTTGTGTCCCCTGTTGTTAGATGGTCAGGCATAATTGGACCTGACCAACCAGACAATTTAACAGGATCTCCAAGGAAATTGTATTGTATTTGACATTTATTGAGCATTAGCACTTGGCCCTGTGCTAATATCTTTATTTTCCAGATTAGAGTGAGTAAATCAGGAATTTGGAAACTTGGGATTTCACAGCTTGCTAAGAGCAGAGAGAGAGATCACAACTGGAATCAAACTGAGCACTGGCTGACATCAAATCCTTAACCACCATATTACTCTTCCATTAGTCTTGATTTTGCATCATATGTTCACATAGTAGCAACTTTTTGTGTCACAATGAGAAAACTCCTGGGAAATAAAGAGAAAATAACTCAACGGTAGCAAAAGAAGGAGTAAAACATGACTAAGGAGAACAAGACAAAGGGAATGACTTTAACTTTTCAAAATAGTGTCAGAAATCTTGATTCCGCTCCTATTTCTAAAAATTATCTTCAATTTTAGAAAATAATAAAAAGGTAAATTAAATGTAACAGATAAAATGCCACTCTCTACTTATTGGAGTGTGAAGGGAGAACAGACTCAGTGATCATTAAACATGGACTAAAATTTCACCTTTAACATTTATTAGTGTTCTCTAATAAAGTGTATTTACCTCTCAGAGCCTTAATTTTTTTTTATTCTGCAGGCAAAGCCTATAGAATGACTGTGGAAAGGGCATAAGAATATGCTGAATACATGTAATGGATGAGGAATTTAGAATTAAACGTTCTGATTTCAAGTCTAGCTGTGCCATAGATTAGTGATGTGACTTTAAGCAAGTTATTAAGCACTCTTTCTCTCTTCAACTGAAGAAGAGGCTTAATAATGCTCACGTTTACCTGTCACTGTCAAGATTCATTGATGGAATATTTACAAAGTACTCCATAAAATAGAAAGATCTTTAATGATTGTTGCTCCTTGTTTATTGACCTTGTTCCTCATGCCATCCTGAGTACCCTCCTGCTGTTCTAAGATACCAGGCATTCCACAGAATACCCTGTTTTCCAAAGTGATGTACCTTCCCAATGGACATTAACAATTTTCAGTTCACTAATATAATGAATGTAACTTAGTGATCCATGAAAGTTTTGTTTTTAACCTCATTTATTTTTACTAGGGAAAATGTCAACTGAAGGTGCACTTATAAAATGAAAACTATCAAGTAGGTGGAAGAAGGTGGTTACAATGAAAACAGGCCCACTTCATGCAAGGTCTAAGTTCACCAGCATCACTAGGTTAATGGAAAAGAATGCCCCTTATCCAGCAAGCCCACGCATTCTCTTCAAATCACTGTGTCAGACCAGGAGAAGACATTGAGAAATGACTGCGAGAATGAACCCCACATCTGAAGATGGCAATAGTGGTGGTATTTCTAACTGTAATAGTGGATAAATGGATGTGTGTGTGTGTGTGTGTGTATGTGTGTGTGTGTGTGTGTGTGTGTGTGAGTGTGTGTGTGTGAGTGACAGGGGTGGATGTGTGTTGCGAGTTTATAGTAGGGCAGAGAAAGATTAGCTTCACCTGTATACATTCATTTGACTAGAGAGCAGTCTTTTTTGCATTTACAGTTTATTATGGTTTTATTTGATATTAACAATGATTGAGTTTGAGTAAGATCCTTAAAAATTTTTGAAAAATATGAAAGAAAATCTAATAGTATTCTACTCTTTCTCTCTTCAGGAGGTCAACATTTTAGCTCCCACATATAAGTAAGAACATATGGTATTTATCTTTCTGTGTCTAGAATATTTCACTTAACATAAGAACTTCCAATTCCATTGATGTTGCTGCAAATGACAGGATTTCATTCCATTTTATAGCTAAATAGTATTCCATTGTGTGTAAATATATTACTTTTTATCCATTTATTTACTGATTTTTTTAAAGGTTACATGTCTGTATGATTTCATTTATGTTGCATTATAGACAAGGCAAACAATATGGATATAAAATTCAGATAAGTTGTCAAGATAGAAGTGAAGATCAGGGATTCATTATAAAGGAACACGAGGAAATTTTAGGAGGGAACTAGAGATATTGTATATCTTCACTGTTGTGGGTGTTACATGATCTATACATTTGCCAAAACTCAGAAAACTGCCCATCTAAAGAAGGAGAATTTTACTTTACGTAAACTATACCTCAGTAAGCCTGACTTTAAGCAAACAAAACCCAGCCAATAATTTACATTTCTAAGACAAGAATCTTGGGATGAAAGGCACCTTACAGATAATTTAATATTAGGCTCATTCAGGTACAGAAACATTATCTTCTATGATGGGTGTTCTTAAAATCTGCACGCACAGCAAATGTGTTACTCCAGGAGATACTTTATTCTAGTGAACAAATCCAACCCCAAATCATTTATCCTGAGCTAAATTTTCCCTCTCTAGAATATGAGTTTTATTCCAGTTCTTATTTCTGAAGCAACTCCAGGATGTACCCTCTCTTCTCTGTGATGCTATTTCACACATTTGAGGACAGATGCCACTCTCCATTTAATCTTCTCTTCCTTCCAAGCAGTCCCTTCAACAATTTGTCAAACAACCATTCCCAATCTATTTTTACATTCTACTAGTAATACTTTACACACAGTTCTAGCTTGAAAATATCTCTGTATAATAGGAGAGACTCAACATAATATTTAATGTTTGAACTCAACACAGCTTACAGAAGATTATAGTATCCTGTGATAGGGACACAACACTTTTAAGAATGCAGATTAAATTTACTCTAGCTTCATTATAGGTCAAGTAACACTTGGGTCATGTTGTCTATGTCATTAGATAACAAATAATAACCTACAGTTATTTTTTCACTTGAACTGTTGCTCAGTATGTCTCCCACATCTAAATTTTGTGCAACTGATTTTTTTGAACATAAATGTGGGACTATGTGTTAACTATACAAATTTTATTTCAGTACTTCAACCAGCTAAAATAAATTTGAGTCTTGTTCTATTGAATAAATTAAGCACCATTCTCAAATCTAAAAAATGCCTTATTTAAATGTAACAAAGAATAAACAACATTTAGTTGGTGTTTATGACTTTTATTTCCTTTGGTTCATAATGCTTTACTACGGAAATCAAATCTGCAATGAAATAGAATATATTCAGTTAAATACAACAAATAGAAAAACTAAACACCTGTGTTAGACTATAACTGAAATAAAGATACCATCAAGGGTTATCAATACAGTGGTCAATCATATATGCAAAACAATGGCTAAAATTCTAGCAATTATTAAAATAAAAATATAAACAAAATTCTGTGGAACTGCAAAGTATGGAAAAATTGATTAAGGAAAGACACATGGAAGTGGGTATTCACAGAGATAGTTCTGGAGGGCACTCAATTCTGGTGAGACAAAAAGGAAAGAAAATAATTTCCAGGAAGTAAGAACCAACTAGGGCAAAAATGTCATGACCAATTGGGTTAAGCAAAACTGTCAAATTGCCAACCATAGACCATCTGCACTGTATCACCTAGCTGTATGGTGTTTTGTTTTGTTTTTTTTTTTTGAGTTGGAGTCTCATTCTATAACCCAGGTTGGAGTGTAGCGGCACACTCACGGTCACGGTGGCTTTGACCTGCTTGGCTCAGATGATCCTTCAGCATCAGCCTTCCAAGTAGCTTGAACTTCAGGCACATGCCATCAAGCCCGGCTAATTTTTTGATTTATTGTAAAGATGAGGTCTTGCCAAGGTACCAAGACTGGTCTTGAACCCATTAGCTCAGGCAATTCTCTCACCTCGGTCTCCCAATGTGCTGAGATTATAAGCATGAGCTACCATGCTCGACCTCACCTAGCGGTTTGCAGGGATGCTGCAGATACCTGTGTTGTTTCACAGATATCTGAAACAGTGTCTATGACTGGGAACAGAGAAATTCCACTTTCGTCAAACTCCCTTGATGGTTATTCATGTAAATATTTGAAGAACACTGTTTTCTGATAGAATAAATTCTTTAGTGACACTGCAGCATTGTGTGCATGTTGTTGAAAAGAGGTACAGCTGGTAAATAAACTCATGATCTGATGGTGGAGGATCTCATGTCATTCTGAAAAGTTTGAACTTTGGGAAGAGAAACTACCAAAAATGTTCTGCTAGGCAGTGACATGGTCAGATTCACTTTTAGGATCATAAACGTGGTAGTAGTGTGAAACTGTGCATAAAGACATGGGGGGCTTTCCAGATGTTAAAAGCCTTTCCAAGTGACAAAGCCTTAATCTACATTAGGAATCAAGACATTGGTGATAAAATCTGATGAGGAAGTCGATGAAGATCAATGAGTACTTCACATTTAAATGTAAGAAAACTTGGTGATCAAATGATTATTTGAAGACAGTGCAATAAAGAAAATTTAACAATAACCTGGAAGTTTCTAGATATATCATTCTTATATATATCATTTTTTGTATAAAATTAGAAGCAGTTCTGTGGTACAGGTAAATAATATTAACTTTTGAATCATTTTGTGTCAAATGCTAGAAGGTTGTTTATACAAAACTATCAAGAAATCAATTTTGAATATGAATCTGAACTTTAAGAGATGTTGGTTAAATTCATGGGACTAGAATGATGAGGTTGCTTAGCAATTGTAAGACTGGTGTGAAGAAGAAGACAGTGGTTGCTGGAAGGTTGATGCTAATTCCGAGAAACAGGTCCACAAAGGAGGCACTTTGACCAGATCCTGAGAAGTAGCATCCCAGAGACATAAGATAAAATACAAGTAACCATGGCAATGAAAGTCAGTTAGGAAGATTTTTAAAAAAGGATGACAGCCAAGAGGATCTATTACAGGTAATAGGATAAAAACTGAAAAGAGAAATAGATTTGGTAAGAAGAAGATTTATGATAATCAAACAGGAACCAAAACCAATAATTTACAAAAAAATTGAGTGCTGGTTTTCCTTTCAAGCAATTTTTTTTTTACATAAAAAAGAATATTAAGGTGAAAAAGATAATATTTCAGCTAAAAAGTCATTTATGATTTTAAAATAATTCTCCAATATTTAATTACTTATTTTGCAAGAGTAGTTTTTAAAAGCCAATCTCTAAGGTATTTCAAATTTTGTTTCTGGAATAAATCAGTAGTAATAAAACTTTAAAAATGTATCATTAATAGTAAGATAAATTATGCTCTCAGCTTTAGGTGTGGTCTTATGGTCTTTGCTTAATAAAGTAGAGCATAGAAAACTATTGCAGGCTCAAGGAAGATGGCAGTGGAGCCAGTCTGATTATGTGAGTACCTGTATAAGCGAGAGCATATATAGACGATTTTTCATATGTATGTGTGAGTAAATGGCTGACAATGAGCACTTGGGAGCAAGTGGCTAAGACTGTCTTGGTGAAGCAGCTGGTACCACAACTGCTCTGCTTGGTCCCTAGTGCTTTCTGGGCACAGAAGCCAAGTGCCATTTTTAAAAATCAGCAAAACTCTTCCTGAGAAGGAGCTGCTGAGAGTGACTGCCGGCTCCAGGCTCTGCCTCACCACTGCAGCACCTTGCCAGACATTGGCAGCAAGGGCTGTGGAGGAAGTGTAGTGAGGGAACCAGAGGCAGGACCCCACGGAAAAGACAAAAGAGACACCCTGCCACCGTTTGAAAACTGGGAAGGAAAGTGCTTTGACTTGCTCACCATGGAGCAACAGAGCCAGTCGCTGTGACAGGTGGGTTAACTACTCAGGGGCTGATCATGAGTCAAAGGGAATATTCTGAAAACACAAAACTTTGGAGAGACAGTATAAGTGCTGTCTCAGCAGCCCCGCCCCCTACCCAGTTTCAGCTGTGGGACAAAGTGTATGACCAGAAAAGGGTGAGGAAGACCCCCCAAAAAAGATAAGCCATGAGACCAGGGTTGGCCCTACCCCCTCCTCTCCAGCAGTCCTCTGAATGTCAGACTCCCACTGCTGAGGCGTGACCAAGAGGGACAAACCCAGGTAGAGCCTGGCATCATCCATGATAGGAGGACTCTACTCAAGGATAAACCTGGTTGGGACAGCTCCTGCCAGCCTCTGGAGAGGAGACAAACCCATACTTCCCCATTGGAGGGAATCCTCCTGATCATACGAGATTGGAAGGGGAGGGCTGAAGTACCACCCACTCCCTGCCCCCTTCTCCTTCCCTGGGTCATTCACTGGGGATCTTGCGAATAATCCATAAACTCCACAGGAGACAGCAGAGGGACTTACCTGTGGGTAGCTGAAAGGAACAATGACAGAATCTGCCACAAGAGGGTGCCTTGTGTCCAGAACTTTTTCTTTTTTTGTTTTTCTTTGTGAATGTGTATGTGAGGGTTCAATTTGCATCCCCCCTTTCTTTTTCTCATTTACTTTTTTCTTCAACTTTTTCTGTTTATTCTTTCATTTTTTTTTGTTTTCTGTTTATGTGTGTATGTGAATGAGTGTGTATCTTTCATTTTCTTTTTTTGTTGTTGTTCTGCTTTTTTAGTTTAAAATGTATGTAAATGTATGCATGAGGGTTCAATTTGCATTCCCGCCTTTAATTTTTTCTCTACTCCTTTTGTTTTTTGTTGGGTATGCATGTGTGTGTGTGTGTGTGTGTGTGTGTGTGTGTGTGTGTGTTTGGTTTTCCTGATTTTTGCTTTTTGGAGTTTTTGTTTCATTTTGTTTTCTTGTTTGTTTTGGTTTTGTTTGTGTATGTTTTATTGTTTTTGCTTTGGTTTCTGCTTTTGTTTTTCTGTGGTTTTCATTTTGCTTTTACTACTTTTTTTGTCTCCCTATTTCATTCTACTTTTCTCTGGCTCCTCATTGCTGTTATTTTATCTTAGACTCAGGAGGTACACACACTGACCCACTGCATCATCATATAGAGTGGTCATGGGAGTGGGTCTCAGGAACACATACCCCAGTCAATGAACATTGTGATTTGCAAGTAGTTTCTGAATCCTAGCACCCCATCCCCTACCTTACTTGGCTCTGAAAACTACAAGAGAAAAAAAAAAATTCCTACCAAAATTTGTGTTTCAAAATAGAACAAATCCAGAGACCTGATCAGAGAAGAATAGAAGGTTGAGCAAACATCAGAAATGAAAACCCCTCCCACTGTCACTGAATAACAGAACTAAAGAGAAAGAAGAAGAGATCTGTCACAATTGAGGAAAAATCAATGGAAAAATACAGGTAATTCCCACTGTACCAAAGAAACAATGTCTGAAAAATTAGAACTCAGAACCCATACAATGAAGTCACCAATGACTGGACCCAGACTACAACAACGATTAGAGAGTGGATGGTAAGAATGAATAAAACTCAAGAACGACAAGATGCAACACTGAAAAAATTTGTAACACAGATTTTGGCCATAAAAAACTTAATCCAAGCCAGACTCGGTGGCTCAGCCTATAATCTCGTGCTTTGGGAAGCTGAGGTGAGTGGATCGCCTGAGCCTGCGGGTTCAAGACCTGCCTGGGCAACTTGGTGAGATCTCATCTCTACAATAAATCAAAAAAATCAGCAGGGCATGGTGGCGCATGCCCATAATTCTGGCTACTCGGAAGGCTGAGGCGGAAGGATCGCCAGAGCCCAGTGGGTCGAAGTTGCAGTGGCCGGGAGCAGCCACTGCACTCCAGTCTGGGTGACAGAATGAGACTCTAACTCAAAAAAAAAAAAAACAACCCTTAATCCAGAAAATAAATAGCATGATGACAAGCATGGAAAGCGGAATTTATCAAGCAGAAGAAATAATGTCAGAACTTGAACACCAAAACATGGAATTAATCCAATCTGTAAAAAAACATAGAAAGAAAACTCATAAAGAAAGAACAAAACCTCCAAGAGTTGTGTGATTATGTCAAAAGACCATACCTATGCCTGGTTGGTATCCCACAAGAAGAATGAGAAATGTAGACTACCTTGGAGCAGGTATTTCAGGAGGTTATCCAAGAAAACTTTCCCCATCTCACCAGAGATGTGACCATCCAAACAAAAGAGATGTAGAGAACCCCCACAAGGCATCAAATTAGAAAGCAACTCCTACACACATAGCAACCTGCCTACACATTCTAATGCAGCAAGAGAGAAAGGCCAGACAAGCTACCAGGGAAGACCAACAAGAATAACAGCAGACCTGTTGGCAGAAACACTATATGCTAGAAGGAACTGGAGACCAATTTTCAATGTTCTTAAGATAAAAAATTTCAACTCAAAATTTTCTATCCAGCCAAACTTAGCTTCATTAGTGGTTGAGAATTAAAATCCTTCCCAGACAACTGACCCCTAAGAGATTATGCAGCTTCCGGATCAGCTCTACAGATGTTTTAAAAAGATATTAACACAGAAGAAAGAAAGAAAGAATGAAAAAAGAACGACCACAAACTTCCCAAAAGAACAGGAGAACACAGAATCAGCAAAGAGTACATCACAACTACAAACTTGAAAACATACACTTACATCAACCCAAAAGTTAAAATAAAACAAACAAAAAATCTTATAAGAACCTCAGGATGAGGATAAACACTCACATTTCAATTATCAGCCTGAATGTCAACGGACAAAATGTACATCTGAAAAGACACAGAATGGCAAACTGGATTTAAACACAAGGCCCAATTATTTACTGCATCCAGGAATTTCATTTCACCACAAGGGAGACACACAGAGTCAACATTAAAGGTTGGAAAATGAATTTCCAGGTGAATGGATCAAAAAAGAAGGCAGGAGTCATGATCTTCATAATAGACAAACCAACATTTAAGCTATCAAAAATTAAGATATACAGATGAATGCTACATAATGATAAAAGGTTCGATCCATCAACAAGAAACATCCAATCTAAACGTATAAGCACCCAATACAGGAGAACTAGCATTTATAAAGGAACTACTAAGCAAAAAAAAAAAAAACAAACAAAAACAAACAAAAAAATATATATATATATAGACAGATAGATAGATAGATAGATAGATAGATAGATATCAACTCTAACACTATCATAGCTTCAGACTAGATGGATCATTGAGATTAAAAAAATCAACAAAGCAATCCAGAACTTCACTTTGACGTTTGACTGAATGGACTTAGTAGATACCTGCAGAACACTTCACCCAATTACCACAGAGTATACATTCTATTCATAACCACATGGATCATACTCCAAGATCAATCACATCTTCAGTCATAAATCAAGCATAAACAAATTTCAGAAAATCAAAATACTGCATGCATCTTCTCAGAATATAATTGAATAAAAATAAATATCAACGGCAGCAAAATTTCCCCAAACCCACAAAGGCACAAACACTAAACAACATACTGCTGAACAACTCCTGGATAAACACAGAAATCAAAACAGAAATTAAAAGATTCCTGGAAACAAATAAACACAAAGAAACATCTTACCAAAGCCACTGGTATGCCTTGAAAAGAGTTCTAAGAAGGGACTTTATATCTAAATGGACACATCAAGCAAATGGAAAGATTATAAGTTAAAAACTTAACAAATCACCTAAGGGAGCTGGAAAGATAAAACCACCAAAGTGCTAATTTCAGCAAAAGAATTCAGATCACCAAAATAAAAGCCCAATTATCGACATAGAAGACAGATACCACAGAAAAAAATCAACGAAGCATAAAGTTGGTTCTTTGAAAGGATAAACAAGATTGAAGGATCCCTAGCCAGAATGGCCAAGTAAAAGAAAGAAAAAGCCAAAATAAACAAATCAGAAATGCAAAACATCAAATCACAACTGACCTTGAAGAAACACAAAGGATTACCAGAGACTATTATGCATATCTGTATGAAAACAAATTTGATAATCTAAATGTAGTGGAAGACTTTCTGACACCAACCAAACCTCCCAAGGTTGACACATGAAGACACTGAGACACTAAATACACCAATAACAATCCAGAAAATTAACTCTGTCATAAGAAAACTACCTACAAAAAAAAAAAGAAGAAGAAGAAGAAGAAGAAGAAGAAAGCCCTGAACCTGATGGCTTTCCAGCAGAATTTTGTAAAACATACAAGGAGAGAGCCGGGCTCGGTGGCTCAGCCTGTAATCCCGTGCCTTTGGGAGGCTGAGGTGAGTGGATTGCCTGAGCCCGTGGGTTTGAGACCTGCCTGGGCAGCGAGACCTCATCTCTACAAAAAATAAAAAAATCAGTCGGGCATGGTAGCGCATGCCTGTAATTCTGGCTACTTGGAAGGCTGAGGCGGAAGGATCGCCGGAGCCCAGCAGGTCGAGGCTGCAGTGGCCGGGAGCGGCCACTGCACTCCAGTCTGGGGCGACAGAGTGAGACTCCGACTCAAAACAAAACAAAACAAAACAAAAAACATACAAGGAGAAGCTGATACCAATCCAACTGAAAGTATTCCAGGCAATTGAGAAAGACAGAACTTTCCTTAAATATTTTTACAAAGTTAAATAATCACATTGATACCCAAACCAGGTAAAGATTCAACAAAGAAAGAGAATTGCAGGCCAATATCTCTGATGAACATAGATGCAAAAATTCCCAACAAGATTCTAGCAAATCAGATTCAACCACACATCTCAAAAATCAACCGCCATGACCAAGGAGATTTCATTCCCAGGACACAGGACTGGTTCAACATCCACAAGAACATATCTGTAATTATACATCAATAGATGTGTAAACAAAACCACGTGATTAGATCATTGATTAAGAAAAAAATTTTGATAAAATCCTGTATCATTTCTTGAAAAAAACCCTTGAACACCTAGACATGGGAGAACATACCTCAAACTAGTAAGTGCCATCTATAATAAACTCACACCAACATATTGCTAAATGGACACAAAATGAAAGCATTTCCCTTGAAAACCACAACAAGACAAGGCTATACACTCTCACCCCTCCTGTTCAACATTGTGTTGGAAGTCCTAGCTAGAGCAATCAGACAAGAGAAGGAAATCAGGGGTATCCAAACAGGAAAAGAGGAAGTCAAGTTATCCCTCTTTGCAGATAAGTCTATATCTTGAAAAATCTAAGAGATCTGTCAAAAACCTCCTAGGACAGATAAAGGACTTTGGCAAGGGTACAAAATAAATGTGCAAAAGACAGTCACATTCTTATACATCAACAACCAACAGACAGAGAAACAAAGAAAAAGCACAATCCCATTCACGATAGCCGCAAAAAAAAGAAAGAAAAGAAAAGAAATATCTCAGCATCTTCCTAACTGGGGAAGTGATAGGCCTTTACAATGAAAAAAGAAAACAGTGCTCTAAGAAATCCAAGAAGACATAAACAAATAGAAAAATATTTCATGCTCATGGACAGGAAGAATCAACATTTTTAAAATGTCCGTCCTACCAAAGACAATCTGCAGATTTAATGCAATACCCATTAAATTACCAACATCGTTATTCTCAGACCTGGAAATGGCAATACAGAAATTCATATGGAAATTTAAATGACCATAAATAGCCAAAACAATCCTCAGCAAAAGAAACAAAGCAAGAGGTATCACACTTCCAGATCTTAAACTTTACTATAAGGCTACAAAATTCAAAACTGCCAGGTATTGGTACAAGAATCGGTATATAGACCAATGGAATGAGATAGAGATTCCAGAAGCAAAACTTAAATTTCTCAATCAACTCATTTTCAACAAAGCCTCCAACAACAGGCACTGTGGAGAGGAGAAACTATTCAGTAAACGGTTCTGGAAAATCTAGCTGATGACATACAGAAGATAGAAACAGTACTCCTGCCTATCACCACACAAAAAAATCAACTCTAAATGGATCAAAAATCTAAACATAAAACCTCAGACTATAAGAGTCTTAGTAATGCAGGAGACATCCTTGTGGGATGTGAAGTGGCAACCGATTCCTGATCAAATCCCTAGAGGTTCATGCCATAAGAAATAAAAAAGACAAATGGGACCTCATTAAACTGAAAAATTTCTGCAAAGCAAAGGAAGTCGTCAAGAGATCATGGAGACAGCCTAAAGAACGGGGGAAAAATGCCAATTGTATATGTGACACAGGCCTAACATCCAGGATCTACAAGGAACTCAAACATGTCAAAAGGAAAAAACACAATCAGCCCCATTAAAAAGTGGGAAAAGAAATGAATAGACACTTCTCCAAGGAAGACATATGGGCAGCCAACAGACACATGAAAAAGTGCTCATCCTCACTAGTCATCCGAGAAATGCAAATCTAAACCACATTGAGATACCACCTAATCCCAGTAATAATGACCGTCATTTATAAAGAAATGAAATGAAATAAACAGATGCTGGTGAGGATGTGGAGAAAAGATAATGCTTCTACGCGGCCGGTGGGAATGCAAACTAGTTCAACCTTTATGGAAAACAGTGTGCATAATGAAATATTACACAACCATAAAGGACAAAGTTATGGACTTTGCAGCAACTTGGATGCATGTAGAGTTTATAATACTCATTGATCTACCACAGAAACAAAGAACTGAGTACCACATGTTCTCACTCATAAGTGGACCCTGAACGTCTACCATAATACCATAAGAGAGGAATTGGCAGTAATGGGTGCCACATAACATCAATAATAGTACTTGATCTCAAACCAGGCAAAGTAGGGACCAAAGGGAGGCCCAAGCTTTACCTGTACATTGATAACTTGTATACCTAATCCTGAATTGAATCCCAGCTCTTTAAAAGAAAAAAAAAAAGAAAACTATTGCTTCTTTTAATCTTTAATTAGCATTTAAGTTCTCTAAAATACAAAAGAAAATTTAAAAAATATTTTTTTAAATATTTTAAATATTTAGAAATACAAACTGTGATAACTTTAGGATTATTTACCACTGATGGTCCCATTCTTTGTCCAGGCACCTGGTAGGAATGTACCTTCTCACTCTCCTTGAAGTTAGGTATGGTCATGTGACTGACTGACCAGCAAATAGTAATAGAAGTGATATGTTTTACTTCTAGGCAGAAGTCTTTAAAAGCCCATGTACAATTCACTGCATAATTTTTTTCCTACCACACCATGTAGCAGTGCTTCAGATGGTTGGATACCTCATTAAGCTTGAGTAATTGAAAAAAATCTCCAGGCAAACCACGATGGACACTTGTACATATAAACCTTTATTATTTTAGGCCACGTTGGCTTAGAAGTTATTCATTATCTCAGGATAATATAACCTATTCTGAATAATGCAGAAATCATTACATGATGAGTATTTGGTGAGAGTTCCTTCTTGCCTAGCTGCAGGAGTCTCTACTCTTAGTGGTTGCCCCTGGTTCTCACTGCATTATTCTAGAAATCAGACATGGCATGACAATAGAGAGTTGTGTAAAAATATTAGTGTCATCCTCCAGTTGTACATAAAGTAAATTAGTGGAGGGCACACTTTTTATTGGTGGAGATCTTCCAGATTAGTTGCAAATTGAGGTGGATTTTTAGAGAAGACACTATATTTTTGCTTCTATGTATATTAGGTTAATCCAAAGAGATTCATTCCAAACACTGGAGAAAGTTTGCTTCTGTTCACAGAATTTCTATGACGTCAGAACTTAGGACTGAAGAAAAGGCTAGAGACACATTTAACCATATATTCTGTGGTGAAAACAGTCTGGTATGCTTGTAGTACATTCTGAAATCTCTACACAAAAGGCAGACCATGCCTTCCTGATTGCGCACCTGGAGAAATATTGAGGTGTTTGTACATTTCATTGTAACTTGTAAGTCACACTGTAAGTATTGTGCTTTGAGTTGTTTTTCCTATTGTGAATGATATATTTGTACTTACTAACCCATGTTGGACTACCTTGTTTCTCTTAATTGGGCATAAAATTGCTGGAATAATAATTTTGTAAGTTTGTAAGAGTTTTCGCACAGAAGTGACCTATGCTCTCTAACCGCTCAAGATTTGAATTATGGATACTTTTTCAGCAGGAAGAGTATTAAAATGCTTGTTATCATGCTGTTTTTTTGTTTTTTTTTTGGTTTGTTTACTACTTCTGCTGCTGCTGCAATTTTAGTATATTGACTTTCTTGACCTCTACCTACTGTCTGTTTGCTTACTTCTAAGACTTTCCCCATTTTGAAACAAATATTCTGAGTTAACTTCTAGTTTCCTCATGCTTTATAGATCCAGACAGTTTTCTTTGTATGTCTCCTGATCCTAACCTCCTTGACACACTCATAAAACATAGCTCAGTTATTCATTAAAAATATACGAAGAATCTTCTTTATGCTGGGCATTTGGCTAGGCTCTGAGATCCTGAGGTGAATAACACAAAAAGCATAATGAGGAATTGACAGTACAACAGATGATTACCTTGAGACTGTGTTATAATTGGAATGTGGTATTATATTAACTATGCCCATTGCTTGGAGGCAGCACAGAACTGACAAAGGTTCAGGATGACATCTGACATGAAGATGTATCCTGCAAGATGTGGTAAGTACTTGACTGAGTTAACCAACGTTTTGCATTAAAATAAATAAATATTTATTTAATGTATATGTAGTGTATGTATATATACATATATAGTATACATATATGCATATATATTTGATGGACTCATAAGCCTGGAAAATTTCTAGGTACAATTTATTTCATAATTGTCCCTCCCATTGACTAATATACTGAACAAAACAGAAGATGAGATTATAAGTAGGAAAAGAAAATTCTGGCAAATTAGCCAAATGTCTATCCAATCATCTATCTTCTCTTTGTCCCTCTCATCTATGCATTCTTCCAGAAACATATTAGTCACCATTCATGCAAAAGGACATTAACATTGTTGCAGTTGCTTGTGTAGCATTCTTCTTGAAGCTTTACAAAAAACAAAAACAACTTTTGAGTGACAAAACAAGGCTTCCAGTGACTTGCAGAGAGCCCTAGAATTATGAATGGGCTTGAGACTTAATACAAAAAGAACATATATTGTTGACAGGTTTTATTTCATAAAAATATAAAAAGTGAATATATGTCAACATACTACTGTCACTAATAACCTTGTTTCATATAAAATCTCAAACTCTAACATCATTAGTAGAATTTATATAATGGGGGAAAATAATGGGTAAAATAATATTCATGGATATTCAATGTCCATATCAGATGATTGATATCAAGCTATTTTTTCAGTATGCGCAAAGGCACTGCCTGCTAATAAACTTGTTGGAAAAAAAAAATAAATCTTCAGACACAGGTGATTTTAATTTACTGAACTTACTGAATTTTCCAGTATTTTAAAGTACAAAGCCTTGATGAAATTCTGCCAAAGTTTTCAATTTTCACTGCTCTTTCTCATAATAAAACGTAACTATTAAAGTTATGTTTCAGATTATGTAAATCTTAAATGTTCTCTCAAATGAAACACCAATATACTTGCTCGGGTTAATCTTTTTTTTTTTTTTTTTTTTTTTTGAGTTGGAGTCTCACTCTGTCTCCCAGACTGGAGTGCAGTGGCCGCTCCCAGCCACGGAAGCCTCGACCTGCTGGGCTCCAGCAATTCTTCCGCCTCAGTCTTCCAAGTAGCTGGAACTACAGGCGCGCACTACCACGCCCGGCTGATTTTTGATTTATTGTAGAGAAGAGGTGTCGCTTGCCCAGGCGGGTCTCGAACCTGCGGGCCAGGCAATCCACTCCCAAAGACGCGGGATTACAGGCTGAGCCACCAAGCCCGGCTCTCGGGTTAATCTCTTATTGTTACTGGATAAATAGCAATGTGTCTTTTTATTTGTCTATGATTAATAGAATATCAGAAAACAATCTTGTGTGTTTTTCTAGTACTTACAAGATAAAGATACAAAGCAGCATTATGACCTTTAAAATCAATTTGTCTCTTTGTTCAGTGTGTAGTTTACTTTATGCAATTACATCATAGAAATGCATCATTAAAGAAAAGCTACTTGTCAGTTATTTTCTATTTGAGTTGAACTCTGTTGTTTAGTAATTTTAAGTAATGTTAGAATTTAATTTTTTGTTGTCTCTTATTTTTAAAACTCTTATTGTGGTTTAAGAATTCCTACTGAATCTAACCAGCAGAATACATTTTTACTAAAATTATTAAAGGGCTGGTTTTTATTAAGGTAAACTCTGTTAATAGGGAAAAAAAATTTAAGCATTGCATACTGGTATTTATTTCTCTCACAATAGGATGTGCTTTTAAACAAGGTGTAACATTGTCAAAATAGATAAGCCATCCCCTTCTCAGGAAGAAGGGAGTGTTACTATGTAATTATTTGTTTTTATTATTTGCATTTAGGGGCAAACTTTTGTATTTATCCTGTCATTTTAAACTTGCCTTTCCTTCCTTTTCGTTTGATTGGATGATTGTCAAGAGCAGGGTCTGTTGTTTTTCATAATTTATCTGCACTTTATTTACTGTGGGCACTTAAAAATAAATTCACAACTTAAAAAGATGAGGAAAAGCAGAATTAAGAATGTATATGGAAGGACTGGTATTCAGAGAAGGAAACTTTTATGGTTGTTGTCATTGTTGTGGCTAGAAAGGTTAGGAAAGAGATTTTCAGAAGTGGACAAGGCTATGTATGGAAATTCATATTTGACTGATATTCTTTTTCCTAAAAGGAGGTAACATCATCTACTGAGACTGATAGGAATGTGGATAGGAAATAGAAGAAGTAAAATCAAGAGTTTGGTTTGAGAGGGACATCTAATAACAGATCAGCTGAGTAAAACTATCCAGGTATCAGGTGGAAAAACGTCCTAGACACTAATTCATACTAGTTAAGTGAGTTAGTGCTTTGCCTGAGTACAATATAGGCAGAAAATCTAGTAGTCTGATAAGTGAACTGGGATTAGTCAAATTAAGATTGTCTTAAATTTTGGAGATCCTAACAAAGAGTAGTTTGGTAGGCAAAAAGCAGTGGAAGAGATAATAATTTATGTTCAAAGAGTGGACAACACATGAAATACTGTTGGTAACACTCATCGTTTACAGAGTGTCTTCTCTATGCCAGGCACCAATGGGCTTTTTACATGTTTATCTCTCATCTTAACAACCTTGAAATGAAATTATCTTTAGTTTACAGACTAAGAAAATGAATTCAAAGAAACTAAATGACTATGTGGTAGAAGACATAAAGATTGTTAGCATTTATATCTGACTCTAAATTACTCGTATCTTTGACAACAGCAAGCTGGAGAATTATAGCCACCTGCCAGGTTGAAATCAGCAGTACTTTAGGTCTCTATTCACTTTCTGTCATGATTTTCCATCTTGGGATTATTGAGGTAATATTAACTTATAATGCCACTCCCATTAGTTCCATAAAAATTTGTTAAATCATGAGTTTCAATTTTAGGTTTATAATGTAATGTAAAACAAATTTTGCCAATTCAGTTTATTACCTGCCTAATTATATTGCCTGTAAACAGATAACAACGTCCCAGATTCCCAGAAGACCCAGGAACTCTTTTTTGATTACTACCTGTAGCAGACTAAAAATGTTCCCCAACATCTTTCTTTCCTTGGTAGAATCTTCCCAACATTAGAATATTCCCAACATTATACCTGGATACATAGCCACTAAGAATGTATTCCTTTAGAGTTGCTAGGGCTATAGCCAGTCAATGAAATGTGGTAATATGTAATAAATGCAACTTGTAAGTTGTAGTCTTTCAAAAAAGGAACTGGTCCCACTTCCATTTCCCCTTTCTCACTGGCAGGAATGCAAGCATGGTGAGCTATCTTGGCCTAGACCTATGCTACATCTTAGCAATGTAAGTATAAAAATATCAGTACCTTGTACTGTGGGACTAAAGTGAAAGGTCAATATATTTGAAGTTCTGGATAAATTCTGAAGAGGGCTGACCTAGTGGGTGGAAATTAAAATTAACTTCTACGTGGGGGTATCTGGAACCAAGTATATAAAGAAATTGTGAGTGAAAGTGCTGGATAGACACAACATCACACAGAATATTTGGTAACTGCACAATGATGTGTGAACCAAATTTTAAAACGCTAAAAAGAGTGACACCAAATAATTGATGCTGGCAATGTAGAAGGGCAGAAAATTACTTGACTGCAATGTAAGCATCTCTTAGGAGTGGAGGCTTTTACTGAAGACTAGATGTATAAAAATATGGAAGTAGCAGTGAAGAAAAAATATAACCATCTTCTCCTCCCACATTCTCAAATGCATATATAGAAAATAATCTACCTTTCCTTAATGAGAAAAGAGGTAAAGTTGCAATAAAACCAAGGCAGTGCAATATTGTTGAGAATATGAGTTAATGTGATAACAAGGAAGATGAGAAGGAAAGAAATATGAGTGACGAGTGGAATGTGCCTAGAATTAAAGAATTATATTCTGAAAGGATGAAAGCAAATGGTCAAGACCCTGGAAAAAGATAATACTAAGGTTCAGGATGAGAATTTATAAAACATTCAAGTTTGTTATTGGAAGATATGTACATGAGTCTGGAGATTAAAGAAGTTAACCATTTCTCTTTCCTTATTCATTACTTTCCTATGGTTATATAACAAATTACCACAAATTTAGCAGCAAAGAAAAAAAAGATTGTTTTATCTCACCATTTCTATGGATCAGGTGTCTCTGCACAGAGTAAATTAGCCCTCTGTCAGGTTCCGATCTGGCTAAAATTAAGATTTTGGTCAAGGCTACAGTCTTATCTGAGGCTAGAAATCCTTTTCCAATGTCATGCAGGGAGTTAGAATTCAGTTCCTGTTCTCTTACTGGGTTTCATTCCGGGGTTACTTGTAGCCACTGGAAGCTGCCCTCAGGTAATAACCATGCAGCCTCTCACAACACTGCAGCTTTCTTCTTTAAAGTCAGCAAGAGAATCTCCATTCAGCTTCTATGGAATCTTATAAAACACCACATAACCACATTAATGACTGTGATAGTACTTTTGCCTTGTGATGCCATGAGTATCACAGAATCTTTTATTCACAGGTCCATGCTGCACCCAAAGAGAGGGGATTATACAGGGTATTTCCACTGGGAAGAGAGAATTTTGATCTTAGAATTTTGTCTGCCACACTGCTTAAGTAGGCCCTGGTATATTACTTTACCAGAGATGACAGCAACAATCTTCCATTCCAAAAGCTCCATCTCAATATAATATTTCCCTTACAGGAGTGAAGTTCATGTATTTTGCTGTTGAATCTGAGACCCAGAAAGAAGCCCTCGCTGAGCTCCCACCCCATAGTCAACTCCATCCATGTGAGTAAGGCCAGCTTGGATCCTTCAGCATCTTAATGTCCCAACACCACCATGCAAAGCAAAAGAATTTCAACCCAGAGAATTATCTTAAATAATAATAAGTCATGCTTAAATCAATTGTTAATGCTGTTTTGGGTGCTTTGGCATTTGACAGGAGTCCTAAAATATGGGGAAAAATAATAAAAGATTGAGTACCTATAGTAAAATGCATAAGGGGGAGATAGTCTTTGGTAGGGTACAAAAGTGAGAATGACTATATATACATATACATATATATATACACATATATGTGAAACTAGGGTGGTCATACAACTTCAACGTCTAAATTGGGAAATGTATGAGTGAGAAAAAGAGTCAGAATGAATGTTATGTTAAGATGACCAGCAGTAAAATGGTATATGTTAAATGAAAGGGAAAAGGCATAATTGGGAAGGCCGACTGTATTATCTCATGTTACAAAAGTTAATAACTAATACATTAGAGCAAGCAACAGTTTACATATACTGAAAAATAAGAAATGCACTTCTATTGCACAGATTAGTTCATGGATTTGAAGGCTATCCAAATGCTGGTTAAAGTCTACCAGAATATCCTAATACACCAGACTGTAACAAAACAATGGCTGTTAGAGACTTTGGTGAAATTGTTGAGGCTGTCTAAGAGAGGTTATAACTATAAACATAGAAAAACCTATTCCTTTTTCCAGTTCAACATAATAACTCAGAAGTGACCCCAAAGGACCCCGTATGGCAAAGCTTCAATGTGTTTCCTTTTCATTAATAGATAGCACAGATCTGAGTTTCATGAAACTGAGTCTACTTCTGTTTTTAACTTATGACTATTTTTAACTTGTGTAAAATAAGATTATGTATGAGAGGCAAAAAGTAATGTTCTTGATTTGACCACAGTAAAAGTAAATAATACATGTGATTTGGGATGTATGAGTAAAGATTTTAGTGTTTATAGGTAGAAATGGAGCTTATGTGGTTTTTAGAGATTTTGAAATAATTGATAAGGTTCACTGTAAATGTTGTTTAATAATGCTTTATTCTATTCTAAATATGTTCTCTTTCAAGTTGTCTTCATATATAGTTGAAGCTTTATATATATTTTTAAAGTTCTATACTTTTAATTATCAGACTATTAATCCACCTCTCCAATTAGACTTGATAAGTCTGATCAAAGGATGTAAGGGAAAGATTACAAAAAGCTGAATGATAAAGAATAGGGTTTCAGAATAAAATCTTTTACTATCAGTGTTACTTTCTATAGGCATTTAAAATACAGGCGCTCAAGCTCTATTGTGAGCAAGCTTAACGTCTGAACTGACAAAAAACCTAATGGTCTGGCATCAAACTTCACTAACTTCCTTGATTGCTGTGAGCTGTTTGATAACTGCATTTCAGCAAAGTCTGCCAGAGTCACGATGAACCCTGAGATCAATGGGAAGTGTTTTTGAAATCTTAAAGTCCACTGCCAACTCTCTGTCCCTCACCTCTTGTTCTTCCAGAGTATTCAGTCCCTTACACTTTTAACTCTTGCACTTTGGCCTCATTAAAACTTCTGGTCCCTTGACTTGTTCTTCTTCACTCATTATATAATCGGAGCCTTATTTGATTATTTTCCTACTGAAATAGGTGTTTTTTTTTTAAAAAAAATCCTTTTCATAGACTCTTTTATCCCCACACTCAATTGCCTTTGCCAAATCTTCAACCAAACTTAAACTTTGGATCAATCCTACCATTTCTGTTGACATTCATTATTTCTGCAGCGGGCTTTCTGTTGAAAATAGTAACACATACCATTCTTGCTACTGTGACCGAAACTGTGAATGACCTCAACGCCCTGAAATCTGGAATGTAACTGCCACTGAGCATTCACCTATTAAATCCACTTTCCAATTCTTCAACAGCGACTCCAAATTTTTACTTTTCTCCTTAAGCCTCCTACTTCAATATAGGCACTGGCTTGCTTTGGATGCTTTACATGCTTATTTCACAAAGAAAACTGGATGCACTTGGAATACTTTTTTTCAGTTTTGAGCATACACACAAAACACAGTCATATACACACATGCACTCTTTCAAACATTTATTGAGGTTGACGCGAAAATCATATTGCTTTCATCGTAGGGGGTGATACTTAAATGCACCCAGTGTCTTGCATTTTAAGCAGGTAACTGGCCAAAACTGGAGTAATCTAATTTTGTCTTCTGGGAGTTTGTAACTGAGATAGCAATTCAGTCTATGTAGATGTTTAAAATTATAATAAGTGAATTCAGAAGCCATAGGAAAGCTTTATTCTTTTACACAGAGCAAGAAACAGAGAAAACTGATTTCCAGTCCTCCTAGTAGAGAAAATCAAGAAGATAAAAATAAAAGGGCAACTCTGTACTTTGTATCTTTCCAGTTTTGGGTGAAGTACTTGATGAATCTTGGTTGCACTTCTGCCTAGGAGCTCTTGACTTCTTTTCTTTGAAATATTCCCCTTTACTTGGTTAAGCTAGCTGAAATTAATTTTTATTATGTATAAATAAAAATTCTTAAATAAGGCACATGTACCTCTCTAAAAAAACAAGCTTTTCCAGCCTGTAATCCCAGCACTTTAGGAGACCAAGGTGAGTGGATTGCCTGAGCCCGTGGGTTCAAGACCAGCCCGGGCAACTCATCTCTACAGTAAATAAAAAATTAGCCAGGTGTGGTAGCATATACCTGTAGTTCCAGCTACTTGGAAGACTGAGATGGAAGGATTGCTGGAGCCCAGCAGATCAATGTTGGGGTGGCCGTGAGCATGCCACTGCACTCCAGCTGGGCGATGGAGTGAGACACCAACTCAAAAAAACAACAACAAAGAAAGAAAATAAACAAACATAAACAAACAACAGAAACTAACCTTTTCATATATACGAATTTGGGGGCATTGGCAAGTAATCGTATAGATATTTAGGTCATTTTCACAATTACTGATGATGGTTCTTCTATGTCTAGTTTTTAGGTAGATATATGCGTGAACCAATATAAGTAAATAATTCAATGAACAATCTGAAATCATCTTCCAAAATGCAATTCCAATGTATACTCTCATGATGAGGATTGAAAATGTCTCTTTACACTCTGCAGAAAAGAAAACAATAATCTAAACTGTTCGCCAATATTTTGGGACAAAATGATATTTCCTTGTCATTACATTCACTTATAGATTATGTTATTATTATAATTATATATTCATTAATGAATTAATATGGCAAGAAGATATCATTTCATTCACTGTTTCTCTTAACCAGTTTTTAAAAATACTTTATATAAAGTTGTGATTAAGTGTGTATTATAGAGTTTCTACTTTATAATATCTTGCAACAATCTTAATATTACTTATGGTATCATTCATATTTTTTTCTGTTTTAATATGTATATAAGCTGTTCTGGTATTGAGAGTTTTTCTTCTATGCTTATGAAATCTCCCCCTCCCTTTAAAATAGTAAATAAATCTTTGTTTTTTTCCATTAGTTATTTAGATTATGTATCATTTGAATATACTAATAATATATTTGGACTATTTTTTAATGCATAAAAAAGCACTTTTTATTCCATTGATTTCATATTATTTTTTACTTCGTGTGCTTGATTTGTATAGTTATAAATCAACTGTTAAATGACAGTTCTGTTGGCATGTGGCATCTTAATGTTGAAACGTTTTCATAATAATAAAGTTCTTGTTTTTTTTGTTTTTTTTGAGTTGGAGTCTCACTCTGTCGCCCAGAAAGTTCTTATTATTATAATAAAGCATGGGATGGGGATAGAGTGGAGCAAACAGTGGCTCTGTTTATTAACAATACCTTCTTCTTCTTTATCATCATTCCCAAAAGGATAAATCCTGAGAAGAGGTCAAGTGGCAGTTCTGTGGACAGAAAAGAAGTCCCTGGAAGAGAGAATTGGATGCACTGCTAAACCAGAATCTACATGTTTGGGACATTAAACTTTAAATTATTAAATGGATTCATGCCTTTAAAAAAAATTATAGCTACACACACTTTCTATTTGTATTCTACTGATTTATTTTATATAAAGTAAAAAGTATGTTACCTTTCCTAAGTTCATTTCAAAAAAAGCTTATAGGGTGACATAGAGTCATGTAATTTAAATTCTACCTGTCACTTTCATACTCGCATTAGCAAAACAGTAACACTAACTCTTAAAAAAAGTTGATTGCATCAACTTTTAAAATTTGTATTTGGGTTATTTTAAATAAGTGGTGTAATTAAGAGATAAATTCTGTTTCTGTGATAGATCACTGAGTATGATCGACTCTAAATCCACCCAAGTTGCTGCAAAGTCCATATGTTTGTCCTTTATGACTGTATAATTTTCCATTGTGTATATGTACCACAGGAAGAAAGAACAGAGTACCATATGTTCCCACTCATGAGCGTACCTTGAACAGTTATAATACTATAAGAAAGGGATTGGAAGTAGTGGGAAACTGTCAGGGCAGGGAGGTGGGATTGACAGTTGAGGGAAACTGCTAGGGAGGGAGGGGCATACCTCATCAACAAAGGTATCTGCATAATCAACGTTTGTATATCTAACCTTGATTTGTACCCCACATCTTTATAATAAAAATAAATATATCATTTATAATAAAAAGATACTTTTTAACAATATTATTTCCAAATGTCATTTTATAATTGGAATGCTAGCCAGGCTCGGTGGCTCAGCCTACAATCCCGCGCCTTTGGGAGGCTGAGGTGAGTGGATCGCCTGAGCCCGCGGGTTCGAGACCCGCCTGGGCAGCGAGACCTCGTCTCTACAATAAATCAAAAAGTCAACCCGGCGTGGTAGCGCGTGCCTGTAGTTCCGGCTACTGGGAAGGCTGAGGCGCAAGGATCGCCGGAGCCCAGCAGGCGAGGCTGCGGTGGCCGGGAGCGGCCACTGCACTCCAGCCTGGGTGACGAGTGAGACTCCAACTCAAAAAAATAAAATAAATAAAATAAAATTGAAATGCTCTTTCCTCACAGATTTGAAATGCTATTACTATCATTCATGGATTATATACTTGTATGTACTAGAATATGCCTTTTTATCTTGTTCTGTTTTCTACTGATCTTGGGTCAATATAGAATTGTTTCTATTACTGTAGAATTCTAAGGTGTTTTGATACTGGTAGTACAAACTTCCTATTTTTTTTTTAGTTATTTAAAAATATTCTCTTGATCTTTACTGAGCATTTTATCTTAAAACATACATCTTGATAGTGTTTTAATTGAAACCAGATTTTATTTATATATTTTGAGATTAAGCTCTTTAATATAAAAACATGCTAAATATTTACACTATCTGATTTATATTTCCTTTTAATGTATGCTAGAAACCATCTTTTTCCTTAATAATGCATTCTCATTTAATATTTATTTTATGTAGCTAAAATACAGGTATACAGCTCTTTCTCTTCATATATTTGTAACTTCTTATTATCTAACTGTACATACACCTGTTTATGACTTAGAGTATCTATAGATTTTGCTTCACTGAGTATCTGAGAATAATGCCTTTTATTGGCAATTTTTCCTATTTGCATTTATTATTGCTATTGCGATTTATATCATTAATTTAATTTCATTCGAGATATTTTGTATGAATGTACACCCAGAGTGGTTTTGTGTTTGTTTTTGCCAAGAGTTTCAGTGATATTTTTGGTTCAAATTTTTGTAATTTTTTAAAATTTTGTTAATTTTTTTCTTAAGACATTTTCCTAAATTTAAGTATTAGAAATTCAAGACTTGGATGTTTATGAGACAAATTTAATTGTCAAGGGAATTTTCCCCTCCCTTCAATGTGCTCTCTGATGATTAGGAAGGCACACACATGAATTCTTATTGTTTGGTGCTTCAAGACAAACTTTGCCTTTTCTACTTTTCCAGTGGCATTATAATTCTTTCAGGGTGTGCCTTTCTGTGTACTATCTCAATCCCAACTCCCACATTGCTTTGTACAAAGGCTTCAACTTTTGTCTCCCTGTGGGGATTACATCTCATCAATCTTCAAATTGCTGAGACAAGCACCCTTTCATACCCCCAAGCACCTAAGACTTATCACTGCTTTTTGACATGAAAATTTTTCTTTAGTTTTAGTAAGTTTAGTTATACGTTTTATTCTTTTGCAGAAAGAGGGATTTCAGTTATTATGGTCTGTCATTTTTAGTAGCACAATATTTGAAGGAACTGTATTTATTTTTTCTTTTCAGTAAAAAGGAAATATAAATCAGATAATGTAAATGGCATTACAATTGGAAGACTTTTGTTTTTGTTTTAACTTTTTAAAGTTAAAATACATAATAAATGATGCTTAACTTGTCTCCCTAATGAATGAAACTATCTAAACCTAATTTTCTACATGAAATATAAATATCTTATTGCTTCAGTTCAATTTTGAACTCCCTGTTCTTTAGTACAATATTATTTATAATTGTCAAAAAAATATTCTCCTTAGTGGAGCAATGATTGAAGGAACTGTATTTCTTTGGGTGCTAGATAGAAAAATTTTTCTTAGTAATGATACAAATTTAATAAACAACATGACAAAATCACCAATTGCTTTTTAGTTTAAAGGTGCACCATCCTGTATCACATACACTTTATTCCTACTGCTAGACAAGCCATCATCTGTGGAATAGACATATGTTCAAATACCTCTAAAGTCGGTGACAACCACTGTCAAAAAATTCCAAAATATGTGCTTACTTCAGCATTATTGCTACTGAGCACAAATGTGTCACTCATTACATTGTCAAATTTAAATGAAAAAGAATAGAAACTTTAATTTTCTTCTTAAACCTTCAAAACTTCTCACCAATGGGGGGGGGAGGCTTTTAAACTAGGCTACAATAATTTTCACCCAAATTCTGCAATAGGAATAGAGCACAAATTAAACATAAAAAAAAAAACTTTCAACTTTTGAACAAAATTTTAAAGTGAAAGTTTTATTCTGAATTTGAAATTTGCCAAGGTCTGTGGATGAGTTTCAGATACCCACTTCCCTTCTTGGCAGCAGATTGTTTGGAAATCAGAAGTCTGCACACTTGAGATATTTCCAGGTTTGGAGTGTCAAAAAGACAAGATGGCATATGGTGAAGTAAAAGGGATTTCTCACTTTCAGGAACACATTTCAACTTCCAAAACATAAAAATAAATAAGTGCTTTTTCAAATTCATAAAAGAAATAATGAGAATTTTGCCCAAATATTATAGACATATCAAAGTTAAGCAGCAAGATGTTTGAGTCTATCACTTCCTGCAAGCTTTCTGCTAAATGGATAAGTTCGAATTTCAGGATTGTCATGTTAACTTTGGCATAAAAGTGCCTTCTTATTTGGCAAAGATGACAGTAATCCCCCTCAAAGAAAAATTATAGTCTAATTAAAGTATACAATTTGATGTTTTTATACCAACGTTTTTTCTGGGGAGTTTCTTCAGTACTCCACTTGCTAATTTTAAGCTTAAATGGATCCGAGTATGAAAGGAATTGACTTGGAGGAGATAAGGTCTGTGAAGATGGGTCATTCTGCTGTCTATTCACATTGTTCAGTGTTTAATCCTGAGTGGGTGGCTATTACTAAAACAGAAGTTGATATATTCTGAAATCCTGCTACTCTAGTTAATTTATCTATTGATCTTTTGACCACATTGATACATGTTATCACTTCAAGTGTGATAGAAGTAATAAGTAGTTACAATTTGAACTGGTCAATTTCATTTCTTCTTTCTGATAAACTATTGGCAGAATAAACTTTTTTAAAGAGATTCACCATGGAGTAAAATATTAATCACCCTTATAAACTTCCACTATTAAATAATTATTGTCAATTACCAATGGTTTCGCTAGTATGAAAACTTCAAAAATATTTTCTTCTTAATTGCAGAATAACTTAATTGAAAAGAGCAATGAGCTGATTTCGGGGGATCATGTGGAGAAATCTTGCAAATTTAACAAAAAAGTTTTATGAACTTGCCCAGATGAATCTTTGTTCGTTATTTAGATTTATATAAGGGATATTTTTGTGTGACAGTTTCTTTAGACTATAAGTGCAAGGCTAAACACATTTGGAAAATGACAAAGTTATCAAAGAAAGTAGCATATTGTAAAAACTCATTTTATAAAGCAGTTTTCCAAACTGTCAGATTATAGAAAGCATTTGTATGTGGGTAGAGTAAGATTTTTTTTTTTTCACATTTATTTTTAGGGAATAAGACATGAACTGTAAACTTTTTAAATGTCTCACTTTTCTAAGCCATAAAATATGGAATTCGAGTCTCAAAATAACTCATCTTGAGCCACTAATATTCTAAAATTCTGTAGTGTTTATAGATTATATTAAAGAAAAAAATTGATGTCTTCATTCCCCCTAATTTTATGCATGAGGAAAAAAACGGTAGAATAAAATATGTAGGACTGCATAATAAAAGAGTCATTTAAGTCATTTAATCTAAATTTTTTAATTCATAAAAATAAATTGTTATATATATATCATAAAGTAAATTATATTACACATAGGAGGCAACTTGAACTCTTTGACAGAAGCATAGCATTGCAGTTAGATGCTTTCTTACACAAGGTATACATTGGGATTTGTATGGGATTTAATATGGCATATATGATAGTTTTATTTGTAGTAGTCAACCCACTTCACAATTTCACTTAGTTTCATTATAGAAAAAAATATGTGTAACTTATACCTGAAATCATAATTTGGCCCATGACCTAGAAATGGAGAATGTCAGGATGTGTAACAATAAGAGTTACCAAATGTTGAGTACTTATCTCCAAGTGGACTATGCCCTTCTATGATAAATTTTATGCTTATGTTTTAAAAAAGTTTTTACAAGCAACAGATCAGATAATTAATGTCTCACATTTATATTCAAATCACGTGACATCAATAGACTCCTTCTCACAGGAACTCACTCTTCCCTGATGATGTCTTGCAAAATAGACTGAGGTATTTTAAACATTCAACCTCTTGGAATATTCAAGGTGTTTAAAAATAACTTGACATTGTCTAAAATTCAAGAGTTTATAGCATGGAAATAGTTGAGTTCTTCCAAAGGGTGAAATATTTGTATTTCAGCAAAAAGGAAATATACGTGAAATGATAAGCTTAAGTTTTTCTGGAAACAACTTTATGTTCGCATGGTGAATCTCCTTAATATTAGTGCGAAACTGAGAGCAGTATGCAATTATACAATGTAAAAAGGAAAAGAAGCCTTTTAAAATACACGTTGTTTCAAGTCCAATAGTTCTATGCAATATTTTCCCAATTTCTTTTCAGAAATATAAGAATAGTCTTGTATTTCTAATGCATCTGCATATTTATGTGTGTGTGTGTGTGTGTCATTAAGTTCAATTTGTAAACAAGGTTTTTAATTTGATTGTAAATAGGATTTTATTTTAATTTAATAGCTCAGCTAAGATTAATTTTTTTAAGTTGTTAAACATTTCTTATTATTTCAGCAAATAAATATATTGTGGTGATTTTCTTGTATAGGAATCTTTGTTTGCATGTATTATTATAACTTTATAATTGCTCATTAGAACTGGAATTCATGGTTCAAAAAACATGAACAGTCTTCAGGATCTCTCTACATGCACTGCTTAGTTAATCTCTCCTATGGGTTTAAATAATATTGATACGTGGAAGACCCAACACTGAAGCTCCAATGTAGGACTCTGCCCTAAGATTTTAAGTTATAAGTCCAACATAATGATGCCTTCAATTGACAATATAGTAAGTATTTAACATTCAAAATTTCCAAAGGGGGAAAAAAAAGTCATCTTGATTTTTGTAAAAGAAGGATATAGTAAATTCTGAATCATGTTGAATTTCTCCTACTCAAAATATACTGACTTCTGTTTACCTCACGGAATAAAAAACCAGAATCCTTGCAATGTCTTATAAAGCTCTTCGTAGTATGAGGCATTCAACCTCTCTGATCTTTTTCTCTCATTCAGCCTATTCAGTTCTGTCTGCACTGGACCCTTGTTTCATTTCAAATATGTCTAGCATATGCCATCCCTAGGCACTTTTCAAGTTCTCTTTCCTCTGTCTGGATTGCTTTTTGCCCTGAAAGCAGCATGGTCCAGTCCCACCTTTCTTTCAAGTCTCTGCTCTCATGATACTATCTTAAATGACTTTGGTGCCCACCATTTTTAATATGGCACCCTCTACCTTGGTATACTCTTTATCCTGTTTTATTTTTATTTACAGCCTTTACATCCACCCAGACTATCAGATTATTTGTTCTTGTTTATTTTTTTGTCTTTTGTTTTTAATATCCTCAAACAATGTCAGCAGCAGGAGGCATGGGCTTTGTCACTTATGTCCAGAGCTGTATTGCCACATCTAGGACATTTTTTGACATAAAGTGTTCTTAAAATATCCATTGGGTTAATTAATGAAGTACAAATTTCGATGCATATTAAAAAATAGATTTCTGCAAGTTTGAATCAGTTTGCTAAATAGCCAACAATAATTGAAAGTGCCATTTCAATTGTGCTTTAATCAACATTTGTAAGTGTTGTCCTCTCCCTCAGCAACTAACTCCCCCCGCCCCTTGCAAGGCTGGTAGGAATGGAGCAAAGCATAAGGCATTTTTACCTTTTGTTGTGAGTAAAGCACTCTGTATACCTGAGACCTTGAATAATTAGAAAGTTGTGAGGATTGAAAAGGGGAAAAAATAGAGAGGTATAAAAGACAGATGCAAAAGAGAAAGGTAGATTGAAAATAATAAAAAATAGAGTTGGGGAAGCAATTTTAGCAAAGAACTAGCTAAAGACAGACATTGGGTTTTCTCCAATGTTGAGTCCCAAAATATTGATTACTTTTTTGTACTTTTTTTTGGAAAATGTGCTCTGAATACTAGCACACAAAATGAAACTAGCATTTGTGTGTGTGTGTGTGTGTGTGTGTGTGTGTGTGTGTGTGTGTGTGCGCGCGCGCGCGCGCGCCTGGAAGTAGAGAAAAGATTACAAATGCGCCATCATTAAATCTAGATAGTGAGCTAGTTGATTATCTTTTCTAAATGCAATGCTTCATGCAGTTCTTACAGGAACACTATAGAATTAGCTTCTAATATTAGAATGTGTCTTGCCCTGGGTTTCAAAGCTGGAATCCAAACTTTTTAGTTCTAAGTTATTCTAAATTTATAAACCATTTATTCATTGTCTCTTGTACTAAAAAATATTCTCTTTCACTTTCCCTCTGGTGTTTCCTTGTATCCATATACACATTATAACTGGGCAATTCATGAACTAATGATGAGAATGTGCAATAAAATAAGAATTATGATTACTCAAATTCCAAACACTTGAGACTCATTTAAGTAAGATGTTACAAGCATACTTCATTTTATTGCACTTTGCTTTATTGTGCTTTCCAGATATTGCATTTTTTACAAATTGAAAATCTGTGACAACCCTGGTTAAGCAAGTCTATCGGCACCATTTTTTCGTAACATGTGCTCACTTTGTGTCTGTGTCGCATTTTGATAATACTCAAAATATTTTAACATTTTTCATTATTTTTATATCTATTATGGTATTGTGATCAGTAATCTTTGATGTTACTATTGAAATTGCTTTGAGCTGACATGAACTGTGCCCATATATAAGATGGCTAATTTAGTTGATACATGTTATTAATTAATAAATGTTTTGACCACCCCACCTACGGGCCATTTACTCCTCTCTCTCTCTCTCTCTCTCTCTCTCTCTCTCTCTCTCCCTCTCTCTCTCTCTCCTTGGGTCTCCCTATTCCCTGAGACACAACAAAATTAATATTAGGCCAATAAATAACCTTACAGTGGCCTCTATGTGTTGAAGTAAATGGAAGGGTCACCTGTCTCTCATTTTAAATCAAAGGCTGGGGATCATTAAACTTAATTAGAAAGGCCTGTTCAAAGCCAACATGTGAAAAGCTAAGCCTCTTCTGCCAAACAGCCAAGTTGTGAATGCAAAAGAAAAGTTATTGAAGGAAATTAAAAGTGCTACCCAGTGAATACACAGATGATAAGAAAGTAAGACAGCCTTATTGATGATATGGAGATAGTTTGAGTGGTTCTGATAGAAGATAAAACCAACTTCAGCATTCCCTTAAGGCAAAAATATATTCCAGAACAAGGTCCTAACTCTCTTCAATTCTATGAAGGCTGAAAGAGGTGAAAAAACTGCAAAGAAAAAAATTAAAGATAGCAGAGATGGGTTCATAGATTTAAGATTTAAGATAAGAAGCCATCTCCATGACATAAAAGCATAAGGTGAAACAGCAAGTGCTGAAGTAGATACTTCAGGAAATTATTCAAAAGATCTAGTCAACATAATTGATTCAAGTGACTACAATAAACAACTCATTTTTAATGTATATGAAACAGTCTTTTATTGGAAGAAGATGCCATTTACTACGTTCATAGCTAGAAATCAGAAGTCAATGCCTTGTTTCAAAGCTTTGAAGGACAGGTTGACTCTTTTATCGGGACTAATGCAACTGATGATTTTATGTTGAAGCTCATGCTTATTTATTATTCTGTAAATCCTAGCGCCTTTAAAAATGATTTAAAAAATCTATTTTTCTTGTCTTCTGCAAATGAATAAACAAAGCCTAGATGGCAACATATCCACTTATCATATGGCTTATTGTCTTTTAAGTCCACTGTTGAGACTTGTTTCTTGGGCTAAAAAAGATGTCTGTCAAAATATTACTGCTCATTGACAATGCACCTGGTCACCCAAGAGCTCTGATGGAAATATACCAGGACATTAAAGTTGTTTCCTTGCCTGCTAATGAAATATACAGTCTGTTCCTCATAGGTCAATGAGTAAATTTCAACTTTTAAGTCTTATTATTTAAGAAAGACATTATATAAGGCTATTACTGCTATAGATAGTGATTCTTCGGGTAGATCCGGACAAAGTTAATTCAAACTCTTCTAAACAGGACTCACCGTTCTAGATACCATTAAAGATATTTGTGATTCATGAGAGAAAGTCAAAATATTAACACTAACAAAAGTTTGGAAGAAAGTGATTTCAATACTCATGGATGACCTTGAAGGGTTCAAGACTTCTGTGGAGAAAGTAACTGCAGATGCACTGAAAATGTCAAAAGAACTAGAATTAGAAGTGGAACCTGAAGATGTGACTAAATTTCTGTAATCTCATGATAAAACTTTAACAGATGAGGGGTTACTTTTTAATGGATGAGCAAGGGTCTTGCTGAAGATGCAGTGAAAAATGTTGAAATAACAACAAATAATTCAGAACATTACTTAAAGTTAGTTGATAAAGTGGTGGCATGGCTTAAGAGGATTTACTCCAATTTTGAAAGAAGTTCTTTCTACAAAGGATAAAATGCTATCAAACAGCATTTCATGCTGTGGAGAAATCTTTGTGAAAGGAAAAGTCAATTGATGTGGCAAATTTTGTTATATTATTTTAAGAAATTACCACCCCAATACTCAGCAACCATCAATATTAGCTTGATTGTGGAGATCTAGAAAGGAATCAGCAATATCCCCAGGGTATGCCTGTATTTGTGTATAATGGTATTGTGATTGCTATACACTACTCATTTAATCTTAGATGACTTGCTCAAATAAATGATAGTAGTACTTCTATTGTCTTTATCAGTGATTTTTTCACAGTTTGTTAGACTTTAAACTATATGAGCCCAATAAGAGACCAGAAGTTTCTTCAGGATTTTGGAAAAAAAAAAAAAAGTGAATAGTTTCTTGCCCTAACTAGCTGGAAACAAGAAGGATATTTTTCTCTATAATGCTAAAAACTAACACTGGGTAAAGCCAACATCTCACAAAGATGATATAACACACACACACACACACACACACACACACACACACACACACACACACACACACCTTATTAATTGTGTTAGAGGCTAGCCTCTACCCTCTCTCATGAGAGAGCCAAGGAGCTCTTCAGAAGCAACTTGGAACTGAGAAGGAAAGCCAGTACAAACCTCAGTCTTTAAGACTGAGTTTTCATCTAGACGTGTTTGAATGATTTTGGGGTTAAATAGGGATATAATTACTGGCAAGATTATGTCTCCTCACTGCTCAGTGCTTTTGAGACTCAATAAAAAATGTTGATAGCAGACATTAAAAATAAAAGACAATGAAATAAATATTCCATATTGTACATAACTGAATTGCAACCACTCAACATATCTTGTAACACTTGGAATATAAATTAATTATTCATTTTTAATAATGTGTACTCTCCAACAGTTTTCTGCTGATTTCTATATGGCTAGAATTACTATTGGTTGCCACACAGATTTATATTAAAGACTTGAAACTATATTGAAATTATATGGAGAAAATATTTAGCACTAATATACAGTATGTCAATTACTATTAATTGTTAATAGTTGAATGTTTTTTAAATACAGGGGAAAATTATTTTAAGTTGTATTCCAAATAGGCAAAAATAAGTTTAAATGACTTTGATTGATTTAATCATAATTTAAGCATTGTTTTATTCTTCAATAGGATATCAAGAAATGGAGATTAGTTTGGAGTCCAAGGATCAGTGGGATCCTATCTATTGCCTGATCTCACATGTTTCCCACCAAAATCTTTGCTTCTAAAGAAGCAAAGTTTCAAACATTTTGTTCCTTCTTTTATGTTTTAATTTTCCTTTTTTAGTTTTTTTATTCTCTTATAACATTTTCCTTCGTTCTAGTCTGACTAGGTGCTATTAATCTATGTCTTCATAGTATCCTGTGCCTATCACTATAATAGATTTTGTCATGCTGCACGATGCTTTCATAATGATCCGTCCCTCCCGGTATAATGGAAGTTCTTTAATAACATAAATCTCCTTAACTGTTCATCCTAAATATTTGCCACACAGTCCAGCATAACAACAAACTTGATAAATATCTGTTGAATTAATGTGTAAACACATGCATAAAATTAGTGAGACACCAGTAAACTCACTGTGTCCCCAGAAAAGGGAAATAGGTCATGATTTTAATTTTGGTTTCATATAACAACTTTTTTTTATTATTAAATAAGCATGAAAAATATTATCTCAGCCAACTCCCTAAATGGAATCAATATTATCCTTAAACAATCATAGACAGTGAATGCCAAGTATGTTTTTAAAGTTTATATCACAACTATATTTTACATAAGTAATATGCCAATGGATGAAAATATGAAACAGATTTTTTTTTTGAGTCAGTGTCTCACTCTGTTGCCCAGGCTGGAGTGCAGTGGTATGCTCATGGCCACCCCAGCATCGACCTGTTGGGTTCAATGAGACAGATACTATTCTCTGATCCTACATTTTGAAAAGTGGAGAAAATAATATATATATATATTTTAGCTAGTTAATCAAATAGCATAGCTGAGAAAGTACTCAGGAAGGCAGCCATCTAAACAATAACATATAAGGAGAACCACTGTATATATTAAGGAATATGTTAAGGAAGTAATCTCTGTTAACTGACTGAACAAAAAATATTTGGTAACCTCAGGAGAGAAGAAAGTGCTAAAGAATTATGTCTGTGGAGAATAACTACAGATAGTAAAAGCAAAAATGCATGCACCATCTCTCGTAGACATTGTCTTTGGTTGATTCAACCTGAATTCCCTATCATCTTCTGGATCTGTCCTCAAGGGAACAGGAATCTCACAAGTCAGCTTCTGGAATTAGGAGAAAGGTAGGTTTGTGACTGGCAAATCAGAATCACATAAATGTGTGTGTGTGTGTGTGTGTGTGTGTGTGTGTGTGTGTGTGTGTGTGTGTGTGTGGTGACAGATCAAAGGTCACAGATCAGACCAAAAACAAAAACACTCAAAACCGAAGCCAGATGACAACCATAGCCACTTAAGTTCTTACACTTAATGTTCTCTCTCACTCTTCAATGCTAAAAATTAACACTGGGTGAGGTCAACATTTAGCAAAGGAGACTAAACACACACACAGACATATTAATTGTGCTAGAGGCTAGCTTCTAGCTCCATATCATGATAATTTTTTTCTCTTTTTATTTGTTAGTAACAAAGGAAGATTAAAATGGGTTTAAACAAACAAATAATTAACAAAGTTGACATATTTCAAAAATAGATTCTGAAATGAAAAATTTTACTAAATATTCCAATGATCTCATTTTAGAAAAGTTGAGATTTAGCTCATCTATCAAAGCAATCTGGTAAATTGAAATTAATTTTTGTCTATATCAACAAAGGTTATTTGCTATCCTAAGAAATTGGTTAAGTGGATATTTGAAGAATTAAAAAAGAATGAAACAAATATTGAGATAATGTAGTAGTAGTAACAGAAGGATGGAGACATTACTCATCCAGTTGGAGAAATAAAAGATATACTAGCATCTAGAATCTTGGAAAGGGTCCCGTCATTTAGTGCCTTATCCTCAAGGAAGCAGATTCTCCCTGTTTGGTGCCAGTATCTGTGAAAGAGTTAACTGGAGCGGGTTCTAGAAGTATCCAATGACACAAGGGACTGGAATGAACAGCCCCAAAGCTAAAGAAGGAACAGCAAGTAAAAGGACAAGAGAAATTCTCTTCTTTTTTTATCCAACCATACTTTCTTATTCATATGTTTTAACAGATAAAAGGAAATGTAAGCCCCATTTACAAAAAGTGTACAAGAATAAGACAAGTGGGTTGAAGCTGAGCGACAATAGCTTATAGTACAAATAACATTACACTTTGCTAGACTAATTTTTTTTAAATCAATCTTTATTTTAGTGACATTTTTACTTGACATCATCAACTACAAGTTACTTTATGCAATACTGGTGGTAAACATAGAAGTCCTTTATAGCGTAAGTGAATTTAATCTTTGTTTTGGTGAAAAAGTTACTCAGAGAATTTCTTACTTTTTGACTAGATAGTCATTTTATAATAAATTCATACTTCTTTGGCTCTAGTAAATGAAGCCAACATTAGAGGTTTTGTTGCCATATTTTTCATATTCCATTAAGAATGAGGATAGTATCTATAAACCTGCCATGCCAGATATGGCCCATTAGTCACAAGGAAAAATAGACAGCAGTATGTGGAATGGATCAACCCAAATTTATCATGACCACTAAAAAACAACACAAAGCAAATATCCTATTAGTGATGTGCCAGCAGCTTGATCATTGCCAGTGAAGGATGGCACATTAATGAATTTATATAAAGGCAGTCCTCACATTCTCATATTTCAAATTAACAGCAATCAGTCAATTACACGCATAATATTGACTTACTTCACATACTGCCCTTGAGAGGGTTAGAAACATACAAATGAAAATGAGTCAGATTTATGATGGATTTGCAGATTCCTAATTCGAATCCTAGCAATAATTTATCTTTCTAAAATGCAAAGCCATGCACCCTTAATTAAAATAATCAACTCTAAAATAGGCACAATTAATGGTTAAGTAGTTTGATGGGAAAACAAACAAGCCAACAAATGAAAAAAGCAACAACAAAAATTCTAGACTGAGTAAAATGAGAAAGCATTGAACAGGGAATCTTGTCCTTTGATCAATCATCAAATAATAGATTTTCTATTATTAAATAAATAAGAGAAAAATGAAACTTACAGAAAAGTGTCAATGATAAAAAAGATTCCAAAATTTCATAGAACAAAGGTAATATTTACTAGAATGAATACATATATTCTTAATGCTGTCATTTCAGTAGAAGAGATCAATTTTAAATTATGATTTATTTGGTTGAATAGTACAATATCCGCCGGGCTTGGTGGCTCAGCCTGTAATCCCGAGCCTTTGGGAGGCTGAGGTGAGTGGATTGCCTGAACCCGACCCTTCGAGACCCGCCTGGGCAGCGAGACCTCATCTCTACAATAAATCAAAAAATCAGCCGGGCGTGGTAGCGCATGCCTGTAATTCCGGTTATTCAGAAGGCTGAGGCGGAAGGATCGCCGGAGCCCGGCAGGTCGAGGCTGCGGTGGCCAGGAGCGGCCACTGCACTCCAGTCTGGGTGACAGAGTGAGACTCCAACTCAAAAAAAAAAAAATAGTACAATATCTTAAATATAGTTATGTACCAACTGAAATTATTCTTTTAAAACATCTAAAGTATTTGATAAAACATAAAAAACAATGTCCTAAAGATTATTATATTTACTTCATGTCTGTTTGGGGAATTAGGTGAGGCATAATTAATTAAATCAATGACAATTTTAATTGTTATTTTAAAGCCAAATATAGCAGTTATGGCTAAGCAGGGATGCACTTCGTAAATTTTGTGTTATCTCTTCATCAAAGTAGATATTTAAATTTGTCTGCTATTAAGGCAAATCTTTGAGATCTTTTGATTATGAGAAGCAAGATAAGTAGTGAACATTCCAAAGATGAAACATTCAATTGAATAATCAAGTTATGTTTCCTCAAGTGGTATATAATTTTTTGTTGTGGGCTTTTTTTTTTTTAAGCTAGGTTTTATGTGAATCTGTTAGTGGGAGAAAGAGAGAGTTCCTGGATCTTGGGTTGTTTGTTTCTAATGGAATTATAACAGTATATTTTAATAGTCTTATTTAGTACTAATTAATATTAACTAAATGAAAAATTATTGTATTTGTTGGCTAGGTTCTTACCTTTTGTGAGGAATGTGAGTTTGGATAAATTCTAAGTTTATGATACAGTTCTGCAAATTTTAATCCTCTTTCTGCCCTCCCCTGCAAGTATTGTCTCTGAGTAGAAAGAAGTCTTCCTGGTAGCTTTCCTGGGCTGAAAGAGATTTCCTAATAACTGTTTTTATTTATTGGACAATTTTTTGGAGCTGTATTTTCTACACAAGTTCAATTACAGTATGTGGACTCTGATTTGGTTAAAGGCTCTGCCTTTTCTCTATTAATATATATATAATATTACAATATATTATTATATATTTCTGTATCTACATTTGACATCTTTCTCTGATGGTTCCTGATGGATGTCTTCTGCTCTCACTGGTGTCTCCTCTGTTTTGTTACTTGGTAGCTTAATTTTGTGTGTATGTTTACTTTTTTCAACTTTATTTCAGTACTTCGTTTTTATCTGACATTTACATTTGGTATCATGAGTGGTAGGGATTGGATTGTGCAGTCTTATTAGCTTAGTCTGCTATACTGAGGAAGGTGACATATGATATGGCAGTCAGCATGTCTAATGAAATAAATACTCCCAGACAAGGAAAAGTTGCATTTATCCCAAAGGCCCAGAAAAACAACCAACAGTTTTCTCACTAGCATTTGTAAGTACTAGATGATTCGCAACACTGAAAGTAAAACTAAATCAAACAAAACCAGTCTGCACTAATTTGCTATTTAGAAAACAGTTTAGTTTCACTTAAAAGCCACTAAGTTCCATGCACACGTTATGTTGCACACCAAAAAAAAATCTCTCAAGAGTTATACTATATTTGGGAGTAGGCAAAAAGACAACATAGGCACACTGACCTCACAAAATTTCAAGCATGTTAAAAAAACAGACTCAAATACACTAGCAATAGTGCTAGCCATGAGATCAACAAACATGTGAAGTACAAAGATGAAATGACCTGACTGACTGGAGGTGGTTCAAAATTTTGGGGGACTAAGACAATACTTGTCCATTGTCTGTGTAATAAAATAACTAAGCCTTTTATTCACTCTAAGAGTTCTGTGTCCCCTTAGGTTTCCCTTTAGTAGTGATCACAGAAAATGAGTTCAATGAAAGTAAAATCGATCTAGTGTAATTCCTTAGAAATTCATGTGTCTGGCAAGTTAACTGGTGGGGAATACAGACACATAATCAAAATAGTTAACATTTGTTGAATTTTAGTTTATGACAAGCAGTTTCCTAAAAATGGTATTTTGCATTACCAGTGCAGTTTTAATAAGCAATCTATTTCCTGAGCTGTGTCATGGAGCACATAAAATTGTGTTCTTACTATTCATAGAAATAGATATATCTTTCCATTCATTTTATCAAAAACATACTGATTAGATCCTTTAACCAAAGAAATTTTCACTTCATTTCAATATATAAAATAATCCTGACATTCACCTAGAAAATACAGTGGTTAAATATATTTTAACTTGTGGGGCTATTAAAAGCAATTAAGAAATTACAATATGAAATGGAAAGATTACCTATTTAATATAGATAGAAAAAGATATAAAAATTTCATATCCAAATAAAACCTCAACCTAATTTGAACTCTACCTTTGAAATATAAAGCAGGTTGTGTGTATATTAAAGTGCACAGAATTTGGCTAATAGCGATGAAATAGTCTAATACTACCCTCATGCAATTGGCATGTACCTAAAACTCTGATACAATGAAAAAAAAATTATTCTGCTTGGGTTCAATGAAAGTACATGCTCATCGAACTTACTACCATGTATGATTTTTATTTGGTTTTATTTGCTTTTTACCGAACATTAAATATTTTCAAGTAAGAACGCAGGTCCCAGTGAAGGAAAAATAAAAATTAATGATGTTTGGTTGTTGCCTTTTTAAAAAATGTCTCTTAGCTGTGAGTCAATTGACTAAGCTGTGTATATTTCCTAATTAGTCTAAAGGGGGTATACTATTTCCAATGTTGTTGATAAGTTTTCTCATAAAGGATTACAGTATTGCATTACTTGCCAAATGAATTACTATGAACACTAAATATCTCCCTGCACAAGTTAAGAAAAGCAATCATAATGGTAATCTAAAAAGAAAATTCAACTGGGAGTCAGAAAACCTGAAAACCATGGCAGGGACTGATGCTTAACCTCATTCACCAATGATTTCTCATTCACTGATAATTTTCCTTTTCATTTATATATAATGTGTTGAGTTCAATCATCTGATCTTTAAAGTATGATTCTTGAAGATTTATGTTTGTTGTATCTACTTATGCACCATTGGGAGAATATTAGTACTGTTTTGGGAACAGAGGCAATGAATTCACCCTGAACTTGGTGATTTTTTGCTTACTTTTTCATACAATGGTGCACATTTACAAGACAGCCAGTGGATTAAGACCAAAAAAAAAAAACAAAAAAAAAACAGTGTTATGAAATAAAAAGGGGAATAGGTCGTTCAAAACTGACTAAATAGTCTACTATAAGCAACTTTCTACTACAAACAATTTCATTCAGAAATTGTTGGATGTAATTTTTTTATTCTTCATTAGACTATCTCTATCATTTAGACATAATAATTCCAAAAAAAGAAATAAAATTAATAAACGATTTTATTCTCGTTATTTGTGATAGATGCAAAAGAATAATGACTGAATTACTATGTGCATAAAGGGCCCTGACCAACATTCCTACATAATATGGGTCACGTGAATGTGCAAAATTTCCCCCTTTTTTTGCCACCTATCAATGTCTACACACCCATCCAAACCATGCCTTCCTTCATGTCTCTGTGAACATAATGAGATAAATTATATATTTTTAAATGTGGAGATACTTGAGAAATCATCTAGTTAACTTTCCAATTTTGTGGCAGAGTAGTGAGTCTTGAGCTGGAAGTCAAAACGGTTGGGAATTCCTTCTATATCAGAGTTCCACTTCTTCCCACCTCAGTAGCACTGGGCCATCTACTTTTTTCAAATATATATCCTTCTCTGTGGAATGGGCTTAACATCTCTCTTCTTACCTCATTGGGCCATTTTTGCAATCAAAGTAGATAAGGGATATAAAATCATCCATCAGGCTATGTTTGTGGTTTTCCTCCTCAAAATTCTATAGTCCTGGTTTTTAACCATTATGTCGTTACAGAGGTCCCGAGTTTAGAGGATGTTGAAGAGGTGAAATTATAGTTTAAAAAGGAAAATGTGCATATGAAGTGCAACTGTTTTTCCTTTGTGCCAGCCTAATGTGAGCTGCCATTAGTGATGGGACTTTTTATGCTTGTGAAGGACATCCAGTGACTGTGTCAGTTGGAGAGAAGCTGGAACCTGTTACTCTATAGCATTGATTCTCATATCCTTAAGTCCCTTGCACATGGGCCACAGATTGATTCAGAGCACAACCCCTTAATTAGTTCTTGAAGGACAATGATTCAACTCTGTAACCTTTCATTTTAGGTAGGATCAGGCCACTTCCTAGTAAACAGTATTAACTTTAGTACTTAATAACTAAAATGAGCACATTTTTAGAACGTTCTCAAGTTTCCAGTTCTGGAGAAATTATACCCATCAAGTAGCATTGTGCACTATTGTGAGCTATGCTTTGAAATCCTGAGATTTCCAGAAAAAAAATTATTTTAAGTAAATTGTTGGGGCAGTCTTAAAATAAGGCATGTTTTTCAGATGCTACTCATTTTATTAAATGTGTCTTTATATAGGCAGCCTGAGTTCACCATTAATCTTTTAAACATTTCTTTATGAAAGTTCACATACTTGTGATAATAAAAAATCAGTGTTTAAATATAAAATAAAGACTATTTTTATTATAGAACATGAACATGAATATCACGGTTAAATTCTAAATGAGAAATTAGCTAAAATATAATGCATACTGAAAACATACACTATTACCAAGATGGTGTTCTGACATTAAGCAATATAATTAGCAATATTAGATATCTAAACTTTCCTACTACTCTTTATGATACTGAGATTTGTGAAGTAACAGAATGAAAATTCGGAGGTGTGCATTGTGAGAAAGTTAAGCCCAGCAAGGGCTCTCAGGTGATAATTAGGCCTATCAGTTGGGTCAATTGACTCTGTATCGGGAGGCAAACTCACTTTTAGTTTACAGAAGAAAACAGTTGGTCAGAGTGCCCTATGTAAAGAATATGGCTGAATGGTGACAAAAATGACTATTATTGCCTAGTAATCAAAACAGACAAACTTCATAGTCCGAAGGAACTTACATTCTAGTAGGATATGTAAAAAATAAATACTAAGTATAATAAGTAAGGGAAATGTGCTGTATGTTAGAAGATAAATAGAAAGTCAAGCAGAGTAAAGAATGGTGTTATGGGCAACTCCCTTGGATCCTCTTCTACTGTGGGAACTTTTCCGTTCTCTCAATAAATCCTGCTTTCAACAAGAAGAAGAAGAAGAAGAAGAAGAAGAAGAAGAAGAAGAAGAAGAAGAAGAAGAAGAAGAAGAAGAAGAAGAAGAAGAAGAAGAAGAAGAAGAAGAGGAAGAGGAAGAGGAAGAGGAAGAAGGAGGAGGAGGAGGAGGAGAAGGAGGAGGAGGAGGAGGAGGAGGAGGAGGAGAAAGGAATGATGTTGCAGGTAAGGATAGGGAGAGAATGCAGTGTTCCATGGATGGCCAAGGTAGGGATAGTGGAAAAGATGGCAAAGAAGGTCTTATGGGGCATGAAGAAGCAAGACAGCCTAAAGCAGGGGTCCCCAATCCCTGAACCTGTTAGGATCCTGGCAGTAAAGCAAGAGGTGAGCAACAGGTGAGTGGAGCTCTGACTTCAGTCAGATCAGCTGGGGCATTAGATTGTCACAGGACTCTGAAACCTATTGTGAACTGGGCATGCCAGGGATCTGGGTTGCTTGCCCCTTATGAGAATCTAATGCCTGATGATCCCTCATTCCCCCCATCTGTGGAAAAATTGTCTTCCACATAACCGGTTCCTGATGCCAAAAAGGTTGGGGACTGCTGGCTTGGAGGACATTTGGGAGATTAGGAGATTAGTCCTCCGAATGAGAGAAATAATGCAATCTAGGAGTATACTTTCTGTGTTTAAGAAAGAGCAGGAATTCAGTGTGATTGATATGAAATGAGTTAGGATATGAGATATACCCAAATGGTCACAGAAGAGGGTCAGTTAAACTGGATTTTAATGACTTATTCTGAGTAAATGTTGAGCCATCAAGAATATTAAATAGAGGAATAACCATATCTGGAATCCATCTCAAGTGAGTCTTTCTGGTTGCTGTGTCGAATACAGATGGTGGCAGAGAGGGATCAACACTTTTAAGTGTTAAAAGAAACAAATTATGAAATAATTGTGATAATCCAGGTGAAATATGAGGTCCACATGAGGTCCACATGAGGTTGGTAGCAGTAGATGTGGTGAAAAACGGTTGGATTGTGTATTCATTTTGAAGATAGAGCTGGTCTGATTCCTAATAGCATAGAGGTATGGTGAAAGAAAAAACCCAAGTAAGACCGTGATATTTAAAAAGTCATCATTATTATTTGCCGTTAATTGAGATGTGAAAATCAGCAAGTGGTACAGATCTATTACGAATCAGTTCATTTTTCAGACACTAAACATTTTTTAAAATTTATTGTAGAGATGAGGTGTCGCTGCCCAGGCGGGTCTCGAACCCGCGGGCTCAGGCAATCCATTCACCTCAGCCTCCCGAAGGCGCGGGATTATAGGTGGAGCCACCGAGCCCGGCTGACACTGAATATTTTTAAAGGTATGTTGGACATCCAAGAAATAATAGTTAAGAAGTCTTTGGATATGGAAGACTGGGTATGTGTAGATTTCTGGGCTACAGTTATAAATTTTGGAGTTATCAGCATTTTGATTTTTTTATCAGTTATGACTCATCTTATTTGGATATATGTAATATTAAAATGATTTGAAATAAGATCCAAAATGGTTTAACTATGCTATTTTCTGATAAAAATAAAAATGAACAGACAGCAGCAAATGCAACTAAATGTCATTAGAATTTTCCCTAAAAGCAACTTCCAAGTGTTTCATACTGCAGCGTTCCATACCAACTGAAAGATAAAACTGCTATATTTGAAAAATATTTCAGAAAAAGGGTTTATTAGAAATTTTCCCATGCGAATTGCCTCATGAATAGACCTATTTCACATAGAACACACAAAACATGCCCTCGTACATTGCTTCTGCTGCCCACACTTCCATGAAGGTTAAAAAAAAAAGGACAGAAGAGAAAACAGCAATACTCCATTTACATAGCCCTACTTTCACATATGTGTTCACTTGAAAAATTCTGAAGATTGTCAGAGTATGTACTTAGACAATATTTTATCTTCTTGAATGATTCACATGCCTTAATTTTCCTTTAATTTTCCTTTCACAATAATAGCTAACACAAATACAAAATTAAGTACAGAGCCTAATTTCTAAGCTCTACTCATACATAAATGTTTATAAATAAATAGAGTAGGTGATATGGAATCAGATAGAGAAAAAGGCTGCAACTCGTATCTAGAACTTGGCACAAGTTTAGCTAATATAGCCATAGTTTATTAATGTTATAGATCTACTTAACTACTGATTTTTCTTTTCTTTTTTTTTTTAGTGGGAGTCTCACTCTGTCGCCCAGACTGGAGTGCAGTAGCCGCTCCTGGCCACCGCAGCCTCGACCTGCTGGGCTCCGGCGATCCTTCCGCCTCAGCCTTCCAAGTAGCCGGAACGACAGGCGTGTGCTACCACGCCCGGCTGATTTTTAATTTATTGTAGAGACGAGGTTTCGCCAAGTTGCCCAGGAGGGTTTCGAACCCGCGGGCCCAGGCGATCTGCTAGCCCCATCCTCCCAAAGTGTTGGGATTACAGGCTGAGTCACCAAGTCCGGCCACTCTACATTTCTTGTAGAAATAAAAAGCAAAAGCACTGTTCTCCTAACTTAGCATGAACACACACTTCATGGAGTCTTCGAAACATTGAAATATCATGTAATAAAAATCTGATTCCTCCTGTCTAATACCATTCAATGAAATTGTCATTTGGTAAGACTGTCCTTAATTACTCAACTGGCAGAAATTATTATTTTTAGATATTCTTTTTCTGGAAGCTCAGCAAAAAAGAAAGCAAAGATTGCCTCTGCAGAATAATCAGTCGGAAATTTCTTTGTAGTCAGCGTTTAAAGGTGACTGCCGATCTGTTGTAAAGACACACTTTTCTGGAAAGAGAGGGAAAAAGAGCATATGGCACCTTCCCCTCACCCTTTGTTTACTTTACAATTCATTCATAAAAAAAATTAGAGACTCAACAACAGCACAATTTCATCCTCGATACTTGCTTTTCTTTTTGCCCTGCAGCCCTACATCAAAAATGACAGTGGGATACAATGGGATTTTACTTTCCCCTTACAGAGCAAAGATGTTGCTGATTATACGGATCTGAAAATGAAAACACTAAGATAACAAATTTAAAGAACCAGGGACTTTAAAAAGAAAGTATACAAGTTGTAAACTGAAATGTCTTAAAATATGTTTCAAGATATAAAAGTCTTAAACTCCTATGTAAGGCTGAGTTTCAATTTATAGCTAATTTTCTTTCTTTTCTTTTTTTTTCTCATCAGTACTTGACTTATAAATAGCACAAGCTTGCAATGGAAGCTCTGAAGTTACTGGAGCACTGCTCTGTGAGTCTCAATTTAGATTAACTGTCTATTAATCAATCTGCCTCGGTATGTTCTCTTACATAGCTCCAGAAGTACAAAGACATAAAAAAAAAAAATCAGTGACACCCATTTTATCCATAGTATATGGGAAGTCTATATGATTTTTTGAAGTGTTATGTTTTGGTTTCAATGAAATTAAAAAATAATTACCTTAAGAATATAATTGACCAGGCGAGGTAGCTCAACCTGTAATTCCAGCACTGTGGGAGGCCAAGGCGAGTGAATTGTCTGAGCCTGTGGGTTTGCGACCAGCCCGGGCAACTTGGCAAGACCTCATCTCTACAATAAATCAAAAATTAGCTGGGGGTGGCAACACGTACTGTGATTCCAGCTACTTGAAAGGCTGAGGTGGAAGGATCTCAGGAGCCTAGAAAGTTAACACTGGGTGGCCATGAGTGAGCTACTGCACTCCAGTCTGGGTGATGGAGTGAGACGCCAACTCAAAAAAAAAAAAAAGAATATAACTGAAGGATATTCAGGGGTCACATCACAATTAAGTTATGCTAAGTGCATTCAGTATACACACTCACTGGGACAATAAACGTGTTAAATCATAAAAAAATAAGGCAGAGTGTGCTTAGTACATATATTCACATCAAGCAAAGGCCATAGTTCAAATAGAAGAGTAAGACAATTAAACCATCTCCTGGTCCTTGACAGTATCAGCTTCCCAAAATAAATGATCCTGTGATGAAACAGTCAGCACGCCATTTACATTTGGAGCAGCAACATAATTTCAGTATAAAACATCATTTATAGCATTAAACTGTTAATCCAATTTTTAATTTTGTTGATTTTAAAAGTTAATTGTTATATTTTCAACATGTAGAAATTGTTAATATGCTTTCAACTACTTAGGAAATATAATAAAAATAATTTGTCAAAAGATGAATGACTGAAAATTGGATTACTGACATTCTATAGGTAGTAACCAGTGAAATAGACACACATACACAAACACACAAAAAACTAGAATACACACAAAAAATTTGCCAGCAGAAACAAAACAAAAATAAACAAACAAAAGAAACTCTCAACTCTGCAACACAAAGGCCAAAGAAGAGCTCACATTTTTTGTTATGGAAACTCTTGATAAAGTGTCTGTTCCTGTCCTCCAGAAGCAAAGTAGTAAAGGAGAATATGAATGAGGATCACAAATTGGTCAGAGTTTAGGAAAAATAAATATGCAGATGGGTAGCAGAATGAGAAGGAGGATTGAGAGCGACAACGGAGAAAGAGACTGAAAATTGAAGGGGAAAGAGAGAGAGAGAGAGAGAGAGATTGAGGGAGAGAGAGAGAGAAGAGAATAGAAACCTTTTAACATATTTATTTTTCCTAAACTCTGATCAATTAGTGATGCTCATTCATATTCCTAGGGGAAATTAATCATAAATGTAATGAAAATGTGAAACCTTAGTGGGTTTTCTCACTTCTACTAAGAAGTAAAGGGGAATATGAATGATATTTCTGAGCTATAGAAACAAATGAAGGAAAAATAAGTATGCAGATGGGTAGCAGAATGAGGATTGGGAGAGAGAGAGTGAGAGACTGAGAAATTGGAGGGAGAGAGGGAGAGAGAGAGAGAGAGAGAGGGAGGGAGGAAGGGAGGGAGGGAGGAAAAATCTAACACTATTAACTGAAGAAATAAATGAACTGGGAAAAGACAGAAATGAAAAAAGATAAAGGTAAGTCTCAAATAACTACAAAGAAGTAAAAACATGAAACAGTTATTGTGAATGCAGAAGAAAAAAAGACAAACTTATTAAAGAAGTTAGGAAAATAAAAAAGAAAAACTGTATCAAAAGTATAAGTGTTATTTCTGCTGTCAGCCATTAGACAAATGGAACAGAAAAACATATTCACAATATATTAGGGAAAATATTGCTGTGAAATAAAGAACTGATTTTGAGAATGTAAAAGATCACTCCATATATAATGAAAAATTGCTAAAAAATGGTACATTCTGAGACATGTTGTAGATTAGCATTAAATTTCAAAGATAACTGAAGAAATTTTGATATACGTAGGCAAAAGAAAAAGTAAATACACGAGGGGAAATCAGATGCATGTAAGATTTTTACAACTATAGTAAATATTAGAGGAGAATGAAGTGATGTATTCAAAATTCCAAGGAGAAAATATCTTAAAAAATATAGTCAATTCATAATTCAAGTTCAAAGTTAATTTATATTTATAAGGCAGCAGGCAATTATCACTAGACACAAAAGAATGCAAGGAAAAATAATACTGTCAAATGCCTCCTATAAAACTACCTTTTGTTGCAATCCAGAAAGATGAATCAAAATTTAAAAATCTAAAAATCAGGACTAGAGTATAGAAATGAAAAAGTGAACTGATAATATTGAAACCCTCATTCACGTAACACCTGAGTCTTATACCTGCAAAAAAATAGTGCAAGTATTACAAACTTTGATGATTCCAAAATAAAATACAACAATTTTAAAGCAAGAATTGGTAGAAAGTAAGAAAAAAAGTGATAATTTTCTTATCCTTTGTACTAGGTATTTTGATAATATAAACTTGAAATCTGTAGAAAAAAATAATGTCTCCAGCTTTGTATAATCTATCTGAATCTTAACTTTAAAGAAATATTTTAGGCATTACAATCCTTTTTTTATATAAACAGGAAACTATCTGCCACATCATCTTAAATTCACCTCAATTCCTCTTTATCCTATAATTCAAGAAATATTAAATATAATACTTTTAAATAAAATAGATGGAAATTATTTCATTTCAATACAACAATTTTTATTGACATATAACTAATTTTTTTTTCAGTATACATACATAGGAAGAAACTGGAATAGTTTATTTGTTAATGATGAGAGTCCAATGGGCTTTTAAAGTTTACTTTGTATACTTTTTTACATTGCTTCTCTTTTAAAAAAAAAGCAGATGTGATATTTAAATAAATATTATAAAATCATTACCCCAAAATGAAAAGAAGTCTGTGCAATACTCATATTTGTATAAAATGGACTTAGCTTTGTGTTTTCAGATGGCAAAACCGGTAGGAATTGGCCTGGGTAATAAAAAAGTTTGAGAACTTTTCTTTCATAGAATTTGTGATACCATGGGATATGTTATTCTACCTTAATCCTTCCTAGTGTCAATGCTTATAAAGAGGAACATTTACAAGGTTTTTAATGTAGAACTAAAGGAGTCAGTCTCTGTATTTGGAAGCCATGGACAGAATCCTTTCAATTCTACCAAACTTTACTGTCTTCCAACTGTTTCCTAAAATTCTACTTCTATATTTTATTTTTAAAAAATCACATGGTAGGTCACAGGAGACGTTGGCATATCTCTTGGTTTTATTCAATGAGCACCAGTCCTGAAAGGAATAATCACCAATAGCTTGATAGAAATCAGAGGACAAGAGAGGAAAGCAATATTAATCTTTAAATGCAAAAGTATTTTGTAAAAATAATGATTTTGAGATTGAAGGCCTGCCAACCAAGGCAAATATTCAAAACTTCTTCATCCTAACGAAAAAATTTACGGATTGACAGTGAGATGTTGTCTCTTGTCAGCCACATCATTGACTTCTAGACTTGGTGAGTGCATCAACACACCATCACAAGCTAACTGGTAGAAATCAAACAGAGCCATCTGCACTTCGAAAATCTTCGATGAATATTTCACAAAGTCATTCACACGAGGATCCTCATCTTTTGTAATGTCTAGAAATTGTGCTTCTGAAAACCTCATTAACAGCTAATTTCTTAATATATTTATTATATTTTAATGTTTGTTTTGGGTGGATGAGTAATTTCTGAACAGTGGTTTTAGTAGAATTGCCTTCTGGAACCTTGGTAGATATGTTTTAACTGCCTGCATTATTGTTTCTTTTAAAAGTAATATTCTCCAAAATAAATGGATAAAACAGGGTAACAAGCCGGGCTCGGTGGCTCAGCCTGTAATTCCGCGCCTTTGGGAGGCTGAGGTGAGTGGATTGCCTGAGCCTGCAGGTTCAAGACCCGCCTGAGCAGCGAGACCTAATCTCTACAATAAAATTTTTTAAAAATCAGCTGGGCGTGATAGTGCATGCCTGTAATTCCGGCTACTCGCAAGGCTGAGGCGGAAGGATCCTGGAGCCCAGCAGGTCGAGGCTGCGGTGGCCGGGAGTGGCCACTGCACTCCAGTCTGGGCAACAGAGTGAGACTCCAACTCAAAAAAAAAAAAAAAACCAAACAAACAAACAAAAAAACAGGGTAACAGAGTTTCTGCTCATATGACATTGGCATTTTTGAAATTTTACTCTCATATTTCATTTCTTTGATGTATAAATCAATCTAATTAAAATAATTTATTTTATAACTCCTAAAATATCTACTTACTTTGAAAAATTATTTCCTTTTCCTTATTTTATTTCCTCCTTATTTCCTTCTTCGTTTCTTCCTGCATTGTGCATTCTTGTGTTCCTGTATTTCTTCTCTTCTTCCTGTACTCCTTCCTTTTCTTCCTTTAAAAAAACAATTTCTACAAATATTTATTGAGTACTGTGGGAATTAGGGACCTCCCCCCATCTCTTTCTCTGGAGTCAGGTAGAAGAGTCAGGAGCCAGGAATTCAGCAGAAGTGAAACTTTACTTAATGGTCTTGGAAAAATGGGTGTCTGAGGTGCCAGCACACCCAGCAACAGTTACAGCAAGTATTTATTTCCCTAAGCCAAGTCCCTCCCTAACTCCTCAATGGCTAAGTACTTGGGGTTACAATCTTCCCAGTCGTAGCCAAAGTTTCCAGACTTAAACTTCTATCTTGTTTTTCTAACTTAAATTTTAATGCTATGCTTTGCTTAATACTGTGAGTTGGAGCAATAGACTGTTTTCTCATGCATAAGCTTTTGTGGTTACAATTGTTATCTAGCAAGCAGATCAGCTAGTCTTTTCATCTTGTTTAGCAAAGCACACCTGTTTCTTCATCTTAGCTCCCGGTAATTTTCTATTTGAAAGCAGGCCATGTTATTTCTTACAGTACTGCACTAAAGAATTACACTAAGCACTGGGAATACAAAGAATAGATATCATCCATGTTCTTGCTTATCTCAAATTCACTTCTGGATAAGTGTTGCTAAGAGCAAAGATTGCAAGGTTTTTAAAGTTTATAACTTCGTGTGTGTGTGTGTGTGTGTGTGTGTGTGTGTGTGTGTGTGTGTGTGTGTGTGTGTGTGTTGAGGTAAAACAACATCTTTACAAATAATTGAAAGGAAGTGTTGATGTTATATATGTGGTATGTATATTTTGTTTCCACATTTTAGTGTAAAGCACCTTTGGCTAATATTGTTTCCATCTTCTGAGCACCTGCAATGTGTCATGAACAGACTGTACTCATTCTCTCCTCTAAGTTTGCAACCTTGTTTCTCTTTTCTAGAATGATCCTTTATGACTCTTCTACATGGATAAATCTTTCATTTTTGTCAAAGTTCATCTCAATCATGAAAGCTTCTTTAAATTCACTAGGCCTTATTTATTCATTCATCTTTAAATGAGTCATGTATAGAGAATGGAGACAATTCAACGGTTAAACTATTTTGCATCCTTCACACTGAGGACTAAACTCTGACCTTTTTCTTCTGTTGCCCAAGCCTAACTAAGGAACCAGGGGAGGTTACTCCGTACAAACCATAAAGGTCTCAACTCAAAGGTTTTTATTAACCCTATGTAATGTGGCTTCGTTTTCCACCTGACCCTGGCATAATATCACACAATAGATGAAGGAAATAAAAAATATGCTATAACCCTCTAATGTCATTTTTGGAGGAAATTTGCATTGTGTAGGATGTCCTTCCTGGGATTCCTGAAGGAGACTGTCACCTTGTAACACATTTACCACATTTGCTCTAAAGCCCTCATCTATATATCAAGAACCTTGGCTTCCTCAGCACCACTCTCCCATCTTAATTCAGCATTTCTTTTACTTATTTCAAGTTCTTTAGACAGAGTTTAAGCCTTTCTACCAATTGTCAATCAGAAAAGCTTTGACCAACCCTGTGAGGCAAGTCCCCACCTGGAGATGTCCTGCTTTTCCAGAACCAGCCAGCAAACCTCATATGTAGTGATTTCTATTTTGCCTGTAGCTTCTCTCTCTCTAAAACTTGTATAAAGCCAAGCTGTAAATAAACCATTTTAGGCACATGTTCTCAGAACCTCTTGGAACTGTCATGCATGAGTATAGGTCACTCATATTTGGCTCAGAATAAACCTTTTTCAATATTTTACAGAGTTTGATGTTTCCATCAACACGATGTTTGTCTTTTATCTCCCAACTCTAATGTAACTACCTGGAGAGATGAACTCTTTGCTCATGGAAACTATGAGTACACAGTAGGAATTTGAGAACTACTTATTCATCAAAATATTTCTTTCTTTAAATGTATTTATTAAGAGATTCTAGAAATAGGGTTTTCAAATTTAAGAAAAAAAAAGAGATTCAGTTAAATTTGAATTTCAGACGAAATTTAAAATTTTGAATATAGGTATGACACATATACTGAAATAAATTATCTGCTGGTTATCTGACATGCTGATATGAGGCAGATTGACTAATTGGGGAAAGGGCATGAGATATACTTAAATTATTTGTTGTTTATCTAAAATTCAAATTTAGATGTGCATCTTTCATTTTATATGGCAACTAGTTGAAAGAAAAAAAATTAAGTTGTTAGCTGCTTCTGTCAGTAGACTAGACGCACAATGCACCGAGCACATACCAAGAAGCAGGCTCCACCAGTCCTGTGATGTCCCCTCCCAGAAACTGGCTTTGCAACATGAAGACAGTTTTGACAATCCCATGACATCATCAAACGGTAAGCAGTTCCCAGCACCCTGTTGGCCAAATTCCTATTAAAAATTCTAGCCTTTGAATTCTCAAGGAGGCAAATTTGAGAAGTATCTCCCATCCTCCTTGCTCAGCTGTTTTGTGATATTAAACTGTTTCTCTCCTGTAAGTGTCAGTCTTTATTTTTCTGGGCAGTAGGCATAAGAACCCAAACCCATCAGGCTGTAGCACATAGAGTAGGTTTTACTTTTGTTTGGGTGGGGGAAATTCTCTCTCTCTCTCTCTCTCTCTCTTCTCTCTCTCTCTCTCTCTCTCTCTCTCTCTGTGAGTGTGTGTGTGTGTGTGTGTGTGTGTGTGTGTGTGTGTGTTTGAAAGAGAGAGCGCTGGCACCTCGTGTTCGTAAGAGAGAGAGAGAGAGCGTGAGAGAAACTGAAGAAAGTAAAAAATAATTTTACCCCAAATATATTTCTTTAACATATTCTGAAATGACTGCTTCAGGGCCAGAAGACTGAGGTAACCCCCCCCAAAACTGTCTTTTATGGGGAAAATTTGCATCTTTAGAGAATCTGCATTAATGCTTCCAGGATTTACCTTTTTAGACCTTTCTGGATCCTAGGAAAGTTTGACTGAGTCTGTCATCTTTAAAATTTCAAAACAGACATTTACTATGTTCTCCAAGGGCTGCTACCTGTGAGGCTTCATATACATAACAAGATCACCTTTGCTAGCCAAGTCTCTTCCTTTCTCCCTCTTATAACCTGTCTTTTCACTAAACCTAACTTACCAACATAAACTGTCATGGCCATGCTCTGAACCCGCATACTTTCTATAACCTCAGCATGGTATATGTCTGTACCTTATTGGGAGTTTAGGTCCTCATTCTGAAGGCTCCTATTTATAGGCATTAAATAAATTTATATGCTTTTTCTTCAATTAATTAATCTGCTTTATGTCAGTGATTTTTCAGAAAACTTTTACAGGGCAAAAATTTCCCCTTGGCCCCCCAGAGTGCACATATGTGTGTATGTGTGCACACATGCCACACTCTTATTAAAAGAAGGTTACCCAACACAACATTCAGGTTCTACAGCATACTCACAGAATGAAAACAAGAAGAAACACCGGGGGAAGGGGACATACCTCATCAACAAGGGTACCTGTATAATGAACTTTTGTAGACTCAACCCTGAATTGTACCCACATGTTTAAAATAAAAATTATAAAGAAAAAAAAAAGAAACACCTGATTCATAGAGGCACACAAAAGCCATCCAGATGTAATTCAGACACTAGAAAATTATACCCTGAAAAAGTTAATATCCATTATTGCAAAAAAAGGCACATAAGCCTGCCCATAAGCTACATTTCATTTGAGAAAACATGTCTATCTTTTCTAAATCCTTTTCAATGTATTTTCTTTTCTTTAATTATTATTTTACAATTTTGCCAATTCATGGCTAAAAATCTAGACAATATTTTATTGCACTTGGACTTTGTCAAAAGTGTTGGGTTCAGGAAAATATTTTCTGCCAAGTTCCTCAACATTCATGCCAAGTAATTTTCAATTGGTTTATAAGCCCATGTGTATTTTAAATTAAATTAATACATACATTTTAGATTCCTTTGCCCTTAACTCATCCAGATGGTTCAGAAGGCATCCAATAAACCTTTGATTCGTGTTATAAGAAATTGATTCTTTAAAGGTTTGGAAGTCAAGAGGCAAGGCACCTCATTTGCAAAGAGTAAGTGGACCCAAATATTCTAGCTCCCAGCATATGATGACAGTGAGAATTGCAGTCTTCTGAGGTTGGAATGAAGTGTTGGACTGAAACTCACTGAGGTAGTTTTAGTGCTTGATTAAATGTTCAAACCTAATAATACTATACTCTGTATTTAATATCTACATGTCTTGGATCATACTCAATTCATTAACCTAACTCATATATATCTAGCTTATTACAAGCCTCAAGCACTTACTGTCAACATATGAAGAGTATAGAAAATGATATTGTATTCCTGTTTAATGTTAGATTATTTTAGTATGTGAATTAGCTTCTATAGTACATTGGATGTCAGTGATGCATATGTAACTAAAAGGCAGAAAAAACTACTTCACCCTATCAGGTACACCTGAGGTCTTTATAAAGTTTTATGTATAGACTTTGATTAATAATATGTAATAATAAAATTATTTTGGCTGCTTAATTTTGATTTTTAAAATTAATGGTAGTCTAGATAAGTAGTTTTGTGAAATATCCATTGTGTACAATATATAACAATTTTCCATAATCAAATTATTTACAATTTTTCCCCTGTTAATCACTTAGTGAAAACTCATTCTCAGTCCACCCCCCCCGAGGCAACTTCTCAGTGTTAGGTCAAATATTTGGGTATGAGAGACTTAACAAAGTGCCAAGACTTTGTAGGAGGGACTAGTTACCCTTTGGCACCTGGCATCCAGAGAGATGTTCACCTTCACATCCATTGCTAGGTCTTTGGTTCATATATATTTCTACTGAGATGTTTATTATTCCTGTCCTCATGATTTTTCAGTTCCAGTGTCATTCTGTGTTATGTTTACCACACTAAGCATGTGAAATCTTGATATTTCTATCCCACTCTGGAGCATGAAAATGTTTTATTCTCATTCTGCATCCTGAGTTCTTTGTCAATAAAGTAAGGCACTGGCCCTGCCAATATTTATGTGCTCAGTCTTTCTCTCATACTTTCCTTTTTGTTTCTTCCTGAAAATGTATGTGTGTGTGTATGTTTTCTATTTGGTATCATCTTTTCCAGGAAGGTACAACCTAATCTTTTCTTTATGGTTTTTATGGTTTATAGAATGCTTTGTCTATTTCAACAGAACTTTCTTAAGACCAAGGTTCTTATAAACCAAACCAGAAAAAGCAAAGAACATAAAATTGGCCCAAATGTTTGAATTAGTGTGAAACTGAGGATAGAGAGGAAAAATGTGGTATTCAGGAAAGCAAAGCATCTCAACAGCATTAACTATCACTTGTAAGAGAGATGTATTCCCATTATTTAGTAATCTATAAACACTACACAGAGAATACTTTTGCAGTAAAGTAGTACTACAACTATGGACTTAAAATCTATAAATCAAAGATCACAGAAAATGGGTTTAAATCGCTATTTAAAATCAGCTGGGCGTGGTAGCGCATGCCTGTAATTCTGGCTACTCGGAAGGCTGAGGCAGAAGGATCGCTGGAACCCAGCAGGTGAGGCTGCGGTGGCTGGGAGCGGCCACTGCACTCCAGCCTGGGCGACCAAGTGAGACTCCAACTCAAAAAAAAAAAAAAAAAAAAAAAAATATATATATATATATATAATTTTTAAAAATTACCATAAAGTAGAGGTGCTTTTAAATTAGCCTATAATGTAATGAATGCTAGAGGCTGAAAGACTGTTTTAGAAGTGAGTCAGGTAAGAAAGGCTCAGCTTCTCATCCTTTACACTCTCTCAAATGGTTTCTGATTATTCAAGAAAGAAAATAAATTATCTTCATGCATGCTACAGAGGTTGGAAATAGTAAGCTGGAGAAAAAAAAGAGAAGTTGGAACACATTCAAGACTATGAAGATTAGAAAAATATCTGTCCAAAATGTATCATGTAGATTTAGTGGACTTTATAATTTGAGTTCCTTTCTGTAAATAGTGATTTAGTACTACAGTTGACACTTGAACAACATGTGTTTGAACTGCATGGATCCAATTATATGCACATTTTCTACTGCCGCTGCTGTTTCTGAGACAGCAAGATCAACTCTTTCTCTTCCTCTTCCTCCTCAGCTACTCAGCATGGCAGTGGAAGAAGATGAAAACCTTTATGATGATCACTTAATGAATAGCAAATCTCTTTTCTTTTCCTTATAATTTTCTTAATAAGATTTTCTTTTCCAGCACTTATATTATTGTAATAATAAAGTATATTAGACATGTAACATACAAAACTTGTTAATTGGCTGTTTATACTATCAGCAAGGTTTCCAGTCAATAGTCGACTATTAAGTTTTAGGGGGAGACAAGTTTATATACAGATTTTTGATTGCCTGGAAAGTCAGCACCTCTAATCCCCACATAGGTGACGAGTCAACTGTATTTGTTTTTGTTTTTTTGTGTGTTAATAAGAAGAAACTCAAATACCGTTAGACAGGTAAGTTAAATATGGATAGCCTCAATTTTAACCCCACAGAAGTTAATAAGAATTGGACATGTAGTTTTTGCTTTGTGAAAAGATTCACTATATAGGCCAAAGAAAACAAATCTACATGAAACATTGGTGGCTCTCATAACACTGCCAAAGCAATTATAGATCTTGAAAATGATTTGGAAGAACTTGCAAACAAATTATGAAATAAGTCAATTACTTTGTAAATTGTAGTATCTAGGCTTGAAATTTTGAGAGGAAAATTTCACAACTGTTCATTTCATTATTATTCAAATACTGTTGTGATTTGTCTCTTCTTCGAGACTCTGCAGCTCTTACCTTAATGTTCTCCTTTCATCTTTTCAAAATAGAGCAGTAACAATATCCTAAGAAAGCAGGAATTAATATTTTTAAAAATGAGTTTCTTCCTGTATTAAATTGGCACTGTTATTAAACTGTAAAACCAACTACAAGGAAATGGAAATCTGTCTTTGAAAATATTTTAATAGATGGTGAGATACTGACCAAATCTTAATGTACAAGTCTCTAGAGACATTTTCCTTCCATAGATTTGTCATTACTATTCCCATTGTATACAATAGGCAGTATTTAAAAAAAAGTATTCACAATATTTCCAGACTTTTACTTGTTCCATATTGCACTTAAATATGTTTTCTCATCTGAGCTTTCCACTTTATCCTTATCTGAAATTCCATATGAGGAAACTGAGGTGCTAGGAAGTTAAGTGATTTAATTTAGGCATCTAATCAATAGCAGGAACAAAACACAAACCTGAATTTTTTCTACTTTAGACCCAGGGTGGTTTCTACCATGCCTTGCTACTTCAAAAGAAATGCAGTTATATTTTATTGTCTTTCTTACAAACATTTATTCAAGAATTTTTTAAAGCTTACCTTTCTAATACATCTGTAAAGGAAATAAGATTGGTCTCAGTCTACAGACATGGGAAAGAGAAATTTAGAAAGTTTAAGTTGTTATGAAAAATCAGGCAATGAGTCAGAACAGACTCAGCAGAGAATGAAGATTTTCTGACTTGTCTTAGGTTGTTTCTTTTTCCATTCTAGCCTGAGCCTTGCAAGAAAGCAGTAGCTCTTCTTTTAGCTTGATGTAATTATTCTGGGTTCTTTCACCCATAGACTAAATGGCTCTGTAGTTTACATGCTCTTTTACTTACAGTTTATGGTTTTAATTATAGCTTTCATCACTTTCTCTGACCTGTCATTCCTTTGCAAAATTCTTTCATTCCCATTGGTTGTTGATGGCAATGTTGCAAATACTTTACTTCAGGCCTGTATTTTTGTTCCATTTATGCTAATGATAAATCCTACACTTCTAACATGCTACTTAGGATAGAATTCAGTGGAGTTAATTATATTCTCTGCATAATGTAATTCTGAACTCCCTGGGATGAAAATAGCATTAGAATTTTCTATAATTTTATGTTTGCTCTCTCATTACTTCTGAGATTTAAACAGATTTAGTTTAGGTGACCTGAAGTTCAAGGTTTTCCTAAGTGAACTGAATGAATTATCTCTGCTTTCCATTTAGCAATGATGTTTATAAACTGACAATGAAATGGAATGACAGTCTCCTAAGGGTAGGTGGCCAGGCAAGATGCTTGTCAGCACCATCACACGTTCATTAGTTTGTTTTGCATTTTTTCACTGGTTCTTTGTTCATGAAAGTCAAATCACACAATAATCCTAAAGGATTCGAGGTCAGCCAGGATGGTATTAGCTGCTCTCACATTTCAAGTTTTTGATGAAAACACTTAAAACGAAGGAAATGTAATTATTTCTTAAGCAGAAATAGCCTTTTTCTTTATGTCCTATCTATGCATTCATATGGAATAGTAAATATTGGTTTTTGCAAGTAGTGATAGAATTCTTTTCCAGTTTTCACTATGACCACATGGTGCAAAAGAACAAAGACTTTAGAATCAAACAGGCATGAATTTGTCTAGTGGATATACACAGCTTCTACCTGGACAGACTACCTATCTTTCAGTTTCACATGAGAAACTGGAATAATAATGCCTATTTTTAAAAGTGTTGTTATGAAGATCAAATATGATAGTGTACATTGAACTTGCTCAATAGAATTCGTAATTATTCCTGATAAACATTGCATTTATCAGGTGGTGGTAATTATTTAGACTAACTTAATGAAAATTTGCAAAGCCCCAGCATACTAAAGAAATAAAGTATCCTTAGAAAAGCCCGAGTTATCTTACACTGCTCTTACTCCTGGCCACACTAAGCTGACGACAGAGGTAAATTTTAATAAGAACTGACTCCATTCTCAAAGTCTCTGGGGCCAATGCCATTATAGTTCTTCTTGTTCAGGTAGGTCAGCAGAGTTTCATAGGGCTTCTCTAATGGTCAAAATTTACATTTCTTCCATCATAGTCAAGTCTTGTCTGCCACTGCTAGGTGACCTGACATCACTACCTTAAAATCCACTGTCATTTCTGAGGTTGATTGACAGATGCTCAAGCAATCTGGTCATCCAGTTGACTTTCTCTTATGTTTCTAATACTGTGGAAGGTGTTTTTTTATGTAAACAAATACTGAGCTGAAGTAGAACATATTTTCTACATACCCAACTCCACTGTGAAGAACTATGTTGCAATCCATTACTAGGTCAAAAAATATAATTGAATTGTTTGTTCATTTTCTTAAATGACATATGGTGATAGAGCTCTTTCATTTCACCTGCTTTTATTCTCAGTAGGTACCAAGCAATAAGCCAAAAGGCAATTTGACATGCATCACTACTAAAATAATTTTCTTTAGAGCCAACACTCTTTGCCCATATTTATAAACCTCAATTGTACTTGTCCTCTGGCTAGCTTCCTTCTTTATGAGTTATTAATGCCTTAAAAATTGGGCAGCCATTAGTCTACAATCAAAAGGCAATCAGATGTCTCATGAATAGAAGAATGCCAACTGACATCCTTCATAATCCCTCCATATATTTCCAAATTTGGACACATTTCCCAAGGTACAAAGTATGAGTTTTCCTCATGTTACTGTGGCTGCTTAAGATACGTGAGGATGCTACTCTTTGTTCTTTAATTCTGGTCAAAGCTTATAAAAAATGCCAGAACCCAATTTATATATGTATTATCTGCTAAAATGATAAGCATACTTTGGGATAGAGCTATTATTATTTCCAGTCATATTTTTGCAATTTTATTGTTGATGACAACTTTATGCCATATTCTTCTGCTCTTGAATTACAAATGAAACATCTTTCCCAGACTACTAGATTATTATTCAAAATATTTATCAACTATGATCAGAAGAAAGAGAGGATAAGCTACTTAAATGAACCCTTTTACACGAACCGAAAGTATGTTTTAATTTCTGGAACTCTAATTGGGGAAGTGATTTTATTTGAGTGTTCATGCTAAACCCTTTTAACTTTACCTGTGGAAATTTAACAGTTGAATAGGGCCTACCTACTATCTAAAGAATTTTGCATGAAACCCTCATTTATTATAGAACATTAAAGGATTTCTTTTTTCTTTTCTTTTCTTTCTCTTTTTTTTTTGTGTTGAACTCTCACTCCGTTGCTCAGGATAGAGTGCAGTGGCACACTCACGGCCACCCTAGCGTCGACATGCTGGGTTCCAGCGATCCTTCGCCTCAGCCTTCCAAGTAGCCAGAACTACAGGCGCACCCTACTATGCCTGACTAATTTTTGATTTATTGATGAGACGAGGTCTCACCAAGTTGCCAGTGCTGGTCTTGTACCTGTAGGCTCAGGTAATCCTCTAGCCTCAGTCTCCCAAAGTGCGGGGTTTCTAGGAAAGCAAAAGCAATTTCTTTTTAAATAGAATTGAATTGCTAGTCTATTCAGAAGAATCTTTTTATATTAAAGTAGTTTTGTTACTTCCTAATCACCCATGAGCTACTAAAAATGTCTTTGAAAAATTTGAAATGTGGGATTCTGTACTATCACCTGGTACACTAATGTTGAAATTAATTATGGACTGAGATAAGAGATCTTATTTTCTTTTTAAATAAATGTGCCTTTTCCATTAGATTATTGTCTCTATGGTTGTCCCACTGAGCTGTAAATTATTCCCATTATTTTATCATGTGCTTCGTTTCTGTCGTCCCGGTAACAAACCATAATTGCCTTTTTAATATTTATGTATTTAATTCAAATGATCCTTTTTAACTAAAGGAAAAATGAACTCTTTAACAAGTTGAAGGGCATCTCGATTCTAATCTCTATAAAACTTCTTTTTATTCTCTGTGGAGTTTTTTTTGTCTTTCTCTTGTATTAGTTCTATATTATGAATTGCAATGAATGCAGACATGAACACAGTTCCCAAATATTTGTATACAAATTGTATGTTCAACAGAAAACTATTTGTATTTATTTACTAAAATGAAATGTGAATAAACAAATTCTCCAATGTATAATGAATGTCATTGTTAGTAAGTTAGCCCTATTCAGTAAGTCACACAAATTATTATGAGAACTAGTTCTGGACCCTTACTATTATCTATTATGCTGCAGTACTCAAACAATGGGGATACAGTGAATAAGACTACCTTTTATTATGCTGGATGGCTCGATTAAGAATAGCTATTTAAAAGATGTTTGCCAGCCATTTAACCTGGGCAAAAACTCTATCACTTTATGCAAATGAAAAACCACTCATATTAAAATGATGCTTTTCCTTTAATAATAGTTTATTTTAATGTCTAAATATAATTTGGGAAATCACCTGTAAATATCCTGGGAATGTTATAGTAAGTGGTGAAGTGGTACATTTATTTTATTCTGCTACTGTCATAATTTTAAAATTAAAAAATAGAAATAAATCTGGTGTTTAGAGACAAGTATATTGTGAAAACTTATTTTAATTTTTAGGAAGGGAACTACTATATGAACTAGATAAATAAAGATGTTTCTAAAATTATTAAAACAGTATAATTATTATTAAAATTAAAATTATTAAAACAGTATAATTTTGAATGTACCCTTTTACCCGGACTGAAAGTATATTGTAATTTCTGAAGAATTTAAAGTGCCTTGAAGTGGGACAGAAGCACCAGTTTATACATGTGATTCAATATGTCACAAAATAAATATAATAAAATGTATATTCGACAGCTATTGTTTAAAGTAGTCTTTTTAAGATTTAAATTACACTTTCTTCAAATTATATGTTTTAATTTCTGGAGAATGTCATTGCAAACTCAATCATTTTATAAATGTTTTTGAGTAAAATAACATTTTTAAATGACTTGCAAACAAATTTTGTATACAGACATAGGAAAAATAAAATTTATAGATAAAAATTCTTGCCAGGGGAAAAATTGGATGACAACATTCATAAGTATTTCCATGTTTGGAAATAGTCAATTCTATGGCTTACACATAAATGAAGGAGAAACATTGATATAAACATTCTTGTCTTTCATTCTAATCTGTTGCGTTATGTGGCAGGGTTGAGTGAAAGTGACAGGTATTCTTCTCTACACATATCACACAGGCCTCAGTAGGCCTAACCAAGAGAGAGACAGCCCCAGACAGCCTGCCCCTCCTGAACTAGCCAAGTGCAGACAGATGCCCTGAAGTGCGATAGAAGCACCTGCTTATACATGTTATTCAATATATCACAAAATATATATATATTATAAAACGTATATTTGACAACTATTTTTAAGGCAGTCTTTTTAAGATAGCTTCTTCCTATTATATACTCTATTTTAAAATCTAACCATAGATTATTTGGAAGTGACTGTAATTTTTAAGCTTTGGACTAACAGAAAACTACAAGGTCTGATTCAACCTACAGACAAACCAGCGTCGCTTTACAACTATAACTTGGCATATTTTTAGGAATAATTTTTTGATATATTTCTGTTACAGAAGTAATTCTATGTGTCTAACAATTATGAGCATCTAGGAGGGCCCATGTACTGTATTTGAGTTGTGACCCAAAAGATGTGGGCACAGTGATCTCCACTTCTTGAGATCTTGAACAATCTTTCATTCTCTTTTTCTCCCAATTCATTCAGCTACTAGTTAGACAACTAGGTGAATAGAATCTGACTCTCTGGGTTAACATTTAGAGGAGGGCTCCCTAGAATTGCTGTCTGACTTGCTTTAGAATATGATAGAAATGATAAGTAAATTTCAGATGTGTCAAACCCTCAAGTATTCAAATGTGGTGACTATTATTGCTTATTTTGAATAATGTAGAACTACAATAATTACTCTAATAATCTCTAAATAAATTGTTTAAGTCCAACAAACAGCAACAACAAAAACAGTAACTTGATTGAGTTAAAAATGGGTTACAGGAAGGGAGGGCTATGATTGTCAACTAAAGACATGGTATAATTGTCACTCTAAACCAAGAAACCTATATGGAAGAACAGACCTAGGGCTTTGAGGGTCAGCCTGAAAACCTAAGTTGAGGTTTCTCAGATGATCACCTGGGAATGTGGAGGACAGACAATTCCAAGTATTGAACATCACTAGAAGTGGCTCCAACACAAGATTGAGAGTGTGCTGTTGGAGAAGGAAGGGGTGAGTTAAAACTACATTCTACCCTACACACATCATGCAGTCCTCCAGCCCCAGACAAGGGACAGATAGTCCAGGACCTTTTTCATACCTTTCCTGATCAGCTAGGTGCAGAGAATTGCCCTGAAGTGGGAAGAAGCACCAGCAAGATCCATGTGGAGTCCAGGGAACCTCAGTTCCCAAGGATCCTGGGCATAGGTAACTGCCAACCCCATCGAGAGGCTTTGTAGAAACATCCTTCAGTAGTGATCTACACCGTGTGGACCTTCCCCTCTTGCTCCCTCTCCTGCACCCAACAGGAGCAATGCGACCACTTTAGGGACACTTCTCCATGCTGGCAACCATCTGTGACTCTAGATCAGGGCTGCAGGTGCAGCTTGCCTTCAGAGTGCAGCAAGCACTGATAGCTCCTCCCCTGTAGCAGAGCAGAAACTAGGAGGTAGGGAACTGTGTGCAGCCTGATGTGGGCAGACCCTCACACATATGAACTGAGGGAGAAATATCAACTCTCCACTAATGAGTTAGCTTCTCTCCTTCTACCCCTTGCCAAAAGGGGTGATCTGGCTAGATGAGAGGAGGCCACTATATGCCCCCAAGAACACCTGTGCCAAGGTATTATAGGGAGGCCTCATTTGGATGTCAGCCAATCCTGATGAGGAGGTATGCAGGCTGGAAAGGGCACCAACAGAACTCCAGACAACAAAGTTCCCAGTTCCAGTATCAGAGGGAATGGGAAGACTCTGGACAAGAGGAAAGGACTTGACCTGCCCCCCCATATTGCGTAGGTGACACAGTGCCAGGTAGTCCCCCCAGACCCCAATTCACTATCTTTTCTGCCACCCCTGCCCCTTCCACAGGTGGACCAGAGGAGGGAGGACAGGAAACACACACACACACACACACACACACACACACACTCACACACACACACACAGACACACACACACTTACCCCTAACAGTAGCAAAGAGATCTAATAAAAATAACAAATCAAAAAATAAAAAGAGAAATGTCTGCCTTTACAGATGGGGAGGAACCAGTGAAATAACACCAGTATCTCTAAAACCTGAATAAGTCGACACCAGAGGGGCTTCACAGATCAAAAGCAATGAATCCCATCCAGAATGACCTGTCCCTGGTGAAAGAAATAGACTTCAGACTATGGAAGGAAAAGACACTCTATAGCAGGGGTCCTAAACCCCTAGGCTGTGGCCCAGCACTGGTTTGTGGTCTGTTAGGAGCTGGAACAAACTGCAGGAGATGAGGAGACTGCAGGCAAGTGGAACTCCATCTTCTGTCAGATCTGCAGTGGCATTCAGTTCTCATAGGAGCATGAACTGTCAACTCTATTGTGAACTGCACTTGCAAGGGATCTAGTATGTGCACTTTTTATGAGAATCTAATGCCTGATAATGCCTGATGATTCATCCCTATGCCCTCACTCCCCTGTTCATGGAAAAATTGTCTTCCATGAAATAACCAGTCTATGATGCAAAAAAGGTTGGGAACTGCTGCTCTGAAAGATCCATGAGAAAACAGACACAGAAATCATTCAGGCCATGAAAATAGTGCAGGAAGAAACGGCTGACCTGGCTATTCTAAGAAAGAACCAAACTGAACTTCTTAAAATGAAGAATTCTCTCCTGGAATTTCAAAGCACAATAGCAAGACTTATCAGCAGTATCAACAAGGCAAATTATAGAATCTCAGAGTTTGAGGATAAAATTACTAAACTGAAACAAGGAGAAAAGACTTAGGAAAAATTATCAAAGTCTATGAGGGGTCTAGGGTTATGTGAAGAGACCAATCTATTGTTTATTGGCTTCCTAAGAGAGAAGGGGGAACTGTGAACACCCTAGAGCAAGCCTCCCAGGGTATCATCCATGAAAACTTCCATTATCTTGCTAGAGAGTCAGACATGCAAACACAAGAGATTCAGAGAATTCCTGTGAAGTATTACACAAGAAGACCTTCCTCAAGGCACATGATAATCTGACTAACCATGAAAATAATAGTGAACATGAAATAGGAAAAATCCTAAAGGCAGCTAGATAGAAGGAAGACCCATCAGAATTGCAGCAGATTCTTTAGCAACAACCCTATGAGCCAGAAGGGACTTGGGTCACATTTTTAACATTCTTAAAGCAAAGCAATTCCAGTCAAGAATTTCCTATCCTGCCAAGTTAAGTTCAATTAATAAAAGAGAATTAAAATCCTTCCCAGACATCCAATCCCTAAGAGAATATGCCAACTCTAGATTAACCTTTCAGGATATGTTTAAGAGAATTCTAAGCACAGAAACAAAAGAACAGTACCACCTGTCACAAAAGCATAGGTAAGCACAGAGGTTGCAGATCATACAACTCAACAACCAAGCCTAAAACTCAAAGCAGCCTCTTAATATCAGCACAATAGGAACAAACCCCTACACATTAATAATGAACTTAAATGTGAATAAACTGTATGTGTCACTCAAAGGGAGTAGTGGAAAATTGGATAAAGAAACATGATTCATCCTTCTACTGCCTTCAGAAAATTCATTTCATTGCAAATGACACCCACAGACTCAAGCTAAAAGGCTGGAGAAAGACTTTCCAGGCAAATAGAAAACAAAACAACAACAACAACAACAACAAAAAAAACAGGTGTAGTTATTCTTATATCAGTCAAAACAGATTTTAACCAATAAAAGTTTAAAAAGACACTGAAGGACACTATATGATAAAAGGCAAAATCCACCAACAGAAAATATCTTACTTGAATATTTATGCACCAAATATAAGACACCCAGATAAATAAAACAATTGCTAATTAAGTCAAGAGAGATCATAGATAACCACACAATTATAGTAAGAGACCTTAATACTCTACTAACAATCTTAGCTCGTTCATCAATGCAAAAAGTTAAAGAAATCTGAAACCTTACCTTGATACTTGACCAATTGGATCTATTAGACATCTAGATATTACCTAACAACCACAGAATATACATTATTCTCATCAGCACATGAAACAAACTCCAAGATTGACCACATCCTCAGCATAAATCAAGTGTGAACAAATTTCAAAAGACTGAAATCATGTCAAGCTTCTCTGACCACAGCAGAATCAAAATAAATATTATCACCACCAGGAACTTCCAAAAATAAACAAATATATGGACATTAAGCAATGAAAATAATCAAGATCAAATCTCATCTAAATGAAATAGAAACCATCAAGTCATACATAGAATCAATAAGACATATAACTTGTCCTTTGAAAGGATAAATGAGATTGACAGACCCCTGGCCAGAGTAACAACAGAGAGAGAGGGAAAGGGAGAAAATTTGAAGAAGCACAATCAGAAATGAAAAAGGCAATTTTAAAACTGATCCAGAAGAAATACAAAAGACTGTCAGAGATTATTATGAACATCTGCATATGAATATCTAGAAAATCAAGAGGGAATGGAGAAATTCCTGGCACCACATAATCTCCCCAGACTGAAAACAAAGAAATTGAACTCCTACACAAACCAATAGCAATCCAAGAAATCAACTCAGTAATAAGAAAACTCTCTACTCAAGAAAGCCCTAGTTCAGATGGTTTCTCAACTGAATTCTGAAAGACATATAAGGAAGCTCTGATTCCAATTATATTGATAGTATTCCAAACTATTGAGAAGGAAGGAATTCTAACCAAGCACATCCTTCTCCCTAGCTCATTTTATAAAACCAATATCATCCTGTTACTACAAAATGGCAAAAACCCTACAAGGAAAGAAAACCTCAGGTCAATTTCCCTGAAGAATATAGATGCAATAATTCTCAACAAGATTCTAGCAAATTGCGTCCAACAGCACATTATAGGAATCATCCATTATGACTCAGTAGGCTTCATTCTCAGATTTAAGAATGGTTCAACATATGTAAATCAATAAATGTAATTTACCACATAAACAGATGTAAAATCAAGAACTCATGATTTTTCTTAATAGACATAGAAAAAAGCATTGATAAAATACTATATGTCTTAATAAAATCTCAGAAACACCTAGGTATAAAAGGCACATTCCTCAAAATAATAAGAGCTGTTTATGACAAACCTGTAGCTAGCATCACACTTAATGGACAGAAGGTGAAAGCACTCCTTCAATGAAAAAGAACAAGTCAAGGATGCCCACGCTCATCCCTTCTACTTAGCACAGTGCTGGGAGTCCTAGCTAGAGCAAACAGAAATGAGAAAGAAATTAGCATATCTAAATAGGAAAAGAGGAAATTATTCCTCTTTGTACATGATATAATTATAGACCTAGAAAATCCTAAAGAGTCTGTCAAAAACTTCCTTGCACTGATAGATCACTTCGGTAAAATCTGGGATACAAAATCAATACACAAAAATCAATTGCATTTCTATGCACCAACAACAAGCAGACTAATAAACAAATCAAAAACAAAATTTCATTAAAAATAGTCACAAAACAAACAAAGTACTTTGACATTTATATAACCAGAGGTGAAAAATTTTATAATGAGAACTCCAAAACACTGCTCAAAGAAATGAAAAGCAACACATACAAACGGAAGAAAAACCTATGCTCGTGGATTGAAAGAATATTGTCAAGATGTCCATTATACCCAAGGAAATCTACAGATTCAATGCAATCCCTATCACTCTACCAGCATCATTTTTCTCAGATCTAGAAAAGACAATACTGAAATTCATATAAAAGCAAAAAAAAAAAAAGAAAAGAAAAAAAAAAAAAAGAAAAGACCTCACATAGCTAAAGCAAATCTCAGCAAAAAGAACAAAGCTGGAGGAATCACACTCCCAGAATTCAAACTTTACTACAAGGCTACAGTAATCAAAACAGCATGGTACTGGTACAAAAATAGACACATAGACCAATGGAATAGTACAGGGAATTCAAAAATAGAGCTACAGTTTTTCAACCAACACAACTTCTAAAAAACAAAAAATCAAACACTGGGGAAAGGAAACCATATTTAGCAAATGGTGCTGGGAAAACTGGATAACCAAATTTAGATGAAAGAAACTGGTCCCCTACTTATCACCATGTACAAAAAATCAATTCAAAATGGATCAAAGACTGAAATTTGAAACCTCAAACTATAAGAATCTTAGAAGAAAATGTAGGTAACACTCTCCTGGACATAGACGTAGGCAATGGATTCATGGTTAATTTCTCAAAAGCAAATGCAGCAAAATCCAAAATTGTCAACTGGGACCTTACCAAGATAAAAAAGGTTTTACGCAGCAAAATAAATCATTAAGAGAGTAAAGTGGCAACTCGTGGGATTGGAAAAAATATTTGCAAGCTATGCATCTGACATTTGCCTAACATATAGGATCAATAACATATAGAAAACAAATGAATTGACAGGGGGAAAAAAACTAATAGCACTATTTAAAAGTGGCAAAAGACATGAAAAGACATTTCTCAAAGGAAGACATACAAGCAGCCAACAAACAAAAGACAAAATTCTCAACTTCTCTAATCATTAGAGAAATGCAAATAAAACTTCACCTCATATCAGCCAGAATGACTATCATTAAAAAGTAAAAAACTAGCCGGGCTCAGTGGCTCAGCCTGTAATCCCATGCCTTTGGGAGGCTGAGGTGAGTGGATTGCCTGAGCCTGGACAAAAAAAACTGGTACATATAGAAGATGGAATACTATGCAGCCATAATAGAAAACAAAATCTTTTTCTTTTCTTTTCTTTTCTTTTCTTTGTTTTTCAGCAACTTGTATGCAGCTGGAGATCATACTAAGTGAACTATCACAGAAAGAAAAAAGTGGATACCACATTTTCTCACTAATAAGTGGGCACTAGACATTGGACTTGTGGACACAATGACAAGAACAACAGATACTGGGCACTGCTACAGGAGGGAAGGAAGAAGGAAGGAGATGGGAGAAGGGGCACACGACCATCCACTGGGTACCATGTCCACTATTAGGCAAGGAGAGTGCACATCACAAGCCGAAATCTCACCTCACACAATTTATTTAGGAAATCCTCACATGTACCCAACAATTATAAAATAAATGAAATAAAATAGAATAAGTTTAAAGATTAAGGCATTTTAAACTTACAATTTATTTTTCTTCTACACAATTAAATAATAAATGAGTTTTAACAGCATGAACTATGCATCTACAATCTAAGTGTCACTTAATGTTCAGCACTTGCTACTTTATTTTTATCAACAGTCCATTTTATTTTTGACATATGATAACATTAAGGCGGCTTATTATTGACCCTTATAAAGTTAAAAAACACATTGTTTTGATAAGCAAAACAGTAAAATAGATTTTTGTATCTTTTTCCTGATTATCATATCTTGTCCTCTAGTCACTTAAATTTTATATTAAACTCATGAAGCTGTAGATAAATAATGGTGGAAATACACCTACAAGTGATTAAATGATCAGAATCTATTTTTACATTAATTGTATAGATATATTTTTTTCTGATTTTTTTGCAGTTCGGACTATGAATTTCTGAAATAGTAGTGTTGAATTCTCCCATTGTAATAGTAGAGTTGTCTACTTGTTTCTTCAGTTCCGTTTTCCATATTTTAACATTCTGTCTTGATGTTTACATGTTTACACTTTTTCTTCACCTGCAAGAGTTAGAACGTTATTAGGAGAACCTGGTGTACTTCTTGGAAATAAACCCAAAGAAAATATGAAGTGTTCTTGAGACTGCAGCTCCTGGAACTGTCTCACTTTTATACTAATCCTCATTCAGTCTCCAGTAATTCATCAAAATTATCACTTAAGTGTCCCTACCAATTTTGCCTCTAGATGCTTCTATCCTAGTAAGGCAGATCTTGACTTAACTCTATATTCCCCTGTGTTTCAAGATTTCCAGATGACAGTTTTCCCTGAGACCTCAGATATGTCCAGAAAAAAAAGTAATTGATTTTCAATTTGCTCAGCTTGTTCTTGTTGTAATGACAGGAATGATGACCTCCAGGGTCTTTTCATGCTGGAGATAAAAGTAAAATTCCCAGAATGTTTTTGTTGTTTGTTGTTTTTAAAAATAGACTCTGTATAGGACCATTCGTTTTTCTTCTGCCAGCTAAGCATACTTGCCTTCACTTTTTAAGTTTTTTTTTCTTCCTTCCTTGCTTATTTTCTTCCTTCCTTTCCTGCCTTATTTTTTACAACTCTTTTCTCTCCACTACAAACTTCATATTCTACAAGCTAAGACTCAGATCACATTTTTATTGTAGAAGCGCTATATCCAGTCAGTTTTGATTTCTTTGGCACAAAACATTTCAATTAAGTGACACTTTGAAATCCAAGAGATTTCATATAAAAATAAAGGTTTGTCCTTTCCCTTTGAAATTCAGAATGCTAGGAATGCTGAATTTACAGTCCTGCTTGGAGATTACAAATTGCACTCAGATCCAGATTGCTTCCTTTAGAACAGGTGTGTACTATTGTACGTATCACATTTAAAAAATTATTTTATTTGTGCAACCTTCTCCCATCCCTTTTTTCTTTCTTTTTTTCCTTTGGCCATTGCAATGCAATTCTGACCATAAATAGCTGGAACTAGGTGAAATTTCACAGGATAAGGACATAGTTTCCCACAAGACCATTCACACTTCAGTCACTAGCTGCAATGACCAACAGTCTCAAATTTGGGGGTTCCCACTAACTCCTCAGGAAGTCAGTGTTTCCCTCAAATGACTCACAAAACACAAGAAAGTGTTATAATTTTGATAGCATTTTATTATAAAAGATGCAACTTAGGGGCAACCCAAAGAATAAACTCCTAGGGAAAGGTCTGGGAAGGTCCCAAAAAAGAAGCTTCCATGTCCTTTGATCTGGTCACTCTCACATCCATGTGCATCAACAACCAGGGTGCTCACTGGACCTTCAAAGTCCAGAGCTTTGAAGGCATGGGTTAATCAATGGCCTTGTGTTTCAACTCCGTCTTCGGCCTCTTCCCTTCCCAAGCACAAGCTGATATCACATGGCTCAAAGCTCTAACCCTTTAATCACATAGTTGATCCCTCTAGGGTGGCATGACTCCATTCTGAGTCATCTTATTAGCATAAACGATTTAAAGGCCACCCATAAGTCACCTCATTAGCATAAATTTAAGTATGGTCCCAGGGGACCATTTTGATAACAGTTTTATTATAAAATATGCAAATCAGGGGAAACCTCCAAAGAGACTCATAGGGAATCAGGAAATCAAGAACAGTGACAAAGTCCAATTTTTTTGTTATATAACAGCCATTCATATTTTGAGGCAAGTTCTGGAAACATATAAAACTACTAACAAAAAAATTCAGTATAGAGACCAGTTCCCATGGAAGAGGACAAGAGAAGCACCCCACCACCATCTCAAAGGTGGGGCAGGAAAGTGTCCAGACTTGCTCATCACGGAGCAAAAGAACTGATCTCTGTGACTGGTGGATTAACTACTCAAGAATTGATTGTGGCCCAGAGGGAATATCCTGAGAGCACAAACTTTGGAGGGATCTGACGAGTGCTGAGTTCCTGGAGCCCCACTCCCTACCCTGATCCAGCTGGGGGACAAAGGGTGTGGCCAGAAAAGATGAGGAAGAATTCCAAAAAGATCAGGGTGAGTTCAGGGTGGACCCAAACCCCCTTCTCCCCAGCAACCCTCTGAATGTCAGACCCACACAGCTGGGCCATGACTGAGAGGGACAAACACAGGTGGAGCCTGGACATCAGTTGCAATAGGAGAACTCCATTCCAGGATAGGCCTGGCTTGGGAACCCCTGGTAAGAGTACATACCTGGGGAAGAGAAAATACCTTACCTCACCATGGGAGGAGATTTCCCTGACCATAGGAGAGTGGGAGGGGAGGACTGCAGCTCCACCCACCTCCACTGCCCCTCCTTCTTCCTGTTTTGTTCCCTGAGAAGAGAGTGAAAGAGGTGACTCTGCAGGAGAGATGTGATTAGAGGAGCAATTACAGAGCCTGCAACAAGAGGGCAGGGTTTTTTTTTTTTAATTTTCAATTATTTTTTAATTAAAAAAATTTTTTTGACTGTTTGTCAGTTCAACTATTTTAAAAAATATTTTTTCTTTGTGCATGAATGTGTATGTGAGGGTTTGATCTGCATCCTCCCCCAATTTTTTTCTCTTCTTTTTCTGTTTCTTTCTTATTTTATTTGTTATTTTCTGTTTATGTGTGTATGTGAATGATTGAGCGTTCATCTTTCAATTTTGTTGTTGTTGTTGGGTTTTGCTCTTTTGTTCTTTTTAATATGTATTTATTATAGCTTAAGGTGTGTGTCAATATATGTGTGAGGGTTTGACCTGAATCTCTTTAATTTTTTCCCACTCCAGTCATTCTGTTTTCCTTCTATTCACTTTGTGCTAGGCATGTGTGTGTGTTTAAGTTTCTTGTTTTTGTTATTGTTTGTTTTGTTTTGCTTTGTTGTTATTCCAGTTTGTTTTGGGGTGTGTTTGTGTATGTATTCAATTGCATTTGCATTGGTTTCTGCTTTGCATCATCATATAGAGTGGTGGTGGGGAGTGACTCTCAGGGAAAAAAATACAACAATAAGTGAACATTTTAATTTGCAAGTAGTTTCTGATTCCCAGCACATCATCCTCTACTTTATTTGAATTTCAAAAACTACAAGAGACAACAAAGCTTCCCATCCACCATCCTATTTCAAAACAGAACAAATCCAGAGCCCAGATAAGGGAAGAATAGAGGACTGAGCAAACATCAGAAGGGAAAGCCTCTCCCACTGACACTGAATAACAGAACTAAAGAGAAAAACAAGAGATCTGTCACAATTAAGGAAAAACCAAAGGGAGGCCTCAGGAAATTTCAAGTGTACCAAAGACAAAACTGAAAAATCAGACCTTGGTGCCCAAACAATGGAAATCACCAATGACTGTCCCCAGAATATGATAGGGATTGGGGAATGAATGGAAAGAGTGAATAAGACTCAAGAAAGACAAGATGCAACACTGAAAGAACTTGTAGCAGAGATTTTGGCAATAAAAAATTTCATTAGGAAATAAATAACAAGATGACAAGTGTGGAAAGAGGAATTAATCTAGCTGAAGAAAGATATCAGAACTGGAGGACCAGAACATGGAATTAACACGATCTGTAAAAACATAGAAAGAAGACTCTGAAAGAAAGAACAAAGCCTACAAGAGCTGTGTGATAATATCAAGAGGTGGAACCTATGCCTGATGTTATTCCAGAAGAAGAAAGGGAAACAGAGAACAACTTGGAGCAAATATTCCAGGATATAATCCAAGAAAACTTTCCGTATCTCACCAGAGATGTGACTAGTCAAGCACAAGAGAAACAGAGAATGCCAAAAAGACATCAAATGAGAAGACCAACTCCTAGACACATAATAATTTGCTTACCAAAGTAGGAACAAAAGAAAAAATCCAAAAGGCAGCAAGAGAGAAAGGTCAGACTAACTACCAGGGAAAACCAATCAGAATAGCAGCAGATCTATCAACAGAAACGCTAAAAGCAAGAAGGGACTGGAGCCCTATAGTCAGTGTCCTCAATGAAAAACAATTTCACCAAGAATTTCCTATCTAACCAAGCTCAATGTCATCAATGATGGAGAATTAAAAACCTTCCTAGACATCCAATTCCTAAGAGATTATGCAGCTTCCAGACCGGTCTATATAAGAAGACACTTCAAAGATTATAAGTACAGAAGAAAGAAAAAAAAAACATGACCACACACTTCCCAAGAGAACAGCAGACCACAGAATCAGCAGAGAATACAGCACAGCAAGAAGCTTGAAAACACATACATACATTAATCCCAAAGTCAAAAGAAAATAAGCAAACAAAGAAAAAACTTTATAAGAACCTCATGACAGGGAGAAACAATCACATTTCACTAATCAGCCTGAATGTGAATGGACTAAATGTACCACTGAAAAGACACAGAATGACAAACTATATAAGAATCCATGACTCAATTATTTGCTGCATCCAGGAGACTCATCTCACCACAAGGGACACACACAGACTCAAAGTTCAGGAATGGAACGTGAGTTTTCAAGCAAATGGATCACAAAAGAAGGCAGGAGTTGCAATCTTAATATCAGACAAAACTACCTTTAAGCTGTCAAAATTTTAAAAAGATGCAAAAGGACACTACATAATGATAAAAGGTTCAATCCATCAATAAGAAGTGTCCATCCTAAACATATATGCACCCAATACAGGAGCACCAGCATTTATAAAGCATGTACAAAATAAACTAAAAAAAGATACTGACTCTAACACCATTATAGCAGGGGACTTTAATATGCCACTGACAGTCCTAGATAGATCATTCAGGCAAAAATACAACAAGGATAT